>OX420947.1:2502500-3752500 GCA_949091785.1 Polymixis lichenea | reverse complement strand
CCACACTGCAAAACCACTTGCGCAAAACTGTGGCGTTTGAGTTTATGTCTGAGGGAAACTGTTAAATGAAAGCTTGTGATACATTGTTAAGGTGAATCTAGTCCACATTTTTCCCATACAAACTTCGGGAGTGTACTCGTATTACTTCACTGTTCGACAATGTATAAAAAAATTAAACATGGTCCATACCATGTTTAATTATTTTTTTGGATCATTATTAATATTGTCTGTATGGAAACAGAAAAATAAAATAAAAAGACTTTTTTCAAAGGTCTTTTCTCATTTATAATTGTGTTATTCATATTCCTGGTTTTCGATCTCTCTCACTTAATATATTAAGATAAATCGGTACATAAAAGCTTAGCACAGCTTAGCTTATCCAATTTTTTTTTTATTTATTTACGTACATACGCTACCATTACAGTGTCCCCAATTCGGTAGTGTAGTTAACAATTCATGCAATAATTTACTCCATAAATATCCATGTCGCATATAACTTATCTACAAACGTCCGATTTCAAATGGCAGAGCTCGATTCCGAGCATACCTATGTACGGTATGACTACCATTGAATTTACGTAATTAGCGAGTATTTCGTTTTCAAAGAAATTTCTATCCTGCTGGCTTAGCATGACGCTTCATATTTCTACGAAGAATAGGCAGTCCTTTTTCAATAAAAAGTGACATTACGTTTCTCCATTTTTGACATCGCATCGTAGATATCCTTCCACAATCTGTCATTTAGTCTTTCGTTTCTAACGATCTTTGTCTAGGTCCTCATAAATGTAGACAATTTCAGAAGAATATTTCTTCCTAAACTATCAAAATCACTCTGACAACAAAGTTTCTACTCGACGGCAAAGTATATACAATTCATGATTCGTTTAGAACGCATAACTGATAATTAATAGAAAAACAGCTACCTTCTCATATTGTACATCATTTAGTTAGTAGTGATGTCAATTCTTCCGTCGACAAATCGGTGCTCGTGCTAAGCCTGCTGAAAGATAAAATAGCTAGAAAGAGTTAAGTACCGAGATGATGAATAATAGGGAAGTATAATAGGAAGAAAAACACGTTCCACCGACCCCAAGTAAATTGGGATAAGACCAAGATAACGATGATCCTGACCTGAAAAACCTTCACTTACATACCTTGAAAGACCTATTAAAATGTAATCATCAGACATACTTCTGATAACTGATAAGCAAGAGAATTTATCACATTTCGGCACATCGACATCGGTATGATTTCCGAGCCACTGGCCATAAAACGATAACGGTTTCTATTTCCCTCCATCCCTTCGTTTACACATATTTTTTATATTGCTACTTACTGATTTATCGGGTTGCGTAGCACTTCGATATTTATGCCAATCATCACCATAAATACTGCTCCAGGAAAAGATATAGTACATACTAATTCCATGCTAAGAAATCTATTCTATCCTATTTAATGTTTTATTATGTCAACAAGCACAGGCGATGTTAACCATTCTGCCAATGTCTAAAGTTAATTGGAAAAGCAATTGTGCATTTATATAAATTAAATAATATGTTGTAGAACGATAAAACACTTTTACATATTGAAGCTCTTGTGTGAGTAGTACTGGACTGAAACAAGGCTAAGCAATTATTTTGAAACGTAAGTTAGAAAGCCGTTACGTTTATTCTTATAAAACCATATACTTTCATCCGGTTATCACCATTTCACCTGATTACCACAAACTACAATAAACAAAAAAAAAGGGCACTGTCGGAGAATGCTGCAAATCATTACAATCGCGACACGGAAATCAATCATTACTACATTGTAAAACATTAAACAATTCGCAATCTACAAAACCTATCGGTAACAATCGCTGATCAGTCGTCATTATTGACGTCGAATCAAATCGAATAAATTATTTCATTTAAATACTTTTAATGAAATCACCAAAAAATAATATTAGAGGGGCAATTCTCGTAATTTTAACACTGTCTTTCACAGACTCTCAATCTGTCAAAAATACCTCTAGTTTTCATACATTTGTGACAAGTTTTTGACGATTGACTGTCGCCGAGATGAGACTGCGACTAAATTTTGAACGTTTTTAATTACGAGAATTGGCCTGCTGCTAAGTGAATGTAGTAAAACAATTGCAGTCACATTACATGGTCACCGTCTATTGGCTATGGTTTGTGATCGGTGCTGGCTAGTAACACGAAGATTTAAAGTCATACAAAAAAGTAGGAACTATGACCTGCTCTATCTCCATAACCAGAAGGTTGGTTTGATCCCGTCCCGTTAAGCTTTGTTTTACGGTCGTAGACTTAGATACGCAAAGGTCTTTTTACAGAAATATGGGGGAAAAAATCTCTTACACGGACTTTGTTATATTATTCAATGTTTGTTTGTTAAACCTGATACTATTCTGACATTACAAGTCTTTTGTCTTTGCTTGAGTTTGACATTACACCTGTCACATTAGTATCGGAGCTTAAAAACGAACTTTAGACAAATAATCACAATGCAAGAATCACAGGACCGGCCGATGTGGCGACGCCGCTTGGAGAGTCTATGAAGGGTTAATAGTAATCACTATTTAGCCAAGAACTTTTTATCGCAGTAAACTTATTTCCTATATTAAAAAAAATTACAAAAAAAGTAGAACGGAAGCTTCGTTAAACACATTTTGAATTAATTATCTTTTATTTTCGTGGAACCGCCCGTATATGGCGACTCGTAATTAGCAATGTTTAACGTACAAACAACTCACCGTAATTAACGTTTTACAATCAGAGAGCTTTTTGTGTTTTTTTTCCTGTTCTTTTTTCAGCCCTTATTTATTTAGCGACAAACGGAAATGGGAACACACCTAATGTTTTATTTTTCATTTGTGGAAGGAGATTTTGTGTCACGTAGGTAACGATGGAGGTTTATTGTGGCCAATTAGAGCAACTATTTAACATGAAAGTAACTTATTGCCTAATTCCTATTAATTATACTTTAGGCATTATTCTACAAACACACATTCTATAAGGCATAAAGGCCTTAGTGCGAGTTTCATTTAACAATCTCGATCAAACGCATCGTGCGCGTTTGGCGCTCCGATTGGCCCTGGATTTGTTGGACACTAGGGCCACAGAACGTCACATGCTACGATCCTTACATAGCTCCTTTTGCTTCGTTTTCATACATCCGGACATACACGCACGCCGATTGCGAGTGCCTACTACGCACTTGACCTTTCTGAAGAACATCACCAATAAGGTCACAATTTATCCTTCTATTGCGTCCTCTCCCGGTGTTTCCACTCACATCTGCCTTGTAAATCACTGAAACTATTCAACTTGAAAACCACATTTATTTTCTAATTCCTATCATACATGCATATAAATGGAAGAGATACTAGGAAATCATGATACACTTAGGGACCACTCACTCAGAAGCTTTCCACATTTATAGTATGAATTTATGATTCATATCCCAGCAGACGGCAGCCGACGAAATGATCTCCATAAAACATTATTCCCAGTTTTCCCAGATCTTTCAAGTCTTCGAACATAAGATATAAATAAAGGTCTAGTTTTGCCATCTGAACTCATTAATCACTCAAAGTGCCTCTCACAGCGGGCTGACTACTGACTACAAGACAAATGTGTACATTTTTCTCAAGTGGTCATGCTGCCTTAGTACTCCAGCATTGTTTCCTGAACTCCCACCATAATTAATTTTCTTCCTGTTTAGTTCAAAGACTCTCTGATTTTTGTTTCGAAGTCTGTATTGGAGTTGCAAGGTTTCCATTATTTTTTGTAGAAAAGATCTTAAGAACTTCTTTACTGTAGCTTTTATTAGATTTCATTGAACGTTTGCGTTTCAAATTATGTATAATACTTGCTATCTTTTTGCTAAATAAAGCGTATTGTATGCCTATTTTCTTTCAATTATCATTTATGTAATAAAGAGAAAATGAAAAACATCTTCGTATTCCAATTATCTGGCACCATTGTACGTTTTTTACTACAATAGGTAGGCTACGGTTAGTTGGTCCAGGTTTACATACATTTACAGGCAAACACGAACGTAGGCAGGATTGCCCGTATCGCCTGTTGTTTGGCTTGGACAACTGCAAGCCTTATTTATGACTCGCAAGTGCTATCGTGTACCGAACAATTCAGCCAATCCATTATTGTTTCTGATTGCCTGGTATCTGCTAATCCGTATCCGCTGCAATGAGTTAACAAAATAGACAGCGGATGGACAAAAAGAAACCATTTTCGGAAACAATGTTTTATTAATTCTTTTCATATAATAAACCAACAAAAAACTCAAATAAACGACCCAACACATGTTAAAAAAAAACCGTGAATTCATAATCCTTCCGCAGCGTCCGGATACTCTGAAGGTCAATGTAAAAGCTGAACCATAAAATATTTCAGTGTGTGTATCCGAATTTTTTCGTCACAGACATAATGAGAGAGCTACCCGGCCGCCATGCCGCTATCTCTCGCATTTCCCAACGGAAATGAAATCGGCGGCATCGCGCGGTAACGCACCCTTTCGGCGGTTAGCCGACGGGTTGTGAAAAATACTGAGGTTCGGGAATAAAAAGTTAGTCTACTGTTTAATGTTGGTTTGTATTTGGCGTAAATACTTTATTACATTAAAAAGTGAAAACGGACTTTTTAACATGTTTTGTTCACTTTAATGTGCTCACAGTTTGTAGATTATAGTATTAATAGTCTCAAGAAAACTCAGACTCTAAATAATTTTCACACACGAAAATGAACTAAAGATAACTAAACATTAACTAAAATATGACCAAGTACGTTATTACCATCATGGGTACCTTGTTCCACCCACCGCTAAGTATAGACCTCCTCGCTCTTATGCCATGCTAGTAAAATACTACCAAGTATTCCTTTAATTAAATTGCTAAATTAACACACGAATCTATAAGGTTTCGTTTTCCCCCATTCCACGATGTTGTGGTCCTGTGGTTTATAGGTAATACAGCCCACGCCTCGACTTCATGTATCCCTGGTAGTTGCGTGTATGTTAGCGACACTCTAGTTGACTCAGACGGCCAGTGCCATCAAAGTGTACCATTTAGCGTTTACCAAGATATATGGACTGGAAATCTAGGACACCTATAAAGTTAGCTTTATGACTAATAAAAAGAGATAGAAATATTAAAGTTGATTCTTAAATGAATGAGCTAGCATCTATTAAGTAATCTGTGGATAAGATACTAAAAATAAAGCTGACTAGTTTGTTTGAACGCGCTAATCTCTCAAACTAGCACTCGGATTTGAATTATGGTATTTGCTTTTGATAACCCAATTTTTAAGAAAGGTTAAAAGCTATTTAACATCACGCTACGACTCTTAGGATCTGAGCAAGCAGACAAAAGTTAGAAAGATCGCTAAGTGAAAACGAAGCAATGGCGAGGGCGTTAGTCTTTCTCCTTTAAGTATATACCGCTTTAAAAATCGTTGCTAAAAGTAAAAACAAGCTCAAACGTCAGAAAAGTATGGCTACGCATGCTTATCATTCATTACCTTAGAAATAAAAATAATATTTATTTGCATAAAACATGGTTTAAAGGTCCGTAAATTCCTTGTTAATAAAGGGGCTAATGTTAAGTAAAAGTTAGAAATTACTAATAATGGGCTGTATTAAAAGAATTTCCACCAGTTACCAGGTCCACAGGTACCTGTATGTCCGACGTACTCTGGAATAATTAGTACAGTTACCAACCTTGCTAAGTTATATGTATATGAAGCACGGTACAAGCTATTCTTATAAAAGAAAATGAATCAATTTTCTGACCTACACTTTTCCTGGTACTCTAGACATTGAACTTTTGTAGAGATAGGTCTCGGTACTCGCTCCCAAATTCGTGAATACTACGAAAAAGTAATAGAAGAAAAATTGTGTAGTTTTATCCCACACAGCCAAATTACCTGCTCATTTTGCTAAAAAAAAACGAATTTTTCTAGTTTTCCGACCTTATTTAAAAGCTCTAGAAAACATTATTTAAAATGAATGAATTACCTCCAGATGTCAGAAGCCCTCAGGATTCAAACTAGCGAATAATTTATATAAAAGTTATACTATTTCTACTCCATCTATCATCATGAATTTGTTATAACTCGTAGACTAGTTGGAATGACAGTTCAGTTCTCTGTCTGTTACCTATATAAAATTAATTGGCATTGGAATATTCTAAAAATACGCTTCTGAATATTCCGGTAGGAAAATGCTAATATTTAGACTTATTTTAGGTTCCGAACTACTTAAATTTTCATAGTAACAAAAGTATTGTTTTTGTTCAGTTAACTTTATCAGATACTTTCCGACTTATCATATTGTTTGCAAATACTCCTTTAGGTACACATCTTCGAGTCGAGTATTTGACATTTGAACTTTAGGATAATGAGATTCAACGTTAGGTATTATTACAATAGTGGCCAAGTGCGAGTCGGGTTCATACACGTATGGTTCTGTACCACTGTACAATATTTATTACTAGGTACACATTTTTTAAATACTAACAAATTTTTTTTTCATAATCTGCCTAGCCTTGTCCGGTTGGGGTCGGCTTCCAGTCTCATTTCTTATTATAGCGTCCAATTAATAATAACAGCCTTACGGGGTCGATCGAAGGTCAAGCTAGGCTTGCCACAGTCGGTTTGTGGTTGGCTGACCACCCATTACATATAACCCCTGACCCCTCCGTGCCTCGGAAAGGACGTTAAGCCGTTGGTCCAGGTGTTATTTGTAGATCTTAAATAGTCGTTACGTGTCGTCAAGAAGCCCGAAGTATGACAACGAGTCTTACCAAGGGGTATGGTAGTACCCAGTAACAGCATTGTGGTCAGATAGGCAGTCGCTCCATGTAAAATATTGGTACTCAGCTGCATCTGGTTAGACTGGAAGCCGACCCCAACATAGTTGGGAAAAGACTAGGCAGATTAGTTTTTGTTACCGCGGCCATAATTGTACATACTCTGCGAAATTTTCCAATGTCTACCTTTTTCGGGTCAAAAGATACAGCCTTGTGACAGACGGATGGACAGCGGAGCCTTAATAATAGGGTCCCGTGTGCACCCTTTGTATACGGAACCCTTTAAACAGACAAGGTTAATATTCTTATGTATTATGTTTACCTCTAATATCTGTATGAACATCATTTCATTGAATAAATATGGCTTAGAGAGAATCTTTGTCGTCATATTATGATAGAAATTCTCATTCGACCAACCAATAAAAATGAAGTATATTCAAAAATAACAAAATTTTGGTCGTCATAGAATAAATCTTTAAATTAAAATCTGCCCTCGGATTTTTCTGCTGAATTCAAAACTATAGAGGTCAAAATCAAATATCAAAAGCCATTTATTCAAACTAGACTGAGAGTTAAGACTTTTTGAACGTCAAAATTACATAACACTAAGACAGTCCCCCAGAAACACCCACCCTTCACCACTTCCTAGTGCTTCAGATATGGGAAGATGTACCTAATCGTCAACATTGAAACACCTTTTTTTTTACTCTACATTATTCCTTTCTGTTCTAAAGTACATAATAATCTCAGTAATGTTCAGAATCAAACAATTTATAAACCATTTTTCCGCTGAAACGCTTTGCATTTTACATAAACTTAACAGAAAACCGTCTGAAAACCAATCAAATCCTAACAGTAAACTTTTTATTTCATGGCGATATTTTTATTTACAAATTGCCATTAAAATAACAAAACGACCCTTAATTACACTTCCCAGTTATTTAAAAATAAACTATCTGTGGCCCGGCTTGCTGTGCCGCACAATCGTCCATAAATTGTATGTCCGCAGCCACAGTTCTGTGTTGCATCTGGAACATTTTGTCGTCGTAACGAGCTGCCTTACTAATGGATTACAACTCGACTGATACTCACTGGGAAATGTGACTTAGTCACTCTTCTTTTCTCGTGAAAACTTCATAAAGAAAGCGTATGCACTAATTAGTAACATGGCGTCAGATCCTTCTGACTGAGTTGCTACTATATAAGGAAAGAAAGCTCATCTGGCAACTGGCAATGTAAGCGATTGTCTATCGTGCCAGGCCAGGGTCTTAAGGACCGTAGCCGTAGAATTTTTTTTCTGTATTTTCAGGCTGTTTTTAAGCTTTCCAAAGGCTTTTTATCCTCCTAGTTTGTTACTCGGCAAGGAGCTACACAACATAATTTTGTGTAAACATCCGTTCAAGAATGATCATCGTTCAGTCGCACAGCTATCAGGTGCCTTCACCACTTGGCTTAGCTATGTATGAGAGATCGCTCACTTGCTGTACAGAGGGGTAATTGCGTAAACTCATGCTTTTCATTTGACAGTTCTTTCTGTTTTTCAAACCTGTGAAGCAATGGATTAGGAATATTCTCCAAAATCCTGTTGGATACTGGTTAGTTCATTGATTGTATGAAGAACTGGCCTTACACATATCTGCTGCTGCTGAGCTGTGACGCAACAAAATTCAAATGAAATGTCATGACATCGTGTTCTGTAAACATAACACTTACAACTTTTTTATTGATGTTGGGAAACCATCAAATAACTTCTGCCGCTTTGGGTGGAGCAGGAGGGCTTGTCAGAATTTTACTGACTAAAACCCACCCGTGTTCCTTCAGTTGCCTGTGTGTCAGGGGTCATGGTATCTCTGTCGAACAACCCGCACCGCAAGCATTGGCCCTTGCGGTCCCCATCAATTGATGCTGACGTCTCTTTGAGGCGCGCGCGTCGACCCGGGCTTGGTTCTTTCCGGACAGCGAGCAACCCCTTACTCGCCGTACGCAAGCCCGCGCCTACGGTGGCCGGGAATCAGCTTGGGACATTTACACCTTCAAAGTATGATAATTATTTGATATGATATGATAATAATTTACTTACCTACAATTTTCTGGGAAATCCTACATTCTGCAGCGCGTTTATATGTTCAGCTCTTGACATTTAAGACAACAAAATAGCTCGTTGAAAACCTTGCCACTTTTACTGTACAATTATTTCGGGAAAATTTGAATGGGAAAACGTCGCAACACTTCTGTAAGATTTAGACATGTTTTGGTAACAGTCCACTTTTGCATGGACGTAAAAACATCGTGGTGGGACTTTATCGCGCGCTGTTTAGCGCCAAGAGTTGAAAATCGAACAGTGTTTCGACGCGCTGGAATGCACTCTGTTGGAATCTCAATGCTCGGGTAAAAACCGAGAGTTCAAAATCCAGTGCGCGATCAAATCCCGCCGCTATATTTTTACGTCCGTACGAACGTGATATATCATTCGATATTGTCGCCTCAGAAATCTTACCGACCGATGTTACGTAGGTATATGTGCCTAGCTACTATGTTATAAAGTTGAATGACGAAGGAGGTTGTCCCACGACACAGCGAGTGAATCCTAGTGTGGAGGCTCGTACTATTTGAATGTATACTGCTGTCTTGAACAATAAAGTTTTAATTGCTCAAGAGAGCTCTATTTATGTAAGCACAGATAACGAAATCTTTAACTTACTTGGTCTCATTGGCAGAATTCCGTAACTTTAATTTCCTACGTCCAGAATATTATCAATTTCTGGAGGTCACCACACAAGTCCTTAATTGCAAATGGCATTGTAAAGAAAGAAGGAAGCAGTTTCTTTTTTCAAATCGCATGACTACAACCAGGCCTCATTCCTAGCGAGTTTTCCCTGACTTTCCCCAACAATAGTAATCCAACTAAATCTATGTCGAGTGGCACCACTCCTGCCGTTCCCCCGCTCTCGAGCAGCGATACTATTCGAATGGCCGACCAAAGAGCGCGCAGCTTTGTTCCCGCGTTTTTTGCAACCGTTATATTTTTTTGAATTTTTAGGACGTAGAACAAGGATGGTTTGTAATTTGAAAAAGTTTTTTTTGTGACTTCCTCCTACAGGTCTGCAGTTTGACATTTCATTCTAACGAGTTTATATTTTTAATGGTCAGACCGAGTATTGTTCAAAGAAATTTAATTAAACAGACAGGCGAAAGAGGTACCCTGTTTTCTGCAAGAGATAAGATTATAATAAACGTTCATAGTTTTCTTCGAAATGTTCACTCTTTCGTTGCCTACTACTAAATGATTCTAGAAGTACCTAAATGTCAACAGGGATAAGTATCATTAAATATACTATTTTTACATACCAAGACCCCTCCGTGCCTCGGAAAGTACGTTAAGCCGTTGGTCCCGGCTGTCATTCGTGGAACTTTGACAGTCGTTACGGGTCGTCAGAAGCCCGAAGGCTGACAACCAGTCTTACCAAGGGGTGTCGCGTTACCCAGTAACTGGGTTGTGGAGGTCAGATAAGCAGTCGCTCCATGTAAAATTCAGCTGCATCCGGTTAGACAGGAAGCCGACCCCAACATAGTCGGGAAAAGACTAGGCAGATGATGATGATGAAGTAGGTATAAATAATGCAATAATAATTTGTACCCAATTCTGCAAAATATCTTTAACATAAGTACCTACTTATAATTCAATCCTTTTACTTTACAAGTAACTATTTTAACAAATAATTCAAAACCGTTTCGGAACCTCACCAAGATAAAATTTAAAGTTGCTCGGTACATCCTGCTAAGTAAATGCAGTGGGTAGTTTCGTCCGGCCGTCCGGCTGTCTGATCGTCCGCCCGTCCGGCCGGCACCGGACATTGCTCCCGGTGGCCTACTACGAGCTAAAGTACAGCACTCCGAAACTACAGCAGGAAATTGCACTTTTGCAATAACTCCACTGTCTATGGGCAGATCTTTAGACGATAGTGTTGTGATTTAGGATTTTAGTTGTTGGGCTGTTTCATGTCGAAAAAGATAAGGTTTTTACTAAACATTATTCCTTTAAGTAGCGATTTCAAAACGGTAGGCTGTCATTATGATGGAGTCTCCGTTATAAAGACGGAATTGATTGAATTAAAACATTGATGGTTTAAAAAAAAATGTAGCAATTTAAGCTGAAGTCTTCAGCTTATTTTTTGATTATGGGATAACTAACTGTTTGTCTGCGGTCTAGGATGAAAAGTAGCCTAGGTCACCCAGGTACTGTAGTCTAACTGTGTGCCAAATTTCACCCGAATCCGTTCAGCCGTTTGACTGGGAAAGCATAACAAACACACAAAATTACTTTCCTATTTATAATCTAGCACATCGCCCGTAACTACGTCCGCGTAGGTTTTGTATTTTCCGCCACCCCCTTATCTCCCTCTACGGGGTAATAATAAAAAAACTAACTTTATGATTTCGTTAGATAAGTAGGTATTCGTGCCTAGTTTCAATTTTATTAACTCAAGGAATTTGACTAGTAAGAATATAGTTATTACATAGAAAATATTAGTTAGAATTAAAAGTGTTACTTTGCACTGAAAACAATAAGACCATAGCTACTACCAACACCACAGATTTACAGCGTGATAATAATAAAAATATACAAATTACAATTACATACACAACTTGATAATGAAATAATCGTAATATTATTTTGAGGTACAAAAAACCTTATCTATTCTAGCACATGTGTACCAGGATTACATAAGCTCAGCAGCACATTACGAAACCCTAAACCCTCAGAAATAGAAACAATAGGTTATTACTGCCTCACTGTTTATTGTTGTTTCCGCGCTATTTTCATAATATTCTCGTAATAGAATTTCATCGTGGAGGTTATTTTTAGTTTAATTCTCTAGGAAAATACAGGGATATTCTCTTCTAAACAAATGCGAGAAAGACTTCGTTCGTCGCAGATTTTGTCGTGTTGGTCCATTATGGGAAAATTGTTGAACCTTGATGATTAAAAGATGTAGCGGCAAAAATTTAAAAGAGTATGCTTATGTAGATGGTTTGATTGGTTGAGAAGATGAATGAGCAACTAACAAAAGGGATTTACAAGACAGTTGTGGGTGGAAACGCCACGAGGGGACGCCTTAGGAGGACATATACTGACCTTACTTTTTGTTAGGAAATCATCAAATAACTTCTCCCGCTCTGGGTGGAGCGAGAGGGCGTGTCAGACTTTTACTGACTAAAACCCACCCGTGTTCCTGCAGTTGCCTGTGTGCTAGGGACCACGGTATCTTTTTCGAACAACCCGCACCCTTGGCTGCCATCGGCCCTTGCGGATCCTACCGGTTGGTGCTGACATCTCTTTGCGGCGCGCGTGGAACACAACGCGCCGTCGACCCGGGTTTGGTCCTTACCGGACAGCGAGCTACCCATTACTCGCCGTCCACAAGCCCGCGCCTACGGTGGCCGGGAATCAGTGTCCGTATGAATTGAGGAGCCATGTCTCAGATTTAAACGAGGGTACTACCAATATTTAGTAGTAAATTTGCCAAATTTGTAGCCCCGATCCTGGAATTTGTAGTAAAACCCTTCAAAAGTTACAGAACGTTGAAGGTGGCCCCTCAATTCAGACGTCTGGATTGAGGAGCCACCTCAGAACTCGAAAACTAGCCAATGGATATTGCTAAAACTTTGGTAGGAATTAGTAGTGATTATGCTTAATTTGTACAAAAAAAATGGGGTTTGTACGGCTGAATTTGAGGTAGCTACAATGCTTTGATTTATCTGAAAAATCCATAAATTTCCTCGCGCTGTTTCTCGGAAACTGATGAAGCAATTAAAATAGATTTTTGGTATTATTTAGTAGTAAATTAGCCAAATTTGTAGCCGCGATCCTGGAATTTGTAGTGAAACCCTTCAAAAGTTACAGGACGTTGAAGGTGGCTCCTCAATCCTGACGGTCTATAAAAAACAAATGTACGTAGCTACTAAAGTAATTGATCAAATCGAAGTTTGATTATGCCAATATTTAGTAGAAATTCTACTAAATATTGGCGTAATCAAAATTCCTCTACATTCATTATTTCAAAAGATATTAATAATTTTAAAATTCCTAAAGAATTTTCTGTGTAGGGTGACCATAAATAATTCAAACTGCGTTCATAAACAGAACTTTATTTACACATGATTCATTCTTCACCAAATCAGTACCTACTTCAAAAAAGAAACAAAATATATTAAACACAAAGAATAAAAAAGACAAATAAACTAAAAGCGGATTACCCCAAATTAGCTTTTATAGAATCTCTAATCTGTAAACATCATCTCTATATTCCCCCTTATTCTATCATTAATTACTAGCCTTCTCTAATCTTTATTTTAAAATACCACCAGTTTTCACCATCATTTATAGAATTTGTTTTGGAAGTTTTTTGTATGTAATATATTTAATACACATTTATGTAAACGTATCAGAAATCTTGCCGTTTTCTTATGTCATAAAAAATACGGTTTTTAGTTGTGTCGTAATGAATGATTGTAATGAGTCTTACTCTTTCATTACCTACTATAAAAATTGATACCGGGCAGAAATCCACAAAACGTGAGATCATTAAAATTTGAAAGTAGGCAAAGACACTCAATGTACTAATTTTAAATCTCTATTATCTATACCTACATGTTTTAAAACAAAATTGTTTTTGTGTCTGTCTGTGTGACCGCTTAGATCTTCTAAACGACAGATGGAGTTTCATGTGGTTTCCACCATTATTTAGAGCAAATTTATTGATTTATTGTTTATTTTAATTTTAATCAGAATTGAAATGTACATAAATATCAACTTAAGCGATTTAAACAATGCAAATAGAAATCACATGCTAACTTAACTAGAACTACTAACAAAATAAAACATAATTGTGCGTTTAATACATTAATATTTAACTAAGATTTAGCTAAAAAATCTCGGTAGAGATAATGCTTAGAGATTTTGTAAAAGCTAATTTGGGATAATCCGCTTTTAGTTTATTTGTCTTTTTTATTCTTTGTGTTTAATATATTTTGTTTCTTTTTTGAAGTAGGTACTGATTTGGTGAAGAATGAATCATGTGTAAATAAAGTTCTGTTTATGAACGCAGTTTGAATTATTTATGGTCACTCTACACAGAAAATTCTTTAGGAATTTTAAAATTATTAATATCTTTTGAAATACTGAATGTAGAGGATTTTTGATTACGCCAATATTTAGTAGAAATTTCTACTAAATATTGGCATAATCAAACTTCGATTTGATCAATTACTTTAGTAGCTACGTACATTTGCTTTTTATAGACCGTCAGGATTGAGGAGCCACCTTCAACGTCCTGTAACTTTTGAAGGGTTTTACTACAAATTCCAGGATCGCGGCTACAAATTTGGCTAATTTACTACTAAATAATACCAAAAATCTATTTTAATTGCTTCATCAGTTTCCGAGAAACAGCGCGAGGAAATTTATGGATTTTTCAGATAAATCAAAGCATTGTAGCTACCTCAAATTCAGCCGTACAAACCCCATTTTTTTTTGTACAAATTAAGCATAATCACTACTAATTCCTACCAAAGTTTTAGCAATATCCATTGGCTAGTTTTCGAGTTCTGAGGTGGCTCCTCAATCCAGACGTCTGAATTGAGGGGCCACCTTCAACGTTCTGTAACTTTTGAAGGGTTTTACTACAAATTCCAGGATCGGGGCTACAAATTTGGCAAATTTACTACTAAATATTGGTAGTACCCTTGTTTAAATCTGAGACATGGCTCCTCAATCCATACGGACACGGGAATCACCCTGGGATTTCTGACCCCCAGGGCGTCTAATACGGCCTCTTCACAAAGATTAGGTCCGTAGTACTCGCAACAGGTCATACGACTAGATGAATGAACGTAAACGAGGCAAAAGGAGTATGTTAGGATCGTAGCAGGTGGCCTTCTGTAGTTTCTGCCTTCTGTAGTTTCTGCCTTCTGTAGTTTCTGCCTTCTGTAGTTTCTGCCTTCTGTAGTTTCTGCCTTCTGTAGTTTCTGCCTTCTGTAGTTTCTGCCTTCTGTGGTTTCTGCCTTCTGTAGTTTCTGCCTTCTGTGGTTTCTGCCTTCTGTAGTTTCTGCCTTCTGTAGTTTCTGCCTTCTGTGGTTTCTCCATTCTGTAGTTTCTGCCTTCTGTAGTTTTTGCCTTCTGTAGTTTCTGCCTTCTGTGGTTTCTGCCTTCTGTAGTTTCTGCCTTCTGTAGTTTCTGCCTTCTGTAGTTTCTGCCTTCTGTAGTTTCTGCCCTCTGTTATGTTGTTCTACCATTTTCAAGCGTGTATGAAACTCTCATGACGTATCTTTATGACGTTTAGCGAGGGCTCAAACGTGTGGGTCCTCTTTGTATACTTAATGATGCCTAACAATGACTTCGCTATAAGGTCTTAAGGTGGTATAGTCGACATTTTTTCCGTACAAACTTCCTGTTCGACAATGTACATAAAAAATTAAACATGGTATGGTTTTGTCTTATTATTAATATTGTCTGTGCGGTAACAGAATAGTAAAATAAAAATACATTAAAAAGTTAGAAGCCAACAAAGATTAGTTTTTCTTGGTAATTTAACCTAACTTTGGGCGTGTTTAAGTTATAAAATAAGTGTAAAGTCTCCAAAACCAAGTCGGTACCGATAAAGCTCAAATATCGAAAAGTTCAACAAACTTTATTGGTCATTAATTTATGTAGTGGTTTTTTCATAAAACCCGATCTACCGAAGGACTTTTCTGAATTTTGTACGCGCCTATTTTACTATAAATGATCCAGCAGCTCACTCAATAACGTTGTGCGTGTAGACTAGCGTCCCACTTCTCATCACTGATACTACCTCTGTCGGACACGATGCCTGGTGAGACAGCGTGCTTTTTAGCCAGCCCACTAGTGAGTTCGAACCTGCGACTAGATTGCAGAAAAAAGTCAATGATCACGAGACAGGATGCATAAGAACAATCAATGGAGTGAGTAGCCAACCCTCGACATATCGCATTTTCTGTTTGTGTTCAAGATTTTTATAAGCATGAAATTTTTATTTCCAGTAATTGTATTGTCAAATCTGTCATAGTTACTGAGGTAAGAAGTCTGTGACCGATAGATATACAGGCAGATATCACTGGTTTGTTTATGTCATAGGATTGATTTGCAATGCAAACGTAAGATTGTTAATATATCGGAGAAGAATTAACATCTACTGTCTTCTTAGGAAACAAATAAGTAGTTTAAATTCTTCGCAAAGCATTTCGTGAGGCATCATCAAGTCCCATTTCTGAGTAAACTCTTTACCCAACCGTGCTAGTTGAAGAGCCAATCCACATATTACTCGTAGACTAGTTACTATATATAATGTCACCATATGATTGTAAACACCGTGAGTTTATAATCTATCTTGCGAGATAATAAACTATCTATAAATTGTGAACTGTACCATACTGCTTACAATATGACGTTATTAATTTTCGATAGTTTATAATCTATCCATGTCAAACCGTCAAATTGTAAACGAACGTGCACTTACCGACAGGGTTCACAATCTGTCTGATTTTATCACCCGTTAAATTGTGAACCATCCCTGATTTGCCGATCGTGACGGTAGCCGAATTGGTTGCAGTTAGTAGGCAGTAGTACCCCGACCGAATAGGTTACGTTAGATTAGATTTGTGGCAGTTACTTGGCTATTATATTTGTCGCACGCAACGATGATACCAGTTCACTTTTTCGGTTTGCCACGGACAGATTATAAACTATCGAAAAATAGTGCGTTAAATTGTAAATGGTTTTTGCACTACACAATTTTTCGATAGTTTATAATCTCGCGAGACAGATTATAAACTGACGATGTTCCTAACGTTACGGTGGCATACACAATCAATCATGAAGATATCGGAGTATTATTAAACTATTCGTTCAGTGAGAACTAGGGTTACATAGTTTGCCTAGAGCTTCTCGAGTTAGGTTAGGGATACTAATTCAGAGAGAAGTTTATTTGAGTACCAACTTCAATGTTTACTTTGGTGTTGGTAATGCTTGTGATACTTCATCATCATTGACATTCTTTGGTTAACCTTGTTCTTCCAGTTTTATTTTCGCTTCAGGACTTCAACTACAAACATTTCTTTAGGACGTCAGGATTTTCAATCTTTAAATCTTTCCATCACATCGTCACAGCGCTTTAAGATAGAAAAATATGATACCTCTAAGAAAACAATTTTGTTTTTTTAGTTAATTCAGTATGTTTTTACAGTGAATTAACTTTAAAAAAAAGTTTACCCAGTGTTTATATTTTTATCGTGGTAATAATCTGATTGAAAGTAGACCCCAAAATAATATGGAATTAAAGTAATTCCAGATATGTGCTACCATGGATTCAGTGTATGATTCCGAATCACTCTATATTTAAATTTTTCGTCGGTTATTTAAAAAAAATAACATTACACACTTTTCTATAAAACAGGTGATTTTGTTTTGATAATATACGAAAAATTTCTACGCTAAAATCACCTGCCAGGGTCGCGGATTTGTTCGAAAGAGTTACCGTAGCTCTGACATAGGCAACTGAAGGAACATGGTTGGGTTTTAGTCAGTAAAAGTCTGACACGCCCTCCCCGTCTGCCCAGAGCGGGAAAAGTTATTTGATGATTTCCCATCCAAAAAAAAGGGGGGGTCTAGAATCGTGTGCTGAATTCATTGTTTCAGTTTGCCCGTCGATCCCTGCCACCTTGTATAAAGTACTTTCTTAAATCAAACTGGTTCGCGAAGACAAAATGGCCGTCGCTACTGCTAAAATATTGATATTCAGCCGTATCTAGCAGCTAGACTAGATACCAATTCCACTGTAGGTTGGAAAAGGCCAAATAGACATTTAACTCTCTAAAGGCATAAATATTAAATACCGTATAGCCGTGGTCGGGTCGAAATACGCTGAGTCAATTTATAATCGAATATTGATTTCGTTCAGCCATATTTTATTGAAGACGCGATTACTGTCGTTTCCTTTGCCTTTATGTAATTCTAGCTTTTGGCCACGGCTTCGCCTATGTGGATGTCGCAAAATATCCCCATTGTTTTCATATAACTCTATTGGTTTACGGGGCTCGCGCCAGTTAAGCTCCGAAAATCCGCTCTGGAGTTTTTGAGTTTATCGTGTTTAGACAGAGACGCGGCGGGAGGACTCAAAATCAAAAGACATTGGCTGAGAGTCAGCACTTTTTGAAAGTCAAAATTACATAAGATAGTCCCCCAAAACGCCAGCCCTTCACCACTTCCGTCTTTGTTTTATACTGAAATGGTTTTTAGTTTCGCCGTTACTTTTGAGATCGTAATTTACTGTACAAACCCTTTGAAGTTATTTTTTGCATTTCTTCGCTCCTGGTATGGTAAACAAAAAACTTTTCAATGGTTATGAAGATTTATTTTTAACCCTCGCATTGCCTTGACCCAATAAAGTTCGAAATGAATAAATAACCGTGCATCGATTTTCTTTCGTTCACTTCAGTTCCTTTCATAGAGAGATTGATTTTAGGGAAGACTAGCTGGATATATATTGTCTTCATTACTTTTACCCGTATGCAGGGCAAGGCAGGGTTTTTTTTTGGGTGGGAAATCATCAAATAACTTCTCCCGCTCTGGGTGGAGCAGGAGGGCGTGTCAGACTTTTACTGACTAAAACCCACCCGTGTTCTGTCAGTTACCTGTGTGCCAGGGGTCGCGGTATCTCTTTCGAACAACCCGCACCCCTGGCAGGCATCGGCCCTTGCGGACCCATCGGTTGGTGCTGACATCTCTTTGAGGCGCGCGTGGAACACAACGAGCCGTCGACCCGGGCTTGGTCCTTACCGGACAGCGAACTACCCATTACTCGCTGTCCGCAAGCTAGCGCAGTGGCGCAGTAGCGCGCTACAGTGGCCGGGAATGAGCCTGGGATTCCCAATACCTAGGGCGTCTCCTGCGAAGGCTACGGCCGTGAGGGCGCATGTACTGCCTCTCACTCACGTGCGTCGCCTCCCTCTTTACGAGCATCACTGCTTCGCTGAAGGAGGTGACGGCTAACCATGCACTCTCGCTCCGTACCATGGCCTGGACCAAGGCTAGACGCGAGAGATCGCCACCACCGATCGCCTCCACGAGGACACGGCGGTGTTCCGCCTCGATTCGCTCAAAGAGGGAATCCGACGCAATCGTGGTGTGCCTAGCACTGGGTTGCGACAATCGCACTCTCCAGGTCGTCATGAGATCCCGCCGGAGCTCTGTCCGCTGTGCCGCGATTTCCCGTGGCAGCGGAGTTACGCCCCGGCGTTTGGCCTTCTCGCGCCACTCCCAAGTGTGCGCGAGGACCTTTGCCTCCAGATCCCATGGCGCCAATCCGGCAAGCAGGCCCGCTGCCTCACTGGAGATCGTGCGGTATCCCCGTACCATCATCATCATCGGATGGCCGTGACCCTATGGGCCGCCTTCAACCGGCGTGCTGGTTGGCGCCTCAATGTAGGCGCCCATATCGGTGCCCCGTATAGGGCCACTGCCCGGCAAGGCAGGGTTAGTGATAAAATATGATTGCGACTTCAATTGAGGCATTCATTACTGTTTCGATATTCTTGATATTTGTCATTAGTTTACTCAGCCATAACTGGCCTGCAGGTTCTTAACATGCTCGCTCTCTCTGATTCTGATTCTCTCTGCCTCTAAACTTCGTTGTCTATTTGAGATCGTATTCTGTAACAAAAATAGAAAAATGCGTTGAACACAGAATGCCAATAAAACATTCATTTGGAAGCTTCATTTAAATACAGCTTTCTCAGTTAGAACTCACTTTGACTGCAAAATTCAAATAGAAAATATTTTTATAACATCAGCCAATCGTATGCATGGCCGCCTAACGCGACCATCCAATACTTTATTTATTTTATTTTATTCCCTTCAAGAAATATTGCAGTCACAATATTGGTACTACGAGAGCATATTCCCGAAGCGCTTTTAAATATAAACAAGCCAACTTTAGCATGGTAAAGCCCGATATGTTTTGTACGTGCAAACTAAACTCCGCGATAGTTTCTTAGACAAAGCTAACTTGTAATGTGGTTGGTACCGGTATCCGATAAAAGTTATTTTAGTATCAATACGTGACAACTCTATGTGTGTTCGAAATGGAATCGAATTGATGAACTTCCATAGAATATTTAAGTTTCAAACTCAAGGCGGAAGATTTAATTTGACGTCAAACTGACATTTACCTTCTTTTGTTATTACTTTTAGAACAAACTTCTCATATTAGGCAGTGTGTTCATTTGTTTCTTAAAGGCTTACGTTTTAAACAGTATAAATACAACAACAGTTTTGTAAAACCGTGGATTCGACAATCCATATGCTCTTTATATACAGTTGTGGTCATTATCAATTAAGAAAGATTCGATGTTCCAGATTTTTTATCGAAATTATGTCATGTGTAGTTATGTGTTCCTTTTTAGAAGTAACTAGTTATGTTATGAAATAGCCACATGCAAAAGCAAACGGGATTAGGAATATAGAATTAAATCGCTATTTGTTTTTTTACAAATTTTATAAATTCTCTTTAGTATCAAATTCAAATAGGTAGTAATGAAGCTGGACAGATAATTAAGAATGATTTATGAAACTGCTTGAGAGTTTTTATATGAAAAAATAAATTTATATGACTTTGGATATGTATTTTAATTTTTTGTCACCGCCTTCCGAAATTAAAGTTATTTTTCACTTTTTAGTGTTTTTTTGGAAGTCGGTTGTTTATTTTTTTGAAAAAAGTTTTTTATTTTTCACTTTTTAGTGGTTCACATGTGCTTACCCCTTCACAGCGTACCGGCGTGATGTTATGTTATTAACTGGTGTAAACAATTGACAGACTCATAGATTTCAGCAATCCCTGTCCATTTGTTATCATTTATTGAGGAGTTCCGTTGCCTATCTCCGAAGTTCTTCATCAGATCTTCACCGAATTGAAATGGAACCACTCCGAGAAAGTACTCTTCCAAAAACTACACAAATTGCTTCAAGTGTGCCTATAAAATTTGAAGAGTTCTCTCTATTTCTCCAGGTTCCCATTATCAGATCCTGACTTGATGATCATGAGACCACCTGGGAAGTATACCCTTTCAAACAAAAAAACAATAATCCAAATCGGTCCAGCCATCTTCGAGTAATCGGGGAACATACATATAAAAAAAAAAAAAAGGTTCCGACGAATTGAGAACCTCCTCCTTTTGGAAGTCGGTTAAAAATGAGATTAAATAAAACATTAATGTGAAGTGCGTAAAGAAAAAGCAATTTAATACACGGTAAACTAAAATTAATAGCTAGTAGCATGTCCACGGCTTTTAATTACAGCTTTACACCGATGAGGTATTGACTCTATACATTTTTGACATTTCGTAAGAGATATAAAGTTCCATTCTTCTAAGAAAACGTCGTACAGCTCTCTTAAATTGCCACACTGTCGATTTAAAACCTTTTTCTTGATTTCGCACCAAAGATGCTCTATTGGGTTTAGGTCTGGGCTGTTAGCTGACCAATCTAAGACAGAAACTGATTGCGATGTGAGAAATTCCTTAACGGTGCGTGCAGTATGCTTTGGATCATTGTCGTGCTGGAATGTCCAAATACCCAGAAGCACGTATTGAGCATAAGGTAACATTGGCTCTTCCAGTATATTCTTGTAATGGGATTGATCCATGTTTTCTTCTATCAGCTCAACAGGTCTAACACCATGGCCAGAAAAGCACTCTCAAATTTCCACCTTACTCCACCATGTTTTAATGTCTTTTTTGTGTACTTAGGGACGAAAGCTTTATTCGGAGGGCGTCGTACATATCGTTTTCCATCAGAACATACTCTGTTTATTTTTTTCTCGTCACACAAAATAATATTTTTTCACTGTCTAACTGTCCAGTTTTCATACCTTCTTCTGCAAATTCTAGCCGAGCTTACCTATGGCTACTTTTCAACATGGGCATCTTCCTTGCTATCCTTCCGTGGAACTTTTCTTCTATAAAACGTCTTCGAATAGTATTGCTGAAGGGTTGTTTTCACCAAAATATTATTTTCTCAGCTCATTAGACCCTTTAAAAGGATTTTGTTGAAAACCATCGTTTTTGAGCAATTCAGATGGCCAGCTATCTTTTTATACGACCAATTCTTCTCGCGAAGTTTTATTATTAATTCCCTTGTAGATTTATCACCACTTTTATTTTTCCCCATTGTTTTATATGAACCAATCACCTTTAAGACTTTCACAGCACTAAATGGCGCCTAAATTATATGAATAGTGACCTACAACTATAGAGCCACAGAGTGTTCTCTATTTAAATTTGATTTTTTTTTTTAACTATTCAGCGTTCTTAATTATGTGACCAGCCAGTAAGTAGTAATACTAGGTTCGGATCTAATGTATAAGTTTATCTATTTATGTTTTAGCCAATAATGTGTATCAACGAATGTACCGCTAGTATGGAAAAGTTTTGCGATACCGAGAGAAATACAAAAAAATGCATGCAATTAGTTTTACTTGTTAGTTTGAAAAAATCTCCCCTTTAAATATGCGTTCTTAATTATGGCCACCACTGTATATGCACAAATGTGGATTACAAGCTACACTCTGGAGTAAAAAGTTCTTTCTCTCAGATAAAGGACCTCCCTTTCCCTAACCAAAATCAAATTACAAAGATACATGATAGATACACTTGTTTTTACCTCCAAAGGATTCAATACGTGCATAGAGTACTCAATTCAAAGTACGAAATTATTTCTTTACAAGTCATACTTCGTTCCTTTCCGTCATCAAATCGAAAATTAAATGCGTAACGTGGGTACCTATAAAGCTTTTTTTTTTAATAACATCCTGTTTGCCGAAGGACATTGATTGATCGACGCGCGAATGGATTCTTTATAATCGGTCATGGTGAAACGATTCCTTTTTTGAATTGTCGTCGTAAAGAATCTTTTGAACAGATTTTTTTTTTTCATTACTTTCCACAGAGTAAATATTTACGGAATGTGTTTTGGTATTTAACGTTTGCTACATAAACGCACTTGTATAATTAGAATTTGGCCAAAATAGATCATCTACATACTTTTCGTTGAGCTGTAGTATGTTTACAGCTTAGGTAAGTCTATTCTTTCTCACATTCGTCAATTTCGCTTCCAGTAAAACGCCTACGCCTAGATCGACGCTAGTGCGATATCATCGTAAAAGAAAACAAACCAACTAATGCGATGGCGCAGGGATCCATCACGCTTGGACAGATTGGATACCCGGCAGTACATACGGACAATGTTCCAATTCCTATGTTTAGCTTGACACGCTATGCTATTTGCACATGTAGTTTCATCCGGGAATTTTTGCGTGAAGGTTGACGATTCCCTCGATAGAACTTAAAGAGACACTGGACGTAGTTACATAAATATTTCCAATTGGAAATATGTAAATTACCTGTACTTTTGCGAGAACCCTCGAAGTTCAACGCAGCAATCTGCTTGGTAGCAGGAATACAGAAGCTGGTATAGTACTTCCCGAATAGACAGTTTTAAAACGAAGCTCCCACTTGAATAACCGATCACCAAGTTAAACAGATAACACAGCTGAATGAATAACCTCATATAACTTAATATATCGATGAATAAACGATAGTAAATCAACTTAGGCAGGGCCCTTTCAAACAAAATACTTTGTTCAAGAGTTCGTTACAATTGTTTAACGTCACTGCGTCGTAAACCGGGCGTCATCACAACTTCGTGTAGGAAACTCCATTAAAAGTTGACTCGCTCACACACACTCTATGTAGTCTTTGGCATTCTATGTACGGAGTTGGCAAGCTAGTGTACACTTTACCTATATATGAAATAAGGACTCTTTGTACAGCTTATACCATAGCTACTTAAGTGTTTTTATCACAGAGCTCATTAGTATAAAGTTGCCACTAGTCGTTAGATTTATAGGATGGTATGGGATCAGTGAGCAGTTGCTATGATAGCCACATTTCAATTGTTGTGAATTCAATCAGGAAGGTCAAAAAAACGTGTGGGGTCAGGGGGGCCCCCGTTAGGAATGTAATTCTTTACGATTTTTCTTCAACACTGATTGTAACGGCGTTGACTCAACTTTAAAATACTCAAAATTTATTTTAACCTCACTATCGGCTTCAGCACCCCCGAAAACCATGAAAACGACACCCATGATGACAACTTTGAATTTTTTTGCAGCGGCCATCTTGGATTTCCGTTTTCACCTCACTATTGACTTCAGCACCCTCGAAAACCATGAAAACTATCTCACTCTCCCTCTGTCTCTTGAAATACGGCCCGGCAACCTAAATCTAAGTAATATTTCACATCAAAATCTAAATATGAGAGTGTAACGTATAAGTTATCGTGTTATTGATGTATTCCAACTTTTTGCGTAGCTCACAACTTTCCATCCGTTCAGGAAGAAATTGTTTGTTTACTCACAATATTGAAGTTTGTTATTCACCTTGTTTGTTACCATCTAACTTGGTTTTATTATGTTAGCTTTCGTTTTGAATAGATAGAGATAGATGTTTCGTGTCGTCATAATACCAGCCGGTAATTTATTGTCCCATCGCAGTGAGCGATGAAGCGTAGCATGATTGGTGTTCGACTTACCGACCGGATACGAAACATGATACTGTGCTCTAAGACACAAATCGTAGACGTTACCCAAAAAGCAGTCAAGCTCAAATGGGACTGGGCTGGACATGTTTGCCGCATGACGGATGCATTTTGAGCTAAGACCACCACAGCATGGGTCCCTGAAAATGCCCAACGGCATCGCCTAAGACCCAGACGTAGATAGCAGGACGAACTTGATGCTTATTTGAGAGATTAGTCCATATTGGTTCAGGATCAAGTTGAGTGGAAAAAGAAAAGGCAGGCCTTTGCCCGTCAGTGGGACCATACAGGCTGATTATATAGGTATATACGAGTATATATACACCGTGACATTTTAGTCGTCTTACAACGGCAGCCTACTTCATGTATCCAACGACTACTAATCATTTATAAAAATAAAAATATTTTTGTACATGTGAATAATAATAAAATAAAAAATTTCATTCACTAAGACACATGATGTAGTTATGAACTCCCTGATGGAGATGGAACGAATGATGAAATGTAATGGTTTTAAGGTAGGTAGGTAGAAATCTTCTACCGTTTGATACGTAAACATTATTAACAGGGAGGGTGTTTCATAATTCTAAAGCATTATTTATTTTTCTTAATACCTATTATCTTAATTAATGGTAACAATTTTTTAATCGCGCCTGTAGGTATTTTATGTCAAATACATTGAGTGGAGCACCTTTGTAAGACGACTAAAATGTCACGGTGTATATCACTACATAAAACAAAGTCGCTTTCTCTGTCCCTATATCCCTATGTATGCTTAAATCTTTAAAACTAAGCAACGGATTTTGATGCGGGTTTTTTGAATAGATAGTGATCCAAGAGGAAGGTTTATATGTATAATACACCGACCTCCACGCGGGCGAAGCCGCTGGGAAAAGCTAGTATGTATATAACGGCGCGTGGCATTATTAAGTAATGAAAATCAGTTAATTTCGAGAGTTGTAATTTATTCTGTTATTTTAACGATTAATCGATTTGAATTCAACTAAATGGTAATTTTAATTAAGAGCGGGTAACACCGAATGGAGTTGCGTCTGTCATGGCGGGCGACGTCGTGTCAATTCATTAAGTTGTTGACAGCCGTTGCACGTGATGGTCACTCGCAAACCCATTGGCTCTAAATCGTTAATTATTGCTGCAATCCTTAATTATTTAAGTCATTTAAGTGTCTGTAAAATTAAACTAGGGAACAGTCAACGCTACAGCGTATTTATTTCAACGTTTCCTGAAGTTTGACGCCCACTATGGATTCACGTGCTGACGAAGTCATGAATCAGCAATCAGATGCAACAGCCCGGCCGTTCCTGATATCCCGTTATATATATATAGCAGGACAGAAGTATTTTATACGAATAAACGAACAAGCATTGATTTTTACATTTGCTCAATAGGTGTTTGCGATTATCCGAGTATTCATTAGAGATTTTCTAGAAATGTCTTTATGTAAAGTGACTCAGTATTTTGAGTTGATTAGGAAAGTATCTATAGAGACATGGCCTTAATTTAGAAATATAAAACCGGGCATTATAAAAAAAAAAAGTTTTGAATGAAGACAGAAATATGTCTTTACCACCACAATAATGTCTTATAAACAGGATAGCAGTTACATTGACGCGCGAACTGTTACCATGAATTTAGCACATGATTCTAGATCCCCTAAGATATAAACTTTTCGTCATTAAAAAAAATCTGCTGTTTCATAGAAATATACGCTGTCCGCGGTGTAAATGTATGGAATAGTATTTTTTTATAAATCATCATATCAGCCGAAATACGTCCACTGCTGGAGATAAGCCTCCCCCAAAAGGGGGGATTTGCCATAATCGCCACGCTTGGCAGGCAGGTTGGCGATCACAGTATGTTGGGCATAGAGAAAGCTGCTGCCCATTCTCTAGTAAGCCTCTTAGTCGCCTTCTACGATACCCACGGGAAGAAATGGGATGGTGCTATTCTTTTACGTCCGGCACCACACGGATAATGATACTTGAAGAAGATGATACTTGTTCCATTTGTTAAGTTTTATAAATTACCGACGAAAAATGTCAACATAGTTCAGAATCATGATCTCACTCCACAGTGACAGGTTGCGCATCGATCTCCCTGCCACCCTGTATTAAATACCTGTGTCTTTGAGTTTATAATAATATGTATGTCGGTACCTACACAGGTTGGTATGTAAAGTAACCTAAGTAAGTAATTTAAGATAAGGTACGTTAGTGGCACGTGAGAAGACATTTACGTGACGTATATGTTAATGTATTTATGAAGTTTCCAGGTAAATGGTACCGTACTTCTAGACTTAGTTATAGACTGAAAGTTTTAGGTCTGTTTTACCTAGTAACTACCTAGTTTGTAAAGGTTTTCTAGTTATCAAAGAACTGTGAATACGGGGTTGAATTTTGTGCTTTGGTTATTTAGAATTGTATTGGTTGTGTACTTGTGTAGGCTATTGTAACCGACTACAATGGAAGGTGAACGAAAAAACTAAGAATGGAAGGACCCATTTTCTGTAAAAGGTTTTGAATAGAAAAATAAAATAAAAACCATACTGTTAGGTATTATTAGGTATCTTTCAGAGAGTTTTTCATAACTTAAATCATACTTTTAGGGTTTACTGTGAGTAGAAGTGTATTACTTATAAATGGCCACACATGGCATGGCTATCCAAACCTTACATCAAACATTAATTCAGTCACAGTTCTTAAGTATCCCTCAACAACTTTAGCTCGCATTTTTTTCTGTGGCACTCCACAGAATGTATAGCGAACTAGCAAAAAAAAAGAAAAACCATAAACAACGGACAATAGTATTGTCCATTCTCAGTTGACAACGTTTCATTCCGTTTCCCGCCACAATCCATAGACTTGTTGAGGTCTCCACACACTGCAATAACATGAGTAAAAAATAAACAATGTTTTTTTTTTCACAAACTGACGCCGGAAGGCCGCAGGCTTATCTCGATTTATTTTTTTCGTTTTTCGAGATAGACGTTGTAAATAGCGCCCTTGTTTGCTTATAAAAATTGGAAGGCATGAACACTATGAATATGTGAATATACATGCATGTTTATAGTAGGTACTTTTTGTAATATTGTTCTTAAGGTAAATGATTTGTTATTTCCATAAAAAAGCATTTATAGAGAAGTAGAGTAATTAGTATTGGTATCAGTATTAATTAACTATATCAAAAATGCAATGACTGCCTCGTTGCTATAGTGGTCATAAGCGCTACTGCGGCGCATGAGGTCTTGGGTTCGATTCTCTGGTCGGGCAAAGTGTTATTGGGTTTTTTTATCCAGAATTTCTCAGTAGCAGCGAGGAGTCTGGATTTGTGTCCAGTTGATGACAATAGGCTCGCCCCCTATTACATGGGACTTAAACATAACTACACCTCTGCCCCTCTGCCCGAACCTTCGGGGAAACAAGGCGTGATGTTGTGAATGTATGTTATGTATCTGTTATTTTGTTATTTAATTAATATGAGGGTGGCTGCAAATCTTCAGATATAACTCATGTTACTTACCAAATAAAGTCAGTGTGCTACTAGCTAGCTGTCGTTTCACTTATCCCTGCGTTCGCATACATATCAGTAGCGACGAGACACAGAACGAGATAAGGGAGGGAAATAGAGAGAGGGAAAAAATAGTGGAAACAGGAACAAACGATACAATGGAAGATGAAGAATTTTATGAGGCTACAAAAGCTCCTCATGGTGAAGATGACGTAGCGTCTGGCTCAGGTCAGATACCGCAGCCAGAAAGGCTAACAAACGAAGGCAAACAACTACGACCAATACCAAGGTTAGATTATAAGCGTTTTTACTAATGATAAAAAAAATATGTTTATATTTTCAAGCTAGGGGAGATGTTATGTTGTTATATGAGGGTGGCTGCAAATCTTCATATATAACTCATGTTACTTACCAAATAAAGTCAGTGTGCTACTAGCTAGCTGTCGTTTCCTTATCCCTAAAGGGATCTAAAGGCAATATTGGAAATGGGCAAGATTCATTGGATTGCCGAGATCTGACGTACATTTCACTAAACATATTAGCGCTCGAAATTACAAAATATTTGACTTCCTAATCAAGCTAGTAGCTATAACCAAAAACCTAATACCATGATAAACAACATCAAATAAAGTTCACATTCCAGTAAATGAAAACCAAATGACGACACGGAGTCAAAAAAAGAAATACAAAACTCCGCAAAAAAACAAGCGCAGACACGAGATTCGGTACTTTTTCCGTCCAAGCTTTCAGTCCAATGGACAAGCGCCTTAACAACCCTTTTTGCTCAGACAATTTTACGACGCGAGCAGATAAGCCGGGACATCACTATCCCCCCATATTTGGAACGTAAACTTGTGTTAGCCGACTGTATGTAGGTATATTTTTATTCAGTGTGGACGTGTTTTATGAGAGTGATAGTTTTTTTTCTTTAATATCGTAGGTCAACGGCACCAGCACGTTTTTGTCTCGGCTGTCATTCGTAGATCTTTGACAGTCGTTACGGGTGGCAGAAGCCCATTAGTCTGAAACCAGTCTTATCAAGAGGTATCTGGGTTGTGAAGGTCAGATCTGAACTCGCTCCATGTCAAACACTTAGTTGCATCCGGTGAGACTGGAAGCCGACCGCCAGAAACTTAGTTGGGAGAAGGCTAGGTACACACAGCTACACATTAAGCTATAATTTCCAGTTTACGCTGATGTCGCACTGTACGGAAATCCTTTACAATGCGAGTTCAGCTTATATTGGAAATGTATAGCTTGATGTATAGCCGTGTGTACCTACATCGGATCAGTAGACAGGTCCAATAAATGTGTGATCAAAGGTCGAGGTCGGATCAATAACATTAAGCTATCTATGTTTCGAGAAAATATGGTTTTCCGAGAAAGTTTAAAATGAGCAAAAGAAAAATAAATACATTATATTATACAGGATAAGTTTTTATCCAGTGCGCGAACTGTAACCATGAATTCAGCTTATCATTCTAGACCCCCCCAGCGCATAAATTTTTCGTCGGTAATACAAAAAAGAAATCAACTGTTCCATACATTTTGACCGCGTAGGTAATGGCACTTTTCTATGAAACAGATGATTTTCTTTTGTATTACCTACGTAAAATTTCTGGGGTCTAGAATAATATGTTGAATTCATGGTTACAGTTTGCGCACTGGATGAAAACTTACCCTGTTGATAGTAAAATGTTGAAATTACATCCTTCAATTTCTACTTAGTTTATCTTATAACGAATAGAGTATAGCTTTAATAAAATATTTTTGTAAAAGAAGAAATACTACTCCAATAGCTAGCAGCCACTTTAAAATACGTCTGCGGCTGCTAGATCATTAGTTTTACATCAAATTCCCGAAATCCGTATGCACAAACAGCACAAGTAATGGCCCCACCATCCACCAAATAAATAATTCTTACAGATTTAGGAATCTAGAATCGAATACATGTGTGGTCAGTTAGGTACGAGAGCCGCACGACCTGCACCGTAATTGCGTACTACCTATCAATCGTCTCCTATTAAGCATCTAAATTTTGGCGGATAATGTTAATCCATTAGAGGGGCTTGTGGCTAAGTAACATTAGCCGCACCAATCGATTGATCAGGTTAAGTTACGCTTGCTGCGGTTGGTCCATGGATGCGTGACCATCTTAACATATCTACCAAGACCTCTCCGTGCCTCGGAAAGCACGTTAAGCCGTTGGTCCCGGCTGTCATTTGTAGATCTTTGGCAGTCGTTACGGGTCGTCAGAAGCCTTCCGGCTTCTGACGACCCGTACGACGAGTCTGGCAACCAGTCTTTCCAAGGGGTATCGTATTACCAAGTAACTGGGTTGTAGAGGTCAGATTGGCTCCATGTAAAATACTGGTATTTGGCTGTATCCGGTTAGACTGGAAGCCGACCCCAACATAGTTGGGAAAAGGCTGGGCAGATGACGATGATGAATGTTAATCCATTACTTCGTATGTTCTAATGTCTGCTCAACAACGTAAATAACCCAATGAACTTTGTTGAACTGTCAAAATGGAAGTCAATCCTATTGTCATTGTGTTACCCCTCAGTATGTTATGGGCCCAATTTGATATAGGGAATAGTCAAAAAATTACATAATTGTCACATTTTTAGGACAAGTGTTGTTTAATTTAGCAAAAAGTATTTACCCATTATATTTTCGGATTGTTGCTGTCACATGTCGGTGTGTTTTTAATGTTAGTGCTTACCATAGTAAAAAATATATCAAGGTTTTTGGCACTTGGCTTCATTTGTCCTTTTGGCCTCGAACAGGTATTTTTTTATTTTTTTATTATTATTATTATTTTACATGCATGAAATTTTTGTTTTTGTGATAAAGTGGTGGTGAATATTTATTTATATTATTTATAAACATTTATTTCGCTACACAATCTATGATGTCTAGTCCATTTTAATATGGTGATTGGAAATTCGGTAAGAATTTAACAGCTTAAATAATACTTCAATATGTTCCGCCGCAGACCAAGTTATCCTGGGCAGGTTGTATGTAATTTAGTGGAGTACAGACAACACACGATTTATAGGGTATTAGTTTAATCTGATGATCGAGCCGAGTGAGCGTTGGAATACTAAATTCGAAACAGATATTTTTTACCCATTTTATAAACGTGTGTGGAGTAAATTCTTCATTAATGGAAAATCGAATATGGATTGCTAAAACCTTTGAAATACTGGTTTTGCAGCTTAGTAGTTTTTAGGGAAATAAAATTTTACTAGTTATTTAACGTAATGGAAAACAATTACCCTTGATGATGTTCTCTTGTTTGTTTTTCTATCATTTAGGTTTGTTTTTATGTTTTTAGATATTTCACGAGCCTACAAAAACAAATAACTTTAATTTATTACTAGGTACCCCGTCTACCAATTACTGTGATAATTACTTACCTATAACAATTTTTCCTTAAACTCTTCTTTGTAAAAAACATTACAAAACCCTTGATAAGAGTATTAATTCTGTAAATTTTAATCAAAAAATGCCTCACATAGAACATTCAAGAACAATAAAAGTCAGATACACACAAACAACCACAAATGATAAAACTGTTGATGAGTATTTTACAACCCCGCAATGTTAATAACTACGACCGAGAAACTTTCGAGAAGAAAAAAATAAAACGGACATTAAAACGAAGGAGGTTTCATCAAGAAACTCATGTTTTAGGAGTTTCTTTAATAATAAATTATGATGTTGGGGCACTTCTAGAGGCGGAACATTTATGGTGGCCTTCCGAGATTACCAATCAAAGCGCAAAAACTGAAAAAATATTTTTACATAAATTAAAAAAAAAATATGCACAAGTAGGTAAGAAGTCTTAAGGCATACAAAAATTCGTCTGCATCGTTTTCAACAGCAGACGAATTTTTGACGAAAAACGCTGGCAGCATTGCCTCGTTGTATGGCAATGTTAAAAAACATGTCATGTTTGAAAATCATTTTTTGAAGGTAGATAAGATCCACAGAGTAAACATCCTATTTTTCAGATTTTTTCGTACTGACCCATATCAATGGATCACCCTGTAGGTATTTGATCGTACCAACATAGAGCATTCCATAAATAACGAGACAGGACCACTGAACCAAGATTATGTCTGGACTTTAAAAAAAGGGTGGCTAACGCAAGGTTTTTTTTTAATATAGATTATAATAATACAGATATTTATAATATATCTATCTATTCTATATAATAAATATATACATTATACACCGTGACATGTTAGTCGTCTTACAACGGCAGCCCACTTCATGTATCCAATGTAATCATTTATTTAAAAAAAAGATATTTTTGAACATTTGTATAATTTAAAAAAATATGTATCATTCACTAAGACGCATGACGTAGTTTAAAACATTATGTTATGGAGATAAAGTTAATGATAGAATGTAATGGTAGGTAGGTAGATATCTTCTACCGCTTGATACGTAAAAATTATTAACAGGGAACCCTCCCTGTTAATAATTTTTAATAATTCTAAAGCTAATTCTAAATTAGTAATTCTAAAGCTTTATTATTTTTCTTTGTACCTATTATCTTAATTAATGATAACGATGTTTTATTCCCGCCTAGAGGTATTTTATGACGGATACATTGAGTGGACCACCTTTGTAAGACGACTAAAATGTCACGGTGTATAGATAAATTTACAAGGCAGATGTGAGTGGAAACACCGGCAGAGGGGTACACCTTAGGAGGACATGTAGTGACCTTATTGGTGATGTTCTTCAGAAAGATCAGGTGCGTATTACTCGCAACTGGCGTGCGTCTATGATCAGAGGGCCTATAGTTCGTTCGCGTTAAGAATGCTGTGAGTCATCAGTGCAACTGCAAGATAAAGGTGTATTCACAGTGGTGTTAAATTCAAACAAATTATATTTTAAAAGATTAAGTTTAATTAATAGATTTGATTGTAATTTGAAAAGATTTTATTGTTAGGTGGCGGGGCTAGGCCGACGGATAATGATGACTCACTGCATTCTTAACGCGAATGTACTTTAGTGTAAGTTGATTTTAACCATCTCGATGTTACGCATCGTTCGGCGCACCGATTGGCCTTGGGTTGGTGGAGGACCAATCGGAGCGCCGAACGCAGTCGATGCATTAGGTCGAGATGGTTAAAAGAAACACACTAGGGCCACAGATGTATGTCGTAAACGAGGCACAAAGATTATTTTGGGATGGTAGTTTCTGCCTACCCTATGGGAAAATGGTGTGAATTTATATATGTATGTTTAAAAGAAAATGTGACCTCTGAGTTTGTTACAGTCTTTCTTCTCATAGTAGTCGGATAGGAAACACCTAACTCACCTTCTTTAAAATATATGTTATTGTTCGAGTGTAAAATGTATTTTCTGAACCTTTTCACAATTAGAAATATTATTTACTAGCTTTTGTCGGTAGCTTCACCCTCGTGGAGGTCGAAAATTATCCCACGGGAACATAATACCGGGATAAAAAGTATCCTATATGTTAATCTAGTTTATAATCTATCTGTGTGCCAAGTTTCATCCAAATCTGTAAAGCCGTTTTAGCGTGATTGAGTAACAAACATTCAAACATCCAAACGTTCACATTTATAATATTGTTTAGTAGGATCATCAATTTTAATATATTTAACTTTATTCCTACAGGATCAGAACGTATTCCTACACGTTACGAGTCACTCGAATTCCCCATTCGATGTATAAATATGACACACGCGCGTTTATATTGACCGCATTACACCTCCTTTTGAATAAAACATAATGTTAGAAGAAACAACTAGATAGTCGCTTTGGCAGGTGATATCTCTTTTATTAGGAAACTTCTGGGAGCGTGAGATATTGGCTGGTAACCGAGGTTAGGTAGGAATTTATGTAACGTTATTGACGTTAGAAATGGCATTCGCGACAAGTTTTTCCGCCAACCAGTTTTTGCCAGCGACTTCGCCCGCGTGGGTATTTTTTTTTTTTTTTGTCTTGTTTTTTGTTTCACTTTTTGGGTTTTGTTTTGTTGTATATGTTTGTGTTTTATTTTTAAACAGTGTCTGCGATTGGATACGGACACTGTCTTTCTGTTGAGGTTTATTCGCATAAAGGGGTTACCTTTCCTTGTTAGCCGCATAAGTTTTTGTACAGTTGTACAGTACGCGTGTCCGCCCCCCACGTAGCCAGGTGTTCAGCTTGGACGTAAGGTAGGATTTTAGGGGGCACCCGCGTGGGTATTGGAAATTATCCCACGGGAACGTACTAACGAGATAAAAGAACGTATTATGTGTTAATTCACGTATAAACTATCCGTATGTCTTTCATCTAAATCCGTTCAGTAGTTTTTGCGTGATTGAGTTACAGACATCCAAACATCTAAATACACCGTGAAATTTTAGTCGTATTACAAAGGTGGTCCATTTAATGCATCCGACTTAAAATAACTCCAGGCGCATAAAAAAATAATGCTTTAGAATTATGAAACACCCTGTTAATAATGTTTACGTATCAACGGTACAATATATTTAAGATTTCATCTCCATTACATTCCATCTACATAACATCCCTGTTATGTAGATGGAATGTAATGGAGTTGGAGTTTGGAGTTTTAAACTACGTTTTGCGTCTTAGTGAATTATATATAATTTTTCAATTATTCACATGTTAATCAATTTTTTTTTATACAAGTGGGTTGCCGTTGTAAGACGATTAAATGCCACGGTGAATGCCAACTTTCACATTTTTAATATTAGTAGGATGCCAAATATTTTTAAGGTACATTGCATGAAAATGCAGTGTACTTCAAAAATATTATTATATTTTATTTTTTTAATCGTCGTGGTGTGAAAAAGTTTGCCATTTAATTTAAAACTCATTTTAAAATAAAATATTTACACTAGCAACATTTTCCTAAGCGTCATCCCGTAAATAAAGCTGTGTTCACATGGGAGTAAAAGCGCAGGCGATAGCCAATTTTCATTAGAGGTGTCATCCTCGCCGAAAGTCATTGTCGTCGAGTACGAGCTAGGCATTTCCCCCGAGCGTTACCCGCGACGTATTTCTGCTGTAATATCAACTGTAATAGGTACCGCAAAATTGTTACTATGTAAATTCGTGTACTTCTCACTTTTGGATCGTTGAGCGTATTTTAAAAGGTGAAATACATACAGGCAGAGTTTTCTTTGTTGTGTCGAACTGTGGTTCTTTGGAACATTTATCATAATTACGTGCTTGCGTGAAATAGTACCCAACGGTTAATTCGTAGTAATTAATTCTACGACTTTTTTTGTTATTGTCTAAATAAAATGCAATTTTAATTCTATATTTACATGACGTAGACTTTATATTAAAATTACTTGTTAAAATGATTGAAAATCATCAACTTTTACAATATTTGTAAATATATGAGCACCATGTATCTATCAAATTCTTAAATTACCTGTCATTGCTTTATTTCTAATTATTTTTACCTCATAATTTCAGCCGATAGACGTCCACTGCTGGACATAGGCCTCCCCCAAAAAAAATGGGGGGTTTGCCATAATCGCCACGTTTGACAGCGGGGTGGCGATCGCAGTATGGTGGTAAAATGCATAGAGAACGCTGCTGCCCATTCTCTAGTAAGTCCCTTAGTCGCTTTCTACGACACCCACAGAAGGAAAAAGGATGGTGCTACTCTTTACGTCCGGCATCACACGGAACATTACTTTTACACAGCGTCGTAAAATATTTTTTACCTATTGTGGTAATTATATTCTAGATGCATGGTTTTTACATAAAATGACATAATTAATGTATACAGAATATTCTAAAACATTTCAAAAGGGTAACGGTGGACTGTCTTCCTCATTCTTCTCCATACGAAACTAACATTCAGAAGGAGCACCTAAAATCGATGAAATTTTTTTTTTGTACTTTTTGACGTTCAAGAAGTGCCTTATAAGTGCCTATTAAAAATAAATTCTTTGATTTTGACTTGAAATTACTGCTAAATTCTCTGTAGTAATAATTAATTTATGACACATGTAACGTCCGTTTTTTAACGGTTTTCGTATTAAGCAGGATCAGTATCAGTACGGCTTCAGATAAAAAAGCCTACTTTTGACAGTTACGGCCCGATTAGTGGTAGATATTATCAGGTAGGTAGATGGTAACAGCATCCACTTTGTATTCTAATGACAATCCTATTCAGCTCACCAACCTGCCCGATAACTGTGGCGGTAATTGCCGTAGTTTGCACGAAAATTGTCTGATTCCACAGTTTTAGGGAGTATACTTAGCTTTGGCAATGGAGTACGGGCCATTATGAGTGTAGTTAACGCTTGTCCTGGCTTGTAGGTACTAAAATTTAAATCTACACTAGTAATAATAATATAATAATCATCACTAGTTACATAGTTTATAACAAAGTCGCTTTCTCTGTCCCTATATCCCTATGTATGCTTAAATCTTTAAAACTACGCAACAGATTTTGATGCGGGTTTTTTCAATAGATAGAGTGATTCAAGAGGAAGGTTTATTTGTATAATACACCGACCTCCATGCGGGCGAAGCCGCTGGCAAAAGCTAGTAATAATATTATAAAGAGGAAAGATTTGTATTTTTGTATGTAACGAATAAACTTAAAAACTACTGGACCGATTTTAAAAATTCTTTCACCGTTAGAAAGTTACATCTTTACCGAGTAACATAGGCTATATTTTATCCCCGTATTCTTACGGGATCGGGAACTACGCGGTTGAAACTGCGGAGTGCTGCTAGTGTCGAATAAGTAGGAATCATTGGTTAAGAGAAAAGTGGGCAACCCGAACTCCAGCCTTTGCATTGCGCTATAGATTTCAGCCTTCTAGTAGCCTTTGTATATTTGTATACGTCATCATAATCACCATCAAACACAGGCCTACTCTTTGTGAGAGGGATTGGGCCGTTTACCCACCACACAAGCCCAGTATGGGTCGATAGATGTCACATGTCTGCGAATTTTCGGTTGTAAGACATGCCGGTTTCCTCACGTTGTTTTCCTTCACCGTTTTGAGAGCCGTGGTGATGAAATAATTTATGCAAACTAAAACGCTGGTCTGAGTTCGAATCGACCCACAACTCGTAGGTAAGTCGCGGCCGTGAACACTGGGTCACCATTGCTATTTGCATAGACATTTGAAGGGATTGACAGGTATTCTAGTGGGTGTATTGTCTTTTATAAATCCATACAGGGTAAGTTTTTATCCAGTGCGCAAACTGTAACCATGAATTCAGCATATCATTCTAGACCCCCCAGCACAGAAATTTTTGGTAAAAAAATCAGCTGTTCCTTACATTTGTGTTCACATAACTTGTCAAAATGTAGGGAACAGCTGATTTTTTTTCGCGATTTCAAGTTTGGTCCTGTAGTAAAAGTTGTTCATAATGATGAGTACAATAACTGATGGGGCCCGCAAGGGCCGATGCCTGCCAGGGGTGCGGGTTGTTCGAAAGAGATACCGCGGCCCCTGGCACACAGGCAACTGAGGGAACACGGGTGGGTTTTAGTCAGTAAAAGTCGGACACGCCCTCCCGCTCCACCCAGAGCGGGAGAAGTTATTTGATGATTTCCCACACAAAAAAAAAAATTGATGAGTACAATGACCCCTTCAGATATTTCGTGATACACCTTATATAGGTACTCAACAAGCCTTCTTCCCATGGGGGTAAACAGAAACTATAGAATGCCACCGTCTGCGATCCTTCCTTATTCCTTTTGCTTATACATCCTGGTCACACGTACGCGGGTGTCATAAGTTCTCAGTAATCAGGCATTACATCGACTAAGTTTCGGCCTAGACAGATATGATCATAACTAATAACGGGCCTTAAGCTAATAACTGATACTGCTGAAGTACATACCGAACTAAAACAATTTGTCAGTTGTGTGATTTATTGCAAATTACTAATCTATGGAGAATTTATGAAGTGGATACAGTTTCAATTCAGCGATTAATCTTAAGATTGGAATACACAGCTTGGAGGATTTACGAAAGGATTACTGCAATTTATGTATGTATGTATATTATGACAAGAGTTAACTATATTTTTGTCGACATTTTATCGCATTGTTAAGACTTGGCATTCATAAACGCTTTCGTTTCGAAGATTATTTTCCACATGCTTACTAAAAATATTATTAAAATTTAATTTTCTTAATAGAAAACAAACAGTTCATATTTCATTCGAGAACAGTCATCAGTTAATTACTAAACTTCAACTATATCCGGCGACCTTACTTATATATTTTGTTGGCTGTAAATTATAACTGCCTTTCCTTGACACTATCGTAATACCATAGTAACACCGTTTAAGCTGTCTAATGTTTATAAATAGTGAATTTCTATTGAATTTATTTAATATTTTACGAAAATTTCGATCAACCATAGCCAAAGGCAGAATAGGATTATGATTACGACGATATAAGAACGAACACATCACTAGATTTATGACTCGCTTATATCTTTTCTTTGTATGATTTCCTAGTACTTCCTGAATGCAGGATAAGCAGCTTTCCGTCACTTTAAAGGAAATATGGAATAGGAGTTTTATATATTTCCTTTCATATTCAGGATTAGAGGCTCGGCAAACTCCGTGATGGTAACAATGGTAGGGTAGCGAGGTAAAAATGTAAATTGCTCCTCGCATTTGAAAGCTCGGCCCGACGTTCCTCTTGTGCATATTTTACATATCATATCATGTGTCGATAAGCAAATTTGCATGTGTTAACGTTGGGGAGAGATCTTTATCTTTATGGGAGCCTGGTAGAATTTTTAAGGTACGTTGAAATAAGTTCTCCCACTAAACGGTTTGGGACTGTTTGAACTCCTTAAAAGGTGTGATGGGGTGGCTTAAATAATGGCTATTACCAGCTTTATGGAATCGTTCTCGTTTATGTTGATGGCGTTCATGAATTGATAGGTGTTGTATAATGTTTAACTGAAAATAAACGATGCTGTTTAGAAATGGTTTAGTTATTATTACTTAATGATAACAATATTAAAGTATCGCTAAGTAGGACGCTGTAAATACATTTTGAGCAGTTTAAACAGATGACTAACTTATACGATAATTGCCAATATACTTGCAAATGACATCGAAACGCACGCCCTTTTCATCTGAACACGGCCTTATAATTCAAAAATATTTTCCCATTGCATAATGTAATACCGTTCCGAATGTTTTATAGTCTAGATAAGTTTAAATATTTTAGCCAAACTGTCCATCACAGTATTCTACGCTCTAAGGAAAGTTACAAATGGTATACATTTCTCATTTTAATTTCCACTTTGAGTGCTATTAGTTTTGATGAAAGTCTTCCTTTACAATCACGTAAATTAACGATGAAGGTCTAATGGCTGCGACTTTTGAGTGTCTGAAACAAAATTTGTGCGACGTACTTTCTAGTGAGCTAAATTATAATTTTGTCACTACTATCTGACACTGTTGGTTACGCCATTAATTTAGTTGAAAATACACTAAAATTAAGCTCTATGACTTAGCTCGTGGTCTGACTAAGTAGTAATTTCATGAGGTAAGTATTAAAGCTCCCCCAGACAGGCGCGACTCGACTCTTGCAGAACAATTTCCATGAAGTTTTATAGAAATTGTTCTACTAGAGTCGTGTCGCGTTGTCGCGTTACGCCTGTTTGCGGGAATCTTTATTCCTGTCACTGTGGTACCGTCGCACAACTGACAAAATACATATGCATCATACAGCTTCTGTCAGAAATCTGAGGTCATATATAAGTTTGTGGTACAGACCAGCATACTGAACCACTTTCTTCATGGGACAAACAATAGCGTGACACGAGGAATGGCTTTCATTTTGACAGTTCTACAACATTCTTTTTATTTTTTTATTGCGTTATTTAGTATTTTTACATTACTGAACAGACAATTTTTTCGAACATATAATAATAAAATAATATATGTATGTTTCAACGAAACAAAAGAGATAATAATAATAAAATAATTTATTTCCAAAAGTGAATTACAAAGTAGTTTTGCGCAGCATTTACAGCTTAGTACTTTTAAGTGCACAGAAATTTGATCAATGACCCCCATGCTAGGTGGAACCTGTGTTACAGGGGTCATACATCCGTCCATTATACAAAATTACAGGTAAGTAAGTAGGACTTATTTTTAAGGGGTACAATTATGTTTTTAATTCTAGCGTGAAAAAGATGTGGTAAGTGCGTGTGTGTGCACGAGTATGAGTGAGTATGTGTGTGTGTGTGTGAGTATGAGTGAGTATGTGTGCCAAAACGCCCGCCCTTCACCACTTCCTAGTGCTTTAGCTGGGAAGAAGAAGTGGCGCAACAAACTGTAAGGATAAAAAAGTTTTTTATTATTATTTTGTATGGGACATTTGAATTTTTTTCGCAATTCCGATGTTGGTCCCATAGAGAAAGTAGTTCAGTTTGATGGTCTGTACCACACTGTTAAACATGACATAGGTACCCATAAATATGACCACGCTTATCTGTTACAAGTTGTATAGGTACTCCAATCACTCTAGGCCAAAGCATGTGCTAAGTAACGTTTAGAAATCTCGGCTTAACAGTTTAGGCGAAAAAGTTTAGAACTATTTTTTTTGCAAAATACAATAAAGTCCGTACCGATTACAAGAACAGGAAAGTAAATCGCGCGCTTTTGTTTTTTTTTTAGTTACCGCGCCTCCCCGCACCGTACAGCGCACACTTACAGCCAGTGATTTATACAATTTGGGTTCGATTTCAATGAACGATTCATGTTCCAAATTCAAATCTAATTACTACCCGCTAAAAAGTCTAGTGGAGAAAAGAGTTACTTTGCTCCCGCTTATAGAGGAACAAAACGACACTTTTCGAATAGAAGGGACGGACAAGATATTTGTGACCCTACGTCAGTAATAATACAGGTGAATGTGACCAATCCAATGATGTAGGTAGTCCTTTAGTCCTTTCTCGTGTCACGCGTGGGAGGGCAACGGTACGGCTATTTTTAAATTGGGGACGACATGTCCCCTCATACATCAGTAATGGTAAGATTTGTGCTGCCTTTTACCTGTTGAGCTGCTGAGGTCAGCACTTCTTCTATTGATTCGAGTATCGTTATTTACAATTTCCTTTCAAAGATTTTGTTTTATTTAGAAGCTTCGTGCTTTTCAAAAAGCATTTTTCTAAAGCTGGGAGTCTCGATGGATTAGCGCAGGCATCTTGCTGGTTTGCGAATGAGAATCAACACTCTGCTAGGCGCCCAGAGTTGAAAATCCAACTGTGTATTTTTTCGACGCGCTGAGATACACTCTGTTAGATTTTAAACACTCGGCTTAACCCCGAGAGTTGAAAATCCATTACACGATAATTTCCCGCCGCGATATTTTTACTTCCGTCCGAACGTACATATAATTAATCGATATCATATACTCTACCCTACCTACATTTTGTATTAAAATGAGGCGAAGCGTTCAAAATAAGATTATCTACGTAGGCGGTACACAGTAATCGTATGAGTGCTTTTGTGAACCAAAGTAATTTATCTTTTGTAAAATGAAGGTGTATGAGTGAACTTTATAGGATAAAGTAATCTGCTTTTTGTTATTGTTGCGAATAACATTATTTTTGATAGTGTTGTACCTAACGTTTCGCCCAAGAGGGAACGGGTCCGATAAAAAACCTGCTTAGGTGTAGCTTTTAATATTTTTTATAGGCTAATTAACGTCTCATGTAAAAAAACAGTACCCGATATACAAAGCACGACTACCATGAACCCACTTTCAGATAATTTCCCTGAGGAAAGCTTTGTAGAAATCGCAATCCGAACTTCAAACACGAAAACTGTAAAAAAAACACTACTCAAATCGTGTAAGAGCCGGCAGCGGGCCCTTAGTCGATTTTCCGCGACTCTTAACGCCAAAACGACCGTCGAGCATAAAATTAAACGCGCGTAAATATATAACAACATATAGCAAGCAAGTAAATGGGCTCGTGTTTCACGGCCGGCTGCGTGGACGCCTCTTCAATTAGTTCAGTAGACAGAAAATTAGCTCTCGTCACCTAAATGCACACCTGCGACGCTTCTGCGCGACTAACCGAAATAAATAACCTTTGATATGTTATCCTACTATCCTACTATGTATAATAAAAAACATGTGAATGTGTTTGTATCTAATAAATGTGAATTTGAATCCTTACATAGTATAAAACAAGGTCGCTTTTCGTGTTTGTAAGCTTAAATCTTTTAAACTACGCAACGGAGTTTTTGGCGGGATCGCGTTGGAACATGTCGCACGAATTTTCATTTTCATGGAATTTATTGAAATAGCGAATTAAATTGTATAATTTTGATAGTGAATTATTCAATTTAGTTACGTGTGAGTGCACAAGTGTAGTGAAGGTGAAAATAAGTGACTAACGTGGACTTTTCGTGTTCCCCCCAAAAACTCCTATTAGGTTGTTGTAAAGTTACTACCGCTTTACAATAACTTTGATTTGACTTGACTGACTAAAGACGACTATGACTGTTTTATAACTTCGTGCCCGATATCGGGCCATTTACTTGATCTAAAATAAAAATTACTTGACACTGGCTAAATGCACAAACCGTGTGAAGCCAAAATCAATTAAAAAAAAAAAAACTACGCAACGGATCTTAATGAGGTTTTCATCGATAGATGGAGTGATTCAAGAGGAAGGTTTAATATTTAATAAACCGACCTCCACGCGGGCGGAGCCGCTGGCAAAAGCAAGTCCTACTTCCTACTAATAATGTAAATGTGAAACTTTGTATGTTTGGTTGTTTAGATGTTTGGATGTTTGTTACTCACTCACGTAACAACGGCTGTACGGATTTGGATGAAATTTGGGCATAGAGATAGATAGTAACCTGAATGAATACAGAGGATCCTTTTGACCCCAGTAATACGTTCCCGTGGTGTAATTTTCGAGCTCCATGCTAGTCATCATGTAATAAACAAACCAAGCACCTATTCCAGTCTCCTCATAAAAAATTTGTCCCACACTTCCGACAAACTTCTAGAACACGTTGAAGCTCAGAAAAAATTAAGGAGCCGACTAACTTATACGTTAATTATGTTACGTGGGATGTTTCTTATTCTTCCTTAGGTAATGTAATTAACACCTACAGGGATTTCGTTGAGGCTCATCAAAATGAATTGTTCTTTTATGTAGATGAAACAGGAATGTTTCCGTCGGACTTTGGTTAGGCCTACTGATACTTTTGTTCAATTTAATCTACAGTCAAATCAAATCAAATCAAAATATTTTATTTCACATAAACCTGCAAGGGCACTTAAGAAACGTCAGAAGCAAGGTGCACGGTTCCAATTTGTCGCTTCCTATGGAGAAGAGCCGGCAAGAAACTCCACGGTTACTCTTTTAAAAATAATTGGGTTTTACAATGTTTTCAAATTACAGTGATAATAGGTATGGGAGGACAGTGTACAGTTAATTCCTTTGCCAATTATATGGCGAGAAGAGATTTCATACCAGATTTTTAAAAGCAAATCTGAGAGCCAATTCTTTTAATTTTAAGAACGTTTACAGTCTGAAGGCCAAATCTCGTAACTAAAAACGTCCAAAATCTAGTTGCAGTCTCATCTCGGCGACAACCAAGTGAGATTTGAGTCTTGAGACTGAGGTCAGACTGTTAATTGACAGGCCTGCACTGTCCTCCCATACCTAATATCACTGTAATTTGAAAACATTGTAAAAGCCAATTATTTTTAAAAGAGTAACCGTGGAGTTTCTTGCTGGCTCTTCTCCATAGGAAGCGACAAATTGGAACCGTGCACCAAGCTTCTGACGTTTTATAAGTGCCCTTGCAGGTTTATGTGAAATAAAATATTTTTATTTGATTTGATTTGAACGTTCTTAAAATTACCAGAATTGCCCTTCAGATCTCAGTTTCAATCTGTCTAAAATATCTCGAGTTTCCCTACATTTTTGACAAGTTTTTGACACATTATTGTCGCCGAGATGAGATTGCGACTCCATTTTGAACGTTTTTAGTTCCGAGAAATTGGTCTTCTGGTATCAAATCTCAATCTCTGGTATCAATTTGTGTTTTTAGAACATGATTTTTATAAAACATGGTTTCTGAAAAGGAAAAACGTTTTTAGTTCCAAAAACACAAATTCTATTCGTCACAAAATACCTTTTATTATTCATAATGTTCTCCTCCAAGTGAGAGAAAAAGATCTACAGTATCCATTCTTCATCTCTAGAGGTACCAGGATCGTAACACTTCTCAGGAGGTCCATCAATCACGCGTCAGATCAGACACGGATCGTTGCGCGGCGTACAGTAGATAAATTGTCTCTTTTACATACACAAATATTAAACGATTCAAGGTTTGAAACAAACGATTTCGTTTTGATTCTTGATGGAGGAAGAAAGAGTGAAAACTGTCAAATAAAATAACAGCCGAAACAAAACATTGAACGTAATTAAAGTATTAATTTTATTGATTACTTTAAACACATTCTTTATCAAAAGGTTGGTCTAGTGGTCTTAAGCGATACTGCTAAGCTCGAGATCCTCGGTTCGATTACCAGTTTAGGCAAAGTGTAATTGCGTTTTCCTCTCTGGAATTTCTCAGTAAATAAGTAGCCTGGAGTCTGAATTTGTAACCGGTTGTTGGCAATATCGCTCCTATTATATGGGACCTAAGGCTTTGATAGGCGCGACGCGACTGACGTAGAACAAATTCTATGAAAACTTCATGGAAATTATTCTACAAGTGTCGCGTCGCGCCTGTTTGAAGAAGCTTCACAAACATAACTGGCGCAATATGGATGTAATAATAGGTACACCTCTGCCCAACCCTGTGGGTAAACAAGGCGTTATGTTATTTAAGCTATGTGTAAAAATAAATAGTAGTCGTTTATAAACTACGGCATTCTACGCAGTGTTCACGTTATCCAAAGGCATTACAACATTGCATTTCCTTAAAAAGTCCATTCCAACTCATTAAAACCACCATAAGACAACCTGTAGTATCCTCTTACCTCCTGGTACATAAACACAGGTAAATGATGTGCGTGCTCATACATATTCAGTGGCATCACACGATCACACTCACTTACCCACGCCTTGCCAAACGGCGCCATCTTGCCTTTTATCTTGTTTATTTCCACGTATTTCTGTATCTCTGGTACTTGTGTCGCTTTGGTTCGTATGTGTTTGTTTTTTAATACGTTAGATAAAAAGGTTTTTGAAAGATTATTTATTGAATTAATGGAAAGAAACCTTTTCTTTCTCGTTTCTCTAACAACAATGGGCTATTTACAGGTTTTAAACATCGTTAAGTTGTGTAGGTATTGCCAAAATAAAAGAATACTTCGGCTATTTCCAATCTATGTATTGGCATTTTACAACGCCTACATTATTTTCTTCAAACTCTCAAACAAATTCATTTTCTTTCCTTCTTTCTTACTCTTATATTTACATGTCTCGAAAGAGTTTGAAGGAAAAAAACAATAAATTACAATACTCATATAATATTTCAATAGATCAAATTGATAAAAAAAAAAACGTAACAACAGCATTTACTCCAGCGCAGCTATACACCGAGAAATTTTAGTGGTTGTTTTCCCGTGGCAGAACAACTTGCCATAAGGAGTACTTTCGAAGCATAGAGTAAAAGTAAAAAAAAAAGATTTTTTTGTTTTAAAATAATTGAAAAATATTTATCAACTCGATACAACACTTCTCAATAGTAACACTAGAGGCAACTTGTAGGTACTATTGGAATCGCACGCACCTCCGACAAAGGGAACAGCCATGCATAAATGTTCAAAGCTAAATAAACTCTCGCACGTGGTGATTTTTCACAATGGTTAATCTGCCATTTTTTTTTCTAATATTTTATTTGTTTATAAAACGATTGGATTACCAGTACAAAATCGTTTCGGTGCGGGAAAACAACCATTAAAATTTCACGGTGTTATACACCTGCTTCGAAACACGCGTCTTTCCCAATTTTCTTGACAACACAATTTCAAAATCAATCTCACGTTATAACACGTCTAATTTAAATTCTCGCTCCCCTTAAGCACATATAAAACGAATTCTCTTAAAACTGTATTTATTTATCACCGTGAACATGCTATCACCAAGACAGCCTGTATTGATTTCATATTATCCTGGTACAAAATAAGCTTTGCAGAATAAATCATGCAAGGAAATAACAATTTGTTAAAATGTAGGCGCCAACGGGAAATATCGCTCGGTCATCTAGCGATGTTATTTATGTTTCTACTTTGTGTATTGGTCGGTTATCGAGACTCCGAGCAATTTAGAGTTTTATCGATTTTGAAGATACTTTCGCTTTGAAAGGAAAATTAATCAGTGGGGTTAGATGGGTTTTAGCTATTTTGTAAGATTATTTTAGCTTTCAAAATTTGTGTTTGTTTTTAAATGAGATAAAGTTTAATCATCACAGACTTCGTCGATAGATGAAGTTAATTGCTTATTAAAGCGTGGGTTTGCTAGGGCGGTTCCGTCATATTTATAACGGTCATGAAAATCTGGTATTTTCAACAGTCATTTGACATTACGGTGTCAAGAAACGCTCTGTTTGGATAGCCTTATTGTGCCCGTTCATTGCTTGATACTTCACTAGGTTTTGCCAGCGGCTTTGCCCGCGTGGCTGTTGTAAATTATCCCACGGAAACGTAGTACCGGGTACCCATCACTAGGAAGTGGTGAAGGGCGGACATTTTTGGGGACTGTCAAATGTATTTTTTGACGTTCGAAAACTGCTGACTCTCAACCTAACTAAGAGACTTTGTTTTTGAAAAAGTATCCTATGTGTTATTCACGTTTTATACTAACTGTGTAGTGAATTTCATCAAAATCCGTTTGGAAATTTTTACGTGATTGAGTAACAAACATACAAACATTGAAACTTTAACTTCACTTTTTAATATTTTCTTTTTTTTTGTAGGATAGTAGGATTAACATACCAAAATCTCTGTCGCAATTATTATCTGACCGTCAAAACATCCTCCGTCTATCCCAGTATGGCAGAGAACAAGTATTCAACTTATGATTTCATAAAGTTTCTATATTCGACAGCGCACTGCAAACTGCTTGCACGGCCAAACCTCACCGGACGACTTGCAATTTGAATATGAAATAAATATATTGCTTCTCTTCTGAATGTTTAGAGTTTGCACAAGAGTTGTGCATACAGTACTCTTTGCAAATACAGTCTGCGTTTGATTATAAGTCAAAGAAATTCTAAGTCAGAGAGATTTGGTGCTAGAAGACCATGTTTTGAACGTTCTGTTTTAGATATAATCTAGCGTCAATTGCATAAAAATCAATTTATGTACACTTAGTAATATAAAAAATCAGCCTGTGTAGTTTGGACCTTTAGAAAACTCGGCCGTGAAAAAGCTCTTTGAGTGACAGATATTCGTAGCCGAAGCTCGCCTACGCCGTAGCCGCATAGACGCGTAGCGTAGCCGCGTAGGCCTGGCGTAGCAGCGCGGCATAGTTGTATACTCTCGTTTGTACGAGACCGTTGAAAAGATACTGAAATTCACTCAATATACCAAATATTCGGGGGTTGATGTTATTTGAAGTATTGATAAAGAAGAGCAATAAATGAATATTTTCTCCAAAATGAATATCACCACAAAGTGCCCATTGTAAGCAAACCGCTGATGTAATTACTGTCCTTACTCAATCTCCAGACTGTTGCGTTATCGTAAAATTGGCTGCGTGTCGTATCTTACGACAGTGCTGCCATCTAAAGTGGCTCTCAATCGCTACACTCCACAGCAAATTGAGTGCGGAGAACATAAGATTAAGTTATGTGTCTAGTTTTTTTTTTTTATAGTATAAATATAAAATAGGTACTTCAACGTATTATAAACGAAAAATAGGTAACCTATTTGGAGTGACGCATGAGTGAAAAGACGAATGAAATATCAAGAATTAATGAGAACCCTCCGTATTGTATTGGCTTGATAATAATGATGGCTCTAGTGATGAAGAACTACTAGTACAAGAGCAAGGGCAGTACAGATGTTGTGTCCCGCAGTGAAAACTAAGATAAAATATAAAGTAAACAAATTGAAGAACTACTCTAATCGTTAATGCTGCAACTGCTAGACATAACTTTCATTTTCACTCAGTGAGTTCGATTTTATTTCTCTCTCTACCATCAACTACATCCATCCCGCAAATTAGGACTTTGAGTACATTATATTGATAGTTTGTTTTTCTTTGTTTCAGATCTCCACCATGGGCCAGCGTTACTTAATAACTTTATATGCTTTGATTTTCGTCGCGGTGGGCTACTGCCAAACTGGTGAGTTTGACTTAGTTATATGTATAGGTACATGTGCCGTGTGGTGCCGGACGTAAAAGAATAGCACCATCCCATTCCTTCCCGTGGGTGTCGTAGAAGGCAACTAAGGGAAATACTGGACGGCAGCAGCGTTCTCTATCCATTGGACCACCATACTACGATCGTCAACCCACCTGCCAAGCGTGGCGATTATGGCAAATCCCTCCTTTTGGGGGAGGCTTATGTCCAGCCGTGGACGTCTTTCGGCTGATATGATGATGATAGGTATATGTTATTTTAAACCGACCCTGAGCAACATTCCGAACCGATTCCAAATAAGACCTTTTCCTACTTCTTCAAACTTTGAATACTTTGAATACAGCTGCAGTAGCGGTATAGCGTAATCGTAATAGGCCAGACATGATCCTGCATTGTAAAACTCACATAAAATTCTAATAATATAACGTTTGGACTTTAAAAGAGACCATAACTTCTGAGTTTGTTTCAGCATTTCTTCTCAGGTATCAGTCAGCTAGGAAATGCCGGCGCCATCTTGTTTTTAGACTATGGACGTGTAAAAGTGTTTTATAAGATCGAATTACATCAAGAAACATTCCCTTTCATTTTTGGCTCTGCTACGGGTCGATTCGACTCCCACACCGAATAAAAACATACGATAATCGATGGAGAATGTAACGTTAACCTTTTGGTAAAATGACCGCATTTCGCATTTTTTATTAACTTGCGAGTTTGTTGACATTCGGGATGTGGACTTAGTGATCATTGTGACAATCAAGACCTTCATAGCTAAGAGCCAATAACCAACAGCTTAGGAGGGACGCTTCTAGTTAGGCAGCTGAATAAAACCCTTGATGGGTTTGATTCAGGGAACAGTTCAGATTAGCGATAGTGCCTATGTAACAATACGTAGTCAGGAGGTTCCTCTTACAGGAACCCCCACTGCCCGTAGCCTTGGAAATCGCTGAGGGACAACAATCTTCACGTTAATATTGAAAAAACCAAAATAGTTCAATTTCAAACATGTAACTTGTCAGTAATACTAACAGCAATTAGACATAATAATGCAATTTTGGAACCAGAACCATCAGCTTTATTTTTAGGTATAATAATTGACAGCAAATTGAACTGGAAGGAACATGTAGAAATGTAGTAAGCTTGATAAGTTTGTATATGCTCTTCGCAAGGTAAGACTAGTGTCTAGTAAAAAAACAGTGCTAAATGCTTATCATGGGTATGATTCATCAGTATTGCGTTACGACCGATATGGGATAATTCAGTGGATGTGGAAAGGGCGTTCATAGTGCAAAAAAAAAATGTATTTCAGCCATGAATGGAGCGGAATATTTAGACCATTGCAGGCCATTATTTAATTATGTGTAATTGGCTCTTAGAAACGTTTTTATTCCGCCAATTAATTTTTAAATCATACTTTTTGATATTGTTATTTTAATTTTGACATTATGATTTATATTTTCGACATTTTAACTTATATTTTTGATTTAACTATGAATATTTTGACATTATACATAATGTTAACCAATCTAATAATTTGTAAGAGTCCAAGATTTCATAATTTTATACACCGTGACATTTTAGTCGTCTTACAAAGGTGGTCCACTCAATGTATCCGACATAAAATACCTACAGGCGCGATTAAAAAAATGTTACCATTAATTAAGATAATAGGTATTAAGAAAAATAAATAATGCTTTAGAATTATGAAACACCTCTGATAATAATGTTTACGTATCAAACAGAAGATTTCTAGGTAGAAATCTTCCGTTTGACACATGGTATTATGGTAGGTAGGTACCTACCATAATACCATTACATTACATCATTCATTCCATCTCCATAATAGGGTATACAAAACTACATCATGCGTCTTAGTGGATAATATTTTTTTTAATATTCGTATTCTTATGTCCAAAAATTTCTTTTTTTAATAAATGGTTAGTAGTCATTGGATACATGAAGTGGGCTGCCGTTGTAAGACGACTAAACTGTCACGGTGTATAATACTCTTATAATGTAAAGTGATGGTGTGTGTGTGTCGAGTGGTGATGTAATGTAAAGTGTTTTATGTATGTGCCCGATTATCTTTAACAAAATACCCGATGAACTAAAAATAGAGTCCATTCCACTGTTTAAAAAGAAATTGTCAGTCTTATTAATTGATAAATGTTATTACTGGTTCACCCTTGTTTGATAGAACAACGTTTGATATAATATTACTAAATCGAATTTTAGTTGCAATAAAGTCATTTCGAATAATTATTCATTTGACCGAATAATTCATTGGTAATTTTTTATTTAGCGTAATTATTTATTTGAACTAATTTCATTTGAAAATTCGTTTCTGTCACGGCTCCGGCGCTGCGGGGCTACGGCGGTCCCTCGCGAGCTTATCGTCGCAGATGGTTTAACACTCACCACCGCGGCTTCGGCTTGCCTCAGCCGCCGCGGCGAGTGTAACATCCACCCGCTCCTCAGCTCGCGGGCCGCCTCGCCCCTCCGCGCCTACGCGATTCTAAATTACACTCTAGGGGTAGGGCAGACAAGACTGCGTGGAGTCGGATTTATAGCGATTCGTTTCTGTCAACCTGAAGAACCTAGTTTTTTTTTTCACAGTAATTATACAAATTTGGGGTTGCGAAAGGATTCAGTGTTGCGTTGCGTTGCGTTGTGTCGTGCTGCGTCGCGTCAACCGGTGCGAGTACGAGGGACGGTTCGCGTACTAAATGTGTCTGTCTAACTAATTATTACGTACGCCTACATACACAACAAGCCATGGGCAAGAGGAGAGGATTTCCTTTATTCGATAGTATAAATTTCGGGAACAGCGATATTAAAATAATGCTTCTTCGGTAATATTGTCTGAACATTATACCTTTTGATCATTAGCGCAAATGTTGTTATAGCAAATAAATATTCGATGAACTGAAAATTCTGTCAAACGATATTATACAAAGTGATGATTTTCTTAAACGTTGTTCGATTTAGTAATATTATATCAAACGTTGTTCTATCAAACAAGGGTGAACCGTTATTACTCCATTTGTGAATTTCTAAATGATAAAACTTTATAGTTACCTAATTTATCCTGACATATTTAATTCTATATTTTATTTTATTGACCATTTTATAAGAATTTTCATATTGACATAATAATGTAATAAAAGACTATTAATATTAAGCACTTGTGCTAAATGTCTGCATGCCTAATTTAAGGTACCTAGAAGGTTTATGGATCTCTTAATTATAAAACCATCTGCATTTTTTCTGTACCTACTTTCTATGCAAATAAATCATTATTCTATTCTATTCTATTCTAATGTACCTAGTTCTGATTTGCATGTACCTAGTTTACTATTTAATATTTCTACACCCGCAATGGTACTACCATGTGTGAAACAATGTTTAATGTAAGATCTCAATGTACTATATAATGAGAAATAAAACTAATTCTAATTCTTGTTGCTGGCTAATATTTAAATAAACCATATTTTTTCAGAAACGGAGCCCCCCCCAACTACAGCCACCACGAAGGCTCCGGTGACTACCACGGTGGTGACGTCCACCACAACGGCGTGGGAGACGGAAACCCTGAACGAAGGGCAGGCCATACAGAAGGCGCTGCAGTATCTGTTGCAGCACCGCCAGCCTGATTGGGGGTGGGGTAACGATACGCACCATGTTATGTTGACTTTGCAGGTAAATAGTATACAGGGTGTAACAGAAACCCTATTGCTATCCTTAAGCACTAAAGATAACAGCGGGTATAGAATCACTATACATAGTTTCAGCTCAAAATAAAATACTCTAAGAATTGATACCAAATTTTCGGTTTCATGTTTCTTAAATTCAAATCACAACAAACGTGTCACCGCACTACGTAGGTCAATAACTTTCCACATGACTTGCCAATATCACGTTAAATCTCTTCCGAGTGATGTGTGTGTTTCAATTTGGTCTGGTATCAATGTATTGATTTGATTTTTTGATTTTTCAAAGTCTTTTATGCTGGAAAGATAGTTACAAAGTTGTTTACAAATGATATTATTCTATTTGTACACAAATCGTGATTTATTTTGTTACATAGGCTATATTTCGCCTTTACAAACATTAAAACATTGTTTTATTACAGTAACTTACGTTGACATAAACAAAAACATAATGTACATCGTTTATAGATAGGTATGTGCAAGTCTTAGTTTGGACCCACATAATATTAGATGTTAAAGTTACAAAATGTACGCTTAATTATAATAAGTTATAATAAAGTAAGTTTAGTAGCGGGTAGTCCCTGCAAAGATATACGTAAACGGCCGGTCAAGCGGCGTCGGCTAGCAAGCAAGCTATCTTCAAGATACGTCACGCAGGAAGTAGTGATGGGGCAGTCGGTATCGATTGTACGTACTAGCGTAAGATAATATATTTAGTCTACTTTTACCAATTGCAGATATTAGTGCATTACGGTGTGATGGGTTTTTAAGCAAATAAAATTTGCGTGAAATTTCTAATATAAAATCTTTTAAAAAAGGATAATTTATACGCCTGTGTAGTGTTTTAAGATTTGTCCGAAATGGTGTGTTATATGATAGTTTTCATGCTTTGTTTTGGATTATTTGGAGTTTATTATATTTGGTTTATATCAATGTATTGAAAATTCTCATAACTTCCGAACATGTAGAGATGGGATTAAAAACCATTCCAATATCGTTTGATATCATCCAAAGAAGCCATGCCCTTGGTATGTATATACCCTTTCTGTTACACGTTGTGTATGTTGGGGTCCTTGTCAATGAGTTCCTCTTTGAAAGCACCAACATACCTATTTCTGCCACCTAGAGTGCTATGAGCCTCTTTTGGCGCCTGTAACTGAGTGCATTTTCGGCAAACATTAGTGAAATTGTCACAAAATGGTATTGAGAAAATCAAGATGGCGGCATTACATCCGAATTTGATCACGCCGCATAATAACCATGTAGCATTCTAACTGCATTGGTTTTTGTTTATGTTATTAGTTTCTTCTTCTTTATTACCAGGCCCTTAGCTTCAGGACCGTCACATTATCCGTTTTATTTGTTTTCGTCACGGCTAGGCATCAAATATCTTAGTCCTTGTAGCTTACTGAAAAGGCTTTTTTTTAGGTTTGTATCGTTTAAGACATATTACATTTTAGTCTCCAAAGGTGCGCTTACACGAGCAACTAAAATTGCTCCATCCTGGTCAATTCTCGTCAACTATGACGTCACGACTACATCCAGCGATTTAAAGCAATGGCAACATGTAGCAACCTGTTGCCAAAGATACGGCCACAAAATACCATGCAATATGGAGCAACTTAAAAAAGAGGCAATACGCCCGCCCCGCCGCATCCGCCGCAGGCCGGTTCCTCTCGCAAAAACGAGACGTAGTTATACGTATAAACGGGATAGAAAGAAAACCGTTTGGATAATCGGCAACTCATTTTGGCGACATTGAGAAATGTGAAATATATGGAGCGGAGCAATCAGGAGCAATATTCCCGAAACAATTACCGCATTTTATTGTTGTTGCTCCAGATTGCTCCACTTAATTGATCCAGATTGATCCATTAGTGTTGCCGAGCAATAATAGCTCAAATAATTGCCCGTGTAAGAGCTCCTTAAGAACACCTTAATGTTGGAAAATGCTTTGTTGAAGCCCTGGATGATGTAGATGCGCGCTAGCAGAGCTTTGCTATTCTGATCAACATCTCACTTAATGTATAAGTAACTCATAAAAAAATAAAAATGTATTCGAAAGTTACCTATATTTTGGAGAGCTAGTAAGAGGTTGGCTCAAGACTCCAATGGATTTTGGTACATAATAGTTGTCATCATGAGCACGCCATGTAGCCAAATATTAACATTTGGCGACAAACCAACGAGCATGCAACCAGCTCAGGTAAGCTGAGCTGCCATCAAACGTGTTTCAGATACATCTCAGTATCTCGTGTTGGCATCTGAGTTAATCCACGGTTTACAGCACCAATACCTTGTCTGATTGTCGGAGTACGTCCCTTCCTATAAGACCCAACTAGTTCGGACTACCGTTTAATTTGGCATTTAATAAACCTGGTTGTAAACGCATAATAATACTTACCTACTTACTAGACGCATTTGGCCTTGTTAATTTCGATTGTATCTTAGAACTGTAACTCAAACGTGTATTACAAATTAGAGGATTATATCCAAGATAAGAATGCTTGGAAACATGCTGGTCCTGCTCCATAGGACAATCTAGAGTCTAGACAAAATCAAACTGGTTGCTAATTGAATTATGTAATTAATTATATTTATGACATTGATTACTTTAGCTCACACACTGACTGATTACCTACTTGTTAATATTCTAGGAAAATTGTATATTTCCTTTTACAATGTTTGTAAATATGTGAGCACCATGTATCTATCATAAAATGTATTTATCTGTAATTGCTTCAATTTCATTCTTTTTACCTATTTTGGTACAGTAATTTTGTTCTGGATGCATCGTTTTCACACATAATTATACAATGAATGTATGTTAAACATTGTAGTTAAATCATTTTAAAAGAGTAACGGTGGAGTTTCTGGCCCATTCTTCTCCATACGAAACCACATTTTGGAAGGGGCGACTAGAATCAATTCTATTTTAATGTAAATGTTGACGTTCAAAAGTGCCTTTTAAGTGCCTATTTGAAATAAATGCTTTGACTTTGACTATAATAGATCTATACGCCCCACGAATGCGAAATGAATACATTAATTTTAAAAGAGCAATAAAAGTGGGCTCGATTTCAATACATCTCGCTTTGGGTGCGCGACTCAGCCAAACCGAAACGAATGATAGATATCCCATTATAACTTACGCAGTTGGCCAACAACACTGGCAAGGAGATCGAGCAACAAGGTCTGGAGATGCAGCTGTCAGCCAAGCAGATGGAGATCGAGATACTGCTCATGATGTCCAAGTGAGTCATCTTTAAATATTACGCTTTCAATAGCGTTTGGTTATAGAAAATAAAACTAAACTTTAAAAATAAAATGACACAGTTGAGGCTCTAGAAATGTACAAAAAATGGACAATGAACAAATTTGTTACTTTCAAGACTTGTAACGTATTTATTAAAATTTAGTACCTAGTGTAAATAGTCAGTTGTTTATTAATTGTAGGTAGGTATATCAAAATAAACAAAACATTTTTTTATATTTAATAAAATGTAGTGGACGAAACGTGATCATAACCTTTATCTCCACCAGACACCACGAGTCTCCCCCTCCTCTCGGGCGCCTGGCCGCCTACACCCTCGCCTTAGGCGCTCTGTGCAAGGATCCTCGCTCCTTCCACGGCCGCGACCTGGTGGCTGCGCTCCTGCACCGAGAACCTCCACATGACCTGGAGTTCGCCTATGCGACCTTGGCTGCTTGCTCCTCAGCAGCTCATGTGAGACGCCGTCATATCAGGAGGCTCCTGGATATCGCTAATGCTGCGTCTGATCATAGTCTTGGTAAGTGCTGTTCTCATTTAAAGGAGGCCCTGTTGAGGTTAAGTTCTTATACAATCGCTCACTAAATGGAGTAAGGAACACATTCATCCGTATTTAGAAGGGTCCAACTTACATCGTACCACTTTTTCTAACCAGGGCCCCAATTCTGTATGGTTATAATGATTCCCCGCGGAATCTTACTACGTCCAAACTACGTAAATATCGTGTTTTTGAGAAATAACGGTAAGGAATCGAAATGTCATATTTCGAATGATCCAAGACAATTTGTCGATATTATTAATACCATATTAGCAGATGTCGTGTGTAATTGACGTGGTTTCGAGTAAGGAATTGTTAAGTGGTCTGAATTCAGGCCCAGTAATGTGATTAAATTGTAATTGAAAAATAATCGAGGAAATTGAGTTTATAAAAAACATCTTTACGGTGATTTTAAATCAGAATTTAAGTTCTCAAATAATTTTAAGCAAAGCACTATAAATTGACATCCACAGGTACGTATCCTGACCCATATGTTTACATTTTCATGAAATACTTTTCGAACACACCATACATGTAACGGTAACCCTCTAGGCTTATGCGAAACTATATTGCCAAAAAAACTAATAACAACAGCATACTGATCAGAACATTCCTCCATTTCAGACACCATCTCGATGGTGATCCTGGCGCTGCGCTGCGTGGTGCAGGACCACCGTCACCGCAGCCTCATCCACTTCGTGCGCCGCCCCATGGCCGGCTTGGCCAGACAGCAGCACTCTGACGGTAGCTTCGGAACACTCACTACCACTGCACTGGCCATTCAGGTAATTTACGATATTCTCTTATAGCATTAGTAGCTTAATTTTAGACGAAAGCTGTGGTATCCTGCGGTTATGTACCATGTGCTCATCAACTTTCTGGGAAGTGGAGAATATTTAGGCCAAAAAAATGTGGAAGACTGTCGTGCCAGCGACACGAAAAAGAATAGCAACATACTGTTAACTGCCACCTTTACCACATTTTTACTATGCTTATCACCTGCCCTGCATATAAGTATGGTCCATTCCTGTATTGTCCTTTTACAGTACAGGTCCACAGACATTTACTAAAAATCTTAAATTCACTGACAAACAATGCACAGCCCAAGCCGCTAGGTGTAAAAGCATGACATTTTGCGCAAGAGTTCCCTTTATAACGAAGAAGGTGAGCACTAAAGAAGAATTTTTGAGATATTATCCCCTAAACGGGATGAAAGTTTGTATGTAATTATTGCGGATTTAGAAACCCCATCGGACAACTGGCTTGTTTCTGAATAAAAAACCTCGTTCTTTGGGTATTTTAGGATTCGAGAAAAACATCCTTAATTCAACCTCCTTTCTCACGGGTAGGCCCTTGAAGACTCGGAGTCAGGTCCAGGCGCGCACCAGCACTGGAGCTTCCCGGCGGCGCGCAAGTGGCTGGTGGAGCGCCAGCGCGTGGACGGCGGCTGGGGCGACGTGGCCAACACGGCGGCCGCCGTGGCCGCGCTCACGCCCGCCTCGCTGGCCGCCGTGCGCCCGCCGCACTGCTCGGACAAGCTGCTCGATAACCGGCATGAACCATTGGGTGAGTTGACTGCAATAAGGGTATTCTGGCGCCTGAAACACACTGACAAGGAGGCGTTGTTGGTAAACGTTTTTGAAATTGGTGCAGAAAATCTGTTATGGAACAGTACTCGACTTAAAGGTATTAGCATCTCTGGTACCTACTAGGGTGTCGCACTGTCAGACAAATTCCATGCCACAGCTATACACTTTAGTACAAAACCGATCAGAATTCTTACCATCGTGTCCTCTACAACACTTCTTAGGTTTAGACCTAAGGAATCGCAAACGCCACATTCACGCACATAAGGCGGTTCACCTTCTCCGACTTGAGATTTGGATACCAACAAAACAACTCATGTCACTTTGGCTAAATGCGGTTACTTTGATATTCCAGACAGCAACGGTGGTGACGGCACTCTGAAGCTAGCTTACCAGTCAGGCAGCGCCAGCAACGAATCCGACGCCCGCAACGTATCCTTCACGTACACTCTGTGGGTCGGCACCAACGTCACCGAGAACTACACCCTGCACATGATCGCTCCTAGGTAAAAAAATAGTGCCATAACTAGCTTCTGGCCGTGACTTCGTCCGCGTAGAAGTCGTAAGACACCATAATGCCATATTTTATAAAACTTTCCTGTATAGGTACTACTTTTGTAGTTTTGGTAACAGCACAGGTGTCCGTGTGTGAAGCAGCTTGTTCTGAGGTCGACACCAGCAGCCTTCAGGGTCTGCCCCTATAATTGGTTGATAGTCATCGCGAAGCATACGCTCACAGGCAGATGCAAGCGCTTAAACAGGAAGAGGTAATTGTGAGGAATTAGTGGTATACACGGTATAAACACTGTCTCGCCAACTCCACAACCTGTTAGAATTTCCGCATCGATCGGCGTGAGAGATCGCCGCCTCCGATCGCCTCCACGAGGACACGGTGTAATGTGGCCTCAGGGCGATCTACGCAGTGGAAACACCCTGGCGTAACCAGATACCTCAGATTTTCTAAAGTAGGAACTACTCTACCAAGAGCCTCGCAGGGATGTCTACCTGGCCGCTCTTCTCTGATGAAGTACCTTCATCAATTTTTATAAGAACATCGGAGAATTATTGAGCACGTATATACCCGCCAAGCTGGACACGGGTGTTGATGGTCAAGCGCAGTCTATAAACGACCATAGAGTTGACCTTTTCAAAGAACCACACCTCGTACAGAATCATAACATAATGAGTGAGAAGCTGAACGGAACCGACAAATCGAGTTACGCAGGGTCGCTCGAAGACGTACCTACATGATTCTACTAGGATAACAGAATTACCTAGTAGACTGAAGACCGACGACGACTTACTGGAGACTGGTGAGAACACGGAGTAATTACTCCGTTACCGAACAATACTCTGCACGGGATAAAACAAGTTATAACAGGATTGACGACAAAAGCACTAGATTAACAGAATGAGCGAAGAGTCCGTGGGGTGTTATTAAAATAGCTGAACCTGTGACTCACTCAGCCGGCCTTTGTATTTATTTGGGCTTTCCTAAAAATATCCTAGGTAGAAAATAATACATAGGTACTAGGACAACAGTTTTGTTATCCGTAATGCCAGTTCGTTTAACAGAATGAAAACTTTAAAAATCCTGTATTGTGCTTACGTTCGCAGCCATCTCGAATATGGTAGTCAAATTTGGAATCCGAATTATGTAGTGCATTCAGACAGACTGGAACGGATACAAAGGAAATTCACGAAATACTTAGGTTACAAATTTAAAATCCCTTATCTGAGTTACAATGAACGATGTGCTCGATTCCACTTACTCCCACTTATAACTCGGAGAAATATATCCGACATACGATTCTTAGTGAAAATAGCACAATCAAGGGTTGAATGTCCTGAACTTCTTTCTAAGCTGTCTCTGAATGTACCGCCTCGACACTCTCGTTTGAGAGATCTTCTCCATGCTCCATATGCTCGAACAATTTACCGCAGTAATTCCTTTATGATTCGCTCAGTCAAAGCATTAAACAAAATCGTAAAGAATGAACACCTCTCAATCGATTTGTTTGCAAGCTCCTTGGCGTCTATTGTTGCCATTTTATCTGAAAACTGTAGTTTCTGATTGATCCAAAAAGTAGTTGAGCATGCATTCCTGCCTATGTATTTACTTAATGTAACAGTTTAATTATGTATTTAGTTAGTTTTAAGCTTAATTTTACACTTACATAATTAATTATTTAGTGTTACATAGTTTATAACACGTACAACAATACTCCGTTGCTATCTGTGGAGGCTTGTAAATGGCTTGTCGTAAATTACCTTACTACTACTTTTGTACTGATAGCTGTAAGCCACCCAAACAAAATAAAATAAAATAAACAGAATCAGCTAGGAACTTAATGCTATCATACACAATGACTCACAGAGGTCGTAAGTAAATCGCTTGAAGGCGGTTGGGTGAATGGGGAAATAGATAAATACACGCTTCTTGTAGGATAACAGAATCAGCCAGGAGACTAGTGCTACGGAGAACTATGTGATATGACGCCGCACATTCACAATCCACGGAATCATTTCTGTTTCACGACAAAAGTACTAGGCTAAAAGGATGAGCAGAGCCCGCGGGCTCGTTATTATCATAATCAATAGCTCATCTTTGGTCTCCTTTATATTTGGCCTTCTTTCTTCATAAATACAAACCAACAAACTATCAATTACAGGAACATATCATTCTTCCACGTGATGCAAATTGCTGCGGAACTGCACCCTAAGTTCAAGTTTGAGGCTAGCGAGTGGCCCAACGGCCACTACGTGCACACGATCGCCGGCCACAAGGAGGAGCCGATGGGTTATCACTACTGGCTGCTGTACCGCCTGCCGGAGAAACCAGACCCCGCTAGCCCACCCGGCAACCAGCTCGTGGCCCCCGTCGGTAAGGACCATTATTGACCCTAATCTTTTACCTGTCACCTCCATAATAAAAATACCTAGTTTATTGAAAACCATGCCTGGGCCTTCTGCTAACATGTTCCTCTTATTTTATACGGAAACCCGAAATATTGTTTTTTATTTCGTCTACAAATCAGTTATTGACTAATTTGTAGACGAAATAACTGATTTGTACCCTAAGTACGAAATACTGATTTGTACCGTAAGTGGATTTGTAACTTAAGTACATAATTTATCAGTTTTATTTATATGTGTTCTCTTCCACATTTAACCCGTTTGCCTTCAAAGCAAGAGTGAACAGGCATTTTCTGGGCACGCTCGTACCATCATACACCTAATCCATCGCTTACGATCAGGCGTGATCGATGTCAAGAGCAGGCCATTTCAGCAATAAAAAAAATAAAATAAACTTCTTTAACATTATCTTTCTGTTCCAGGTGTGGACGACTTATTAGTTGAAGATGGAGAACATTATCTGTTCTGGTACAAGAAGTTGTAAGTCTTCCACAAATCATAAACCAGCAACTTACCGTTGCCAATTTATTTGATTGTATTCCTGTGACATCCAATGAATCTCATTTGACATACCATGACTACCTACCTATTTATTTAGGTCACTTTTTACTATCCAGTTTCCGTTAAATCGGTAAAATACTCGAAATTTAGTTGTAAGATACGCAGTCATATTATCGTATGTATTTCAATAGAATTAATAGGATTTTAGGAACATATTTATCAATTATAACGTATATTAATGAATTAAATCTGACTACTTGAACCTTTCATGAAGCAGTCTAGCTGTGGTCAATTCTCTAACATTACTATAGAACATTTCTATAAACATGTAAAAGTGCTATCTCTTTTTCTAAGTGACCTCTTTGCTGTGAATGATACCAAAGATCTGTTTTCCACGCCCAAATGGGAAAGGATGATTCTGATGTAAATGTTTCTATAATGGTTTGGGTTGAGGTGCTTTTCTATTTCAGAACAAGTTGACACACTTTACAATGGTAAACTAGCGATCAACTGGCTAATTGATTTTTAAATGTAGGTGTATGTGCGATGACGATGGAATCTTGTGGAACCACTAGTCTGAGACGGGAACTATAACAAACAAATCACGTCACCACTATCTGGATTTTTGAAGAAGGCATCTCCTTTTAACCTTTTCACCGCCACGGATTTCGATAGAAGTTCCAGATTTTCGTGCCACCAGCGCCACGACTTCATTAGAAGCTCTTCATTTTAAAAACCTTATAAAAATAAATTGACTGTATTAAAAAGCTTTATTTCATTTTATTAATTATTTAAGTACTGTCTAATACCCTGTTTTATATTTGTCCACACAAAAGAACCTCTTAGTTGTCTCACGTCATCGCGTTTTACGTTACGTCTTGGCAAAAACAAAAACTCTGAATATTTTTAATGTCCCCACAACGCCAAGGACTTTTTATATAGTCGGCCAGTGATGTGACAAATAAAGGAATGTCGACCTTCAATGGGTGCCGATCCGGAAATAACGGTGGGTTGTCCGAAATTACCTATTTCAGAATCAACATTTAATTATCAAATTAGCGTATTTAGGCCCTAAATAAATATATGTCGAAGATACATCCTTGTTTGAGGGAAATTAACGGTTCAAAACACGATAAATTGTAATTTGATCGAACGGTCGATTTCAAAACCATTTTCCGTCTCATTTCCTAATAACAGCTCAAAATAATGTGGCATTTGATTGTACGATGAGGGAATCGTATTGAGGGAATTTATTTTTTGAATTTTTAGTTAAAAGTTTTTTTTTAATAATCTCAAAAATAGTAAATCGGGCTAAATCGGCTCGCGCTCAGTCTGTCAGAGTCCTGCGGGATGTCATCGAGAGTGGGCTTGTGTCAAAATTTAAAAAAAATCGCATAATCTGCGCCTGTACAAAAAAAAATCGAATAAAATAATAAAAAATTAAATTATGAAATTGCGATAGCTTAGAAAAAATATCTTTTAAATATGTTGTAGTTTTAATTCATAAAATTGTTTTCAAAAATGTGATTATTTCTAGGCAATATGATGACGTCTAATTGTCATCTTAAAATAGTGTTGACACATTACAAATTATTATCGACAAAAGTCAAGTGAGAGTCGTATATATTTTATTTCCTCGTTTATGACGAAGTTTGTACAAATCACAGTTTTCTAAGATTTTAAAATCAGATTCATCCATATCAACTATGACATTTCCTCTCCACCGAACTGTCTTCGCTACTATGACATCATATCATCATATCTATCATCTATGTTTTATACTAATAATATAAACAACTTTCACTCTGACACCAACAGTGAAAATTAGAAAAAAATTGCTCAAACAAAAGTGATATAGGTACTAACACGACCAAATGCATGGAACACGGCAAAAACTGTAATGATATTTCTTTCATTTTTTCTCGAATAGCAGAGCTAGCGCGAGAAATATCATTAAAATCACGGATCGGAAATCACGGATTTTAACCCTGGTATATCATATTGGCTTTCAATTTCGAATACAAAAAGTCACTGTCACTATTGTATACGATCAAATATTTTAGCGCCTTTGAAAAATAGTGTCGTGCGAACGCATTCAGGTTTATGCCAACAGCCGATATATTCTGTTAAAATCTCACTGTGAGAAATTAGGTGAAGTGAGCTGTCATTCCATCGCAGACTAGGGATTGATGCTAATGACAGCTCACTTTAAGCTCACTTCACCCAAATTATCACGGTGAGATTTTACAGAATAGCACTGCAGTATATCTCGGTGCTTATGTTCCCAATCAAGTTCGTATGTCATATACCTACTTGCATCTATGCCACTTTTGTTTTGGTAAATAGTCCAATGCGTCGGTAATCCGACAAGACACGGCTTGTCTACTTGATAAAATTCTTAAATTCACTGACAACTTACGCTTAGTCTTAACCTCTGGGTCTGGAAGCATGATTTCGGTTTAAAGACATTTATTTTCTCAAAGAACAAATCGCACTAGGGTTCCTATTGCAATGATAAAACCATTGCAATTTTTACTTTTCGCCTAACAATCCCAAAAATATGTATCTGTAACTAGCTTCTGCTCGCCACTTCGTTTGCGTGGAAGTCGTAAGACACCACAATATACTAAAGTATATTATACGACAGCCACATTATATAGAACTTCCCTGTACCTACACACCGTCACATTTGTAGTTTTGCTCTTAACAGCCTAACTAAACAAAGAGAACAGGACTGGTGTCGCGTGCACTTGCAATTGCAAGCAGCAATTGACAGCAGCTAGTCCTGAGGTTGAGACCCGTAGTAATCATAATAGTAGTAAAGCTGAAGAGTTTGTTTTTTTATATGTTTGAAATCGCTATCTCTGGAACTACGAGGCTCAGGCAAAAGCTAGTTTTGAATGAAAATACATTTCTGCTTTTGTTTCATTCATAAAATTGGTTGATCTCATCAACAATTACGTTGAATTACAACACAGCACATTAGCCAATTCCGACACCGCCACAATATCGGCGGTCACATTTTCGCATACGTTTAGTACCTACCTACTAAACGCTTTTACATAGAGTTGTTATTGTCACCTATGTCGTCGCAGACAGTGACTGACACCAATATCAGCACAATTTCTACCAGCGAAGACACAGTGCGGGGTGAGAGAACCAGCCATTCTTTCACTGGAACACGCTTAATCGCACTGCTGACTTCGAGACGTCGATACTTACTGTATTGTGGTCGTTTGGTGACTCGTGATGGTCCTCGGTATTCACCAATATCGTCAGGCCAATAATAATTATATCGGTTTCGAATCGGTATGTGTATAGCTGCCAACGTATCGGTATCGGGTTGGCGTCGATATCTGATAATATGAAAACGCTCAATTGGTAACTTACAGGGCACTTACCCTACACAGGGTATTTTAAGCAATAATTTTAGTTCTACCATACCTAAAACTAAGGAAAAAATATCAAGCCTAAGCAAAAATTATTCAGTTGATCAACTGCAATATGTTAAATTCAAATTCAAAATGTTTATTTGTAAGAAAATACATGGTTTCGAAGGGAAGATCTTACAGCCTTAATATCATTGTATTCTGCCTGCAAGCAAGCGTGCAAATTATTTATTTAAATGTCGCACTTACTTATTATGCAGATTATATTATTAGTAGGTACATTATTATTACACAATTTTGACATTATTATTACACATTATTATTACATACAAATGTCACTAAAAAAATTACAATCAATTCATTAATTAATACTCGAATCAAATATTTTCCTGTTCTAAAAATTCCTTATTACTTACTACCTATAGAAACACTTTTTTTGTAACCACTCTGACAATTTTGTTTTAAAAACATTATCTTGCAACAATTTAAATTCGTTTGGTATACTGTGGCATGGATTTTCCGCTAAATGGTTGACAGTTCATCGTAAATAAATACTTACGCCGCGCTACATTAGGGGGAGGCGGAGGTAGCATTTCAAAGGCTCACAGACCCGAACAACCTAGCCTTAAATAGTTGTTAGCAATCCTTGTCGATAATTATATTCCCATCTCTACAAAACAATTGGTTGTCAGTGCCCGGACGCCACGTACTATTATAGACGTCGTTCTGTGACGTCATAAGCGTATGACTGTAAAGGTCACTTTGGCGTAGTGCAGCACTAGGTGAGCGGAGCGCGCACGCATCCTTCTTTTGCTTTTAACACCCGCTCTGATGTCGCGAAATCTCCTAAAGATCGATCTAACAATAGAAAAAGTAATTGTTTCTCATTAGTGACAGTTGTCTTGAGCTAGTACACTAAGTATTCTATTACTAATACGTAAGTTCTATTTTATTAATAAGTTTGTAAATGTGAAATGAATGAAGAACTGGAACTTTAAATACAGTGAAAAATTCTGCCGCTTAGATTACCTACGGTAAAAAATGTTGACTATCAAAAACACGGGAGTATAAAATATAGAAGAAAGAAAGACTAGATCCCTAATCAGAATTGAATCTCGTGCTCTGGGCGCCAAGGACTTGAAATGAAGTCAAAGACTGACGTCATGAAACAAATAGAGATGTACCTCGTTTCCTACAGCTCTGATTGAGTTATGTAGGTATTTGTTTCTTTGATACTTATAATTTATACTGGTTTTTCTTACTAGGGATACTGTGAAATAAAAGAGTTATGGAAATATTTAATCAGTTTTTATTTATATTCATAAAATTTTAAATAAAACTTAACACGTATAAATCTCATTCATCCATATGACTATACCCTCATCACTACTATTTGGCGCTGGTGAGGCATCGCGTTCTGTGTACACACGGCTACACATCAAGCTATACTGGAAATGTATAGCTTGATGTGTAGCCGTATGTACGTTGGCGGTTAAAAGGTTAAATGTGTGTGTTTCATCCTTGGCTTATAGCAAGCCTACAAATATCATGGTGTTTAAATCATGGCCTGTATAACTATCTCAAGCTTTACCAAATATTGTATGTTCTGTAACTGACGAACAATTACATCAGTGTTTACTTAATAATGCAATATATTTTAAAGGTGCAATAATTCTGTAATTTGTAATCGTCAAATATTATGGTCAGAAAATTGACATTTCAAGATGTTTTTCAATTTCCTGAAAGTAATAATGACACTATTTTATCTACAATACCTTGCATGCGTTAGTTAGGCATGTATAATAGCGTATAGTTCAATGCTAAGATTCATGTTAAAGTAACCGATTTTCAATTTAAAACATTTTTAATACACCCATCGAGTTAATGGAAAAAAAACAATGGAAAACAAACGAATATTGCACTTGTAGACTGCTAATTAAATCTCTGATTACAATGATATTGATTATTTACACAACCATAGTCGGTAAATCGATTTCCACCGCAGACTATCATGATGACATCACTAGACTATTGAGTAAAAAAAAACGGAAAAAAAAATCTGCAGTTAATAGTTTTTAAATATCTTGTCTGCATACACTATGGCTTGCAATTCACTATAGATTCATTTTTTTTTACAATTTTTTTTTCTTTTTGCGTTCCTACTTTTTCACTGCTTTCCGTATGTGATATTTCACTCAAAATCTGATGATAACTTTCCATTCTTTCCATAAACTCGATGCCTATAGTAATAATTCTATAATAGTAATGATATATTGTGTAATCTCGGCAACAATAGATTTTAAAACTAATCATTTTAGACGAGACTGAACGCAGCGTTATCTGATGGAAGTGCGTTAGATTAACATTTTTATTGTACCTATTGAATGGTTCTTAATAAAGTATGAAAAATTCAGTATTTTTTGTTGTTTTATTACCAAAGCTGACTTTGAATGAATTCTTCAAGGGGGCTACTCATAAACACAACCTGCTGGTTGGTCTAATTTATAATATTACGATCAACTGTGGCATCTTTACTTTCTATGAGCAACTTTACCCACCCTGTATATTACTTGTGGGTAAAGTTGCATGGGACTAAGCATAAGCAGCCTAAAATGTTCCCACTGCTGGGATCAGTGAGAGCAGTGCGTGGGACTAACGAATATCTCTCAATTACTAAACATCTGTTGCCGCCATGTAACAGCAAAGCGATGCAAAAGTAGAAACCTCGACTAAATGTACAGGATTTATAGTGATTGAGAGATTTCTAATTCATATTTTAATCATGGGTTAAGTAAAGATGCATTAGTTAATATAAATGTTGAAGTAATAAAAGCCAATCATAAGATCCAACATTTATTAAATTTGTACAATTTACATATAACACCAATTTGACCACGTCGGCTAGGTATCGATACCTATACAAGTACACAGTGCATATCGCCTAGGTATCGATACCTACACAAGTACAGAGTGCATATCGACTAGGTATCGATACCTACACAAGTACACAGTGCATATCGACTAGGTATTGATACCTACACAAGTACACAGTGCATATCTGCTAGATATCGATACCTACACAAGTACACAGTGCATATCTGCTAGATATCGATACCTATACAAGTACACAGTGCATATCGACTAGGTATTGATACCTACACAAGAACACAGTGCATGTCGGCTAGGTATCGATACCTACACAAGTACAGAGTGCATATCTGCTAGGTATCGATACCTACACAAGTACACAGTGCATATCTGCTAGGTATCGATACCTACACAAGTACACAGTGCATATCTGCTAGGTATCGATACCTACACAAGTACACAGTGCATATCTGCTAGGTATCGATACCTACACAAGAACACAGTGCATGTCGGCTAGGTATCGATACCTACACAAGTACACAGTGCATATCTGCTAGGTATCGATACCTACACAAGTACACAGTGCATATCGCCTAGGTATCGATACCTACACAAGTACACAGTGCATATCGCCTAGGTATCGATACCTACACAAGTACACAGTGCATATCGCCTAGGTATCGATACCTACACAAGTACACAGTGCATATCGCCTAGGTATCGATACCTACACAAGTACACAGTGCATATCGCCTAAGTATCGATACCTACACAAGTACACAGTGCATATCGCCTAGGTATCGATACCTACACAAGTACACAGCGCATATCGGCTAGGTATCGATACCTACACAAGTACACAGTGCATATCGCCTAGGTATCGATACCTAAACAAGTACACAGTGCATATCGGCTAGATATCGATACCTACACAAGTACACAGTGCATATCGGCTAGATATCGATACCTACACAAGTACACAGTGCATATCGGCTAGGTATCGATACCTCCACAGTGCATAGTTAGCTAGAAAATATTCCGTATATGGCTTACAAAAAAGAAAACAATGTCCTCATAAAAATAGCATCTGAATATACTTTATTTGAAAGTGCTTATCATAAAGAACTCACATTATAAGTTATTAAATAACTTAAATCACACGTACAACCTTTATTTATAATATTGGAAGATAAAATAATAACGTTTTTTTCACGTTGGAACATAATAGTCACTTTGTTAATTAATCTACCTGAACTTAAAATCGCATTTTCACAGATAACATAAAATTAGGCTAAAAATTATATTTTTTCTTAACCGTTGCTTAGGAAAGACGTTTTTTTTTTTTTAAGTAAAAACATAATTTAAGACTTAAAATCAAAGTCTTTTGTAAAAATGCACATATTCTTGTCATCTATTCCTGCCTATTATAAGAGTATTTCGACTCAAAAGATATCGAAAAGTTCATTCACGCAACGCTTGAGGTTTATTTAAACGAATATATTTTCTTAGGTTCCTTTATATAGCTAAATAACATAACTAAACAGAACAATACTTAAATAACCAACCTCGTTATTGAAAGTTGCCACCAGGCACAAATGTTTTCCAATTCTGTTGCGAACATAAAAAATAATAATGATGCATTAATAACTGTTTCAGTTTATCGTTTATACAATTAAAACAGTGATGGTCAAAATATGTTTAGTGATATTTTGTATTTGGTTTGGCAAGACACTTCAGTGTTAAAAATTTCTTCCATTTTAATACATTTTGTAACATTGCTTGCTGTACAATGTAGCCATTGTGGCTGGTAAAACAATCTTGGATTCAAACGAACAAATAATAGGACTTCCATTGCATACTTTCCACAACCAATATCCATAAGATTCAAATAAAAACAATCATTATTAAGAAAATTATTTTGTATTCTTGCAAGACTCCTTATTCCATAAATGCAATCTAATAAAGATATAGATAAATAAAATGAGCAATATTATTAAATAATAATTACATTGTGCGTAATTATAAATAATTGTGTCGATATAATTAATATACATGTGTAAACACAGCTTGTCTAGTAGTTACGCGGATTTGTGGAAACTCACACAAAGAAAGGTGTAGTCACGAAAAGGTTTTTTTTCTCATTTGATGTCAAACTAGGATTTCTTTGCTTCGGTTGCTCAGAATAAACTATGATACTGAAATAATCTTATACCCGTATAATCTGGAACAAATTCACAGTACACAACCAGCAAAAAATATATCTACCAATCAAATAAGAAAGTAGGAAAAATTTAATTAGTTGCCGAACAAAAATCATGACCAGAGATCGGATATTCGGATGCATATATAAAAATTTACTTTAGGTAAAAGTAAATTTTTAGTTATGAAATTATGGAAGCGGCTTCTTATAATATATTTTTTGTAAACAAAACCCGGGATGCCAGGAATACCGGGAATGCATAACTAGTCAGGTTTATAGTATGCAAGCGACTTCTAAATTATTAGGATTGCATAACTATTCAGTCGCAGATTTATTTAAAATTAACCCCGATGTAAATATGTGTAAGTCTGTAAAAGAAGGGGGGGTGGTGTGTGTTAGTTCAAAAATATATTTTTAAAATATGTATTTTTGAACTAACACACACCAGTGAGTTAGTTCAAAAATATATATTTTTTACCTTAAATGAAGAATATTTTCAATACAAAAGCGCGTAGAGCATTTTAAAGTTTATTTTAAAGTTATTTTTGGAAACAATACGTTAAAAATCACCTATTTGTCATAACTACCTAATTCCAAAGAATTTTAAATGCAGTTTAAAGGCTTAATACACGGGTATTTAATGATTATGAATTTTCTCAGTATGAAACTCAATATCGCCTAACACGTCGCTTGGTAATTCTTGCCTTTCAAGCGTCGATATGCATCCGAATATCCGCTCTCTGATCATGACACAAAAACCTTTCTTTTATGTTAGTTTAACAACAGTTTTCGTGTGTTTAATTATTGAAACTATACACTTTTTTAATATAATGCACACAGAAAATCTGGTTTATTCCGTTTGACCACCCTAAAATAGTCACCCCAGGATGAACTGATCTGTCCACCCCAGTCGGGATGGTTAATATATATACGTATATTATTTTTCGTCCGATTCACTCCTTCGGCTGTGTACGGTTATTTAGAGAAACATGACAAAAACTGGCCCAAAATACCTATACAATATAGGCAGTGGCGTGCAGTTCATAAAGACAGAAAGACACTGCCTACCCTACCTAAATCAGATAAATATGTAAAACGAATATAATTTTATCAATAAACAAAAAATCTTTATTCTTAAATCAACGCCACCTGCCGAGCGTCGATCGTATCATTAGAATCATCGATACAATACCCGTTCGTTCGTACAATTTGACGTAACTTCGCATTGCGATTCACTAGCGCCGCTGAGTGCCTCGGGAGAGACACGAACTATTCGCGTCTTAATGTTTATATGTCAGTTCTCGTGGTCATGCAGATTTATTGTGTGTGCGTGCCTATACATACATGGTACAAAATGTAACAAATAACGCACACAACCGTACAGGGTAGGCACTGGCTTTTTAATTTTTTTTTGCGAATTTGGTTTTACGACTATTTTTAAAAGTAGCATTGTTTCATTGAATTGTCGCTACATAAACAAACATTACTTTATTATCGTAGTTTTTATTCATAATTCGAGTAATTCCGACGCCATTGTTTTGATTTATTTGTTTTGGTTGTGAGCTATAATATCATGTATTTAAGATTTTAACATTGATAAATAGTGTGAAAAAATATAATATTCAGTATGAAAGCTGTTCAGGTGGTGTGTATAGAGAAAAAAAATGCATTTTCAAAACTATGTAGGTATCGGCGAAAAAAACCGTGATCGTGAAAAGTAGTTGTATAATGGATTTGTAATTAATATGTACAAAAGTAAAGGTAAAGTCAATCGTAAATTCAATAAAAAACAATATTATTCATTTAATTGCCTCACAGGTTGCATGCTGTGCAGGTATAGCAATCGGTTACTCAATTATTATTTTTTTGCCTTTTTTATTATTTCTGCCTACCCTGTCTAAAAACTCTGTGCACGCCACTGAATATAGGTATCTAGCGTGTATAAATTTTATAGGTAAGTACTTTACTTTTATAGGTATTATATTTTATAGATATTTTACTTAAACGGAACCTAGGGTGGCTGTTTTAGGGTGGCCAAACGGAAGAAGCATATTTAAATAGCTTGTAAACGCATTTCACACCGAAGCCGCAAATCTCAGTTATACTGTAACCTTTTACATTTTCACTTGACGAATCAAATGAAGTAGTATCATCAAATTAACTATCATTTCTCCATTAAAAGACCCCACCCATAGCTGAAAAGTTCCATTGATGCCCATAGCCCCCCGGGGATCGCGCAACAATAGGTAATTGTCTTATTAGACAAAGTTTGATAGGTCTCTTAACCATAGAAAGGTTTCACTATAAAAGTAAGGCAAGACTAGCTTATTAAAATGTCGGAACAAGGTTTTGTTACTGGGAATTTGTAACATTCCAGCGCCATTTATTGGTATATGGAAAAACGCTAAGAAGCGATGAAATATAGATTTTTTATTTGGTGGTGCTTACTATATTCAATAAAATAATGTCTTTTTTTATATAAGTGTGTGTAATTTGGTGTCTCAGTGCATATTACGCCTCAGTCATAAGACATTTAAATTCGAACATTTTCTGGCAACAATGTTACAACGTACATTCTAATACAATACAATGTGCGTCGAACTATTGTTTCATCGAAAATATAAATACCAGCATTTAGCGAAATATTATTTACAAATATAGTGGAATAGAGAAGAAACAATAATAAAATACTTAAGATACATATTTATCACATGGAGTACCGAAGAGGTAATGGTTTCAGGTCAAATCACTTAAAAAGTTAAGATTAGAACAGACTGGGTCGAAGAAACGAACTTGTAATGTCTTCTAAAAAATGTTACATCCTTGTATTATATGTGTGCGATATCCTATCATTTAAACGAAGCGTAAAAAGGTTTACACAATACATGGTAGAATTAGACGAATTACAATTCAAAATAGTGAAATGTTGCAAGCCTAGGCTGGGGAAGCGTCGGAGTAGACTGCAAAATTACAATTTTCTTACGTTTCCTGCAATTTCCAAGTCAGTGTCAAATTACATGTTGATTAAAATTCGCGATTGAACAAAAATTACTTTACACAATTATTATAACCATCAATACAATCCTCAAGTTCATTTAATCCAATTTAATGACTATTAAATGAAATAGTCTAAACACTCACCTGCAAATTGCAAAAAAAAAAAGTAAAAAATTAAATTTCAAGGTCTACTCCGGCGCTTCCGCCTTAAGGCACTCAATTTATATGAGTCAAACTATACACATAGTGATACAAATACGTCTTATTTTAAAATACTTATTACAGGCAGCAATTCTCACTCTTTCATTACGGGACAAAAAATAACCCCCTCATTTATAAACGTTGCCTAAAGTTAAGAGATGTTTAAACGTCAAAAGCAACGTTTATAAATAAAGAGGTAGATGTTTTTACGCTTGATTACTGGAAATAAATACATGTTAAATTACCACAAAATATGAAAAATGGTAATGAAAGTTTAAATATCAAACTGGCATAATCTCTCACATACCTTGTATATAGACACTGACTTACACAATATCCGCTAAGCTCGATTACGACCCAGTCTTTTAGCCAAACGAGCAAAACCACTGTGAATATGACGCATCAAGTTTTAGACAGAGATGCCTGTTTTCAATAACACTGGACAAACTTAAAAATATCCAGGTAAGCCCAACTTCATCCAACATGAACAACATTTAACATGTTTTTTAATTAGTAATTTTCAATTCTAGACGGAGGCCTAGAATTGAAAATGTATTATCTACTCTCGTTCATTTTCTACTCTCGGTTCTCCAACGGTGTCGCCTATTGTTAGTGAAAAAACGTCGATCTACAAAGACGATTTTTTTCTAAAATTCAATGTACCATATTCACAGCCGGTTACTTGACATGACTTGTTCTACTAATCTTAACTGCCACGCTGCTGACGTCACATCACTGAGGCGCGATCACGATGCGGTTCATAACGGTCGTGTATGCGAGCCCTAACGCCCAGGAGACTTCGTGTCCGTTCACTTTCTTGAATAACTGGAAGAGAAAGAAAGAATTTATTAGTATGTTGAAGTTGTGTCTTTTAATAACAAGACCCCGTTAAGCCGTGGGGCCCGGCTGTCATTTGTGGATCTTTGAGAGTCGTTACGGGTCGTCAGAAGCCCGAAACTCTGATCATCAGTCTTACCAAGGGGTATCGTATTATCTAGTAACTGGGTTGTGGAGGTCAGATAAGCAGTTGCTGCATCCAGTTAGATTGGAAGCCGACCTCAATACAGTTGGAAAAAAGATAGGCAGATAAGCATTGAAGTTGTGTGAAAAAATATGGACTAAGTCGATTCAAAATGTCAACGGTGACTATCACGTATTATAAAACATAAGATAACACAACATTTCTTCACACAACAAGCGTAAATGGAAAACAGCAGATTGAACTACAAGTTATACTTATAGGGATTTGTAGGATAGGAGAACTATAGTTAGACTTTTAATGTTACCATACTAAAACTAATAACTCTTGAGGTAGTGAATGATTTTGCGTAAAGACCGAATGATAAAAATGGTTTCATTTTAAATTAAACCATTTTTAGCATTCGTTATAAAACTATTTAAATTCATTTGTAGGATGTGGAATATAAGAATACTTATTTTTTTTTTTTGTAAAAGTAATTTCTTTTTTTTAATTTCTTCTAATGGAAAGAAACTAAATAAATTACCTTACTACTGAAAAACCAAATATATAACAAATTCTAAAAAAAATTATAGTGCATATCCTGTTTTTAAAACAAATTAATGAAAAAAAAAATTACATATAAGTACAAAATTTCAAGTTCATTCAATTTCGTTCGTTCTTACACCACCTCCCTATCTTTTGTTTACAATTAAAAGTCGAACAATAGTTCAGCCAAAGTGACTTTGGCTGTCTTTAATTAGAAAAAGAGTTATTTTAAACTGCATTCACAGATTTTACCATTGGGATTTAGATTCGATTATTTGAGACATGTGGGTTGCTCCACGTTGACCCAAGGTGGATCCACTTTGGCCCAGAGTTGGTCCACGTTGACCCAGGGCGGGTCCACCATGGCCCAAGACTGGTCCACATGGACCCAGGGCAGGTCCACCTTGGTCCAAGGCTGGTCCACGTAGAGCCAGTGCGGGTCCACCTTGGCCCAAGGCTGGTCCGCGTTGAGCCGAGCTGGCCCAGTTTTATCATGTAATTTAAGAAGCCTAGTTATGTATACGTACGCTGATGGGCTTGTTGTTGTCGATCTTGTAGGCGTCCTGCAGCAACGTGACGATGTACACGAGGTCGATGCAGGCCCACGGCTGGTCCACGTTGGCCGACGTGCAGGCCAACATGGCCGCCGCGCGGTATGCCTCGACTGATACTGTGCCGCCTGTCATCACGTCTGTAAGAGTTGATCACATTAAAAAGTCAATAAATATTTACGTCACGCTTACACAGAGTGTTTTCATAATCTATGAAAATACGACGCACTAATTTTGAGAAAATATTTTTCCGTTTTTTTTTAATCTTTCCGAGACCTGATGCGATACGAGGCTGCTCGCACCTTCGCTTACACTTTCAACATATATTTTTATTATTTACTACACAAAAATAACAAGTATTTCATGGGCTAGTCTACATCTCGATATTTACACCAACACCCGTCTGGGCGGAGGATTCTCCCTTTGCAATGGAGAAATTTAAAACCTAGTTCCTGCGTCTATCTAATCTAACTAGCCTGTATTGGCCCACTGCATGGTAACAAAGGCCGTCCTCTCCCTTTTTCATACAATTCTGTCTTTTGCAAGTGCTGGCCAGTCCTTTCAGAAGGAGTCAAGCTTGTCCCTCGTTTCATTCACTGAAAACAACGCACAGCTTAAACCACTGGGTCTGGAAGCATGCATAAGAGTTCGACCATTACATAGCGAAAGTGAGCATTATGGAAGAACTTTTGAAAATTCACCATATAGAGGTGTTCAATCTATGTATATAAAAATGAATGGCTAAAGGATAATTGGGGTAAGGGTATTAGAATAATGATAATGAATGGCTGTGGCTGTGGTTTTGCTAAAAATCAAAAACGGTTTACCGAACTGGTTTTTTTGTGTATTCTGAAAAACCCAAAAGGAACTTAAATTATATTTTCTATGGGCATTTTGTGTGAATTATTGAAATTTGGACACGTCTGTCGGGTCAGCTAGTATAAAGGTTTGAATGGAAGTTTATATTTTTTTCGATAGTCCCATCGGGAACAAGCTGCATTAATAATAGTACACTTACCGAAGTTCTGGGCCAAGTTAATATTTGACTGCCCCTACCGACACCAACAAGAGCACTTACCGATGATGCCTGCGTCTGCGGCGACGTCGTAGAAGTAGCTCATGGCGGCCACGCTGCCCAGCGGCGGGCGCGCCGGCTGCCAGTCCAGCGTGCGCAGCACGTAGCGCCGCACCACGGCGTGGCAGGCCGCGTACACGGCCGCCGGCTTGCTGCCGTGCGCGCGCGACGCGCCGCTGCACGACACGCAAATACAAACGATTAAAAAACCGGAGGCAGGACAAACAGGGTATAAAGTTCACTCGACCTCCATAGAAAAGGGAGGATCTTCTGGCCAGGCGGACGTGTCTAGGCCCTGAGAGAAAATACAATTCTGTTAGCGTTCACGCCAAACGCTACGCCAAATTGCATGGGCATGACATTACCTGCAGAAAGGACACGACGTAATCTTTCCGCAGGCAATGTCATTCCCGTACATTTTGGCGTAGCGTTTGGCGTAAACGCTAACGGAAATGTATTTTGTCTAGTCCTGCTGGTAAACAACTGCCCGACGATCGATGTCGGGACGTTGTATATATTCTAGTTGCGCGGCAAACTCTACTTGCGGGATGCAGGATTTTGCGTGACGTCAGTGTGATGCGTAGTTCGTAAGTGGCGAAGTAGATGCTACAATAATAATTATAGGTAGCCCTAGAAATGAATGCCTGGAAGGATTTGAGGGAAGCCCTAGCTCAGCGGTGCGCCAGTGTAGTGTGACCTATTTAAAAAAATAAAGGACTGGCCCCTATGGCAGTGGCAGTGCACAGACGTGTGTGAGAAAAGGAGTTCTTTGCCCAGCAGTTGGACTTTACAACATTGTTATGGAGGACTTCAATACCAAAGTGGAGTACAAGAACACGGCGAAAGGAAAGTCAATTTCTCTCTTGATTAAGAACTCGTTCTTCGAAAAGAAGCCCCAACGGCAAATGAGCGGAACCGACAGAGCCCTGCTAACGTGACAGTTAGAGATCGGATATTCGGATGCATATTCACCTAAAGTTGAGAGCTTGGCTAAAATGGAATGCGCTTTTGTACCAATTTGTCTTAATTTAATGTAAAAAAATGTGTTTACTTACACACCACCCCTACCAAAGGTACCAAATTTCCATCGCAGTTAATTTTTTAATAAATATGCGTCTGAATAGTTATGCAATCCTAAACATTTAGAAGTCACTTCCATACTATACAACTGACTAGTTATGCATTCCCGGTGTTGCTGGCATCCCTGGATTTTTGTACAAAAAAATATTTTAAGTAGCCGCTTCCATATTTTCGTAACTAAAAATTAACTTTAGGTAAATTGCATCCGATAATCCGATACCTAGTGACAATGAACGAGACAAACTGTCCAGTGCCAGGGTTGGGGTTCGTTCGGGGCAGTGGCGTGCAGTCCATAAATACAGAAAGACACTGCCTACCTTACCTAAATCAGATAAATATTTAAAACTAGTATTATTTTATCAATAAACAAAAAATCTTTATTCATATTTCGGCTCCACCTGTCGAACCTCGGTGGTATAATTAGTGTCATCAATGCAATATCTGTTCGACCGTACAATTTAACGCAAATTCGCATTGCGATGCACTTGCGCCGCGCTGATTGCCTCGGGAGAGACAAACTATTCGCGTCTTAATGTTTATATGTGTGCTCGTGGTCATGCAGATTCATTGGGTGTACGTCTTTATTCATACGTGGCACACAATGTAACGGTAGTCATTGGCTTTCTTACAACACGACAAATTACGAAACTTTTCCGAAGTTTTCCGAACAAAGTTGGTTATGCGACTATTTAAAAAGTAGTATTGTTTCATTGAATTGTCGTTAGTTAATTATACAACAATTACTTTTTAATTTTTTTTTTTGTTTTTGTATTATATTTATATTCCGACGCGATTGTTTGTTTTGATTCTGATTGCGAGATAGTATGATGTATGTATTTAAAATTTTAAAGTTGATAATAGTGTAAAAACAGATAATATTCACTGTGAAAGTTATTCAGGTGGTGGAGAAAAGTAAAAACTATGCGTTTTTCAAAACAATTTTTTCTGTGAAAAAAAAACAAGTAAAAAGTTCACCGGATTAGCAATTAATACAAACTAAAGGTCGTAAATTCAAAACAATATGATTCATTTAGTTGCCTCTCAGGTTGCATGCTGTATAGGTACAGCAATCGGTTATTCTGGTTTTTTGCCATTTTTTTTTAATTTTCTGCCTACCCTGCCTAAAAACTCTGTGCACGCCACTGGTTCAGGATGTTTGTTGTCAGGGTTAGACAATTTGGTACTTCACTGTATTGTGCGAGCGTACTTATTTGCGTGCAAAATTGTTTTGTAATATTTCTGACACTATTGAACTATGGCTTGCACCACACATACAAGTTATCGGTCAACACAAGTAGTATTCAATTTTTTCTACAATCCGAGGTACGGCGGCGCGCCTCGGAGAGCTTGGTGGTGGATAATGCTCGTGTTGATTGGGACCACTGTCAAAGATGACAGCCCCAGCTGTCATTCGTGGATCTTTGATGGTGGTTATGGGTAGTCAGAAGCCCGTAAGGGTGACAGACTTACCAAGGGGTATCGTGTTACCCAGTACCTGTCCAGGTCAGATAGCAAGTCACCTCATGTATAATACTGGTATGCAGCTGCATCCGATTAGACTGGAAGCCGAACTCAAGAATAGTTACGAAAAGGCTAGGAAGATGATGACCAGTTCTAAATATGGCATTTTATTTTCCTGGAATATTAACCGATCGTCAATATCTAATACCTTTAAACGAGCAATTCTTGTATACACCGTGATATTTTAGTCGTCTTACAACGGAAGCCCACTTCATGTATCCAATGACTACTAATAATTTATAAAAAAAAATGATATTTTTGGACATTATAATAATAATTTAAAAAAAAATAATTTACTAAGACGCATGATGTAGTTTCGAACACCCTGTTATGGAGATGGAATAAACGATGAAATGTAATGGTATGATGGTAGGTAGGTAGAAATCTTCTACCGTTTGATACGCAAAAATTATTAACAGGTAGGGTAATTCATCATTCTACGGCATTATTTATTTTTCTTAGTACCTATTATCTTAATTAATGGTAACAATTTTTTTATTACTCCTGTAGGTAATTTATGTCGGATACACTGAGTGGACCACCTTTGTAAGACGACTAAAATGTCACGGTGTATATGTACATATATAATCTGAATCTCGGAAAAGGCTCCAACGATTTTCATAAAATTTAGTGTGCGGGGGTTTTCGGGTACGATAAATCGATCTAGCTAGCTAGATAAAAACCGAGCCATGCTCGGTCATCCAGATATTTTTATTTATAGGGCTTAAAAAATAGGCATTTTCATCGAAGTAAACCGGCCACTTGCAATGAAGGGTTACTTTTATCTTATGTAATTCTGCAACTGCGACGGTTACCGAGTCTTGTCAGGTTACATACAACCTTAAAATATATTTCTGCAGAAAATGCACTAGAAAAAAAACACTAATCGCTACTGTACTCACCTAACAAAGTAGTTGTTGTTAGCATAGGTCCATGGCTCCCGTTGTATGATAGGGTCGACGCACACCGAGCTCAGTTCCTGCGAGCTGTTGCTGTCGCTCTCGCTGCGGAACACGCCGTAGCGCGCCGCCAGCAGGCCTAGGTTCAGGTAGCTGTAACAAATGACATAAACCTTTACTATTTTATAAATAATAATACATACATAAGGACTGCTAAAAATAAAACCTTTCCTTTTGGTTTTGCCGTAGTCATACTAGTGGTAAAAAAGAGATCGATTTCTGTCCAAGCCTAACTTCCGATAGTGTTTTGAACTTTATTCCGACAACCGTAAAGTTCTTAATGCAAAATTTGCAACTTTTTTTGTTTTTCTTAAATTTTCCGATTTCGCTGATTGACGTTAGTTGAGAGTGAAAATACTGTTTCTATAAGTTTTAATGCACAACCTAAAAGATCATTTCAATTATAAAGCAATCATAATGTTGGCCTGAGATTAAGTCGGACCAAGACTTGAGATTTTAGTCCAGTTCTTTGCCCATATCTCTCGCCGGGACACCCTTACCGATATGCTCCAACTTTCGATACCTCGGGTTGTTTGTCCAATGGGATGACGAAGTGGACTGAGACTTAAGCGCCGGATAAATTGGGGATAGACGTAATGGTCACAGGAACAACTTCCGACCCACGGATGCCCCTCAAGTTAAAAAGGGTAAATCTACAAGTCCATGATAAAGCCTGTCGTACTGTCATCAGACTGCTGGCTCGTGAAGAAGACGGATGAAAAAGATTACATACAGCGGAGATGAGAATGTCGAGATGGATATGTGGGAACTGACGAAAACGGAAGTAAGAAATGAGTACATAAGGGGAAGGTTGTAAGTGGCATCAGTCACTGAAAAGGCGAAAGGAAATTATTTAGCTTGGTGTGATGAGGAGGGAGGAAATGCATGTGACTAATAGTTAAATAAAAAATTAAAAAACCCCCGACCGAAACAAAAACCTCTAAAAAGTATAAAATGCCCTTTTAGTTATATTATATTTTTACTTGTTAGAGGATTTTGTTTGGGTAGGGGGTTTTTAAAATTTATAATTTAAAATGATTTCCTGCTTTTTAAACTTAATATACAAAGTAATAGTAAACACGCTACGATCGACACATGTCACGCTTAAATCTGCGCAGCTTTACGTATGTTTCCCACAGTGAAGTTTGTTACTAATTTATCCTCATTCGTCGTTCTGATCACCATTTATCAATAACCTATTCATTGAGTCCTTTTCAATGAGCCCAAACACGATACTTCTGCTGTTTGTTGGTACTTGGGTTGAACTTGGGTATCCTGGAAATTCTAGGTGATGCTCCAGGATCAGTTCAAAATTACTTTGTTCGTCTAATATAATTGAAGTAATAGAATACCAAATTTCGACTCGAACCGACCCGTCGAAGATGCTCAAATCCCTTCATCAACTAGAAAAGAGCTGATAATTTTCAAACGGCAGAACTGATTTTGATAAAACATGTCTAAGAACCACCGCTAGAAAACCTACTTTCAAATAAAAAACCGCATTTAAATCGATTCACCCGTTTACGAGCTACGGTGCCACAGACAGAAACACAGACAGACACACATAGCGGTCAAATTTATAAAACCCCTCTTTTTGCGTCAGGGTTAAAAAGAGTGATGAGTATAAATGTTAATGGATGAAGAGGGAGAGGAAGGCCAAAGAAAAGATGAACGGATTATAAGGAATGATATGAAAGAGAAGGGAGGTGAACTATGGCGTGACGGTGGACAGGGTTCTGATTAGAGGTGGTCGTTGAATCAATAAACTGCTTTTTTTAACGACTTTTCATTCGTCACCGAGATAACTGTTAACCATCAATGAAAAAACAGCTTGAAAATATTAGCTGTTAATTTACGTCAACGAACAAAACGCATTAGTTCAAAAGCCATTATTTCATTGAGTTCTAAATAAAACCAGTTGAAAATAAAAAGCTGCTAATGCTGTTAATTTACGTCAACGGCTCAACGGATTAACGCTGAACGCTACCGATTGAACATTCAAAACCTGTTAATAATATAACAGCTTTTCTTATTCTGTTTTGAAAACGTTGACATAAATTAACGCCTAACGCTACCGATTGAACATTGAAAAACCTGATAATTATTTAACAGCTTTTTTAACCTGTTGACCATTGATGATTAACAGTTAAATTACATTAACCAAAAAACCGTCAATGACCCACATCTAGTTCCGATCAGGCCTTACCACACTTGCTGGAATGTACTCAGTGCCCGTTCACGTGCAACTCAGATAACCTAGCGAATACCACCATTGCCGCAATTAATGTGGCAACCTACTGGGCTCAAACTATTAAAAAAGTGTAAGAGTACCATCGACACGTAAAGAAGAAGAAGAAGGTTGACAGGGGACAATGGAAAAAGAAAACGTAACGCCGACCACAAGTAACATGGATCAAGGGCAGAGATGATTCTAAGCCTATTCAGGCTGTGTAGGTAAGTTACCTTCAAAATTATGTATGTAAGAAAAAAGAAAACTGATTCATTAATATTAATGTTTTATTTCATAGTCGTGACAAAGATTAGTTACACCGTTACTCGTAAACAAGGCCAGTGAGTTAAATACATCTAAAATGTACTCATTTTTCAAACCGCATAATTTGACGTTATGTTTACTGCTTGCGCTGATGGCGCCATCTAGGCACCTATTTTTACGTACACTGCTCTCAGGATAATGATAATATCTTCCCTACCGAATTTTGGTCACAGCGGTCAATGTGGTCGACGGAGATTAGCCAAGTACGCAGGCTATTAACACTCACGCAGCACTTACGAACTCCGGGCTGGTACTGAGAAATTCTTCATATAAAAAACCCAATAACACTGTCCGATCTGGGAATCAAGCCCAGGACCCCACGCTTAGCAGCCGGGCTTGCGACCACGAGACCAACGTGGCTACGGCGCAATCTAGTATTTTTGGATAACTTAATAGTTGACAGATAATTTAATTCTATAATCTCACCATATCTATATAGACTTCTTTAAGGTCGCTGCACACAGCGAGCGCGGCCCGTGATTTATGCGGGTGGGTTTTGGGGGTGTGTGTGCGTGACACAGAGCCGACCCGCTCGACGCGACGGCTCAGTGTGGCGTCGTCCGTAATATCTAGTACATTACAACTGCTCAGCGTCGCGTCGCGTCGCCGTCTCGTCCCGCCGCGCCGCATCCTCTGCGTGCAGCGATCTTTACACAGTCACGCACACACACACCCAAAACCCAACCGCATAAATCACGCAAGTGCGCTCGTTTTTTAATTTTGTAATTTTCTTTTTTTTTATTGTTTGTTGCTTAAAAGGTGATCTCCAAATCACGTATGTTAAAGATTTATGTCATCATCATCATTTCAGCCGAAAGACGTCCACTGCTGGACAAAGGCCTCCCCCATTATCCTCCACTTCGACCGGTCTTGTCTGTTCCACAATATTTATGTAATTGAAATAAACTTTTTTTTTTTGGCTATGTAATATAAACGCCGCACGGTTCGATTAATCAGGTTAAGCTAGGCTTGCGCCGGTTGGGCCGTGGATGGGTGACCATCATTACATACCGAGACCCCTCCGTGCCTCGGTTGTCAGAAGCCCGAAAGCTCGACAACCAATCTAACCAAGGGTTATCGTATTACCCAGTAACTGGATTATGGAGGCCAGGTACGCTGTCGCTCCATGCAAAACACTAGCATTCAGCTGCACCCAGTTAGACGGGAAAATGCTAGGCCGATGATGAATGTTACCTGTGAGTATACAGGGTGATGTTGTTCCCAGCGGGCACTACATATTGATCATCGGCCGGGTACGCGCTCTTGTCGCTGTCACTCAGCTGGTACGTGATCTGCGTGGAGCCTCCGCCCAGGTCTAATGCTGCCATCGTGTCGCCCTCTATTAGGTCTGGAACATGATGGAGATTTGTGAGCATTCCATAATACTACATTATTCCAGACGTGGAATTAGCGATCGAGCACAGCGAGGGTGCTAAGCCCCGTGCTATAATGTTATAATGGACTATGTAAGACACATAATTTTATGGCTCGTGTGACATAAACCCGCACTTAAGTCACGCTTTTCTGTGACTTATGTAGTGCCTAAATGGACTACTTAAGTCACAGAAAAGTGTGACTTAAGTGCGGGGTTAGGTCAACCAGTGCTATGAAGTTAATTTGAGGATCTATGGCATGACAATAGAATGTATTAAAATGTGCATAAACAAGATGTATTTTTGAGAAGAGACTCCATGGGAATCTGATGGTCAATTCCCGTATTTAAAATCTTTGAAAATCAAGTCGCAATCTCATGTCAGTGACAATAAATGTAAAAGAAAAAAATTGGGAAATTTGAGGTTCTTTTGCCAAATTGAGATAGATTAGAATCCGAACGTTCTTAAAAATACGGGACTTGCCCCTATGATGCTATGAAAAATAGATTAATGCCAATGCGGTCAAAGGAAACACTACACGCTGGATTTGAATAACACTTGCTGTCAAAAAAAACGTGGGTTTGGGAATGTATCTTTTAAGCAAAAAAGAAATCGCTTCTCTGTTTTCCCGGACTTTAATTCCTAATATCAAAGAATTCTTTGATATAAAAATTTTAAAACCCAGAGACTAATTTGACAGGTGTAATGTCAAACTCATGTCAAACTTCTTGAATGAAAATGCAAACACAAAAGCCTTGAAATGTCAGATTAAACTCAGGGCTTACAAAACGAACTTTTGTCAAAACTTACTGTGCAGAAGATTGACGGTGTACCAAATAAAGATGCCCTCATCAGAGCCATCCATGATCTTCACTCCGTCGAGCGCTACGTCATAGCCCAGTCTGGAAACAAGCATAGAAGTGAAAGACTTTCCAGAAGTGCTGATTCTCAGCCGCATTTGAATGATTTTAACTTTGAGTTCTGTAATTTTGCTCAAACGTGTTCCTTGCTGACGGTGCAGCACCCTTATTGTGGAACACAATATAATTAACAGTCTGACTCATTTTGAAGTATATTCCGAATAATATGAAAAATATATAAAACTTCGAGTGAAAATAAAATTTCGAGTGATATAGACCCATACCTTAACCTAATACACTTTTTACACGCTTTATATTAGCTTCACTTGTATGTTTGTATGTACCCGACTCCTTTGGACGCTATTTTGACCCACTTTAAACGGTCAGATTTCATTTAAACTTTGTAGACTTATCGAGGACCTATGCCAATTCAATAATTTAAAAAATAAATAAAAAAAACACGCTTTTGTAGTTAGCAAAACTAAAAAATAGAAAATAAATAATAGTTTAAAAAAACACGCTTTAAAAACCAAACTAAAAAGTAGAAAATAATTTAATTCTATTAAAAAGCGTGGGGTGCTTGATATTAATTGATTATAAAAATACCTCAAAAAGCACCCCACGCTTTTTAATAGAATTAAATTATTTTCTACTTTTTAGTTTGGTTTTTAAAGCGTGTTTTTTTAGTTTTTTTTTAAACTATTATTTTATATAACAAGCTACAAGTTTACTTGCCGTGACTCGCCACACCCACGCAACACACGACCCACTGATTTTGAAAGGGACAGTCAAACGTACAGCTTTTGCGTTTAGAATGCCGTTGTTGCTACCCCGTATATGAGCTAGCAGGGAAGCTGCTTTTTGCGGATGATGGCCTGCAAACCATCAGTGCGTGCTTCAGCAAACATGCCAGACGCGGTGCACCGCCACGGCAGACCCAACAACCTCCTGAACGCATGATTGTACTGCACAACGATGAATTTGTTGAAGAGACAAAATGAAAGTCATTCCTACTGGTAGTGTGTTACGAAAAAACCCCTCTGTTCTATCTTTCTGTCATCATCATCACCCACAGCCCCACTTCACCCACTTCTGAACATAGGCATCTCTTCTCTTGTGCCAATACCCACGCTCCTGTGCCAGCCTGACCCAGGTTTTGCCCGCGATGGCAACAATGTCGTTCGCCCATCTCGCCGCCGCACGACCGATATCTCGTCTACCAAACCTTGGGCGCCACTCTGGCACAGCCTTACCGCACCTGTCATCACTGCACATTGCCTGGTGTCCTGATTGAGTTCCATAATACGCTTTCCGATATCGAAGACCTTCATAAATCATCATTTCAGCCAAAAGACGTCCACTGCTGGAAATAAGCGTCTCCCAAAAGGGGGGCTTTTGCCATAATCGCCACGCTTGGCAGGCGGGTTGGCGATCGCAGTATGTTGGTAAAATGCATAGAGAACGCTGCTGCCCATTCTCTAGTAAGTCCCTTAGTCGCCTTCTACGACACCCACGGGAAGAAATGGGATGGTGCTAATCTGTTACGTCCGACACCACACAGACCACTTCATAAATAACTCGTGAAGCCAGGCCTGGATCGCTTCATGGCTCTCTGTGCAACTATCTTTCTTTACTTACTTGTTAATAGCACGAGAGACGTGGTCGATGAGTTGCTGTGCTTTCTGTGCTGGGAGTAGCCGAAGGCCGGCTGTGGCGCGAACGATCAGAGGCGTCGCCTTTCGTTTGTTCGGCGGCGTTAAAAACTCGGCCTTCTTTATCAATTGCACTATTGTGTCCGCGCCCTGTAAGTGTAACGATTTTTGTTAACATCGTATTTATAGTATGGCTGTATCTACACCGCCACATGCGAAACTACGCGTTATACAGATATCACGCGAAAACCTGCATTGCACAAGCAGCATATATACAACGTCCCGACGTCAATCGTCGGGCAGTTGCCCAGCAGACACAACACCCGCCTCGTCGGAGGATCCTCCCTTTTCTATAGAGAATGAGTGAACTCTACACCCATTATGTACCTCATGCCTCTAGTATAGTAGCAAGGACATTAAGATCACGATCTTCTAGATGTCAAGTTGAACATATTTCCGTTTTCTCAGTCTATTAAAACTTACTGCTGAGTTTTAATATAAAAACTCAGCAGCATCATCAACAAAAAAATCTAAAGTGAGTGCTTCTGAGACTTTCTTAATGGAAAATCAAATATTTTCCCAACCTGGGGATTGAACTTTATGCTCAGTCACACGGCAGTCGCGTTATCGAAGACTAGATCACCGAGACCAAGCTGTTGGAGAAAAAGATAAAGGTGGAATGGAGAATATTATAAAATGAGATTTTCTTACTTTTTCAGGATCGTCGGCATAAGACGACAAGCCCGGCTTGGATTGTTCAAAATATTCATCTACTAAGTCCAAGTTACCTTGGCCGAATACTGAAACAAGGTAGTACACTAAACTTTAATGACATATTTACAACTCAACAAACATACATACATTCACGCCTTCTGCCAATGGGTATAGGCAGAACTAATATTACAGATTTGTCACAACCGGCTTGCTACATCGAATACTCGAATCATCATGATCTGCTTAGACTTGTCCCAACTATTTTTGGGGTTGGCTTCCAGTCTAACCGGATGCAGTTAAATACCGAATATTCTACATTTGACAATAAATATCAATTAATATATCATATCCACATAAACATCAATTTAGTTTAGTTTATGTATTGGCTCAAAAAAAAAGTGCTACAATATTGAGGTGTGACACTGAATCCCGCACTAGTACGATACCCGGTGTCGCAGAATCCAGTCTCTTTCGACAGATTATATGAAATTATGAAAGATAAGTATACAAGAGCAACGGTTTAAATAATTAAGTAATTCTCTAAAACTAAGACTAAATAATTCACTAAAACGAATACTAAAAAATAATTCACTAAAACGATGTGTATGTGGAGAGTGTGTGTGTGTATGTGGAGAGTGGGTGTGTGTGTGTGTATGTGGAGAGTGGGTGTGTGTGTGTATGTGGAGAGTGGGTGCGTGTGTAAGTGGAGGCTGTGTGTGTGTATGTGGAGAGTGTGTGGGTGTGTGTATGTGGAGAGTGTGTGTGTGTGTGTGTGTGTGGAGAGTGTGTGTGTGTATGTGGAGTGTGTGTGTGTGTGTATGTGGAGAGTGTGTGTGTGTATGTGGAGAGTGTGTGTGTGTGTGTGTGTATGTGGAGAGTGTGTGTGTGTGTATGTGGAGAGTGTGTGTGTGTGTATGTGGAGAGTGTGGGGGTGTGTGTGTATGTGGAGAGTGTGGGGGTGTGTGTGTATGTGGAGAGTGTGGGGGTGTGTCTGTATGTGGAAAGTGTGGGGGTGTGTGTGTGATGAGTGTATGTATGGTGTGTGTGTGTGTGTGTGATGAGTGTATGTATGATGTGAGTATGTGGATGAGATGTGTGTGTGATGATGAATACTTTAACAGTTGAAAGATCGAAGGTTTTCCGTTTCAGTATAGTTAAGCCCAAGCAGCCAATCATGATATATATCCAGTGATCTATGTATATCAGCGATCCCTGAAAAACACTTATTATGAAACAATAGTTCTGTTTGATCTGCCTAGTCATTTAGCATCTGTGCTGCAGTTAGCTTTTACTTCCGGATACATTTCAATACCAGTATTTAACCTAAAATGACAGCCTGTCAGAGGCCCTAGTGTGAGTTTCATTTAGCCATCTCGATGCAGTGAGTGCGTTCGGCGTTCGGATTGATCCTCCACCAATCCAGGGCCAATCGGAGCGCCGAACGCGCTCACTGCGTTTGATCGAGATAGTTAAATGAAACTCACACTAAAGCCTCTGACCTCCACAACCCAGTTACTGAGAAAAACTATATTCGTCACATTATTTTAATATGCCTAAGTATGTCCGACCCGATAAGCAGATAAGCGAAAGGGATACCTGTCACATAGGTCTCCCTTTCGTTTATCTACAAACTTCTGGGACATGCTAAACAGGGCCCAGGCCTTTAAAAAAAACTACTAAAATCTAGTCTAATCTAACATCAAAATCAAAAGTCATTTATTCAAACTAGGCTGAGAGTCAGCTCTTTTTGAACGTCAAAATTACATAAGACAGTCCCCCAAAACGCCCGCCCTTCACCACTTCCTAGTGCTTTAGCTGGGAAGAAGAAATGGCGCAACAAACTCCCCAGCAGCACAGCTGTCTGTTAAGTTAGAAGAACTTGATTCTATACAATAGTAATTAACATTACGAAACACAAAAAACATTAAATTTGCCATCGTAGGTGACACTACGTTTTTTTTTTTAATATGTAGTTTCGTGATCCAATCCGGCTAATTTAACAATTATTACGATCCGGTACAAAAACATTTATAGTAACAAGTTAAATATTAGGTACACTGACTATTACAACAGCGACATTTAATATTATTGCCTCGCATTCCGCATGAAATTTGTTTTATGTCGGTACTTATCGAATGGTATATGGCGCCGACCATGAAAAACACGTATACTTTGTAACATAAAGTATTAACATAATTACAATAACGTATACTACTCTTTACTAGTACTATAGTACCTACCCTCGTTGAAATACTTCCATAACATCGTTTAATAGTTTACCCAAGATAACCAGTAACTGATAACAATCGGTTTTATGCACAAGTATCAGTACTAATGGAAAACATGAGTACTTATTTTCAATTTTTGTATTTCCTGGGAAGGTGATCGAAGACAACATTCATTTATTTTTGAAATCCTACTATTTTTTTTATTTTTATTTGTTTTTAAGGGCTTTTACGCATAGCGTAATTCAGTCCCATCGTATCCTAAACAATTGTACTTTCACAAGACGTGGGCCATGAATACACCCTTTGCATCGTTGCCATTTGGTTGGCATAGAATTGTATGGAACAAGCCTACATCAGTTCTGTTCAAATTCAGGGACCTTACTAAAATATTTCTACTGGACTCATATTGGGCACATTCCTGCTAATATCATAATTAATGTGAAAGTTTGTGAAGATGTTTGGGTGTTTGTTACTCAATCAGGCACGGCTGAACGAATTTGGATGAAATTTGGTACACAGATAGTTTATAACCTGGATACCACAACACATAGGATACTTCCTATCCCGGTAGTACGTTCCCGTGGGATAATTTCCGAACAGCACTCGTTCGGATCAATCAGACTCGTTTAAATTAATATTCTAATTCTTTAAATTACTTTTAACTAGAGTAGGAAATAACCTAAATGGTTATTTTTATTATCAGTGTCATCTTATCAGTAGTAACGAAACAGATTACATACCCTTATCAACAATAGTATATTAACTTTATCGTTAATTAAATATTTATTGGTCTAACAACAGAACTATGTTTCCTAATTAGTGGTTTTACATAAATAGGTTATCTTTAATGTTAAACTTATTTACACAAAATATGAAATTACACACATCAACACAATCTAGGGATATTTTAGTTATTCATGTATTGAAAAGAAACTACCTACTCAGAAAATGTTATCTATAGGAAATTAAATAAAAATCTTGCTTCGCAAAAACGACTTTATGCAAGAATAAAAATGTCAACAATGTACAGTCAGCGTCAATTATATCGGGACGAACAGGCTGTTCAAAATGATCTAAACAACTATGAAAATTAAATATTAACTCAATGACATAAGGAATGTTTCAGAATGATGACAGTAAACGACAGCTGTCATTCTGGCGAGAACTTTATTCAATTGAGATAAAGTTTAATTTTCTTCGTTGTTGAGATCATTTTGAACAGTCTGTTCGTCCCGATATTTTTGACGCTGACTGTACAAATAAACGTACTTCTGTTTTATTTTATTGAATAAAGAAATCAAATTTTATGAATGAAACATTAAATTGATTACAAAATAAACATTAATAAATGTAAAAGCACCTCGAAAGTTAATGACGCATCTCAAACGATTATATCGATATCATCTTGTTGGATAAGGTCCCAAGTTATTGTCCTATATTACCCCGCGCAGTTCCCGGATTTAAATCCAATTAAGCACGCATGGGATGGGATATGTTCCAACGAAAGGCTTTAGTTTAGAAACTTTTCCCGAAAATCTAGTGACAGACAGTGAACTTTAATGCATCTTCGTTGAACCTGGGACCTTATTCACAGAAATATCGATAACCTCATTTGAGTATGAATAATCGTGGCATATGCGTTATTGACATCCGAGGTGCTTGAACTGATTATGAATGTTTATTTGGTAATCAATTTAATGCTTCATTTAATTTGATTTACTTTATTTAATCACCAAATACAGAAGAACACTTCTTCGTAGGTGCATTGTTTACTTACTTTTTTATTTCTACTATAAAAGCCATTTTTTACGTTACATTTCTATTGAATTTCCTATAAGAGTATAAGATACTTCACATTTAGATATGAGTACCTATGTTATAACTTATAAGGCTTTCGAAGTCGCTTTTTTTCTTTTCAATACATTCATGTATTGAAAAAGAAAACTAAAATATTCCTAGCTTCTACTTCTCAAATAACTTTCCATAAAAAAAAATACATTGTAAGTAGAAATGTACTTTAAATATTTGAACAAAAAGGTATGAAAATATATCAGGTTTAAGATCTCCACTTCCCGAAATCACAAAATATTACATACCAACAAAAAAGTATCATCGAAATCGGTAAGTAGTAATTTTGGAACGTGACAGATTTCTCCTCCTTTATGCGATCAACCAGAGAGAATGAATGAGTGAATGAAATTATTAAGGCACTTACCTGTAAAAGGCACTCTAAACTTATAAGCAAGCACCCTGGAGCCAGAAGAGCCGGCGTCGATGATGACCGCGTGGTGGTACACGCTCTCGTACCCCAAACTCTTGGCGAGCCCATCCAGCCATTGTGACTGGCCAGCAAACAACCCTGCGATATAAAACCTTATGCTGAATTTGAAGAACACAGACACTACCTTTGCCAACATCGTGAGTAAAAAAAAAGTTCTGTCAAAAATTCTCCCGCGTTTTCTGTTAGCTATCATAGAGAACACAGACGTATGTTACATGACCAGTATAAGCTTTAACTAAAAACAAAATAATGACAAACATAATATAATTAGGCCTAGTGTTACACAAGAGAGGATAAGTTAAACATAATTAAATACTTAATCACATCACAATTGACCTGTAGTGAACTTTGCACAATACGATAAGAAGATCTAATATATTAGGTATGCATTTGTACAGAGATTAAAGAACTACAAGTACTACGACCACTATAATAGTGAAACGTTTCAAGATTGATATTTAATGAACCTTATCGTCCCATATAACTTAAATAGTTATATGGGACGATAAGGTTCATTAAATTCATGTGAAATACACCTATGCTACCTCACATACCATATATACAGGGTGTAACAGAAACCCTATTTTCGATTTCATGTTTCTTAAATTCAAATCATAACAAACGTGTCACCGCACTACGTAGGTCAATAACTTTCCACGTTACTTGCCAATATCACGATAAATCTCTTCTAAATCATCACTTATCTCATCAGTTTATTTCAATTTGATAATTTGGTTCCCAGTATCAATGTATTAAAAATTCTAATAACTCCCGCACATGTAGAGATAGGATTAAAAAACCCTTCCAATATCGTTTGATATCATCCAAAGAAGCCGTGCCGTTGATGTATATACTGATGTATATAATGTATATACCCATTCCGTTACACGTTGTATATGAGGTATAGGTACAGTTAAACTAAAGGCATGGTGTGGTTGTGTTACAATCAATTAGGGTATTAAGAAAATTTAAAAAAATCCATCAAAGTATTCGGTGAATTTGTTATACAGCATCAAGTAATGAAATATATAGTAAGTACATAACATATAGTACTTTAAAGTTATTTTGGCACGAAGCCAAAATCAGAATAAAAGCCGCCATCTTGGTGACATTTCACAAAACAATTGCACATGACCGTGTTAACAACTATCAACAGCGCCCCCGGTCAACGGCATTCTAGCTTCCGCTAGAAAAAACTAAAGAACCTAGCTTTCGTACTCTTCTTTAAACTGCTACAAAGTAGTGCACTTAAAGAAAACTTCTCTTTCGTATTTTGAAGGGACATTATTTTGTATACAAATGACTGACTAGAAGCGTTTATAATCTGCTTAACAATGCCATGGATTATTTATTTATTATAATATTATCATAATTTATTTTATTATTCACAACTAAATTGCAAAATTAAACTTAAGGTGAAAGCTCCAGGGTAACCCGCGAAGTTATTTTTTTTTTTTGTACAACCTGTCACTGACCTGCTAATTGCAAAAAAAACTTAAGAAAATTTGAATTTAGCTACCCAGGAACTTTCACCTTAATTACTGCGCGAATCTAGTCATAATATAGGTAACAAACAACCCGCCCCAGGTCCTCACGGTTTTTACAACTTGACACAACATCGATACTACTTATGCACGTTTAATATTACTTTAATAAACCTTCTGGAAAAATATATCTAAATGATGGCAAAAACCGCATCAGAATTCATTGCATAGTTTAGAAGACCAACGCGGTCACACAAACAAAAAATTTTTTTTTTATTATTATTGTAGGCATTTAGTAAAAAGTTGATAAGCGTTTAGTAAAAAGCTGTTATTTTGACAGTAAATAACCAGACACGTCATCAGAAAAATTCAAAACAAATATTTGTATAAAATATTATAATTCTAAGACGCGAGGAAATTAAACTCAAATTATTTACGGGAAATAATCGATAAAAATACTATAATCATTGACATGATTGTCAACAATGAGGTGCCTTCGAGATTTTATACCTGATACTTCAAGTGAAACGGTCAAGTGTGTGTCGGACAACTCATAGTGTATAAATATTGCTGCAGAACCCTATCATATACTAAAACTTTGTTTCATAATATTATTATCGTAAAAAAAGAGCTTAGCTGCCGAATGAATGAATACTATCTATGTAATGCCGATTAGTGTCGAAACCCACCACATCCGTGAAGTTTTTCCAACCATATTATATTGTAGAATTGTCAATTATACAATATGGGATACAATTCCACATTGTATAATTGAGAATTCGACAATATGCGAAGTCACCAAAATAGATAAGTAATACTAATGCATAGGAGTATTTAGAAAGTATCAATAAATCATAACATTAAAACTGAAATGGAGTTTTTTCTAACAGACCAAGCGATGGGCCAACTATACATTTCTGCCACTCTGATGACTAGCTATACCGACTAAACTATAATTAAATATTCAATTCATTTTTTATTTAGCAATTTAATTTGTTGAAAAGTATGGCGATTTCATTAATTATTCTTAATTTGAAATATCAATGTTTTATGCACATACACCTTCCGGAATAAAATCTCCAAATGATGGCGATAGGGACATCCAAATGTATTTGTGTAGCTTAGAAAAACCAAGCGGTCATTGCCACAGAAAGAAAAGCGACTTTTTTTTTACTAATAATTGATTTAGTTAGAACCGAGTTCACACGAGGAAATTAAACTCAAAATATTTACCGAAAATATAATCTAAATAAAACAATAATTTGTGTGTGTTTTGGGTCGTATTTTTATTTATTAATAAGAGATTGGTAATTTTCTTTTTTCCACTAATTGGGCTACACATAAGTTTCTGGTCTGGATGTTAGCGGATGCGAAAATGTTTTTAAAACGCACCCACAAATCACAATACTGGAGAATTACAAGCAATATACAAAACAAATTCACATACACATTTTTCAATAAAATAGGCTGTTTTACTTATTTGTCTGAAATTACAATAGTAATTTACACATTGACTATAAGTTACATATTATTCAACTTTTTACTTACTCCTAAACATGATCTACAACAAAATACCTGATAGAGTAACAACAGTATGAACTAACGTGGCCGTTCCATTCATAATTTTTCACTTATCTTGCTTCCGAAAAAGCGGATACGTTTCTATCTGCGATACAAACTCGACTGTTACAATCAATTTTAAAATTTTACTGTATTCTATGAGAAAATACATTATACATACATGGTTCTTTAAATAATTGTCATCTTTATAGCTCTGTGTCCTCATCCTACGCTTAAGTCACAATTTTCTGTGACTTACTTAGCACTGTATTTATTCACTACATAAGTCACAGAAAAGCGTGACTTAAGCGTGGGTTTATGTCACATAAGCTGTAATATGCGATACACGTGACTTTAGTCTATTAATGCACGGACACATGACAATGTAATGTATTTCATGATGGAGATGAAAGCAAAGCCTATTCAAAAAATAAAAGCTGCAACAAAATGCATTCGTATTGGCAGTGTTTTCATTTGTCTTTTTTAACCGACTTCCAAAAGGAGGAGGTTCTCAATTCGTAGGAACCTTTTTTTTTATGTATGTTCCCCGATTACTCGAAGATGGCTGGACCGATTTGGATAATTTTTTTTTTGTTTGTAAGGGTATACTTCCCAGGTGGTCCCATGATCATCAAGTCAGGATCTGATGATGGGATCCTGGAGAAATAGAGAGAACTCTTCAAATTTTATAGGCACACTTGAAGCAATTTGTGTAGTTCTTGGAAGAGTACTTTCTCGGAGTGGTTCCATTTCAATTTGGTGAAGATCTGATGAAGAACTTCGGAGATAGGCAACGGAACTCTTCAATAAATGATAGCAAATGGACAGGGATTGCTGAAATCTCATGTCTGTCAAAATTGTTTACACCAGTTAATAACATAACATCACGCCGGTACGCTGTGAACGGGTAAGCACATGTGAACCACTAAAAAGTGAAAAATAAAAACTTAAAAAAAAAATAAACAACCGACTTCCAAAAAAACACTAAAAAGTGAAAAATAGCTTTAATTTCGGAAGGCGGTGACAAAAAATTTAAATACATATCCAAAGTCACCGACTTCCGAAATTAAAGTTATTTTTCACTTTTTAGTGTTTTTTTGGAAGTCGGTTGTTTATTTTTTTGAAAAAAAAAATTGTATATTTTTTTTAAACTTTGATTTATTTGTTTGCCTCTATAGACTATCAAATAAATCCTAACATCGAAATTAACATAAAGATTTTTCTAACTTAATAGTAGTGATGGGCCATTCGGCCAGACGGACAAACCATAAATAGAATGGACGACGAATGAAATGGACGATGGGACAATTGGATTACTTAATGGAATTTTTGTATGCAGTCTAGGAGACATATTTAAACAATTTAAAGTATTGTTGTCTCCAGTTCTCCCCACCTTATAAAATTAACACTAGCGCAGTTTTAAAGACTTGACAAAGCATCGAGAGTTCATTATTATTTGTAATTTTAGTATTAATGTATTATGCACATATACGCTATCGGAATGCGTACTATGGAGCTCATGTGAATTTGGGCAGGACACCTGGCAAGGCACAGTGATGACAGCTGGAGTAAAACTTTGACTAAGTGGCGTCTGGAAGAGGAGCTGTCCGTCGTCCGTCGGCGAGATGTGCGAACGACATTGTTGCCATCGGGGGCAGAACCTGGATGAGACTGGCACAGGAGCGTGGGGCTTGGCACAGGAGCGTGAGGCTTGGCACAGGAGCGTGGGGCTTGGCACAAGAAAAGAGAGGACCCAGTAGTGGGTGAAGTGGGGCTGTGGGCGATGATGATGATGCACATAAACCTTTCAGAATAAAATCTCTAAATGATGACGATAGCCCCATCGAAATTTATTTGCGTAGCCTAGAATTAGAAAAAACCAAGGCCCAACACACAGACACGAAAAGCGACTTTTTCATAATATTCATAGATTTAGACACGAGTTCACACGAGAAAATTATACACATTCTTTTACCGAAAATATTCGATTAAAATTAATATCTATAATTTTTCGTTATCCCCTACATAGATTACATAACAGTGCCATAATTTTCAACAATGAGCCTTCGAGATTTTATAGCGGATACTACTCAAAGAAATGGCCAAGTGTGTATTGGGTTATCAGGGTATAAATGTAGTTAGTAGCTACGGAACCCAATCATGTAATGATTTTTTTTTCACAATATTTTTGACTTTGTGTTACCAAATGAACGAATACTTGCTATTTAATACCGATGAGTGTTGTAGCCCACCGCATCCGAGAAATATCCCAATTGAGTCCCTGTATTTTTTCCCAAAAAATTCAGCCATTTTGGTACGTGTGAGCAAAACCACAATCGAATTGAATTAGTACGTTTTTTTCATTTAAATATTAATTAAAACTTGATCTACGAATTAAAATATATACACGCAGATTAGTAGCCTAATAAATATGGTTGTGACCATGATCTTACAAACGGCGTTTAAAAATATAACAAGTCTCAAAACATGAATTAATGATTGATTTAAAAAAAATGATACTATTAAAATTTTGCGTTTATTAATCAATTTAATAATATCCACATCTGTTTGAGAAGATAATAATATTTTTCTTAAAGGAGATTTATTTTCTATAAATACTTCCTTTGTGATTGAGAAAATACTATCTATGATACACAAAATTTAATCCAAATAAAACAATCATTTATGTGTGATTTGGATCCTATTTTTATTAACTTAATAAATAAGAAGGTGGTAATATTATATTTTCCACCAAGTTAATCAGTCTGGATGGTAGTGATTGCGATGTTTTTTATAAACGCACTCACAAATCACAACACATACACAAATTACATTTACAATCTACACATTTTCTATAAGATACATATTAACAAACTTTTTACTTACTCCTAAACAATTATTATCTACAACAAAATACCTGATAGAGAAAAAACAGTACGCACTAACGTGGCCGTTCCATTCATCATTTTTCACTTTACTTGCTTCCCAAAAAGCGGAAACGTATCTATCTGCGAAACAAACTCAACTGTTACAGTCACTTTAGCAGAAACCGTACTATATCCAACGAGAAAATAGATTATAATAGTTCTTTAAATAAAAGTATTCTGTACTGCGTTTGAATTAAAGTTGGTTTTCGCAAAATGTACAGAAATATAAAGCGACATTGAAAATAAATATCGACAACTGTTGACGAAACTTGGCTTCGAAACTTGTTTTAATGGTAATATTTTTTGATAAAAATATTTATTGGTGTGTAAACTCGCGAACAAGGTTCACACAGTGTATGCGAGTCTTATTTCCATGAATTAATCAATTTAGCAACCAACTGTGACTACCTGTGACACGGAAGGAAGAAAAAATTCTAAACTGCACCTTTTAAAATTACATAATGTGACATCACTTGGGCACCTGTGACAATAACGGTGGGGGCGGTCCAAAAATCATGAAATTCATGTGTCGTAAATCGTAATTTATTGAGGTCCGACAGCGCATCGATTATTAACAGACTTTAAAAAAGAAAACAAGTATAAAATAACAGATTCGACAAACGCTATCCCGAATCGTCTTTCCATATTTAATCATAATTATATCGACCCTGAACCCTAATGAACATGATCCAATGACCTAATGTTTTGACGTAATTAACTAATTAATTACCTGAACACTGTACGGTCACCAAAAGAGACAAGTAGGTAACCGTGGACGTTGTTGTTGTATGGTTGAAGTTTAGTAAAAAACCGATGAATGTTTTCTAAAAAGATTTAATTTAATTAATAAAAAAAAACGTTAATTTATCAAATTAAACATCATTCGAAAGCATCCATCGCTTTCTTATTAAACTTCAACTATATACCCTGGTTACTTTTCTTTGATAATGGTACATGTCCTCATTCCAGAAGCAATACCAACTTACGATACAGACAGCAACTTTCCAGTATTTAGTTTGGGTCACAAGTTTTCCGTTAATAATTTATCCTGTATTGCATACGATACATAAACCAAGATAACGTGCATTTTAATTAAATAAAAAAATAAGTTGCATTACATGATCAAATTGATAACAATAATAACAAGGTATTAGGTGGCACTCTCGTTAAGCGGTTGGGTCAAAGGCCGAACAGAAGGCCCGACTCCTCGATACGACTCGCATCGTGAGGCGGTTGCTCCCGATACCGGCGGACCACATGTTACTTTTATTAAAATATTTAACAATAAAAAAGAATAAGAATAAAAAAATAATAAACGAAATAATAAGGCTTAAGGGACTAGGGCAAAGTCGAGACTATGCTGTGACCTAATTGAAGAGACTCAACTCCTCCTGAGCGATTCCTGGTTCAGGACTTTGACCGGTGAATGATGAAATAAAGCGCAGTCACGGTGAATATTTTTCCGGAAATAATCTATTATAGGCTCTATTTTGATTAAAATAATCGCTTAATTGCAATGATTACGTAATTTTAAGTCATTCACTTCGCGATAAGATTTTTTTTATTGCCTCGTGGGTTGACTCATTTCTACGTTGACATAGTGTTTTCGATAAGAAAGAATAACATTTTTTTGGCAACAGTTCATGAAACACGGAATACGAAATAAAACGGTGCAATACTGTAAAAACGTACAGACGCCAGCATATCAAGTTACCCCAAACTGTCAAATTGTCCCAATTGAACATGAAACTTATGCTTATATTTAAAGATGCAAATCTATCAACAAAAAAATTGACAGATTGGGGCAGCTTGATGTGCTGGCGTCTGTACCTAGTGAGTTTCAAGGTTATGTCAAAAAGGGTCCAATTCAGCATTTTCAGGATTAACGCCAGATAGATGCTGTCAGACGCTGGACGATAAAACTATATTTCTTATTTCAGGAGAATTTGTGAGAGATTTTTCTCCTCTGTACTTAGGGGCCATTCAAGTATTTCGTCAGCACTACAGGGGGGGTCTTTGCTTTGATTATTTTTGATGACATGGGGTATGGGGAGTCTGGATGGTGATTACGTCAGCTATATTTATTTTTTTACTTTTTTGGATTTTCTACAAAATTTTGTCGATTTTGGTTTGAACAAATGGCTCGAAGAAAATGACGTCGATATTCGAAAATCACACGAAAGTGAGCAGACACACAACATTGAGAAGCAAACATCCAATGTCATCGGAGATGGATCCGTGTGTCATGGACTAAAGACTGTTAATTTGAAATAACATACCAAAATTTTAAAAGAAGTTTGTTATGTTCGTTAATATATACAAATTATAATAACTGAATACTATCTCAATAAAATTTGCTAAATTAAATATTATATTATAGCGTACGTCCCTGGCACCCCTCTTACCCCGTCGTGCGACCCTCCCCACCACCCTCTGTGGCCTGTCCGCGCGCAGGATTAGTACCCAAATGTCCTTTGCGCGCGTCGCCCGTGTCACTGTATGCGCCCGCGCCCGCGCCCGCGCCCCTAGTTTAAGATTTCATTTTATTATTATAACATTATACTAACATTAAACTGGCTCCCAACGTATTGGCCGATGTTCTAGACTGTTCGATAGTGCACGGGACTTTTAGTGAACACAATGCCGCCGCGTAAAGTTCGTAATAACGACTCCAGTTCGGACGAGGAACCTGTGACTATGACGGGGACACCTGTAGCTCCTGTGCTTATGTCTGAAACTCAGTTAGCGTCGCTCCTGGCCGCCTTCTCTTCGGCACAGGCCGAGGCGAACCGGAAGCTCGTCGAGTCACTACTGACATCGCACTCAGGGACGCCGCCCAGTGTGAACTCCGGCGCTACACCGTCATCTTATTCTGGGAATTTCGTCAAATGCACCTCGCGCTTCGATGGTTCGTCGGAGTATCCGGAGGCGGTCGAGGCATTCATAGACGCCGTCGAGATGTATATGGATTGTGCTTCGGTCAGCGATGAGATGGCACTTCGTGGACTCCCCATGTTACTACATGGGCAAGCAGCAGTTTGGTGGCGTGGCATCCGTCATGAAGTTACGTCATGGTCAGAAGCTGTCAAGCGCCTGCGTTCGATGTATGGCATACCACGGCCACCGTACAAACTGTACAGAGATGTTTTCGCTGCCGAGCAAGGGTTGGAACGTGCCGACGTTTTTATCGTAAGAGTACGATCTCTGTTGGCGAAACTACCTTATCAGTTACCAGAGGAAGCGAGACTGGATATGATTTATGGTCTACTTCACAAGAGAATCAGGAAGCGGTTACCAAGAGACGCTGAGCTCGCTCCGGGATCGAGTACGACGCCGCCGCCGCCGGTTCGCGCTGCCCGCGTCCCGCGATCGAAATCGCCGCGTAGTGATCAGTGTGTGAGCAAAAGTGATAACAGTGATAAGAAGTTGTTCTGCGTGTATTGTAAGGTGCGAGGACACGTACGGGACTCATGTGATAAGCTAAGTAAACGTTCTCTTTCTACTAACTCCGGCACAGTTTGCTATAATTGTGGTGAAAAAGGCCACGTTAGAGTTAATTGTCCTAAAGGTAAACAAGATAGTGCCGGAGATAGTAACACAAACGTTAAGATAGAAAATGTGTTTTCTTCTGTGTATATAGATAGTAAGAAGTCATCATGTTCGGGTTTTGTTAACGATAATAATAAGCAGGGCCGGCCTATCGTGCGCGTGTGTGTGGAGGGTCATCAGGGCACCGCGTTGTTAGATACCGCCGCGCGTCGTAGTATTGCGAGTTATTCACTTTATTCCTTACTGAAACGTATTGGTTCAAACTTTCGCGCCGAAACGATATCGTTGAAGCTTGCGGATGGTATTGTTAGGAATAGTGATGTGCTACTGACTATAGTTAATGTTCAACTTGCTTCATTATCGATACCTATTGAATTCATTATTCTACCTGAGGCCGTTAACAACGATACTCTGTTAGGCATTGATTTTATTACTAAAGCTAAGATGGTTATCGATTTTTCTAATTGGACTTGGCGTACAATGGATCAGCCTCGGACACTTCACACTTTGTCATGGGAATCTGAACGCGCACCTATTCAGTGTGCTTCGGTGAACGTACTGAGGACGGATGAGGGCGCTATGTTATCGGGGTCGGAGAGATCGACGTTGGAGAATATTTTAGGTGAGTACTCCGACATTTTTGATATAGTCGGAGAGCCTACCCCATTTGCGGAACACCACATAAATACCGGCGACCATCCGCCTATTGCTTTGCCCCCGTATCGCCTTACGCCTGCCAAGAAGGAAATCATGCGCGCCGAGTTAGACAAGATGTTAGCGGAGGACGTGATCGAGGAGTGTGAATCCGCCTGGGCAGCACCGTGCGTCTTAGTACCGAAACGTAATGGTACATATAGGTTTTGCGTCGACTACCGAAAGTTGAACGCTGTTACTAAGACGGATGCGTACCCCATGCCGCGTATTGACGAGCTCTTACAGTCGACCAAGAAGGGTTGTGTAATGAGTTCTCTAGATCTTCGCAGTGGTTATTGGCAGGTAAGCACCGCCGATCGCGATAAAACTGCATTTGTCACGCCTTTTGGTATCTATCGCTTCAAACGTATGCCGTTTGGCCTTAAGAATGCGCCAGCGACGTTTCAGAGGCTCATAGACCGTTTCAGATCAGGGTCAACACTTGGTGGTAAGACTATTTTAGGTTATTTGGATGATCTTTTGGTTATTTCGGAGGACCTGGAGTCCCATGTAGCAGATTTGCGTGCGGTATTCGAGCGTCTCCGTATGTACAAGCTTCGAGCAAACCGAGAGAAGTGTGTGTTTGCCAGAGACCGGCTCAAATACCTTGGCCACGTGATATCTCATGATGGTATATCTCCAGACGAAGAGAAAGTAAGTGCTGTCTTAGAAATGAAGGAACCGACAACTCTTCAGCAACTTCGCACCTTCCTCCAAACTTGCTCATGGTTCCGCAAGTTTATCCCAGAGTTCGCCAAGGTGGCTGAACCTCTTACGCGTCTAACCAAAAAGTCACAGGCCTGGAAATGGGGTGAGGATCAAGCTAGCGCTTTCATACAGCTTAAGTCTCTTTTAGCTTCACCCCCCATTCTGACCCAGCCGGACTACTTAAGACCTTTCATCCTTAGAACGGACTCCAGCGATTTCGCTTTAGGTGCAGCCTTACTCCAGGGGGAGTCACCACAAGATGAACATCCCATCGAGTACGCTAGTCGTCTCCTGACGCCAGCAGAACGAAACTACTCCACCACAGAGAGGGAGGCATTGGCCGTTGTCTGGGCAGTGGAGAGATTCCGTGGCTACATCGATGGTCATCAGGTATGTGTCAGGAGTGATCATCAACCTCTTAAGTGGCTGTTCACGCTTAAATCGCCTACCGGTAGGCTTGTTCGTTGGGCATTGAAGTTACAGTCTTTTGATTTACAAATCGAGTACACACCTGGGAAGGCTAATGTGGTAGCCGACACACTCAGCCGCCCAGTTATAGATAGTACATCGGAATGTGGTATCTGTCCGGTCACCGTGGACATTCCACGATGGGACGGCACCTCTACCCGTGAAGCTCAATTGTCCGATCCAGAAGTAGCTAAGATTCTCATTGACTTAGAAAGTGCTGATGAATTGTCAGCGCACCGTTGGTCGGATAGAGGGTACCTTATCAATCAGGGAGTATTGTACAGGTATGTAGAGGCTTCTGATGCTGAAGAGCCTCAGCTGGTCGTTCCGGAGAGCTTGAGAAGCAAAGTCATGTACGAGTGTCACGATTCGCCGACCGCCGCTCATGGGGGTATCCAGAAAACTCTTCATCGCATATCTCAGCAGTTCTATTTCCCAGGCATGAGGAAGTATATTACCGACTACCTGAAGACCTGTACGGAGTGTCAGCGGTACAAGTCCTCAAACCTGAAACCACTTGGCTTACTCCAGACTCCTGTACCCGCTCAGAGATTTGAGATCATCGCTGTTGATCTCTTCGGACCGTTACCTAAAGGGCCTCAAGGCGAAAGGTGGGTTTTAATCGTAGAGGACACCGCTAGTAAGTGGGTTGAACTTTTTGCCCTTACCGAAGCAACAGCTGAGATCTGTGCGAAAACCTTAGTGGGTGAGATCTTTATGAGGTATGGACTCCCTAGGCGTATGATCTCAGACAACGGAGTTCAATTCGTAGCTGATGTAATGCAGAAGGCACTGTTTGTCTTAGGTGTGAAACAGAATCTGATACCACTGTATCATCCCGAAGCCAACCCGGTAGAGAGAAGAAATCGGGACTTGAAGGCTCATCTGGCTATTCTTGTAGAGGGCAATCACAAGCAATGGCCTGAGGTTTTACCGTTCGTCCGTTTTGCTCTTAATAGCTCATTTACCATGTCCACCGGTTCTACTCCAGCTTACTTGACATTCGGTCGCGAGCTTCGTTCTCCCCTTTCTGTCCAGGCTGATTTACGAGCCGTCATCGAATCTGAGAATTTGGTCCCTCAGATCACACCGTACCTTTTGAAGCTTGTCGATTCTCTCTCTCAAGCTAAGGAGAACATCGAGCATCAGCAGGATCTGCGCAAGCATCAAGCGGATTCTGGCCGTCGTGCGTCGGATCCTTTCGAAGAAGGCGATCTTGTGCTTATGAAGACACATGTCTTAAGCAATGCTTCCAAAGGTGTTACTTCCAAGTTTATTCCGAAACAGGACGGTCCGTATGTAGTCTCCAAGAAGGTGAGTCCTACTACATATGTTCTTACCTCGCAGAAGACGGGTGAAGTAGTGGGTAAGTACCACATGTCGGATCTGCGTAGATACCATGACAGAGGTGGTGAGTGTCCGGAGCCAATTGTTCCAAAGCGACGCAGAGGTCGCCCCCGGAAAGTCCAACCGTAGGTTTGCTATTTATTGTTAGGAGTTTGATCAATGAGATTTCGCCTCTTGGTCAAAAGGGGGAGAGTATAGCGTACGTCCCTGGCACCCCTCTTACCCCGTCGTGCGACCCTCCCCACCACCCTCTGTGGCCTGTCCGCGCGCAGGTTTAGTACCCAAATGTCCTTTGCGCGCGTCGCCCGTGTCACTGTATGCGCCCGCGCCCGCGCCCGCGCCCCTAGTTTAAGATTTCATTTTATTATTATAACATTATACTAACATTAAAATATACATTAAAGTCCTCTATTCCAAGCCTATTCCTTATTTCTAGACTTCGATCTGCTGCTCATGAATCAATAAATAAACCAGAAAACATTGTAAATGCATGTACCAATGTTTACGTGAGCATGGGAGGGGGATGTAAGAGCTTTGCTTATTTTTACTGTCGAGGGGGAGGGGGGATTATAAATTGCAAAATATCTGCTTACGTAATACTTGAATGGCTCCCTACCTATTGGCAGATACCTCTTGACGTACAATTTCAGGGCCTCTCTCGACACTCGTTGCGTAGATAAGTAATGCAACTTTTATCCCACATTTTACCAACTCGATCATCAGAAAATAAAAGAAAATACCTACTATTTCATTCATAGGTACTCTATCACATACTGTTAATTAACTTGAAATGAATGTTTTTATGTTTTCCAATCACAGATACTGTTTAATACAACAACACGGTCAATGTTTATGCACTCGTATTGTTGGAATGTGAAGCGATGCATCCGGTGTTGGCACGGACAAGAATACTGGAGGCAGTGAATTATTTTTAAAGTTAAGATCTGATTACTTCGAGCTGGGATAAAACTTTAGGTTTACGGATTTCAAACCCCCTTCAAGATCAAACTGAGTGGCGTCCAAGGACCGGAAGACGTAGACTGGTCGTCCAGCGGCGAGATGGGCGACATTGTGACCATCGTTGGTAGAACTTGGATGAGTCCAGCACAGGAGCGTGGGGATGGGCACAAGAAAAGAGAGGCCCAAAAGTGAGTAAACAGGCTATAGATGATGATTTTCAGGATCTTAATTGCCTAAGGAAACCCTCGCTTGCTGTTGCAATAGTTGTCATCAATCAGTACAACTGTATTCAAAGCGTTGAGCTAGCGGTAGAGAAATTGCTTGGGTGCAAACGGTTCATACTCAGCAAAGGACAAAGAAGAGCAGCCAAAACGAAGAGTTGGCACTATCTTATTTTTACACGCTTTTTATTAGCTTCACTTGTATGTTTGTTTGTTTGTATGTAACCGACTCCTTTGGACGCTATTTTGACCCACTTTAAACGGTCAGATTTCATTTAAACTTTGTAGACTTATCTAGGGCCTATGACAATTCAATAATTTAAAAAAAAATAGAAAAAACACGCTTTTGTAGTAAGCAAAACTAAAAAACAGAAAATAAATAATAGTTTAAAAAAACTAAAAAACACGCTTTAAAAACCAAACTAAAAAGTAGAAAATAATTTAATTCTATTAAAAAGCGTGGGGTGCTTGATATTAATTGATTATAAAATACCTCAAAAAGCACCCCACGCTTTTTAATAGAATTAAATTATTTTCTACTTTTTAGTTTGGTTTTTAAAGCGTGTTTTTAGTTTTTTTAAACTATTATTTTATTACATTAGTATCAAGTCAAATCATTAGATGCAAGGATAGGATTTCTCATTTACTTTCAGGGAAACAAGGCGGCTGGAAACGCCAGCGAATCAGCAAAAGACCTTAGATAATGAGAGAATCAGTTTGGAAAGAACTCAACGAATTGGAATCTTGGCTACATATTCTATGAGCTGCATTTCAAGATGCAGTACCAAAGACTTATTTTTATTCAATACAATTCTACACCGAATTACTGAACTATTATTATGCACACAAACTGCAATGCAGATATGAAGGCAATTGTATACTTAGTATGACAATTGGAAGTACGTAGTTTTTCTCAAGTATTGTTTTGCCATCCATCCAGCCTTGGCAGAACCGATGAACTACCTACATCATTAACTCAAATATTATATTATTTATTTGAATTTAATGATATACAAATTCTCATTGCTATTGTTTATTTCATTTTCCTTTGCTCTACAATAGAACAAAAAGACATAATACACAAGACATCAGTAGGTTCTTGACATAATTTACTTTGACATAGTCCAATACGGCCACAGGTCCATATGATCAAACGTCAATACGACTCAGGGATAATACTAAAGGTCAATACCATAAAAGACTGATAGGAAACGACCCAGAGTCAATACGTCTACGGGCAAAACGACCAAAGTTCAATACAACCAAAGGTCCATACTACCCAAGGTCAATACGAACGAAAAGTAGAACAACGGAGTTCTTTTCAACAGATAACGTAAACGCCAAAAATATCCGTGGAAAACCAATTGGTCGGCAGCACAGTAACTTCTGTCTTCCTATGTAATAATCTGGTGGTCACCTAACAACCTCCTCCTACTAGCAAATTAAATAATAATAAGAAATCTATATCCCATATTAAACTGGATAAAATCACTGAAAAACGAAGACAGAAAATAATGGCAACAATTTAGATGCCCTGGGCCCTATCCAATAAAGCTGACAATCCGACAAGTCCGACATATGTCAAAAAGTGACAACTCGACAATTTTTCTGTTTAATAAAACTTACAGGCGACAAAATTGTCATGGTGGAAAATTCACAAATATGTCGGACTCTTTTTTTTTCTTAACATTTTTCTGTTTTATAAAACTTTATATGCGACAGCTGACAGGTGACAATTTGTCGTGAAAAACTTGTCAAATCTGCTTTATTAAACAGAAAATTGTCGTGACATGTTGACATATTTGTAGAATTGTCCGACAATTCTGACAGGCGCGTTACCCTCTGTCGCGAAATCATATTTTGAATTTTGAAGGTGTAAAAAAGTGTATTGAAAAAGTTTATTACAAAAAAATGGTACTTACATCGAGCAGTGAGAGTAGTGATGATGAATACTTGGAACAAATACAAACGAGGAGGCAACGACGATCATTTAAAAGCAGAATCAATTTCTCCTTCTCAATTACAGATTTCTGCTTTAAAGAAAAATTTCGGGTATGTAAATCTACCGTAGAATATTTAATTGATAAAATTGCTCATCGACTTCAACACGGTACAAGCAGAAACCAAGCACTTACACCCGATAAACAAATTTTATGCGCTTTGCATTGGATGGGTTGTGGTTCACAGTACCACGTTATTGGTGATGCACATGGGCTTAGTAAAACAACCGTACATAATTGCATAAGAAGGGTATGTGGAGCCGTGATTACTGAATTACTCGGAGAAGAGGTTCGCTGGCCTGATAATTGTAACCGAATACCAACACTTTTCATGAGGCATAATGGGATACCTAGAATATCTGGTATTGTAGATGGTTCGTTAATTCCTCTAGATGCGCCTTATCAAAATGAATCTGCGTTTGTAGACAGGAACGGAAACCATTCAATTAATATTATGGTGGTGTGCGGGCCAAACTTAGAAATTTTCTACGCATCTGCAAGATGGCCTGGCTCTGTTCACGATGCCAGAGTGATGAGATGCTCTTCTTTAGCACGGACATGGGAAAGTGGATGGAGACCATTCCCAAACGCAATAATCCTGGGAGACAGTGGATATGGTTTACAAAAGTGGCTTATGACGCCTAATATACCAATAAAAATACCAAGGACAGCATCACTGGAAAGATTCTTGCGTGCTTTTAAGTCAACGAGAAGATTGGTAGAAAATTCTTTGGGAATCATAAAAGAAAAACTCCCGTGTCTAAATCACCTTAGAGTTCAGCCAATAATTGCAAGCAATGTAATATTATCTTGCATTGTTATGCATAACATTGAAAACCGCTTAGGCTCAAATGCACCCTATTTAGAACAAGATATTAGCGGAAATGACAATGATACAGTTGTAGATAATAACAATGTCGACGAAGTATTTGATGAGGAAGCGATTGCAGTTTTACAGTCATTAATACAACTATTTGAATGAATAATTTATTTAATCCTTTTAATAAATGCATGATCGATTATACTTAAAGATTTTCATTCATAGCACTTATTATAATATCGTTGACTTGTTCATTATCAGCACCCGACTCTGTTGTTCGAACAATTTGTTCAGTACAAACATCAATAACCCGAGCGTTTTGTAAATACAAAGGTAGTGTAAATTCTGATGGCTGTATGTTTAATTCTTTTTCAAGTTTGAGTAGCTCCAAATCTAGCTTGTATTTTTCTCTTTTTGCAATTTGAAGTTTTTCTTTAGCAATATCTACTTCTATTTCCATTTTTTGTTTCTTAAAATCAAATAAGTCATTTGATAAATCAACTGGGGGATGTGATTTTCTTCGTATTGGATTTTGAGGTTGAGGTGGTGTTTCTGCTGTAAAAACAGGCACGGATACCTGTGTTTCATTTGATCCTGAAGATTCTGGTATTTGAAGTCCATCTATTGCTGGAGAATCCTTTCCTATGATTTTTAGTATCATTTCATCAGAATCGTCATATTTGCATTTTTTTCCTCCCCCAGAACCAGTCTGCAGACGATTATCTCTCTTTTCCTGAAAGATTTATCGTACCAGTATATATAAAAACGACAAAAAAATCATGTCTGTTGTATGGGAGCCCCCTTAAATATTTATTATATTCTGTTTTTTAGTATTTTTTGTTATAGCGGCAACAGAAATACATCATCTGTGAAAATTTCAACTGTTTAACTATCACGGTTCATGAGATAACGCCTGGTGACAGACGGACAGACAGACAGACAGACAGACGGACAGCGGAGTCTTAGTAATAGGGTCCCGTTTTACCCTTTGGGTACGGAACCCTAAAAATCGTTTCCACATACACAATGCGAATATTTCATACATACCTACACAATATAATACATCATATCTAATTGATAACTTCTTTATTGGTTAACGGTCTAAATAAATAAAAAAAAATTACGGATTGATGAAGGATAAACTAGTTAAAATAAACTAAACCTTACCATGGTCCTTTTGCGCCAATTTTGCCATGTAGTGTCACGAAGGTATTTCCAGTCTTTATTGAAAATACCTAATGTTCTTAAGTTTTCGGCTATTTCCTTCCATTTATTTATTTTTACATCGTGGGTCAATTGGTCACTAAACTTCCCGAAAAGTATATTTTTACTTTCGTAAATAAGGCCCAAAATGGTAAGTTTTCTGTGCATTTCCATCTTACACGCGATCATAACACAATCGAAGTTACACTAGTGATTGTTTTATTCTTGTACTTTGATAATATCTTTTTCAATTTTACCCTCATCCAGCTTCATAAAACAAAATTCTTTGCAAATATATTATGTCAAAAGTCGACATAATTGTCACGACAATCCGACAATATTGTCACCGACAATTGTCAGAAATATTGTGACTGTGGTTTTTTGATATGTCGAGTTTTATTAAACGTGTTTTTACATTAAAAATATGTCAAGATTTCACCTGTCGATTTTTGACATATTTGTCACGTTTATTAAACAGCTTAAGCGCGACAATTCTACAATTTTGTCATTTTTTGACATATATGTCGGATTGTCAGCTTTATTGGATAGGGCCCTGGTGATAAAACTAAACTAAACCACGCTGTTAAGAAAATCAAAAACCTTCTTGACGATAATATAAATGATACTGTTCAGGCGTCCCTGTGCAACCTTGATGCTACAGCTGCTACAGAATACTCACTGTGGAAAGCTACCAAAAAACTAAAACGGCCTAAAACGGCGTCTCCTCTACTTCGGCAAGCCAACGGTTGCTGGGCTAGAAGTAACGAAGAAAAATGTTTAACGTTCGCTGAACACGTGAAAAGCGTATTCCAGCCTCATTCCTACGAAGGGTCCCCAGAACACAAAAAGTTCAGAGAGAAATCCCGCTTTATTGTGATCCATCTACGAGCCCCGTCATAGCGTTTACGAAGCAAGAATTATAAATAACATAAAACCTAAAAAGCCCCTGGCTACGATTTGATAACTGGCATGATTCTACAAGAACTTCTAGATTCTGGCCTAACCTTCCTGCTGTCTATGTACAATGCCATGTCAAGACTATGTTTTTTCCCTCCACAATGGAAAACAGCTAAAATCCTAATGGGTCCTAAACCAGAAAAACTTCTTGAAGACCCGAAGTCATACCGGCCTATAATTCTACTAGCACTAGCGTTAAAAGTCTATGAAGCGCTCCTTCTATTACGTTTACTGTCTATAATTGAAGAAAAACACTTAATACCCGACCATCAATTTGGGTTTCGACAGGGACACAATAGATCAAGTCCACAGGCTCGTTAAAGAAATCAAAATACATTTGAAGATAAAGAATATTGTGCTGCTGCATTCCTTGACATCTCTCAAGCGTTTGATAGAGTTTGGCATGAAGATCTCCTCTATAAAATAAAAAACAACTTCCCAAACAATATCTTCCTTATCTTGATGTTGTATCTGAGAGATCGGTATTTCTTAGTGCAGAGTGGCGAAGCTTCGTCAAAACTATGCCCTATTACTGCTGGGGTTCTTCAGGGCAGTGTGCTGGGACCCATTTTATATCTGATTCATACTGCTGACCTCCCAATATCAAATTTAGCGACTACAGGAACCTTTGCGGATGATACAGCTGTGCTGATGTCGCATACTGATCATAAAGTAGCATTAGCTATGCTACAATCCTGTTTGGAGGATATAGCCCTCTAGCTCAAAAAGTGGAGGATAAAAGTCAACGAGACTAAATCGGTAAATGTCACATTCACTAAAAGGAAGGATACCTGCCCACCAGTCCAGTTCAATAGAGTTCAACTGCCTCAAGCTGAACATGTCAAATACCTTGGTATATACCTCAACAGACGACTTACATGGAAAAAATACATTTTTACGAAACGGAAGCAACTTGGACTGACACTAAGTTGTACTGGATAATAAGTCGAAAGTCTCAATTACAACTGGTAAATAAAACCCTCTTATACAAAGCTATAATCAAGCCTATGGCCTAGATATGGACTTATGGCATCCAGCTATGGGGAACAGCATCACACTCTAATATAGAGATCATAAAGCGATTCCAAAACAAGCTTGTAAGAACAATTACAAATGCCCCATGTTTTGTACCAAATAAAGCTCTACATCATGATCTCAAAATTCCGACAGTCGAAGAGGAAATAAAAAGCTATATCAAGTCATACAAAGAAAGAATCACTCGCCACCCAAATAACCTGGCAAACCACCTAATGGATAAAGAAGGAATACGCAGGCTAAAACACAAAATTCCACTGGATTTCATCGGACAAACCTAGCTACATGCTATATAAGAACTAGGATGTGTCATAGGACGCATACCAAGCAAGACATCTAACACGTCATAAAAATTACCTAATGTCCTAATAGATAGTGACAGATTGTAAGAAAAAGGAGACAGAAACGAAAACCTAACAACACTAAGCGAGGTGTGTTAGCTTATTCATTTCCGGGTACAAATTTTATCTCAATCTTTGATATACATTATCAGCAATTATTTAACCAAGTGGTTCAATTAATTATCTAGTCATCTTTGGCGTCGCCCTGATAAGGGTGATCAATTAAAATTTAGTGGCAGGACCTTTTTTGTCAGAGGTTTATAGTACTGTCTTTTTATTAGAAAAAATGGGACTGTAAACAGCTATACGTAACACTTGTTGGCGGATTAGTCATAATATAAATTGTAACATGTTTTTGTTGGACCGCAAATGGCGCGATAAGAGGTTTCCCCCTTAATCCAGGGTATTTTTTCCATTTCTGCTTTCTACGTCATAATACAGTCATGATGGTATGTTGTTAGACTATGTAATAAATTCGCGTGAATGTCGATTTTATAGGAAGGTGGTAGCAAGGTGGTTGCCATGACACCATTGATGAAATAAAACTAGAGTTTTATAGGCTCACTAGCTTCTTTCTGCCCATAACTGCCTCCCGCGTGAAATTTTTTAAGGATGGTGAAAACTCTAGAGGTAAAACACTTAGTTTTTATAATCATCTTATTCTATAAAATCAACGAATATTTATTTTGTCTACCTTTACTTTGTTTTTAATAGGTATTAGTGATAGTGATCGAATAGAATCAGCAAACATTTTTTTTTTTGCGAATGAATTACTTTACATGTTTTTTTGGGTGGGATATCATCAAATAATCGCTCTGGTTGGAGCAGGAGGGCGTGTCAGACTTTTAATCACTAAAACCCATCCGTGTTCCTTCAGTTGCCACCCGAATATATTTTATGTTCATTCAACACAAAAGTACAAAAAATTAGTGCAATTCAAATAATTGAAAGAGGAAGGGGAAAAGTGTTGTTATCATCAGGATGGCAGTATTACAAACATGTGCTGTATAAAAATGGAACCAGCTTGTGGCGTTGCAAGCAGTTTAAAAAACATATTAAATGTGCAGGATCCGTGACAATTAACACGGTAAGCTGCGGAAATTAACATACGTACTATCCAAACATGCAAACAAAAACCTCACGACAATAACTCAAACTCAATTAAACCATTTACAGGCACTTTTGAATTGTCAAAAAGTATATAATTGTGTGCATCAGGCTCACAAAATGTAGTAGGAATCAGGAAACACAAAATGTAGTAGATTTTCAAATTGAGGAAGCTTGCCTGGGATTTACTTTCCATCCTTCTTTACAAAGATGAATATTTTAAATCCATACTGAATCCGAATGATAAATGAAAAAATAAATATTCGTTGATTTTATAGAATAAAATTATTATAAGTGTTTTTACCCCTAGGGTTTTTACCACCTTTAAAAATTTCACAAGTGCGTAAAATAATAATGTGGAACTCAGCCGAAAGATGTCCACAGATAGACATAGGCCTCCCCCAAGCACGGCCACCTCGACCAGTTTGGGGGGTCTTGCCATAATCGCCACGCTTGGCAGGCGGGTTGGCGATCGCAGTATGGTGGTACAATACATAGAGAACGCTGCTGCCCATTCTCTAGTAAGTCCCTTAGCCGCCTTTTACGACACCCACGGGAAGAAATGGGATGGTGCTATTTTTTACGCCCGGTACCACGCGGAACTAGTGATAACAAAATCAATCAACATTAGTTCCATTGTTTTCTAATCCTTTTAAAATGGAACTAGTGATTTTAAAAAACCATCAGTAGTTCCATCATGGAACTGTTAATGGTACTAGTGGTAACGAACCAGTCAGACAGTCAGTCACGCACGGTATAATAAATATCTATTCATACATAGACAGATGATGCATAGAATTCATATTAACAGTTGTCACGAATCTTAGGCGATCACGTAATACAAGCTTAATAAAAAAAAAAATTGGTAACTAAACTAGAATAGCTACATCATGCCTTTGAAGCCGCAGTAACATTGTTTTATAGATTTTTTTTTATCTGTAATTAACATTACGAAATACTGAATAATATTTAATATTACAGTATTATTAGTAAGTGCATTATTGTATTTTAACCCGATTATGGCGAAGCAGCAAGATTTGAATGTATTTAATACATATTCATAGTGATGTTCACAGGATAGCCGTGGTTGTATACCAGCTACTCTAACGAAAACAATACATTTTAACAGTAGCACACGATCATAAGCTTTAGGGCAAAGTGGAATATGATCAGGGCCAGCCTCTCAACATCACTATGAATGTGTACATCAATACATTTTGACCACGTAGGTATTGCACATTTCTATGAAACTGCTGATTTTTTTTTATATAACCAACGAAAAATTTCTGCGCTGGGAGGTCTAGAATGATATGCTATACCCATTAATACCTATATTGTTAAACCATTGTGTTGGTTAAATAAAATTGCAGCCGAAAACAGCTGGCAAATACGTGGAAATTATTTATATTAGTTTACACCTGTACTGACTAAAAACACCCTACTTATTCATACCTAATTGAGCGCGACTTTAGTAAGAAATATTACTTTGAAGATCAAAAGTCATTTATTCAAATTAGGCTAACAATCAACATTTTTTGCAGTCAAATTTACAAAAGACAGAACCCCAAAACGCACGCTCTTCACCATTTCCTAGTGCTTTCGCTGGGAAAAAGTGGCGCAACAAAATCGCCTACAGGATTGTTTGCTTAAGGTTTATCATTTAAGTATGAGAGTACTGGAAATATTTTTGTTCATTTTTAGGATATTGGAGACATCAAGGCCCTCTGAGGCTCTCTCTTAATCTCAATTCATACCCCTTGACATACCAGTTTCTGAAAGCCTGAACCATTCTCTTAACAGCGGTCTGGTCTGTTCTAAAAATCTCCCTGTGAAAACTTAGGTGAAGTGAGCTTGAAATGAGCTGTCAATCCACCTGATGCTAGGGATTGACACTTTTGATAGCTAGATTGACTGTAAATCTGTTGTTATATCTTAAATTAAGTGATCAGTTTGCTTGTTTGAAGTACAAGAAGTCACAGATGAGATGTGAACAAGTGTAATGTCCATTCTGGCTTACACAAGTGGGAGTAAATGTTACAGAACGTTTATAAGCTGGTACTCTTGATAGTACCCTGTTCATGAGTCACTAACTGACAGGCATCAACACAATTCTGGACACTCAATTAAATTTTTCAGCACTTGTAAAAACAATCTTCTGTTTCATAGAAAAGTCCAATCATGGTCAAAAATGTCTTTTTTTAATACATACTCAGCCTATAACGTTCCCGCTGCTGGGACACAGGCCTCCTCTCCGTGAGAGGGAGCGGTCCCTAATCCACCACATGGGCCCAGTACGGGTTGGTAGATGTCACATGTCTTCGAATTTTTGGTTCTAGGACATGCTGGTTTCCTTACAATGTTTTCCTTCACTGTTAGAGAGTGGTGATGAAATTATTTACACAACGTAATGCACCTGACTCGGTTCAACCTACAACTTGTAAGTCGTGGCCGTTACCACTGGGCCACCACTGCTGTCACTGGCGACCATAATGACTGCTGTTAATAACCAACGATAAATTCCAACATAAGATGGTTCAGAATCATGTGCTGAATTCATGGTAACAGGTTTCGTACCAATGACCCTGTACGCAGTATGTACATGTTTGTAGCCGTTAATATGGCACATTGAGATTTAGAAAGAGTTCAGGATTGTAATGGGACATCTATGTAAACCTAGGTGACAGTGTTATTTCAAAAGTCATGGTGCAATTTTTTTATGGCAATTAGATCTGATATCGACTATTCTGCCAGCGTCGCATAGACAAGGTAGCAGAATGTGCATTATTAACACTTAGGTACATAGTATTTTTAAGAGAGTACTCACCCAAAAAGTATGTGATGCTTAGTGCCGCTACAATGAGGAAGATAAAAACTTTCTTCAATTTTCTGGGGTGCTTGATTGTCCTACTTCTAACATTGATATGTGGGGCTGAGGTATCATCTTTTAACTGTAAAAAAAAACGTAACACCTTATAATATACTTTACGAAACATTATTAAAAACCTATGACGTGTTTCTACAACTATATTTTGTCAACTAATAAGTAGTAAAAAATATTTTACTAGCTTGGTTCGAAACAATAAAATTCAATGAGATTTATTATTTCTTTACACTTTACTGTTTCATTTAGTTAGCTCAGAATTTTGTGCGGAAAACGAGCATGCCGAAACTTTTGTTTTTTTGTGAATAACCAAACCAAAATTTTATATTAAGAAACCTGTGTGCAACTCAAACCTGTGTAAACATTTATAATCAATAAATCTGTGAATAATGCAGTTAGCCTACGCAGACTGGATTTAGTTCATTTTCCCAGATTTTTCAAATGAAATTGAAGTAAGGACAAGGTAAAAAATCTGACTTTTATATTTGACCATTGAAATAGTAGCTCCGTTTCTTTTTCTTTTTTAATTATGTGTTAATGTGTATTAAAAAACGAACGAGATAAAAATATAAACATTCCAATGATTACATGACAAATACCTCTAAGTATCTGTACGTGCTGAACTTTCCCATGTTGACTTAAAATAAACATCACAACCAATAAATCAGTTTTACAATATTATTCCTAATTTAAATTCAACAAGCGGTACGTAGACATTTTTTCATAATATTTTTACGAAAAGAACTTGAAACACAACGTCAAACTGCTATTATTTTTTGGTTAGTGTCAAAAAAAAAGTCTGACATGACATGTCACATGATGACAATCTTTAAACTAGTCCTGTGCTAGAGTCTAGCTAGTGACAATTCTTCCCAATGTCCATTAGTGATGGGATGAGATGATTTTACTTACTAGTAAAAAACTAGTAAATGTGTGAGCGAGAAAGAGTATGACACGAGCCGAACGGCTTTGCTAGCCATTGAATGAAATCGACTAAATCTTCACATTTGATTTTATTAGTCTTGCAATAATACCATGGATGAGTTTTATTTTTATTGTACAATCGGTCGATACGGAGGAATCCGCGGATACGGTTTAGCACGACACGGTCCTTCAACGATCAATAGGTAATTTAAATTAGTAAGTATGTATGGTTTTTGTTTGTTGAACTGTATCAATAAAAATATTAAAGTAAACAAAACGACCATAGCATTTAATTCAAAATTGGTTAAAATGCACTGCTTTACCAATTAAGTAATTTGCAATTACTTTTTCTGTAGGTTTATTCAACCGAAAGCAAAGTTTTTTATCTTGGCTTCCGCATCTGTCTCAATAAAATAAGGAAACAGAAAAGAAAGAAGTGGAGATAAAAATTACAAATGGCGAGGTAAGTGTTGAATAGTAATCAAACAACAGTAAATATTTAATAACTATATCTAAATAAATGACTCTTCACCGAGGTTCCAAAAAAATCATGCATTTCTTCGGCATTCAATTGATAAAAACATAACCTCAATAATAATAATAATAACTGCTTGATATAAACTATAATACTTACCGTAATAACTTCATAACCTTTGAACCAATTAAATAAGGTAGGTACGTAATAAAATAACAACTTTAGTAACTTACCTTTCTTTGGCGTACGTTCATTTTCTTTTATTTAACACTTCACAAAATAATTAAACTAATTTATTAAGAGAGTTCGGCTACTTGTTTCTTAATTTTATTACGTACATAAAATTAATGAATTTATGTAAGCCCCTCATTGAGTAATTGCCGAACGTAAACTAACTTTACTTAGATCAAGTAATTATCTTGGCCTTGATTATTTTATTACGTAGGTATTTTAATCGCAAGTACATAACAGACGTGCGCGTCACATAGAGCCACAGACTACACAAATAGGTATTTGGACAACTTTACTACTGAGACTTATCTAGATGACTGAGCATCATTGGTGGCAGTGTTCGTTTATCAGACGAGTTTATCGTTAATTTGTCATGACTTAGCATTTTTCTTATTCGTTCAGACCGATAATATTAACAATGAAGTAGCCGTCTAGTAACTAATACTATACGGTTTCGAATGTGATAGCGATAACATTGGCCTGCAGATACCTACGTTGATAGAAAAATGATTATGACCTCGTTACCCAATCGAGGGGACTGTTTATGTTATATTAGTTTATTAAAATTGGTGTAGGTACGTACATATTTTGATGGTTTGAGACTTACAACAATCATTCCTGAAATGCTAATTGATCGATAATAAATGTACCTACTATTTGATCAAAATAATGACAACCGAGTAGGTAGGTATCTGTATTACCCAAGTTCTTAAAAGCTTTTTGATTTTTTAATCAACTGGAAACTGAGGTACCTAGGTAATTATTAGGTAGGTAGCTAAAATATTGAACAGTTTGATTTTCGGCAAAATATAAAACAGTCACAAACAGTATTAGAACGCCGGATACATAATGTAGCTCTTGCGAGGTTGTTATGAGGGTAAGCAGTACTATCGTAGCTACATTCTGCAATCGAACTTCTTTTGTCAGACAACCAAAACTAGCAGATACGACATGTTTACCTCTAGCTTTTTTAGATTAGAAGCTGATGAAATAAGGTGTAAAAAGATTGTACAATTGCAGGAGACTAATCTCAGAAATGACGCAATAATGGTCATTTTTTTTCTACTGGGTACTTACATACTGACTAGCAATATACCTATGTATTAACTGAGCGAACCATTAAATAATACTAATTCTAAACTAAATTTAGACATTACAGTCATGTCAGCCTTGACATGTAATGTCTAGATAAGGTTGGCTATGGACCTCTTTAAAATGGCTGTGTAGGGGCTATAGGTACCATCATAATATTGTCACGCTTAGCAGACGGGTTAGACGGAATAGGGTGCTGCATCAGGCAGGGTCTGCACCACTATCCATTCTTTTAGAACACCCACAACTGAGAAATGGCCCATTTTTTTCCAAGAACTTCGGGACGAAGGCCTTATTATCTTATAGGTTTGCACTTACTGCCTGACCATCAATTATGGTGAAGCAATTTTAATCGGGAATCAATCCAATGTACTTCGCGTGCACATGTCATTCGTTATCTATAGACACGTTATTTACAGTAGATGCACGACTTCACGGTCTAGTATAACTGATTATCTCAGGTTTGGCAGCATCAACCGTATTTAGTGTAATCCCGAAGTGCTCAATAAGCAGTTAACAACTGCATTTAGCAATCGATGTATTCTGTATTTAAATTCAAATGTTTGATTTCTTCTTAAATCTTATTTCCAGGATGGAGGACAACCGCAACTTCCATGCCATATTAAGAGAGTATGGCGTTGGTCGTCGTAAACTGGATGATATACTTTTTATTAACGACAAACCTCCAGCCAGACTTGGTATTTATGACTTCGACGAAGAAAAACTCGGCCATGAAGAGTAAGTAGACAAATGGAATACACTGTGGCGGCTTCTACTTATGTTCAAATCTTGTTGCGTATACGTCACACCAGCAAAGCTTTGTAACCCAACATCTAGCCAATGAAGTTTGTAAGTCGTCTCGTAATTTTAATTAGATGTTACATAAGGTACAATAGAATATAATATAGCTCGAGTTTGTCTATAATTATTGGTAAATCTTGCCAGTAGCTGTTCCCTAAATTTCTAAAGTATGATTGAGGGAAGTGTAGAGTGCAGCAAAGAGCATTGAACAAAACCATCCTTGAGAAGCATTGCCTACGGATGTTGCACGCCCCGTAAAGTAACCGTGTGATGCAATTGCTGCACATAATTGTGTGAACATACACAAAAATACTCATTATCTGTAATCTATATCTGTAGTCGATTTGACCGAGTTGGCCTCCTCAATAAAGCAGCGAATTTTGATGCGGTTTCGATCATTTAGAAAAAATATTCCGGAAGGTTAGTGTGCAAAAAAATAATAATAACATCAGACATAATAAAAGAACGTCGACGTTTTGTCAAGTCTTATAATTATAAACCATACGAAGCACTGGCGGGTCGCTAGTATAACTTACATAACGTTTTTTATAGATCTATTCAATCCACAACTGTTGGATTGTGAACTCAACAAGGTCAAATAATGCACGCTCGACCATATCATTTAATTGAATTCGTATTTGAGCGATTGTCCGTTAGTTGTTACTCAAACATCAATTTGAGCCGAGCAGTCACCCTCTAGAAGTTGAAGTCGTATATTTATATAATTTGTACTCATGGGCGTAGCTAGCCCCGCAAGGGTGGGCAGCGCCTACCCTAGAAACTTCTTTGCCCCCCCCCCCCCTAAAAATTATATCTTCCCGCGTTAAAAAGTATCTTCCCCAGAATACTATTATATCTTCTTGCCAACCTTTGTCGCAATCCGTTTAAACGTGGAAAGGTATCTACCATTCAGATATAACCACAAAAAAATATTTTGTATTTATATTATTAGTAGATTTAGCAATGAGACTTTTAACTTTACTTAGGCATTCAGAAATACACCACATCACCATGTGGCGTATTTCATCAAAATGAGAGTGAATGGGGCTTGGTACTGCCCCCGACAAGACGAGTCAAAAACAAAAAGCAGGGGTACTACCTACCTTTTATCGAAGCGTTTCGTCATATTTTCAAAGCTTCGGGCTGGCCGATGCTAAAGAGCTCAGTCTTAGGATAAAATATAGTTAGCAGAATTAAAAAAACAAGTTTTAATTATCTAGCTTTTACAATTTGGATTTTAGTAATACATAAAAATGTCGATTTCGTCACTGACTGACTCACTCGTCAAAACCTCTAGGGCACTTCTTATGGATAATTAAATAGGCCAGTACCTACAATATCACCGCTAAAATTAAATTAAATAGAATACTGCCATCTCGCCGGAGGGATGGTGGCCAGAAGAGTCTGCAGGACATCATCGACCTGCTGAAGAAGACCGATCCGGATGACGTGCCAGATTTTGTGGCGAAGGAGCTGCACAAGCTGCCTCCTGTCACTGTCGATCACGTCGACGTTACCAGGCTGCTGAAGGACATCACGTCTCTGAAGGTGAGCCTGGCTGAGATGAAGTCCAAGTTGGAGTCATCGGATATCACTATTGCTGAATTGCGAGCCGAAGTAGCGTTGTTGCGCAACGCTATTCCGACAAGTGGGTCACCGGATGGATCCAATATGAACACACGTCGCGGGGCACAAAATGCTTCCGTCTGCAGTTTTCAGTCGGCGAGTGAATCTACGTCACCGGCTGTCAAGATTGTAAGCGTTGCATCGTGTTCCGCTGATCGCGTCGTACCTGCCGGGAAAGCGACGTCCGTAATAGATACATCGACCCCCAAGCGTGCCTATTCTGCAACTGTCGCCAAGACGAAACCTGCTGTGTCACAAGCTAAACGACAAGCAAAAAAACCAAACGGGGGAAAGCAGAGGCGCTCAGCATCGAGCGCGACGAAAACTGTTGTGATAGACCACGCAGGTTCCACCGAAGAACTCATGCGATGAGGATGGCTTCATCAATCATTCATCTTCATTAATCGTTCATATTTCCCTTGTGAGCAACGTGGTGAATATCGAGAGAGAAGAGACCTCTTTGTGGTGATCTCCTTCTTAAGAAAACGTGAGCATAGGACGTGGGCCTGACAGAGCCCTGATGGTGCAACAAAAAATCAGATTGACTTCATTATGTCAACGACGAAGCAAGTATTCAATGATGTATGTCTCTGTTATCAAGGCGGTGAAAACTGGAAGTGATCACCACATGGTACATGGCACTTTGAACTTAAACATCAAAATGGAAAGATCTCGACTGATGAAGTCTACGCTTCGCCCAGCATTAGTAGCACTCACCTTCGGTTTGCCGATGATATAGTTGTCATGGTTGAGACTATGGAGGACCTCGGTACAATGCTCGGTGACCTTAGTGGAATTTACAAAAGAGTGGGTCTCGACAAAGGTCATGTAAAATGCGTATGTAGCGTCTCCTATCTTCATCAGAGTGGGTGTCCACTCTCATAAAAATCGGAGACGCTACACTCAAAGTTATGGACGAGTATATTTACCTAGGACAAACTGTCCAGTTAGGTAGGTCCATCTTCGAGAAAGATGTCAATTGTCAAATCCGACTCAGCTGGGCAGCGTTCGGGACGCTACGCAATATGTTCTCGTTCCAAATACCGCAGTGCCTACAGACGAAAGTCTTTGACCAGTGCATGTTACCAGTGATGAAATATGGCACCCAAAGAGCAATGGAGAGGGTTATGCTGGGAGTCTCCCTACGTGATTGAATCAGAAATGAAGAGATCCGCAGGAGAAACAATGTTACCGACGTAGCCCAAAGAATTGCCGAACTTAAGTGGCAGTGGGCAGGGCACATAGCTCGCAGAACAGATGGCTGATGAGGCCGAAGGGTTCCGGAGTGGCGACCGCGTACCGGAAGACGTAGAGTTGGAATTACTCCCACGAGGTGAACCGATGACTTTGTGAAGGCCGTAGGAATCTGCTGGATACGGGAACCACAGAACCGGTCGAACTGGCGGAGCTCGGAGGCTTATGAATTATTATGATGATGATGATGAAGCTCTTAGGAGTCTCTATACCGCGGAACGGCCAAGGCGTACATTTTGACCAAGATGTAAGATTTGTAGAGTTGGGGGTTTTGATCTACATTAGATCTGATAACGTTTTAAACGTGCAAGCGTTACCTATTGAAGTCTTGGCAGCCTGCTTTTCATGAAATATTTTTTGTGGGATTATTTATTACTTGGCGTCATTTATGATCTCCGTCTTTATCTAGACGACTGCCCCCCCCCCCCCCTAGACAAAATCCCTAGCTACGCCCATGTTTGCAATGCAGCTCTTATAACGAGCTGTCCAATGTAGGCTTCAACATGTTTATTCTACCAATTTAATGTCGAATAAAGCATGACATAGGTACATAATTTCAGCAGATTTTTATGTGTTTCAGGATAAAATGCAGCACAAACGAATGCTGCGTTCCTGGATGCAACGTTACATTTGGATCTTTATTGGAATCTGAAAATCATTACAACGCATCACATCGGTACACCTGTGCTAGTTGCAAAATGATTCTACCGTCGCCTCATTTCTTGGACTTACATTTACAAGAAGTTCACAGCACATTCTTCGCAGTTCTATGTGAAACGAAGGCTATGGTAAGACAAAAGTTTTCAAAGAGTTAAAATTTTCTACATGTAGCATATAGGCAATGTGACTTAGGACTTGAAATCAATTTTACAGTACTGCTGCTACAATGAAGAATGCAAACTAAAATTCTTGACCGCCAATGATCGACGTAAACATTGTGTAGACGTACACAAACTGCCAAAAGATTTTCGGTACGATATTAAACAGAAAAATAAAACCAAGAAAACATCAACAGACAATAACGAAAACGCAATGTCCGTGGAATTTTCAAACGAAGGTACTAGTGAAGCAAAAAAGAAAATAGTACTATCTACAAGCAAGCAGAAGACTTTCGCTAAATACAGTGGCAAAAAATTCACAAAAAATGATGGAAATAAAAACTTGAAAGACGTGAATATGGATGAAGCAATGGCAGATCTAAAAGAAAGCTTACCGGAATAAAAAGAAATTTGAAGTATGTTTAATTACGTTTTAATGTGTATCCTTAAGCACTCTACATTGATAAATATTGTATACTCTATAGAACTTGTAAGGTATATCTTGGCATACACCCAACATAAATCTCTTAGAAACAGCAGCTGATTATCAATCTAAACATTCTGTAGAGATTCCTTAGGACATTTTTTATTATTTGCCGAACGAAAATTATTATTTATACAATACATACATGATTAGATTCTTTATAATAATGCCAACCGTCAAGATAATATTTAACGACTACAACAAAATAAATTACTGATTTTTGCTTAAAGTTACTTGGCCTTGCCTTGGGAGGCTACGGCTTCCATCGCTTTCTTCACGGTTTCTTCATCACCAAGGAAGATCATGGAATCAACTGGTTTCATATCCTCATCTAATTCGTACACGAATGGAATGCCGGTGGGCAGGTTCAGTTCCATGATGGCTTTATCACTCAGACCTGGAAATATACATGGCACAGATATACTTCCCATTGACCTCTGAAGTGTCCTTTAGTGACTTCTTGTCATTTAGTAACCTTTTAACCGTCACGGTCTGCCAAAGGTCGACTCGGGAACAACGAACAAGAAAATCAATTTATAGGACTGATCAATTTACCATGCTTAATTATGGGGAAGCGGTGTTCGAATAAATAAAGTTAAAATGGACTTTAAATGTCATGGTTTCACGTAATAGTCATTCAATGGAGTAAAGATCGTCGAATTTAAAACGCCCCTCCACAAAATATAATAACAGTATTAAGTCACTGAAAACGACTCAGTACCTAGTAAATTTTGAACAAATTACTGTCTAGACTTGCGCTTATTCTGTTACACCTTGTATAGATACATATTTACATAATTATAATATTCGCGACATCGCGGCGGGCCCAGACGGAGATGTCGGGATGAGCTGGACGCCTTTAATAAAGATTGGTCTTTGGCAGGTCTGGGCAGAGAGTAGTCAAAGCTTTTGCCCACCAGTGGGACATTAATGGCTTATAATAATAAATAATTATTGTTTTGGTCGCAAATCATATTAACAGACAACTTCATACAGACCTGGAAATTGCAAAAAAACTTAAGAATATTTGGATTGTGCGTACCCTGGTGCTTTCGTTTTAACATTATTTTATATTAATATACAAAATTAGATAAAAATGTCAACATGTCAAAATCTAGACTATTCTAGACGATTTGTCAATTATAGAATCCTAATGTAAATGTCTGTTGTATACTGCAACAATAAGATGTAGGTACATACCATCTAAATGCTTGACAATACCCCTGAGGCTGTTACCGTGGGCAGCGATAATAATCCTCTTTCCTGCTTTAATCTGAAAAAAAGAATAATGTATTATTTATTAGTAACTTAATAACGCTAAAAAAATCGTTTTTACCAGTAACTGTTTTAAAATAAATCTATGTTTTTTAACAGTAACTTAGTCAAAGTAAAATGAAGTTTTTTTATCTTATGTTACTTTTATAGCAGGCAGTTAACAAAGCTTATTTAAATGATAACTGCCACCTTATGAGATCTAGATAAAGAGAAATCGAATTGCACTAATCTGATAACTCTACTTTAAACCTACTTTACTACCTATATAAATAATAGTCAAACCAGATGATGTACTTTAAACCTGTACATAGTTTTAAAAGTACATCAGTAATTGTTTTCAGTTGATTACAACTGGAAACAATAAAAAAATATTTTTTTCTTTTCTTTTGCAAGTGGTTTTTATAGAATTTGGCAAGCAATTCTAGTTAAATTGGGCATGTATCATACTATACAGTTGTCATTTGTCTGCCTTTATCCCAATTTATTTCGGGTCGGCGCAACTTGCCTTATGCATCAACACTACTCTTGTCATCGTCAACTAAGTAGTCACCCCCTATCTAGGCATATCATCTTTCAAACAGTCAATCATCATTTCTACTACACAGTATGATAGATTTTTTTATATTATTTATTTAACTTATACAAGACATACCTGAGGAACAATAACATTGTTCCAGTAAGGCAGTGTCCTCTCAATGGTGAGCTTCAAGCTCTCGAACATTGGGAACTCATCAGGTTTTGGGTCACCAGCGTAACGGGGATCGTTGACGATGGTGTCGTGGTAAGGGTGGTCCTTCTCCATGGGGGGAGGGGGCACATCGAAGCTACGGCGCCAGATTTGTACCTACCGATTAATTGAAATCGTAAATTGCAGGTCACCGGAACAGAATTCTGAATAAAGAAAAAAGCATTACCTTTGTAACCTTTTATCAATACTAATATTGTTAATGTGAAAGTAGGTGTCTGTCTGTTACCTATTCACACCTTAACGGCTGAAATTTGTCATGAACAAACACAAGTACATCATGACCTGGGTTAGTACATAGGATACTTTTTATCTCGGTAGTAAAGCAACATTCGTTCCTTCCCATGGGATAATTTATGACAGCGAAACTGCGGGAAAAAGCTGACTAGATATATATAAAAACAGTGATGTAACATAAGTAGGTAGTCAACAAATACTTGAATCATATATTCTATAATTTATGAGGTCAGTTGAAGGTCTGCCAAAAAGTTGCCAAGATATGTGACGATACAAGATTAATTTTATCAAAGCATGGGTATCAACCATACAGATTTGTATGAACATGCCCGGCTTTTTGGTCTCCTGTCCAGAGTTTGTCTGGCTTTGCATTTTTTTTTTAATGATGAAGAAAAATTACTTTACTTTTTGTCTAAATTTTGAAATTGTTACACTATCAATGTGAAAATTTTATTGGGATTGGAACATAATAGCTGTTTCTGTCCATGAGGCTGACTCTATTGATAATAACAATTACAAATCCTAATACAATACTTTCGTTTATGGATAAAAAATTAAAGTATTAAATGAAATACACACTTGAGCTTCACCATACTTGGCAGCTGTCTCGGCCTTGTTAAGACCAGTGAGACCACCATAGTGCCTCTCGTTCAATCGCCAGGTCTTCTCCACCGGCAAGTCTTCCTTACCGAGCTCTTTCAAAATTGTGCCCAGGGTTATTTGAGCGCGTTTTAATACCGAAGTGTGGGCAACATCAAATTCATAGCCTTCGGATTTCAATGCCTTTCCGGCAGCAACTGCTTCCTCACGTCCTAGAAGGGATATATTTGAATGGTAAGTACCTATGTTATAAATAAAAATATCTTAAAAGTAAAATGTTTTGTACTTACCCTTATCGCTGAGGTCAGCATCGAACCACCCACAGAAAAGATTCTTCTGGTTCCATTCACTTTCGCCGTGGCGAATCATAACAATCTTGTATTTTGCAGGCATTTTGTCCGAATTTACAAATCTAGACCGGCGATGTAATAGAAGCCGACACTTTTTTCGTAATCTTGACGTAAATAACCGGAGTGACCTCTAGCTAGTCAAAGTCAATACAAAAAAATACAAAGGCGCGTTCCTTAATATCCAGAAGAGAGGGAATTCAGTATTTCAAGCATTGATAATCGACTAAAACAGTTGCGACAATGTCGGCACGGAGACCTGAAACGATCAATCCATTTTTAGTCCATTCTAGAAAGTCAGCCATCTAGTCAGTAGATTGGAGTAATCTGCAATGTAATATAAGTATGTGCTCTCAATTCATTACGCCTCCATTCCTAGAATGGGTTCTGACTGCTACAATTTATCTGCTTATAAGCATCGCCTTAGCAACTGGCGATTCTCAAGCTGGGCAAATGCCCAGATCGGCGAAAATCAGGGACGGCAAATTGAGTGCTAAGTCCTAAATTTTACCTGTAGGAGTGAAAAATTACAATGCCTAGTAGTCCGGCAAAATAGTATTTTTAACGTTTTCCTATAAAAAAAAACAACGTTAGTGGCAGTAAATCCACATATTTTAAAGATGGGCCCAACATATTGTAAAGTGCTGTCTTGTATTATACTTTTTTTAGGGCCGTCTCCTAAGAAAATTATAAGATAGCACTTAAGCAAGTGAAGCCGAACTATAGAAGAATAAATAATTAAATAGCAAAGAAGGAACCAACTTTTTCGATATTGTGATGATTTAGAAGTAGCCATGATAAAAGTTACTAAGTGTTAGAAAATTATAGTGTTTGTTTTTGAAATATTTGGTCTGTGACTAAAAAATCACCCTATAATCCCTGTTTTTAACTAGTACACAAACTGTAACCATGAGTTCAGCATATCATTCTAGAGAAAAATTTGACCGCGTAAGTATTCCACTTTTCTATGAAACAGCTGATTTTTTTTGTATAACCGAAGAAAAATTTCTGCAGTGGGGTTCTAGGATGATATCGACGGTTCTCCGGCTATTTGATCTAAGTGACATTTTTTGCGAAATTGAGTTACTTATATGCATAATTGGAATCAGAAAAATTCGCGGATTCCAAATAAGTATATAACTCAATTGGGGAACCATCGATATGCTAAATTTATGGTTACAGTTTGCGCACTGGTTAAAAACTTATCCTGTATACATACATAGTACAAACATACTAACAAGTATGAGTTCAGAAGCCGTAGTAGACTAACGTATGTGAATATTATACCTACAATTAAAACAATATTACATTTATATCATCCCATTTTTGGAATAGCCAGCTCATTGTATAAGGTGTAAGTGTAAAAGGCGGCGAATATTATTTTTGCCTGGAGCGGCTAAATAGCTAGTTTGGGCCCTGCAGCGATGCAGAGCTACGCAAGAAAGTAAGCAAGGCAGGCAAGTAGCACTATAGTGGGGTCATCCAGTACACTATACTGGTTCAGTGATGGTAGTGCCTGACGACAGAGGCCCAACTCCCACTCACCCACTGCCAGAGGGTCGGCACGCTCAGCAAGAAGGTGGACCCGCTCATAACTCCGCACCAACCAGCAGTGCGGCTCATCCCAGTGTCTCTGGAATGATGCGTTAACGAATCAAAATGTACGCGGGCAAGCCATTTCTCAGGCATTCACCGTATCGGTCAAACACACCACTTCAGAGTCAACCAGGGATTAGGCTGAAATTATCCCGGTCAGCTTCTCAGTGCTGTGGACAGAGGGCAAGAACGCTGGTAAATTAATACTAGTAATTTTACTAACGCCGAGACTACCAAACAGATGGGTCGTGTGAAGTAGTTAGTGTGCCTTGATGTCACTCTCGGTCGTCCAAAGCTATAATATTTAAAATGGATAATAACGTGTTACCAACAGTTCCCAGATGGTGACGGTGTTCTCAGTTCGGCAGACGCTGTATGTTTACTCTCTAAACTTATTTGGTTTTCACTTTCTTTATCAATCAACTAGTTTTAAGGCCTGTCCAGGCTCCAAAATTAAATAGTCACTTATAATCAGCTTTAAAAAAAGGTCGCTAAAATCAACGGATTTTCATAGAAATAATATGGATTTCTACGGACATTTCAGAGGTTACCTATAATGTTCTGTGTTTCAGGGCCACTTATTGGACATTTAAAAATCGTATGCGACAAGTTGGCACTTGGCAACATTGGTAATTGCCACAGAGTACATTAGAATATGCCATTGCTATTGAGTCTGTGGAATGTCGAAGGAATGGTGAACTTTGATGGGAAATAAAATATTTTTTATGCCAAAATCATAATAAAATAAATAGTGAAAAATGCCACCACGTAAAGAAGATAGGAAGAAAACAGAAAAAGCGCGATTGGTTCGCAAACCAAAATCACAGTTGAACATGCCTGCTAACTTAAAAATTAGCATACCTTTACAAGGCACAGGTAAGTTTGAATCCAACAATTTGCGAGCTTTGCAAAATTGCACTAAACTTGTATTAAACTGAACTTGTATGAAGTATGGCTGAAGAGATGGAAGCCTTTAGTAGTAGTGGGTAATTCCGGACTGAAATGAGGATGACGGTGATGATAAACATCTTGTCCACCTATTTTTACCTGGAGGCAGGACATTGTGTACTGATTTATGAATGCCATAAAAATTAACATGTTGGTGGTACTAAAGAATTTTCTATGAATGAAAAATTAAACAAAAGCTAACCTTGTTTATAATTCTACAATACTAGGTCTTTACATCCTAGACCAAGATGGAACTCCTATGAATGGTGCAGTCACTTCAGTCACTTGGCAACTGTTCCATCTTAATGCCAATTATAACATTAACAATTCAGTAGTGAATACTAAATGGCATGATACAATGCTGGCAACAATACAAAACTACTTTTGTTGGTCCTTCTTTGATTTCATTAATTTTTGTACTTTATAATACACCAAAAATAAAAATATTTAAAGCCTGTAATGGCCCCTGGTTTGCCCTACACAAACCACAAAAATACATACATCTTCCATAAACTCAAGCCTTTTTCCTATGGGGGTAGGCAGTAACTACAGAATTCCACCTGCTGCAATTCTCCTTTTTCTCCCGCCCAGATTATGATAGAAACCCTCGGAGGCACCCAGATCATACAGAGATATTCTCAACAGACCAGGAGATACAGTAAACTTTTGAAAGGTGTGGGCTGGTTGGAATAACCACCGGTAACTGCCATGACCGGTAATTGCACAATGGTCCAATTGAAGGACTAAGTGCGGAAACCAAACCTTTTAACATAAAACATACTCCTTTTCGCCCCGTAAATGCTCATACACACACACATACCAGTTGGTAGTACTACGTACTTGAAACTCCTGAAGAACATCACCAAAAAGGTTGCTACAGAAATACATAATAAAAAATAAAATAATTATAATATTTAAATAATATTAAATAATTTATTGATGAGTTCATAGGAATTTCAGACCGTTTAGCAGTACTAAATATAAAATTACCCAATTACGAAGACATGTGGTCTATTGTGCAAGTTTACTCTCCGACTGAACAAACAGACAAAAAGACAATCGAAGAATTCTATGAGAATCTAAACAATACTATAGAGAGACATACGCACAAAAACTTAATAGTGATGGGAGATTTCAACGGCCAGACAGGGGAAAGCTTGCCAGAAGAAAGACGTGTTCTTGGACTTTGTACATATGGAACTCGACGAAGCAAAAATGGAGAAAGACTCATTAATATGTCCTTCGGAAACAACCTCTACATTCTAAATAGCAAATTTAAAAAGAAAGGTTCAAGGAAATGGACATGGGTATCACCAGGAGGCAAATACAAAAATGAAATCGATTTTGTACTCACCAACAAACCAATGTATTTCACCGATTTAAATGTTGTGAACAAATTTAATTTTAACACGAACCACAGAATGGTCAGGGCAGATCTCACACTAAATCATACAAAGACACAAAGACCCAGGAGGAACTTTGATGGTAAACTGAGTACTCAAAACCTAGAAGAAGCTGCAAACAAACTGACCGAAAGATGTGCAGACTTTGAGAAGGAAACCAAGAACCTAGATATTCAAAATAAATACGACTGGTTCGAGACTTCAATTAAACTAGCAAAAAGTACCTGCACTAATAAAGAAAAGAAGGAAAGCTATCTATCAATAAAAACAAAAAATCTACTCGAAGCAAGGAAACAAGTAATCGGTGCCAGAGACACAGAGAATCGTAGAAAACGTATATCAGAGTTGAGTAAAGATATAAAACAGAGTATGAGAAAGGATAGAAAGCAAAACAGAAGAGAAAAAATAGAAAAGCAAATCATTAGAACAGGAGGAACAAAAAAAGCATATAAAGAACTGCTAGAATCAAAGGATTGGGTTACAAAAGTTAGAAATGAGAAAGGGATAGAAAAAAACAGAAGATCAGACATAAAAGATATTGCTACATCATACTATAAGGAATTATATAAGAATACACAAGAAGAACATGGCGCATCGATAGCACTAAACGATGATGAGAATGAGAGCATACCCGATATACTGCAACGAGAGGTAGAAGTAGCATTACAGTCCCAAAGCAAAGACAAAGCCCCAGGGCCAGATGGCATTGAAAATGAAATCCTATTAATGGCAAAAAATATCCTGGTACCAGTAATCACGAAACTATTTAATGAAATTTTCGCAACCGAAATCATCCCGATGCAATGGACGCAATCTAACATAGTATTGTTATATAAAAAAGGTGATAAACTTAATATAGGTAACTATCGCCCGATCAGCCTTACGTCCAACCTATACAAAATATTTGCGAAAATTCTGCTAAGGAGACTGGAAGGAAAATTAGACAACAACCAACCAGACGAGCAAGCGGGTTTTCGTAGAGGCTACTCAGTATTGGACCATATACATGTTGTGAGGCAGATCATAGAGAAATCCTATGAATACAACCAAGTATATTACATGGCATACATAGACTATAGCAAGGCTTTCGACTCTTTATTTCACAATAAGATATGGGAGGCCCTAAAAGAACAAGGTATCGAAAGCAAGTACATAAGGATATTGAGGAAGATATACAAGGAAAATACAGCATGCATACAGTTAGAAAAGAAAGGAGAACCATTTAGCATACAAAAGGGTGTGCGACAAGGCGACCCGCTATCCCCAAAACTTTTCTCTGCAGTTCTTGAAATGATATTTAGAAGACTAAATTGGGACGGATATGGAATCAACATCAATGGAACCTGGCTAACACATTTAAGATTTGCAGACGACATAGTTCTCTTTGCAAAAACCCCACACGAACTGAATGTCATGGCAAATGATCTCACATTAGAAAGTCACACTGTGGGATTAAAAATGAACATGGAGAAAACGAAAGCAATGACCAACGGACCTAAGAACGAAACCATCAGGGTTGGCCAAAGTGAGATAGAGTATGTGGATGAATACATTTATCTAGGCCAAATTATCTCACCCACGGACAACATTGAAAAGGAAATCAACAGAAGAATAGCAAACGGATGGAAAAGATATTGGAGCATGAAAGAAATAATGAAAGATAAAGAACTGCACATATCGATTAAATCTAAAGTATTCACCACATGCGTTCTCCCTGTATTGATGTACGGAAGTCAAACATGGGCCCCCACTAAATCGAACAGTAAGAAATTAAACACATGCCAGCACTCTATGGAGAGAAGCATGATGGGAATCAAGAAAAAAGATCGAGTCAGGTTGGAAGACATCAGGGAAAACACAAAGGTTCCGGACATAGCAACAAATGTCAGGAAACTAAAATGGAAATGGGCCGGGCATATGAGTAGAGGGAACGAGAAGTGGAACAAGAAGATCACGGAGTGGTACCCCAGGAATGGCATAAGAAAGAAGGGAAGACCACGTCAAAGATGGGAGGATGACCTGGTCAAATTTGCAGGTGTGACCTGGAGCCGGGCTGCCAAGGACAGAACTGAGTGGAAAAGGTTGGAGGAGGCCTTTGCCGATTGGCAATCAGCAGAAGACAACCTAGATTTTATATAACTTAGATATTAAGGAAAATGTATTATGTACTGTTGAATAAATGGCTTTATTATTATTATTATTATTATTATTAAATAATTTATTAATATTAAATAATTCAACGCTACAAAATATACAATGGGCGGCCTTATTGCTTTCTGTGATCTCTTCTTTTGGTATGGACAGTCACAATACAGCTGAATTTTTACAACAGTAAGGTGGACATAAGACTGTGTACCTTTGATGGTTCCAATCAGTATCTAAGTAAACCATCATCAGCCTAGCCTTGACCCAACTATTCTTGGGGTCGACTTCCAGTCTAAACGGCAGCTGCATACCAGTATTGTACGTGGAGTGAGTGCCTATCTGACCTACACAACCCAGTTAGTGGATGACCCTTGGTAATGCCGGTAATCAACTGTTAAAGATCTAAGAATGACAGCAGGGAGGCTAGGACCAATGGCTTAACTTGCTTTTCGAGGCACAAAGAGGTCTTTTTATGTAGAGATAGTCATCCATCCACAGACTGATCGCGGCAAACATAGCTTAACCTGATCGAATGACCTGTGTGGCTGTTATTACTTGGCCATGATACCTTTATACCGTCCGTTGTAAAACCCCAGATTTTTTTTTTCTAGATACTGTATAATATTACTAGACTGCACCAGAAGTATTGTAAATAAAACCATAACATCCCGCTTGTACTCCTTGAAGAGATAGGCAGGGGTGCACTTTAGTTAGTACATTGTATTAAAAAAATACTTTGTTTTAATTAAAATAATATGGTACAGTAAATTTTAGATGAATATCTAATAGATCATGATGATCTGAAAAGTAAATGGTTCAACTTTTGATAGGATTTTTTCAAGTAGTCGCTATTTCTAGCAATGTTGAACCCTGTTTCTAAAAAAAATATGTGTGATAAACTGGTGCCTGAATAATTTATTTTAACCAAAGACAGCTGCAATTTATAATTTAGTAACATAATTATCTTCTTACAGAACAAGCAGGAGTACATGTCCCTATCGTCAAAGGCCGTCGCCCACCACAATTTACAAGGCATTTGGATATTAAAACCAAAGTAAATCTAGCAAATTCAGGTATACTATAAAAATTTATTCCATAATGTGAAATTTCCTTGAATTACCTTGTAATGACTTAAAAGTACTAGGTATTATGCTAACTACAATTTTATAGTGATCAATTTAATATAATTAGGGAATGCAATCTCGAGTAAAGTTTGGCAACTTAAGATCTCGTATGCTAAATCTGGTGACGAGTATTATAATACAGTTTTTTTTAAATAAAAAATCTGAGTTCACTTTTAAATGAAAACTACATAATTAGGGGGCTTACCGTGTTATATTTTGTGAATACAAAATCCTTAATAGAATTAAGAAATATGAAAACACCCTAAGTTCGTTGCCAACCACGCACAGTGTAGGTTCCGTAGCTGGGATGAGTACGTAATAAAAAAACAACCGACTTCCGAAAAAATACTACAAAGTGAAAAAATAACTTTAATTTCGGAAGTCGGTGACTTTGGATATGTATTTTAAGTTTGTGTAAAGAATCATTAAAATCGGTTCACCCAGTCGAAAGTTCTGAACATACAGATGAATTGAGAACCTCCTCCTTTTTTTGAAGTCGGTTAAAAACATTTTATTTGTATAGTAGGTTTTACACTTCAATCATATTTTATCACTGACAAGAAAGGTCGAAACAAACTAGGTCACAGTCTCTTTTAAAGACCTGACATAATCTTGGCCAGATCATGTGAAGACCATGCAGATTGATGACCACATAGATTGAGTGGATCTGGCCAGTCAGTGCACTCATTGGTCAGTAATTGTGCAGCTCAACTCAGACCTTAATGAGCCCAATGATTCGGCGTACAAAATGTCCTTTCTTTGGTATTGTTCGTGTAGCTCAGAACTTAAGGAGCTCAACGACTCGACGAACATTACCAAAGAAAGGACATTTACACATGCACAGATTGCACAGTGTAGAATGTATCATTCGCAAAAACAAAATTATGTGTCATAGTATTTCCCGAAAGAAGTATAGAAAAATAAGTTATTTCTACGGTTGTAACCAAAATTATGTTTATATATCTTTATATAATATGTTTTTATATTGATAGACATACCCATCAAATGTACGGATATTCGTTAGCTAATTTAATTTGACAATGTAATGAAAATCTGTGCTAAGTCGTGCGTCAGCCTACGCATGACTTGGTACAGATTTTCAGAATCGCAGTTTCATATTCAAACATGATTTTAATAACGAGATTGTCTTCCCACGATTGAATCTCGAAAAAAAAATCTCGAGATTTCGATTCGATTGAGATTGCACTCCCTAGATTAAAAAAAATTTTTTTTTTATTTGACACTATTAAAAGTACATGTTTACAAGCCAGTCATAATAAAATAGCACAGGAATGTACTGCCACAAATCTGATCGTAACCACCTCGTGTCCAGGCTAGTTTGGTGGGGGTTTTAAGGGTAAATATACATACATATTTTCATGCCTGTTTTGCCTCATGTAAAGACTTTTGGCTGCTGAAAAAAATACCTTATGTGAGGTCCTAGCATTCAACCTTGGGGGATACCATAGTAATCTTTATTTTGGGAAAAGATAAATTTGTTTAAGTGAGTAACACAAGTGTCTACACCAAACATTTTGGATAATTTAGCGAGATCACAAATCTGTTCAGCACCCTAATTGCGTAACTCACGATTAATCATAATCTGTTTCATTTTGACAGTTCAACGATATTCATTGCGTTATTTACGTTGCTGAGCAGACACATTTTACGAACATATAAAGCAATGGATTAGTCATCTGTTTCAACACGAAACAGATTACGATTAATCGTGAGTTACGCAATTAGGGTGCAGGAGTTTCTTTGTGCATTAATCTAGAAAAGGTTTGTTTGATTGCGAAATACCAAAATAAACATAGCGGAAGTAATATAATTATGATACCGCTCTTTTGTTTCAGTTGCTAGACAACAATTAGTTAAAGAAGAACCACCTCCAGTATTCCAAGTTGACAATGTTGTTATTATTCATCATACTCCAAAGCCCAGGGGGAGAAAAAAAAACGTTAGAGTGGTGTCTGATTTTTTCGAAAACCGTGTAGGCATGGGCAGTAATGCAGAAGGTACCGTTATTTTAACTTTATACTACGTGTAACGCAAAGGGTATATACATACCAAGGGCAAGGCTTCTTTGGATGATATCGAACGATATTGGTAGGGTTTTTTAATCCTATCTCTACATATTCGGAAGTTATGAGAGATTTAATACATTGGTACCAGAAACCGAACTTTTCAAATTGAAATAAAAACATCAATTGGAAGAGATTTATCGTGATATTGTTTGGCAAGTAACGTGGAAAGTTATTGACCTACGTAGTGCGCTGACACGTTTGTTATGATTTGAATTTAAGAAACATATGAAACCGAAAATCTGGTATCAATTCTTAGAGTATTTTATTTTGAGCTGAAACTATGTATAGTGATTCTACAATATGTAACAAAAACCCTGTTGTTCCTTTTAGGGACGTATACACTTACCTACAAGCACAACATTTACGAAGTTATAATTTAAAAAATAAGCATTGGCTGGTCGAGAGTTCAGTATCAAATAACTATTAAAATCGACATATTCGAAATTTTTTTTACAATATGTGATTTTACAAGTATCCTTATTTCGCACAATAGACTACGAACTCGGCGGCTTTCTTTGATCTAATCAAAATCAGTTAAACTTTACAAATATTCATAATTAAATATTTATTTTAAACATTTTTGTTGAACAGTTTTTATAAATGACTTGCTTTATTACGTATGTATACCGATTCTGAAAACGTGGGTAGAGGGAACAACAGGGTTTTTGTTACATATTGTATACCAGCTGTTATCTTTAGTGCTTAAGGATAGCAATAGGGTTTATGTTACACCCTGTATAAGTCAACAAATATAAATATTTTTTTATCATCTATTCTGTCCCACAGCTGGACTTCCATATCTCTTTCCGATTTTTACGTATCAACACAATACTAATTTGTTTTTTATTTACAGCTACGGGTACTACATTGGTAGAGAAAATATCACCTGGAAAAAAGTCGGCACCTCAACGAAAAATTCGTATGATATCATTTTATATTCTTAATTTTTACCGAAGCCTTTTCGCATATCTGGGGCACGAACTTTAAATTCATGTATGGCAAGTCACTGCTTGTTGTAGCGAGATTCTCCCATTATGCTAGAAGTACAGATACAGTACCGAGTCCTCCATCGATCGAGTTCTCCATAGGTACCTACGCTTTGGAATGGGCAACTAGCTTCATTTTTCTAACTCACCGACCTTGACAATTCAAAAGTGCCTGTAATGGGTTTATTTGAAATAAATGCTTTGATACAATTGATACAATTGATACAGTACACACATCAAAAAAAGTTTGTGATCACTAGCATAAGCTGATATAATTTTTTAAATTGAACTTTATCAAGAAAAATTCTTTGTTGTGTTTTCTTTAAACAGAAATACCCTCTTTGAAATTAAAAAATAAAACTATTTTTTATTTTTATGAAAAACCTCAATCATAATGTAATTGTAACAGAAATTTGATAGTAAGAAAAATACTGTTTTACCAAACATAAACAACAATTTATTAATAAAAGGTTTATATTCAATATAATATAACTCCTCCCCTGGCTCGAACACATGCGGTGATCCTCCTGGGCATGCTGAGAATCAAGTTATCCAGCATTTCTTGGGGTAACCTGTCCCATTCTTGAATAGCGGTTTCCCTGAGCTCTGGCACTGTCTGGGGACGTGGCAGACGGTTCCAAACAGCTCGCTTAAAAGCATCCCACGCGTGCTCTATTGGGTTTAAGTCAGGCGAGCCGGCAGGCCAGTCTAACCTTGTGATATCGTATTCTCGGAGAGCAGCATTGACTCGATGAGCTCGATGGGCGGGCGCATTATCATCGACCAGTACAAATTGGTGCCCATGGTTTACTCGGAATGGTCTGAAAATTACATCAATAGCTACTGTATACATGTCTGCTGTCATAAAGCCTCGATACGGGATCAAAGGCGTTCTAGCTCCAATCATAATACTACCCCAAAAGGACACCGATTTCCCGCCTTGCTGAACTGTTCCAGTGGCAGTTCTTTGCCGTTCACGGTCTTCTGGTCTTCTCCAGACACGGACACGTCGGTAATCTGGATGAGTACTGATTCACGATTCGTCAACGAAGAGACAGTTTGATAGCCAGCCAAATGTTTTCTTCTTCATTTTGCCGAAACCTAGCCCACTGCAATCTCTGCCGTTGTCGTTGCCGGGAATTCAGAGGAGCTCGTCAAGACTTCCGTACTCGTAGCCTGGTGCAAGCAATTCCGAATGGTCTGAGTGCTAACTTCAAGACCAGAGGCGGCCCGAACTTCTGCTTTTATTTTAGTAGCGTTGATTGTTGGGTCACGGACTGCCAGCAATCTAATATAGCGCTTTTGGCCAGCAGTCAAATTGGGCGACCACTGCGGGGTCGGTCAGCAAAATTACCCATCCCGTGGTACCTCTGCAACGTGGTCACGACACAGGATTGGTATATAGCAACTCTGCGTGCTATTTCTCTCGTGGTGTATCCTTCTTCCCTCAAAGTTACTATTCTTGCTCGTAAAACTTCTGATAATCCTCTTGGCATTTTTTCAATCACAACTTTCCGCGAAAAGGTATTTTAAATCCGTTAAAATTTACTAAATCAGTTTTCCGAATGAGCGTAACCTAGGACTAGGAAAGCCTTTTTATATGGAAAAACAATTGAACTGTTTTATTATTTAATATTCTAAATTTATATTTTTAAATAATCTAAAAAGAAGAAGAAATCATAATATAATCTACCGTAACAAAAACGATTTCGATTTTTCAAAGTGATCGCAAACTTTTTTTGATGTGTGTATGATGATGATATAATATTCTTCTTTACAGTCACTAGAAAAAGACTGGCTGATTCAAAAGCACTCGAAGATGCGAAGTGTTCAAAAGTCGAAGAAAAAACTGACACCGAAACCCATGGCGCTATCATAAAATTGGAAGACAAAGCTGCCAATGTGCCAGTTGAACCTGAATGTGTCCCTTTGATAGAACCACTACCTCCGATAGTACAACCAACACCTGATGTCGTACATCCAACATCTGAAGTGGTACAACCTCAACCTAAAAAAACAAAATCTTCACATAAGCCACTGCAATCTACAGCTAAGAAACTACTGCCAATGAGAAAACTTACACCTGGAAGGAAGAGAGGACCCAAAGGTAAGCAACAAAATGTACAGGCTAGTATTGAAACACCGTCAATAGTCGAGTGGTTGAAAAACAAAGTAAGAGAGCCTGTAGTGCAAACCAAGCAAGACCAACATAATGCTCCAGAATTAGTGGAATCCCAAGAGTGTGTTGCTAGCAGCCCAAAGTTATTGAATAACAAAATAATAGAGGCTGTAGTAAAACACAAGCAAAACCAAAAAAAAGGATTAGCTAAATTTCGAAAGAATTCTGTTGTTAGCAGCCCGAGCTCATTTAAGAACGAACTAACAGAGGCTAAAGTAAAAACCAATCAAAAACAACAAAATGCTCCAGAATTACCAGAAACTCGAAATAATTCTGTTGGTAGCAGCTCAAAATTATTGAAGAACTACTTAAAAGTGCCTAAAGTAAAAACCAAGCAAAACCAACAAAATGCTCTAGAATTACCAGAATCTCGAAAGAATTCCATTGGTAGCAGCCCAAACTTATTGAAGGACGAACTAACAGAGGCTGAAGTAAAAACCAAGCAAAACCAACAAAATGCTCCCGAATCACCAGAATCTCGAAATAATTCTGTTGGTAGCAGCCCGAACTTATTAAAGAACTACTTAAAAGAGCCTAAAGTAAAAATCAAGCAAAACCAACAAAATGTACCCGAATTACCAGAATCTCGAAATAATTCTGTTGGTAGCAGCCCGAACTTATTGAAGAACTACTTAAAAGAGCCTAAAGGAAAAACCAAGCAAAACCAACAAAATGGTCCCAAATTACCAGAATCTCGAAAGAATTCTGTTGGTAGCAGCCCGAACTTATTGGAGGGCGAACTAACAGAGGCTACAGTAAAACCCAAGCAGAACCAACAAAATGTACAACGATTAGCAAAATCTCAAAAGAGTTTTGTTGTTGGCAGCTCAAACTTATTGAGAAACAAAATAACAGAGGCCGTAGTAAAAACGAAACAAAACCATCAAAATGAACCAGGACTAGTGGACTCTCGAAAGAGTTCTGTTGGTAGCAGCTCGAACAAGTCATGGACTAGAGATATATCCAGTTCGAGCAATACCACTTGCATTGCTTCAGTCAGTTCCAATGACTTTGTCCGTATTAATAAAAAGTTGCCGGTACTTAAACTTACTAACATAGATAGTGAAGTAAAGAAACGACAGAATGAGCCTCACGAGATTGCACCACCTTTTTTTGTTCCTACGGATGATACGGATGCAGATCTATCAGACACGTATGACTCTGATAGCTCGGACAGCGTCAGCAAGTTTTCCGACCAGTCAAATGATTCTTTAGTTGCGAATTCGCTACATTTAAGCGCCTCGTCTAGTAGTCAGTTTACACAATCCCGTAGAGACCCAAAAGAAAGTAATTCAGATTACGGAAAAGCAGCTAACAAATTAAGCTTGACATTGGAAAAGTTGGACCTGGAAATAATAAGATGGATGAACTCAGAAAATGAAAATGTTAATGCAAATCTTGTAAAGTTTAGAGATAAAATGTTCGATATCTTAGATAGAGAATTTGGAGTTATAACGCACTGTCGTCATTTAAAAGAGATGTTAAACCCTCCAGAAAAAGGAGGTAGCATCAACAAGACTTTGATTTCGCAGAAAATTCAAGGAGATCAGGACGACATAGAAATAGTTGAAAAAAATTACCCACTTGTTGAAAATACCCCGGTTGTAGAAAAGGCTCCAGCTGAAAATTCCCCTGTTGTAGAAAGAGCCCCAGTTAAAAATTCCCCTGTTGTAGAAAAGGCCCCAGTTAGGAATTCCCCTATTGTAGAAAAGGCCCCAGCTGAAAATTCCTCTGTTGTAGAAAATGCCCCTGTAGTAAAGGCCCCTGTCGAAGAAAATACTCCAGTCGAAAACCATAATACAAAACTTGTAAAAGATTTGTTAGAACCTGGAAGAAGACTTAGTAGATATCTATCAAGTATTTCTGAGGGCAGTATTTCAAACGCGAGCGTAGCTGGCAAGGACGTATCCTCAGATGAGACGGCGGCAGGCACCTCCTACCCGTACTATGACCACCACGATGATGACGATGCCCTGTCTCTGTTCGCTGAAAGCATAAGCGGTTTTGAATCTTCTAAAATTAATACGTCGATTGCCTCAGTCGCTGCTCCCAAACAGCCCAAAGTCGAGGAATATATCCCTAAACCAATCAAGGAAGCCTACATGCCCGAATCAGAAAAGCAAACCTACTGTCCAACGAAAATTAAAGAAGACGCTGAAATGATAGCATTAAAAATAATAAACGTTTGCGAAAAGCAAAATGCTGATTCAACATCAATTTATAAGCAAAGCATAAGTACAGACGACGCTGAAAGCTCCCAAGATTTTACTGACAACATAGACTTAGATACAAAATTAGGTCCCTCGGATAATATTAAAAAACCGCGTTTAATGGAAACTTACTACGAATCGTTGTCTAAATCCAAAAGCATCGTGTTTAACGGTTTATGTTTCTACAACCTAATGAACTGTTGCCGGAAAGTGTTTTACGGACAGTGTCGGTTTCTGCACTTGATACCGACCCAAGCACAAGTTAAAGAAAAACTTAGTCATTTAGAGGAGAGGGTGTTAGTACAAGAGTATATAATGTTGAGGTGCTGGGCGGAGCTAAGAAGAAGGTATGGAATGTGTTACGTGGAGGAGTGTGCTAACCGGGGGCTCACGAGGGTACTCGTAGAAATGGCGTACGATTATATAGTGAAAGCTAGAAATGAGTGTGAAGAAGACAAACAGAGTCGAGTTAAGGTGATAGAAGCGACTTTGTTACATTTGAACACCGTCGACTTGAGTATTTGTGAAGATTTGTTGAAACTGACCATTACCTCGCACCAGGTAAACAGGACGCTACTCTGCGACGTGTTTATGGCGACGATGTCAATAACGCAGAACTTCTCAAGGTTCAAAATAGTGTTTTTAAATCTCACGTATTTCATGGTGGCCAACGACAGGACATTTAACAAAATTGTTGTGGAACATATATTGGAGCGCGTGTGTATATTGCCTTTCGACGAGGCGATAGCGCGGGCTTTGATACAGATGATGCGGATGACGAAGTCGGATATATTTAATAACTCGATGATTGGGCACTTTGAAAAGCAGATATCTGTGAATAAGGATGTGTTTGAGGAGTACACGTTGTTGAAGAACCAGTGGGCGTTCTCGTCGATGCTGGCGTCGTCGGTTGTAGCGACCAGCCCGCCGGCCACGCCGGTGCGGCCCGACGCGCCGCACGCGCCCGACCCGCTGCCCCCGGCCCCTTCGCCCGATACCACCAACTTGGATAACATGGTGAGTTCTTTTTAATACCTACTTCAGTTACAGATGTTATAAAATAAAGTAGTAAGGACTAACGTTTAATTTCATTTACTATTATGGATTTTTAGAATAAATAATTTTAACCTCATTATCGGCTCCCATGAAAACGACGCCCAAGCCAAAAACATAGAAATTTTTAGCAGCCTTGTATTTTCAGTTTCATTTCACTATTTGCTTCAGCACCGTCGAAAACAATGAAAACTATCTCACTCTCTCTGTCTGTCTCTTTCTCTATATATATATATATATATATAGTAAAATGGAGAAGACGCTTTTTCCGATTTAACTTTTAACGATTTCTACAATATTCCTCCTACCGCAAGCTGCGTTAAATACCTTCGTTCCAAAAATGTATACTTTGTAATAGCAGTTGGTAGTTGTAACCCGGTTGCCCAAACTAATATACACCTTTAAAACCCTTAGACACGCAACGTACCGACGGGTTATTAAGATGGTTTACGATGCTTTATTTTATGACAATCCTTAATAGACTTCTGCATTACATCCTGGTGAGGTGCCGCCATAACTGACTTTATTGAAATTGAGAGGGCACAGCAAGCCAATCTCAAAGTTGGCGCAGCCGTCGCCTACCTTTTTAAAGTCTGGGATATTATATTCACTGTTGGCAAATCTTCAAACTGCGTATTGTGCTTACACCACATTCTTTGTTGTAATACGATCCGAATCTTAATAGAGATAGGCGCCAAAAAGGTACAGCATGCTAAACACAACCTTCCAGCTCTGCACACTCACATAACTCAAGCAACCTCTCACATACACTTTCTCCTCTGATTACTCACACACACTCTAGTATTTCCGCAATTTTTTTTTTTACAATACATATATAAACTCACGCCTTCTCATGGGGTCCTCCTTTTGCCTCATTTACATCTAGCCGTACACGCACACTGGTTGCTTCTGCTACACACCAAGACCTTTCTGAAGAGCATCATCACTAATGTCATTCTAGGCAGTCTCCTCCCGACGTTTCAACTCACACCTGCGTTGTAAATATCTTTTGTTAGTCGCCTTTCATTCATCCTCTTTAACATGACCAAAACCATCTGAGCATAATCCTTTAAATTCTTGACACTGCATCTTCTCATTTCTCATTCATCGGTTTATTTTAAATAATTTACTTTTTATTGATGTACTAAAATGATTTCAACAGAACAAAGGGGCCGAAGAGCCTTCGAAGACAGTAATAACTAGGACTATAGGCATGAATCCGGTTATCATCTTCAACCGAGCGGCGTTGAGTTCCGGTGACTCGCAAGCCTGCGTGAGCCCGGGGCACTCGAAATATTTGGCAAATCCCAGCCCCTCGAAATCTTACGTCAACAACACAGAATCTGATAAAAAGGACGATCCAATACAACTGAACATCAGGAAATGGCGGAATCGATCGATATACCCCCATGGACTCCCGCCTCCGATGGCCTTCATGCACGGCACACCTCCACGCGGTACATCTCCACGCATGAGGCCGCCGATGTGGTCTCAAATGAGGCCGCCTCAAAGATTGCCATTTAATCAACGGCAGGTGACGTTCAAGAGCCCCTCTGTATGTATACCTGATTTTATAACTTCTACAGGATAAATTGCGAATTTTCTATGCGTGTTCTCTAGATCCTTTCAAAATTAATCCATTCGTTTATAAACGTGACAGATTAAAAACGAAGATCAATCTTTGGATTAAAAGGCTATAGTCATTTAGGAGTTTACCGAAAAGCTATAATCTCAACGAATTATGGAAGGAGAAATCACATGGTGAAACTTCACATCAGATTTGTAACGTTTTGCCAATCATTTTATTGAAATCTGTGCATCTCTGGGATAGGAAGATTTAGTTACAGGTTACTGAACTAAACTTTGCTATTCTTGATTTCCCGCTTGCCCATCGAATTCAATAACTTGTAGATAACTTGTTAAGGACTTTAGAAAACATTTTTTTTTCTAATACCCTTCAACATTATTTTCAGAACTACGTACACAGACAGCCTGGTCCGCAGTATTGAAGCTCTTCACTTCGTTTGTAAGTTACTGTTAAGTTAGCATTACAAATACAGTCAGGAAAATTAATAGTAAAGCAAATACGACAATTTGCCGTGCCATAGCCATTTCATACAGCCTTCATAGAATGACAGCTTGTGATTTGAATATTACGGACAATTTAAGTTTCTAGTCAATTTGCTTAACAATTAACTTTCAGATGTAACTACCTTCAATGTTGTAATTGTCGGTCTTTTAGCTTTATCTATCGGTATTCTAAACTTGTAGCGGACTAATTGTATGAATGTTAGACACAAATTATACAAGGTGAATTTTTATTCACCGTTGAAAATTTTCAGGGTACTTGGGTACAGGGTAATTGTACAACTTAGAAAAAGCAATCGGACCTCCCATGCAATACCAATAGTCAGCTGATCGATTTTGTATGAGAGGTCTAATTTTTTTTTTTTTCATATTTCGACCCATGTTCCTTGGAGAAAGTTGTTCAATTTCACGGGTACTATTACCCTGAAAAATTTAAACGGTGACTAAAAATTCACCTTGTATTTTATTACCCAGTGAATACGATTAAGGGAGAAGCGTCAGGGTCCATAATTCTAATTTCTTCAGGTTTGTTGCAATTTGCAGGGCGTCAGGTTGTATGTTAAACAAAATATGATTCGCGCCCGTAACAAAAATTAATAATTATTGCAATTAAAACCAACAATACAAACCATATAAGTCATATAATCTCATTGAATGGCTATTTCATGGTAATTCCATGGGATTATATGAACTTCAGCAGCGGGTTTTAATGAGAACAATTAAGCTATTTTGTGTCTATAATGAGCTCATTGGTTGATTTGTACTCTGTTCAAATTTAAAATGTCCATTTTGGTTGGCAATAAATGCGGGTTTTTAAGAATTCAGCATAGTGTAAGAAAAATAAACAAGAAACCAGACTGCAACTAACAATTTCACTTTTGAAGCATTCTGATGCGATGGGTGGCAGTTATTTAGTTCAACCTCAGATTTGACTATTTTTTGTGTTTATTTTTTGAATTCGTCTCCACAAGTCCTTTATTTTCTTATCCCGCCCCCCGTTGTCTGGTTCATTGTTGTGTTCTACTTATTGACGTCTAAAATTGGCCATTAAAAAAAATTATGACTTGACGATTCCATAGACACCTCTTGCTTCCAGGGTATAGAGAGTCCAATATCATACAAAGATACACATGAAAATTATAACCCTGTGTTTGTTGGTCTTAATGGTCCCAAGCGCTACTGCAGAGTTCTATTCCCAGCAGGCTTAGCACGAGCACCGATTTGTTGACTGAAGAATAGACATGACTATTAACTAAATGATGTACAATAGGATAACATGGCTATGTTCTTCTATTAATTATCACAGTTATGCGTTCTAAACGAATCATGATTTTGTAGATAATCGTATGTACTTTGTGGCCGTCGAGTAGAAAGTTTGTTGTCAGTGTGATTTTGACAGTTTGGGGAAGAAATATTCTTCTGAAATAGTCTACAATTATAAGGACCTAGACAAAGATCGTTAGAAACGAAAGACAAAATGACAGACTGTGGAAGGATATCTACGATGCGATGTCAAAAATAGAGGAATGAAATGTGACTTTGTATAGAAAAAGCACTGTCTATTCTTCGTATAAATAATATGCGTCATGCTAAGCCTGCAGGTCAGGCAAAATGTATTTGGTTTTTTCTACCTGGCACTTTTCTAGCAGGCGTTGGTTTTCGGTCGAAATGCAGTTCGTTAAAGCGCAAACTGAAAAAATCTAGTCTACTCATGGCATCTTGAGAAGTTAGGGACATTGAGTTTTACGTAAAAGTTTTAATTTGTTTCTTTTTTGGTGCTGCTTGATGATAGAGAACCTAATTTTTTATAGTTGTACCTACTAATAAAATGGGTATAAATGACTTACTGATACTATTAGCCTGTATCAACCCACTGCTGGGCAAAGTCGTCGTGATATGAACGATTTACGGACTCGGAAAATAAAACTTTTTAAGACCTAGGCCTATTCAAAGTTTCGAAAAACTATGGCTTTTACTGATGGACATAAATTTTACCTTCAAGACTCAATTCTTGTAAGGAAAACTAAAAGTACAGATTGTATTTTAGATGTAGGTACTTGTCTCGTTCTCATTTTATTGCACTCATTTTGTAGTTTTGTTTTGAAATGCGTTTTCATGCGCTAGGATTTTTTTTTTTGCAAATGACCTTAAAACAAGTCCCATACGATAGAATTTCAATGATTTCGAGTATTTCCCGTGTGTACTAAATAACCTATTTGAATCGGGACTGTTTGGTTGTTCGGCAAGCTGTAAGGAGGATTAATTTGGATGTTTCGACAGATTTCCCTTCCTATAAAATCTCGTAAAATAACAAACTCATCGTCGTTTATTTTCATCTTGTGATCATAAAATCCCGTTAGGTGAAAAGTTTGGTCGGTATATTTGTCATAATATGCCACTTGACTAGAATAGAAAATTAATAAGTAGGTATGTTTTCTGAGAAAAGAATAAACACATATATTTGTATGTATACGATTTATACAAAATATCTGCATGTATCATAAAATTCGTTGACGAACTCAACAAGAGTGCCAGTAATTACTAGGTTTCGTATTTTTTTTGTTATTTCTTTCTTAGTTTAGGTAAAAATGTAAATAATAAGATTACCTCGTTATTCATAAGAAAAATTGACATGTTTGCGGAAATGGGACAGTTCTTGTTAAAAATATAAATCTTGTAATTCTTGTAAGTAAGTATAATATTGTACAGAAATTGACCCTAATTATATATTATACTTAATACAATTAAATGCCATTTTATTTACTAAAACAATTCTATCTCATAACTTCATTTAATTAACAATGACATTGTTTGAATAATAGGTTTTTATTGCAGTTTGCATGCCTAACTGGGTGGATAGCGTATCTAGAAATCCCAATACACGCGCTAATGATAATATAATCTTCATACCGGCCGCAACCGACACCCAACATTGGGCCAACGTGTAAGGTCAACAACTATCGTTACACTAACCACATACATGGCGATAAGATACTATAAATACTAAGATGGGATCCTAGCAATCCTACAAGAGAAGGGCGGATCCAGGATTTAATTCTTAGAGGCATGAGTTAGACAATCAGAAGTGTCTTCCAAAGATAGTAAAATAAAATCGTTTGAATGGACTGGGTATTCAGATGATTTTATTTTACTTAAACCGTCGAGGGGGCTGTGCCCCTGGACACGCCCGTGATCCTAGAGATTGCGATACTTCCACTGCTTAAAGTTAATGTTTCTGGACATAAATGGTTCAACTTGTTTTTCACCTAATCATAAATAGGCACCTCGTTTTACATTCTCGGTCTGTCCGTACTTTGTTCAAATAGTTGCTTGCTAGTTTGCTAATATGTGACAACCGCGTTAATTTTAAGTTTATCGTGTTATATCGAGTAAATCGGCTGTCTGTGATGTAGTTACAGCGTGATTAGTTAAAATAGGGTGTTTCACTCTATATGAGAAAAAATCTAAAAATATATTATTGAGATAGCTTAGGCAAAAAGCAGTCGGAAAATGTTAGTTCATGAAATAACAAAATAAATGTTAAAATTCAATTCAATGATTTCAGTTTTTTAAATCTGTTTTTGAACACCATGAAATAGTAGCTGCCATGTTGTTACGTCATACCGCTGTTTACATGAAATAGTAGCTGCCATGTTGTTACGTCATACCGCTGTTTAAACTAATCAACTGAACAAATTTGGACATTTATTATTTTTGTAACCAGTCATTTTTATTAAAATAATATCTTACATTCAGGAACACCAAACCAACGATAAGTAGAATAATAACACATTTTTAAAATGATAAACAATTATCATTCAAAATATCAGCGCATTTGTTTACATAGCAAACTGACGTCATACCCACAGAGCAATATGGCGTCGACTGCGTCCAGCGTTTTCGTCAAATTACGTGCGAAATATGAAAATGTAAAATTTGCATTTTTATGGCACTAATCGATTCAATAAAAATGTTGTGTTTTTTTAGTGGTTTATTAGTATTTTAGAATCTAATTCCGACACTTTTTCAAAGATGGGTGTAATACCCTATTGTTAAATTCGTCTAAGTACACTGTAAATACCTTATCTATTATCATTTTATTTGTTGTGTAATTTGTAAGTGACCATTTAGCTGTAATATACGTATAGTGCTATTTGCCTCTCATTCGCACTTGCTAGGCAGATGTATTCTGACACCTCATTCCTTGGTGTTAGTATAACTTTGTATTATGATTCTAAGTTACGATATGTTGTGTAATTATGTTCGGTATTTTCAAAATATTGAAAAGGATTTTCTTTTTTGTGTAATTTACAGGCAAGCTACGCCACAAAATATAAAAACTTAAAGTTTATTTAGATTGACAAGACTTGTTGAGCAATAGTTTTTAGTGAAGTACAGACGCCAGCACATCAAGCTGCCCCAATCTGTCAAATTTCTTTGATACATTTTCAACTTTATCACATAAGTTTAAGGTTCATGTTCAATTGGAAAAAAATTACATTTTGGGGTAGCTTGATGTGCTGGCGTCTGTACATCCTGTATAGATTAATCTACTTAACGTATCTATTTCTAAATATGTTTGATACGTTTGAGCTGTGAAGATATTTTCATATTAAAAAAAATATCCTATAAAACGTTATTTTATTTTATTCTCTTCTTTTTCTTCCCGTATTTGTAAACCTGACAGGCTAGCTCTACAAAAATGTTAACTCTGAACTTCCCTAAAATACTAAATCAATATTGTTCAGGAAACGTATTTAATAAAAGGAAATACGTTTATTTCACGTGACGCAAAGAACACAAACACAGAAAATAACTACATAGTTGGGGGAAAATATGCGTTACATCGCCTTAAAATGGGCATCGCTCAGCATAATGGTTCGACCCTATGCGAGACTGACCCGCAGGACGCAGCCTAAGTAAGATTTCACTTTTCTCAATTCATAGACGACAAAATTCAGCCGGTCGGTTTACTAATTAATAACAACGTCCTTAGCGGAGGGCAGTTTTCGTAGGTCAATTACGAAAACCATCCCCTATGTTTTGGAATTAGTGAAATTAACCTTTCTTTTCCTGTGTACCCTTTGCTGTTCTCTTGGTGGTATAGTGGAAGATCAATTTTAACCGCTCTACCCTTAGTCGTGAAACTCGATCAAAGTATTAATAAACAGGTGTCATTAATTAAATTAATGACACAGTGTTATTTAAAAATCAACAAATCAAAGATCTGACACGCACACCTATGTTATGTGTGCTCCTTCCGGGTTATGACAACCTGGTACTTCAAGGCATAAACCGTATTCTAGCTGACACACCTATGTTAGATGAGCTCTTAGCTAGTTATGACAACCAGGTAGTTCGAAGGAATAAACCGTTATCAACCTGACACACCTGTGTTGGGTGAGCTCATATCGGGTTATGACAACTTAGTACTTCCAAGGCATAAACCGTTTTCTAGCTGACACCTATGTTAGGTGAGCTCCTACCGAGTTATGACAACCTAGTACGTCGAAGGCAAAAACCGTTTTCTAGCAGGTGAGCTTCCTACTAAGTCAACAACCTGGTACTTCGAAGGCATTGGTTTAATGACATCTGTTCATTTAATTTCATCGGGTTTCACGGCCAAGGGTTAAAGTCAAGGCTCCGAATGGTTTCAAAAATTCCGGATAATACCGGTTTATTTCGGTTTTAGTCCGAACTTTTTTAAACAACGTGAACGTTTTAAGAACTTTATTTTAACCTAAATTAATCGGTATAGCACGGGTTTTCTATGGACATAGTAAGTACGAGGTTGTTGCTATGTAGTGCCATACCGAGCGCGCCCCCTCCTCCGCCGCCTGCACACCCCGCTCGTAACACAGGGATCCTGCGGGACTCTCAAGTCGCGATGCCTTTTATTGTAAATTGTAACACAAATGTTTCTGTGTTTTCCTTGTTCAGCCAATAAATGATTATAAGGTAGATAAGTGATACAAATAAGGCCTACCTAATTTGGAACACTCATATCTTGATAAATTATTCGAAATAGGTGATAAATAAAAGCAAGGCATTATTATTCTTTGGTTTATATATTTTAAGTAATTATGAAAACATATTGCAATCTTTTATCAAAAATCACTTAAATAGAGGTAATTCAGGAACCTTAGCCTTATGCCTTTTTAAAACATAGTGATTAAACAAAGCCTATATCCTTAAATTATAAGAATATTGTTATTAGAGTATTAATTATATAAAAATATATATTTCTGAGCCTTTTATCAAGTGTTTCCATGAGATCCTTGAACGACTTTCTAAGTTATTTTACTAAATATTATGCTTAAATTGCTAGTTAGACTTGAAGTCGCATATTAACAAGAAATAAAGAACAATATTTAAAAAAACGTATCCAAACAAACAAAAATTAGAAAATTAACATATTTTCGTAAAAATATTATTAAATATTGAAAAATAAAATTATTTTGACAGGCCTTAATTAAAATAGGTAACTAAATAAGGCCTTGGAACTTAATAAGTAGCATCGGGGTAGTGCAGGTAGACTTTTGCTACGGATTACTGCACCGACGCGTAATAAAACGAGTGCCGCGTGATTCTGTTCGTAATTTAGATGATTTGTTATATAAGGCGAGGATCGCGGAGGATACATACAAAGTGCTCAAGGTAACAAATTCTGTTTATAATAAGAATTCGACACCACAAAGTACAAACCAAAACATTGGCGGTGACTACCACCGACCGTAATCTCACGCAATCGACATCGAACTCGAATTCGACTACTACGAGTGCGCCTGGACCGCATAGCAACAACAAAAATAGACCCCGGTGTAGTTATTGCAAGTTATTTGGGCATGTTAGTGAGGAGTGTCGTAACCGTGATAAGGCGACTACTAATAAAAGTAATAGCGACACTACGACAAGGGAGTTACGTTGTTATGGTTGTGGTAAACAAGGCGTGAGATCGAAATGTGATGTTTGCGTGAAAACATTGTCGAAACCAGACGAGAAAACATCTTTCAACACTGTTAATGTAGATTTTTATTGTCATGACGATAATAGTAATAATAACAGTGGTGCGTTCAAATAACGAATGTAAGTGCGCGCGAACAGTACCCAATGGTAAATATTAGTGTTATGGGCCGTAATGGCGTGGCGATTGCAGATACCGGCGCCACACATAATGCGAGCTCTCTATTGCACCGACTTTTAGTAGATTCAGGAGTTCGGTTTAGCGAAACTAAGCGTTTTGTACGCCTGGCTGATGGTACGCAAGGGTGGAGAGACCTGTTGTCAGGCGAGGTAGAGATGATAATTGGAGGTCGTAGGGTAGTATGTCAGTTTTGAGTATTGCCTGGTAGTAATATTAGGACGCTTTTAGGTGTAGATTTCTTGGCGCGGGCCGGCATGGTAATAGACGTCGCCGGACGCACTTGGTCATTCTCGGATAGTCCGGGATATTGTTACGATTTTGTTAACACTTATACGCTGGACTCTATCGATGCGGACCTATTGCGGCTATTTTTCTTGTCAATTTTGATATACCCTGGTAACTCTCACAATGAAAACTAATCTAATGGCACCTCTCAAGCTGAAATCTATCAAGCCGTTTAGGCTACAGAGCGTGCCAAAAAAATATACATACATACATTACACTCGAAAAACATAACCCTCCTTCTGGCGCAGTCGGGTAAAAATATAAGCTAATACGTAATTTGAAGGTTTTTAATTTAACCAAGTAAGTAGTACCTATAGCTAGTAGTGGTTGCAGTACCGGTGCCTTCTCAAGAACCGGGACTGGGTTTTCGGTACTGGACTTGGGGGAGACTGTCTTATGTATTTTGACGTTCGAAAAGTGCTGATTCTCAGCCTAATTTGAATAAATGACTTTGCTTTCAATGAGCAAATCAATCAATTTCATAATCACGTTGTTCCTTCCCCATTTTGGACATTTTTCAAATGCTTGCGGGGACTGCTTGTGCTTCGACCGAGTGCTCTTAATATTTTATTATATTTTCTGCACTGTCTCATTTTTAACATTAGCACGTATTTGCACGTATGCCAGACAGACGACTTGCTGGAACTGGATGTTAGAACCTCCTCAAAGTTCATGATGTAATTCTATAATAAAAACACCATATTTTACTTATAAGGCATCAATTAATGAGACCTGAGAAAGCTATAAAGCGAATAACACCATGAAGACACCACCAAACTGTTACTATTACCTTTTTATTGGTAAGCTTTGCTTTAGGGCACAGCCATTGCATTTTTCTCGCTTACGGTTATCAATCCACTTTTCGTCAGATGTCATAATTCGATCCAATATTCTTTCATTTCTGTACCGATTTAACAAGGCAACACAACCTTCAACACGCATATCTTTCTGCCGATCGATTCGAGTCAAATCATGAGGCACCCATTTTTCTTTTTTTTTTTTTAACTTATTGATTTGACGCAATTGAGTCAATATTGTAACGTTAGGGTAACGTTAAACCATGCCGCTAATTCCTGGGTAGTTTGACTCGGATCGGCTTCTTCTACCATCTCCTTCAATTCAGCGTTAATCACCTGTGTGGGTGGTCTACCGCACGGTCCGTTCATTAGCAGTCCCCTCTCCAAACGCAACGTTGATATTGCGCGAGCCGTTTCTGCCGCGTCTGAACTCGTATTCAAAAATAACTCGGGTTATCGAAGTACATACCTATCCATCTTTACGTCTTAGCTGAATAAAAAAAACAATTGAAAGTCGAAAATCGAATGTTGCACATTTTTTAAAGAAGAATCTCATAGGTAGCAAGTGAAAAGTTTCACACGAAAATCTCACACCATGAGGATTTCATGTCAATTGCGTATTGTCAGTCCTTCTACACGCGCAGTCTATGAGTCAATTTAACGCAGCGAGTGTACGGAGGCCCTAGTGTGAGTTTCATTGAAGCATCTACACCAAACGCGCTCACTGCGTTTGTTGTAGATAGTTAAATGAAACTCACACTAGGGCCTCGGGATCTCGGGACTCTGCGTGTACAATTTAACAACGCATTTAGGGTGTTGTTTGGACTGCCTCGTTTTTGCAGCGCGTCGACTATGTTTGCTGAGGCGCACACTGATTGCTTTTATGCAATCATCCGGAAGCGAAGCGCTTCGCTGCTCAGACGCGTGTGTGGCTCCGCAAACGGTATCCTGGATGCGTTGGCAAACAGGTGGGATTCGCCACTGTTGAAGCAGTGGATGAGTGTTCATGCGAAGGGCGCTCTACCCGGCGCATGCTTAAATTAAAACAATTAAATTGTACTAACATTAGGCTAGGTTTATCGTTACTAACACCCATGGATTTTTGTCCGAAATAAATTGATTTGATTTGAATTGTCTATTAGGTACTATACAACGGCAATTTTATACGTTAACCCCTACTTTTTCACAGACTTCAAAAAGGAGGAGGTTCTCAATTCGTCGGAACCTTTAAAAAAAAAAAATTATGTATGTTCCCCGATTACTCGAAGATGGCTCGACCGATTTGATTTTTTTTCCCAGGTGGTCCCATGATCATCAAGTCAGGATCTGATGATGGGATCCTGGAGAAATAGAGAGAACTCTTCAAATTTTATAGGCACACTTGAAGCGATTTGGACAGTTTTTGGAGTACTTTCTCGGAGTGGTCCCATTTCAATTTGGTGATGATCTGATGAAGAACTTCGGATATAGGCTCCTCAATAAATGATAGCAAATGGACTGGAATTGCTGAAATCTCATGTCTGTCTATTGTTTACACCAGTTCATAATCACACCACACGCCACGTCGGGACGCTGTTAAGGGGTAAGCACATGTGAACCACTAAAAAGTGAAAAATAAAAACTTTTTTCAAAAAAAAACAACCGACTTCCAAAAAAATACTAAAAAGTGAAAAATAACTTTTATTTCGGAAGGCGGTGACAAAAAATTAAAATACATACACAAAGTCACCGCCTTCCGAAATTAAAGTTATTTTTCACTTTTTAGTGTTGTTTTTGGAAGTCGGTTGTTTTTAAATAACCCCTATAACTCGTATTTTCGACACCGGGATTTCCCGGGAGCATGTCCTAATAGCTAGGACAACACTAACTAGGAATAAATGGTGTGGAAAAATCAGTAGTATGACAAACGAGAAAAAAAATCCTGTTTCTCACACTGATGTGATAATCTGGTGTGATTACGAGTCGGTAACGGTATTGAAATGTTTTTTTTTTTGGGTGGAAATAACTTCTCCCGCTCTGGGTGGAGCAGGAGGGCGTGTCAGACTTTTGCCGACTAAAACCCACCCGTGTTCCCTTAGTTGCCTGTGTGCCAGGGGCCGCGGTATCTCTTTCGAACAACCCGCACCCCTGGCAGACATCGGCCCTTGCGGACCCCACCAGTTGGTGCTGCCATCTCTTTGAGACACGCGTGGAACACAACGCGCCGTCGACCCGGGCTTGGTCCTTACCGGACAGCGAGCTACCCATTACTCGCCGTCCGCAAGCCCGCGCCTACGGTGGCCGGGAATCAGCCTGGGATTCCCGACGCCCAGGCCGTCTCCTGCGACGACTAAGGCCGTGAGGGCGCATGTACTGCCTCTCCCTCACATGCGCCGCCTCCCTCTTCGCAGTATTGAAATGGTTAAGTAAATAAAACATTGCTTGTAGAAAACCAAATATAATAAATGACACCGCAGTGTCTTATAGCTACAATTGATGAAAATACATTAAAAATAATAATACATACCATCTTAATGAAATATAAAAAATTGGTGGGAAAAAAATACATTTGAGCCTCCTTGACATAAGAAATTATATGTAAAAATATACAACTACAAGACAATCAGTCTTAAAAGTACAGTCAACGCCATTATACACTTATTCAAAAAGTTGCCATCTACAAAAATCTTTTCATATAATTTTCCAAAATTATTATACTTTCTCATGACGCGGACTGCATTCGACAATAAAGTTAAAACTCCCAACGAGATTCCTGAAAAAAAAAATCACACCATCTTATCCTACGTGTAAATATTTATAGGCGATTACAATATTGTCATAGCGAAGCGTACCTATTAGTGTAAAAAAATCTATACGTACCTACGTGTTTAGTCGAACGAAAATGGAGTAGCATAAGATTGTGTTTGAGTCCGACTTCAATAAACCTTACGTATTACTAATACTTACATACATTTTTTAAACATTTCGGCCAAACTATCAAATATCTTCTTTAATATCTAAACTTGTTAGTAATGTAAAGAATAACTGATAGTCCAGTCCTAACGTACTAAGCTAACAAAATACGCCTTTTTGGCCCGTTTCTGTAATACATTTGAAGTATTTCTGCTTTTTCATTACTCCATTTTGTCCGACAGTATACTTATACAATTTGTACTAAAAGCTATACAATTTGGCGTCATAATACTGAATATGCAATAATACATGTTATCTTAATACAATTCAATTGGATATAAGTACATATGTAAATCACTGAATAGTTCTAGTAGAACTTAATTCAAAGGAATTTTGTAGTTATCTTAAATATACATATTTTATGGGAAAGTTAAATATTATTAGTACATTACAGATGCCTTTTTTTCTAGATTTTACTAGATCTGCGCATTATATTTATAACAACGCAAGTCAGTCCTTATTTTACCTATATATTTACTTTTTGTACTAATAATTCTAACTGTTCACTATCTTAAGTTATTTATTAATCGACAGGATATGCCAATCGCAGATGTATTTCAATAGTAAGAACATACCATGAGAATAGCACCAATTGCATACAAAATATCGACAATACTGGCGACAAGATATTGTTAACCACTAATGTCAGTGATGACCATCAAATCAGTCTGTGTTTGGTAAAATTAAATGACCCAAGTTTTAGCAGCATCTACAACAAAACCAGCTTATTGTAGGTCACTGCTGGGCATAGGTTTTTTCTGAATAGGCATGTAGGTTACCTGAGTGAGCATTTTTTTCCAAATAAGTTTGCAACATTAAATAAACTCAAAATATAACAATTAAATGCGGTGCCAATAAGTATGTTACCTGTTTGTAACTTTATTCTTATTTAAAAGCTCCGTAACTGGATTTTCCAATGAAAGTTTTCAGCCATACAAACTTACTTAGAAACATCACCCAGTAGCATAATGCATTCTACATACATGTAGAAATTACATTAATCTTTAAACGAACATAATAATTGCTTGTTGTCAAAGAAATCTCTTCCCGGTTGACATTCGCGACTAACAATATCTTGTGGCCTTTTAAAGCAAGTCTTACATTAAGCGGTGGGATACATTTGTGCGTTGAGTTATAACGAGTAGTTATAGAAGCTTCAGTGGAAGAGCGCTCGAGGTCTCTTCTTGGCGAGAATATGCCACGAGTGGGTGACGCCTTTGCGCCGCTTCGGTGATAAACTGGAAATTAATTTGAAAATAAATTCATGGAAATCCTCATCTGCCATCTGGGATTTTGGGATCGGCTTCCAGTCTAACCAGATGAAGCTGAATCCCGTATTTTACATGGAGCGATGCCTATCTGACCTCCACAACCCAGTTACTGGGTAACACGAGATAACGCTTAGGTAGGACTGGTTGTCAGACTGTCGGGCTTCTGACGACCCGTAACAAGTGTCAAAGTTCCACAAATGACAGCCACGTCCAACGGCGTAACGTGCTTTCCGAGGCACGGAGAGGTATTGGTGGTATGTAAACATGGTCACCCATCCACGGAAAACAGCGGCAAGCGTAGCTTAACCTGATGGATCGACCCGTGCGGCTGTTATTACTTAGCCACAAGCCCCTACATCATGGACATCACCATCATTTCAGGTGAAAGACGTCCACTGCTGGATATAGGCCTCCCCAATGTTCATGGAAATACAAAGAGAAATAAAATGTTTTATAAAAATATGACACAAAAACAATGAACGTAGGAAAGAAAAGTGATATGACTGAGTGGTCGCTTTCTGTAAGGGATTCAATGATTCAACCAATGTGGCAGCCTTTATTTGATTTGGCTGTTGCTAATGCTTGCAGCATAGCACATCCACAATTTTATTGTTCTTCCCCATTCACTGCAGTCTAGAGTTACTTGGCCTTTTACTAGTACTAGTAAATAAAATTGGGTGTCAGTGGCGCCATGGTTTCCAATACGACGAGGGAACTGAAATAAATCAAGAAATAAAAGAAGGACTGATAAGTTACCCATGGTCGGGTGTATCGGGCATGTACGGCGACATTCTGAAGTCCCGGCTGTGTGGTGTCTCGATGCCGAAAGGGCTGTATAGCTTAGTGGGGCTCCTGCCAAGTATCTGGAATTAACCAGACAAAATGTTAGTCAATTTAGTAATGTCAGACAAAAATGTTAGTCAAGATTGTAATGTCAGATAAATGTTGGTCAAGATTGTAATGTCAGACAAGATGTTATTAATGTCAGATATTAATCAAGTTGGTGATGTCAGACAAAATATTAGTCAAGTTAGTAATGTCAGACAAGATGTTATTCGAGTTATGTCAGACAAAATGTAAGGCATTTTTTTGATCTTGTGTCCTAAACAAAATGATAGTTTATCGAAATACGTGATCGTCGGCACAACCGAGCGGCAAAATCAGATAATAATATATTTTGCTGCCCGGCTGTACCGAATCATGCTGACCCAAACAAGCTTATAGCACCCCTGACAGACCCTGCGCTCCGAATGCACCTCAGCATTTATTTCGTTTTATTTGAGGACAAAAACTAGTACATGACATCTCATATCTCATTATACAAAAGACATCATGGAAGCACTGCCAGAGACGAGACAAGACAAGACTGATAGCTCTCATGTAGTCATGGAATTGGAACATGGCAATGCTGGTTAGTGGTAGAAAGAGGTTTTGTGTTACAAATACACAGCTTTATTTAAGTGCAGACTTATATAAAAGCAGTTGGGAAGTTTATACCTGTTTCTTCTTCATGACGGGTGTGGTTGGTGTCCTGCACGGGGACACTGGATCAGTGAGACGGTGACGACGCCTACCTCCCAGTCTGAAATGCTGAATTAAAATGTTCCATGTGGTCATTTTTATTTACTGAGAAAACATACTTTTATACAGGGAGGCAGGGACATTGACGGGCCAATTGTAACCATGAATTCAGCACTTGATCCTGAACCCTCTGACATAGACCGTGGATTTTGTTGCCCGTTCTTCTCCATAGAGATCTGCGTTTTGGAATGGGCAACTAGCTTCAACTTTCCAACTGATCGACTTTTTTACAATTCAAAAGTGCCTGTAAGTGGTTTAATTGAAATAAATGCTTTGAATTTGAGTTTGAGACGTCTTGCATCGGTTAGCAAAAAAAATTTGCTGTTTTATAGAAAAGTATACAACTAATGCGGTTAAAATTAATGAAACAGCATTTTTTTTTAATGTTGGGGAGCTCAGAATCAAGTATTTGTGTGTTGGAGGCTCTTTTTTAATGTTTGTTTTTATAGTTATTGTTGATATTTGATTCACAATGAATCCAAAAGGGTCGAATGGACTAATAAATGGACTTATAGTATTTGCCTTTTCATGCACACATAGACAGAATCTGTTGTATCTCAGTAAAAGTTTCCTAGGGATTTAAAGATAAAAACTATCAAACAGGAAATCCAAGCTACTGGCACCCCAAGACTCAACCGGCATAAATGAGCTGTAGTATCAACCACAAGGGATGTGGTTTAATACCATGCAATATCAGGAACCATAGTCTACCGATTGCTAAATGACCCAGGACAGATTGCATTCAAAAGGAGAAAAAAGGTACTTTTAGGTACAGGTAGGTATGTGGACGAACAGACATCAGTATTTGGTAGCTACAGTGACAAGAACCATACAAACAAATTTTTAAGCAGGATGTGAATATGTTGTGACTAAATACAGTCTCGACTCCAAACTTGTTATGCCCAAACTCATTGATTTGTAGAAAGGGACAAATTGAAAAGGTCTTACCTGTTAGGGCACTGACTTTATTTAGTACTCATGATGAAAAGCAAAAGTATAATTTACTTAGGTACTTTTTTTTAGAACAACAGCTAAGTAAATAAGTTATGGTTTTTGTTCTTAAAAGGTTTGTGACTTCACATGTTAATTTTTGAGCTTTATTCTGGAGTTAGTTTCAGTTTATTGCTTTCTTAGACACATGACAGACTCAGGCCATTACATAGGACAGGGTATCATATTGGTACAGTATTAGAAATACATAAACACTGGGTGAACATTCAGAATGGTACTGGAAAAGATCGATAATTGTTACTATGGAATTTTCGGCCATACAATTCGATGTTCATTTTATAGAAACGAATAATCTATGATAGGATATCGGTGTTGGTAATTTTAAATATAGGTTTTATGTTGAGTTTTAGCTCGTTATAAAGAAGGTTAATTTAATTTTTTGTCTCTAAATATGACTCGGCAGAAATTACCTGTGATAGATTTCCGAAGGTGTTTCTTACACTTCGAAATGTTCTTGATATCTTATCAGCACCCGACTGCAAAGCACGACGGGAGTTCGCGAATGAACTCGTCTTGAATATATTCTTGTTGTAGCAACCTTCAACATTTCTAAGACTCTCCCTGGCCGGCGAATCGATCACCGAATCCTTTACAAAAGGATCTTTCATTTTAAAGAATTTGTACGTCGCACTACCAATATAAATACACTATTAGACTACTAAAACTAATTTCTTGCTAAAAATCTACCGACAACTCACACTTCGATACACATTTTCGTTAATTTTTATGTAAAAAAATCAATCAAGCCGAACACGACAAAGACCGTTGATTTTGTTGTTTTTTTAAACGGTAACTCTAACTTCCTTTTCTTTATTGTTCAAGCTTGAACAGCTGGCTTTTGGCCCGCGTTCCATGTTATTGCCAGAATTTGTCACATTTTTAGCGGGTTATTTAATAGATTACTGTTGGCTTTTATAGCCGAAATAAGTACATTTTATTTTCATATTGATCGTACGGATAAAGATTAGCAGGCATGTTCCTACATGATTGCTAATCTTGGCACTCTTCCAATCCTTACAGCCTATATTTAAATGAGTTTTATTGACCAGTTGCCAGTTTCTTAGTCTAAAGTCCCCCTTTCAACAAAATATACTTAAAAAAAAAACAACCTCTTCCGGAAAAACACTACAAAGTGAAAAACAGCTATAATTTCGGAAGTGGGTGACTTTGGATATGTATTTGAATATTTTTGTCACCGCCTTCCGAAATTAAAGTCATTTTTCACTTTGTAGTGTTTTTCCAGAAGTTGGTTGTTTTTTTTTGGAAAGCGATTCTATTTTTCACTTTTTAGCTAAAGGGGTAGATATACCCCACACCAATTTGAAATTTCATCATCCTTGGGGTCAAAACAATGCATATTTATGCGATAACAGCAATCGCGGTTGATTTGCTGCGATTAGGGTTCTGTACCTCAAAAGGTAAAAAAGGAACCCTTATAAGATCACTCTCTTGTCCGTCTGTCCGTGTGTCACCACCGATTTTCTCAGGAACGGGTGGACCTAGCAAGTTGAAATTTAACCAGATACTAAGGTCTATACTTCTATAGTCCCTATTAGGTGTATAAAAATCAAGGTCCTGAGTCAAAATGATAAAAAGATATGGGCAAATTTAGGCGAAAACTACCTTGCTTTAAGCAAAATTGACAATTCTAGGTCAACCGGAAGTATCCTATAGGGTTTGGGTCGAAAACCTATATGGTAGTTCCCGTTGACCTAGAATCACGACATTTGGCAAAGAGAAAGGTACTTACAAATAAAGAAAAAATTCCAAACCATAATAAATGTTGAAAATTAAGGTAGATAAATTTTGGTACTTATAAATTTTCGCAAAAATCTAAATTCGCCCATATTTCTTTTATTAAGGCGTGGCGTTTCTTTTCTTTTAATGGGTAGGTACGGAACCCTCGGCGCACGATTTCGACTCGTACTTGACCGGAGACTCCGAAACGCATCATCAGATCTATATGAAATTTAAATGGGATATTTTCGGATTAAACCCCTTTCGAACAAAAAAGAATTCTGTAAATCCGTCTATATATGACGGACTTTTGCCTGAACATACATAAAAAAAACGTCGAATTGATAACTTCCTTCTTTTTGAAGTCGGTTTAAAAAGGCAAACTGCAACGCAGGTGCATTGATTCCCAGTTCATACTGGTTCATACTGATTTTTTTCGTGTTTTACCAACTAATAAAACACATAAGTAATAGCTAATGGTTTTGTTTATTGCTAAGAATTACTAAATATAATAATAATTTATGTTTAAAATAATTATCCACGTTGATGCATGTAATAATCAATGACTGTCGAAAATGCTGCGAAACCTGCTGCGCCAAACAACCCCGCCCTCATGCCACCTAAAAAGAAAGAAAAGAAGTTTGATAAAGGGGTTAGCTGACAAATGCCTGCACTCTGTCTCTGTCCACTCAATCTGTGTGGTTCTTTTCTCAAAATACCACTTCAGACATCAATCTACATCGTCTTCACAAGATCTGACCAAGATTATGTCTGAACTGTGGACTCTGAGTTTGTCACGGCCTTTCTTCTCACAGTAGTCATATAAGAAACGCCGACCTCATCTAGTTTTATAACATTTTTGACAAAACCTACTTGCAGAAATAAAATCATTATTATTCATTCTATTTAGTTTTAGCTTATGAGGAAAGAAACGAACAGCAGAGAAGACTTTTTGATGACAACCTTATTTTGGAAACAGAAAATACCGTTTTTTTTTAACTAGGTACCTACATAAAAGGTGAAGGTGCCGTCTGCAAGGGGCGACAAAAAAAGCGGCAATGGTCTCGCGGTGCCCCAAATTCAATAGAACCTCTTTGAATTTATTAATATTCACACAGCGATAATTTGATGGGATTCTCTTACCCGTGGAAATGGCGCCTCAGTATACTTGCGATTTTTTTTGTCACGATTATAAAACGTAAAGCAGAAGCACATTATAATATAGATGTTTTCACTCATCCTGATAAACACATATCACATTCTTCCATAAATTGTGCATCTGCTTTATATTTTTTCAATCAACAATGTAATACACAAATGAATCATACCTCTTAAACCTATTAGGCCCCCTGTGACCCCACCTGCATAGGTACCATTCTTCCAGTCAGATTTCCCTCTAGCAGACTCTATACAGCATTCAACCCCAGAAAATACACCACCAAGTATAGCAAAGTTCTTTGCGTAACTGAACATCGATGTTTTCATTTCACGTAGTATTTCTTTGGCAGTTTGTGTTTGCATGGGATCTGTTACGGCTACATTTGGCATTAATGATGATGTAAAGAGACCCACTGCTAATCCAAGACCGTATCCTGTAAAGAGAATATTTTTTGGTCAAATTTATTAATTATTTAGCCAGAATGACATAAAACCTAGTGCACTGATTAAATCACACTTCAAATTATCAATTTCTTAATATCACAAAAATTCTAATGATTTTAGACCCTATAGGGTAGAAATTTCAGAATTATGTACTGAATTCATGGTTTCTGCAAGCATGACGCTTTCTTTTTTTAGAAATCGTTTGTCTACATTTCTCGGTTCAAAACTGTCAACTGTCTTTTCTTTCTTATTTTTTCTTTTTTTTTGAAAAAAAAAAAAAAACGTTGCCCCACACTAGGAATTACTCCTGTATTGTGGGTGCGTTTACAAACATTTAAATACACATATACAAACAGCCAGACCCGGAACAACTACTTGTAGGTCATACAAATATTTGTTCCGTGCGGGAATCGAACCTGCTACACGCACCACAGCAATCAATCGCTTAACCACTGCGCCAACCGTGCTGTCTACACGTAACCACTGCGCCAACCGTGCTGTCTACACGGGAACGTCATTTTTGTCTAGTCTTCCGTCGACAAAACGCTTCTCTACAGTTCTTGTGCTAAGCCTGCATTTTGCTTGTCGATGTCCCGAAAGGTTTAATCAGTTTAACTATTAGGGGGTATATTCATAAATGATGTTAAGTGATGTGTAACATCAACAATGATTAGTTACTCATTCGCTAATCATTACTTAGCTTTATACAGCATTTATAAATAAGGGGGTAGATACAGGGTTGCACCTGTATCTAATAGGTAATGTAATAGTTAAAATGATTAAGGCTTTCAATCTGTATTTAAAAATTACATAGATATTGGGTATAGACCAGAAACAGTGAAAGATGAAGAAGCTCCCTGATTGATACCTTCATGGAAACAACAGGCTGTAAATGAGTTTAATGGCTTTTGTACACATTTTATTTTATTTATTCACAGACCATAAACAGCTACAATATCTGTTGGATGAAATAAAAAATAATACAAAATATTAAGAATATTGCAGAAAAGAAAATATGAATTGTACATTGTTTATTAAACATTGGAAATATTGAGGTTAGAGGGTTGTCTTAGGGGCTCAACAGGAAGCTGCCTCTATAGGCTACATTAATTGATAAATTTATTCTTCTTCTTAGCGTGTTGATAGCAATTTAAATACAGTCAGCCCAGAATTTGACTACGATTTTAGCACTTTCAGCAACGCCCCATTGTTTGTGGAATAGCACCACATTTACACTCCAGGGCGGAGTCATAGGTGAATCTCCAACTGAGTAGGTTTTTTTTACTTTGGCCTACCTGAGTCCGGAGTCTATTTAAAGACTTCCAGGAAAGCCAAGGCAACTCATGTCCAGGTGCGAGATTTTCTGCGGGTGGAATGATTGGGTTTGGCAAGGAAGCACCATCTCGCCACTGGCTTAGCTGTTCCTTAGACTGTTCGCCAGTGAGAGGGGGACACACTTTAAAAAGCTTTTGCGGCTTAAAGTGTGAAAAAATATTATGTTGGTGCATTCTCATTTTTCTAAAATTGTAGATCAGCTACAATAGACAATATTACAAAAGATACTCCATAACAATGGTTAAAGTTGAATTATTGGATTTTCTTAAGAATCTATTTTAGGCAGGACATTATTACGTAACAAGGGACCATTCATGAATGACCATACGCAGTAGTTGTTTAGAAATAAGTTGCATTAGTAGTCTACTAATGCAACTTATTTCTTATTTTCTAACTTAACATGTTTGGTAAATATTGATTGGCAACTGCAGTATTTTGTGTTGTGAACAGATTTGGGATTGGCAGTTAACGGTAATCAGTATCTTGTTTTGTCTATAGTTATATTATTCAGTTAATTTAGCCCAATGGCAGAGTTTACACTGCACATACTGGGTTTAACACTTATTCACCTGTACTTTTTCTGCAACAGTTAGGTTGAATATTCTCTGACTAGCAGCACTATGAGAATCTCTAGTTGCATCAAATACTAGGTTGGTATAAGAGATCATTAATAGATACTATATGAGTACACACAACTTACCAATAACACAACTGGTCACTGATTTGAAGGGGCAGCTTTCAATAGTTGCTTCTATCATCTTCTCCTCATTAGTTTTGATGATGACTGGCCCGAGGATTCTTGGTATTATGATATTCTCACGAAACCTGTGGTTGTTGCCGACCAGGTACTTTGTAAGTGAATCGTAGTCATTGTCTTCCATAAATTTTGATAAATTCGGGTCTGTAGGTGGTCGGAATAGTATGGACATTGTGAACACTGATTATACTATGACGTTTCTATACATTAAATAATCTTATTAAATTATTGTTGCACAAAGATCGTTACTGAATTTTATAACCTACAAAGTATTCCGCAGATAATATACTTAGATGAAGTAGATCAAACTAAATTCCATTATTTCGTCCGAGACATTGTGAGTTTGACATTGTTATTGTGCTTGACACTTGACAGTTCTCCGGGTCTTGGTACATTTGTGGTGGCGCTGCTTACAGTCAAAGTAGGTAAAATCCTTCCTATCCTAATAATCTTCAGCTCAGTTTCTAATTTTACCGTGGGTCAAGAAATAATGGACATTTGCTAGCACGGGCATGACAGCACTGACACTGACTCTACTGACATAACCTTCTAGGTTTTGACAGATAGTTATTTACGAAGTAAGCTGTAAATAAATTTAGAATGAAAGAGCAACCTTACCTTCGGAACTGTAACTAAACTTATTTTTATTGTTAAATGTTTAATTTATTTCAGTAATAAATAATGGATTTTATTTGATGTGTCAGTTTTTTATAGAATTTCATCTTTTTTTAATTAATCCCACTCTGTTTTGACAGCTTTACAAAAAGCTTCGTGAACAAAAGTAAACAAAAAGATTCGAGGTTGTGCAGCCGAGTCAGTCTCAATCTCAATTATCTATTTACATACATTATTTATATAATGTCTGATTCTTCCGAAGATGAGGATCTTTCACGTTTCAGAGAAGTCGTGGATACATCTTTTACTAAGTTGATAAACGAATCTCGAGGGCTAACGACGAAACAAGACGCCAGTGACAATGGTAAGTTTCCATTACATTTAATGATGGAAATGGTATTAGCTAGCATAATATTGTAATATGTATTTGCAATATAACACGTGCTTTCGATATAATATCACTCTTTTCACTTGTTGATTAATTTGGTATAACCTCACTTTTGTACAGGGCTGTATTTAGGATTTGACACTCAGGTGCAACAAACATCACTTTATAAATATTTTTCTAGAAAACTAGAGGAATATTTTCTTGGATTGTTGCATTATTAAAGCTGTAATAAATATTTATAGGATGGTTGCATTAAACAAAAATACTTATTTTCAGCTCAAGAAAAACCTAAATCTAAAAGAAACTTGGAAGTATCATCTCACTACAATGATGTGAAAGTTCCAAAAGACATGCAAAAGAGAATTGGTGCCAAAGTATCTGAAATAATACAGAAAAAAATAGAATTTGTGGACATGGCAATTAAACCTAAGTAAGCTTCTACTAAAAAATGTTTTTCACTCACGCACTGATAACAAGATTGAAAAGCACTATAATTAATATCTTTGTAATATCTTTCTTTCTAGAAAACGCAAGATCAGAGGTGGCGTAAAACTATTTAAGGCTTCTGAAGGATTTTTGTCATGTGAAGAGGTAAAGGACACCTACACTGAAACTCATAATATTAAATCTAAAAAACTCAAAAATAAAAGAAGACCTATGAACGGGGAAGACAGTATAAATGAAGATGGTAAGTATTTTTTCCATCACAATTACACAAATGAATTTATATTATTTAAAATTAAAGATTTACACCTAATTTTACAATTTAGTTTACTATCTCTTAATTCTGGGTTCTTCAAGGTTCCAGAATGGCTTAATAAAATCAAGTTGTGACACTACCTATCCGTTGTTCTTTCAACACATCAATATAACTACTGTAGCTGCATTCACATGTTAATATCTCCAGTTTTAACTTCCTTTTAAATAGATACTTGAACTATTATTTTGTCACTATTTCAAGTATCTTTAACAGATTTTGGAAGCCATTAATTAATCATTCTCTTTGTAGATAAAGTTAATGCTGTGGTAGTCAGTGGAGAAACTATTTTATCCAAAGAAGAAACAAAAATTTGGAAGTCGAGGCGAAAAGAAAAGCTTTTTAAATATAAAGGACAAAAGAAAAGTAAGGTTTTGACTGAAGTGGTATAGATATTGTGTACCTACATACGGAAGGTTACTGACATTGGCAACTGAAAGTAACTATGTAAACATAGTAACTTGAGGAAATAAAACACTTATAAAACATTAAACATTTATTTACAGTAATCACATAACTACGAAATAAATATGTACAAAAGATCATTATCACATAATAACTGCATTCCACTAAGGATTTTTCTTAAAGGACAACCAGAATGAATAAACGGGAAAAATACATTAAGCTGTACCTATACCATAGAATGTGAAAGTCTTTTGTATTTTGTTTCACTTTGGCGAATTTTCTGTAGTCAAAGGAGATTTGGAGCTTTTAAAACTTACAAAAACATGTCCTAGACACCATCTGTTATACCAATAGATTAAGTTGTACATTTTTCATAACATAAATTCATTGATACAGCAAGTAAATGCAAGTATATGAATATGAATATGAATATGAAATGCACCGATCCCAGCGTGGCTTGACCAGACTCGATAAATCGAATGAACCCCAAGATTTGCACTAGCCCCTGGAGCCTCATGCTTCATGGTGTTACAGAGGCCATTGCATATCAAGAAGTAGACCGGGGGGCGCGGTAATGGTCAGGTAGACGTGCCCATAGGATAGGAAAGGATTGCGAGCCTACCGGATATGCATCCTTGAGTAAGCATTGGACTAGTGGAGAGACGGGTGGTATTTATTTATAGGAGGGCATCTTTTCACGACGTCGCCGGCATGTTGATTCAGGTCGGGCTTCTTGGGTACGTTCAATTGTTTTCTTAGCTCTTTTCTATGCCGTTGCTTCGCTATGTTCTGTTTTGTTGTTTTCGTAGTAATATTCTGAGTTCTCGCAGCTAACAGTTTCTGATTTTTTGTAGATATTGCTAGCCGCTTTCTTGATCTTAGTTTTGTCTCCAGCCATGTCCTTTCAAAACTGGATTCCCATGTCGAAGTATTTCATTGCTTGTTTTAGATTGTCATTCCTTGGGTAAATAGGTCGTCCGAGGTTCTTAGATTTGGCCTTGTACTGCATTGCTACCTGCAATAGGTGTGGTTTATCCCGTCTGAAGACGTGTGCTAAGTAGCACATCCTGTGTTTCTTGATGCGTTTTGTTACGGTTTTTTCGTCTAAGATTTGGTGCATTTTCTTAATTATTAGTTTATTCCTGATGTGGTTAATCAAGTCTCTCATGATAACTCGTTCATATCTTCTGAATCTTAATCTGTTCACCTTGGGTCGATACTTTTAAGTCATATATCATACAAGGTACGATAACTCTTCGATACATAAGTCTAGCTAACTTCCAGTCCATCTTTGCCTTTAGTATGAATGGTAGTAATGATTTGCGTTTCTCGTGGCCTGTTGGCATCATTTTCTAATTGTGCTTTTTCTGCTTGTGTATGTGCCTAGCTATTTTATTTCGTCCATTGTTAGTATACTTATTCCGTTGAGGGTCACGTTGATTGTTTGCTGTGATGTTATGGGGTCCCTAATTAGAATGTTTGTTTATGTTTCGTTTATTTGGAGGCCTGCGGTATTTAGTAAGGGTTTTGTGTGGTATAAGATGCGCTCTAGTCCTTCTAGATCGTCTGCAATGAGTATAAGATCGTCCGCAAATGATAATACCAGGGGGAGTGAAATGCGGTCCTGATCTAGTTTGATTAAATGGGTTGCATCTTTAAGGGTTCTAAGGACTTCGTCGAAGACTAATGTAAAAAGGCGAGAGGAGTGAGGGCAACCCCGTTTAACTCCCTTTCCTTTGATAATTATAATCCAATTGCTTTGCTGGCCACTCCATTTGATGCATGTTCTTACATTCATGCATACCTTGATTATCCTGTTGGTCATCGATTTGTTAGTTCATTGCAATAATTATCCTAATGCCTTAATGTCTTTAAGTCGACATTGGTGTTTTCTATGACAAGGGCGATAGGGCGAGCGTAAATTCGTTTACTTGCAAATCCTTCCTCGTCTAGGACCCTTTCGTGCATAAAATGCGGTAATCTGTTGATCCATTGTTTAAAAGGGACGCTTGGTAGTTACCTAATCCTGTTATTGCATCGTCTATTTTTTTATTTTTTTTGTTTTTACTACGCATCTGGCGTAAATTCTGTAGTACCATTATGCAGCGATATTCGTTCACGTCTTCTAGTTTTTTATTTTTGGGATTAGTACCTGCGCGGTTTCAAGCCACTTGTCCGGCACTGTATTCTGTGTCCAGGCTTTATTCTTGTGTATAGTTGCGGTTTCCTGTTATATTTGGGGCATCGTTTTGTTAAGTTCGGTTACCACAGTTACCACTTGGTCCGTTCCGGGAGTTGTCTCGTTTGGCTTTTATTGATGATTACCATTACTTCTTCGGCTTTGTTATTTTAACATTTGGTATCTGAAAAGGCCCTCGCTCCTTTTTTTTTTGTTTTCCTGGGGGACACCTTTATGTACGCGGATCTCCTTCGGCGTTTTGTTTGTTGTTCCTGTAAAACGTGTCGAGCATTTGCCTGCATTTTCCGGTGTGAAATGTCCCCAGTCCGGTGAAGCGGGCTCTGCGTGTTTTTGTTCTTCTTGATATTTAACCTTTTGGAGTGTTGTCTGCCATTATTTTTATGCCTATTTGGATTATCCGGTTCCCACTTTGTAGGTTAGCAAGAGCTAAGCGATGGTCTCTTTATTAAATTGGCTGAAGAATCAGTTTCCTGAGCAGCGGTCGGTTTTAATAACCTCCGTTATTGTGTTCCAGGGTATTTCGATGTCTTTACTCGTTGGGATGATGTCTTTATTTGCTAGTTTTTTTGTTATCCAGTCTTCGTATTTTATTTATACAGAATTTCTGTTGAGAGCTTGCGTAGTTGCATTGTTTGTGCTTGATATGACCCCGGTGTGTGTTACTCGCTTTTCTTGAGGGGTGCCAATCACAGTGTGGAGATGTATGTTCCTGAGTTCAACCCTGTTTCCTGTAGGTTGGCTATATGAATGCCGCTACGTGAAGGTTCAGCGTCTATTTGATTTTCTTTCTTTGGCTGGTGTTGAGGCGCCGATGCACAGGTCTGGTCAAGTGCGCTTAATTGCGGTAAAGGTCTGTTTCTGGGTGTTGTGTATCCAGTGTCGTTTGCGATTACGACTGATAACGGTGTGAGTAGCTTGCTTCTTGTTCTTCACACGGTGTTAATGAGTTCGCTAATTGGGGGCTGTTCGTTTGAGGCCGGGGTTTCGTGGATTTTTCTTGCTCTTCTCGTGTGTTTTACCGGTTATAAGGATTGGCATGTTGCGGTGTTTTAGCGTTGTACTTAGGATGTCGCTGTTTGCGGGTACTAGTTCGCCAATAGGTGAATACCCTTGTGCGTTTCTGTTGTTTCTGTGCACATTTACGAGATAGTATTCGGACAAGGCGATGATGATATCTTCGCCACCACAAAATGTTATATTAAACTAGCCCCTAACCGCGGCTCCGGCCGCGTGGAAGTCGGTTATAGCGTATGTTTCTATATGAAAGTAGCCTATGTCTCTCTCCATATTCTAGGCTATATCTCAGCCAAATTTCATGACACTTGGTTCAGCGGTTTAGGCGTGAAAGCGTAACATACATACAGAAAGTCACTTTCGCATTTATAACATTAGTAGGGATTGTGCGTTTATGTATTTTGCTATCCTTTATTCCTGGAAGAGAATGCTGTTAGGGAGAAAATCACGTATATTATTTAGAAGTGATAGGAAAATTCTATCATCCTGTCGATGTTTCCAAATATATGTGGCGAGATCTTGACTGACAGTCCTATGATCGAGTGATTAAATTATTTTTTGAAAACACTTTTGTTTGTAGTGCAAGTCCAGGACACGTGCAAAGGGGCTGAGGCTGACTTGACCTTTTTTTTTGGTTACTCTGTAGAACAATAGCGTGCTATGCGAACTTAAGAATTAAGGGTAACTTTTTTGTACACTTCAGCACATATGGGCCGTGGGCCGACTCAAATTTCGGTAACCGTGGCGTTACAAGTTATAATAATACAATCTTTAGGTACTGCGTTTTGAGCGATAGGTACCGTATTTTGCGCTAGAATAATAGCGTAAATTGGTTTGTGCCGCCCTATTATATATAGTGTTAGCATACTGGCCCACAACGAACCGGCCGGCCGGTCGTTCTCAGTTTTATAGAACAAATCCCTGAAATATTAGGAACGATCTCACCAGGTTTAGCCGCCAGGGGTCAGCCATGTCACTCGTCCTCCAGCAGCCAGTCTTCGCTGCAGGCTGAAGCGCACTTACATCACTTTTGCTCCCTTGTTTTATACTCGATACAGCAAGTAAATGCAAGTAAACTCAAAATTATGCAACAACTTATTGGTAAATGAATTACAGTTTTTTAGAAATTAACTTTTCAGAACGTGCGATAGGTATTTAATTTGACTGTTTTTGCTAGATTTTTAGTTATAATAGAATAGGCGGTTACTAGTGCTGTTAAAAAAATATGTTGAATCAAATTATGTTGTTCAAAGGTGTAAAACTAATATTTTTACAATATTTTCGCACAATTTAAAAGGAAAAGGAAATTTTCAAACACACTATTCCAATGCACTGCTTATTCATGAAAATAAATAAAAGGTATTCAACGCAATGACACTGGGCTTAAAATTATCTTATAACAACTTATTCTAAAACTTAACACTCAGACATAACTTACTGGTACTAACGACAATGCATATTTATAATTGATCAATCAATCATCTTCATATCTGCAGGCAAATACAGTCAAAGACTTTTACGCGCTATAGGTATTCATAGATGAACTGTTTTGCTTACTCTTAAAGGAACATGCATTGTTTGAAAGAGTCATGTTTAGGCTTTTCTATCAACTGACACACCTAAAATTTTGTTTGTCATCTAAAAGACGCGATGAAACTGTTATGTTTGTTCGCCGCATTTTTAGGCGGATAGAATTTGGAAATTCATTTTTCAGAGTAAGAGATTCAAATGTCATGAAATTGATTGCTTTAACAAATTACACTAAACAATATACAAAAAAAAAAACATTTGATTAGGTACCTTAAAAAATAACAATTAACTTTGGAAAGAACGCATAATTTACCAATCTTGAGTTGTGTCTTAAAGGCCATCTCACACAAAATCCTGTCATGCACCTATTTGTACTTTTATTGCACCCATAGACATCCTGAATACGGCCCTGGGGCTTTCCACAAACTAATATTTCTGGTCCTTTTTGCTAGCAGTTCTTGACTGTAGAGTTTATGGTCCCCGATATTTTTTATCCGAAGTTCGAACAATTCGTTTAAAATCTACAATCTTTCGCTAGGTGCGGTAGGTAGACTTCTTCCTGCGTGTCTCGCTGATAGTTCGTCTTGTGTGAAGGCTCTGTTGTCAAGACCGCTGCGCTTGTCCGCGGTTTCGTCAGTTGTGGTTTCTGGCTTCTCAATGGGACCATCCATCAGGAACATTGTTAGGAAGAACATTATGCTGCCTATGGGGTAGAAATATAATGATTAAGTTTGATGCTAAAGAGCTAGATTCTTGCTTTAAAATGGGTGTTAAAAACTTCGTTAACTGAGGTAATTTTACATAAAAAAGTGTGTCCTGGCGATGATCGCCAACAGATTGGATCGCCCTTATATCCGGCAATGCTGCAGCAGACATATTGTTATCTTGTGTGTTCGTTATTGTCTCGCTTTTGTTATCCTGTCTGTATCCTTTATGTATATCTTGAATTAAACTTATTTTATTTTAGTGAAAATTTCGTTACTCTTTTACCCAAAATAATATTGTGATAATTAACTAAATACTACAATGAATTACAAAAAATAACTTATTAAGCCCTTGATTAAGGATAAACTTCTGACAAAATTAGGTGCTAAGTCTGGACAAAACTAAATTTATCTACGCAAACTTACTTAAGGCATAAAATCCAGCGTAGAAGATCATAATGGCCTCCCTGTATCCGATGATTTTCGACACGGGGTCCACGAGTATGGGCAGGTTGCCGCCGACGTTGTTCATGACGAAGAGGAACACTCCCACAGTGGTGGAGCGCACGGACAGTGGCACTATCTCCACTAGGATGGCGAACACGATGCCGAACCACATCTCAGCTGGAAGGGAGAAGTTTAGTGTTATTATCAAATTTCCTGGGTTGCTAATAGATTGCTACGTAAGATGGTGATGTTAGAGATCTCTGTGAGCACTACTCGCTTAGATCTAGGTGCCTACGTCATGAGAGATCAATAACTAGTTTTAGCTGACCTCACATTGTATAGGCTTGTCGTACAATACAAAATCAGCTTATACTGAAAACGAATAGCTTGATAAATCGTCGCGAGTATACGCCATGGCGTGGCACGTTATAATGTTCATTTTCGTGTAAAAACCAATAAGATTTAGCAGAAGGGTATTGTTTGGAATTATAGGTACATACGTTATAGGTACATGTAAAGAGTAGGAATAAGGGAGAGTAAGGATATGTCAAAAAATAAGGTACTACTTTAGGTTTTTGATCAGAAAATTGAGCCGTGCCACTATTCGTAGTTAGGATAATAGGTATTTTAAGTGGCTTACCAAAGAAGTAGGAAATAGCAAGAGTGATCATGGCCCACAGTGGTCCAAACACGACGGATCCGAACGCAGGCAGGGTAGCAATCAGTTGAGATACCGCAAGTACCAGTACCCTTGAACGAACGCCCATTTTCTCGACGTACCTGTAAAAACAAAAGAGATTATTTATGGACATAAAAAATGGCAGTGTTAAAATATTCAGATTGAATTTTTACGCTGACTTTTGAATAATGAAAATACAAAATATATTGTATGTGGCGATGTGATTGTATTTTTTTTTTGTGGGCGGTCCAATTAACGAAGATAAACAAAGTTTCGCCCACTCTGTTTAAGCTTTCCAAAGCTAAAAAAAAACGCTGTTAGCATTTTCACGTTGGATTTTCTTTTCATGTTTTAAGGCTATAAAAAAATACTACAAACTTGCAACCTGGCCAAAATATTTGTTTTCCAATCTAAACCACGTCATTGTAGATAGTTACCCATCCTAATTTCGCAGCCACTGGGATCAGACAGTCAAACGACAAAAAAAAATACAAATTAATTTCTTACTTGTCCGAGATAACTCCTCCAGCCACAACTCCAATAGAGCCGATACCAACGGTAACAGCAAACAACCACCAGCCTAGATCTACATCAGGGAAGTAGTCACGGTAGTACAAGTCCGCGTTGTAGGCGAAGCACATGCCTCCTGCAAAAAAAAGGCAGGTGGTTAGGATACAGTTATAACTGGATAGATAGGTAACAGTGGCCAAGGATCCAGTTCAGTCAACGGCCATGATGCAGATGTCAGAAGAATTTTGTTGACTTGGGTCCTAGAGATTTATGACCCACCCATCCCTCTAAGCGTCGGTATAATTTACGAAAAACGATATTGTATGATTATTGTGATGTCGAGAATTCGCGATGTTGTATAAATGCTAATCGCGCGAAGCGTCAGTGGTGTGAAGCGTAGTAATCTGCCCTGCCAATCCAAAACACTGTAACTTTAGAAAACCACATGTGAGATACTGTAAGCTTTGTTAGTTTTTCAGCATGTTTAAACCTTATTTTGAACGTTATAGGTACAGTGTTTTTTGGCTTGCCATATCTTGCAAAATATACATATGCTCAGGTACTAAATTGACTTAAAGAAACTGATTGGGCGTTGTTAAGCTTAAACATTGAAAGTTGAGTTACAGTCTTTTTGATTGGCACGGCAGAGTTCTCGTGTGGCATGGTAGATCCCACTACAGTGCCAGTAACTAATATCTAATCGACGCTACGACAAGTACTCCTCTAAGTCTTAATTACACCCTTGTTAGGTGGTTAAACTAATGAAGCGGGCACAAAATTCATTTGGGGGTACCTACTCGTTATTTAATTATGTAGAACTTTTTACACGTGTGGAAAATACTACGTAGCTACGGGAAGCTGACCCCAACGGAGTTGGGATAAGATCTGCCTTTTCCCAAGTCTGTTAGGGTCGGCTTGCAGTCTTACCAGATACAATTGAATACCAGTGTTTTACATGCAGCGACTGCCTATTTGACCACAACAGTCACTGGGCAGTACAATACCCCATTAGGCATTGAGAAAAAACATTTAGCTTAGACTTTCCCACTACTTATTCATAAAAGAAACAGGAGCCGGGATAAAGATAATGATGTACGTAATTAAATTGGCAGGTACTGCTCCTTCTGATGGCTTAGAGTTTCCTAGGTGACCTAGATAAGGTCAAAAGGAAGATATAAATGTCTCAGTGACTGGCTTATCTGTCTATACGAGTCCGGTTTACTATAAGCAGTGTCATAAACACGGAAAATGAAGAAATGAAGCTTTTACTATATCTACTAATGCATTCTCGCTCACGATGATCGAAAGTATTCTACGGACACGGAACATTCAGTGTCACGAATGCTGTCTATCTTCGCCACACAGCAAACGACAAAGATAAATATTCACAGGTGACGGCTAATCTTGAACAATTGTTATTGAAGAAGATGCCTCTAGTCTTGTCCTTCTAATTGAGTCGTTTTATCCCTATGGTAGGTTCTACGAATCTCGCTTTTGCTAAAATTGAATTCTATTTAGGTAAAATAAAAACATTAGCACTCCACTTCTTCTTGCTCCGCGTTCAAAGACGTCGACTTTGCGTAATTACTTTATGATTTAGATTCTAATTAACTGCTGTGTACAAATTGTGCGTTTGAGGAAGAAGTTGTTATAGGGAAAGCGTTTTAATATGCATGTCTCAATACTTTTTTACGTACGTAATAAACGCATAAGATAGGTACCTATTTTTTTTAATACGTGGGTTTTTTCTTTCAATTTAACATTCTGAAGATCATTCCAATTTAAGCTTGGACGTGATAACTGTTTTTCCGTATACGTAATAGTTATCAACAGCAATGCCTATCCCTCTGCTAATCCATTAACATGTAGGTGCCTACCGATATAAAATAAACAAAAACATTATTTTCATGTTTCAAGATAATGATTAAAGTTAAAAGGCCTGTCCCTTTCAGTCGTAACAAATACAATTAGGCCAAAACGAAGATACTTTAACGTTGAATAAACTAACAAAGACATCTTGAAACAACTACAAAGGATTGGATGTGACAGACTCTATTAGGCGGAGAGGTTTGCGCCCCTCGAGACTCCGGCGGCGGGCCTAAATATGGGGGCATATTTAGGCCCTGCCAAATAGGTATGGAACTTTTCTATTTTATTTACACTTAATGACTTATATTTAGTCAACTTAATTGGCTTCTTTTGAGACTTACCTATAGGTAGGTAAACAATAGGTATTTTCTTCATCATCATCATCATCATATCAGCCGAAAGACGTCCACTGCTGGACATAAGCCTCCCCCAAAAGGGGGGATTTGCCGTAATCGCTACGCTTGCCAGGCGGGTTGGTGATCGCAGTATGGTGGTCAAATGCATAGAGAACGCTGCTGCCCATTGTCTAGTAAGTCCCTTAGTCGAGACCCACGGGAAGAAATGAGATGGTGTTATTCTTTTACGTCCGGCACCACACGGCACGTATTTTCTTAGCAGTGTTAAATAAATAGGTAATTCTGTTTAGTCCCAACGTTAAACATAGTAACCTACGATACGACTTTAGGCTCACACAGACGCGACTCTAGTAAGTAGATCAATTTCAATGAAGTTTTCATAGAAATTGTTCTATTAAAGTCGCGTCACGCTGTCGCTGCGCGCCTGTCTGCGGCAGCTTTTAAGCAGCAGTGAACTTTCGCGTAGGTACAACTTTCTTCAATAATTTATTGTGCTTTTAAAACAATAAACATAACCGAACGATAGAATAAGTCGCCGAAAACTGTTGTTAATTTTAATTTGAGATACTACGGAAGAAACAATAATAATTCAATTTATTTTCCAGTGTCTCTGCTAATGCTTTTAGTAGGCATAATTTAGGGAACCATAGAGTCCTACTTTTTAAAGCCTCCCGCAGACAGGCGTGACGTGACTAAATTTCTATGAAAACATCATGGAAATTATTCTACCAGAGTCGCGTCGCGCGTGTATGCGAACGGTTTTATATAATTAATTCCAAAGTTTTTTATACTATACGAATAACTTTATTGACGCTGAGAAGAGTTACCTATAGCCAGGCGCGGTCGCAGCCAAAGACTTTGGGGGGGGGGGGTCACAGACAAAGACTACCTACATATTAATAAGAAAATGTATTTTATTTTCGAAAAATTACTATTTAATGCTTTACGTTTTCGGCTTGGGGGGGGGGGGTCGTGACCCCCAGGACCCCCCGCCCCCTCGGACCGCGCCTGCCTATAGCGTAGGTAGGTAAAGTCAGCAAATTAAGTCTATGAACACATACTTTTACACATCAACGAAATTGCCAAAAATGTCACGATATAAGCTGCTTTTTATGATTTTTTTTTAAATTACCCAATAGGCCTGCTCCTGACCTCGATCTCGCCTGATGGAGTGCGATGGATAATAATCGAGGATTTCATTTAATAGACAAATTTTGTCAATGTTCCCAAAATTCATCCGTCCCTAAATATTTTTCTTAACAATTACGATTATGAAAACTGAAGTTTTGATCGATATCTGTTGCTAACTGTACCTACATATTAATATGGAGTCTTGTTGTCAGAAGAAATAACAATTATCTAAATATCCGGTGTACCTACCTACCTAGCTACCTACCTACTTACCTACGTATTTATAAAGGCACTTTTAGTTAGGTAGGTACATTAATCCGACCTTGGCTTTCGCGACATGACAAGTCTTTTGCCGTGACTGGCAGCATACTAACTACAAAGGTACATTTGCGTTTAAAAAACTTCTTCGTGAGATAAAAACTTCGCATTTGAATCCTTATTGTAAGGTCGTAAAGCATATGAATAAAAATAAGGGCTTCAGTAAACAGAATATTTTATTGTTGCTTTAAGCGCTTGTGTTGTCTTGTCGTGATATCGTCATAGGTAGGTAGTAATGTACAGTCTCCAAAACCGATGAGGGACCAGGGTCGTCGCATATCGTTGAAGTTTAGTAAGAAATCTATAGAAATTTTCGAATGAAACTAAATTTGAGAAATTAACAGTTTGTTTTTCTATTAATTAAAATAAATTTTATTCGAAAACATCCACTGGTTTCTTACTAAACTTCAACTATATTCAAAGACCCTTGTCACTTATCTCTTTTGTTGACCGTACCTATGTATACCTACATAACATAAATCAATTATACAAAATTGAATCATTTATATTCTTAGATGACGGATAAAAACCTGTGTTATTTAGTACTTACCTAGGTAGGTATTAGGTTAACCTACCTACCTAGTGCCTACGACTTTATATTCGACTAGCTTCCGCCGTCGATAAAAGCCTATGTCCTTCCCAAGGGTTCAAAGTATCCTCATACCAAATTTCATCAAACAAGCAGTACTAGATAGTTATTACCCAGTAACTGGATTGTGGAGCTCAGATGGGCAGTCGTTCCACGTGAAATACTGGTACTTAGCTGCATCCGGTTAGACTGGAAGCTGACCCTAACATAGTTAGGAAAGGCTAGGCAGATGATGACTATATTATCAAATAAGAAGTTAGCTTTACTGGTTTTGTTACCAGAGACGCGCGGAGTATCCTACTTTCCTGCATTATAAATGTGAAAGTTTCTATGCTTGAATCTTTGTAACTCAATCACGCAACAACGGCTGAACTGATTTGGATGAAATTTGGCATACAGATAGATTATAACCTGGCTTAACATATAGGATACTTTTTATCCGGGTAATATGTTCCCGTGGGATACTTTTTGACCTCCGCGCGGCCTTAGCCGCTGGCAAGCGCTAGTTGTACTATACACCTCGCCAACGGCGTTCGCTTGTATCGTATGAAGTATCAGTAACAAGTTGGACTCACCACAATGTCTGATGGAGGCGGCGAGGCACAACATTATGATCCTTGGCTGCGCGATCACGTGCCAGATGGTCACCTGAGGCATCTTCTTGCCAGACTCTAACGTACTGTCGCCGGCTTTGTTGGTTCCTAAACAGATGAAGGTGATAAATCATTGAGGAAGTAAATCGTTTTTGTAAATGCAAAGGGAAGTCAACCAAAGTTCCGTTTAACCTTTTTCAAATGGTTTTTCAAATAGGAGGCCAAACGCCGGGGCGTAACTCCGCTGCCGCGGGAAATCGCGGCACGGCGGACAGAGCTCCGGCAGGATCTCATGGCGACGTGGAAAGTGCGATTGTCGCAACCCAGTGCTGGGCACGCCGCGATTGCGGCGGTAAGTCCCCTCTTTGAGGAGTGGCTTGAGAGGCGGCATGGCGTCCTCACCTTCCGCCTGACACAGGTCCTCACCGGACATGGCTGTTTCGGGAGGTTCCTGTTTCGGATAGGGCGGGAGGAAACGCCCGGGTGTTTCCATTGCGAAGATCGCCCTGAGGACACGGTGGAGCATACGGTGGAGGTCTGCCCAGCTTGGGCGGAGCAACGCCGTGTCCTCGTGGAGGTGATCGGCGGCGGCGATCTCTCGCGTCCGACCCTGGTCCAGGCCATGGTACGGAGCGAGAGGGCATAACTGGCAGTCGCCTCCTTCAGCGAAGCAGTTATGCTCGCAAAGAGGGAGGCGGCGCACGTGAGGGAGATGCAGTACATGCGCCCTCACAGCCGTGGCCTTCGCAGGAGACGCCCTGGGCGTCGGGAATCCCAGGCTGATTCCCGGCCACCGTAGGCACGGGCTTGCGGACGGCGAGTAATGGGTAGCTAGCTGTCCGTTAAGGACCAAGCCCGGGTCGACGGCGCGTTGTGTTCCACGCGCGCCTCAAAGAGATGTCAGCAGCAACAGAGGGGCCCGCAAGGGCCGATGCCTGCCGGGGGTGCGGGTTGTTCGAAAGAGATACCGCCGCCCCTGGCACACAGGCAACTGAGGGAACACGGGTGGGTTTTAGTCAGTAAAAGTCTGACACGCCCTCCCGCTCCACCCAGAGCGGGAGAAGTTATTTGATGATTTCCCACCCAGAAAAAAAAAAAAAAAAAAACCTTTTTCAAATAACACAAGTAGCATCGCTGCGAATCGCTAGTCACATTATTGATGTAGAACTACATAACAATAATATAATTTAAAGAAAGTATTTTGAAACATTTTAAAAGAATAACGGTGGAGCTTCTTGCCCATTCTTCTCCATACGAAACTACTTTTTGGAAGGGGCAACACGAACTGAATCAATTCAATTTGTTTTGTAGATTTTGACTTTGACATTGCTTATCTACACTTTTACCAAAATTTTCTCTTTGGTAATCAAACTGAATTTATTGACTATAAATTGCAGATAATAACAAGATTCAGTCAAAGGCAACTGAGTTGCAACGAATACTGAATAAGACGTATTCGACCATGATACCCCGGAGATGAAAGAGTTGATAAAAAAAAAAATAGTTCATACCTTCTTCCCCAATAGTTGTTCTGGAAGGTTCCCGAAGAGTGAGGAAGGTGAAGAGAGTGATAATCAGACCGATGATACCAGCTCCGAAGTAACATACACGCCAACTCTGTGGAAACAACCAAATTGGTGATGATAAATAAATGTACCTAAACTAATGAGAATTTGAAAATATGTAGATAATTTAAAAAAATGCTTTATAGCTTAAAAGTGATCGCTTTACAATTTTAGCGCATGTAACAAGTTAGATAGACGAAGACAATTCAGTACTGCAATGTCGTCAAATGTTTTCCAGGCTAGTGCAGGGCAAGAGACTGAACTGGCTCACAAACTGGCCACATGCCTAGCTAGCTCATACAATCTTGACTATAGACCTGAACTGATATCAGTTTCCTTTGTTACTGATTATATGTCTCCCAGAAAGAGATAATAAGGACTTTAACTTCTAAACGAAAACATAATGAAACTCACCAGTCCCCAAGCATTAACATCAGGGATGTACCGTCCAACAGGGAAGGCAATTCCGTATCCACCATAGATTCCCCAGTTGAAGATGGAGAGCGCCAGGGCCCTCTGTTTTTCAGGGAACAGGTCTGTCAGGATCCCTGTGGCGAGAGGGTTGCAGCCGGATTCTCCTGCTGCCATGATCATACGCAGGACCACGAGGTGCCAGTATTCTTTGACGGTACCCATCAGAAGGATGGCAATCACGAAGACCAGGGTGCAGAAAGCGAGGATTCGCGCTCTGTTGTATCTATGGGAAGAACAGTGGTATAAGTAAGTTACTATCTTAGTGTGAATTAGATGGCGGATCATAATTATCTGCAATGTGAGATAAAACATGCGATGTAGAAACTGAAACATTTAGATATCAAGATAAGCTATAGGCGAGGGTCGATCAGCTGTTGTAGACACATAATTTGGTATCCGAGACATGTCCTTTAAATCAAAACTAGCGGGTGGCAGTTTCAATTTATAGGGAGTTCTTCCACCCACTGATAGCCTGGTAGTAGTTAACACTAGTTAAAAAAATAATAGTTTAAAAAAACTAAAAAAACACGCTTTAAAAGCCAAACCAAAAAGTCGAAAATAATTTAATTCTATTAAAAAGCGTGGGGTGCTTTTTGAGGTATTTTTATAATCAATTAATATCAAACACCCCACGCTTTTTAGTAGAATTAAATTATTTTCTACGTTTTAGTTTGGCTTTTAAAGCGTGTTTTTTTAGTTTTTTTAAACTATTATTTATTTTCTATTTTTTAGTTTTGCTAACTACAAAAGCGTGTTTTTTTCTATTTTATTTTATTTATTATTGAATTGTCATAGGTCCTCGATAAGTCTACAAAGTTTAAATGAAATCTGACCGTTTAAAGTGGGTCAAAATAGCGTCCAAAGGAGTCGGTTACATACAAACATACAAGTGAAGCTAATATAAAGCGTGTAAAAAAAGAATTACTAGATGGCTTTGATCAGACACATAAATCTCTCTAGCTTCACATAGGATTTATTTATCTGTAGCGATACCTGCAACTAGTGCTGCGTTGTAGCCTCCTTTACTCGCCCAGTATAGTTGAATTATCAATTAAGTGACCATTGCAACTTGTAACTTACTTGTCAGCCACCACGCCGAGTATGACTCCGACGACAGTGAAGACTGCCATGAAGGCGGGGCCAGCCAACACCTGGTAGTCTATGCCCAGACCATTGTAGCCCCATTCGCAGTACCGCGTCCCGTTCAGCATGAGAGTCGCACATCTGTAGAGAGAAATGAGGTGGGTTATTGGTGGATAGGTGTAGTCAGGACCTGCATACCAATTTCGTTACACACTTTCAATCATCCGAAGGATTTTAAAGGAAATAGCAAATGTATTGCTTCATATGTTTCAAAAATGTTGATTTGCCAAAATGAAAGACAGCCATTTAACACACTTACGTGTAACATACATAACATCACGCTTTGATTCCCCGAAAGGGTTGGGTTATTTATATACACCCATATTTCTCCAGTTTTGTAGTAAGCCTTATGACATACTGCCAGGGGTGCGGGTTGTTCGAAAGAGATACCGTGGCCCCTGGCACACAGGCAACTGAAGGAACACGGGTGGGTTTTAGTCAGTAAAAGTCTGACACGCCCTCCCGCTCCAGCCAGAGCGGGAGAAGTTATTTGATGATTTCCAAAAAAAAGTTCTATGTCATAGGGGGCAAGGCTTTTGTTATCATCCGGGCACAAATCCAGACTCCGCACTGCTACTGAGAAATTGCAATAACACTTTGTCCGACCTGGGAATCGAACCCAGATCCTCATGGTTAACAGTAGAACTTCCGACTACTAGCTGCTTCACTCTTGCGTGTGTAACGTCACTACCCCGCTGATACCACTGGCTTGGTCCTGATATTCATTGATGAAATCGATCACGGGAGGAGGCTGAATGAAAAGCGGCACGACCAAAACTATTGACTGAGTTGACAAGAAGATATGTAAGTATTTCGTTTCATTAGACTGAGCTGAATCACGGACAGTGACCAATGAGATATCTTCATGATTACACATTATTTATATAAAAAATATATATAGGTACATGAATGGATGAACCTGTAATACTAAGATAATTCAATCAAAGGAAAGTAGAGATTTGCAGAAAGCGAATCAATCGTCGGAGGTCCGGAGGATAGACGAATCTATACCGTATCTTTATATTTCATTTGATGCGGAATTGATAAAGGAATGGTATGTCTTTCTGTAGTTTCTTATTTTTATTATTGCTCCAATATTACAAGGCAATTTTAGAGTGTTTGATCTGCATGTGAGTTACCATCATCAATTCAGCTGAAAGACGTCCACTGCTGGACATAGGCCTCCCCCAAACTCCGCCACTTCGACCGGTTCTGTGCTTCCCGCATCTAGCGGATTCCTGCGGCCTTCACAAGGTCTTTTGGTCCACCTTGTACCGAGACGTAGAGGTGGACGGCCTCCTTCTATCTCTACGTCTTCCGGTACGCGGTCGCCACACTGTTCCGCGAGCTATATCCTGCCCACTGCCAGTTGGCAATTATTTGGGCTTTATCGGTTACCTTGGTTCTCCCATGGATCTCTTAATTTCTGGTTTGCTCACATAGGGAAACTCCATTGGTCTTTGGGTGACTTTTAGCCTTCTAATAAGGCCCATTGTGAGTGGTCGATGCAAATACGCCGTGAAAGAACGTAGTGTTCTACCTCCATGGAAATAGAGGTGTGTTTTAAATGTTATTAAAGCACGCCTCCTCAAAACTTGGGTTATGAAAAGAGCCGTAAATGCGTTTATCTACATATTTAGACCAAGGGCGAAGAGGCGATATGTCTTCACAGTAAAACGCCTATAATTTATCTGCTTATGTTATTATCATTATTACACCCTGTAAATCATGGCAGGTGTCGCGAAACGCTGTTTACGTTGAAGATAAATCATGGTAAGATCTAGTTGAAAAGCTGTTTACGTGCGCGTAAATAAAGCTGCTTATAGCGACGGCTTTATTAAGTACCTAACATTTATATCGTATGGAATAAAAGTCGTGCTAGATGATTGCTTAATTTTCTCTTTCTAACATACGGTTGTATAGTACAGAGGTTACTACAAGCTGTTATCAGTCTGTTAAAATAGTAAAACACACAATTTTATTATAAATAGAAAAACATATTTGTTTCAAACAAAATAAAAATCGTCATAAATTGGTACGAAATAACCACCCTTGATAATAAGGCTTTCTCGAGGCGATGGTATCAACAATTCAACACAAACTTTATGATATTGTTACCAAATAATTACGAATGAAGTTTAATGTTGTTAAATACAAAAACGAAAAATAGGGTCCCACGACTAGAATATTATTTAAATTGTGCAGATATGTTTCAAATACGTACCTGTCTTACCACGGGGTATTATAGTAGTTCCCAGTAACTGGGTTGTGGAGGTCAGATAGGCAGTCGCTCCATGTCAAATACTGGTATTCAGCAGCATCCGGTAAGACTAGCAGCGGACCCCAACATAGTCGGGAAAAGACTAGGCAGATGCTAATGTTTCAAATACGTAATGTAGAAAACATGTTTTTATTTAATGTGACCAAAAAAAAAAAAAAACCCAATCGCCACACTTTATACAAAGTTTCTCTTAATTTATTATAAAGAATGATCACCAAATTAATTAAACTTCGTTACTAGGTATCAAAAACAATATAAACCATTCCATGAATAAACGGAAACAAAACGTAAATTACGCTGAAGCTTGGAGAAATTGGAGCTCAATTTAATCACAAATCTGACAATACCGCGATAATATCCGTCATTTTAAATACGACCAAGAAATACCTTTTGATACAAGTATAAAAAGACTTCCGATTCCTTACAAAAGTGAGAAGGCAAACATTGAACAAAGCCGAGGGGTGGGAATTTGATCGAAGTCTCGAGGACGAGGACGACAGAACGATGATTCCGATCAGATAAGTTAACGTAATTTATTTTTAGAATCCAATTAGATTCCGTTAATGAAGGAGTTGGAAGCAGATGTTTAAATATTAGACGTTTAATTTATGATTTCGTTTCCCATTGGAGAGTGGTACTTTAAAAGCAATGTAGGGATGAGACCCCTTGATATTGCATTTTTTATGTGGCAGAAGACGCGAGTGGAAGCAGGTGCCTATTAATATGCATAGCTTTACGCTTGCTTTATTTATTTTGGTCCTCCGTACACCGAGGGTTAAAATATCTTTATTTTAGACATACGTAGATACTAGCCTCTGCCTGCGATTTCATCCGCGTGTCCTGCCCGCGTTATTATTTCGTTTTCGTTTAGTGTTCTTTCTGACTTTTCCTCAATTTGATCAGCTCTTAAGGGTCATAGCGTGACGTTAAATAGCTTAAAGCCTTCTATAATAGTTGGGCTATCGAATGAAACAATATCTACCTTTAAATGAACAGTTCTTGTATAAATAATCTGAATCTCGAAAAGGGAACTACGGAAACATAATCTAAAGTCATTTATTCAAATTAGGCTGAGAATCAGCACTTTTCGAATGTCAAAATTACATAAGACAGTCCCCCAAAACGCCCGCCCTTCACAACTTCCTAGTGCTTTAGCTGTGAAGAAGAAGTGGCGCAACAAACTCCCCAGCAACACTGTCTGTTTAGTTAGATAGACTTGATTCTATACATAGGTAGGCAAAGTAATCTACATTACGAGACACAGAACTTAAATATATTGTCATATGTCAGCTAGCCATGCCAATATACCAACAAATAAAATGAAAACTTAACTCAAGCACAAAAAATAAAAAGTTAACAAAGCATACTACCAAAATAATAGCCTTCTGGTATAAATGGCGTGATAGCTTGCATATGCAATGCTGGATTATGTTTACAAATGATAGCCTAGGACCAATCTACCAAGAACCAAATCACTAGCATTTTCCGAGAACTTCCTCACAGCCTGCAGGAAAAGCAAACCACGTTGCTTGACCTGGGTAATTAAGCATACGTGGAATTCGGAAATACTACCTACAAGGTTAGTTATCTTTCGTTAACATACAACTATTATAATAACAGGAATGCTACGTTTTTCAATTACAAATTTTCTAATTTTATAATATTTGTAGGAATACAAATATTATAAATGAAAAAAAATTGTAGGTAATTGAAAAATTTTGTGCATTTTTTTATTTATTTTTAAACGTTCCCTCCTTCACTATGAATTTGTCCTGTATTATGGGTGCGTTTACAAACATTTAAACTCACATACACACAAACAGCCAAACCGGGAGCAACTACTTGTAGGTCATACAAATATTTTTTCCGTGCGGGAATCGAACCCGCAACACGCAGCGCAGCAGTCGATCGCTTAACCACTGCGCCAAACGTGCCGTCAAAAAAAATGTTTGGATATTGATGCTTAATCAGGCCAAAACGCGTGAACGGATTTGAATGAAATTTGGTACGTAGATTAACACGTAGGGTACTTCATATACGGTTAGTATGTTCCCGTGGGATAATTTACTACCTCCACACGAGCGAAGTCTCTGGCAGAAGCCAATTTAATTTTAATGAAAGAGAAAGATATTCAAATTGATACTGCATTGTCTTATCAAGCGTCCCGAAGTTCATTCACCACATTGTTTTAATATGAAAGGGACTAAAGCCTTATACAGACGACCGATTTAAATCGCCCTGTGTTATCTAAAGCTGTTCGTTTTGTGGGAAGTAACAATTGAATTGAATTGAAATTTGCAATTATACCTATATCTTTAACAGATTTAGTACACTGCTCCATTGGAATTTGTACAATGACAGAAAACTAATTAATGAAACTGAATTTCACAAATAAAGAAAGTGTCGTAGATACTACGCGAACGCCCCCTCGTAGCACAATGTATGCTACGCCGTAGCGCTACATTTCTACGGGCATCGCTACGCTAAAAGAAATGCCTACGGGGGGGTACGCATAGCTACCACTAGTTTCGGGGCGACATTGCTAGGGGGTTTGGTTTTCCAATGTCCTGTAGATTGGAGTTGGGTGAAAATATTATACTAAGCATGTTTATTTGTTTATTTATTTTTTGTTTTTTTTACAAATGTGTGTAATCTTCCAATTTCCTCGGAGTTTTCGTACCTATTGTATGTATTTTGTGTGTATTTCGTACCAATACAGTCGGACGTCTGCGCCCAGACTTAAGTTTAAGCTATGTGCAAGTTATCAAAACAGTATGAATTTAATATGGCAGCATTGCCGGACGCGCGCGGTCTAATCAAGTTATAACTTACTTGAACTAAGTTGTAATAACTAGTTACTTGTTTGGCTTGATTGGTCTCATGTTATACAATATGCAAGTGCACTTTATCGATGTAGATTGTGAATTAATCTGATGGTAACTTGCTTGATTTGATGATGGCAGGTTGAACAGAGCCACCGTTTGTACACCACCACGTCAACGGAACGTCAACGACAAACATGGTTTTTCGTACCGAAAGTGACGTCCTGGTGATAGGGATCGTTTGTCCACCGTGACCGAGCTCGGCGGTTCGGGATGTTATGATAGAAAAAACAAAAGCCGGGCGAGCGGTGCCGTCGGTGTGGTAGCAGTATGTGGACAAGAACAAACGTGTTGTGTATTACCACCGGTGCGTCATAATCTCGGGCCGAGTTCTAGTGGTCGCGCCGTAGTACTCGAAAATTGTAAGATTGTAAGGCTGGGATCCCGGCGCTCGGGTGACGGACGACGAGAGTTGAACATGTGGCCATAGTAAAAGTACGTATCGTTACTTCAACACCGTCATCATGTTGTCGTTGACGTCTCGTTGATAGAGGCGGTGGACAAACGGCCTAATGGAATGGCTGCCGTGAAACGGTAGACGGCCTTCATAAGACGGCAGGGATGCCCTGGATGAGACTCGCACAAACCAGGAAAGCATGGCATAAAAGAGAGGAGGTTATATTTAGCAGTGGGTGGATCAAGGCTGCTAATGATGATTATTATTGCTTGATTATTCAATTCATCTATGGCGACGTAAATTGTATTATGTCATTACGACTATTACACGAGGTTATTTTTGATAGGTTATCTTTATTGCTTGGTGGAAAAAGATGATGATGATCTACGATAGAACGACAGAAGATGCCTTTATGGGCCAGTTTAGACAGAACTGATAAATGTCCGAGCAATTTACTGGTTCTATTAAAAATAGGACCGTATTATAAAATTGAAAATCGTATGAATATCGAAACAGTCGGCTCACGCATGCTAGTGACTCGTTTCCTTTTTTTTTCTACTTAAAGCAAAGGGAATACGGTCCTATTTTCAATGGAGCCAGTAAATTGCGCGGGGTTTTTTTTCGTTCTGTCTGAACTGACTCTTACTCAATGTAATTCTACAGGGTGTAACAGAAACCCTATTGCTATCCTTAAGCACTAAAGATAACAGCTGGTATAGAATCACTATACGTAGTTTTAGCTAAAAATAAAGTACTCTAGAATTGGTATCAAATTTTCGGTTTCATATGTTTCTTAAATTCAAATCATAACAAGCGTGTCACCGCACTACGTAGGTCAATAACTTTCCACGTTACTTGCCAATATCACGATAAATCTCTTCCGTGTGATGTGTTTGCTTCAATTTTTTCTGGTATCGATGTATTAAAAATTCTCATAACTTCCGAACATGTAGAGATAGGATTAAAAATCCCTTCCAGTATCGTTTGATATCATCCAAAGAAGCCGTGCCCTTGGTATGTATATACCCTTTCCGTTACACGTTGTATAGACAATTTAAGGAAGCTACTAGTTCTGTCATTTATCTTTCATAATCTAACAAATTTTTTCTATCTATTTTATAAACTAGGATACCTTCTTGTCGGCCTTTATAAAAGGTGCTGATTGATAACGATGCCAAAAAAATATATCGTATATAATATATATATCGTAATAATATAAAAATATTCTTAACTTGTATGTATTACTGAACAAACAAAAACTACTCGAATTTAATACACGTACGTGTTTTTGTGGCAATTATATTGTAACAAAAATCGCATTGTTAGTGTGTTGATTAATTGGATACTAATTATGGTTGTTCGAAGTATACATTTTGATATAAACATACGCTCTAGGCAGAGTTTTAGAAAAGATACGGCCGTTTTGGTTCCAATATTATACTGTTCTATATTTCGTGGATCTTTGACAACCAGTCTTACCAATGGGTATCGTATTACCCAGTAACTAAGGTTCTGGAGGTCAGGCAGGCGGTCACCTTGTATCAGATACACCTTGGGCCCTTGGAAGATGGTCAGTCTTTTGGGATTCTAACTACTGGTTACTGTCAAAGATCAACGTATGACAGCCAGGACCATTGGCTTATCGGGCTTTCCGAGGCGCAGAGGACTCTTGATATGTAATGGATGGTCACTTATCCACGATCCTATCGATCTGTGCGACTTTTATCATATAGCCTATCCAGTGGCAAACATCAACAACATAATAAAAACGTCTATCGCACTGCAAAGTCCTAAAAGATTCCAGTAAACCAATTTAAACGCAAACAAGCTAAGCACGCGACAAACTTTTTATCCAGCTCCATTTAATTTAGAAAACTCAGCTTGCCAAGTCACGATCTACCAATAAACTAGTTAAAAACTCGGCTGGATATTACAAAAAACGTTTCTCGAGAACTCAGGAGCAATAAGAAGTGACAAAACAGATCCTGCCACCATGTTTTGTTATACATTTTTTTTGCTAACTTCCGCGTAGATGTAAAAAGTTGCGTACACTAAGCGTTTAATAGTTCATTTTATATTATATTATGCTTAATAAGAACCTAGGTAACCTGGCCTTGTTGTATAATAATCTAGTTTATCCAGATTTCTGTAGACAGTATGCAAAACTGAAGGTTAACAAAGTGGATAAACAAAGTTTGCAATGGTTGAAGTTTCCGTTGTGCCGTGTGACTTTCAACTTAGTCGTGACTTTTAATTTTTTTAAGTTGGGCTGTGGATTCTTGATGAGTTAAGGCTCCCACAGACGCGACGCGACTCTCAATAAATCAATCAACTCAGCGTATCACAGTCCACTGATATCAATGACATCCTGTCTTGTCAAATCTTTAACTTTACTACAATGGTTAGAGATAAAATGTATTTTAAGTTTTGTTACGTACCTAGGAATATAGGAATATCTATGATTTGATGTACCCATTTTACCAGGTTGATTTGACTCTCTATCGCTTTCAAGTCCCTACCTATAGAGGTAGGTACTAAATATCGATTTTATTTTTTATGTAGCTTATTAGAAACAAGATGCCTCGCCTTATCACATTTAAGCTGTTAATGTGATGTATTATTAATATTAAAAACCTGTAATGTCCCACTGTAAGGCCTGTGTAATGTTTTGTCATTTGTATTTTTTATAAATACAATGACTAAATCCAAGAAATATCTTCACTATCACTAAATATAAAAAATAAAAACATAATTCTCAACAACCTATTGTCCAGTCATAATGTATTTATTAAAAACAAAATATGTAGGTAAATAGGAGCTTGTTTAATTAAAATTTATTGTTTCCTGATTAATATGGAGATTATGTTCAGTTGACCTTGGCCACAGATAATATAATAGGTACTGTAACTGGCGAATACTGGCTAGTGGCTATACATTTACTGTCATTTATATGGTGGTACCTATATAATTAAAAGGCTCGATCTATCCATGTTATGTTATGTCGATAATCGTATTTGATATCGATCAAATAGATTGATAAGATTAAAATGCTTCTAGCGTGTAGGGGCTTGTGCCTAAATCATAACTGCCGTACAAGTCGATCAATCCGGATAAGCTACGCTTGCCGCGGTTGGTCCATGGATGAGTGACCGACCATCTTTACATACCAATACCCCGCCGTGCCTCGGAAAGCACGTTAAGCCGTTGGTACCGGCTGTCATTCGTGGATCTTTGACCGTCGTTACGTATGGTCAGAATCCCGAATGCCTGAATTCGGTAGCATCCGGTTAAACTGGCAGGTGACCTCAACATCGTTGGGAATACGCTAGGCAGTTGATTTTCGAAAAGATAGAGTTGCCTACCGTGATTGCTTGTATTTGAGCTAAACAACGACTTTGTTTAAAGCTTTTTAATCTGAGTTCAGAAAAACACAGACACAGCTAAGGTTTAGTGATCTTTTAAAGGTTGGGTTTTACCTTTTAAGTAAAGCTGTTGGTCAATTTTATTGTGAAAATGTTTAGGTAGTCATTATAACTTTTATTTATGTAACCTATTTTTTGTTTCTGGCTATCACAATTCGATCTGCATCGCGTGCAAACAAGTTCTTATTTTTGTATAACGAATTATCTTTCCTTAACTGCAGATTTTGTAAACACTTACATATTTTTATTTGCAGAACCATTATTTTAATTGAAATATACAATATGTACAATTAGACTTTGATGGAATACTCGAGTGATGCTCGAAAGATTAAAAAAGGTTATTCTCAACCACGGAGTAAGTGTTCTCAACCTTTCCTTAAAACTTAAAAGATAAAATGTTTTTTCCATAAAACTTGTACACACGGCAACACGTCAAGCTATAAATTCCAGTATAAGCTGATCTCGCATTTTATAGGATTTCCATACAGTGCGAGATCAGCGTAAACTGGAAATGTATAGCTTGATGTGAAGCCGTGTGTACCGTCGTCTCTAATTTGGTGTCGAAAATGTACTAATTATAATCGTTAGAAATTATTACACATACACATACTTACAATGAGCCTATAATGGTTCCAGGCCTCCTCTCTGTGAGAGGAAGTGGGCCGTAATCCACCATGCGGGCCCAGTGCGGTTTGGTCGATGCCACAATAAATGTCTCCGATTTTTCGGTTCTAGGACCTGCCGGTTATCCCGCCTGCATAATTAATGGCAGGCAGGAATTTGAGGTCGTGGGCGCTCAGAGTGGGGAGGGATTCTGTTCGCCCACTGAGTAACCTCAGGGATGACGGAGCACAGTGGTCACGTGCTGCCTCGCGCACTTGCAGAGTTCGGTTTCGGGAAGACCCCTTTACAGTCTACCCAGAGATGTGCCCCAATAGGCGTTGCACATAAGGGGCTTCGGATCGGTCTTTTGAAAGGTAACGATGCCCCTTCATTTTTGTGAAAGATGACCACCGGGGTGGTTTTAGTGAGGTAAAAATCCCACACTCCCCAGTCCTATCCCCAAAGTCCGGGCGCCTTTTGAAGGATTACCCCCGAAAACAAAAAAAAAAGGACCTGCTGGTTTCCTCACGATGTTTTCCTTCACCGTTTTGAGGGCAGTGATGATAAAATTATTTACATAAAGTAATGAGCCTGCCTGGGTTCGAACCGTCGACCTACATACTCGTAGGTCGGGCCTGATACCACTAGGCCACCACTGCTCTTAATTTGTTAAGACACGCTTGCAGCTATTATGCAGCTGATGTTTGTGCATCAAAAAGCTTGGAGATATTTAATATGTCTATTCGATGCTTGAATGCAACATTTCCCGGGAACCTAATCCATGCTCGGTTGAACATGAAGTACTTTTTTGTTAGGGTGGGAAATCATCAAATAACTTCTCCCGCTCCGGGTGGAGCGAAAGGGCGTGTCAGACTTATACTGATTAAAACCCACCCGTGTCCCTTCAGTTGCCTGTGTGCCAGTGGCCGCGGCATCTCTTTCGAACAACCCGCACCCCTGACAGGCAACATGATGTGCTTCAAAGGCTTTTTCTTTGATAATTTTTCCCATAACTTAAGGGTATGCCCAAGCAAATGTTTGTTGGTATTGTACTAATGCTTAATTCTTGTTGCTAAGTGACGAATAGGTTCCTATTATTTAAAAAAATACGTAGTTCCATATCAGAGCGAGCCAATTACTTAGGTATTACCCATGTTTATAGTAGTCACCAGTAATTGGGCTCCTTACCGCAAATTATATTATCCGCGGCGTAAATACAGTCGTTATGCCAATCATGGCCAATAACTGCTACAGTAAGTCACTCGGTATAGGTACCTACTTGAGTGCAGCGGATCAGCAGACTAAGTTGCATTCACAATAAGTGTGATGCCGTTCTGAGTATATGGTAGTAACATTATCTTCCTAGCCTTTTCGTCGGCTCCTAGTCTATCCAGATGTAGCTGAATATTGGTATTTTATATGGAGCAACTGCCTGTCTGATAAAACCTGGTAGATAAAACAATACCCCTTGGTAAGATTAGTTGTCAGACTTTCGGGCTTCTGACGACCCGTAATGACTGTCAAAGATCTGCAAAGATCCGGTGACCCTATTTAAATACCAAGACCCCTCTGTGCCTCGGAAAGTACGTTAAGCTTGGTCCCGGTTGTCATTCGTGGACCTTTGACAGTCGTTACAGGTCGTCAGAAGCTCGAAATCTGACAACCAGTTTCATCACGGTGTATTCAGCGGTATCAGGTTAGATTGGAAGCCAACCCCAACATTGTTGGGAATGTTTGGTATAAACACACCTTTAGGTCTCCACTCCCTAAGCGTAGGTATATTTAAAGTGCCTTCGGGTAAAAACATTGATATATAAGTTCTCAGTTAAACTTCTCAACCTCGTTTTAAAGCTGCAAATTATTTTCCTTAAATTTTATGTGATTGGATACTTTGTGGTTTTGGAAATGGCATTTAATACTGAACCTTAATCAATTCTGAGGTAAAAAAAAGTGACAAACGTCGTCATGGGACTTCCCTAAAGCTTGTTCACAGCAAGAACCTGCTTTCAAGTTTATAATAACGACCTTACTATTAATCAATTTACATAATGGAATGAAATGTTTATTTGCGTAAGTAGATCTTTCGTCAATATTTTAAAGCTAGTTGGCGCCGGCATTTCCTAGCCGAGTGATCCCTGAGAAGAAAGGACCTCTTTTAAGAGGAACCTAGTCGCGGGTTCGAACTCACTGATGGGCCTGGCTAAAAAGCACGCTGTCTCACCAGGCATCGTGTCCGACAGAGGTAGTATCAGTGATGAGCAGTTAGAAGCTAGTCTACACGCACAACATTATTATATATTAACATAAATCAATTACCAATAAAGTTCGATATTTGAGCATTATCGGTACCCACTTGGTTTTTCAGATTTTAGATTTCTTTTATTATTTAAACACGCCCAATGTTAGTTTAAATTTGCAAGAAAAACGATTTTTTGTTGGCTCCTAACTATTTAATGGCTTTTTATTTTAGTATTCTGTTTCCGTACAGACAATATTGATAATGAGACAAAACCATACCATGTTTAATTTTTGATGTACATTGTCGAACAGTGGAGTAATACACTCCCGAAGTTTGTATGGGAAAAATTTGGACTAGATTCACCTTAAAGTTCAAACATTATGGGATTTGTAAAAAAAAAGTTGATTACACTTAAGACATGTTTAAACGTTTAACCAAACGTAAAACGTATGGTTAAACAGTCGCTAATCATTACTTAATTAAGCAGCGTTTATATATAGGGGTATATTATTAGGTCTGTAAGGGCCATTTCAAGAAACAGCCATTGCATCTTTGAGCTGACCTGTCCCAACAGGGTGTATATGTCGTGGCCATATAGTAGATTTGCTCACTTCATGAAATGCTCGAGAATTTTTTCTCGAGAAGACGGTTGACGTCAGGGGCACCCCGAGGTACGGTTTGGTTAGGTTCCTTTAAACCCTGCAGACAGAAATAGGTGCCCTATGCAGCGGGTCTCCGTCAACCTGATGTCGACCGTCTTCCTCTGTAATTTATGAACCAGAAGAAGACGAGAATTTCGTTAAATGCGAACATTTTATGAAATTCTCGAGCATTTCATGAAGTGAGCAAATCTACTATATGGCCACGATATATACATATGGGTATATTCCGTGTAATACGTTCTTATACATAATGGTAAAATCTTCAATGACCGTAGGCGCGGACTTGCGGACGGTGAGTAATGGGTAGCTCGCTGTCCGGTAAGGACCAAGCCCGGGTCGACGGCGCGTTGTGTTCCACGCGCGCCTCAAAGAGATGTCAGCACCAACTGGTGTGGCCCGCAAGGGCCGATGCCTGCCAGGGGTGCGGGTTGTTCGAAAGAGATACCGCGGCCCCTGGCACACAGGCAACTGAGGGAACACGGGTGGGTTTTAGTCAGTAAAAGTCTGACACGCCCTCCCGCTCCACCCAGAGTCGGAGAAATTATTTGATGATTTCCCAACCAAAAAAAAAAAAAAATGGCAAAGTCTTCAATGACTAGTTGTGATTTTTTTATTAATTCCGTTGATGATGTTTATTATAATTACTTATATTAACCGAGTGTGTCCGCAATGAGGAATTTAAAAATAGGTTAGTTTGTAGGATTAGAGAGGTTACTGTACGTCAACATTCACACGGACGTAATATGTACTTTCAATGAAGTAAATTGAGATAATCAAAAACTCAGTAAACTGATTAAAATATAGAGAAGTTTTAAAAGTTTTCGGATGGATCGCTCGGTACGGACAATGGTGGCAGTTTTTTAAAGTATTTACACTTTTATAACAATATTTGCACTATTTGCAAACAAATATCATACAGTTTAAAGTAAAAAACAAATGTCTGTCTCCCTAATAAATAATCATTTTTACAATTTAAATGGAACCATTTTTAGCCTATTACCGTTAATAGGGTAAACATCGTTTATATTGAACACCATAATAATGATTATAAAATGTACTGCTATCTAGTCGTAAGTAAGTGTAATAAGGATAATTTTGATTTCAATTGGGCACAGCTTCCACATTGAAGGATTAAGGATCGGCTTTGTAGTCTGGCCACATATTCTGTACTGACATGAGCTGGCTATCAACCAAACTGTAGTTATTTGGCAACTTTAACCTATTCATAATAAGTTTTATATGGTTTAATTTGCACCTTAAGATGGCTGGCTGGAGCGAAAATAAATGCAGTTTCCTTCTGATAAATATCTCTACTATTTACCTAACTCCGGGTCCTTTTGAAGGATAGACTACTACTGTTCCTTCCACGGAAATTTATCGGAAAAACAGACAGGGGTGTTTTGTCTTCAAGATCGCTATCTTGAAGACTCTTCTCTCTTCTCTTTACCAAATGAGTAATGAAATGGCAAGTCCTGTCATGTATGGTCACCAAAAGAGATACTTAACCGGGTCGTCGGATATAGTTAAAATTTAGTAAGAAATAAATGGATGTTTAGAAACCAAGCAACGGACGAAATTGTTGCCATCGCGCCAAAACCTGGATGACGTTGGCACAGAAGCGTGGGGATCGGTACAAGAAAAGTGAGCTCTATGCCCAGCACTGGGCGAAGTCGGGCTGTGGATAAACATGATAATGAATACAAAAATAAACATTTCATTAATCAATTTAAAAGTTATAAAACATCCATCAGTTTCTTACTAAGCTTCACATTTATATCCGACGACCCTGGTTATTTATCTCTTTAGGTGACTGGATAAACAACTTACAATCGTACAATTTAACGGGCAGTGTCTAACAAAAAGTTGATTTGTATGAACAATTAATCATTTATTAGTTAACGATATCAATAACAAAGCTTGTTGCCGGATATTGGACATACTTATGTACCTACCAATGGTTTTACATAATGCCCTCTCAATATCATTGTTAATTAAAACAACAAACAGAAATGTCTATCACGCTTCATTGGACAGATACTAATCTAAATAGTCTGTTTTAATTGAGATCAATTGATACAATAAAAGATCTGTTTTACGGCACCACTTGTAGAGTACTAGCCACAGATCTCGGAGATTCAGAGGCGGCATTGTGAACACTTTCTATACGTACCAGGCATATCACAATCGCACAGTCGCATTGTGTCCACGTTCGCATAATCAGCCTTTAATGTTCCCACTGCTGACACACAGACCTCCTCTCTGTGAGAAGAAGGGGGCTGTAAAACAGCACGAGGGCCCAGTGCGCGATAAAATCTCGCCGCGATATTTTTACGTTCAAGCAAACGTTGTAACGGCCTCGACTTACGAGTTGTACGGTAGGTAGGTCCAAACCCAGGCTGGCGTTTTACTTTCTATAAATTTTTTCATCGCCACTCCTTCCAAAAAGGAAAACAATGTGAAGGAACGGCATGTCCTAGAACCAAAAATTCTAAGCCATGTGACATCTACTTACCAACCCGAACTGAGTCCGCGTGGTGGATTATGGCCCACTCCCAGAGTGTGGCGTGGCGATGGTATGGTGTGGTGTGCATCTTTTTTATATGCATTTTTTATTATCCATTTTTTAATTTCGGTGCCACGAATTTTATTAGACCTTTTTTTACTATCCATTTTTTTATTTCGGCGCCACGAATTTTATTAGACCTTTTTTTACTATCCATTTTTTTATTTCGGCGCCACGAATTTTATTAGACCTTTTTTTATTATCCATTTTTTAATTTCGGTGCCACGAATTTTATTACAGTACCGCTGTCTTTAAAAGCTGCTGTCGCGATTCTATGCTCTGTGGCTCTCGCTATGATGAGGTAAGCTGTAGACAATGTTGACATAGACGCAGTTTTATATGAATCATAATTTTATGATCGAAGTTATAAAATGCATCTTCACGAGTAGGATTCAATGTTATTGGTTCTAAACAAGATTGCGTGCGCAATTGCAATTCATCTTGTCATATACAGACTAGTCTGACAATTGTGTGATCATTATCCTCATTATCATTTTAGCCAATAGACGTCATCTGTTAGAGATAGGTCTCACCCAAGCCTCGTCGTCACATCGACTGGTCCTGTGCTTCTCGTATCCAGCGATTTTCCGCGTCAGCTCAATGTAAAAACTCCCACGAGGTGGACAGATCCACCTCGGACCTTGTGAAGGCCGCGGGAATTTGTATGACGGTTGGTCATTATGAAATACGTATGTTTTGTACTATTTATTCTTGTATTTTATAGTTGTTTCCGAGCTATCTATCCCGTGCGTAACACCTGCCATGTTTTGTCTCTGCATCGCCCTAAGGTTGACTGGTAGAAAATGCCTCAGGCATTAAGTCCGCCTTCGTTCAGTATTTTTTTTGCTTTTGCATAAAGTTTTAATAAATACATAAATATGCTGAACGGCTTTGGCTATTCATCCACAGATCTTTATGCGATTATTGATTATTCAACGGATTTAATTATAGTCAGTTATGGCGTGATTGTTTGAACGCTTAATAATTATTTGAGTGGTTTATTAATCTCATGGATTTTCCTCAATTTTTCAACAAGGAAAAATTTAACCAGTAATTTTCACAATCTTACCTTTCATTTATTTAATAAACCGCACAAAGGGGAGGATCAGTAGAAGAGTCCAGAGCGCTTTGTGCACGGGTTGGTTTATAAAAGATTGTTGTGCCAAGGTCGGTGTCGGATCCGACCGATCTTCATTAGTCTGACAGTTGGAGCCGATCGATATTTAAAACTGGAATGAATAATTTACTTCTTGCTCGTCTTGACCCAATTATTAACGGATTGGAATATTTAATTGTGAACTCTGTCATTGATTACGTGATGTTATTCAATGTGTTACGGTTTTTTACTATTAAATATTTTGATTCTGTGATGTTATCAGGTAGGTATTTACACCTATGGAGGTAAAAAATATCATGTTTCGAATTGATTAACATAGTTTAGATTTTATCTACATTATGAACTGGAGTTTGATGACCGATAGATAACCTAAAATGTTGTATAATATCATTCAGTAACATCTATAATTTTAAAGCTTGAGGTAGGTCAATTTAGCGAAACTAGTAACGAGATAAAAAATAACAAGCGTTGAAAAAACTGTTTCTTGTTACAAAATCCGTAGTTCAGATTGACCTTAGTTTAAAATATCTAGCATCCCTTTGGTCCCTAGCAACGTAAAGCTCATCCCTTGTACATAGGTGTCTTTTTCAAATTAGATCAACGTGGCCACTTCATTATCTGCCAAGTCTTTCCCCAACTACGTTGGGGTCGGCTTTCAGTGTAACCGAATAGCTGTGAAGTGTGTAGCTGAATGAAACTGAAAATTGTTTATTTGTCCCAAGTCAGTTTTATTGATTTTAATTAAAGATATCGCTAGTAAGTAATTGATAATTGTTGGGGCTATCTCACTCTTTCACTTAATATTAACAATATTGAGACGATTGTTTACAGTGTAAGGTAACAAAAAATTAAATTTACAAAAAAAAAACAAAAACATAATTTAAAAAATAATAAAAATAACAGTAAATTCTACTAATATTATAAATGTGAAAGTTTGTGAGTATGGATGGATGGATGGATGGATGGATGGATGGATGGATGGATGGATGGATGTTTGTTTGTTACTGTTTCATGCCAAAAGGGCTGAACGAATTTGAATGAAATTTGGTACACAGGTAGTTTGTAACATGGAATAACACATAGGATACTTTTTATCCCGGTACTACGTTCCCGTGGGATAGTTTTCGACCTCCACGTGGGCGAAGCCGCTGGCGGAAGCTAGTTACTTATCAACTAAATTACAGCTTTTGGTGTAACTGTAGTTGTATGATGTGAACCAGTATGTGCGTCTTATTTTTAGACGGGATTTGTGTAGTTGAGTGTGTATTTGTGTGAGTATGTGTTTGTGTGTGTGAATGTGTAAGCGTAGGTCTTCTTTGCCGAAGTGTACAAAGCGCAATTGATTGATTGAACTTGGTAAGTACTTGTTTAATGAAACAGGTGGATGCAGCTGAATACCAGTTTTACATGAAGCGACTGATTATCTGATCTTTACAATCCAGGTAATGGGTAATCGCGGGTCGGATGAGATGGACTGCGGGTCATCCTACTCCGTATTACTTACGGAAATGACACTTACTACACTTACTTTGAATGACAACAAGATTTTACAGTTCCTACTCCCGAAGAGTTTTTGCTCGTCAAAAAAATAATAATTAATCGGCTGTAGGATTCAACTTGGATGTTTCGAACTACTTTCGGTCGGGCCCGTATCTTCATTGACGGAGTTACAAAGTAGGGCTCTAGATCACGGAATACTGGTCCCATCTGCCGAAGTCATCAGTAGAAGTTTAAGACCTGATGCTGTATGCGCGTAGGTGTATGTACTAGTTTCCTGCCCACCTGTCCACGGCGACAATTTGTTATATAAATAATATTACCAGCACCTAATGAATGGCCTTCGTAATTATAACATACTTTGTGACTCATAAATGTTTGTATGTCATTTAATACTAGGCAAGTAGGCACGCAGCTTAAGATTTATAAGCATTTATTACTTCCTGAGCGGTTTTTTATATTTTATTGTTTGTTATGATTTGTCATTTACATTTTTGACTACCTGAGCCGATAGACGTCCTGTTCTTTGAATAGTTTCAACAAAATATACTAAAAACGAATATATAATACGTAATATATATATAATAATAATAATACGGAAAAAACTGAAAGGGCTTTATCACAAAGCCCTTTCAGTTTTTTCCAAATTTCCTGGGCAGCTTTTAAGTTTTTCTTTTCCTAAAAAGTTCGGGCTATAATCGGGCTGTTGTGACCATATTGTGACCATATTTTTTTTTTGTAAATGGTATCTTGCAGGACTACCAAGGAAGTTTGACTTGCCTGTGGTTGCCTCCATAAATGAAGACCTCCAATCAGGCTATTTTTCTCAGGCTCAATTTTTCGCTGCCTGTCCATTTGTTCAGACCATCAAAATGGTACAAGAGTTAAAGTTAAAATACTTACATATCGCTCGAGTTGACCTTCTCGCACACGACAGGCAGGTCACTCAGCGAGACGTGGGTTAGGTTCAGCATGCAGGATTTGTCTCCATAGTGAAGATCGTCAGCTGTTACTTTCGACGTTGTACCTGGGGAGCAAAAAGAGGGACAGTTAGTGTTTTGTTTTTATTATCTAGGTATTAGTAGGGCCTTCTGCGACTGTGAGAATGTGTGAAAAACAATGGGCAATCAGTCAGCAGATGACGTTGTTTTTTTTAAAGTTGATTTTAGACCTCCTAGTGTAACTAAATGATCCCTCGAAAAAAAAAATCAGCTGTTTTTTAGAAAAGTGCAATACCTACGCGGTCAAAATGCATGGAACAACATTTTTTTTAAAATTACCGGCTAAATATTTCAACGCATGGGGTATAGAATTGTCTATTGAATTCATGGTAAAAGGTTGCGCATGGATGTCTCTGCGACCCTGTATTAGGTTCTAGGACATTCTAAATTTGAGTCATTCCAACTTTATCTGTTGTAGAATTTAGTAACATGTCAGATGACAAAGGGTCTCGGATGGCCACCAATTGGGCCCCACTAAACGCACGAAGCCATCGCGGCAGGCCGAAATGAAGATGGCGGGACGAGCTTGGCTCCTACCGAAAACTGGCCAGCACTAGCAAAAGACAATTGCGTGGAAACGGGAGACAGAGGCCTTTGGTCAGAGAATTATAAATGCACTTAGAGAGAAAATATAGATACGTTTAAACAACGTGCTTAAGCTTAAAACATTTATATTTTATTTTATTATTATATGCTGTATTTAATGGTTACAGTGTGCGCGCTAGTTAAAATTTTATCCTATAAATGTTTCGTTTACAAGTTCCAAACCTAACAACACGTGGCCACTAAAAGCTAACAACAGTTAAGTCGCGTGTGTTGTACAAAGTCGTGAGTCAAGCATTATTATTCTGGTTTATACGAGTACATAGTTATTTCTACAAGTAACTTCCCACGTTACAATTTACTTTAAAAGTCGCTTATATTAAAGCAAATAGGTTTAAATGGGCCTGCTTTCAAAAGTGTGGTTTGACACTGACAAACAGACTTAATGAAATTGTTCATATTTTGACTAACAAAGATTATGTCTTAAGTCAAAATATGAACTATTTCTATCTGCATTAGCAGATGAAGAAGTATTCTGTATACACATTTTACACATCGATAGTGACGATAACGTCGATGTGTTAGTGATTCTAGTCAGTAGACATTCACACGGACGTAATAAAATTGCGTCGGGGTTTTTTTTTTCGCGTACTGGATTTTCAACGCACCTCTTAGGGCCGAGAATTGAAAATCCAACACTATGTTTTTTCGACACGCAGAGACTCACTCGCGCTGCACTCTGTTAGATTATCAACGTTTGGTTCAACACCGAGAGTTCAAAATCCGGTGCGTGAAAAAAACCCTCCGTTTTTTTTATTACGTCCGACTTATGCAAACTTCCATACTAAGGATCGGGTAATTAACAATCAGCCACAAATTTACGTCGTTCGTAATCCACATCAGTTCGTAATCCCAAACATAGGCTTTTAAAAAATTTCTACTAATAACTTCTAGCAGACGTATATCTTGAGATAGCTACTTTTTTTTTTAATATGCTAAAGCCTCCTTCTGAAATAATTCCTTAATCACCTTTCACGAAATTAACCAATTAACATACTAGTGATCGCCTAGAGGTTGATATTCGACCATACTTAATTCATTTAAATTTTTAAGTTTGAACGAATGCATTATTATATAAAAATATTAGCTTTTTGCACTCCTTGTATAAACTTTAACTATGCCGAATTGCATACTCGTCCTCCTTAAAGAAAGAAAGAAGAAAGAAATAAAGAAAAATATTTTATTTTAAACATATTTGCACTTACTTAGTACTTAATCTAACATTACGATGGTGTTACAGATAGGCCAGCAGACCTATCCTATCCTTGGAAGTTTGTTGCGCCACTCTGGGGAGTTTGTTGCGCCACTTGTTCTTCCTAGCTAAAGCACTAGGAAGTGGTGAAGGGCGGGCGTTTTTAGGGGACTATCTTATGTAATTTTGACGTTCAAAAAGTGCTGACTCTCAGCCTAGTTTGAATACATTACTTTTGATTTTCATTTTGATTTATTAATCAAGCAATGAAGAATGATCTCTTATTAGTGAGACATACAGCCTTGTTCAGAATACACAAGTGATTTGGTCCAGTTGTGCAATGTTGGATTGAGAAATCAACGGCTCGATAGCTTAGTTGTATCTTTGTAGATCAAACAGTTACTGCACTAGTTTACTCCATGTTCAAATGGACGTAAAAATATCGTAGCGGGCAAAATTTCTTCGGGCATTGGATTTTTAACGCACTGCTTAGCGTCGAGAGTTGAAAATCGAACAGTGTGACTTTTCGACGAGGTGGGATGCACTCTGATGGATTCTAAATGCTCTGTTCAACACACAGAGTTGAAAATCCAGTGCTCGATAAAATCCCACCGTATATTTTTACGTCCGCGACCGTGGTCTTAGTCTAGAGATTGTCGATATATTCATTGGTACAAAACAACTTTCCCGTATTTTATCATTGTTGCAGACATTTCGAAACTTCTCAATTCCGTTTACCTGATGTTTGAGCTTCAAACCAAATCTTGGTTCCTAAGTACTCAATTTGTTTTGTTTTGTAGTCATAGGTAGTTAAAATATATTTAACATTTAGTCATTTTTATTCCAAGATCCCTCCATGCCTCGGAAAACACTTTAAGTCCCTGCTGTCATTCGTAAATCTTTGACAGTCGATACGAGAGGTCGACGAGGTCAGTCCACGGATGGGGATCCATTACATGTCAAAACACCTACCATGTTAAACCGTTTTGGTCGCAGCTGTCATTTTGACTTCACATCTTTGACAAACGTTTCGGGTAGTCAGAAGCTCGAAAGTCTGACAACCAGTATTGTCCAGCAATTGCGTTTTGGAGGTCAGATAGACAGTCGCATCAGTCGCTCCATGTAAAATTCTGGTATCCCCTGCATCTGGTTAGACTAGGAGCCAACTACAACTACAACTGTCGGGAGGACACGGCGTGGCACACGCTGGCAGAGTGTGCCGCTTGGGAGGAGCCGCGCCGTGCCCTCATCTCAGGAGTCGGTAGTGACCTGTCGCTGCCGGCCGTTGTCGACTTGATGGTCGGCAGCGAGGATTCCTGGGACGCGGTGGTATCCTTCTGCGAAACAGTCATGTCGCAGAAGGAGGCTGCGGAGAGGGAGCGGGAGATTGCTTTCACTAACCCAATCCGCAGCAGACGCAACGGGCGTCGGCGAAGGACGGATAACACCCTCTTCCAGCCCCCCTAAATGGGTCCAGGGGCGACAGATCTGGGGAAATCTGTAGCCCCCTACTTCTTAGGACCCGAGATGGCGGCGCGTAGTGTTCCATGCGCGCCTCTCTATGACGTAAGGGGGGATTTTAACACCTCACTCCCCCCCGCGCGATCGCGAGCTGGCCCGCAGAGGCGGGCCGGCACTAGCCAGGGATCGCGGAAGTCACACTAGTTCCCGTGATCCCCGGTGCAAGTGAGAGACGGAACACCGGGTTAGTCAGTAAGAGTCTGACAGACCCCTCCGCCCTCCCTGGGGCGGAGGACATCCATGAGGATTTCCCCCCGTAATAAAAAAAAGGGAGCCAACTACATCTATTGGGGTCCAATAGATGTAGTTCGGAAAAGGCTAGCCAGATGATGAGTTTCTACGAAAAATAATTTGTTAATTCTATGGAGCGTTCTGATGTTGTGCAACACTGTCAAAAACTACTGACCACTTGACCGAATCACTGACATCATGTGAAGTAGGCCGTACGCTGTGCCAATGATAATGACTTTGAACGGCCTCGGTAATGACTTACGATACGATTAATTTACTTTTATTGACTGATTCGCAACGCTATTTTTTGTCGTTTTTCGACTGATCATTTTTGGGCATACCGATTTAATAGTTATTTATAGGATGTTGATGGGTTTTTTGTTAAATGGTGTAATATTGCACAACGTTGAGAATTCTGATAAAATCATTAAAATTTAATATTAAAATAACTTGAATTAATTTGATGGGAGTTGTATTTTAATTGTTAACCTTGTATAAATACCTACCAATAAAAAAATAGCTATATGTACCTAAATACAGGGTCAAATTAAATTAGCTGGCAATATTTTACAGATACGGGTATAGGATATCGACAAATAATGTAATAAAAAAAAAGCAAAAAATAATTCCAATTTTGTTCAAAACTTTAAATGACACTGACATGACTGACGAAATGTACTTTAATGGCCGATTCCTAAAATTTACGGGTAGTTGTTGTATGTAGATTAAAATTAAGACTCTTGTAGATATCTTTACCAATAATGAAGCAAAGACCTTCGTATACTAGACGCTATTGACTATTTGAAAGTAGCTATCATAGGTAAAATTAGTTAACGAAAATATTTATTTGCCGTTTGGAATTAAAAAATACGTGCGTGCGTTTTTGCCGGTAGGAACCGAGCTTAAAGCAACCAAACCACTTTTTTGTTTTGGAAATTCGGAAAAAAATATCTATGTTCCACGCAAGATGATCAAACAAACACAAAAACAGATGATCTATTACGGGCGCCCATAGACGAAAAAAAACTGTTTTGTTTTGTTCCATTCGTTTTCTAAATGGACCTAACACGTAGGTGAAGTAATGCCAGTTAATTTAATTTAACTGTGAATATAGGTTAGTGATTAATTCGTAGGTTATGGAATGTAGTCGGTTCTTCTTATAATATTAATGCAGCTAGAAATATCTGCCACGATCAACATTCTCTTCATCAAACATTTATAAGAACCAAGCCGTCCAATCAAAACTCCATTCGTCTGATTGTCTTAAATATAAACTAACTCTAGACTCGCCTGACATTTGGCTTGTAAAAGTTCGAAGGCTATGTTAGTGGGACGCTAGATCTATGTTGTTACGATTAAGAAGTATTTATAACTTGTCTTGAATAAGTAGCCAAGGGACCAGACAAAATGGGAAGGGAAGTGTGATTGTATTGTGAAAGATATTCAAATGATTGAAGTTGGGACAGTACAGTTATCGGATTGATGGCTCCAGGATAGTTTTCTCTTTGTAGATAACTCGACGTCCACAGCAGGCTTAGCACGAGAACCGTAGACAACCGACGAGAAGCGTTTTGTCGCAGAACAGTAGACAAATTAAAAAAAAAAACAACCGACTTCCAAAAAACACTACAAAGTGAAAAATAACTTTAATTTCGGAAGTCGGTGACTTTGGATATGTATTTTCTTAATTTTTTGTCACCGCCTTCCGAAATTAAAGTTATTTTTCACTTTGTAGTGTTTTTGGAAGTCGGTTGTATTTTTTTTTTACTTTAGTTACTATAGTATCTACCCCACACAATTCGAAATTTCATCATCCTTGGGGTCAAAACAATGCATATTTATGCAATAGCAGCAATCGCGGTTTGTTTGCTGTCATTTTTTGAGGAGTTCCGTTGTCTGTCTCCGAAACGCATCATCAGAACTATATGAAATTTTTATGGAACCATTTCGGAATAAACTCCTTTCGAACAAAAAAAGAATTTTGCAAATCCGTCTATATATGACGGAGTTATGCCCGAACATACATAAAAAAAAAACATATAAACATTCGAATTGATAACCTCCTTCTTTTTGAAGTCGGTTAAAAATAACGTTTCCGGATAGACAGTTGACAGTTTTATACCGAGAAATGTAGACAAGCGATTTGTATTCTGCAGTAGAGTAGAAATAAACGGATGGAACGGTCGTGCTAAGCCTGCTGGACGTAAAAATGTCGCGGCAGTCTTTTATCGCGCACTGGATTTTAAACTCTCGGTGTTGAACAGAGCATTGAGTATACAACAGAGTGCATCCCAGCGCGTCGAAAAAACACAAAAAAATAGAGGTCTATGCTCAGCATGCTTAGCATGACGCTTTCTATTACCACTCTACTGCAGAATAAAAATCGCTTGTATACATTTCTCGGTGAAAAGCTGTCAACTGTCTATAAGGAAATGTCACTTTTGCCTACTCTTCTGATGATAAAACGCCTGTCTACGGTTCTTGTACTAATTTTGCTGCAGTGGGTGAAGTTGTGCTGTGGATGATGATAATTAAAGGCTACAGGATAGGTTTCTCCTCGTGGATACAGGAACTTTAAAATCTGCGACTCAAACACGATTTTGGAACAAATTTATGTGACTTATTCAGGACTTAACATGCATTTCTTCCAATATTTCTGACTGTCGAAATTCTCAGCGTGGTTCCTATTTAATTGGCCCCTATAGTAATGTAACGTGTCATCTTTGAATCTACCCATTATCTACATTTCTTCTATCTACCTATGATCATCACCTGCCTAGTCTTTCTCAACTATCTTAGGGTTCGCTTCCAGTCTAATCGGATGCAGCTGGGCACGCCACGATTGCGGCGATAAGGACCCTCTTTGGGGACTGGATTGAGAGGCGTTACGGCGTCCTAACTTTCCGCCTGACGCAGGTCCTCACCGGACACGGTTGTTTCGGGAGGTTCCTGTTTCGCATAAGGCGGGAGGAAACGCCTGGGTGTTTCCACTGCGTAGATCGCCCGGAGGACGTGGTGGAGCATACGGTGGAGGTCTGCCCAGTTTGGGCGGAGCACCACCGTGTCCTCGTGGAGGCGATCTCTCGCGTCCGGACCTGGTCCAGGCCATGGTACGGAGCGAGAGTACATGGGTAGCCGTGACCTCCTTCTGCGAAGCAGTAATGCTCGCAAAGAGGGAGGCGGCTCACGTGAGGGAGAGGCAGTACATGCACCCTTACGGCCCTAGTCGCCGCAGGAGACGCCCTGGGGTCGGAAATCCCAGGCTGATTCCCGGCCACCGTAGGCGCGGGCTTGCGGAAGCTGAGTAATGGGTAGCTCGCTGTCCGGTAAGGACCAAGCCCGGGTCAACGGTGCGTTGTGTTCCTCTCGCACCTCAAAGAGAGGTCAGCACCAACTGGTGGGGTCCGCAAGGGCCAATGCTTGCCAGGGGTGCGGGTTGTTCGAAAGAGATATCGTGGCCCCTGGCATACAAGCAACTGAAGAAACACGGGTGGGTTTTAGTTAGTAAAAGTCTGACACGCCCTCCTGCTCCACCCAGAGCGGGAGAAGTTATTTGATAATTTCCCAACGTCAAAAAAAATAAAAATAAACCGGATGCAGCCGAAAGCCACAATTTTACATGGAGCGACTGCCTATCTGACCTCCACAGCCCAGAAATACAATATCCCATGGTGAAACTGGTTGTCAGATTTTCGGGCTTCTGACGACCCGTAACGACTGTCAAAGATCCACAAATGACAGCCGGGACCAACGGCTTAGCGTGCTTTCCATGGCACGGAGGTGTCTCGGTATGTAAAGATAGTCACCCGTCTACGGACCAACCGCGGGAGGCGTAGCTTAACCTGATTGATTGTACCGTGCGGCTGGTATTACTTAGCCCTGTTAAGTGTGTGTGAGTGTGTGTAAGTGTTACAGATGGATAAAAGAATACTCTAACAGCAATAATGAAAGAAATTGTAGATACAAGAACATCGCAAATCGCTTAGGTACCTACTTATTGATAAAAACTTTTCCCATAAGAATTCAAGATATCATGTCGGCCTGATATTATGATATCATGATCATGATTTCATGAAATGCGAGTGATTCTCGTTCCCACGATCGTTATGGCGCAGTAATCTAGGGAATAATTCATTCATTGTTTTCTTTTGCCTTGAAATATTAATTTAATATTTTTTAATACCGATTTATGGCTCGCCTACGTGACTTGAGCAGTGGTGGCCCGGTGGTAACAGTCGTGACTTACGAGCTGTAGGCCGTGACTTATGAGCTGTAGGTCGTGACTTATGAGCTGTAGGTCGTGACTTACGAGCTGTAGGACGTACTTACGAGCTGTAGGTCGTGACTTACGAGCTGTAGGTCGTGACTTATGAGCTGAAGGTAGTGGATTCGACCCAAGAAGGTACTTTATTTTGTTCGCCACCACTGCTCTCAAAACGGTGAAGGAAACCGGTTGGTCTCGTAGTTGCAAGCACTTTTGTATCTCTCCCTTTTATAAACCTGTTTATGAACCCTTTAGGAGGGGCTTGTGGATCTACATATTGGTATGCCTAGCTGACATTTTGACTAATTATTTAATTAATATTTTGTGTCTCGTAATGTTTATTACTTTGCCTATGTATGTATAGAATCAAGTCTATCCGACTAAACAGACGGCTGTGCTGCTGGGGAGTTTGTTCCTCCACTTCTTCTTCCCAGCTAAAGCACTATAGGATGTGGTGAAGCGGGCGTTTTGGGGGACTGTCTCATGTATTTTGACGTTCGAAAAGTGCTGACTCTCAGCCTAATTTGAATAAATAACTTTTGATTTTGATTTTGATATAATAATAGCCGCACGGTTCGGTCCATTAGCTTAAGCTATTTGCCGTGGTTAGTCCATGGATGGGTGACCATCTTTACATATCAAGATGGATACCCATCCATCTTGATATGAAAAGATGCGAAATGAAAAGATGGTCACCCGACCATCTTTTAATTCCGCCGTGTCTCGGAAAGCACGTTTAAGCCGTTCGTCCCTGCTGTCTTTCGTGTATCTTTGACAGTCGTTACGGGACATCAGATGCGGAATGAAAAGTTGGCCACCCGACCACCTTTTAATCCCGCCGTGTCTCGGAAAGCACGTTAAGCCGTTGGTTCCGGCTATCTTTCGTGTATCTTTGACAGTCGTTACGGGACATCAGAAGTAGTCAGAACTCAGAGTCACTGAGAACCAGTCTTATCAAGGGGTATCGTGTTAGTAGTAGTACCATTAACTAGGTATTGAGATCGGATTCCATATAAAATACTAGTATTCAGCTTATACTGGCTGCTAACCCCGACATAGAAGGTTAAAGGCTATGCAGATGATGTTTGTGAACCCTTTATGCGAATATCAAAAGAATTTCCTATTCTTTGCCAGGAAACACGATCCATAACGATACCATATCAGTATTCCATTCCCAGGTATAGAACTTAATTCAGCCGGATCAACGAGTATCGGATCGGGTCGCTCGGGATATAAAATATGTATTTGTGCACCTCTCTCATTCGTTCCCTGGCCTTGTTTTCCATACACAGTGTATGTTAATGTATGTATTTATACATTTATTTTTACCATTCTGTATGGAGATGCCATGGAGATTGATACTTGTTCGGATCTGTTTAGTTGTCACTGGACTACAAATTCATGGTTCATTCATATTTATGGGGGGTTTTAGTGAATGAGGTGATAATTTGATTTACAGTAAGGGTGTTTAAAACAGCGTCAGTTGTAAATTAGAGGAGTGTCAAGTGTGACATTTTCATAGGAGCAGTTCTTGTGGCTTTAGCTCCTAAAATTTCTCATAGCAATAAATAGGAGATACATCAGAGGGTCCCTAAAATGTCCAAGATGGTCACCGGATTGTTGCAGTCAGCAGATGTGAGACCCAATTTTATTCTTCTCTTCTTCTTCTATTCGAGCTATAACTTACATAACATACGAGTACATACGTAAATAGTCTATAATGTTCCCATTGCTGGGACACAGGCCTCCTCTCTTTTGAGAGGGAGTGGGCGTGATCCACCACGCAGGCCCGATGCGAGTTGGCTGACTTTGATTTGTTGATTCTAGGGCAGGGATGGCAAACCTCTAAACCTCTGCGAGCCATTTTTCCCAAAAATATTGATTAGAGCATAGACGTGCCAACAAACAATTTTGACTTGTTGATTACTAGAAAAAACTAAATACTTTCACAATAACAGCATTATTTGCAAACAGAAATAGACTTGTGCTATTATACAGTAATCAACGTCACACCACATTATTTAATGAAAGAACAAATTAGTGCAATTTCTGGTATTAGGTTCATTTATTGACTTTTAGCAGAATTTAAGTTGAACTGGATTCACGTGACATAGGTACGGTTTCTGAAAGTAACGAATTTGACTTAAGAAGATGAAATTATCACGCTCAGATTTCTATGTTTGTTAGTGTGTCATAAGCTGCCGTGCCCAAATTATTTTGTTGTGTGGCGGCCAACAAGGCCACATACAAAAACTACAAATCAACAAATGCGATTAACACAAAAAGTAACGTGGCGCCATCTACAATGGCATATGTGAACTACTCAAGACTTGACGTCACACCGCAGCTACATCACGCAAGCAGAGTTTACCGCGCAAATCTACATACATACAAGATCCCGACATCAATCGTCGGGCAGTAGCCCACCAGACACAACACCCGTCTGGTCGGAGGATCCTCCTTTTCTATAGAGTATGAGTGAACTTTACACCCTGTTCCTTCATACCTCTATACTGGTGACCCCGACGTGATCTGAACACGCAACCTTACCTCTATAGTTGCGTGCCACCAAAGGCACGCGTGCCATTGGTTCGCCATCCCTGTTCTAGGGCATGCTGGTTTGCTCACGATGTTTTTCTTCGCCGTTTTGCGAGCAGCGGCGATGAAATAAATTACGCAAAGTCACCCGCCTGGCTGCGTATGAACACAGGACGTACAATTCGTAAAAATGCCAAGAGTATTTTTAAATGCATGTATGTCTGTTTTTTTTTTCTTTCTTTACCCTTTCTCGAGCTATATACATAACCGCAAGGCAAATATAGGCTGCTTAGCCTGCTTGGTTTTCAGATGAAGTGGAAGCAAGCCTAGTTCTACATTCTCTACTGTATATTTCGTAATTCCCCTACATCTTAACAGTATTGTTGTACTCACCAATAAGATAATGTCCGAGCTCTCCTAGAATGTAGCCGATGGACACCAGACCCAGCACATACCACTTGTAGAAGCCTTGCAGCTTTGTCCAAATGCCTCCGTGAAACATTTTGTTTTACTCTGTGGACAAGAAGAAAATATCGTTACTATTGTCGGCTCTCACAATACTTCTTTATGGTAGTCTTATGTTTATGACCGATGCTTCATATTTATCATAATTTTAGCCGAGGTTGGAGCCCGAGGACCGTGGAGTTTCTTGCCGGCTCTTCTCCATAGGAAGCGACAAATTGGAACCGTGCACCTAGCTTCTGACGTTTCATAAGTACCCTTGCAGGTTTATGTGAAATAAAATATTTTGATTTGATTTGATTTGTTGGACAGAAGCACTCATTCATCGCCCCATCGACCGGTTTGATGTTTGTACCCGTCTTATTTTAAACTAACTGGTGAGCCAAAAGCCTGAAAGTCTGACAACCAGTCTTACCAAGGGGTATCGTGTTACCCAGTAACTGGGTTGTGGAGGTCAGATAGGCAGTCGCTACATGTGAAATACTGGTATTTAGCTGAATCCGGTTAAACTGAAAGCCGGCCCCAACATGGCAGATGATGATGAGGACTGGTGAATGAAATATAGGAACGCGACGTAGCTGGTTACCATTAAAAATAGAGCATCCACATGTTCTTAAACCCAACTGACTTTGACGTTGAATAAATGCATTTGACATGGAACGACTACCATGTCCTTAAACAAAAGAAACATTTAATAATTAAGCTGAGAATTTACTTCAGTTACCTACTAACTAGCTATGGCCTCAATAGCTATCGTGTGTGACGAGCGCCAATATAAAGTACTTAATAATTACCATATTAGGTACAAAATAAACTTTAACTACAGGATACGCCCAAAAGATCTCACACATATCGATAATTGTAAATTGTAACACCGGATGAGATCAATAACGCGCAAATGCATACATTTTAATCACCACCATGTGTGAATGGCCTCAAATTATAATAATTAGGCCTTATACGGCCTAAACTGTATCACGTTCGTGACATAGTTTGATCTCATTTAAAAAAAAAACAACTGCAATACGCCCTGAAGCTGGGTATTTATTAGGTATAATGTTAAAGCGTCCGTGGTATTGCATACGGGTAGCGGAGCGGGCTAAAAGGGTATATAGGCTGATAAAAACTATCTGTGGATGTAAATTTGTGGTGTCACTCAAAAATGTAATACTTTGATTTAAATATTTGAATACAGTTAACCAGAAATTGTAATTTAAGATGTTTTTTAATTGAAAATTATGATTAATTTTATATTCTCAATCTTATTATTATTAATATTATAAATGTAGAAGTTTGTGTGTTTAGATGTTTGTTACTCAATTATGAAAAAACGGCTGAACGGATTTGGATGAAACTTGGCCCACAGATACTTTGTAACCTGATTAACACATAACATACTTTATGACCTCCATTCGGGCGAAGCCACGGGCAAAAGCTAGTAATAAATAATTGAAAAAAGTGGTAATATGTAAGTTGAAGTAAACCTAAATACAGATAAATGTGTGAATAGTTCCCTTAAGAGTATTCATTCCACGCGGGCTGGCAACAACGAATTTATATTAGTTTTTCGTGATTATTCAATTAAATACAAACAAAAGTAGGTACAATTTTTTTCAGCCAAGCACTAGATCGTTGGTATTTATAATTATTTTAAATATTTACTCTTTCATAAAAACAATTAATCGTACTTAGTAACGTAAATAGAAAATAATTGACAGTATGTTGATTTTTATAAACAAAAACCAAAATAACAGTAAAAAAAATTGCATACAAACTTGAAAATACCAACGATCTAGTGCATGGCTAAAAAAAATGTTTACTTTTGTTTGTATTTAATGAAATAATCACGAAAAAGCGCCATAAATGCGCCGTTGCCAGCCCGCGTGGGGAGAATGCTAAAAATTTACCTTAAACAAGGTTTGTTGACACCAACATCAGATGCTCCTCGAACAGACCATAGCGGCCATGCAACCCTAATGTTGCTTAGGTACGGAACATGAGCGTAACAAGGCATTGTGGGACGTATTTAAGCAGTAGTCCACTTGGACCCAATGCAGGTTTATGGATGATGTAGATAGCTAATACATACGTACACCGTGTAAGGGACATCGACGCTCAAACTGTTACCATGAATTCTGTTCATGATTGAGTGATTCTATATCCAACAGAGTTGAAGGTTTCTTCGCGTATAAAAAAGAAAATTCGACTGTTTCATGCATTTTGACTGTTAAAAAAAAATAGCAACAAAATTTTCTACGTTAGGGGATCTAGATTCTTGTGCTGTTGTTAGAGTTATAGTATGCGTGTCAATGTCTCCTAAATAGTAAGGCGCACATATTACATAGGCAAAACCAACCATGCCTTCATACATTAATTGGAGCCTTTCCGCTCCGCTACCGTTCCGCTTACATTAAAGCCAAGGGTTTACAACACACAATCTGATGTCAACGGAAAAGACGTGTGAATTATGTGACAAGCTAAGGAGACACGGAGGTCGCTCTAATGGCTGCCAGTTAAGAGGTGTTCCGTTTTTAAAATAGCAGTTGTGACATGCAGTTTGCATGTAAGTTTTAATTTGAATTATGTTGAACGATTCTATTCTATAGACAAACGATGATTATGTATGCTTGTTTATGAATATTAACAGTTCTATTTCACATGCATGTTTCGGAGTTGCATGAAAACGAAGGTTCGCGCGTTAGGTAGGACGCCCTTAGGCTAGGTGGAGCCACTTTCTTCGCAGGGTGGCTGCTAGCAGCTGAATGAGAGCTGCCGAATATTGAGTTGAATGGCGTGCAACAGGAGAGGCCTATCCAGTCCAGCAGTGGACTGCTGTAGACTTATGGTGATAGTGTCCTAGACTCGGGACTTAAGAGTTTATATTTGGTGACTTAATTTGGTCAAAGTAGTTGGAGAAAGAAACGAATTTGTGTCATTTTGTTAAACCAAATAAGTCATGTCCTATCGCACGCGAAATTTCTGATTTATGATTAATACGATAAGTAATGATACAATTTTTATATAGAAAATAGATAATAATAGTATTTACCCACAATCAGTATCAATTAACGTCATAATTATGTAAAATGAAGCCAAGTAACCCATTGAAGTGCATTTACTAAATATGGGCATCAATCACAAAGCGAACAAACGGTTCTGTAAAGATTAACATTACAAGAACAACTGCAAAGAAGTCTAGAAACGCGGATTGCTTATTTTAATATTACTTTACAACTTCACCAGGAAAAAAAAGCCTCAGTTGAATGAGACATAAAAAGAAGCGACCCCAAAAAATGTAGATAAAATAGATAATTGTCCAAATGCAACATGATTTATAATATCTAGGTATAACTATTTCTACTTAACGCTGCTAACCTCTCCAAATACAATGAATTACTTCTTGTAAGTGGTCGGTCAAAAAGAAATTCTCACTTTCATTATGAAAATCACTTAGATATTCGTACTTTGTTTCCTTGACATACGGTGTCTAAAAACCTAATCAAGACTCTGATAATAGAATCTGAATCATGGAATTAGTAAGTACATTCTTGTTAGTAATTCTGCAGCTATCAAATCTCATCATGACCATTTGAACTGGTTGTCAAATAAAAACAACCAGTAATAAAGCTGACAGGCGTATGGAATTAGTATGTACTACTATACGATAACACCAAGTACGAACCAATTCCATGTATAAAACTGAATAGAGGCTTTATAAATGGCGGCGAGGTTCCAAATCTAAAAATAGCTACAAACAACAAAAGTCATATTTTAGGAAACCGCTATTAACCTGTCAGGGAGTCCTATTTTCGGATAATAAAAACATAACAATGACCTAGTTGGTAATAATGACGTAATTAAGTGAATTTGACGTCGCGTGTCTCTATCCTCCATTGTGATGGCGGCGCGGTAAAATCTGTAAAGTAGCCAGCTCTTGGAAACTAATTAAAGATAATGCTGGGAGAAAATTTGTCTTTTAGTTAGAGTTACGATTGAGCCTCTCAATCCTAACTCAAAGTAAAATTTGAGAGAATTGAGATTTTTTTTATAACCGATCAAAAATTTCGAAGCTCGTCTAGAATGATATGCTGAATTCATGGTTTAAAATTTACCCTGTATTAGGAACTTTTTCTGCCTGTTTTTCTGTCAAAGGAAACTGAAGTTAGCACATGTATGCTACGTTGGTAGAACCTAATGTAAACAAATTGAAGAACTTGACAAATCATGGTAATTTATTTTCAAACTTCTGGCGAGTATCGGCAAAATCGAATATTTCCCAGATTGAAATGAATGGGGTCCAAATGAAGTTATTAAACTTCTTGTAATATTTTAAATAACCGAGAACCTATTAAGTAGATACTCACTGATAAAATCAAAATCAAAAGTCATTTATTCAAATTAGGCTGAGAATCAGCACTTTTCGAACGTTAAAGTACATGAGACAGTCCCCCAAAACGCCCACCCTTCATAAATGTTAAAACAAGTATCAAAATCTATATGTAATATCTATACAAATAAACAAAATTGAAATGTATGTTTGTTATGTCAAAACAACAGCTTTTTTCTGAATGCTAATGAAAGTGTGAACAATAATACTTCTTGCGGGCCAATTTCTAATATCCGACATAGCGAGTCGTCAAATAATTGAAAAGCCTTTATCTTCCTGCGCATATATTTTTGTGCCAATCGAAAGTTGTATTCTTCCAACCGTCATTTTTACCGACGACCTTCACCTCGTAACCTTGCACTTGAGTTAAACGTGTAGTCTTTGAAAACGTCATAAATTAACTAAAATATAAATAAACTTCCGCATTTGCATTAATTTCACGGTGCTTTACGTCAATCTGCGTAACGCGTCAGTCAAATTCTAAGACTGATTCGTCTTATGTTGTAATAATAGATACATAGTTAATCGATCGCACAGGTTAAGTCACACTTGTCGCGGTTGGTCTGTGGATGGGTGACCATCTTTACACACCAAGATCACCCCGTGCCTCGGAAAGCACATTCAGCCATTGGTCCTGGTTGTTATTCGTGGATCTTTAACAGTCGTTACGGGCAAGGATCGTCAGAAGCCCAAAAGTCTGACAACCAGTCTTACCAAGGAGTAATGTAATTACTCAGTAATTTATTTTGGGGTCGGCGCAACATTTTAACACCCTTTTATTATTCTTCCACATTTCTCTATTAGGCATCATCTCTGTAGTCACACCCTTTTTAACCATATCATCATTCAATCAGTCCGTCCATCGTTTCTTTGGTCTCCCCCTACTCTTATAGCCTTCGACATTCATACTCAAAACTTTCCTCGCTACATTTTCCTCATTCCTCCGTATTACATGCCCATACGATGACAACCAATATTTCCACATAACTTTTTAGTTATCGTTGCCAGTTTCAGGTTTCCTTTTAAGGTCTAATTTCTTATTCTATCCTGTCAGCCTGAATCAATCAGTCTAAATTTAGGTGACGATGAGTATTGGCTAAGTCTCTCAGCAAACGCCGCGCAAGGTATTTAGAGTAGGTATATTGCAAAAAGTGGGAACGTAAGTTAGAATTTGTAACGGAAATATCAATAACAATGACAGCACATAGATTTGGGAAAGTCTAGTAAATTGTATTTCGCCCGTCTCTCATATCCACGATGAAGCAATACGCATCAATAATATAACCTTCCGATTGAAGCCAGTTTTTGCTTTCATTACCAAGTAAATCATCTCGAGAGACCTGGGAATAAGCAACGAGTTAGGTTTACACGATGTACCTTTATGCAAGGATGTTGAGCAAGATAATTTAGGAGGTAATAGTCTTGATAGTGGTATAATATGTGTAACACCGGATGGCGCAGAGATTTAAACATTAAATAAACGGTACTGTAATAACATTTTAGGCTATCAAGGATCAAATCGATAGACACTTTCTTTGAATTTGAAATGTCAGATGAATATTTGATTTATTTATTTATTTAAGGAAACACAAGCAGTAGCACAATAAGAGATATACGTAAATTATCTTGAATATGACATTTTAAACAATTATGCTACCCACTACGTTCGCCACAGATTGCAATTTAAAGTTATTTAAAACTAGCTGGAAACACGGATACAATAGGTACCTATAAAACAGTCATTGTCGTAGAATTCTTAACTGGATTTTTAAATTTAAAGTAATTTAAAACTAGCTAGAAACACAGATATAATACCTATAAAACAGTCATGTCGTAGAATTCTTAACTGGATTTTTAAATTTATAAAAGAAAATAAAAGAAAAAGTAAAAGTAAATTTGTGTGCGTACATTATTAAATATTGCGCTATTTTAAATTACTTTGCTGATCCTTTAGAGTTGCTTGGATTTGTTTATTTAATATATTTTTACTAAGAAAAAGAATGTCGATTGAATTAAACTCATTGTTATATTGATGATTGCAATTGCAGATAAAATTAGAAAATCTGTATTAAGGGGAGTGATTGCACACTGCATGGAAAATGTAATTAATATACACATTTAGTTTAGATACAAAGAACTAAGTGTTATAATAAGAGGCCTAAGGTAAAAAATAGGCAGTAATTGACTGCGGTTAAGTGGTTGTTTCATTTAGACAAAACCAACTCAGCCAAAACAGCAATCCTACATCACTAAGGGTTGATTTTTCAATAATCGGAAAACTTAAATCTGAAGAACATTTCTGACAGTTTAGCATATTTTCTGTACAAAAGCTGTCAAGCCGACATATTTATTCCTCAGATAAAAGTTATCTGACTACTGAAAAATCAGCCCTAAGTTTTTTAATCAAATTATACCAAAATAACAAAAAACTTTTATTTATTTAACCTACGATGTAGGTATATCTCTATAATTCAAAATCGAGTATCCTCTTGGCGATAGAGTAAATAAATAAGTTGAGCAATATATCAATGAACATATACCATATATAATTGCACAAATATGTCGTTATTATTTAATAGTAATTTTAATTGATATTGAATTTTAATTCAGTTTTATCGTAAACTTGTCTTCTATAAGACATAACATACTAACATGACATAGAGGGCGTCATTGTGCCCATTTTAATATATCTAACGTCATTAATATCTGTACGGATTAGGTTAGAATTATTATTTTAATTGGCCTACATATGTACTGGACAGCACGACTTGTCTTTTATAGTCGTTGAGCAATGTATTTAAAACATCATTTAGATTTTCGCATATATGCTTTTGCTTATTTGTATTTATTTTTTTCATTACATAAACATCTAAGTGTCTATTTGTAATGTCAAACTAACAGCTATTTACTACATAAGAGAGTATATACAGTACTTATAACAAAGAACATATTTTTAAAATTTTGTCTGTCTTTCTGTCTGTTTGTCACGGCTAATCTCCAAAACGGCTGGACTGATTTTGACGAATGTTATAAGGAGTAACATAAGCTACTATAGCAGTTTTGTTCCGATTGCACTGCCCCGTGGGGTAATTTTCGACATCCACGCGGGCGAAGGCGCTTGCACAGCTAGCCACCACTCCCATCTGCCATTTTTCCACTGTTTCGTTCTGTGACTAATGTGGTCTGTAAGATTCTCTCATTTATAATTAAAACCTATTTTGAAACATTCCACTAAAATAGGACTTATGTTTCCAAAAATCTCCTTGAACATGTAGACTGTAAGCATTTACTTGAAATCGGCCTACCTACTGATGACGAAATAGTATCAAGTGTGGTGACGAAATCAAATGGAATTACAATGCCGGTCGAATGTCATCAAAGCGATCGCAAAAATACGACGGAAGAATTCTTAATTAAAATTAGCATCTTGTATTTTCTAAGTAAGACTTCTAGGTCAAATCTATTGTAAAATCTACATTTTTCTATGTATTCGTTGTGGCAGTAGTATCTAGAAAGGGTAACAGAGCATTATAATTTTCCTGGTTGGGGCTCCATCATTTTCGCTGGAGCTTTTCGTGTGCACATCGCATCTCATCATTTTCCGGTAACGTAGTTTATTGTATTTCTCGTTACCAATTATTTTTGCATGATCATTCATATCTTCTATAAAGATAAGTATGGCTTTACCAAGATCTGTGATGTTATTGCATTACATCTACACTTTACTATATTTTTGATCTGCATCGCCGCATAATTGAATGCATAATTCCGTCAATACGTCACTACTCACCCAACTGTTGCAGTATCTTTTTTTGTCTAATCTTTGACATTATAAGTACATTCAGTACCATCTACTAGCGTCTCCATTGTATTTGTGTGACCAACCCAATATTTGTTGACCTCAACGTTTTTTCCAACATTGTTCTACACTCCTACAACTGTTTTATGCTCTGCCCTTCGCACAATGCATGGTTAGTCAAAGTGTATCGTTCATAATTTCATGGATGATTAAATGTCACGCATTCACAATTAAATGGAGTGCGAATTGGTTGTTCATATTTCTTTTCAGTGGGTCGCTCGCGGACATTGTTTCGTTGTGATCAAGGTTGTAGTTTAAAGTATGGAGCAGACAGAGCGTATTAGGTAACCTTATTAGGCTTTCCGAGTTTTGTGTTCTTGGAAAAAATAAGCAGTGTAAACTTTTCCTTGATTGAATACATAAATGTCTTTTTCATCAAAATTTCAAACATATCAATAGAGTGACTCAACTTCATTTTACTATGTAAACCAATCTTTTAACCTGTACATTGATTGACTTTGAACTTTGGCAAACCGCAAATTACGGTAGCGCGATAAGTTTTAATTATCTTTTCATTCGATTTTCGAGGAAGTCAAAGTTCATTAAGAAAGGAATAAGTTAAATACTCTCTCATGGTATACTGGTTTAGGGTTACTTAAGGTAATACCTAAACATACTTCGAGTGCTTGATCAGCTAAGCATGAATTTATTTTGAATTTTAGAGATAGTAAGAGACCAATGATAGCATTCGTATAGCCTTCAAAATCTTCATATTCTCTAATCTTGTCACGTGTTATGAGGTAGCAACTTCAATGTTAAAATATCGCCTCAGCAGCTAGGTTAGCGGCGAGACTGACTTGCCAAGGTGCACTGGCGTAGGTAGGCTACCTACTCGTTAATTTATCACTCGTGGAAGTTCTGCCCCTAATAAGTCATCATCATCTCCCTGCCTTTCTCAACTATATTGGGGTCGGCTTCCAGTTAACCCGGCTGCAACTAAATACCAGTATTTTACACTCCGACTCCCTCCCTCGGCCCTCCTATTGACTTCCTATCTAACCTCCACAACCCAGTAACTAACGGCTTCTGACGACCCGTAACAACTGTTAAAGATATCAAAATGTCAGCCGGGACCAACAGCTTAACGTGCTTTCCGAGGCACAGAGGGGTCTTCAATGGGGGGTAATCAATATATCTATCTACTCAGTATATAAATATGATGAGCCATCCACGGACCAACCGTGGCAAGCGTAGCTTAACCTGATCGATCGACCCGTGCGGAACTTATTACCTACTTAATCGCAAGCCCCTAATAAGTACAGCCTGTACATTGATATCACATATTCGTAACTTCTTAAGATTTAATTAAGAAGGTCGTTCTCCCACGCCCATTAAATTATGCGTGTACAATTACCGTGTGTGTATACGGAAACAGCGATATTTACACTTACGACTTTGATACTATCTGTCATTATATATTACGAACAGCGATGTTTACTTTTTTAGTATCCGTCAATGTTTACCATAATCAGCCTATTATTCCCACTGCTAGGAAAAAGCCACCTCTCTGTGAGTGGGCCAAATCCACCACGCGGGCCCATTGCGGGTTGCTGGATGTCACATGTCTTTGAATTTTTGGTTGTAGGACATACCGGTTTCCGACACCTACATATGCTCTAGACATTCTACGTTGATTTTCGGTCTAGACCAATCTTTAGATTTTCCATAAAAAAAAACTTAAAATTTGACAAGGAAAACTTGACTGACGATTGAATAATCCGCCCTTAGTTCAGCTTAAATTAAAACCAGGGCTTCAATTAATTCTTTATTCAGCAATTACCAAACTGATTTGTTACGCATAATCCTTCATCAAGCCAAACAAGGTAATGAAATTAACATTTTTCTTTAATTATTCAGTAGATTATGAACAAGAAATGATCTGTTCATGACTATAAACAATAGACAATTACAAGTATAAGGACGGTTCTAAAACAGGTTCTAAACAACTGATTCATATTTTAAAATCTCTCGAATTATGCTCTTAAATGGCTGTTAACGACTAATAAAGTGGCCTGTGTCATTGTTTGAGGGCACAACCAACTGGTGGGGCCCGCAAGGGCCGATGCCTGCCAGGGGTGTGGGTTGTTCGAAAGAGATACCGCGGCCCCTGGCACACAGCCAACTGAGGGAACTCGGGTGGGATTTAGTCAGTAAAAGTCTGACACGCCCTCTTGCTCCACCCAGAGCGGGAGAAGTTATTTGATGATTTCTCACATTTCAAAAAAGGGTTTATAATAAGTTTGCTGTCCCGTCGGCGAGTGTGAAGTCCTAGGTTCAATTAACAGGTCGGCCAAGTGTTATTGGGTATTTCCTTATGGAATTTCTTAGTACAGCCCGGAGTTTGCAAGGTGGTGATGTGACCTGCTACAGACAATGAAAATCCGAGCGGAAAGACACAGGGACCAAACTATGGTGTTGACGCGGAAAATAACACAAATTTTAATAATTAAAATCTCTATTTATAGATTACTATCTTGACCATGCGATTATATATTTTTAGATACCATAAATTATGCATACTTATTTAAATAGTCAAGCTCGTGTGAGGTGTATAATTTTTATGCAGACACACGTGAACAACTTCCGAGACTGGCAATTTCCGAAAAGTCCGTGGCCGTGATTGTGCCTGTTATTCGACCTTAAACATTAATGCTAGAATGGTGTTTATGTATTTAAACGTCTATGTACAAACAATGAACGAAAACTGGCGGTAAAGTTTGTTACGTTACAAAAAAAAACAAAACCTCAACACGATTTTCAAAGACCTATTCAATGGTACCTACCCCATTTGAGATAGTTCGTCGACTTTCCTATTTTTATTTTTCACTATATGGCGTATGGTTGTTGCCATTTGAATTTTTGTTTACTGTTGTGTCTTTAGTGACATTTACAAGATTAATACAAATCGATTGACGTAAGAATCATCAAAATCGGCCCACACGTTTGGTCTCTAGAGTGCCAGAAAGGAACAAACATACATATTCTAATAAACAAATTACCTATTTTGCGTCGCGCAGTCGGGTAAAAATTGGTATTTTATCAAATACGGCCAAAATAACAGCATAAAACAAGTATCTTCTGTAAGATATACAGCATGTGTATGACAGGTGTGGTCAACCACAGCACGTCACCTCTCTGATGAATACCTATGTATATGCAGGTAACACAATTTAGCCCTATATTTTTGCCAAGATCTTGTTTACGTCACATTTGTCGGTTTATGCAAAAAAATAAAAAATATACCTACCTACTCAGTAAGTCTTTGGCCTTGCTCTAGAATCTAGATATAATATCTTAAGTTATCATCTTAAACGGAATGCATTCTTACACGTTCATATACTTAGCTTTTATTATATTTTGTGTGAGTCAGACTCAAAGCACACGTGTTTTGGATAATTGTTCTATTATTTAATTTTTATATCTTCATACTTATTTAATTTATGTAAGAAGTAAAATAAAACCACATCGTTTTTTATTAAGATTTCCTACCGTACTTAAAACTTAATAAGTGAAAAATAGTTTTAACTATTATAAAAATTCCATTTGATATAAACAAATACAAAATTTCTTTTTCTACGTATTACTAACTGCTTAGATAAAGCTTCGGATTTTCTTTTGCAGACATAGCCGTCCTCTCTGCAAGCCATTTTGTATGTTTCCAAGCTAATGATCTTGTAAACAGTATATTGCAACAAATGATTGTAATTAATTGTTTATTATAAATAGTAAAAAGGACAGGGGTATTTCTTCTGTTTTCTACAAAACTCAAACTCAAAGCATTTATTTCAATTAAACCATTTACAGGCACTTTTGAATTGTCAAAAAGTCGATCAGTTGAAAAGTTGAAGCTAAAAAAAGCTACAAAAAGAAAGATGGATTTACATCATTTATATTTACAGCGTCTGCCAGAAATGTGTGGTCTTATGTATGGGTGTGATAAGCAGACACAGCCGCTTGGGTCGATCGATCGGGTAAAGCTGCGCTTGCTGCAGTTGGTCTATAGATGGGCGACCATCTTTACATACGAAGACCCCTCCGTGCTTCGGAACGCACGTTAAGCCGTTAGTCCCGGCTGTCATTCGTGGATCTTTGGCCGTCGTTCGTTACGGGTCGGGCCAAGGAGTATATCGTCATCACTTCAGCTGAAAGACGTAAAGACGTTCACTGCTGGACATAGGGGGTTTTGCCATAATCGCCACGTTTGGCAGGCGGGTTGGCGATCGCAGTATGGTGGTAAAATGCATAGAGAACGCTGCTACCTATTCTCTAGTAAGTCCCTTAGTCGCCCTATACCACACCCACGGGAAGAAATGGGATGGTGCTATTCTTTTACGTCCGGCACCACACGGAACCAGGGATATATTGTACTACGCCATAACTGGATTGTGGAGGTCAGATAGGCAGTCGCTTCATGTAAAATACTGGTAATCAGCTGCGTCTGGTTAGACTGGAAGCCAACTCCGACAGATCATTAAACTGAACAACTTTCTACATGGGAAGCACATTGTAATCTATACTAATATTATAAAGTAGTTTGAGGTTGTAAAGTTGTAGGGGTAATCTCTGGATCTACTGAACCGATTTTGAAAACTATTTTACTGATAGAAATTCACGTTATTTGTGAGTATCATAAGCTATATAATAACTCGAAAAATGAAAAGACTTTTTAGTGGTAGTCGGAAATGCAAAGTAAGTCGGAGAAAAAACGATTGAACGAAAACGTTTCTTACGAATGCTGCCTTAACGATGAGAGATATATGATTGAGTTTTAGAGAAAAGTTGGAGAGCTTAATAATGCCTACAAAAAAATCAGCTACGACATATGTCTAACTTTTATGTTTAAGTCACAAAAAGTAGTTTTTTATATAAAAAAATAAAAAATAAATCGATAGGTCATGTTTATTGGTAATATTATCAACAATTATGAATTCTTATCAAAATAAGTAAATTTATCGTCTTAAAACGAATGGTTAAAGAGATAATACGACTTAGGTATGGGACCGCGATCGTGTTGTAATCTATTGAGTGATATAAAAATGTTTACCGCCCAACGAAGTGGGCACGGGTCAGCTAGTCGAGAATAAATAATCAGCTGTCGCATACAAAACTTCAAATACATACTGGACCTAAAGACTTGTACCACACTCTTAAATGTGACAATATCTGATACACCCTGTATTTATCGTGATAAACCAGAATATATACGTCACATTCTTAAAACGGGCTTGCGGACGGCGAATAATGGGTAGCTCGCTGTCCGGTTATCACCAAGCCCGAGTCGACGGTGCGTTGTGTTCCACGCGCGCCTCAAGGAGATGTCAGCAACAACTGATGGGGCCCGCAAGGGCCTATGCCTGCCAGGGGTGCGGGTTGTTCGAAAGAGATACCGCGGCCCCTGGCACACAGGCAACTGAGGGAACACGGGTGGGTTTTAGTCAGTAAAAGTCTGACACGCCTTCCTGCTCCACCCAGAGCGGGAGAAGTCATTTGATGATTTCCCACCCAAAAAAAAACGACCTGTGAGATCCATACCCATGATTCTGAGAACAACAAGAGTGTGGGCCATAATAAAGCCGTTATTGTGTAGGTTCCATTACTGTATGCTTTATATTTATGCGTTGTTTGCCACTCACACCGCATTATAGCATCGGGTTTCAGCGTGTCGATACTATTGTTCAGCAGATAAATGCGCTAATGGGTTTGTGAAAACATACGATGGTACGAACGACGTACTTCGTTTAACTAACTTGATATCTTGCTATAGTTCGTTCGCGTTAAGAATGCAGTGAGTCATCAGTGCAACTGCAAGATAAAGGTGTATTCACAGTGGTGTTAAATTCAAACAAATTATATTTTAAAAGATTAAGTTTAATGAATAGATTTGATTGTAATTTGAAAAGATTTGACCGGTTAGGGGGCGGGGCTAGGCCGACGGATAATGATGACTCACTGCATTCTTAACGCGAATGTACTTTAGGAGTCTAGGAGTGTTCATCCGGCGCGCGCTAGCCAATGTTGCATTTCAAATGGTTTTATGATGGATTGTCATAATAAATCAAAGTACTATTTTTTTTTCAGCCAAGCACTAGATCATTGGTATTTAATACTCAATACTCAATACTCAAATACTTTATTGCATTCCATAATGTGTACATATACCAGTTGGTATATTATAACATCGAATCAATTATGGACCCTGTCGGGCACAGCAAAGTTAATTTTTAACAGGAGAGAGGATGAAGGCGCTTTTTATTAAGGGAAAAATAAATATTAAATTAGAATAGGTAGTATCATTAAAATAGTATCATTAAAATAGTATCACTAAAATAGTATCATTAAAATAGTATCATTAAAATAGTATCATTAAAATAGTATCACCAAAAATAGCGTCATTAAAATAGTATCATTTGTTTTTATGGTAGTAAGTAAGTATTTATATATTTGGTTTTAAGTTATATTTATATATTGTTATATTATTTATTGCACGATTTACATTAATAACCCTATAAATTGCACAATTAATAAAAATGTTATTATTATTAATTGTGCACTGTTTAGTATATTCATTTTAAATTTACAGTATTTTAGTGTAAGTGTTGTAGTGTAATTTACAGTATTAGGTAAGAATAGTGTTTATTGTTGTTGGAATTTATCTCTAAAATATTCGTCAATAGTGTAGTAGCTTTTCATTATCAGAAATTGTTTTAATTTATTTATAAAGATATTATTTTTATTTATGTTTTTGATGTTTTCCGGTAACTTATTGTATATTTTAATGGACATAACGAATGTACTAGAAGAGTGCATTTTCAATCGTGAAGTGGGTATGTTTATTTATTTTATAAGTTTTTACATTTATAAGTTTGTATGCTATTTTTACAGTTTTTTTGGTATTAAAAAATCAACATACCGTCAATTATTTTCTATTTGCAGTACTTATCACCATTAAATGTTTTTATTTAAGAGTGAATGTTAAAAATAGTTATAAATACCAGAGATCTAGTGCGAAGATGAAAAAAAAATTACTTTGATTTATCCTATTATTTGTCTTTTTTTTTTAAATTTATCCTCCTAATATTGTGAATGTAAAAGTTTGTATGTTCGGATATTTAGATGTTTGGATGTTTCTTACTCAATCACGCAGAAACGGCTGAACGGATTTGGATGAAATTTTGAAAGAAAGAAAAAATATTTAATAGACTAGCACAGGAATGACAAAAACTTAACTAGATAATATGCTTAGTAAAATATAAATTCAAATTAGAGAAAAACAAAAAGTAAAAATAAAAAATAAAGTCCCGTACGAGGCCAAAAGGCCCCTTTTGGCCTCGTACGGGACTTTGTTTTTTATCTATCTCTTCATGATCTATAATATCTCAGCATGATGCTGCGACATTTAAAAAAAAAAGTTTCATAGCACTGGTATTCTGGGGACCACTGTGAATGTCCTTCTACACATAGTTTATAACTTGGGTTAACATATAGGATACTTTTTATCCCACTATTAGGTACGTTTTCGTGAGATAATGTCCGTCCTCCACGCGGGCAAAGCCGCTGGCAAAAGCTAATATATATAACTAGCTGTGCCCGCGACTTCGTCCGCGCAAAACAGTTATTTTTTATATTATATATATTAATATAAATAAATACAATTTCTAAAATAAAAATAGCCTAAGTTACTCCTTATTACATCAGCTATCTGCCAGTGAAAGTCTCGTCAAAATCGGTGCAACCCTTTCAGAGATTAGCCGGAACAAACAGACAGACAGACAAAAATTGTAAAAAAATTATTTTGGTATATGTACCTTGTATACATCCATATGCATTTAGTAGGTTATTTTAATATAACAAACAGAGACTTTAATTTTATTTATCTGTATAGATAAAATAATCACGAAAAACCACTATAAATGCGACGTTGCTAGCTCGTAGTTTACGAGTTGTTTTTGTTTACAGGTAATTAATACCTACTGAAGGGATTATTTTTGTTGTAAAGACTTTGATAGCATTAGGTTCTGTTCATAAGACTGATTAGTTAAATTATAAAGCTTCCTCTTGTACTATTTTACTGTGGTCTATAGTGGATTTACTAAATATTAACTTACTAATTAACACGTTGTGGGATACAATAAATGTTTGAGTATTAAGTACATATGGATGTATACAAGGTACATTTACCAAAATATTTTTTTTAAAATTTTTTCTGTCTGTCTGTTTGTTCCGGCTAATCTCTGAAAGGGTTGCACCGATTTTGACGGGACTTTCACTGGCAGATAGCTGATGTAATAAGGAGTAATTTAGGCTATTTTTATTTTAGAAATTTTATTTATTTATATAGTTTATTTCAATTGTGAAGTGCATGTTGTGTCGTTGTTGCAGTGTGTGTGTGTGTTTTTTTTAGTATGTTCAGGCAAAAAGTTGTGTCATAATATATGGCTGGATTATGTCGTAGGGCCAAGATTTATATCGTGAGGCGAATCACAGCAGCCCCTAGATAAATAACTTCATGACCATCACGACCGCTCCGACAAGAGTGTTACGAAAAAGAAGAAAATTGAGATTGACAATCTTCAACTCAACGTACGTCTTCAACTAGACTCCATTATCTTAATTATCTTATGATTGGCAACTCGGACGGTAAGTATGGCAGATGACATCAGGTGATAATTAACAGGATAGCAGCAGGGTAACAGGATACAGGGAGGGTAGAAATACATCTGGTTCACGTGAAATAGCCTGTTAGGTAAACAACTATTTAATAAATAATTGAGAAACCGTAAGCTAACTAACCATATAATAATTACACAGCACATAGTAAAAAAAAAAAAAACCGAACTAAAAAAGTAGAAAATAATTTAATTCTATTAAAAAGCGTGGGGTGCTTTTTGAGGTATTTCTATAATCAATTAATATCAAGCACCCCACGCTTTTTAATAGAATTAAATTATTTTCTACTTTTTTAGTTTGGTTTTTAAAGCGTGTTTTTTTTAATATTATTTATTTTCCATTTTTTAGTTCCGCTAACTACAAAAGCGTGACTTTTCAGTTTTTTTTTTTGAACTTATTGAATCGTCATCAGTCCTCGATAAGTCTACAATGTTTAAATGAAATCTGACCGTTTGAAATGGGTCAAAATCAAGTCCAAAGGAGTCGGTTACAAAAAGCATACAAGTGAAGCTAATAAAAGCATGTTAAAAAAAACTCGATCTCTCTCGTCTGGATTTGTGCCCAGGTGATGGCAATAGGTTTAGGGCCTATTACATGGAACTTACACATAACTGACGTTATTTGAGTGTCATAAAGGTGCACTTCTGCGCACACCTTTGTGTAACAAGGCGTGATATGATAATGTAGTAAAAAACTATTTATGAGTGCACCACAATGCACGTATGTATGTAGATGACTTTTTTACCGACAACATTAGACATTACATGACGACTTATTAACAGAGTTCAAGGTCTACAAAGGACATATACCATTATCATATACCATGTATCCGGCTAGAAAAACCGACTAAATGAAACCATAAGAATGCGGATTACAATTCCAGATGACAACTACGAGTACATATCAAAGTGATGTAACTTCGGAAAATCTCGTTCACTAATGGCATTGAATGAACGAATGAATGAATGTATTCTAGTCACGTCTTTCGCGACGACACCGTGTGAGCAACGAAATATTAAACGTCCTACAACCGGATACCAAATATCCGGGAGCCCGTAATATACAACAATGATATCCGAATTATGAAATATTTATTGAGGAAAACTTACTTCTATGTGTCGAAAAGGTACGCAATAGAAATAGCAGCTTGCTGGAAGATTTGAAAAACCTTTTTTTATGTAAGTAGTAATACTTGCTTCTTTGACAAATTCAAAATGAGCTGGTCAAATTATCGCCAGTCCGAACGTAATGGACATTTCCGTAAAAAATACTATAAATCAACTTTACATTTCATTACTACTGGATAATATCAGAAAAATAATGATGTAACGAAATAAAATTTGTACCAGGAAAAAATCATATTCACTCGTAAGATAATCTCGAAAATATATCAAGAACATTATTAAAAGCGGAAAAATTCAGTAAGAGGAACGCGCGCTCAATGCGTACAAAGATTTTTTGCTCAAACCAATATAATTTGCGTTTTTTGCCTATTATGACTAAGAAGTGAAAGTCATCCTCTTGCTCAATTACAGTCAGACCTTGGATCTGGTCACACGTTACCCCGATCCGTCACACTGACTATCAGATTCAGAAGCTATTTTTATTGCCTGTCCATGACTTAAGCTTCCTTTAATTCTATTGTTCTTGAAAGTAGGCATTTAATTGCATTATTGTTGTTGATTTTGGAATGTAAATTGATTGATGAATACACTAATATGGCCGCCTAACATTATTATGACAATTTAGATGACTGGTTTTTGGCATTTTCATTTTCGGTATTTCTTACTCATCACAGTTTTTTGTTGATTTTGCAATTACAATGTTTTTGTTAAAAAACGCTTCATTAGTCAATGTTTATTCCCAGAAGTAATTACAATCATTGTTTACCTAGGTAAGTCATTTCCACGGAGTGCGACCTCAAATAATACTGTGCTAGCTTAATGATGAAATCTATTAAACTCATCACTACATAGTATAAAACAAAGTCACTTTCTCTGTCCCTATATGCCTATGTATGCTTAAATCTTTAAAACTACGCAACGGATTTTGATGCGGGTTTTTTTAATAGATAGAGTGATTCAAGAGGAAGGTTTATATGTATAATACACCGACCTCCACGCGGGCGAAGCCGCTGGCAAAAGCTAGTTTATCTATAAAAGCTAAGTAGTTGTATCCTAATCCTATGCTGTCGTGACAAACGCATCATTAACACTTTCAATTATTTTTCTAACTGTACTTATTCGCAATTAGCTTCTACCGTCACAATTTCACTGCAGGACACCGTGGAGTTTTAGTGGGTTACAGTCCCACATAACTGCGCTATCTCCCCGTGGTAGCGCAGTAGGCATTTCTCCACGTTAAAAAAAAAATGCCCGGGTCGATGGTGCGTTGTGTTTCACGCGCGCCGTCAGAGATGTCAGCAACAACTGGTAGGGTCCGCAAGGGCCGATGCCTGCCAGGGGTGCGGGTTGTTCGAAAGAGATACCGTGGCCCCTGGCAACTGAGGGAACACGGGTGGGTTTTAGTCAGTAAAAGTCTGACACGCCCTCCCGCTCCGCCCAGACCGGGAGAAGTTATTTGATGATTTCCCACCCAAAAAAAAAAACCACAAAAATCACTTTTATCCGACATCACTTATGCTCGGTTCCTATAAAGAAACCGGAACGTTTTGCTTACCATTGGTAGCATTTTATTTCCAAACTTGTTAATAAATAGTTTTGTAAGCTAATTTGATCATAGGTACTTCCATATAGGACGGTCTACTCTGCAAAGCTATGAGGCATTTGCTTCATTTTTGGTAAAGATACAAGACTCTTTATTTAAACCTACAACTAACGGTAAATTATAGAAATTGGCTATTAATAGCCTAGTCTAAATACCTGACACTAAGACATCCACCTCCCTAATAACTCTGTCACTTTGGTTAGCCACGCCTGATCAAGTAACCAGCGTCAATTAACAACCGCCAGTGCTCATATCGGTCACTGCACACACGGAATGTGATCCAGTCGTTATCAAGTGATCTACAATATCACACTTCAACAATAATTAATAATGATAAATGAAGTGACGTTATGCATCGAGATGAAATCGATAAAGATTTCTTTTGTTATTTTGACTAACATTATAACTAATATTATAAATGCGAAAGTTATTTTGTTTGTTTGTTATGCTGTCACGCTAAAACGGATGAACGGCTTTGGATAAAATTTAGCACACAGATAGACCATGACTTGGGTATTGGCATTGGCTACTTGTCATCCTGGACTATAAACGAAGTCGCGTAGAAGAGCTAGTATACTACAGTTTGACGTTCCAGTCACAATTTCCGATTTTTTTTGCATTTGGTTTTGATTTTTTCCTTCTGAAAGGAATTGTCATTGTCATTGTGTGTCAGGCACAAGTATTGTTTGTAATGCGTCAAATAATAATATAAATTCCAGTGTAATATTACAAATGACTGTTTGGGTCGAAACTAATTGAGCTTTGCCAAAATTTGCTGTACCACCAAGCGGAATGTTAGTTATTGGACTTAATGTAGTGAATTTGGGGCACATTGCGCCTGACCAGACTTTATACATACATATTTTATCCAATATTACGGAGATTTTATTACATAAACATATCATATTTAACGCCTTTTCTTTCACCTACGCTGAAGTTATGGTAAAACTAAAGAAATAACTTTTACGATCTTCCTCAATTAGACTCTTGAAAAGCACTGAAAGGATCGCTCACACAGCTAGCTAGAAAGAAAGAAGAACAAGAAAGAAAATAAATTTATTTAGCACAGACTAAAAAGGCACACAATATACAGCAAAAAAATAAAAATAAAAACCAACAAAAAGTGTAAAGTGCGATGTCAGAAACTAGCATTAAAGTGTGCCTCACGGCTGCGCTAAAAAGGCCTAGTTCTGCAAAAATGTCAGACAACTTGTGTCTGACGCTGGTTTTCAAGGGTCGGGGGAAAGTTTGAGATGATGGATGTAAATCGACTACACTATGGGATATTGCTTATGTCCCGAGATCAACCCAGTAAAATACTTTGCTTTCATAGCCCTCATCCTAATTTATTTGGGGTTGCCGTAACAGTCTTCCATCCTTGCCTATCAGTCGTCATCTTAGGTAGTTCACCCCCTTTCTAGCCATATCATCATTCACGAAGTCCATCCATCGTTTCTTTTGCCTACAATTTTACTCAAAACTTTCCTCACGATTACCTTCGATAGAGAGAAGTGAAACATCGTCCTTACGTAGTATAAAACAAAGTTGCTTTTCGTTTCTGTACGCTTAAATCTTTTAAACTAAGCAACGGAAGGTGCGGGTTGTTCCAAAGAGATAGCGCGGCCCCTGGCACACAGGCAACTGAGGGAATACGGGTGGGTTTAGTCAGTAAAAGTCTGACACATTCTTCTGCTCCACCCAGAGCGGGAGAAGTTATTTGATGATTTCCCACCCAAAAAAACAAAACAAAAAACACGGATTTTTATACGGTTTTCATCAAATGACAGAGTAATTCAAGAAGACGGTTTGAATGTACAATACACCGACCAGCACGCGGGCGAAGCCGCTGGCAAAAGCTAGTAAAAAACAAAGATTAAGGAGGATGCGCTGGAATGTAATGCGCGAAATAGAAATTTCCTTACATTTTTTTTAATTTCCAGGTCAGTGTCAGGTTGTATGCTGATTGAAATATGATTCGCTACGGTAAAAAAATATTGGGTTTACAGAATTATAATTATTAAAATCCACAACCCTCGAACTTAATTAAATCGAAACGCCGACCTCGTCTACTTTAAAAAAATATGATTGACGTGTAAAAGTGTTTGTACAAATCTACAGACATACAGAAACCCTTACAGAAATAAAATCATTTATCATTTCGCACACCTAGATCTATAGGGAGCTAAGTAAAAAATTGGGAGTTTTGAGTTATTCTTACCATTGAATTCCTTAACTCACTACCTATCGACCAATAAAACAGATTGAAAAATATTTTTCTAGTAGAACTTGCAAAGCAAATATGTATACAGATAACTTCTCCAGTGCACAGGAACACGGTTAACAGTTTTCCGAAAAACCTTTACTGAAAAAAGTGCTTTTTTGAGTTAACTCTGTTTAGATATAGGTGTGCGATTTATCATTGGCTACCCTGGCACTTTCCCCTTAAGAGAGATTTAGTTTGAGAGACAGAGGGAGTTACATCTTTCTTCTCATGTAACGAAATGTGCCTGAACGTGACGCGTCCCTGAAATTTCACTCTCAATTTTTGTCCAATTATTATCGAGTCGGCGCCTGTTGCTTGGTTCCTATAAACAATAACGGATCGTTTTGCTTAGCAATGGTAGCATTTTTATTGCCAAACTTGGCTAATGAATAGTTTCGGAAGCTAATTTTACCTGTGATAGCTAAGTAGCCCCCATACCTTCCCATACTAGACCTAAGCTAAGCTATTTGTGAAGGGTCGCGCGAAAACGCCCTTTTGGGGGCCTGTCTCATGTATTTTGACGTTCGAAAAGTGCTGATTCTCAGCCTAATTTGAATAAATGACTTTTGATTTGATTTTGATTTTTGAAGTCCAAATAGATCTATTTTGCGAAGGGGTATTTGATTCATTATTGGTAAAGAAACAAGAGTCTTAATTTTAACCTACAATTGTCGGTATATTATAGGAATCGGCCATAAGAAGTTTCACTTCAGAAATCTTTAATCTGCCAAACAGTTAAGTCGTTTAATAACAGTCCTTCACCTGTGACTCTGGCCTTGAGACTAAAAGTTTTATTTAATATTTTGGTTGTAAATATGTATTAAGTATATACATATATATGTATAAGTGTTAATTTTATGTAATGTTAAAAGGCACGATGGGGTTTCCGTATCTGTTTAGATAAAAACCCCTAAACTAATAAAGAGGAAAAAAAAATCTTAAATCGAATCACAGTTCCATCATTCGAAATTCAAGCCAGAAAGTCGCCCAAGATTGAGTTTCTATCTATATAAGCTATCATTGCGGTCGCCAGTATTGTCACTACCACAAAAATGCAGGATACAGATCAATCAAATACATATTTATTACGGAACTAAGATCGGTATCTATAAACAAGTTAACAAATCTACTTTGCACGACAAAAACAAACAAAAAAGGATTTAAGTGTGTACGTGTTTGGAATTTTGCGGAGCTTTTTTGTCTTTCGACTGTTGTCTCGGAATGAGAGAAACAAAATACTGGTTCCTATGTGTTTTTTTTAGTTACCTTTTTTTAAACTGTGGAAACTGGCTTTAGCGTTGTTCTAACTTTAGTACATATAACCTTTGTTTTTCAAATACTATAATAATTACATTATATAGAGCTTAAAATAATATTAACGATATGGACCGGTATGTTTTGAAAAAAAAAAAAAACTTAATTACAAAAAAGAAACAACCGATTTCCAAAAAAAAAAACACTATAAAGTAAAAATACTTTAATGTAATTTATAAAGTCTTTAGTTTTGCTCTCTTACCCTTACAAACATTTAAAAAAAAAATTGGTTTGTAAATGACGGAGTTCTGAGGTAACAAACATAAAAGAATACAACTGAATTGAGAAACTCCACCTTTTCGAAGAAACTGTGCATATAAGTATCTACATGTAACTGTATTTAGTGTTGTTTTTCACTATAGATACTGAAATGGTCTTTTTCCTTATGGTTTGAGACAAAATCGTCCAGTTGTGTCTGTTTTATGAAAATGTATAACTTTCTGTAAACAATTAAAGCTTACTGTACTTTTCTTGTAAAATATATAACGTTCTGTAAACAGTTAAGGCTTCGCTTTTAAAATGATGAAAGCTGGAACATTTCAATGCAATACTAGGAAGCCTCTGATATCGCCTTTGAAACTTTCATTCGACGAGCAACTGCGATGAATTTCTGGAAAATTGGAATACCAGTATAACTAGATACTTTACTGGGAACTTGTTAGCCTACATTCTGCTAGCTTCAGTATTTAACAAGAATATTTGTCAAAGGCAAAAAGCCACACAAAACTCTAGCATTCCTAGAAATTTATGGTTTTTTCTTCAAATTCCAGTCTTTTTGTTTTTCAGAAAAATAAAATACAAATAGTTCATTTCTGTATTTAAAAGATAACAACTCTTCATAAGAAAAAGCCATTATTACCACATAGTTATGACATAATTCTTAATAAAACAGTATCATTCGCGTATTATCACAAGTATGCCAAGGGCGATCGCTCTGATAATGACCGTGGCGTGGACCACACATACTGGGCGCCACAGTCTACTAACGGACAGAAGAACAATAATGCAGTAGGCTTACTCATCCGTGAAGGCTGATCTACGCTACTCTGTGTAGCTATCGCGATATTTAGTTACAAAGGTTTTAATCGCTTTGAAATCGCAGCACATTCGTAATCAAAACGTTTAGGGATTAAAGAAACGATGGATGGACTGTGTGAGAGATGAAAGGGGGTGACTGGTATAAGAATACCAACGTTGCGACACTTTTTTAAATGTCACAGCATCATGCTGAGATAAGGGGGGGGGGCCTTTTGGCTCGTACAGGAATTTGTTTTTTATTTTAAATTTAAATTTTTTGTTAAGCATATTGTGTTTTTTTTTTGTTAAGCATATTGTGTGAGGGGCTTGTGGCTAAATAATTTTAGCCGTTCGGGTCGATCGATCAGGTTAAGCGACGCTTGCCGCGGTTGGTCCGTAATGGGTGACCATCTTTACATACCAAGACCGTTCCGTGCCTCGGAAAGCACGTTAAGCCGTTGGTCCCGGCTGTCATTTGTGGATCTTTGACAGTCGTTACGGGTCGTCAGAAGCCCGAAAGTCTGACAACCAGTCTTGCCACGGTGTATCGTATTACGCAGTAACTGGGTTGTGGAGGTCAGATAGGCAGTCGCTCCATGTAAAATACTGGTATTCAGCTGCATCCGGTTAGACAGGAAGCCGACCCCAACATAATTGGGAAAAGGTTGGGCAGAAGAGTTAAGCATATTGTGTAGTTAAGTTTGTGAGAATCCTATGCGAGTCTAATAAATACGTTTTCTTTCTTTCTTTACTGAGATGTCGACTTACATGCGCCCTCACAGCCGTGGCCTTCGCAGGAGACGCCCTGGGCGTCGGGAATCCCAGGCTGATTCCCGGCCACCGTAGGCACGGGCTTGCGGACGGCGAGTAATGAGTAGCTCGCTGTCCGGTAAGGACCAAGCCCGGGTCGACGGCGCGTTGTGTTTCACGCGCGCCTCAAAGAGATGTCAGCAGCAACAGATGGGGCCCGCAAGGGCCGATGCCTGCCAGGGGAGCGGAAACTGAGGGAACACGGGTGGGTTTTAGTCAGTAAAAGTCTGACACGCCCTCCCGCTCCACCCAGAGCGGGAGACGTTATTTGATGATTTCCCACCCAAAAAAAAAAAAACGTGTGGTCCCATTTCAATTCATCTAGATCTGATGATGCGTTTCGGAGACAGACAACGGAACTCTTCAAAATATACAGTAAATCAACCGCGAATGCTGCTATCGCGTAAATATGCATTGTTTTGACCCCAAGTATAAAAACATTTCGTATTAGTGGGGTAGGTACTATAACTAAGAAAGTGAAAAATAAAAACTTTTACCAAAAAAAACAACCGACTTCCGAAAAAACACTACAAAGTGAAAAATAACTTTAATTTCGGGAGGCGGTGACAAAAAATTTAAATACATATCCAAAGTCACCGACTTCCGAAATTAAAGTAATTTTTCACTTTGTAGTGTTTTTTCGGAAGTCGGTTGTTTTTTTTTGATAAAAGTTTTTTGTTAAGCATATTGTGTAGTTAAGTTTGTGATATTCCTGAGCAAGTCTAATAAATACTTTTTCTTTCTTTCTTTACTGAGATGACGACTTAAAGAGAGGTACGGAAGGAAGAACAAAAAATATTTCGCCGACCACAAATAAATTCAGATAAGGGCAACAGAATGCCGATGTTGATATTTTAATCGCTTTACTCCTCAAGTTTGTTTTAAAGTAAGAGCCCTAATAACTGATACCGTATTTAAATGAGCTTTGATTTCTCGATTTCTTAGTGAATATCGTGTTTCGTAATCGACTTATTAATCCACGGGATTCTTGAAAATCTGGCGTCAAATTACAACAGGTAAGATGAGATTTGACAGTAGATATACTGTTCAAAGATGATTAGTATGGCTTTTAGAAAGTGGGAGATAATCTTTGGCAAGGATTTAACATTGTATTCTGAGATAGAATCTGATTTGGATTTAGTGTTCTGTTTCAACGATGAAGTTATGTGGCTAAAAAGGGGCAGGGACTGAGATATGGCTGATAGAGAATTACGTATGGATGGCATGATGCAGCTACTCCGAATATATTAGAGTAAGAGCAGAAAGCAGTGGTGGCCAGTGGTAATGGCTGCGACTTACGAGTTGTAGGTCGTAGGTCCAGGAAATACCATGAGAAAACCAGCATATCCTAGAGTCAAAAATTCAAAGACATGTGACATTTGTCAATACGCACTGGGCCCGCGTGGTGGCTTACGACCCACTCTCTCTGATCTAGAAGGCTTGTGTCCCAGTGGAACATCATATGCTGGTTCTGAGGTTTTTGCAAGTGAACCTGGTGCATATACCTACGCGGTGCGTAAGACCTTCGCCGCAGACAATTGATGGGTTCGCAACATTATTAGGTAATATATGACATAACAGATGATCATACGTCCACATGTTATTACTTGTTACTACCGTTCGTGGTGGTGACATGGCAGTTTTGTGGGTTTTAAAGTTGAGCCTACAACTTTTACCCGCTTAATTTTTATTGCAATTCGTCAAGCGCTTGTTCATGGCGCGAATGGTAGAATTTAGGATGCTACTAAAAATGACAAACCTGATAAAAGTGTAGATTAGAGTCCTCTAAGTTTAGTGGACCAACGAAGATGTCATTGAAAATACTAGCTTAGAGCCAATTCGATACATGTTACAATACTGTAGCACCTTTAATTTATTTTTACTGACACGCACTTAACTATGTGTTAACTATTACAGCGTTTGACACTCGTGGGTTGCAGCTGAAAATCAGCGTACACCTTGTGGTGTCATCTGACATTATCATAACTACATAGTATAAAACAAAGTCGCTTTCTCTGTCCCTATATCCCTATGTATGCTTAAATCTTTAAAACTACACAACGGATTTTGATGCGGGTTCTTTTAAAAGATAGTGTGATTCAAGAGGAAGGTTTATATGTATAATACACCGACCTCCACGCGGGCGAAGCCGCTGGCAAAAGCTAGTACTCAATAAATAAATCTACATACAGTACAGATAATGAAGAAGAAGATGAAGAATGTCTGGTTGTTATGTCAAAATAAGAGCTTCTTACTAAATGCACATGAAAGTACTCGTGTATACGGTTAGAACAAAAAATCATTTTGAAATGTTTTGCCTGATTTTTTGTTTCCGCTAATCTCCGAAACACCTAGGCCGATATTGACGGGATTTTTACTGGCAGATAGATTATTTTATAAGAAGTAACATAGGCTACTACTTTTATTTTAGAAAAAAAAGAATTAGTAAAGACAAATTATTGTTTTCCGAAGTCTCGGGCACAGTAAGTTCTACAATGTATTTCTTGACGCAAGTTACTGTCAATGTGTCTATGTTCAAAATAATACATTATTTATTACAACACAATAGGTCCTAGGATATCGGTCGATATATATAAACATCTACGTTCAACAGACGTAGTGGATCGCTGCCAAAATCCGATGATGAAAAATTGCTTGACAAAATACGCGTTGCCTTCGAATGAGAACTTTTGCGATGGAATTACGATGGTAACATTAAAATCTAACGGATATCAACTGATATAAAACGTTAAGATTTAAAATTGTATATTTTGGTGCATCCTCTTTTTTTTATTTATTTTTTGCGTCAGTGTCCTAGACCTACTTTAGGAGTATTTTTGGCATTAAAATCATTGTTTTCTGTTTCTATAGTTCTAAGGTGTATTTTATAAAGGCATGTATTTAATGCGGCAACTAAGTAAAATGAATATAGGTTTTAAAAAAAAATAGAGTGGGTACCTTATATAATGGGTTGGCAGCTAATAAGGAGTATCGTAATAAGTAATAGGTAGCATATTAATATATCAGTAATAAGCTCCGTTTTAATTTAAACTAGCATCAAGTTTTTCTTTTGGGAACTGAATTAATATCTAAGCGGAAACTTAATGGCAAAAAAAAAAATAGAAAATGGGCATTCATAAATAATATAAATCAGATTCTATTTAAAATTGTTTGTATGAAGAATAAATATAAACTAGCTTATATTCTAGCTTAGTTTCTGTCACGGCTCCGGCGCTGCGGGGCTACGGCGGTCCCTCGCGAACTTATCGTCGCAGATGGTTTAACACTCACCACCGCGGCTTCGGCTTGCTGGCCGGCTTCGCCGGCCAGCCTCAGCCGCCGCGGCGAGTGTAACAACCACCCGCTCCTCAGCTCGCGGGCCGCCTCGCCCCTCCGTGCCTACGCGATTCTAAATTACACTCTAGGGGTAGGGCAGACAAGACTGCATGGAGTCGGATTTATAGCGATTCGTTTCTGTCAACCTGAAGAACCTAGTTTTTTGCCACCCTACTAACATTAGTCGCCAAGTCATTATTTATAGCTCCTCGCCTAATATTTTATTTGACTGGTATAGTTTATTTGCTACCTAAACGCAGCTGCTAGTTTTTAGTTTTTATAACACCTTTAATTTTGAACCTTACATAATATAATAGTCGCGAAAATATTTAATCGCTGGCAAGTTATTTTATTTGTTGCAAACATTTAGTCGACTTTTAAGTTATTAGTCACTCGGAAAATAATAAGCTTTTTATAAACGCATTTTTCTTTCTTTGACTGTAGATAAAACGTTTAAAATCAACGTGCCGCTCTTGAAATATTGTTTGCATGTCATAAGACATTTAAAATTGAAATGTCCGCCCATATCCGAGGTTCTGTCACGATCTGACTATCTGGCAGCACAATCCACCGTGACGTGGCTTCGTAAACATTACCTATTTACCATACTGGGCTCAGCTTAGCAATGCAGCTTGGGGCTGGTCACGAATTTACTGTTTCCTATTAGTTTGTAGCATGTTGCAATTCTTGACTCAACTTTGTGCTGCGCAAATTGGTTAAACTTCGAGGATTGAAGCGGTCAATCTTGTCGTAACGAAATGGCTATATTTTATTTTGCTGTTCTTTAGTTTTGGTTTTTAAGGATTGTTTTACCCTAGCACAAATAAGAAGGGCAGTTATGTGTTGGAGGTACCTACAGTCAGTGGCGGTACCTTCATAGAAGCCGAAAAGCCCAGCTTGCCCAAATAAAATTGTAATTATTATATTTTTGGTTATCTTCGTATTTATAGGTTTTCTAACCAAAATTATCATAATGGTGTTAGTAATACTAAAAACATGAGAACATGAGCTAATCCCTTAGATGTTTTTAATAGTAAAAAATCTGTCGGCTTGCCTTGATTTTGACCCCTAGGCACGCCACTGCCTACAGTCAAATTAATGAAGTAGCAATAGCTGGACTGGCAAACGAGAAATCTATAGTATTGTATAGATTTTTTTTTACCTCTGCAGGAGCGGTCGTATATAACTATAAGTAGAAATAAAAACAACACTCATATATAATCGATGCCCTATAATAACAACAATGCAATATATCAGAATCAGAATCGATCGACTTCCGTGCAAGACAATCGATGACGAGGTCGACACTCGTTCTTGACCGTGTGATTAGTAACTGCAGAACTGTTAACTACGGGTTCTATAGGGTGACCAATATGTCTTGATAACTCATGATGAGTTTACTTGAGAACACGGGAACAATTTATTTCAAATTCAGTGTCTTCGACTGCTCTCAGTTTTGACAACAATTTCTAGCAAAGTGAACAGGATTAGTACATCTAATCCGCGTTTAAGAGCTCTCAGTGTCATTAAATGAAATGAAATGTTTATTTATGTAAGTAGATCTTAAAATACACTTTTACACGTCAATATTTTGTTGGTCAATATTTTAAAAACTAGATGGCGCCGGCATTTCCTAGCTGACTGTTCCCTGAGAAGAAAAGCCGAAACAAAATCAGAGGTCATGGTCTCTTTTAAAGTCCAAACATTATATAATTTGAATTTTATGTGAGTCTAACAATGCAGGGCAATGTCTGGAAGGGCTTTTTGAAGAAAGAGCCATTGCAGCTTTGAACTGACCTGTCTCAACAGACGGCATGTATGTATCAGTCACCGTGTAGCTCAACCCTATTTTACGGAGCTCAACGACCCGTCACAAGATGACCGAAAGGGGTCATCTTTGTTGTGGAATATTGACACTCTCAATATTGACGCTCTTGAATGCGGATTAAAGGAGATGATTGCGTTCAGTTGCATTAGTGACACATAGGCAAACATTCTTTTTCGAATTTCTGATTAGTCTATTACGCTAGATTGTAAGTAATCAATTAGAACTTCAAGAAGACGTCTAGGTGACATTTAACCTCAGAGTGATAAAGCTATTACGAGGTCGCCTTCATATTTGAATTTAGTTCCATATTTTGCCGCCTTTCAAGTTTTGTTGACCATTGATACGTGTGAACCTTCACACGTATGAGATGTGAACCTTCACATCTTCGTTGTTGTAGTAATTGTTATGATCTTGACAATTGATGTTATGTTCCTAGGTAAGTTTGTGCCTATGTATATCCACTCATGGTGCACGGGGTCACCGGTTTAATCAGCTTATTTGCTGTAGATATACAGGATAAGTTTTTATCCAGTGCGCAAACTGTAACCATGAATTCAGCATATCATTCTAGACCCCCCGCGCAGAAGCTTTTCGTCAGTTATACAAAAAAAGAATCAGGTGTTCCATACATTTTGACCGCTTAGGTATTGCACTTTTCTATGAAACAGCTGATTTTTTTTTGTATAATCGACGAAAAATTTCCGCTCTTGGGGGTCTAGAATGTTATGCTGAATTCATGGTTACAGTTTGCGCGCTGGTTAAAAACTTATCCTGTATAGGCTTTTCTTAAGAATGAATGAAAATCCAATCAGGGAGGGAGTCCATCGACAAATTACTACAGAAACAGAATGCAAATCAGAATTATGTCGAGAAGTGCCATCCTACTAGTATTATAATTGTGAAAGATTGTTTGTTTGTTACCTAATCATGCAAAAATGGCCGAATGGATTAGGATGAAATTGGCACACAGTTTACAACCTGGATTAACACATAGGGTACTTTGTATACCGGTAATGCGTTCCCCTGGGATAATATCCTACCTCCACGCGGGCGAAGTGGCTAGCAACAGCTAGTACGTAAACATAAACTTTAAGAAAATTTGTATTGCCGTTAAGCATTAATCTAGTTACCCTAATTGGATACCTAATCTATATAATACTAGCTAGATTTTTACTCTTTTTTTTTTGGGCAGGGAACCATCAATTAACTCCTATTTTATAGTTTTTTTTTATAATCATTGTTCCTATCATCCTAAGCGCCTGCCATCTAATCTCTTCACCACCCTTGGTTGACTAGTAGAGAATGCCTAAGGCATTAAGTCCGCCTTTGTACCTTTTTTGTGTGCGAGAAGTTTAAATAAATAAATAAATAACTCCTCCCGCTCTGGGTGGAACAAGAGGGCGTGTCAGACTTTTACTGACTAAAACCCACCCGTGTTCTTTCAGTTGCTGTGCCAGGGGCCACGGTATCTCTTTCGTACAACCCGAACCAGATTTTTACTCATTGAATGATAATTAAGAATAATACTTGTTCAAAATCATTACATTTGTAGACCAAGTAAGTCTTTTTTTTTCTATTCCTAAAGGGTTTATATTCGTGAAGCCTATTTGAATGGCGTTGAAGTCCTATTTTCGTTAAAGTAATTTGTCAGCTGTCCTAAAAATCTACGTTACAGTCTAGAGTTGATCACGCCAGACACGTCTTATACACTCACCGCGAATAAGGTCACGTCTATACGTATAAATCAGTTTTTATCAAGTTGTATGAAGATTGTGTACAAGCTTTAGTAAGAGATTTAAGTCAGATACGTAACATAACATCACGCCTTGTTTCCCCGAAGAGTTCTTTTATCCATCTCGATCTAATGCATTGAGCGCGTTCGGCGCTACAATTGGTCCTTCGTCAATTTAGTGTCAATCAGTGGCCCTAGTGTGAGTTTAATTTAACCATCTCGAGCAAACGCATCGAGCGCGTTTGGCGCTCCGATTAGCCCTGAACTGGTGACGGACCAATCGGAGCGCCGAACACGCTCGATGCGTTTGATCGAGATAGTTAAATTAAACTCACACTAGGGCCACTAGTCATACACGCACGTCAGTTGCTACTATTACGGACCTAGATGCTTACTCTGGAATATAATTCCGATAGATCGACATTGGTCAAACGTCAGTTGGTTGAGTTAAGCGTCAGGGATTGGCTAGACTCAGTGAGTCCAGCCAGTCCCTGACGTTTGACTGACAATTTCAAAGTCGATCTATCGGAATTATATTCGAGAGTAAGCACCCTGACCGTTCTAAAGAACATCACCAATGAGGTCACCATATGTTCTCTTAGGGCGTCACCTCCCAATTTTTGGAATAATAGCCTCTTTACTTTCCATTTTTCTATTCACTTATTCTTTTCTAATATTTATGTTGGCAGATGGACTCAAATCAGTGTCAATGATATTGGTATATTTAAACATCGTCTTATGTAGTAATGTAGTTATGAGTGCACAACGGGCTCATGACATGGCGTAAATGTAAACTTTGATGTGAGATCAAGTAATTGTCACTGAGCTTCAAACAAAAGGGCGAGACGATAATAATAGTGATGTTTCAGAACCCACGCAAGAAGAGACTGAATTAGTCATAAAACATCTTAAGGCTACAGGCGGGGATAACATCTAGGGTAAGCTTATAAAGTGTACTGGGGTTCGTTTCAAGAGGGAGTTTCACAAGTAATTTTGTGACGTAGGTATACTATGTCGCTCTAGTGACGTAAATAAATGTTTGGCGCGGTCTCCAAAAGAGATAAGGTCGTTGGATATAGTTGAAGTTTGCAAGAAACCGATGACGGATGTTTTAAAATTTAACTTTCAGTAAAATTTATTGATGATTTATGAAATGACATTGGGTAAACATTCATCGATTTCTTAATAGCATAATCGATCTATAATGTTTCCACTACTGGCACACAGGCCTCCTCTCTGTGAGAGGGATAGGGCCGTAATCCTCCACGCGGGCCCAGTGCGGGTTAGTAGATGTCACATATCTTCGAATTTTTGTTTCTAGAGCCATGAGACATGCCGGTTTCCTCACGATGTTTTACTTCACCGTTTTGAGAACAGTGGCGAATAAATAATTTACAAAAAGTGAAGCACCTGTCTGGGTGCAAACCTACGACCTATATATAAGTCGTAAGACGCGGTTGTGACCAGGGGCCCAAGTCTGCTATTTTTATAAATTCGTAATTCCAACACGATCCCATTGTCATTTTGCTAAAAGTTCGTAATCTGCTAAATTCATAATGGTCGATTATTGGTCGGTCAATGGTCTCGTAATAGAATTGTGTTATAATGGCATTGTCGTATTGCCATTATTATAAAACCCGTTAGTAGAAATGATTTTTCAAAAACGTCTACTAAATTTGAACATCTATTCATGCCCGATTTCATGTATATATTATAGTATCTGTTTATTACTGATACTATACTTACGCTTCTTTTTCATTCATCCACATCATCATTGTTTTATTATCCTTTTACGACTTTCATACATTATTATATTTCTCTCTTTGTTCTCTGTGCTAACACTCTGCGAATCGGTCTTAAACGATTCGTCTATATAGAATTACTTGATTTTACATTAGAATTTCTATATTTTTACATATTAATATTCTTGTTATGACATTTAAGTCAAACACGTCAAACTGATGTCTACTTATTCTTTTAATTGTCTATGCAGTCTATTGAAGGAAGGTTGCATTAAGATTGTACTTACTAAAAATAATTTTATATCGTTTTGGATAGCCTAAATTTAGTTTTTCTATGTAACTACGTTGTCTACTAAATAAGGAAATTCTAAATTATTATTATAAGAGTCTTAAAACGCACTCTCGGTTTGTATGAAGGAGGTTTTATCTGTCTTGGCCGACTAGACTGGCATACGAGAATATCTGTCTGAAAAAGAAAAAGGGAGGAATGGAGAATGTCAGCGAAAAACAGTTGGGTATTTTGGAAATCACAATGAAATAAAGCAATAAAATGGAGTTACACATCTGCACTTAATGCCCATTGTCCGTCTATGCCCAAAAATGAAATAGTCCAGATGAGAAACAGACTTCATCTCGCACAACTGGGCAAAAAGCTGATGAAATGGACCGCCCTAACTACTGGCAAAGAACTCGGAAGACTTTCCATAGACATGACGATAGCCATGAAAGATTACGGGGTGAAGATGAAGCCCGCGTTTATACTGCTGGCTCGTGTGCGGTATTTCGTCCCGGGCATGAATGGAACAGTTACTGAAACTATTCCTAAGCAAGCTTGTGTGACTGCTACTACAACTCCAAGAAATGTTTCCGGAGTGAAAGCAAAGATATGCATGTCAAGGAATTGGACTATGATTATTACCAATAAATAGAGTGCAAAGGTACCTTTTTATAATTTAGCTTGTATTTCTCTTATTAAATATTAATTGTCTAGTCTATTTTCTACCCCTTTTATTTGTCAGGGATAGGTAGACACGACAATATATATATATATATATTTGCATATTATTTATTAGTTTATTAGTGTTCAATTCAATAAATGCCATTTCTTTCAATGGAGTATCAGTGGCTGACCATTGGAAAGTCATAATGACGCCATTATATTAGTAGATTACCAAACTCGTCAAAATCAACAATTTTGAAATCAATGATAGACTATTTTGACACTATTGTAATAGCAGACTTGAGGCCCAGCTCTCCGTAGACTAACTTATCTTCAAGAAGTATATCCGACGAGCCTGGTTACTGTTTTGGTGACGACACTCTCGAGTATTGTTTTGTTTCTACGGAGAAAGTGAGACCGAGTCACTTTTGCATCTGTGGGTAATATAATATTACCACCTATTAGAGTAAACACATCAACATTGTCTATAATACACGTTACTTTAACCTTTAGTGACTGACTTTCCATTTCTACAGATGTAATCCCGTATGTTTTCGTTCACCTCTCACTGTCGTGTGCGATGTAGCATGCATGACTGCGTAAGTATTGAGCACGGGTCACAGGTTATGTGATTTCTTGTCATCGTCAATTTCTGATTGTGATAGCAGTCACGTAACTATGAATAAGTATCTTCCCACTTTCAGTACATTTGCGCTAACCACAATAAAAATCTACGCTCATCGCATAATCGTCTTCTTCAATGCCCCACTCACCGCACAGACTTCATTCACTCTTTTTTCTTCGTCCAACTGATGGGGTCCGCAAGGGCCGATGCCTGCCAGGGGTGCGGGTTGTTCGAAAGAGATACCGTGGCCCCTGACACACAGGCAACTGAGGTAACACGGGTGGGTTTTAGTCAGTAAAAGTCTGACACGCCCTCCTGCTCCACGGGAGCGGGAGAAGTTATTTGATGATTTCCCACATTTCAAAAAAGGGTTTATAATAAGTTTACTGTCCCGTTGGCGAGTGTAAAGTCCTAGGTTCAATTAGCAGGTCGGCCAAGTGTTATTGGGTATTTCCTTATGGAATTTTTTAGTACAGCCCGGAGTTTGCAAGGTGGTGATGTGACCATGAAAATCCGAGCGGAAAGACACAGGGACCAAACTATGAACAAACTATAGAAGCACCAACTGGTTGGGCGGCGCGTTGTGTTCCACGCGCGCCTCAAAGAGATGTCAGCAGCAACATATGAGGCCCGCAAGGGCCGATGCCTGCCAGGGGTGCGGGTTGTTCGAAAGAGATACCGCGGCCCCTGGCATACGGGCAGCTGAGGTAACACGGGTGGGTTTTAGTCAGTAAAAGTCTGACACGCCCTCCCGCTCCACCCAGAGCGGGAGAAGTCATTTGATGATTTCCCAACCAGAAAAAAAAATCTATCTCTCTGTGGAATGCGCTCCCCCAAGAAATCAGGATGGCAACCAACCGATTGACCTTCAAAATCAAAGTTCGCGAGCACATTCGCAAGAAGTTGGCAGTATCATTACAACGGTAATGTTTTCTCATTGTTTGTCTCATTTGGTTTTAGTAAATTCGTTTATTTATGTATATTTATTTGTGCTTATATTTATATATAGTTAGGCATATATTTATTATGTATATATATTTTATTGCACCTACCACTGATTGTCTCTGCATCACCCAAAGGTCGACTGGTAGAAAATGTCTAATGCATTAAGTCCGCCTCTGTACATGTTTGTGCTTAAAGTATTAAATAAATAAATAAATAATAAATAAGTCCAACAATTTTTGTACGAGTTATGAATTTCTATACAGTAAGTATCCGAAAGAAAAAGATTATTAATCAGTGAACATTTTCAAAAATAGGTTAAAGTTGTACTCACTGTACTCGTAAGATCGAAATATTTTGATGAGTTGCTCATATTTAAATTATAATGATGAAATAAATATTTTAAAACAGATATGTAACTATTTATCGCATAAAAATGCCTTGCCGTGCCGTCACAAATGAAGAAAAACTTAATCAGCATTGTCAGAACACCGAGTGCAACATAAATACTTCAAGAGTAAGTATCTTTTATTCTTATACAATGTAAACAAGGCACCAAGACCCATTTAGACTCACACAAAAACAAAACACGAGCCTATTCAATGGAAAAACAATAAAATGCAGCTGTTTACTATTTATAAAACCGGATTGAACCAGTTTACTGGTTACCTTGCGGTTACAGTCGTCATCAAGGACCCACGTATTTCTACCATAGTCTAAATTATGTTAAAATTTATATATTTTATGTAAATTAAGGTTCGTTAGTTGCGTCACAAGATTTGGTGGTATGCCTTTATTGCTTCCGTATTAATTTTCCTAAATTGGATGCAAGTTGACCTACGCGATTTTATACTTTGTCATGTCTTGTGTCATATTAGGTATGTTTATATAATTTGTATTGGTGTTTTTTTTTATCAACACAGTTCTTTTTTAAATAATAATATCAACAAGTAGAAAATAAAACATTTCTAGGGCTACAAAAAAATTGTCCGCATCGTTGTCTACAGGAAAACTGCCCAAAAAGTCGGTAGCATTGCCAAGTTGTATGGCAATACTAATTCATTGGCCAAAAAATAGGTCAGCCCTCTGGTCACGTGAAGTGTCGACCAACCGCTTGGCAATGTCTGTTTAGGTAGTTCAATGAGTGTAAAATATACAACAGACAAAGCTCCTATTTATTATATAGTAAAGGCAATTATCAAATCAAAAGCACGCAAATAATGTCGTCTATGTATACATATTTATAGTATGTTGTTAACAAGATGTATGGCACTGACACATTTTTTAACTTAATATTTACAAATTTTTTATTATTAACACGCGACAACTTGTGGTCATAGATTTTCTTGATGAAGATTGATTGCATGTTCGTCTAAAATAGGCATGTAAGACTGTCAAGTCTATCTGATGGAAGCCGATGACTGTCTCCAAGTAAGAATAAATTCAGTAACAAGATTTTAATCACACTGGTACATATTTTGTTAAATATATGTTTGAATCTCTCGTGTTGGACATTGGCAGCTTGATAGGTCACAAATGAATTGGTTATTTTGTAAGTAGATCTTTTACAGGTCAATTTTTTGTTGGTAGTTTAAATGATGCGCTGGTATTGACTAGCTGATTGATCCCTGAGAAGAAATACCGAAACAAACTCAGAGGTCATGGTCTCTTTCAAAGTCTAAATGCTATATTATTAGAATTTTATGTGAGTCTAAAAATGCAGGACAGTGGTTGGAAGGGCCTTTTGAAGAAACAGCCATTGCAGCTATGAGCTGATCTATACCAACAGACGTATAGAAACACTAACCAAGAATTCGTGGGTAAAACGAAAAAAAAATGTGAGTTGTAAGTACGGTTGTAGTTATTAAACACACACATGATAGTCAGTAAAAACATAATCTTTTTCAATTTTGAATAATTTCCTATGACCTAAATCCGTTGATAAAACACAGTAATAGCTGCAATACTTATGGAAATCTATCTCATCAGGGTCCGGATTTGTCTTCGAGCGACGTGCTTCGGTTCCAAAGCGGAACACGTCTCGACCATCAATAACATGGAACAGATACAGCCGTAACCTATTTTTATCTGTGCAATTTTTAACCCTTAGTAATTTATGTGTGCGTTTAACATACGATTTAAGATTAGAAAAAACGAGTGTGTGTACTTATATACGCACGTAAGAAGTTATACTTCTTTGACGTATCCAAACAAAAATAGCTAAAAATTTAATCGCGTATGTCACAACTCTCAGTTTGTAAAAGGAATGATAGTTAACAGCTAATTTCATCATAGGAATGGCAGTTATCAGCTAACTTCAGTATGTCGCTTTCTGGCTGACGGTGTGCGCGCGTATCGTAAAAATTTTGCTCTCATGATTTTTTCTAAACGTGCCAAAAGAAGTATAACTTTAATGAATTTTGGGGGACTTTGAATTTTTTGCAACATGAACACTCTGAATGGCGTACTTTCGTCTAGTTTTTAAAATATTGGCCAACAAAATATTGACGTGTAAAAGTGTTTTTTTAAGATCTACTTACATAAATAAACATTTCATTTCATTTCATTTCATAGCTGATGTAGGTGGGTACGCATTGTGTACTTACGATAAAGGGAAAAATAAAACCGGTTCTTGATTACGTACTTTGTCCTACTGTTCCAACGATGTAATGTGTATTATATAGTTCATATTCTGATGATTTGGAGTCCTTTTAGAACCGCATAGTAGTGAGTGTTTCTTCTTCTTCTTAACGTGTCGATATCAATTTACGTACTGATACAATTGCTTGCTAGAATTTGACTACGAGCTTGACACCTTCAGTAGGGCCAAAATCAAAAAAAAATCAAAATCAAAATATTTTTATTTCACATAAACCTGCAAGGGCACTTATGAAACGTCAGAAGCTAGGTGCACGGTTCCAATTTGTCGCTTCCTATGGAGAAGAGCCGGCAAGAAACTCCACGGTTACTCTTTTAAAAATAATTGGATTTTATAATGTTTTCAAATTACAGTGATATTAGGTATGGGAGGACAGTGCAGGCCCATCAACTATGTAGCGTGCAGACAACAGAAAACGGCTGGACACTATATGGTGTGCCACATTATTTAGATGCATGATTATTCTGGGGCATTTAGATGCAATTGCATCTTACCTTTTAATTTTAATAAAAAACAGTCAAAGTGATGTTTACAGGTTGACTGAAAATTCAGTTTTGAACCATGTTATCTCAACCTTCCTCCAGACGATTCAACTTTATTACATTTTAAGTATCAATTAGTACTAAAAGGTACAATCATAGAATCGATTGTATTCAATTATCTCTGCAAAAAATCTATTTCGAAGCCTAGCGTATTAACTTCCACGTGTTCATTTATAATTAACTGGCTGCCAATTGATCTTAATGATCGATTTTTTGTAAAACGTGCTGCAATTGTCACGTCATAATAGTAATTGCAATCACGGGTGTCATAAAATAATAATTTTTACAATGACATACAAAATTACCCGTTCCCAGCAGTGGTACGTTTAGTGATCGATGATGGTGAGCCAAAACATTATTCTGCACGACTGTACTTTGTCATGAATTCGGGTAAAATGCGAACGTGTGCCCAGTTGGGGCAAACATAAAAGTGATTTCATTTAAGTTGCACTATGTCACGCGTAAAAATTTGGCATGTGCAGGTGATGAAATAATTTGTGATATTAATTTTGAGTTCCACCAACTGGATACACGTGTGGCCGTCTTGTCGAGTTGGTGACAAACCCCAAATCACCATTATGTTCGTAGTCTTATCCCAACTATTTTGAGCTTGTCTTCTAGTTTCAACTAGATGCAACTGAGAGCGACTGCCTATCTGACCTCCACAACCCAGTTACTGAGTAACACGCCTTTAGGTTGGTTGTCAGAGTTTTGGGCTTCTGACTATAAGTAATGAGTGTCGAAGATCTGGAAATGCAATAAAGACTGCTATACGCGAACAATAAAATTGCGTGCAACCTTGAACTTCAAACATGCTTGCCCAATTCAGTGAAAGGGTTGGATGGCGTTATGCACTTATGAATAAGTCATTTATTATTGAATACATTATCGTAATTAAGAATGTGAATTAATAATGATGTATGAAAATAACAGTGCTGGTATTTAAATAAGGAAATCGATACTTAGTTTGAATAATTTAAAATGAGGCTTTTATTTTAAATTTGTTGTCGTCACAGTTACAATTTAACGACTAACACTTTTTGTAATAAAGTGAGAAGTCATAATTAAGTCTTGATTATGTTTAAACAGTGGTTTCTTTAATACTGAAGGTAAAACATAATGTAGGCATAACAAGTCATGTATACGCGCTTTTTAGGCTAAGGGCGCATAGACGCTGCAATTATCGTAAAAATAAGGCTAAGGCTAGATTAGATACTTATTAAAACATAACTGATCAAACGCAACTACCTATTAATTCCGATTTTATATTTTTAATTGAAATTATTTCTAATTAAAGATTCATCATTAGTCACAGGTTATTAAAATATCAAATCTTAAGTTCAATTGTACTTTCAGCCTAGACCCATAAAGCAATTATTGTAATTAGTATAAGCTTTAATTAATTTTAATTGGATTCGCTTTAGAGGCAATTTACATGCCGGTGGATATCATTTTACTCGGAGACTACAGAGAACGTTGAACTTGAGTTATTTTTCCCTAAAGACCTGAGGACAAGGCCTGCTTAGTTGCTTCCATTTAATTAGGTATTTTAATTAAGTAATTATAATGAAGGGTCTTTATGTATGCAAAGATTTTGGTTGAGCAAAATTTCTATACCTAATACCTATCATGGGCTTTCTTGTTTCAATTATTGAATGAAATTGAAATTTTATTTTAGATTTAAGTCAAACCAAGGAAATATGCAAGTAAACTGAGGGGCAATTCTCGTATTTTTATGAACGTATGAGATTTTGATCGATATTAATACGAAAATTGGCTAGTTTATACAGGCAAACTTTGAATCCATGGGCAACCTATAAGGGGTTGAAACTACACACGATTATTAACAACATTTACCGTAGAACTAACTCTGAAATAGAAGAAAAAGATAAAGAAAAAAGAAAGATACTTTTCTGTTATAGTAGTTGTTATTAAATAATAGTTTTGTTAGTGTTTTTATCTAGTTTTCCCCATAGTAATGTAATAGTAACAGCAAGATGCCGACAGGTATGGTTGATTAAATTAATAAATAGTTAGTCTGTTGCATATGACATATTATACCAACTGTTTTAGCATAGAGCAATAAATAAACTGCATTAATAACACGTTTTTTTATGCATACGGTAATTGGAATTGCAAATACCGGGTCGTAAAGATAATTCTGTATTTTATTTTCATAAATCATTTATGGAGAGTTTTTAATAACTGCTCGTTATTCACTTTATATTTGCATTTGAAACATATATACATAAATATATTTTAATACACATTTACAGACACATGTCTATTCATTAATTTTTTTATTAAACGTTGCCCCACACTAGGAATTACTCCTGTATTGTGGGTGCGTTTACAAACATTTAAATTCACATACACAAACAGCCAGACCAGGAACAACTACTTGTAGGTCATACAAATATTTGTTCCATCCCGCTACACGCAGCACAGCAGTCAATCGCTTAACCACTGCGCCAACCGTGCTGTCAAATTATTAATTTACCAGTAGATCTAATAATTTTGCTCTTTTCAGCACCCTAATTACAAACGTCAGCAGATATTGTAATTCTGATGCTTTCAAAGAGCTTTTAATAAAACTCACGGTTGCATGAAGGCGATCAAGAGATATCTTTATATAATTATCGTGTAAATGCGATATGGATTCGTAGAGTCCGAGTATATTTAAAGAGCCAAAAAGCGATGAGTGCTAAATAATTAAGAAAGCTGCTTTTATACGACTTTTTCGATCCATAGTCGTGAAAGTAATTGCTTATACGATCTTTTTGCTAATTGGGTATACCGCTGGAGTCATTCTCTTTCCACCATCATTCTACTGTTCTGAGTAAGCCTACTTCCTCTAGTCCCTCGAGTGTTTGCCATAAATAATTCTATATTTTTTTAAATCCGAGACAGATGCAGTTGGCTCAAATGTCAGATGTCACTCATTTATGGTGAAGAAAAACATCACTTGGAAGTTTGGGTCTGAAATGGTAACCACGCAGCGATCAAGCCTGATTCCCTGATCATATTTACAATGTTTTTCTATAGTGAAGTAGTTTACAGGCTGTTATTAATTTTATTAAGTCATTTGAGGCAACCATAAAAGGACCTAGGTACTTAGTTCCTGCTTCACTCTCGCATAATACCGTCCACTCTAACCGCATTGTTATGGATATTGACCCGCGACTGGTCCAGCGAGTCAGCCAGTTTGCGAGCAAGCCTTTTACTATTGTAAGTTTTTTAAATAAAGGCATTCGCACGTGTCCTTGTATTTGAAAACTTTTTATTACCCACATATCTTTTTCTGTAATACTAGTTTTTTTGCCTGCGGTTTCACCCGCGTGGATGCCGGAAGATATCCCCCAGCGAAAAAAATGTGTTAACCAAAAAATGATGAAGAGCACCTCCCCAAGTAGGGGAGGTGCTCTTCATCATTTTTTACTATTGACCATTCCTTCAGAGGTATTTTAAATTTGAAAATTCTCGTTTTATACTTTTTAATTAAATATTAATGAGTACCAATTTGGGAAAATAAATGAAATGTGACTTTAATATTTCTTAGATTTTAGGCCTAATATGGCTGAACTACTTAGGTTTTTTTCTGGGTATGCGCTCTTAATTTCGTATGAGTCGCGTATTTCCTTTCGTTTCGTTTTTATGGTTGTGTTTAGTGCAGTATGTGATCTTCCTGTGAATGCGAATCACAATAAATCCTTTTTCTTTCCTTCTTTATACCTAGATAGATACTTTTGACGAGTGAGTGTTGCCAGTGATGACATATGGAACCGAAACGTGGTCGCTCACAATGGGCCTCATAACTCAAAGGGCAATGGAGAGAGCTATGCTTGGAGTTTCCCTACGTGATCGAATCAGGAATGAAGAGACCCGCAGGAGAACCAAGGTAACCGACATAGCCCGAAGAATTGCCAAATTTAAGTGTCAGTGGGCAGGGCACATTGCTCGCAGAACAGATGGCCGATGGGGCCGAAAGATTCTGGAGTGGCGACCGCGTATCGAAAGACGTAAAGTTGGAAGGCCTCCCACAAGGTGGACCGATGACCTTGTGGAGGCCGCAGGAGTCCGTTCGATGCGGGAAGCACAGAACCGGTCGAAATGGCGGAGCTTGGGGGATGCCTATGTCCAGCAGTCGACGTCATTCGGCTGAAATGATGATGACCTAGATACAGATGCTTCGGTAACTTGTGAGTCTTGTGGCAGCCCCGTGAAAACTATCGGGACTTAAAATCAACAGTAAATCAGTTTCGTAAAAGATAAACTAGAACACAAACAGATCGTGAAGGTGTCGCGAAACATAATCCAGAGATCGCCGAACACCTAGCGATCGTATTGCTACTGTTATTACAAGTTACATTGCACGATCGTCTAGTACACCTACTTATCTACCTTCATTAAGTTTTATTCAATTAAAGCTTTACCACACTACAGGTCATTAGATAGTTTTGATAGATATCCTAATTAACTTTCATTAGCTACTGTAAAACAATCCAATTGATGAAGCTGTCCGGTCGTGAAAAACGGGATTTAAAAACATGTAATATTCTTTATGATCCCGTTTTTCACGTTTTCAAGTTTTCGGGTGTAAAATAGAAGTAAAGAGATGAAAAGTCTGACACGCCCTCCTGCTCCACCCAGAGCGGGAGAAGTCATTTGATGATTTCTCACCCAAAAGAGATGAAAAGAAGAAACCTGATTACCCCGTTCTTTTTTCTACCCGAAATGTAAAATACTCTTTAAAATCTCGTTTTATCGGACGAAAACTTTCGGGGGAAGAGGAGGGGAACGAGGAGGAATCAGTACTAACCCATTTTTAGGTTAGAACCAGTACCTGCCAATATTAACCCAATTTTAGGTTAAAACGAATTCCCCCCTTCTTGGTTCTCCCCGAAAGTTTTAAAAAGATAAGAATACTCTGAATGCGTGAACGACCTTTCTTACATAAGCACGAAAAAAAAGATGATAAAAACAGTAAGAGTAAATGATGTAAGTGCTATGTTAATTCCACTGTACTTAATTGTATAATTGACTTTCATTGATTTCGTGTTGTCATAATACCTACACACTGACAGCATAGCATACACAATGTAGGTCGCCATTACCTACCCATTTTCTGTAGTGGGAAGTTTAAGATTAAGTTTAAAATATTAATGTGAGAAGTCTCGACCAAAAGATAGTTAACTGCAACTAAACCGGTTTAAAACTTAACTACTTGACACCAGTCATTGTTTAATAAAACTAAAAAAAGAGCTGTTAATGAAGCTACGTTTGCAATAACTAAATTAACAGCCATGATATCCATCCGTATAGTCCAATGTCTTTCCTAAAAATATTTGCATACAATGATTTTGCAATTAAATATTGTAATTTTAACAACCAGAGGTTTGTTAAAAGCATGAAATATTTTGCATATTATATTTCAGAGCGTTCGCGCCATAACTAAAAACGAAGAAAAACCTCATTGGTTCGTGTAGTTTTATAGTGCAGTATGAGCATAGTTTTCTTTTTACATTTGCTTTGGTATCTTTTGCTACTGGTTAGAAATAATGTACCTACACCGAGCTTGCGCAGTCTGACAGATTTAAAATATTGCACACGACAAAAGATTGGTAAATAAAGTTAAAAATGTAGCGAACGAAAATAAAGAATGGCTGGTATTTTTTTTTTAACAATTGTGAGCATCTTCACATAGGTACCAGTAGAATTTTGCACAACAACAATAATTGCCTTCCGTTTACTCAATTTATGCCGATGATGTAACAATACAGTAAAAAAAGATAGTTATATACCTATAACCATTGAATAAAACAAAAAATAGCAACTCACCAAAGACTGCTAACACTTCGTAACAATCACCTCAATATTTCAATTTGCAACACCACGAGATCCCGCCAAAAATATGCGCGCGGAATTCGAAAAAAAATTCAAACACGTTCGCTTCGACTTTTGAATATCGAACTCGACAGCTTGATTATTTTTTTAAAATAGTTTTTTATTTATTTATTTAAGATGTTCCTATACAACCTCTATGTATTCCAAATAGGCTGTAGCGGTAACATGGGCGCGTGCGCCGTGGTTTGGTGCGCGTCGACTACTAACCAGGCTGGTTTCCTTACGAACCTTGAAAGCTACTGAAAGCCCCGCCCGCCTTTGCATTCTTGGTAACAATTCAATTAGATCGAAGTTTTAGTAATATAGTCCTTCGTGTCGCTTTGTTCGATTTAGATAAAAAAATAGGGTCGTCAATGAGAATCACTAGTCGGCCATTACGAATCGATGTCAGAGTTCTAGCAAGGTTGTGAAAAGGGAAAGATGTTGGTTTTCGCAGAAGTATGTTAAGTGATGCCGTCAATCGTGGAAACGGCAAAGGTCATGGGCTGATACATAATTTGGTACTTAGTTGTACTAGACAATGGGGTGTCGTTAATGAGTGCTGGAAACACCGCTACCGGAAACCTGCGTGTACAACACTGAATTAATTAATCTAGATCTTAGAAACACGATGCAGGTAGTATACATTTTTGTGCTTATTGCAATATTACAATACTAGAATAAATTACTTCCTGTATTATTGATAACGCATATCGATACCTATTATTGGCGCCTTAATAGCTCTGTTTAGTATTAAAAAAATAATTGTTACAAATCTAGCCTTAACCTGCCTGATTTTGCTCCTAAAATGCAGCCCGGCTACGAATCTGGCTGACTGGCTCATCTTTGCCAACAAAAAGTATTCAAACTTAAACCAAGTTCGCACGGACATAAAATGTTGTCATGTCGCGGCGTAGAACCGACCATTTAGTATCCGACAGAGTGCATCTCAGAGCATCGATAAAAGGGTAAAACACACTGTTGAATTTTCTACCCTTGGCGCTAGGCAGTGCATTGAAGATCTAGTGCCTGAAAAAATCCCGGCGCGATATTTTTGACTTATACGAGTAGTAATGGACTGGACTTATGCTGGATTCAAACTGAAACTCATAGCATTTATTTCAATTAAACCATTTACAGGCACTTTTGAACTGTCAAAAAGTCGATCAGTTGGAAAGTTGAAGCTAGTTGCCCATTCCAAAACGCAGATCTCTATGGAGAAGAACGGGCAAGAAACTCCACGGACACTCTTTTAAAATCAAGTTGAAATATTACAAAATCTTGGGAACATTATTCATGTTGCTTCTGTATGTGAGAACAATGTAAAAAAAAAAATATAAACAATTCTAAATACAAGATAAAAATAAGCCCTGGAAGTTAGGAGATGACCAGTCTCAACCGACAGCGCCCGTTCACGATTTCTAGTAGTAGTAATCCTACTATACAGGATAAGTTTTTATCCAGTGCGCAAACTGTAACCATGAATTCAGCATATTATTCTAGACCCGCAGAAATTTTACGTTAGTTTCACAAAAAAATCAGCTGTTTCATAGAACAGTGCCATTACCTACGCGGTCAAAATGTATGGAACAGCTGTTTTTTTTTGCATTACCGACGAAAAATTTCTACGCTGGGGGGTCTAGAATCAAATGCTGAATTCATGGTTACAGTTTGCGCACTGGATAAAAACTTATCCTGTATAATATTATAAATGTGAAACTTTGTATGTTTAGATGTTTGGATGTTTATTACTCAATCACGCAAAAACGGCTGAACAGATTTGGATGAGATTTGGCACACACATAGTTTGTAAATTGGAATAACATATAGGATACTTTTTATCCCGGTTGTACGTTCCCGTGGGATAATTTTCGAACATCACGTGGGCGAAGACGCTGGCTATAGCCAGTATTCCATATTTTTGTCAAAATCCCTACCATCCCCCGTTCACTGATTATTCAAAATGTAGAACACTTTAGAAGCACAATATCTCTAATATACGTAGCATCCCTTTGACGTATGAATTAAAACCACACCCAATGCTGAATCGTACAGTATTATTAATGTATGAACTCATGAAACTAATTGGAAAGTGACAGAAATCTGTAGTCACAATAGTCTGTGGGTACCGTAAAAGCATCGCAAAGTGAAATGTGGTGTTAAATAAACATCTACTCATTACCATAAGAATATGAAAAAGAGTAATTTATTGGTAAGACATATATAGGTAACTAGCTGACCCAGCAAACGTTGTTTTGCCTTATAAATTATTTAGGGGTGGACTACCCCTAACATTTAGGGGGATGAAAAATAGATGTTGGCCGATTCTCATAGATACCCGATAAGCACAAAAAATTTCATCAAAATCGGTCAAGCCGTTTCGGAGGAGTATGGCAACGAAAACTGTGACACGAGAATTTTATATATTAGACTAAATACAAAGATCGTTATGTTTTGCAAATATTGGCATCATCATCATTTATACGGTGGAGCATACGGTGGAGATATGCCCAGCTTGGGCGGAGCACCGCCGTGTCCTCGTGGAGGCGATCGGCGGCGGCAATCTCTCGCGTCCGGTCCTGGTCCAGGCCATGGTACGGAGCGAGAGTGCATGGTTAGCCGTCACCTCCTTCAGCGAAGCAGTGATGCTCGCGAAGAGGGAGGAGGCACACGTGACGGAGAGGCAGTAAATGCGCTTTCATGGCCCTAGTCGCCGCAGGAGACACCCTGGGCGTTGGGAATCCCAGGCTGATTCCTGCCCACCGCAGGCGCGAGCTTGCGGATGGCGAGTAATGGGTAACTCGCTGTCCGGTAAGGACCAAGCCCGGGTCGGCCGGTCTTAGAGGCGCGTTGTGTTCCACGCGCGCCTCTAAGAGATGTCAGCACCAACTGGTGGGGTCCACAAGGGCCGATGCCTGCCAGGGATGCGGGTTGTTCGAAAGAGATACCGCGGTCCCTGGCACACAGGCAACTGAGGGAACACGGGTGTGTTTTAGTCAGTAAAAGTCTGACACCTCCTGCTCCACCCAGAGCGGGAGAAGTTATTTAATGATTTCCCACCCAAAAAAAAATCATCATTTCAGCCGAAAGACGTCCACTGCTGGACATAGGCCTCCTCCATTTGGGGGGGAGGGGGTTTCTACAATCGCCACGCTTCGCAGGCGGGTTGGCGATCACAGTAACGTGGTAAAATACATAGCGATGGCTGCTGCCCATTCTCCAGTAAGTCCCTTAGTCGCCTTTTACGATAACCACAGAAATAAATTCTTTACGTCAGGCACCACACGGAACGGAAATATAATGATGTTGTACAATGTTTTGAGAATAGATTGGGAGACGGAGAATGGGAGGACATTATAATGGCTACATAGGCACCTCATTTCAGCCGAAAGACATCCACTGCTGGACATAGGCCTCCCCCAAGCTCCTCCACTTCGACCGGTCTTGTGCTTCCCACATCCAGCGGATTCTCGCGGCCTTCACAAGGTCATCGGTCCACCTTGTGGGAGGCCTTCCCACTCTACGTCTTCCGGTACGCGGTCGCCACTCCAGAACCTTTCGGCCCCATCGGCCATCTGTTCTGCGAGCAATGTGCCCTGCCCACTGCCACTTAAGTTTGGCAATTCTTCGGGGTATGTCAGTTACCTTGGTTCTCCTGCGGATCTCTTCATTCCTGATTCGATCGCGTAGGCAAACTCCGAGCACAGCCCTCTCGTGCCATAGGCACCTACGACGTAATAATTAAAGATTCATTTAAATGGATTGCGTGGCACTACTTTGCTTGACCTATTAACCTACTTTTGAACTAGAAGGGCAGGAAAAGGCAGGAAATTATTAATTTTCTAGCTGACATTCACATTTCACGAGTCATTTACTTATAATTATTCACTGTCGTGAATACATTCATTTTGCTTCGATTAATAATAAAATCGAACATTTGAGCTTCATTTGTTATTTTTTGAACACAAAAAAAAACACATATAAAATCATGCCTTGTTTACCAGAAGGGTTGGGTAGTCCAATCACATTTCGCCAATTATGGTTAAGCTCCATGTAACAGGGGGCAAGCCTATTACCATCAATCGGCAACAAAACGAGACTCCGGGTTGCTTCTGAGAAATTCCTGATGGAAAACCCAATAACAGTTTGCTTGATCTGGGAAAGTCAGTTAGTCAAGTTGAGGCATACAAAAATTCCCGCGGCAATCTCAAAAAACGTTTCTTCATTTTTGTAATTCCAAGTTGACAGTGTGAACAGCGTTCGGGAGACTTCGCAATATCTCCTCGTCCCAAATACCGCAGTATCTTAAGACGAAAGTCTTTGACCAGTGTGTGTTGCCAGTGATGACCTATGGCACATAAACGTGGTTGCTCTCAATGGGCTTTATCAGAAGGCTTAAAGTCACCCAAATGGCAATGGAGAGGGTCATGCTCGGAGTTTCCCTACGTGATCGAATCAGGAATGAAGAGATCCGCAGTAGAATCAAGGCAACCAACATAGCCCGAAGAATTGCCAAACTTAAGTGGCAGTGGGCAGGGCACATTGCTCGCAGAACAGATAGTCGATGGGGCTGAAAGGTTCCGGAGTGGCGACCACAAACCGGAGGACGTAGAGTGGGAAGGCCTCTCACAAGGTGGACCGATGACCTTGTTAAGGCCGCGGGTATCCGCTGGATGTAGGAAGCACATGACCGATCGAAGTGGAGGAGCCTGGGGGAAGCCTATGTCTCGCAGTGGATGTCTTTTGGCTGAAATGATGATGATAATGGTGAGTGTGAACAGTGCAAAAAAATTTAAGCCATTAAACTTAAACGAATATTTTACTCGTACGAAGGCACTGACGGATTTGCGGCACGTACCTATGTATACGGAAAGAATACAACATTCAACATAATCCCGACAATATATACTAGGAATAACCTAATATCCGTAAAATAAGTAGCTGTCAAACAACTTTCGAGAAGTAAAAAACTTTTAAACTCCATCAATCTATTCGTCTATTCCCAACTTTGTTGCGGTCGGCTTCCAGTCTAACCGGATGCAGCTGAGCACCAGTATTTTACATGGAGCGGCTGCATATTTAACCTCCACAGCCCAGTTACTGGGTAACACGATATCCCTTGGTAAGACTGGTTGTCAGACTTTCGGGCTTCTAACGACTGTCTAAGATTTACGAATGATAGCCGGGTCCAAGTGCTTTCCGAGGCACGAAGGGGTCTTGGTTTATAAGGTCAGCTATGCAAGTAAGGAAAAACATAAAGTTTTTAACTGCTAAATGAGAAACGTCTCAAATCTAGTTAAATTTCATTTTTCTAGGCAGAAAAAAGTCTAGGGGCATTTTTATAAAGCGTTATTGTAACGGTCTACAAAAACCTATCTGATCTATCATAAAAATATAAAGGCATTATTTATTGAAAATCAGACACTGATTTCTTTGAGGAAAAAAACAATGGCAAAAAGTTTTCATTCTTTTTGTGTTTATTTTTTACAACAATCATGCACAACAAACGCATTTAAATTGTATGAGTATCTACTTTACCATAAAAAGTAAATATTTACCTAAACGATCAAACGTTTAGGTAAATATTTACTTTTTTGGAAACTAGGAAACTGCAACACCAGTTGCAAAACGCTATAAAATACGTCATCATCATCATCATTATCATATCAGCCGAAAGACGTCCACTGCTGGACATAAGCCTCCCCCAAAAGGGATTTGCCATAATCGCCACTCTTGGCAGGCGGGTTGGCGATCGCAGTATGGTAGTCAAATGCATAGAGAACGCTGCTGCCCATTCTCTAGTAAGTCCCTTAGTCGCCTTCTACGACACCCATGGGAAGAAATGAGATGGTGCTATTCCTTTACGTCCGGCACCACACGGCACGAAAATACGTACCTAGTAATAAATAATATTCTAGTAGGAGTGATGTATTTCTAAGTGAAGGATAACAGGTCAACAAAGAAAAAAAACTTTTTTTGCCGCGGTTTGAAAGTTGTATTTTTCCATACCTTGCCATGAGATTAGTTAAAATACATCCATTAAAAAAAATTAAAACTTCCACTTTCTAAGAAAAAAGGCATTGATCGGTGGGTACCATTAAACCACCCTCTCAAATAACGTACACATCATAAACAAAAAAAACTCGGTGTCCAAGGTTGACTAATACTCTCAGAAATCTTGAAAACACAATACAAATTGTAAATTTTATATACACGGTTAATTTTAGGTCGTTCTGGAACCGAAAGGCATGAACTCAATCATCGACCTCGAACCGATTGGGACTATTTTTTTCAATAAATAACAATAAAAAAAATCACGAAATATTTAATTTATTGATTTTTTTGTGAAATAATGAGAACTCGAAGTAACGCTTCCTTGCGATCAATGCATTTATGCGTGTGAAATGTGTGTAAAAGCGAATTCAGACTTTATTTCTTAATAGTAAACGGTAAAAATAGAAATTTCACCAAACTAGGTAAGTAGGCCCGCAGTTTACTAAAATTATTCTTAGAAACCTATTGCCTCGTGTTCGACCTGACTTTACAAGAATGCACAACCGAATTTCGCGGTAAAACTTATAAAAAGAAGGTCTTAATTCGGTTCAATATTTTCATAGAAAAGAGCACCTCCAACTAATAATTTCACCGTTGTTGCTCACGCGTTGTTTCAGGCTACAGTATCTCTTTCGAACAACCCGCACCCCTGGCAGGAAGAGCGCTCAGCTGAACTATAAGTCTGATATCGCCAACCCGTCTTGAGCGAGCGTGATGATCAGTATGAGAAGAGCCCTTTGCCCAGCATTGGAATAATAAAAAGCTGATATTATAAGCTACAACAGTGATCAAGACAACTTAGATATCTCTAAGCGGATTTTCAAGTCTTTAGCCTAATTGCATGATTAATGATCTGGCAGCGACTATAATTTGGGCAGCACAGCGAAGCTTATTGAATCACAAGCCTTCGTTGGGCCGGCCATATTAGCCATAGAACCGATGACCTTCGGGTTAGACGTGTGCTTGAGTAGAGACCGCAAGTTGTCAAAAAGGGAAGTATACGCTCTCAAGGTTGGTGGAGCGACAATTTTTGTAGGTTACCTGGCGATTATCTGGATGAGAGTAGCGGAGGAACGAGCTAAATAGCGTGCGATTGGAAAGTCCTATATCCAGCAGACTGCTATAGGACTGGAGAACCGTTTAGTATAACTAAACTAGCCCGTTTATTTATAAACTGTGCCTAAAATTGTGAGACACAGTGTGATACACAGTCAGGGAGTAGGTGTCCTCATGATGTTTTCCTTCGCTGATGCCATCAGTAATGTGCGAGATGACCTTGGAAAGCACATTAACAGAACACTATAGGAATAATATATAGGTTTTAACAGTAAAATGTAATCAAAATCACACATATGAATAATTAAAATTAAATTAAAATCGACTGACCGACGCCGGGGCGCGTCGTAGTTAACAATAATTAATAATAAATAAAAACTTATGCATCTGACAACAATTAAAGTTCTGCAATAAGTTCTGAATTGAGAATTAGTTGTACGTGACTTTTAAGTTGAGGATTTGAATTTGAGAATTTGTAATAGAGAGCTTGTTAAACACGACTTCAGCATTAAAGGTGAAAGCCCACAAAATAAAAAAAATATAATACGTTTTCTTTTAATTGAAAGAAACAAGTTGTAATGTTAATGTTCCACGAATTCTCAATTTTGGACTTTTAATTCGGAGATCGGGTGTTAGTCATTTTAAAAATACGATTATCAAAAACTGCTTAAAGGGTTATAGGTGGTGATGTTTATCTTCTTCATTTTCTACGTGCCCTTGTCCCTTGATCTCAAGCAGTAAGGCTCATAATGAGCTTTTTTCTTCCATTCTCCCCTGTCAATCGTCACGCTCTCATTCTCTACTCGCTTCTCTATTACATCATTGCTGTTTTTTTTGGTTTTGTGAGGGTGGGAAGTCATTAAATAGCTTCACCCGCTCTGAGTGGAGCAGGAGGGCGTGTCAGACTTTTACTGACTAAAACCCATCCGTGTTCCTTCAGTTGCTTGTGTGCCAGGGGCCACGGTATCTCTTTCTAACAACCCGCACCCCTGGCAGGTATCGGCCCGTGCGGACCCCAGCAGTTGATGCTGGCATCTCTTAGAGGCGCGCGTGGAACACAACGCGCCGTCGACCCAGACTTGGACCTTACCGGGCAGCGAGCTACCCATTACTCGCCGTCCGCAAGCCCGCGCCTACGGTGGCCGGGAATCAGCCTGGGATTCCCGACGCCCAGGGCGTCTCCTGCGGCGACTAGGACCGTGAGGGTGCATTTACTGCCTATTATATTGCTGAATAGGGTTGCAGCAAAATGCTGAGCGATAGCCGTTTTGTGTGGATGTGACGCATGTTTCCCTCGACCTTTTTTATTTATTTTTTGTGTGTTCCTGGTTTTTGCGTCATGTTTACCGCAAATAAACGTTTTTTCTTTCTATATCATTACTTATACAATCAATCCGTCTTTTCTTTGGCCTTCCTCTCCTACTCCATTCATGTCTATATATAATCTATCTAGTCTGTATTGTCCTACTGCAAGGCAAAGGGCTCCCTCTCCCTTTTCCACACAATTCTGTCTTTTGCTAGTATTTTCGGTAGGAGTCATGCTGGTCCCGCTATCTTCGTGACGGCCTGCCACGATAGCGTCATGCGGCTAGTAGGACCCAATCGATGGTTCGTTTAGCCCATTTGTTATCTGATATGAGGAACAATAATAGCCGCACGGGTAAAGCGATCAGGTTAAGTAACGCTTGCCGCGGTTGGTCCATCAATGGGTGACCATCTTAAAATACCAAGACCCCTCCGTGTCTCGGGAAGCACGTTAAGCCGTTTTTCCTGGCTGTGAATCGTGGATATTTCACTGTCGTTCCAAATATCTTATCGAAGGCGTACCGTATTACCCAGTAACAGGGTTATGAAGGTCAGATAGACAGTCGCTCCATGTAAAATACTGGTATTCTGCTGCTTCCGGTTAGACTGGAACTCGCTCCCAAGGCTAGGCAGATGATGACATGCCTATATAGGTGGAAAAATAGCATCGAGAATAGGTAAATATTTACACTTAGAGAAGAGAAAAACGAATACGTAAGTACTTACACTTACGTATTCTCCTCTCTACACTGTATTATCTTTCTCTTTCACACTGCTGATCCATCCTTAGAAAATCAGTTACCCAACCCCAAAATAAGGTACTTAATTAAGTAGTTAACTTTTAGGCTGTTTCACCTTTGACCGTTCTTCGGTACTCAGCCGTCAACACTGAGGATGAACAAGGCTCATAATGTGCTGGTCTTCTGGAAGGAGGGCATAGTCCCATGATCAATAGTTATCTTAATACAATATACAAACTAACACTGAAATAAACATATTACGTACAAGCATATAAAGTAAAAAAGGGAAGAGCTCACTGGGCATCAAAGCATTCGTCCGCATCGCTGTAAGTGGGAAAAGTACCCAAAAGGCTTGCAGCGTTGCCACGTTGGATGGCAATGCTGATTCTTTGACATAAGAATACGCCAGCCCTCTGTTCACGTACAGACTCGACCAACCGCTTGGCGATGTCCCGAAATACTCGATGAGCACTCGGACCCTCGTGTGTCAACCCCAAATGGCTGACAAACTTATAGATCCCAAAAAAGTTGTTATATTTGCGCCGTTTGAGGTTTTCTGCACCTGCAGCAGCTGCCCCTGCACAGCCCGCCGTGCTCAGAAGATGGGATGGTGCAAGGGTGTCGACACAGGAATTATAATTAATCATCATCATCATCTCAGCCTGGAATCACCCACTGCTTGGGCCTCCCCCTTTTTCGGCATACTTCTCGGTTCCGTGCGTCTCTCATGCATGTTTCTTTCTTTCTTTTGGACGGCCCTGGGTTCTTTGGTCTGGCTGGAATTGTAATTATCTTTGGCTACTTATTAGTAAAAATCTCAGTAAAAAAAAACACGTGCTTTGTAATGAAATGAAATGTTTATAATTTATGTAAGTATCTTAAAAGACACTTTTACACGTCAATATTTTAAAAACTAGATGGCGCCGGCATTTCCTAGCTGACTGTTCCCTGAGAAGAAAAGCCGAAACAAACTCAGAGGTCATGGACTCTTTTAAAGTCCAACATCATATAATTTGAATTTTATGTGAGTCTAACAATGCAGGGCAATGTCTGGAAGGGCCCTTTGAAGAATGAGCCATTGCAGCTTTGAGCTGACCTGTTTCAACAGACGGCATGTATGTAGCTTTGTATGGGAAACCCCGTTTAATTTTTAAGTTTTATTATTTGTTGTTACTATAAGCGACCATGGCAGTACACACTCTGTGAAAAATTCAAAGTTCGGGCACTGTTTTTGGGTTTTCTATCAGGAGTCTCTCAGTAGCACCCCGGAGACTGACTTTGTTGTCACAGAGTCCGAAAGGTAGGTGGAAAGCCTATTGGCATAGGCTCCCCCCCCACCTACCTATTCTTGAATGGGTCTTTACAAACCAAGACCCCTCCGTGCCTCGGAAAGCATATTAAGCTGTTGGACCTGGCAGTCATTCGTTGATCTTTGGCAGTCGTGACGGGTCGTCAGAAGCCCGAAAGTACGACAACCAGTCTTACATGGGACTACAAAAGTAACAGGCGAAATGTGTGTCTACTGTGGCTACTTCTAACTTACCCTTCGGGGATTACTGGCGATGATGTTATGTTCGATAAAGTGCAACCAACATGGACCACTGTGTAAAGACAGCATTAGCCACGTTCATTCGCAGTTGATGAGGAAAAAATGTGACGTATTATTTAGCGCTTATCTCGCCAGCAAGCCATCAAAGTTTAATGAGAAAGAAGAAGCATTATATTTTATCCTATCGTTTTTATACTTCGTAAAATATTAGTGGGTTGGGAAAGCGTACAGTCTTGTGGCTTCAGGAAATAGAAGATGCTCCGATTTATGCGTACGGCTTTAAATGACCGGAATTTGGAGTAAGGGAAATTAGTACTCGTAGTAATTCGTACTTCAGGGCAGTCCAGTTAGTAATTTTTAGGGTAAATTTATTACCTATTAGCTGTTGCCTTCGATTTCGTCTGCATCCAGGAAGAGAAGTAGCTTAACGCCTTACCCATGTCATGTTGGGCGCAAATTTTTTGGGGTGCTGGGACAGGAAACCTCCTCGTGTGCCCGTAGGCTGGAGTTTCCCCTGGATGCGTCCGGGGGAAAGGCCAGTCTCTGGGACGGTGCACCCTGGGATGCGGGCAATGTCCCCCCATTAGGTACGCGTGCCTAAGGGGTGTCGTTGCCCGTATGCCAATATCCTGTCGGAGGAACGCTCCAACGCGTGTCTCTCTGCGACTATGCAGAGACGCACAGCGGCGGAGTAAGAGCGGGCTCGGTGTGCACTTACCCTGCCACCGGGCAGGCAAGAAGGAGTCCTCTCCTCTGCCACCGTTAATCTCGTAGCCCCGAAGATTGTCACGGTCATGTCTCTGACTTTTGACGGGGGTCGAGGGTCTTGGCTTAACCGCCCGGGCCGCGAGGAAGAAATCCTCTATAAAAAATTACCCCAAACCTCCAAGCGGCGGCGCACCGTGAGGGAGGTTGTTAGCTTGACTAATGGGTAGCTAAATTAGTCTCTAGTGCGAACCACTAGTTTTGGGAAATAAATTGTATCTACTCGTGGGAACAAATATGGAAAATAAAAATAAAAACTATGAAGAGGCGGGGAGTGATGCGGGGTCGGAATCCGACGCCGCATCGGTTGCGACGTGCTCATTCAAGAGCCCGGAGCGTGTAGTGGTGGGCGCTTTCAAGAGAACCAATGAGTTCCTCAAAGAGCGCTCAAAACCAAAGGATGGCCAGGGGTCCTCGGACGGTGGCAGGACCTCGTCCCGAAAACTCGGGAAGGTCTGTCGCCAGGGTGGGATCCGGCTGGGCAAGGGGCTGACCACCAAGGAGACCGGCGTACTGAGCCAAGCCGGCCCAGTGGAGGCGGCCCAGCGAGCCGAGGCGCTAACCATGGAGGGGCAGCTCTCTGGGGGGACCAGCAGCAGGGCCCTCTCGGAATCGTCTGACGGGGAGTCGGACGCTGCCGGCGGCTCCAAGTCGGAGCGAATGGCGAGGTTCGCGGAGGCGGTGGCTACGGCAGTCAGGGCTTTGGCCTTGAAGAGGACGCACGCCTCTAAAGACAAGACCGTGCCCGCAGCCATAGCCTCCATTACGGCGGCAGCGGAGGGCATCCACACCGGACCTCCGTCGGACACCATGTCCGAGATGCGGGCGGAGGTCGCCCGCTTGGCAGCCGCTACGGAGCTTCTCCGAAAGGAGAACGAGGAGCTCCGAGCGGACCTGGCAGCGCTCCGAGGAGCTGGCCCCAGGGTGGTGCCTCAGAAGGGGGCGCGACATGGGCAGGGTGGACCCGTGCCAGAGGAGGACCGGCTGCTGAACCTGGTGCGGCAGGAGCTGGCTGTCTTCGGCAGCCGGTTTTTCGTCCTGGAGGCAATAGTCCTGCGGCCCCCGCTAGCAGCGAGTCGGTCGGCCTCGGGACAGCAGCAGAGGGGGGGCACGTATGCCGCAACCACAGCTGCCACGGCCAAATCGGCACCGCAGCCGGGACGGACTCCGGCGAAACCGGTGCCGACAAAGCCTAAGAAGGGCAGTGTGGCTGCGCAGGCGGTGACGGCCCCAGCTGTGGTGGTGCCAGGAGGGACGGCCCCGCCTCCCAAATCTCCTCCGGCCGACGCCGAATGGCAAGTGGCCGGGGAGAAGAGGAAGGCGGGCAAGGCTGCGAGGGCGGCCAAAAGAAAGGAGAGGCGGCAGCGTGCCAAGAAGCGAAGCGCCGCGGCTAGGTTACGCGCCCCGAAGTCCGCAGCTGTAGTGATCACACTACAGCCGGAAGCGGTACAGAAGGGCGTGTCCTACCGCGACGTGATCGCGAAGGCGAGGGCGGCGGTGGACCTGGCGGAAATAGGAGTCGCCAACGGCCTCCGCAGAAGGGTCACTGCGACTGGGGCCCGGATGCTGCAGGTCCCTGGTGCGGCCAGTGGCCCGACCGCAGACGCTCTGGCCGAAAGGCTAAGGGCGTCCATAAGTGCGGACGAGGCCCGAGTGTCCAGGCCCACCAAGTGCGCTGACATGCGCATCTTGGGCCTGGACGACTCCGTGACGGAGGGCGAGGTGGTGGCCGCCATAGTCAGGACTGGGGGGTGCTCTGTCGAGCAGGTGAAGGCAGGCACCATTCGTCCTGCCAACACGGGCATGCGAACCGTTACGGTGAGCTGCCCCGTGTCGGCGGCCCGAAAAATCACCGAGGAGGGCCGAAGGCTCCTGGTGGGCTGGGTATCCGCGCAGGTCAAGCTGCTGGAGCCCAGACCTCTGAGGTGCTTCCGCTGTCAGGTGGGTCACCACGTCGGAGTCCAATGCACCTCGGAGGTGGACCGCAGCGGTCACTGCTTCCGCTGCGGTCAGCCCGGTCACAAGGCCGGCTCATGCAATGCTGCGCCGCACTGCTATTTATGTGCGACAGCTGGCAAGCTGGCCGAACACCGGGCTGGGAGCAAGGCCTGCGCTCCAGCCGCCGAAACCAGGAGCCGGGGCAGGGGCAAGCCCTCCGCCACCGCCGTCACCGCCGTAGCTGCCGCCACCGCCGCCGCCGCTGCCGCCCCTACCATCGCCGTCGCCGCCGCTACCACCGCGGCAGGGCCCTCTCAGGGGGCTCCGGAGGGGGCTGAAATGGAATGCCAATAACGGCTCCATTTCGCCTCCTCCAGGCGAACATCAACCACTGCGCCACCGCTCAGGATCTGTTGCTCCAGAGCATGGCGCAGTGGTCGATTAACATCGCCGTGGTCGCTGAGCCGTACTTTGTCCCGCCCAGGGATTAATGGGTGGAGGACCTGAGCGGCTCAGTGACCATAATTTCGTCGGCCGCCGCCGGCACCCCGGCTCTCGAGGGTATCCAGAGAGGAAGGGGTTGCGTAGCAGCACGGTTCGGGGAGATTGCAGTGGTAGGGGTGTACTTCTCCCCGAGCCGAACTCTCGCCGAGTTCCACAACTCCCTTGAGGAGTTGAGAGACGTCGTCGTCGGGTTTCGTTCCCTCCCCGTGCTCGTCCTCGGGGACTTCAATGCCAAGAACTTGGCTTGGGGTTCCCGGTTGACGGATGTGCGGGGTAGGATGGTGGAGGACTGGGCGCTAGAGGTGGGCCTGGTCGTCCTAAGCCGGGGTTCTGTCGCCACGTGTGTGCGGATGCGGGGTGAGTCGGTGGTGGATATTTCGTTCGCCAGCCCCGCTCTGTCACCGCGTGTCGTCGACTGGCGCGTCATGGAGGGGGTGGAGACGTATTCCGACCACCGGTATATCCGGTTTGACGTCTCCGCCCAGGCCTCGAGCGCGCCGGTCCAACAGGCCCCGTGTGGTCCGCGGTGGGCGCTGAAGCGGCTGGACCGGGAGCTACTCCTGGAAGCCTCGATCGTGCAGGCCTGGGTGTCACCACCGGACAGGCCTGCCGACATCAACGACGAGGCGGAGTGGTTCCGGGAGGCCATGTCCGAGGTGTGTGACGTGGCAATGCCCCGGGTCCAGCCAGGACGTGCTTCACGCCAGGTGTACTGGTGGTCGCCGGAGCTCACAGCTCTGCGCGAGGCGTGCGTTGCTGCGCGGCATCGGTACACCAGACACCGCAGGCTCCGTATCCGCCCTCCGGATACGGAAGCCATTCAGGCGGAGCTATACGAGGGGTACAGAGTGGCGAAGACCACCCTCCGAGCGGAGATCCTGCGGGCCAGGTCACTGGCCCGCGAGGAGTCGCTGGAGACTCTGAACAGAGACCCGTGGGGACGCCCCTACAAAACGGTGCGGGAGAAAATCCGCCCGTGGGCTCCCCCGCTGACCCAGAGTCTCCGGCCTCAGCTCGTGCAGGACGTGGTGAGCGCTCTGTTTCCCTCGCGAGGAGAGCATGCTCCCCCGCCCATGGCTCCGCCTCCTGCGGTGCCCGATGCGGACCACACCGACGACGACGACGATGTTCCAGAGGTGACCGAGGTAGAATTGAGAGTGGCGGTACGTAGGCTGAATGCCAAGAATACCGCCCCAGGACCCGACGGCTTGCCTGGAAAAGCCTGGGTCCTGGCCTTGGAGGCTCTCGGGCCTCGACTAAGAGGGCTCCTAAGCGCATGCTTGGAGGAGGGCCAGTTCCCACGTCACTGGAAGACGGGGAAACTGGTCCTCATCAAGAAGCAGGGGCGCCCCGCGGACTCTCCGTCCGCTTACCGGCCCATCGTGCTGCTCGACGAGGTGGGCAAGCTCTTTGAAAGAGTCATTGCAGACCGCCTCGTCGGGCGGCTGGTGCGGGTGGGGCCGGATTTGGCGGAGAGCCAGTTCAGTTTCCGCAGGGGGCGCTCCACGGTGGACGCCATCATGAGCGTGCGAGCCCTCACGACGGGGGATGCTGTGGCCCGGGGTGGGGTCGTCTTGGCGGTGTCTCTGGACATCGCCAATGCCTTCAACACCCTGCCCTGGAGTTGCATAAGGGAGGCACTCCGGTATCACCGGATGCCGACCTACCTCTGTCGTGTGGTCGAGGCCTACTTGACGGACAGGGCCGTCATCTACCCCGGTCACCTAGGAGAGTGGAACCGGCGAGAGATGTCGTGCGGTGTCCCACAGGGATCGGTCCTGGGGCCGCATCTGTGGGACATCGGATACGACTGGGTGCTGCGCGCCGACCTCCCTAGCGGCGTCAGCGTAGTTTGCTACGCTGACGACACGCTGGTCCTGGCGCAAGGGAGGTCGTACCAGGCGGCGGCCGACTTAGCGACACACGGAGTTGCGACAATCGTCGATAGGATCCGGCAACTGGGACTCGAGGTGGCCTTGCACAAGTCCGAGGCCATGTGGTTTCATGGTCTTCGGAATGCGCCACTGACGGGTTCCCAGATAACGGTGGGAGGGGTTCACATCGGCGTCGAGTCGACGATGAAGTACCTAGGACTCGTCCTCGACAGCCGGTGGAACTTCGCGGAACACTTCCGACGTTTGGCTCCCAGACTGGAGCGGGCCGGGGCTGCCTTGAAGCGGCTCCTGCCCAATCTAGGGGGGCCAAGCGCCTCCTGCCGGAGGCTCTACGCGGGGGTCGTGCGGGCCATGGCCCTATACGGGGCGCCGGTGTGGGCGCCTACATTGAGGCGCCAACCAGCACGCCGGTTGAAGGCGGCCCATAGGGTCATGGCCATCCGGATGATCCGGGGATACCGCACGATCTCCGGTGAGGCGGCGGGCCTCCTTGCCGGATTACCGCCATGGGATCTGGAGTCAAACGTCCTCGCGCTCACTTGGGAGTGGCGCGAGGAGGCCAAACGCTGGGGCGTAACTCCGCTGCCGCGGGAAGTCGCGGCACGGCGGACAGAGCTCCGGCAGGATCTCATGGCGACGTGGAAAGTGCGATTGTCGCAACCCAGTGCTGGGCACGCCGCGATTGCAGCGGTAAGTCCCCTCTTTGAGGAGTGGCTTGAGAGGCGGCATGGCGTCCTCACCTTCCGCCTGACACAGGTCCTCACCGGACATGGCTGTTTCGGGAGGTTCCTGTTTCGGATAGGGCGGGAGGAAACGCCCGGGTGTTTCCATTGCGAAGATCGCCCAGAGGACACGGTGGAGCATACGGTGGAGGTCTGCCCAGCTTGGGCGGAGCAACGCCGTGTCCTCGTGGAGGTGATCGGCGGCGGCGATCTCTCGCGTCCGACCCTGGTCCAGGCCATGGTACGGAGCGAGAGGGCATGGCTGGCAGTCGCCTCCTTCAGCGAAGCAGTTATGCTCGCAAAGAGGGAGGCGGCGCACGTGAGGGAGATGCAGTACATGCGCCCGCCTTCGCAGGAGACGCCCTGGGCGTCGGGAATCCCAGGCTGATTCCCGGCCACCGTAGGCACGGGCTTGCGGACGGCGAGTAATGGGTACCTCGCTGTCCGGTAAGGACCAAGCCCGGGTCGACGGCGCGTTGTGTTCCACGCGCGCCTCAAAGAGATGTCAGCAGCAACAGAGGGGCCCGCAAGGGCCGATGCCTGCCGGGGGTGCGGGTTGTTCGAAAGAGATACCGCCGCCCCTGGCACACAGGCAACTGAGGGAACACGGGTGGGTTTTAGTCAGTAAAAGTCTGACACGCCCTCCCGCTCCACCCAGAGCGGGAGAAGTTATTTGATGATTTCCCAACCAGAAAAAAAAAAAAAAAAATGGTGTATCTGTGTAGTGTGGGCCAAATTTTATCCAAATCCGTTTTGAAAGTGTCATGAACAAACATACCAACTTACCTTCGCATTTATAATATTAGTTAGGACCACAAGAAAATATTAAGAGCATTCATTCCACGCTGGCTGGCAACAACGCATTTATAGTAGTTAATCGTGATTATTTCATTAAATACAAACAAAAGTACAATTTTTTTGAGACAAGCACTAGAGCGTTGGTATATATAACTTTAAAAAAAATCGTACTAAGTAATGCAAATACAAAATAATTGACGGTATGTCGATTTTTATAAGTAAATACCAAAACAACTGTAAAAAAATAGCATTCAAACTGAAAACTGAAAAAATGTTTACTTTTTTTTGTATTTCATGAAATCATTCACGAAAAACTACTATAAATGCGTGGTTGCCAGCCCGCGTGGAATGAATGCTCTCAATAGCCTTACCTAACAGTTTCACTACCCTATATTCTCCTGAAATTATCTGAAAGTACATTTAATACAAATTCTGTTCCATCATTTATATAGTAATTTCCTGATATAAACGGCTATCCACGCGTCATGTTCATTAACGGGCGCCGTCGTTGAGACTGGTCATCTCCCAACTTCCAGGGTTTATTTTTAATCTTGTATTTGAAATTGCTTCTTTATTTCTTTACAATATTTAGAATTTAGAATTTGTCAGGATTTTGCAATATCTTGATTTAAAAGAGTGTCCGTGGAGTTTCTTGTCCGTTCTTCTCCATAGAGATCTCCGTTTTGGAATGGGCAACTAGCTTCAACTTTCCAACTGATCGACTTTTTGATAGTTCAAAAGTGCCTGTTGAAATAAATCCTTTGAGTTTGAGTTTCAGATCTATCTAGATCAGGTGCTGGCATCAGGAGAGGACACTGTAAAACTGACTGACTACCTATGAAAAAATACACTCAGAATTGAATTGGATTCGAAGTCGATTGCCATCGATTGGGTGCGCTTGACGTAAAAAAAGGTCGGCGTGTACGGCTCTCGGGGAGGCTCCTGATGCACCCCATTTTGTCTGAATTTTGGGCCAAACTAATTTAGAAAACAATACCTACATAAGCACATTTTTCGTGTTATTTTTGCCATCGACACTCTAAGAAGGAGAAGATTGCCATACTGACTAATATCGAATACACATTTATATTGCCATACTCATGAGTATAAATAAACACTGCAATGACGTCCGTACAACCGGAACGAACCCGAACCGATTGTTTGGACATATGTCAACCGGTTATACGGTGCGACCATAATTATGCGCCATTGGGAAACCCAGGGCCACCACCTTCGGTATAAACACTATAGTATACTTTAACGTTATACAGGATAAGATTTTATCCAGTGCGCAAACTGTAACCATGAATTCGACGAAAAATTTCTGCGCTGGGGGGTCTAGAATGATATGCTGAATTCATGGTTACAATTTCCGTACTGGATAAAAACTTATCCTGTATACTTACATCCACAAATATTTACTACATTACTGACATCCAGAAAATACGTCACATGTTAAGTGGGTGGGAGGGGCAAATTAAGTGTGGCATCGTGTGACAAGTAGGGGGGCGAGTTATTATAAGCTTCGTGTAATTGTATTTTAAAGTAACGCAAAACTTTAAAATATGATGTTTCTATCAATATTACTATTAAATTAAATAATTAGACGTTATGAACAAGTATATAAAGTAAGCCTTTTGGGCAATTTTTCCCACTGACAGCGATGCGGACGAATTCTTTGATGCCCAGTGAGCTCTTTCATTTTTTACTTTATATACTTGTTCATAATGTCTAATTATTTAATTTAATTATAATTGGTTTACTGAGATAAATAATCACGAATAAATAGTAGATAATTGTAAAAAACTAAAAAAATAATATTATTATTTAAAAATAGGTTTAATTAAAAAGTTTTTTAATATGTGACGTCACACAAATACCACAAACCTTGACAAGAACGTGCAGGGGTCTCCAGAAATCATGAAATTCGTGTGTCGTAATTTATGGATGGCCCTTTAAAATACCTACGCAAAGCCGAGGGCTTACCTAGTCATTATTGTGAGTGGTGTTTGCAGAGAGCCCTTACGTGTCCCGACAATTTACTCCTACGCAGCTCCGTGAGTAAAAAATAACAATCATCATCATGTTTTAGTCTTTAATGTTCCCATTGCTGGAGCATAGACCTCGCTGTGAGAGTCTACAGTTGTAAGGAATTTCTTTATCGTGGAGATTTCCTCACGAAGCCAAAAAATAATGAGTAAATGCCACTACAATCCCAAAGCCAGGAAGCTCTTTATTAGCTAACTGCTTGTTGCCGCATTTAGACCATTTTGTACATGTTTTTCACATATATTTGACTTTCTTTTAGGTAAGACAATGGAGTCAAAGAATATATTGGGAAGTAAATGGAATTGCTCAGATTTGTACCCGCATCTTGATATTTACCTACGAAGCGAATCCTTTACTCCAGGCTGCAAAATGAGGCAACCTTTTTAGGTTGAAAATATTTTCAAGAATCCGTGCCTACTACTACCCGACTGCGCCAGAAGGAGGGTTATGTTTTTCTTTTTCAGAATAAACTTCCTTAATTTATCTGATATACTAAAGCCACATTCGTCTCATTTCCTTGTGCAAAACACATTCAAGTATACATTTTTATTTTCATTTTAAATTAATTAAAAAACAGCTGTCACCGCAAAATTCCCAGAACAAATTATGCACCGACAGTTCGGAATTATTCCACCAAGCCAATTGGAGCGACACCTACATAGGCTTGCTACTTGTGTGCGACATAGGGAAACCCGCTGGCTTCACCTCGAGTGTCAGAATCAATCACAGACAAGCACACATTCTTAGAATCATTGGAACCACCGTCGAGATGTCGCCACAATACCGGAATTGACAACGGCTTGTGGCGCATAGAAATGTGTAGAGAATATTGGAAGTATTTTTTTAAATGGAATATTTTATCCTTTTTACACGCTTTTTACTAGCTTCACCTGTATGTTTGTATGTTTGTTTGTAACCGACTCCTTTGGACTTGATTTTGGGCCACTTCAAACGGTCAGATTTCATTTAAACTTTGTAGACTTATCGAGGACCGATGACAATTCAGTAAAAAAATAATAATAGATAAAAAAATTAGATACATTTAGATTTTTTTATCTATTATTCATTTTCTATTTTTTAGTTCTGCTAACTACAAAAGCGTGATGTTTAAGTTTTTTTTAATAAGTATGTCATATAAGAAAAGACATGCATGCAAGATGTTAACATCATTATTAGGCACACATTTTGTGGTTGTTATTGTTGTTATTGATTATTGTTGTTACCTACATATCTATTGTTATTATGAAAAACCATGTCCGTAGCAGATATAGTAATCGTTGTGAATAATCTTTGGTCTGGTTTGTGTTTATTCGAAAGATAATTGTTTAATTCGTGTCCAATTTTGTTTTTTACTTAATCCTATTATCCTAATTAGTTAGTTCCGGTTCAAAAACTTCACAGACCATAGTACCTACCTCCTATTATTTTAAGTTTTTTATAAAAACACCGTGGATTGTAGATATTTTTTTGCCAGTGGCAATTTTTTTACCGTGGAGCCGCAAGTCCGTAACAAACTAATTATAATTAACACATTGACACCATTGATAAACTTTATAATTTTATGAATTATTGTGACAGTAAGTAAAAAATAAAGACAAAACTTTTAATCAATCTGCCTATTCTTTTCGAGGTCAGCTTGCAGTCTAACCGGAAGCAGCTGAATACCAGTATTTTACATGGACAGATTGCCTATCTGACCTTCACAATTCAGTTACCTACTAGGTAACACGATACCCCTTGGTAAGTCTGGTTGTCAGACTTTTGACTACCCAGACCAACTGTTAAAGATCTATGAATGACAGCCTTAACCAATCAATGGCTTTCTGAAGTGACAGCCTTAACCAATCAATGGCTTTTTGAAGTACTGAGGGGTCTACATATATAATGATGGTCCATGAAACGACCAGGGCAAGCATAACTTAACCTACTATTGACCCCTCGATACTACAATATTGGCTATAATAAAAAAAAAGTTTTAATGCCTACTCCACGCATTTCCCACTTCTAGTCCCATACCGTTTATAGTAACAATGGAATAACTGATATAATGAGTTATTAATTGTCCGATTAAGAACATAACATATTACAATACCATTGCATATAGGGTACCTAGACCTTATCGAACTTATCTAGACCGAACGGATACAGGAAATCTATCTTAATCATTGTTAGTTCCGATTGTTATCACAATATAAATGTAACAATTTTTTTATCCGTATTTCTGTCTTTTGGCTAAGAACTCACAGCCACACGAGAGTCGACCAGGTTAAGTTACGCTTGCCGTGGTCAGTGCTTGAATGGGTGACGATTAAATACTAAGACCCCTTCGTGCCTCGAATAGTACGTTAAGCCGTTGGTCCCGGCTGTCATTCGCGGATTTTTGGCACGGGTAGGCAGATGCCCGAAATTACGACCACCAGTCTTACCAAGGGGTATTTTATTACCCAGTACCTAGGTTGTGGAGGTCAGATATGCAGCCGGTCCATGTAGAAAACTGGTATGGTATTCACCTCCATATCGATAAAGTGGATGCTGACCCTAACATAGTTTGCTGCAAGAAATCGCGGCAAAGCGAACGGAGCTCCAGGGGTTCTCATGGCGACATGGAGAATGCGATTGTCGTAACCCAGTGCAGGTTTTTTTTTTTTTTTTTTTTTTTTTCTGGGTGGGAAATCATCAAATAACTTCTCCCGCTCTGGGTGGAGCGGGAGGGCGTGTCAGACTTTTACTGACTAAAACCCACCCGTGTTCCCTCAGTTGCCTGTGTGCCAGGGGCGGCGGTATCTCTTTCGAACAACCCGCACCCCCGGCAGGCATCGGCCCTTGCGGGCCCCTCTGTTGCTGCTGACATCTCTTTGAGGCGCGCGTGGAACACAACGCGCCGTCGACCCGGGCTTGGTCCTTACCGGACAGCGAGGTACCCATTACTCGCCGTCCGCAAGCCCGTGCCTACGGTGGCCGGGAATCAGCCTGGGATTCCCGACGCCCAGGGCGTCTCCTGCGAAGGCCACGGCTGTGAGGGCGCATGTACTGCATCTCCCTCACGTGCGCCGCCTCCCTCTTTGCGAGCATAACTGCTTCGCTGAAGGAGGCGACTGCCAGCCATGCCCTCTCGCTCCGTACCATGGCCTGGACCAGGGTCGGACGCGAGAGATCGCCGCCGCCGATCACCTCCACGAGGACACGGCGTTGCTCCGCCCAACCTGGGCAGACCTCCACCGTATGCTCCACCGTGTCCTCTGGGCGATCTTCGCAATGGAAACACCCGGGCGTTTCCTCCCGCCCTATCCGAAACAGGAACCTCCCGAAACAGCCATGTCCGGTGAGGACCTGTGTCAGGCGGAAGGTGAGGACGCCATGCCGCCTCTCAAGCCACTCCTCAAAGAGGGGACTTACCGCCGCAATCGCGGCGTGCCCAAACCCAGTGCAGGTCATGCCACAATTGCGGCGGTAAGTCCCCTCTTTGAGGAGTGGATTGAGAGGCGCCACGGCGTCCTCAACTTCCGCCTGATGCAGGTCCTCACCGGATATGGTTGTTTCGGGAGGATCCTGTTTCGGATAAGGTGGGAGGAAACGCCCGGGTGTTTCCACTGCGTAGATTGCCCGGAGGACATGGTGCAGCATACGGTGGAGGTCTGCCCGGCTTGGGCGGAGCACCGCTCCGTCCGCGTGGAGGCGATCGGCGGCGGCGATCTCTCGCGTCCGGCACATCGTACGGAGCGGAAGTGCATGGTTAGCCGTCGAGTCCTTCTGCGACGCAAAAATGCTCGCAAAGAGGGAGGTGGCACACGTGACGGAGAGGCAGTAAATGCGTCCTCACGGGCATGAGACACCCTGGGCGTTGGGAATCCCAGGCTGATTCCCGGCCACCGTAGGCGCGGGCTTGCGGATGGCGAGTAATGGGTAACTCGCTGTCCGGTAAGGCCCCATAGGCCTCCCCCAAAAGGGAGTTTTTGCCATAATCGTCACGCTTGGCAGGCGGGTTGGCGATCGCAGTATGGTGGGTATAATACATAGAGAACGCTTCTGCCACTTCTCTAGTAAGTCCATTAGTCACCTTCTACGACTTCTAGTCCGTCCAGAGTGGGAGAAGTTATTTGATGATTTCCGACCCCCAAAAAAAATACTCTAACATAGTAGGGAAAGGCTAGGCAGATGGTGATTTCGTCTGTTTTAAACGTAGGACTAATTTTTATGAAAGGAAGATTCATATTTGATGTTTTGATTAAATTATCGCTAAGGGCCCATCCTCTTTAATAAAACATTTAATTATGATACGAATTAGAATAAAATAGAGGCCACTGACCAATCTTAATTCTCGGTAGAAACATGAATCAGCCGAGGTCGTGCACCAACTACTTAGACTTTATTGCCTAAAACTATTTTAGATAATTTAGTTGCTAACACAACTAAACGCAGTAGCCCTGTATTTATGGTAATCGATCTTAGTGTATTTCGATTATTATTGAATTTGGCTATAAGAGTAGGGGAAGACCAAAGAAACGATGAATGGACTGTGTGAATGAAGATATGGTTAGATAGGAAGTCACGACTATTTTATACCTTTATGTATAGTCCACCGGGCAATGGCGGCCAATCTCAACGGAGACTAGCCTTTGGCTCGGGAGATATTGCACTCACTCTTCCGTCACTCTCATACTCCGATGGGGACGGCAATCCGACACGACCGGACAGAGATCAGGTGCATGAGCAACGGCTTGACGTTCTTTCCAAGACACGAGGGTAATACACCGCCAACTTCCAAACTCCGTGCTGTTACTAAGACAAACGACGTCTAATACAAAAATATGGAAGAAAAATAAATCTTGCGCCTCCGCCGACCACAGATTAATTGGGGTAAGGGCAGGAGAATTATATACTGTATTTCGTTTTTAAATCTATTGTGGAGGTTTGGAAAAGAGGTTGATATACCTACACAATAAGTAACATGGCAAGCTCGTCAGTTTTAATGATGTGCCGTCGCATTTACATGAACTCATTTGGCATGAACCTCATATTTTTCCTGTTTTCGAGATTGAATCTTTGCTGACATTATAGGGTACACAATTTACACGGTGGCGACATCGACATACAAACTGTTACCTTGAACTCAGCATATGATTCTAGAAAGGAAGTGGCTGATAATGCTTATGATAAGCTTGATACCTACAGAGAAACTGCAAACACAGCTAGTTTATCTAACAGTAATAATAACAAAAATTACTGACAGTAGACAACGCCCAGCTTAGACCTTTGAGTCTAGAACCATGAGATTTTGCACAAGAGTTACCTTATACAACGAAAGTATTAAGCAAGGAGTTAGAAATTTGAAGCTACTCGTAGTTGCCCATTCCAAAACGTAGAAGAATGGGCAAGAAACTCCAAGGACACTCTTTTAAATCAAGATATTACAAAGTCCTGTGTACATAATTCTTGCTGTAAGTATGTGAGAACAATGTATTAAGAAAAATTAATGAAGAAACTATAAAAATATAAGAATTAAAATAAGAGGGGGCAGTACAGGGGTTACATAGGGGTTAGCTGATGAAATGATGTGCGGAAGATCGTCATTTTTATTACAAGCTTTCATTTAACTTGTTTTGTTATTCAAAATCAAAATCAAAAGAAATTTATTCAAATTAGGCTGAGAATCAGCACTTTTAGAACGTCAAAGTAAATGAGACAGTCGCCCAAAACGCCCACCCTTCATTGAGTTAGTATGTATGGATCAAATCTTGCAACTGAATTCTATAACAGTTTTCCCCAAGGGATTGAGCTGAAACACATTGCATACACGTTTGGTTTGGATGAGAATGCACGGTAAGAAAAGTAACATTGTTCTAAATCCAATATGGCGGCATTCCAAAGATGGCGGACCAATACATTGAAACAACTGAAAAATTGAATTAGCTTATTTTTTTTAAATTTAATTTTATTATATACTAGCTTTTGGCAACGGCTTCGCCCGCGTGGAGGTCGAAAATTATCCCACGAGAACGTACTAACGTAATCAAAAGCTATCGTCTTTGTTAATCCAGGTTATAAACTATCTGTGTGCCAAATTTCATCCAGATCCGTTCGACCGTTTTTGCAGGATTGAGTAATAAACATCCAAGCATAAAAAACTTTCACATTTATTTTATGGTAGGAAGTAGGATAGGATTTTTTTCCCGATCCCAACAAACACACGGTTTGTATTTTTATAAAGTCGTAGTAAGTATATTAAGCTTCCCCCATTAATATCACACACTTTATCAATACGGACTATAGTCACCGATAATGACGTTTCCATGTAGCTCGTGAGCCGCTGAATTTGTGACCATCGTTAAAAGCCATTCAGAGGAGCTTCATTATTTTTCCTCTTCGTTAATTTCGTGTTCCATTTCAATTTTATTTACGGTGATATTATTTTGTGCCTTTAACTAGGTACTTATTTCTTTTGAGAACAGATTCACACTTTCCTTCTTAATTAATTTTCGTTTTTTTACGCTGTTCAAAGGGATGATTTTTCTCATTCAAAGTTTTGTTTCGAAGTATCTAAGTGGTCCTTTAGATTAAGCTGGAATTTTGTTTTCGTCATTAAAATTAAAATTATTATTACATAACATAACATTACATCTGTAACCTCCGAAGGGTCAGGCTGAAGTGTACGTATAGTACACCCACTAATAAGGGTCGAGCCTATTGCCATCAACCACAACACAGGAACAAATCCAGACTCCGGGCTAATACTGAGACACTTGAGATGGAAAAGTTCAATAACATTTTCTCCGACCCGGGAATCGAACCCTTATGGTCAGCAGTAGCACTTACGACCACTAGACCAACGAGGCAGTCAAGCAAAATGATTATTATATATATAATATATAACAGAACTGACTATTTTTTACACTAAAAACTGAATTGATCGACTAACTATACAAATAAATACGAACTACTCATCCGCATTGCTGTCAATAATAAATAGAATTAGCGGACTTAATGCCTCAGGTATTCAATAAAATAAAATAAATTAATTTCAGATAACTTAATCCATACAATCTGATTCAAATTTAAAATATAAAATTAAAATAACATAAAAAGATTATAAATTCAAAATTAAAACCAAATTCAAGAATTAAAATTACAATTAAAATAACATGAAAAAATTATAAATTCAAAATTAAAACCAAATTCAAGAATTAAAATCAAAATTAAAATTTACATCAAATTAAAATTACAATTAAAATCAAAATCAAACTTAAAACTAAAATCGAGATTAAAATAAAAAGACAAAATTAAAATTATAATTAAAATCAGAATTAAAATTAAAATAAAAATCCAAATTAAAATACATTCAAATTTAAAGGATCTCCATAGCGGAGAAGAGATCCTATCTGCAACAGTCTTCAGAATTCCGTTAAGTCCCCCTTTGTACATTATTTTTTACTTGTGCATTAAGTTTTAATAAAATAAATAAATAAATTAAAATTCGGTTTTCTGGGCATTTCGACGGAGCGCCCTAATTGTATAACACACCATTAATTACAATCTCAATTTTGAAGGAAATTGCTTCTGTTCGAAAAAATGTGTCTGTTCAACAATGTTGTCGCATTGTCTAGACATCTTTGTTATCTGCTCTCCTATCGCAGGTGTGCTGGAAGAGATTTCTGTAGAAATAAGCATTACGCTTGTACGTATTTATCTGTTCGTTTCTTCTTGTCTGTTTATATGTGTGCGCATAAATGGTTAAATAAATAAAAACACAATAAATTTTGTTGAACTGCCAAAATGAAAGCCGGTGGTGCTATTGTTAGTGCGTTATGCAATTACACCGCTGATAAGGTCCGGTGGGGCTGATAGCGAAATAGGCGAGTGAAAGAACAAAACTAAATCGAGTAACAAGGAGCTCTTACATGATACGAATGTACAGTCACCAAAAGACAAGTAACCATCAGGGTCTTCGGATATAGTTCAAGTTCAGTAAGAAACCGACGGACGTTTATGAATGAAATTTAATTTGATAAATTAACTGTTGGGTGTCTGAAGATGTACGGCTCCGCTTCGGTCGCCCCAGAAAGCGGTGGCGAGATGACCAGCTGGCTATTCTGTAAAAATATCACAGTGAAAACTTACTTGAAGTGAGCTTCAAGTGAGCTGTCATTGCTAGATAATGACCCTATTGGCAGCTCACTTCACCTTAGTTGTCACGGTGAAATTTTTACAGAATAGCACCATTGACGCTTTAGGCATTGACAGTGCTTAACAGCTCACTTCACACTCACTTCACCTAAGTTTTCACGGTGAGATTTTTACAGAATAGATCGACTGGACGTGTACCACGAGGGCTGGTAGGTGGCGCGGGGAAAAAGTTCCGGGAAGGAATGGGGGACGCCTTTTGCCAGCAGTGAGACAGTATAGGATAAAAAAATACTGCTTGTGTTCTATTAATTAAATTAATTTGTTTTCAAAAATATCCAACGGTTTCTTACTAAACTTCAACTATATCTGGCGACCCTGGTTACTTCCAACTTTTGGTGACCGTACCTAAAACAACTTGTCCAACATCACAAACCAGCCATAACAATTAAAATGAGTACATGATATCATAAATCTATGTACCCACTGGTCACGTTGGTCACGTCTCAGACCGGAAATATGCGAATATGTCCCATATTGGCAATGATATTGTATTTATTAGCTTTGTGATCGTTATCTGATTGTGTCATTCATGTTACTTGCCGTGACCTCAAGTAGTCATGTGTGATAAGACAGGGGGAGGTCGATGTTAAGTTACGATCCGGTCGTTCCCATGACATATTGAGCTTTAGAAACAGACTCAAACTGCACGTGTAGTACGTGGCCAGTAGGCTTAAATTGGACACAGAATACTTACATAAAGACTTTTAACAGTTTATTAATTTCTACGACAGTAACAGCCCGGAGTTTGGCAATTGGCGGTGTGATACCAGCCTCGGAAATCATGTTAAGCCGTTGGTACTACGCCTGATCTCTCTCCGGTCGTATCAGATTTCCGTCCCATCGTACTATGAGAGCGAGCACACACTTGTGCAGTTTAAGGGGAATCTAGTCGCGGGCTCGAACTCACTGATGGACCTGGCTAAAAACCACGCCGTCTCACCAGGCATCGTGTCCGACAAAGGTAGTATCAGTGATGAGCAGTTAGACGCTAGACTACACGCACAACGTTATTGAGTGAGATGCAGGTTCATTTTTAAGTAAAACAGATGCGTAAAATATTCAGAAAAATCCTTCGGAAGATCGGGTTTTATGAAAAAACCAGTGTATAAATTAATAACCAATAAAGTTTAGTGAACTTTTCGATATTTGAACTTTGGTTTTGGAGATTTTACACTTCTTTTATTACTTAATCACGCCCAAAGTTAGGTTACATTTGCAAGCAAAACGAATCTTTGTTGGCCCCTAACTTTTTAATGGCTTTTTATTTTAACATTCTGTTTCTGTAATAAATTTTTGATGTTAATTGTCGAACAGTGAAGTAATACACTCCCGAAGTTTGTATAGAAAAATCGACTAGATTCACCTTAATATCTCCCACGCCGATGGCTACCCTCCGTTGAGATTGGCCGCCATAGCCGAATTTCGTTCTGGAGGACTAATACTTCAGTATTTCGCGATAGTCTCATTGGATCATTATATCTCTTGTTGCTAATTGCTATTGCTCTATCGGTAGTAAGTATTTTCATATTTGCCTTTACAAACAGTCCCTACTAAGATACCTTATTCGGTACAAATTGTATAACAAATTATAGTCCACAAGCAAGTGTTACTGCGCAATCAAGCTTTGTGCATCGTGATTAAATGTCTAGTTCCTATTACAAGCTGATTTGAACCTGCTTTTTGATATTAGTTCATAAACAAACAAGTATTCTAATCGCTTACTTAAATGGTAATCAGAATTGGTTCCTTGTATCCAAAATAGCAACGACATCAATGTATGGACATGCTATATCTACGTAAATAATTGGAAATTGAATTATCGACACAGTTCCGGGTCAGTGTTTTCCGGGGCTTTGAGGACCTGGCATTCGTGACACGGAGACTGTCAATCATTAAGTTCTAACAAATAGACTGCAAGCTATTTTTGGCTATTTAAGACGAGACAATGACGGAAGACTGCCTCGTTGGTCTGACAGTCTCGTTGGTCTGACAGTCTCATTGGTCTGACTGCCTCGTTGGTCTGGCAGTCTTGTTGGTCTGACTGCCTCGTCGGTCTGACAGTCTCGTTGGTCTGACTGCCTCGCTGGTCTGACTGCCTCGTTGGTCTGACTGTCTCGTTGGTCTGACAGTCTCGTTGGTCTGAATGCCTCGTTGGTCTGACAGTCTCGTTGGTCTGACTGCCTCGTTGATCTGACAGTCTCGTTGGTCTGACTGCCTCGCTGGTCTGACAGTCTCGTTGGTCAGACTGCCTCGTTGGTCTGACAGTCTCGTTGGTCTTACTGCCTAGTTGGTCTAGTGGTCGCAAGCGCTACTGCTGAGTATGGAGCCCTGGGTTCGATTCCCAGGTGGGGCAAAGTGATATTGGGTTTTTCTATCTAGAATTTCTCAGAGCAAAGCAGCTCGGGGTCTGTATTTGTGCCCGGTTGCTGGCAATAGGCTCGCCCCCTATTACATGCGACTTAAATATAACTGGCGAAATGTGGGTGTACCACAATAGGTACTCCTCTGCCCAACCATTCGGGGAAGCAAGGCGTGATGTTATGTTAATGACGAAAGACCACTGAGTGCTGTACTCTCTGCAATACAAACACCACAATTCCTATAGAATTTCTTATGATTCGAATCCTAATATAGTTTTAACGATATTATGATGGAGTTGTATCCCTACAGTTGTTGGTGTTCCGGACCGCTCTGTTTTCTTCGTATATAAACTTATACAAGTACAGTTTTCATATTTTTTCTTTAGAAGTATTTACACTTAAAAGATCCTCCAGAATGAGTCCTCCAAATTGTTTCGTGATTCAAAAGGGTACCTGCAGTAGGTAAGAAAGAGAAGTCGGGTAGGACTGCAAAGAGAAGTCGGGTAGGACTGCAAAGAGAAGTCGGGTAGGACTGCAAAGAGAAGTCGGGTAGGACTGCAAAGCTTTTCCACATTCCGTGATATGTCATAGCTAAATGTTAATATAAGATTGATAAGAATATAATGAACTAAAATGCTGTCCATTTATAACTACTAGCACTACGTTTAGAACGCTGCAGTCCGCCCGCGCGTGTCGTGACTGGGACACCTGAATGTCGTCCACTTTTACAAAGAAACTAACTTGCGGTCGGAATAAGAATAGGATTGACCTTTCGACATATTGTTTCTACAAAAACTCGTAGGATTTATTTCTAAAACTATTCCAGACAGTTTTGAAAAGTCAAGGAATTGATCGGTTAGAAAGTTGAAGCTACACTGGCACAAGGATCTTTTGGCGCTTAAAGGGGTCGTAAACATTTGTGCAATTGTTATAAGAAATCTATAGAAAAAACAAGATGGCGGCGTAAACGATGTTTGACACACGTCAAAAGAACCTTCATCCTTGTACAGTTTAGTTGCCAATTCTTAAGCGTAGGTTCCTATCGAGTGTTTAAGTGTATTCATATTTGCTGATGATGATGATACATACTTGACCAGAAGTAACTTATTCACACCATAAATATAATGAGCCTATAATGTCTCCACTGCACAGCTGGGACACAGGCCTATGTAATCTGCCACGTAGGCTCAGTGCAGGTTGGTCGATGTCACATGTCTTCGATTTTATGTTTTTGGATCTCCTCACGTTGTTTTCATGAGAACAGTGGTGATGAAATTATTTATTACTAGGTTTTTCCAGCGGCTTAGCCCGCGTGGAGGTCGCAAATTATGCCACGGGAACGTATTACCAGGATTAAATTATTCTATGTGTTAGTCCAGGTTAATATCTATTTGTTCAAATCCGTTCAGCCGTTGTTCCGAGATTGAGTAACAAATATCCAAACATGCAAACTTTGACATTTATAATATTAAATGGTAGGAAGTACGATTTGTTGTGATAACTTTAATTGTGACATACTCGTAAAACGGTTTGTGACATAAAGAAGGTTTCAGCTATCCGAAAACACAGGTAATGAAGAATTCGCTGACGCAATAAGTTCCTAGTACAGCTAGGTCAAGGTTATTTCGTTACTTATTTTAAATGAAACTAGATTCACTAGGTTTATTAACTATGGTTCAAAATAATATACTGTACCTAAATGTGAATAGAGGAAGCAAAAGACGCAGGAAGAAAATAAATACGTCTTACGTATTGAAGAAAGAAAGATTTCCTTTCATTAGTTTGTAAGCCTGACTGACAACTGACAAGCAATTAGAAGCTTGATATGGAGTCAAAATGTCAGGAAAAACTTATAAATATCTAGTAGATATTTCCTTTTCACAGATTCCCTTTTACCATAAGCTTCCAACATGGGATCGGAATAATGTCGAGCTCGATAAATAAGCACGTGACCTGACTACGTTTCGACACTCAACATCTATAGTAATGCTACAAATAACAACATATCCGCGAGAACTGCGGCAAAAACAGTCGTATCTATCTTTTAAAAAGAATATAAATTTGAGATTGAGGAAAGTTTCGAGTTTGAATGTGGATGGCTATACCTAAGAGTAGGGAGACCCAAAGAAACGTTGAAAGATGATAATGTCTTTAAAAGACCACGATGAAGACTAATAAATAGAGAAGTGTGAACGAAAATACATGTTCCGCTGACCCCAAATAAATTGGGCAGGAGAATGATGAATACGAGTATGAGAACTTTCTATTAGGTTGCTGTACCTACTAAATCTTCCAGTATTTAGGTTAAGACACATATAATGTTCCCACAGTTGAGATACAGGCCTGCTCTCTGTGAGAGGGAGTGGGCCATAATCCGCAACGCGGGCCACGTGCGGGTTGGCAGATGTCAATGTGTCTTCGAATTTTTGGTTCTAAGACATGCCAGCTTCCACACGATATTTTGATTTACAGTTTTCAGAGTGGTGACGATGAAAATAAATACACAAAGTAAAGTGAAATTCGAAGACATATGATTTCTGCCAACTGGCACAACCGCTCCCGCATGCCCTGTGTGAACATTATAGGCTGCTTACAAGTCCGAACTCATAATTTAACAAATGTTTTTAGAACAATAGCACTCCACACAAGCTTAAAAATAATTAACCACAGTATCTATGACCAGTAGCAACAATCAATTGTAATGTTCCTACTATTTGAAGGTCACATTGTAACGAACTTTCACGGGGCATACTTCCTGAAGTTTTTGTTTCTACTGTCATTAAGATAAATAAGTTCAATTAGGAAGAAAAAATGTTACGCATGGCAATGTGCTTAAAAACTGTGTGGTATTTGAAGGTTGCAAGGTCGGAGAAAGATATATATTGATTGTTTTGTCATTAGTTCAGACTTTGAAGGGTTTAATGAAGATATTTGAAGTTTTATGACTGCCTCGCTGATCTGGTATCTTGCTGATCATAAAAATCTGGATGTGGTTTTTTAACCGACGAAAAAACGGAGGAGGTTCTCAAGTCGACGCGTCTATTTTTTTATCTATGACCACGTATAACTTTTTACAGAGTAGTCCGATTTTGATCATTCTTTTTTTATTGGAAAGGGTTGGTCCCATATAAATTATGAAAAATCCAACCCTAAGGGTAGGAAAATAGGGGATGATTGATTGTTCACTCACAAATTTTAATGCCGAGTTGTGTATTACAAAAAATAATAAAAAATGTAGCATGTAGTTGATTATAACCACATAAAATTATAAAATGAAAACTTTTTAACAAAAAATTAAACCGCCGATAAAACTGAAAAGCAAAAAAAGTCGGAGACTTTAGATAAGTTTTTTTAAAATTTTATGTCGCCTTCCGAACTTAGTTATTAAGGCGAAACAAAAAGGTTTATTATTTTTTGCTTTTCAGTTTTTTCGGCGGTTTAATATTTTTGTTAAAAAGTTTTAAAACACAGAATCTGGTGGTTGGATCCCTTTTTTTTCTTGGTTTGTAAATCTCCGTGGTGTCCTGGTGGTAACATACAAGTGCTTTCCTTTGTGTCAATTATTTTATCCGCACTGCTCTCAAAACGGTGATTCGATTCCTCTCACAGAGAGGAAGTCTGTGGCACAGCACAGCAGTACAATACAATAATCTTTATTCATGAATAAGAGACAACCATACAGAGTAACTTAATAATAAACTCAAGATAGAGCAAAATCTTTTAAAATTATTTTGACAATATTTAGGTCAACAGTTGGAGAATGTGAAATGGTACATTGTAATGATAGTTTCGTTACTTATCAGTGGGATCATTCTAAGCTGATTATGCTAATGGCACAGTCTCGCTTTCTAATAAGTAGATATTAAATAAATAATAGCTTAAAAAACTAAAAAACACGCTTTAAAAACCAAACTAAAAAAGTAGAAAATAATTGAATTCTATTAAAAAGCGTGGGGTACTTTTTGAGGTATTTTTATAATCAATTAATACCAAGCTACTACTCTACTTTTTTAGTTTGGTTTTTAGAGTGTGTTTTTTAAACTATTTTTTTATTTTCTATTTTTTTTTAAATTTTTGAATTATCATCGGTCCCCGATAAGTCTACAAAGTTTAAATGAAATCTGACCTTTCAAACAAACATAGAGGTGAAGCTAATAAAAGCGTTTTAAAATAGGCATCCTCCTAACTGATGAAGTGTGTACTATAAAATCTTTGCTTATCTCTTGGAAAAACACATGCTGTACGCAATGTTTCTAACAGCGGATGAAGAGTGTTTTCTGAGGTTCCAAATCTACACTCTCTCTTCTAAAGGTCGGTTAGGAAGTCAATTCAAAACAGCAACGCACAGACTAACTCTCGCATTTATAGTAAGGATCCTTTTACCAGGAGCTCATATAGCTATAAATAGCATGGGTAAAGCAGGTCAGGATCCCAATAACATTTAAGGGCTTTCCAAGAGGAAAATAATATCAATTTCGGGTGTAATCATATTGCTGGCAATAGTATTATGATTACAGCCGAAATTGATATTATTACATTATATACCTACGAGTATTTATATGGTCTTGCCGCTACCCACGGCTGAAATGTTCGGCTTCGCTATTTGCTATCAATTTTCACTGAATATACCCAGGAACTTTTAAAGCGGCGATGGGTACTATAGGATTTTGAAAGAGACCATACAGCCACATTTACTGGGTTGTTGATACAAACCGGTTTTTATGAGTTTTGATATTTGGTTGTCGGATCTTTCCAAGCAATATGACAACTCTTCGGGGAATTTGTGCAAGTTGCAACGCTATGGGATTGAATTCGGAACGTGGTGATCCGGCAGAGAACCAAAGTTGTCGCATAGCTCACAGAATAATGACGCTAAAGTGGAAATGGACTGGCCAAATTAACTGTAGAAGCGAAGGTAGTTGGGTTTTTAAATGTAGACTGCGGATCGGTAAACGTAAGGTAGGACACCCTCAGGCTAGATAGAGCGACGACCTTCACAAGCTGCAGCAGTATGTGAGTTGCTGAGGATTGAGTTGAATGGCGTGCGATGAGAATCCTAGGTTTAGCAGTGGAATGCTGTAGGCAGATGATGGAAAGCCGTTAGAGTACTATGTGTGAGTGCTATGCAGGTTATCTTGAATACATGACTTTGTAACTCGTCTGGTGGTTTTGAGTATTTTATAAATGGCCTACGCAAATGTCCTGCAAATCTGGTAGCGTCTTGTGACGGGTTGTTGAGCTCCCTCAAATAGGGTTGAGTACACGGTGACTGATACATACATGCCGTCTGTTGGGACAGGTCAGCTCAAAGCTGCAATGGCTCTTTCTTCAAAAGGCCCTTCCAGACATTGCTCTGCATTGTTAGACTTACATAAAATTCAAATTATATAATGTTTGGACTTGTTTGGTTAGTTTCGGCTTTTCTTCTCAGGGAACAGTCAGCTAGGAAATGCCGGCACCATCTAGTTTTTTAAAATATTGACCAACAAAATAATTGACGTGAAAAAGTGTTTTTTAAGATCTACTTACATAAATAAACATTTCATTTCATTTCGCTATGTTATACTCCAACCTATCTTAATAAATTGTCTTACTATCTTACTTCTTATTAATTAAAAATTCTTCTAATATTATAAATGGGAAAGTTTATATGTTTGGATATTTAGATGTTTATTACTAAATCACGCAAAAACCGCTGAACGTATTTGAATGAAATTTGGCCCACAGATAGTTTGTAACCTGGAATAACACATAGGATACTTTTCATTCCGATAGTACGTTCTCTTGGTATAATTTTCGACCTCCACGCTACGAAGCCACTGGCAAAAGCTAGTTAATATTATGAAAGTGAGAATTTGCTTGTTGGGACGTTTAAATATTTGGATGTTTATTACAATACACGTGCTGCTTGTGGGCTCATTATACTCAAAGATCATTCAGCGCCCTGCGGGTCCAATATAATAATGCGTTCAGGGCGTTGTTGGGTCTGCCGCGCTGGTGCAGTGCGTCGGGCATGTTCGCGGACGCACACGTTGACGGATTCCATGCTGTGCTTCGAAAGCGATGCGCCGCGGCGCTCGGCAGGTTGCGCGCCAGCACCAACAGCATCCTGGCCGTTATTGCGGACAGGCTGGATACGCGATACGTCCAGCACTGGGTTAATACCCACATTAGGATATAAGTAATTAAAATATACTAACACTAGTTTTCATAAGTTTTACTCTACTAACATCTATGGATTATTGTCAGTCCGAAATAAAAAGTTTTTATTTTTATTTTTATTTTTTTTATTTATTACTCAATCACGCTAAAACGGCTGAAAAGATTTGGATGAAATTTGACACACAGATAGTCTATAACCTGGATTGATACATAGTATACTTTTTATTCCGGTAATACGTACCCGTGGAATAATTTTCGTCCTATACGCGGGCGAAGCCGAAGCCGCTGGCAAAGGCTAGTATCTCCTAGGGACAAAAATCAATCTCATGTCCAGTCAAGGCTATAAATCTCAACCAATCAGCGTCAAATACACACCTACCTTAATGAATGTCACTAAAGGTATCCGTCCACATACGTGTCCAGAATTTGTCGCCTGTCTAACACGAGCTCTGAGCCGTAACTTACAGCGGCGTGCCGCCCCAGGGGCATTAATCTTTGTCTGCCGGCGATAAACCACGGTAACCTGTGATAGATATACTACATGTTGGCATGAACCTGCCTGTAATAATATTTAGGGAGTGATGGGACCTCGGGTTATTGGTGAATGTTTTTATAAGCTTTAGTCTCGCATGTTTCTTTTTACATAAGATTCGCTGTGTCTGCAGCTTCGCGACTGTGTTTTCTATTGGCATTATCTTATTCTTCTTTGTGTCGATGGCGCGACCGTTTATAAAATTTTGTTGCACCAAAAATTCGCCAATTCCATCGGTTGATTTGTTAATTTAAACTAAACCTTGTTAGTTTTAGACTAAGTCCTTTTGGACTCTATGAACAATGGCGTAATAAACATTTTAAAAGAGTAACGGTGGAGTTTCTTGCCCACTTTTCTCCATACGAAATTTCCTTTTGGAAGGGGCGACAGAATCAATTCTATTTTAATGTTAAAGTTGACGTCCAAAAGTGCGTTTTACGTGCCTATTTGAAATAAATGCTTTGATTTTGACCTTGACGATCAAGAAAGTTTTTGTGGGTTTGTTTCGTTCTGCAGTCGTACGCCCGCGCCGTAGTAAAAATATTTGACGGGTAAGCAAATATTACAACTGCGACTCTGTACTGTGGCATGGTGAATACTGTACAGACGCCAGCACATCAAGCTACCCCAAACTGTCAAATTTTCCCAATTGAACATGAACCTTATGTGTTTGTGATAAAGTTTGAAATCTATCAAAGAAATTTGACAGATTGGAGTAGCTTGATGTGCTGGCGTCTGTACGTGCTAACTTTGGAAAACCTGCATGACATAATCAACTTATAACGATCTTAATGCTGGGACACAGGCCTCCTCTCAGTGAGAGGGAGTGGGCCGTAATCCACCACGCGGGCCCAGTGCAGGTTGGTATCAACATGTCTTCGAATTTTTGGTTCTTAAACATGCCGGTTACCTCACGATGTTGGAAAACCTATTATTTAAAATATTGGAATACCCGATCATAAAGTATAAAGGCAATTATGCATTCTTGACTAGGAACACAGAATAGCTTGTACGGTTTTTGGTCGCACGACTAGATGAACGTGGCAGACACCCCTTGAACTTTTTTTTTTTTTTTTGGGTTTTGGCTTCGCACGGTTTGTGCATTTAGCCAGTGTCAAGTAATTTTTCTTTTTGATCAAGTAAATGGCCCGTTATCGGGCACGAATGTACAAAACAGTCATAGTCGTCTTTAGTCAGTCAAGTCAAAGTTAAGTCAAAGTTATTGTAAAGCGGTAGTAACTTTACAACAACCTATTAGGAGTTTTTGGGGGAACACGAAAAGTCCACGTTAGTCACTTATTTTCACCTTCACTACACTTGTGCACTCACACGTAATTAAATTGCATAATTCACTACCAAAATTATACAATTTTATTCGCTACTTCACTAAATTTCATGAAAATAAAAAGTCGTGCGACATGTTCCAACGCGATCCCGCCAAAAACTCCACCCCTTGAACTTGTTACTACAATAGCAGTTTAATTGGGCAATGATATTACACGAATGTCAAACCACAAACAGCCAGACATATTTCACTTGTAACATTGACATTGACTTGATTGATAGATTAGCTATAAGTTTTGTTGAGCCATACCGCGTCTGGGTAGGCCGTCACGTTTGTTAACACAGAATTGTAGGTACAGAAGGTCAACTCCATACGTACACGTACACATCGACGCGTAGGTAGGTTGCAGAAGGAAGCACGAAATCCGTAGTTTCGGCTGAAGCTACTGGCGTTACCAATTCCATATTACCTACGGACGTAAGATTAGTTTGGGGCCCCAACCTAAAACGTTATGACACAACTATTTGACAGTACTCTTTACTCCCGATACATTTTTTCCCTTCCGAAAAAGTTAATTATTTGGGAGTAACGTTCACTCGGAAGTATAGTACTACTTTCGGACCGGCCTGTATCTTCGTTAACGGACGGCCCCCAGCCACGATGTCAAACAAATGCTAAGTAGTTGCGAGTGCGCTTGCACGTGTTATACGTGAAGTGTGTCTATGCGTGTGTGTTTGCGTGTTGTAAACAGAGTCAAATTTAATTACTTAACAAAATTCTGCAGACGTGATTGGTATCGCCATCGAACCATGCTCAAACAAAAATAAATATTTTTTTGATGAATTGTTTTTGGGGTCATCAACCGCAGGACGTGAAGTCACTTGTAATATCGGTATAGAAAATCAGTTTTCGTTGTGTTTACTTCGTAGACGTGATGGGTATCGTTATCTTGACATGAAAAAAAAAAAACAGATTTTCGCAATTCAATTCATACTTCGAGTAACAAAATCACCACCAGTCGTTTACTTCAAAAAATTATCTATGTTACTTTGTCGTGTTTAGATTTCGATACCCATCACGTAGTTTTGCTAGCTTATTCAGTTTGACCCTTATTTTTTTTTTTGGTTGGGAAATCATCAAATAACTTCTCCCGCTCTGGGTGGAGCGCTCGGGCGTGTCAGACTGTTACTGACTAAAACCCACCCGTGTTCCCTCAGTTGCCTGTGTGCCAGGGGCCGCGGTATCTCTTTCGAACAACCCGCACCCCTGGCAGGAGTTTGACCCTGTTTTAGCTCACATCGAACTCACTTTCCATAATTTTCAGAGAAGGGCAAAAGACTGGCTCTATTTATAGTTTGACTCTGTATTATAAATAGAGCCAGTCTTTTGCCCTTCTCTGAAAATTTAGGAAAGTGACTTTGATGTGAGCTGTCAATCCCTAGCGTTAGGTGCGATGACAGTTCAATTCAACAAAAAAATTGCGGTGAGTTTGTCACGGAGTTACACTGCTGTACCTGCCTATATAGTGACAATTATTTCAGTCTAGATAGAAACTAACCTTGATAGAGAAATGAGATTGTTATATGTTCATGTATGCATGACTTGCGACCTAGGCCTCCAGGGCTTCATGAATAAACTACATTTTTTTATGAGGCGCCTGAAGCTATCTAGATTGGTATCATAAAATTAGAATACATTATTAATGAATGTAGTTGACAGGATATTAGCTATCAACGATTATATCAATGCTTGCATGACGTGTATAATGGATTTAGATAGTGGAATAATAGATAGGTATTGTAAGGCTTCACTTGTAAGGCGTTAGGACATTGATATCTTGTGACTATGCAGTGTCTTTGAAGGAATCAAAATATTGATTTCGAGCTCTTCAAAAATCAATTTATCGTGAATACTTATCAAAACCAGAAATTCTTAGCTTAGCAATTAAGTAAAAGTCAAGTCAATGTCAAATGCAAGCCAAATTCAAAGCATTTATTTCAAATAAGCACATAAAAGGCACTGGTGAACGTCAAAATATACCTACATCAAAATAGAATTGATTCTAGTCAAGAGTAGAGTAGATTAATTACTTGTGGTCACCCAGTTGTCGAAATTCGACCATAATTCATTGAAATTTTAACCAACAATAATAAAAAAAAATCATACTGCTGCGTCGACGTAATTTTCGTAAATGAGGTACAAAAATTTAGCTTCACGCTTTTAAGTACCTTAGGTACTAACAAACATGACACTGTACTTACTCGAATACTTTGAGGAACCTTTTTAAAGTTTCCTTTAGTAGCAGAGATAGCCAACCTGGGGTAATAATACGTACTCCGTGGTAAAGGGTTTAGAGGTGCCAGGGGTGTCGTTGACGTGTATGTAGAGAACGCTGACCTGTATGACAGTAAGTTTACATTAAGGAAAAGGGTAATAAAGGCGACGGGATTCGTTTTGTACACTCGAGTCTTGTGTAGGTTTCTTGGGTCAAACGTAGAGTTTATGACACTGAATTTGATTAAAAACAAGTGCGAGTTGGACTCGCCCATGAAGGGTTCCGTAGCAGCAAGTAACGCGCGAATTATAATTATTATTTACTTAGGCACCTATTACAGATTTATTATTAGAAAATAATGGTTCACGGTTTATGCATAAGGTTTATGTTTATAAAATTAAATGTTTTTTTCATTTTTATATTTGAGTTGATTGAATGAAAGGTAAATTGCGATTATTGACGAATATATTACGATTTATGATGTATTAAAAAAAAACTACTTACTAGATCTCGTTCAAACCAATTTTCGGTGGAAGTTTACATGGTAATGCACATCATATATTTTATTAGTATTATCATTCTCTTATTTTAGAAGTTATACGGGGGGCACACATTTTACCACTTTGGAAGTATCTCTCGCGCAAACTATTCGGTTTAGAAAAAAATTAAACTAGAAACCTCAATATAATTTTTGAAGATCTATCCATAGATAACCCACACGTATGGGTTTGATGAAAAAAAAAACAGTTCTAAGTATGGGGAACCCCCAAAATTTATTGTTTTTTTTTCTATTTTTGTGTGAAAATCTTAATGCGGTTCACAGAATACATCTATTTACCAAGTTTCAACAGCATAGTTCTTAAAGTTTCGGAAAAAAGTGGCTGTGAGATTCGGACGGACAGACAGACAGACAGAAATGACGAATCCATAAGGGTTCCGTTTTTTGCCATTTGGCTACGGAACCCTAAAAATGGTGATTGAGACAAACTAAAAAGAAAACACTAAATTCTATACACAGAAGGTGGTATGATGAAAGTCATCTTCCTAACTCATATTATCGAAAATAAATTTGTTTGTTTGTTCCACTTTCACGCTAAAACGGCTGAGTGGATTTGGATGACATTTGACACACACATGTGACGAGACCTGGGCAAGGACATAGGCTACTTTTCATCGTGGAACTTAGACGAAATCACGGGCGACAGCTAGTGAGATAATATTCCGGCTTGGCATAACTAAAGGCATATTGAGACATTGTCTATTGTCTCTAGGACAACAGCGAAAATGCGATGCCTCTGATGTTGCAGATAAGAAAGGATAATTTGAAGGAAAACATCGTAACGAAACCGGTATGTCCTAGAAACAAACATTCGAAGACATGTCACACCTTTAGAATTATAGTGACCTATTTTGCTTGCGGCTAATTTCGAAATAGGTCTCTATAATTCTAAAGGTGTGATTAGGACCTAACTAAAGGTTTGCTAATGAAACTAAAGCGGACTGTATACACTTATATTCTGATTCTAAAGGTTAAGCAGTAAATGTTGAAAGGAACTTTGAATGAGTATGCGCGCGAGTCGTTGACCGAGTTCGGTGCTGGAGTGCGGGTGCGGGCGGCCGGTCAGCCCGCTGCCGCGGTGTCGTCCCTCGCCGCGCCACGCCCTCCGCGCGACCCCTGGCCCGGACTATGATTCACGCCTTGTGTGCGTGAACAGGTGCGATGTGACATCCGTCAATCCGCACTGGGCCCGCGTGGTGGCGTATGGCCCACTCCCTGTCACGGCCGATTATGAAATTGATACGTCTACAGTAATGACAAATGTATCATAGATAGAAATAGTCATGATTATATCTAGACTAGGACAATAAAAGAGCGTATCTTTTGCGCTGCCTTCGATGTCAATAATACTTGTCAGTTTCAATTGAAGGCTCTTATAGGAAGTACTTATACAATATGTAACAAAAACCCTGTTGTTCCTTCTACCCACGTTTTCAGAATCGGTATACATACGTAATAAAGCAAGTAATTTATAAAAACTGTTCAACAAAAATAATTAAAATAAATATTTAATTATGAAAATTTGTAATGTTTAACTGATTTTAATTAGATCAAAGAGAGCCGCCGAGCTTGTAGACTATTGTGCGAAATAAGGATACTTGTAAATTCAGATACTGTTCAAAATTTCTTTGAATATATCGATTTTAATAGTTATTTGATATTCAACTCTCGACTAGCCAATGCTTGTTTTTTAAATTATAACTTCGTAAATGTTGTGCTTGTAGGTAAGTATCTACGTCCCTAAAAGGAACAACAGGGTTTTTGTTACATATTGTATATTTGTACCGAGTTTTTTGTATCCGGATCTAATGGTTGCACATAGATCCGCGACCAGTCGTCGATTTAAAAAGAATTCTATCTATACCGCTGAATGGAGCTCGGCCGGAGTGCATTTTCATGCCAACCTTTTTGCTACCTGTCTTTTGAACTACGGGTGGAAGGAAGTGGTATATGTAAGGTAGATGCTTTGCCTTCTGGTGGTTAGAAAAGCTTTTGTTGTTCGTTATTCAACCGCTCACTCTCCCACAGAAGTAGACGACTCGACCCCATAGTCCGCCATAACATCCGGCTCTCTACTGTTTCCTTACAACGATTCTTTTGCTACCTTGGTTGCTTTCTTTATAACAAAATAAACAGGATACTCCCAATTTATAACCCCCCCCCAAAACCAAATGTAAAATTAAACTAAACAGTTGGCTTCGGGAGTTAAACTATGAAGAAACAGAAAAACGATTTGTTGTCCCAAAATAGCCAATTTAACAAATTCTATTCCCCCCCCCCAACACATACACCGACACCTACACCTTACTCACTCACAAATACACTATCATACAAATACCTACTAAACATACTAACACCAAACACCAATAACTAAAACTACTTTCGTTTTTATTTTTAATATTTTATGCCAATGATTTGTAAATTCTTACCGCCTTGCTGCTACGTATTTGTATTGATACCTCTCTAATGTACCTTTATTGTGGTCAGAAATAAATCATTATTATTATATTATTGTGGAGTAGATTTAAAAAGAATTCTATCTATCTATATCTATATTAATAATAAAGCTGAAGAGTTTGTTTGTTTGCTTGAACGCGCTAATCTCAGGAACTACTGGTCCGATTTGAAAAATTATTTCAGTGTTGGATAGCCCATTTATCGAGGAAGGCTATATATATAACACCACGATAAGACCCTTAGGAACCGAGCCAAGAGAAAAAAGTCACGAATACGAAGTACTCGCACGGGCAGGCGAGGCGAGCGACGGGGTAGGTCGGGGAGCAAGAAATTTGACGCGAACGAAGTCGCGGGCAGAAGCTAGTTATAGGCATTTATTTTATGAATTGCTACTGATATATGAATGATAAACATTACTTATTCAGATCTTTATCATTTAATATCAGATTACAATCTAGTTTTATATACATCGTAAATTTTAGAAAAGATGAGTCAACCAACACCATTAATAAAATATTAAATGTGATTTTTTTAATCTGTCTGAAACTAGATCTTTAATCGATATTTAGACCCACATGCTGTTTTGAATTGAATAAAAAAAAATACTGTTAAGCTAGATGAGATAGGTCACAAACAAAAAACCTCTAAAAAGTGAAAAATAACTAAAGTAATTTTTCACTTTTTAGTGTTTTTTTGGAAGTCGGTTGTTTTTTTTTTGAAAAAAGTTTTTATTTTTCACTTTTAGTGGTTCACATATGCTTAACCCCTCACATCGTCCCGGCGTGATGTTATGGTATGAACTGGTGTAAACAATACACAGACATGATATTTCAGCAATTCCAGTCCATTTGCTATCATTTATTAAGGAGTTCCGTTGCCTATCTCCGAAGTTCTTCATCAGATCTTCACCAAATTGAAATGGGGCTAGTCTGTTTCTCCAGGATCCCACTATCAGATCCTGACAGGACCATCTGGGAGGTTATACCCTTTCAAACAAAAAAAATAAATCCAAATCGGTCCAGCCATCTTCGAGTAATCGGGGAACATATATAAAACAAAAGGATCCAACGAATTGAGAACCTCCTCCTTTTGGAAGTCAGTTAAAAAAGTTAATAAAGAAAACAAACATTGTACTTTAAACTTAACGTCTTTCTTTGACTTGAATGTGTCTTGGCGACAAAGAGTATGTCATGCGCACTCAAATGTCTCACTGGCGGTGGCGTATGTGTTGTGTCAATAAGTTCCTTAAAAAGTGGTTGAGCTGAATAGTGCTGAGCCATGCGTCTTCGTGATCGGGCGCCATCAGTAGGGACTTGTCATCTCTTAGGTGCCACGGCCTATTTAAATTTTTGAATTCTTTTTTGTTGTTTTTTTCCTTACTAGATCGTTCTCACATGTATAATTTCCATATTAATGATGTCGCTTATCTACATCATCCTCATTTCAGCCAAAAGACGTCCACTTTCGCAACGAGTGGATTCCTGTCGCCAATGTAATGTAACAATGTTTTTATTAGTTCGTAGAGTTTCTTGCTCGTTCTTCTCTGTAGGAATACCTACAGAGAAGCCTCCTACTAAGCTTTAGAATGGGCAACTAGCTTCATCTTTCTGTCTGACCCTTTGATAATTCAATAGGACCAGTATTTGGTTTACTTGAAATAAAATAGCTTGAGTTTGAACGACAGTGATATAGTGTAGTGTATTTATTTCGAAGGTTTTATTAAATCCTTGCAACTCTTGAATACCTAGGCAAATAACCAGCCTAATTTTATGTACCAACGTAGTTATGTTAATACTGTCATTTGCATTTAAAATTGATTATTGACCGTCATGATTTAAGCTAATTATTTCATGTGTGTTAAGACAAGCATCAGTGAATGTTATTAAACTGTTATGTAGCATCATAGCCTTGATAATAGTAATTGATTCACATTATGTTAGGAGCAAGTTATTGGCTTGATCGATGAGCAGTTATTGCGTAATATTTAATAACACATTTCTGTCTGATCATGGTTGGCAGATATTTTTTGTTATTCTCATTTTAACACCTTTTCTGTTCAAAGCTGACAGCCTACAATTATTTTCATATTTCAAAAGAAAGAAGTTTCGTTCGTCTACTTACATCGTTTTTTTTTTAAGTATCTCGAAAAGTTCGGGACTATAGGGAAGCTGACTCGCAGAGGCCCGTTCGACTCTATAAGAAAAGGAAATAAAGCACAAACCGACGATATATCCTTGGATGCTGTGCAAGTGCACTCAAGGACAATCCCGGTTGGTGATGAACTATTGCAGGATATGGAAGAAAAGAAATTAAGTGATGTGGTTACCAAGAACTATGGAAGGACTATTAGCGCTGCCTTATTATTAGCTATTGAAGTCACCATTGCTGGGTTGGGCCTCCCTACTCTCCCCTCCATCTCTCTCTGTCTAGAGCTAAAAAAAGGAGGAACAGGAGTCAAGCTCATCCCGCTTATATCGGCCATCTGTTCGGAGCAATGTGCCCTGCCCACTGCCACATAAGTTTGGCAATTTTTCAGGCGATGTCGGGCTATATCGTATTCTAATCCAGCTTGCTGACTGCCCACAATATGCTGGACTCTATACAATACATTTCGAAGTATAGCAATGCTTAAATTTGTCGCGTCAATTCGAAAGACAAACTACTACAAACCTCATGATGTCCCTACCATAATGATGGGTTTATGAAAATATAGGGACACTCCTAAAATCTTACCAGATTAAAAAGTAGTACACAGGAAATCATAAGTATCCACATAAAATGAAACTGCTAATCGAAAAGTGGAACCAAATACTTAAAGGTATGCAAAAGTTACAGCCTTTACTAACAAGGTCACCGTCAACTACCTTCCTTGAGAGGAAATAAGGATAATGAGATGTTTCCTGAAACGATCCAACAATGACAGTGGAGCAGGCATCTGGAAACTTGTTACGAAGTTCCGCTACACGCTCCTTCAGAAATACTTCAAGAAGAAATAAAATGTATCCTGGATATTTTTTTAAGTAGCAGCTGTTGCTTGTAGGGGATTGTGTAAGTTTAATAAAATAGTAGAATAGTAATATTTGCTTTGATTTTGAAGTGGGTTTAATTTGATAAAATACGATAGCATTAAAATCTATCTAAATAAAAATGAATCGCCGAAGTGTATGTACGCGCATAACTTCCGAACGACTGCACCAAATTGGATGATTCTTTTTTTTATGTGTTCCTTATTGTCAGGACAAGCTTTGTATATAAGAAAATTTAAAAAAAATATATAGATTTGATCAGAATTAATTTTTACAATCTAATACAAAAAATGATTGACAGTATGTGACAGAAGACTTTGACAGATCTTTGATGAAACAATCGACCAACTGATTTGATTTTACCAGTCGCGACTGGAGAAATAAAATATGGCGGTACGAAGCTCGCCGGGTCAGCTAGTTTTTTTTATAAAATAAGATACTTTTAATTAAGTATGACACAAAGAATACGGTAATTATAATTATGACAAACAATACGAGAATTATAATACATCATCATATGCCTGGCCTTTTCCCTACTATGTTAGGGGTTGGCTTCCAATCTAACCAGATGCAGCTAAATATCAGCATTTTACATGGAGCGACTGCCTCTCTGACCTCCACAGTCCAGTTACTGGGTAATACGGTACGCCTTGTTAAGACTGGTTGTCAGACTTTCGGGCTTCTGACGACCCGTAACGACTGTCAAAGATCCACGAATGACAGCCGGGACCAACCGCCCCTCCGTGTCGCGGAGGTCTTGGTAAATTAAGATGGTCACTAATCCACAAACCAACCGCGGCAAGCGTAGCTTCGATCGACCCGTGCTACAATTATAATTACGACACGAAAAGGTAATTCAGGGTATAAGTAATACGGTACTAATCGTCATATAGCTTTTATTTAAAGATCAATTCTTAGGAACTAAAAGTGACATAATTCATAATATTAAAAACAGTGAATCAAAACAAAGGAAGTAGTTAAAAGCAAACTCGCCCGCGTCACCAATCCCTTCAAATGTAAAAAAAAAATGTTAATTATTCAAGAAAACGTCCACACGAAATAATTAAAACCCACACATTTTAATAAATTGTTAGAATGATATTAGCGGCTCTGTATTGACGTAGCTCGTATAATATAACTATTCATTTTAATATTTGAACTGCTGTTTACGATTTTAAAGGTATTTTGGTCGTAGTCAAGCAGTTATGCGGTTTATTTTTATGGCTTCCTCAAAGTTTATTTAGACTGCAATAATTATAACCTATTAATTGCCTGATTATGGCCTACCTACTATTGTATAAAATCAAGTTTATCTTACTAAATAGACAGCTGTGCTGCTGGGGAGGTTGTTGCGCGACTTCTTCTTCACAGCTAAAGCACTAGGAAGTGATGAAGGGCGGGCATTTTGGGGGACTGTCTTATGTAATTTTGACGTTCGAAAAGTGCTGATTCTCAGCCTAATTTGAATGAATGGCTTTTGAATTGATTTTGATTGATTGAGTAAAACTGCAAAATATGCAGATTTTGAACTAGCTTAGCAATCCGGTCCGGTCCGGTCGGTAAATGTTATTAAGTTTTCCTATTAGGAATTTCCAGTAACAGCCCGGTGTTGGGAAGTTAGCCATGCCTCGAAAAGCACGTTAAGCCGTTGGTCAAAGTCAAAGTCAAAGCATTTATTTCAAATAGGCACATAAAAGGCACTTTTGAACATCAACATTTACATTAAAATAGAATTGATTCTAGTCGCCCCTTCCAAAATGTAGTTTCGTATGGAGAAGAATGGGCAAGAAACTCCACCATTACTCTTTTAAAATATTTTAAGCACAATATTTAACATAAATTCATTATATAATTAGGTATGTGTGAAAACGATGCACCCAGAATAAAATGACCATACCAAAGCAAAAATATAAAAAGAATTAAAGTGAAGCAATTACAGATAAATTAATTTTATGATAGATACATGGTCTCACATATTTACAAAGGTCCTGCGCCTGATTTTTCTCCGGTTGTGTCGGAGTGCCGTCCCATCGGACTATAAGAGTGAGGGAAGAGAGAGTTTGCATTTGTGCACTATAATATCTCTTGTGTCGATGGCTAGTCTGCGCTGACAGAGACCGGCTGTAGCCAAGATGTGGTCTAAAGGACTATAAACATACTAACTTTTGCCAGTAGCTTCGACCGCGTGGGTGTCAAAAATTATCCTACGGGAACGTATAACTGGGATAATAAATATCCTATGTGTTAATCTAAGTTATAATCTATCTGTGAGCCCAATTTCATCCAAATCCATTCAGTCGTTTAAGCGTGGTTCAGTAACAAACATATATACAAACTTTCACATATAATGTTAGTAGGATAATCTGGTCCCAATAATACCTACGTCAAACGGTCTTCTTAAACATATTTTAGTACGCGGAAACTGTCATAGTGATGGTCATCTGCAATTTTGGAATTTTTGTGACGTCATAGAGCTATGTACTGCATGCCGTTTGCATAATGCATCGCTCTATAAGCGTCACAAAAATTCTAAAACTGCAGACTGTTCTAAAACTATGCATTATTCAACAGTATGCAATATATATCTCAATGAAGTATAACGTCACGAACATTCCAAAATTGCAGATGACCATCTTATGACAGTTTCCGCACTAAAATATAAATAGACTGCTGTCTATTGCTGGCCCGTATACCGTATAATCAATGTGGGTAGTTATGCTTTAAGAAAATATTAAACGCCGGGAGAGACGCCCTACAAGGACATACAGTGAGTCACTGTATGTCCTTGTAGGGCGTCCAGAACATCAACAATAAGGCCACTGTTTAGTGACTTGATTGATGATCTTCTTCTGAAAAGCCAGGTGCATAGTACTCGGAACCGCCGTGCGTGTATTATTAACTTAGGAGCATTCATTCGACGCGGGCTGGCAACAACGCATTTATAGTAGTTTTTCGTGATTTTTTCATTAAATACAAACAAAAGTACTAATTCTTTTTTCAGCCAAGCACTCGATCGTTGGTATTTATAATCATATTAAATATTTACTCTTTCATAAAAAAACATTTAATCGTACTTAGTAATGCAAATAGAAAATAATTGACGTATTTCGATTTTTCATAACCAAATATGAAAATAACTGTAGAAAAAATTGCATACAAACTTGAAAACCAACGATCTAGTGCATAGCTGAAAAAAATGTTTACTTTCTTTGTATTTAATGAAATAATCACGAAAAACCGGCATAAATGCGCCGTTGCCGGCCCGCGTGGGGATAATGGTCTTAAACGAAGAATTACGAGTATGCAAGGTGGTCCAGTTGAAAACCAGCGTTATGCACTAGTTGTCTGGCATTTATTTGAGGTACACTATAATGCTAGTTTCTGACTTCTCACATTACATTTTTAATTGATTTTTTATTTTACTCTTTCCTGCTATTTCTTAGCTTAGCTTTCGTGCTTTAAAGTCTATGTTAAATAAATTTATTTTCATTCTTTTTTTTCTTTAGGGATCGTAACAGGGGGGTGTTTTCTACTTTCTGTCTATCCCCTTGGAAAGAAGACGTGAGGTATTTACGTAAAATATTAAAACCCTGTATCTGTCTATCTATACGCATACAGGGGTTTTTTTTTCGTGGGTGGGAATTCATCAAATAACTTCTCCCGCTCTAAGTGGAGCCCCGAGGGCGTGTGGTACTTTTACTGACTAAAACCCACCCGTGATCCTTCAGTTGCCTGTGTGCCAGGGGCCACGGTTTTTCGAACAACCCGCACCCCTGACAGGCATCCGGACCCCACCATTTGATGCTGACATATTGAAGCTTCTGGACCCCATTGCATGTATGATTGCCGCATTTTTTTTGTTAATAACTGACGTACAATTTCAACGCAGTCGGATCTAAAATCGTGTACTCAATCCATGATTTCATGGAATCCGCAGGTTGTGCGTCCATGTTTCGCCATCTTGAATATAGATAAAAGAAAACTGTTAAATAGTTGTATTTTATACCCAAAACAAAACATCGCTGTTAAATCATTCACAAATTATTCTCATTTAAATATAGATATGGTTTATTTAATCAAATGAAATGTGTATGCAGTATGACGTGTGTGACAATGCCAATGAATTATTTTATTAAAATATATTTTTCCGTAGATGTTTTTCGAGAAAAATTATTAAATATTGTGAAATACATTGCAACGCCAGTAATTAATTTATTACTACCTTAGATATTCACTTTATTTAAATTAAATAGCTTTTACCTTGAGACCTCATCAATGTTTTATTAGATTTTTTACAATAATATTACTTGCATTGCATGAGGTAAAACCACTGAATATTTAGAGGTCAACGACTTCGTACTGCGGAATTATTCAATGAATAAATTGTAGAATAATGATATTGTTTGTTTTTTTCTACAACCGAAAAACTTAAACGCCACGCCAGCGAAGTGGAAACCGAGATTTACAGCTATTTGATTATAATTTAAGGCAATTTTCAAAGAAAAGTGTGTATAAATCAAGTCTAGTTTAGTTATTTTGTTCCTATTTGGTGTACCCGCCCACATTCCTATGGACACTTGGTACAGTGTATTTGAGGTCAACACTGTTTTGTGTTCCGATCTCGGAAAAGGAAGTGATTACAAACAAGAACTGGACAACTCATACTCACACACACTACTACACACTCACTCTACTAATATTATGTGTGTATATTTAAATTAGAGTTTATGTTGTAATTTTATGTTTTCCCTTGTACTGTTATTACACGCGTTGTCTACATCTCTGTTATCTTATCTCCTATCGCAGGTGTGCTGGAAGAGATTTCTGTAGAAATAAGCATTACCTATGTACGTATTTTTCTGTTCCTTTCTTCTTGTCTGTTTATATGTGTTTGCATAAATGGTTAAATAAATAAACTTCAAGGTTTTATACTGCTAAATATGTAGGGTTAGCAATCATTAACAAGATGACCATTTGTCTCTTTACAAAGTTTCCCAACAATGCATTAATAACTATTAACATACAGAGAAACCTTCCTAAAACCTCCCGAAGGTGAAATGCTACCAAGACTACGCAATGAAGTAACAGTGCGTACTACGTCGCAGTATACTGCGTACTGCGCCGTAGAACATTATGTGCTACGCAGTAGCCTGATGCGTACTACGTACTACGCCATAGCCCGACGCGTAGCATCTCATCTTTAATTTTGTGATTTCCGGATGTTATAGTTTTATTAATTGTGAATCTAAGATGTAACAAAACTTAATAGAGGTAGTGTTTTCATAAACAAAATAATGGCAAAAAAAGCATTTTAGTAAAAAACTACCACGTACCATTCAATCAATAGTGGTATTCAGAAAATGATAGCCCTATTCAAACTAGAAACTCAAATAACAATACATTAAATCTGCCATCATATACCTTTCATACGTTGTTAAGGAGTCATCTGTTTAGGGCACATAAGTACGTATGTATCAAAGGACCCTTTCAAGTAAGTACTTAGGCAAACAAAGTTGACAATCCCTACTAAGCTTACCGCTCGTGATTTATTGCCTACACGCTTCGACCTGCGGCTTTGCCTTCGACCTTTTGAATTTGTAATACAATACTTTGAGTTTTGGTATGTATCGGACAATATGTGGAATAATGAAGATACTTAACTTTTCCGCAAAGGGATTTGTCATAGAATTTAGTTCAGAAAGATCTGGTGTGTCGTGTGAGCAGTGGTGGCCCTGGGATAGGGGCCCCGACTTACGAGTTCTAGGTCGTAGGTTCGAATCCAAATGGCGATTTACTTTGTGTAAATAATTTCATCGCCACTGATTTCAAAACGGTGAAGGAAAACATCGTGAGGAAACCGACATGTCCTATACTTGGACTTTTAATCGTATTCAGTAACTTGACAGTTTAACGAAAAATAATGTTACCATACTTCTAATAGTGTTGAGGTAGTGAACGATTTTGCGTAAAGAGTGAATGATAAAAATGGCTTCATTTTAAATTAAATCATTTTTATTATGCGATAAAAAATATTAAAAGAACATTTGTAAGATGTGGAATATAAGAATAATTAATCAATTATTAGTAAAAGCAATTTCCTTTTTTTATTTCCTCTAATAGAAAGAAACTAAATACATTACCTTACTACAGAAAAACAAAATATGTAACAAATTCTAAAATTTTTAATAGTGCATATCATGTTTTTAAGACAAGTTATTAAATTTAAAATAAAAAGTTCATGTGGGTACATCATTTCAAGTTCATTCAATGTCGTTCATTCTTACACCACCTCACTATCTTTTTTTTTCTCAAAATCTGGTAACCCTTCAACTGTCAAGTTACTGAATACAATTAAAAGTACAAATAAATAAATAAAATAGCCTTTATTTCTGTTGCTTTCCTAACAATTAATTATTACATTCCTACTTACTTTAACTAAATTGATTTAATCTATTCTAACTTGCATTTGAGTGATCGGCAACTGGCTGTTTGTGTGAAACAGCTTGTCTATCGACAAAGGCCTCCTCTAAAGATTTCCACGTATTCCTGTCTCTTGCTAAACGGACCCACATCGGACCAGCTATTTTCTTTAGGTCATCTTCCCATCTTTTGGTTTGTCTGCCTCTATTTCTTTTGGTGTATCTTGGATACCATTCTTTTACTAACTTAGTTCATTTCTCCATATTTTTATTAAGATATGTGCCGTCCAACGCCATTTAAGCAAACAAAATGACAATGACATGTATCATCTGCCAACACGCCCGCGCCCGTCGACTAGGCCCGCATGGCAAATTACAGCCCGCTCCCTTTCAAAGAGAGGAGGCGTGCGTGTATGACCACATGTATGAACGAGGAACGAGGAACGGGAATAATGAACTTTATCTATGTAGAATTAAATTCCACTGACAGTAATTTGGTATAGACTCCAAATAAATTTTACTCTTTTTTAAACGGTTTTATTTAGTTTGCTCTGTTTGTTGTTGTTTTTTGTTTGGGTCAAATTTAGTACTTGAAATTTTACCCCCTTCTTGTTGGCAGATTGATCTGTATTATGTACCCACCTTTAGTTTTGATAACAAAACAATGAATAGTAATAATAACAAAAAAAAACTATTTGGAATGAGAAATACTAAGTAACGAAATAAAAAACGAAAAACTTGAAAATAAAATAAGTAAAAATTTTTTTTTAGTTAAACGGTTTTAACTAAAAGCTAAAAAATTATTCGGTAAAATAAAATCGTGGGGCGTAGCGTAACCTGAGTAAATATGTTTCACGCGCCCCACGATTTTATTTTTCCCGAATTATTTTTAGCTTTTAGTTAAAACCGCTCAAGAAAAAAAATTTTTTTACTTAGAAAAATCTAAGGGTGAACATATGTACATACATAAACACATGTCATTTAAAAGAAGCAAGCCAATATGGAGCTTGTAAAAAGAGAACAAAGGGTATCAATACGCAAAAAGGTTTAAGTGCATCACGCTATATTAAGTTGGGGATCTCCCAGAGAAAAGGTCTGCGGAAATCAACCTTCACATAGTAGATATAATTTATTTACAAACTTTATGGATATGTAAATAAAAAACTGCAAAGGCTGCGACGGTTTGCTGAGATTTTGTATAGTATCGACATTTCACACTTTTAAGTTGTCTTGTTATTTTCTGTGGAATAAAGGGCCTATTATCTTATTAGCACTTTTTAGGGCTCCGTACGAAGAAACGGATCCAAAATAGGATCACTTATATGTCTGCCTGTCTTTCTGTCCGTTTGTCTGTCTCAGCTGTATGCCTCTTTTCAATGTCAACTAGGTAGGCGTTGTATTTTGTTTTAGTTCTTCGTTTTGTCTTTGTTGTGTCGCCAAATATGAACATTGATTACAAGTATGTATGCCATTATACTTCCGCTGTGGTGATGACACACAAACCATTATACCAGCAATTGCTATACCCGCAATTAATTAAATAGTGTAATAGAGCAGCCGACGGCTAACCTATAAACACACAAATAGCCCCCGCAGTGGCTACATGCGGCGGGCGCAGTGGCTCGGAAGGGTGGCTACTGAGCCATGCCGCCCCAGCCGCGTCACCGGCGCGACAATTATGTCCACTTACCTTCCATTCAGCTGGGCGTAAACCATGATGAAGCTTTATTTGATTCTTTAACAGGCTCACTAAATCTAAACTACAAAATATTATAAAGATATAACATAACTAGCTGACCCGGGGCCACTCACATCGTTAGGAGGTAAACATTGTTACTTGTGATGAAATTATGAGTGTGGTTCGGTTAAAAAACTACTTTTTGTGGCTTAAATATAAAAGTTAAACATATGCTGTTCCTGAATTTTCTGTAGGCATTATCAAGTTCTACAATTTTTTTCTAGTATTCAATCACATATCTCTCATCGTTAAGGCAGCATTTCTAAGAGATGTTTTCGTTCGACCGTTTTTCCCCGACTTCCTTTGCAAATCCGACTACCACGAAAAGTCTTTTAATTTTTTTTTTTTGGGTGGGAAATAACTTCTCTCGCTCTGGGTGGAGCGGGAGGGCATGTCAGACTTTTACTGACTAAAATCCACCACCAGTCTTAGAACCAAAGATTCGAAGACATGCGACATCTACCAATCCGCACTGTACCAGCGTGGTGGATTACGGCCCACTCTCTCTCCACAAAAGGAGGCCTGTGTCCCAACAGTGGGAATATAATGGGACTGATAATGCACTTAAGGTGAAAGCTCCGGGACAGGCATTCAACATCATGCATATGCATCATGCTTACTTAAATGTCTCACTGATGGTGGCGCGTGTGTTGGATCATTCGGTTCCCTATAAAATGGTTGAGCTGGATGGTGCTGATCCACGCGTCAAGTTCGTGAACGGGCGCTGTCGGTTGAGACTGGTCATCTCCTAACTTCCAGGGCTTATTTTTATCTTGTATTTAGAATTGTTTATAATTACATTTTTTTACATTGTTCTCACATACAGAAGCAACAAGAATAATGTTCCCAAGATTTTGTAATATTTCAACTTGATTTTAAAAGAGTGTCCGTGGAGTTTCTTGCCCGTTCTTCTCCATAGAGATCTACGTTTTGGAATGGGCAACTAGCTTCAACTTTCCAACTGATCGACTTTTTTGACAATTCAAAAGTGCCTATGAATGATTTAATAGAAATAAATGCAACTTTCAACCTGATACTGATATTATGTTGGGGTCAGCTTCCAGTCTAACCGGATTCAGCTGAATACCAGTATTTTACATGGAGCGACTGCTTATCTGACATCCACAGCCCAGTAATTAGCTCACACGGTCATAAGTTTTGAATCTTAAATTCCTGTTTGTTTATATTTTTATATTTTTGCTTTTTTTATGATAATTAATTCTACGAATAAATAGAAATGTTTACATTACTTGGGAAGGGACTGGACCTCACAACACAGGGAATCTTAGTGTGGGGTCCAGGGCATTTATAAACATCTAGCGCCTAAGGCTTGAACGGAATAAAGTTTTCATTTATTACTAGCTTCTGCCCGCGACTTCGTTCGCGTCAAATTTCTTGCTCCCCGACCCACCCCGTCGCTCGCCCCATGCGAGTACTTCGTATTCGTGACTTTTTTTTCTATGCTTGACTCCTAACGGTCTTAGCGTGATATTATATAGCCGATAGCCGTCCTCGATAAATGGGCTATCTAACATTAAAATAATATTCCAATTCAGAGCAGTAGTTCTTGAGATTAGCGCGTTCAAGCAAACAAACTCTTCAGCTTTATTATTAGAATTAGTATATAGATTTAACACGATACCCCTTGGTATGACTGGTTGTCAGACTTTCGAGCTTCTGACGACCCGTAAGGACGGTCTAAGATCCAGAAATGACAGCCGTGACCAACGGCTTAACCTGCTTTCAGGCTAAGCTTTTGTAAATGTAAAGATGGTCACCCATCCATGGACCAACCGCGGCAATCGTGGCTTAACCTGACCAATCGACCCGTGCGGCTTTTATTCCATGCCTACTTTTAGTGTGTTACGCAATTAACTCGGAGAAGCTAGTAAAACAAATAATCGTGTTTATTGTTACACAATGTTCTCTCCCTGACCTGTTATAGTGATCATTTCCAACCTCCTGTCCTTGCTCCAATTTATTTGTGGTATGCACAACAATGTTCACGCATTTCTATTATAAACTAGCTTTTTCCTGAGGCTTCGCGCGCGTGGAGGTCGGAAATTATCCCACGGGAACGTGCTACTCAGGCAAAGAGACAAAGCCGTTTCGGAGATTAGCCGGAATAAATAGACAGAAAGACAGCCAATTTTATAAAAAAAAATTGGTGTGATTGTTTGTACCGTCGAAATAAAAGCTTTTTACTAAATGCTTATGAAGGTATAAACGGTACTTATAATTTTTGAAGTGATAACTTGTTTAGGAGCGTTGGGCATTTTTTGAGCTGGGAAAAAACAATTGAACTCGCGACACTGTTACCGACACCTCTGTTTATAAATTAGTTTTAGTTGATTACATGTAAGCTAGATTTAACTATTTGATAAAATAGCTGCCAATCTTTTTTCATGTATAATAGCGCATTAACTTGCAATTTTAATTGTATTTTTTTTTACCTTTCATTTTTGTAGAAGTAGTTTGTAATAATGAATAAAAAAAAACTTCATTTAAAAGTATTTCCTGCACAATCAAATATTTCCTGCCGATCCAAAAAATACAAACGTAATTGTTCAAGTTTGCACTTCTGTCGGCACTCCCGGAGTGCCACTGTTTTTCACTTCTGTCGGAACTGCCGGAGTTCTACTGTTTTTTTATTAATATTTGTCTATATGTTGGTTTGGCTAATCTCCAAAACGGCTGCGGGCGCAGCTTGTAATACATAAATTTCCATTTTAGGCTTCCGAGCTTCCTTAAAAGGAAAAACAGAACCTTTATAAGATCACTGTTTTGTCCGTCTCTCACAGAGGTTTATTAAGTTAAAATTTGAAAGAACCCAAAAATATTTAATTAAGAATAATAAACTTCTAGGTACGTTCATAATTTAGAAGTTAATTACGGAAAAAAAGCGAAAAAAAAATACCCTGATTCGTTGAGTTTATCTCTAAAACGTTAATCAACTTGAAGGGTATCTTGATGAGAACATTTTCGAGTAAACAGGGTTTTTATAAAGCCTTTCCTTTAGATAATTAAGTCCCTTCTTTATTAAATCAGATCGCGTTTGTTATGGAGTTATTTGGGAATCTTTCGGTACTTTTATAGGCATGAAACGTCCACTGCTGAATATAGACCTCGTCATAAACGTGAAATTCGTTTAAGTTGGTATACAAATTTACTTGCTTATATATTTATATATAAATATTTGTAACTGTACTGAACTTGAATTGCTTCGTTGGTCTAGTGGTGGTGGGATCCACAGGTCGCGCATGGTGTTATTGGATATTTTTTGTCTGAAATTTCGCAGCCCGGAGTCTGTACTTGTACTCGGTCAATGGCTCTTCGTTCTGGCTGTGTGGATGGCTGGCGTTCCGTGTGGTGCCGGACGTAAAAGAATAGCACCATCCCATTTCTTCCCGTGGGTGTCGTAGAAGGCGACTAAGGGACTTACTACAGAATGGGCAGCAGCGTTCTCTATGCATTTTACGACCATACCTCGGTCGCCAACCCACCTGCCAAGCGTGGCGATTATGGCAATCCCCTCCCCGTTTGGAGGAGGCGTATGTCCAGCAGTGGACGTCTTCGGCTGAAATGATGATAATGATTATAGCTCTTCTCCTATTACATGGGACTTAAAAATACCAGGAGCAATGAAAGTGTACGTGATGTTATGATAATTGAAACTGTATGTTTCACCGTCAGACAGCAATATAATGTGTGCTGAAATCACAGAGGCTGAGATGGACCTTTTTGGCGCAGCCGTGATGCACACTGTTTTTTAAAATATGTCACTTTTGATTTTTTTTGAGGTGAAAACTTCTTTAGGCGCGTTGAACACTTTTTGGGTCAACAAAAATCATGGAACTCGCGTCATCGACACCGAACGTTTTCTAGCGAGCAAATCAAATCAAATCAAAATATTTTATTTCACATAAACCTGCAAGGGCACTTATGAAACGTCAGAAGCTAGGTGCACGGTTCCAATTTGTCGCTTCCTATGGAGAAGAGCCGGCAAGAAACTCCACGGTTACTCTTTTAAAAATAATTGGATTTTATAATGTTTTCAAATTACAGTGATATTAGGTATGGGAGGACAGTGCAGGCCTGTCAATAAGTACCAGGTACTTTAGAGGAATGAAAATAAAGAATAGAAACTGTAGGCCTACAACGTTCTCTCATTCACAATATGTAAAAGAATATACATAAGTAAAAAACCAAGTGATATGATTTCCATGAGAATCACTAATAAATACTCGATATTACAAGTGTTGTATAATGTCAAATAATGACGAGAATATGTCAGAAAGTGTAAAAAATAAAATTAATAAAATTAACATTGTAATTTGGAAGAAGTTAATAGACGCTCACGACGAGCACGCTGATTAGTCTACTGTAGTACTGTACTGTACTGGCTAGTAGACTACCACTGTAATTTTGTTTCGTATATCATAAACTGTCGCCAAATAATTGTATGTTTTCTTTCTTTCTTCTAAAACAAAAGTCATAACATAAAAGTCGTGGCAGAGCAATCGATTGCAAGTAGGTATGCTACGTGTTGTTCTCTTGTCTGCTTCTTATACAACATCTATTCTTCTCTTAAGTCATCCCTCTTGGCTCACAAAATTTTCTGGCTGAAACTACTAATTACAACATTTAAACAGGAATAAAAATACACCGACTCCCTCTTATCGAGAGGAGGCCTGTGTCCCAGCAGTAGGAACTTTAAAAGGCTGATAGTGTAGTGTAAAAAGACACCGAAAACCTTCGCTTAAGATACAGCAGTGAGGAAACCTGGTTTAGCTACAACTGCCTTACAGGAAGAAACTTATTGGAGGCTGATTTTATATAGGTACTTCTAAAATGAACTGTTTTACTGCCACATTTTTCTCATAAAAACCAGGCGCACTCAACATTTTCCCGGACCTTTTCTCATTACCGCGGGTTGCCAACGGCCTTTTATTGTTTGCCATTCTTTATTTTTGGGTCTTTCATATGAATTCGGACTGTATGGATAATGCTGGGGTGATGATTGCAGGGTATAGCGCGGCTCTGGTAGTAAGAGTAAGTGCAAAGTTCTGGATGTATGAAATGTAAGCGTCATGATTAACGCCTAGTATTTTTCGTACGGCAAACATGAGGATGTGACACTGAAAGCTATTACTAACCATTTTCGCGTTTTATCACAATGCTGGAAATCGACTGTCTAAGCACGAAATCCGTAGTTTTGATCGAAGTTCCACGCGTTTCGTATAACCTACAGACATGAGATTAGTTTGGGGCCCGAACTATGAATGAATGACAACACAACTACACACAACTCGTTCTGTTTTTGCGTGGCCGAAAATGTTAATTAAACGGGAGTAGGGTTCATTCCGATGTATTTGTATGTTCCGTCCGAGAATGGTTTAACCATTCTCGGACGGGCCCGTATCTTCGTTGACGGACTTAGAGAGTAGGTCGCTTGATTTCTTAGCGTATCAGGAATTAGAACACCACACCGTGTTCAGGAGGTGTTTCAGTCGTGTTTAGCTTATGATGAAGAACATTTTGCTTTGATAAACAATCTGTTATTAGATGGGATATTGATAATTTATCAAATCAATAAGTAATCTCCTTCTTGAACGTATTAAAATGCCCAAAATATTTTTTGTGTGTGCTTACCATCCATTTTAGTTCTTGGAGGATTGTAAGTTACGTCTAACAAATCAGAACAAATAAAGTTCTAAACATAACACCACTAATCAGACCCACAGTGCAAAATATAATTGAAGACCTTATTTCAAAAACCACCTTTGTCAAATTTCATGTTACGAGTTAGTTACGCCATGCAATTTGCTTTTATTCGTTGTAAAATCGTGTATTCGTTGTGTATCGTTGTTCGAATAAAAGCAAATTTCTCGTGACTTAACATGGTTTTGAAGAAATGTAAAATATAATCAGAAAGTTTACAAATTCCTCTACAAGGCGGCGTAACTAATTCATGACATGAAATTTTGACAAAGGTGGTTTATGAAATTATAGAAGTATGAGGAACAGGGTGTAAAGTTCACTCATACTCTGTTGGTAAAGGAGGATCCTATGACCAGACGGTTGTTGTGTCTGGTGGCCAACTGCCCGACGATTGATTTTTTTTTTGGGAATGATATCTCGCAGTTGACCTTGAGAGGCCGTAACTGCTCAACCGGGCTTTCCTGTGGGAGCTTTTAGCTTTTAGACTAAGAGCCTCCAGCCAGGGCTTACAAAACTACTTATACACTATAGCGACTGCGCACTGAGGGCACTCCCTGTGGGGTACGAGCCTCGGCTCAGGGAGTCACTGTCGGGAGGGCAGCAAGTGGGGACAGGCTGGATCAAATCAATTTCTTTATTATTATCAATAGGGGATTTTAACTCTACTTGCTCAGCTTTGGCGCGGGCTGGCACTTCTACGAGCAAGGGACGGTTGCGGGCCGACGATTGATGTCGGGTTTTGTATATATGTAAGTAGATTGCACGGTAAACTCTGGAGCGACACTCTGCGCGCGACGCTCGCCCCGAACGGACGTGTTGTGAAGTGCTCCTGCCCGCTGCGTGACTCACCTCTCGCCGCAATCAAGACTCGCTGCGCCCCGCTGCGAATATTGTAGCCGCCCCGGCTACAGACGATTTAATTAATTGGTGAATTTATTTCACTGATTAATTCAGTCTAAACTGTCTTTTTCAAGACATAATATTTCTTTGTCGGAGAAAGCTTCGTGTAGAATCACTTGGCCCTCTCCGGGTAAAATCCACTGTTTTTGTGGTCCTCGGTTGAAACCTCACGGTGTCAACGAATCCGAGGGGGTGTTGACCCGACTCACCCGCCGAACCCCTTCAGGGCTAGGCATCAATCGGACGGGTCCCAGACCACCGGCCTTGGGGGATCTCCTAGTCGGTACTGGTGACAGTTTTGCCTCCACAGCAACTCACCCAGTGTCTTTGGGGTGTCTCTACACCCCTCGCATTGGACGTCAGGGCCCTGTTGCACATTAAGATTGGCAACAGGTTTACAAGCTTAGGGCTCACCAATAGGTACACACCCCCCTGCCTACACCCGGCAGGGAGGGCCACACATCCCCGGGCTATCCTCCCGGGGAAGTAGCCGTTAGGATTGTTAGGAGTTTTTATAGGGACTTAGGCCACTCCCTATGAGTGAATTGTAGGCCCCCCACCATGGCCAGTAACATGGCACCCCCTCCGTCCAAGTCAGAATGGCTGGCTGGACTGAAGCACTTTATAGCCACGGATCCTAATTTCGCGCTAGAGCTAGGAACCGTCCTGCGCCCGATAGCGCATCTTATGTTCCCCGCGAACATTCCCAAGCCCGCTCCCGCGACCATCGCGTTCACCGATGCTCCGGAATCCCCAGCTTGCCCGCCCTCCCCGGCTTTTTCCGAAGAGCCGCCGGAAGAGATGGACGCTGAAGACGTCCCGTCAGATACGGACACCCTTACCGGTGATTCCGAACAAGTTGTAGTAGAATCTAACGCCCCGCCCGCTTCCGAATCTTCTCCCTCATCCACCGAAGAGGTGTTTACCACCGTCGAGGGAAAAGGGAAAAAGAGGAAGAAGAAGTCTTGCGGTAACTCGCAAGCCGCGAAAATTCCTCTGACCGACGTCTCAGCGTCCCTCCTCGCGCGTCCCCCCACCCCGCCGCCGTCGACCTCCGCCGCGGCCCCCACTCCGACCGCGACCGCTCCCACCGCCGCGCCCCGCACTGCTGCGGGGAAAAAGGAGCCCATCCCGCCCCCTGTGTTCATTCAGGACAAGGGAAAATGGACCGACGTGTCCAAATGGTGTGCCGAGGCTCGCATAGCCTACACCAATGCCAGGACCACGACCCAAGGCATAAAGGTGACCGTCCCGACGTCCCGCGACTACAGGGACCTCACCAAGCTTCTCCGCTACAGAGGCGTATCGTTCCATACGTACGCCCTGCAGGAAGACCGACAAGTACGGGTAGTCATTAAGAAGCTACCAAAAGAGATTCAGACCGCGGACATCAAGGCCGACCTTGAGTACCAAGGCGTCCCCGTATTAGAGGTGCACCGCATGCACCGAGCCCGTCACGGTATGCCATTTGATATGGTGTTAGTAGTCTGCCCTCCCTCTGAGGGACATAATCCGATTTTTAAAATAAAAACAGTCTGCAATCTCTCGGGCATAAAAATCGAGAAACCGCGTAAAACTGGCATTATCGGTCAATGCCATCGTTGTCAGCTCTACGGCCACGCGCAGTCGCACTGCAACGCCAAACCTAGGTGCGTAAAGTGCCTAGGCGACCACGGCACAGCCGACTGTGCCCGTCCTAAGGACCGTGCCCTCTGCACGGAACCACCCAGTTGCGTCCTCTGCGGCGAGTCAGGCCATCCGGCCAACTATAGGGGGTGCTCGAAAGCACCCAAATCCTCATCTCCCAAGCTAGCGAAGCGTGCAGACGCCCGCCAGCAAAGGGAAGCCCCGACCGCGAGATTACCAGATCGTCTCAGCCCCCAGAGGCCGAGTCCCTGGAACTATCTGAACCATCAGCAGGCATTCCCTGCGTTGGCTTCAGCTAGGCCCACGCTCGCTCCAATCCCACCGCTCGTAGACCCGCGTACCGGCGCCCCCGCGCTTACTACTCGGTTCCCCTACCCCCACGCGCCCGTCTCCATCGCGTCCGCCGTCGCCGCGCCCGCCGCCGCCGCACCCGCCGCCGTCGCACCCGCCGTCGTCGCGCCCGCCGCCGTCGCGCCCGCCGCCGCCGCCGCCGTACCACCCGCAGCGCGCTCCGCAGCGCGTCAAGCCGCCCGCCCACCGGTCGCAGTAAACCAGCACCCTGGTCCCGCGACCATGAACCCTATGGACGTGTATAATACAATCAACAGCACGTTCCTAAAGTTCTTCTCCCCTCGTGCCCTCCGTATGGCACAGGAGCTCAGTGCAGCCACTAGGGCTGGAGACTTTAATCAGGTTTACGCGATCTACAACGCGTACCCGGACATTACGCAGTCCGTGTTCGATTCCCAACCAAAAACCGGTACCCACTATGTCTAACAAAATAGTCGCGCGTATCAAACCCCGATCCCTAAAGCTAGGAACATTCAACGCAAACGGTATCCAATCCCAACGTGATGAGATCGCCCAATTCCTCCGCGACCATCAACTAGACGTACTCCTAGTACAAGAGTCATTCTTAAAACCCTACAACCGCGACCCGAAAATTGCAAACTACCGTGTAGTGCGCAACGACAGGTCGCGTTGTCACATGGGTGGAACACTCATTTACTATAAAAGGTCACTACACTGCATCCCTATGGATCCCCCCACCCTTACCCGATTAGAAGTTTCGGTCTGCCGACTAGGCCTGACGGGCCACCAACCTGTCACAATAGTCTCAGCCTATATCCCGCCCACTTCTCAAGCAGAAGATTTCCAACCAATCGCCGATGACCTAGCCGTGCTTTTGAATTGAGTGACTCTGCTATCATAGCAGGCGATCTCAACGCTAAACATCCCGCATGGAATAGTAACACTTCATCGACTAGAGGAAGACGATTGTTCGACCTCTGTTCCTCACTAGTCTTTGACGTCGTCGCCCCGATGACTCCAACTCACTTTCCCCACAACGTAAATCGTAGGCCCGATGTACTCGACATTGCCATTCTGAAGCGAATCAACTTAAGGTTGGATTCCATAGAAGCAATAAACGAGCTCACCTCCGATCACCGTCCGGTAGTCATGCACCTGGCCCCTCGCACGGGTCTCCCAGGATCTGACCATCCCCCCCTCACCAAAGTGGTAACGGACTGGAGGCGAGTAGGCGATTCGCTGAAAACCAACACATCCCCCCACTTGAATGCCATCCCCGATCACTTTGACTCTATCGCCGACACAACGGCCGCGATCGACTCATTCACGGGTCACGTACAATCTGTCCTGAACGACTGTTCAAGGGAAATTCCTGAGGTGGAAGACCACCGATGGAAGTTGCCGGACGATGTACGCGAACTGCTAAATGAGAAGAACGCAGCTGTTCGTGCCTACAGCAACTTTCCCTGCGATGCGAACAAGGCTCACATGCGCTATTTACAGAGATCTGTAAAGACACGCATGCAAGAGCTTCGTGACGCTAACTGGGACAAGATGCTGAGCGATTTAGAGCCAACGCATCTAGCCTTCTGGCAACTTCAGAGGAATCTCAAATCCCGAGAAGTCGCCACCATGCCTCCCCTGACCCGGCCCGACGGCACAGTCGCGTTCGACGACATCGAAAAGGCCGAGTGCCTTGCCGAGAGCCTCGAAGCCCAATGCACGCCCAGTTCGCTACCAGTAGACCAGGCACACCTCGCTGAGGTGGACGCCGAAGTCGAACGTAGAGCCTCCCTCCCGCCCGTCGAGGACCCTGATGATCCATTACCTCTCGTCACCCCGGACGAAGTTCACGAGGTCATCAAAGGTCTGAAACCCCGAAAGGCCCCCGGCGCTGACGGAATCACCAATAGGGTGCTCCAGATGCTGCCCGCTCACCTGATCATGCTCTTGGCCACCATCTTCAATGGAGCCTTGAGCAATAACATCTTCCCGCAAGCATGGAAGGAAGCCACGGTCATCGGCATCCCAAAACTTGGCAAGCCCAAGACCGAGCCCACGAGCTACCGCCCCATCAGTTTACTGAATTCGCTCGGTAAAATCTACGAGAGACTTATTTATAAGCGACTCAGAAATTTTGCCGAGACGAAAGGCCTCATTCCCGACGAGCAGTTTGGTTTTAGAACCCAACACTCGTGCGTGCAACAGGTCCACCGCATCGTAGAAGACATAAGCGCTGGCTTCCAGCGCGGTACGTTGACCGGTGCAGTATTCTTCGACATAGCGAAAGCCTTCGACAAAGTCTGGCACAACGGCTTATTATATAAGATGTACAAACTCGGTGTGCCCGACCGTCTCGTGCTCATCCTACGAGACTTTTTGTCGAACCGCACCTTTCGGTATCGAATAGAGGGAGCGATTTCATCCCCTCACCCCATACGCGCCGGCGTCCCTCAGGGCGCCGTGCTGTCCCCTCTCATATTTACGCTATTCACTAGCGATATCCCCAAACGTAGACTGGCAAAGTTGGCGCTTTTCGCCGACGACACAGCCATTTACTACGCTGGGAAAAATCCCGACGCGATAGCCTCCAGGCTCCAAACCGCAGTCAACGTTCTTGGCGCGTGGTTTAGAAAGTGGAGGATCGAAGTCAATCCCGATAAAAGTCAAGCGGTTCTCTTCTCGAAACCGAGACACTTTCCCGACCCCCCCCGGCCCATCTCCATGTTTGGCAAGCCTATCCCTTGGGAGAAGCAAGCCAAGTATCTAGGAGTGATTATGGATCAGCACATCACCTTCTCAGAGCACATCAAGAAGGCGCGCTCGCGCGCCGCCTTCGCACTGGGAAGGTTGCACTCTGTTCTTAATGCACGCAGCAAGTTGTCACTAAGGTGCAAGTTGCGAATATACACGGCGTGCATAAGGCCAATCATGACCTATGCTAGTGCAGTCTTTGCACATACACACCCCCGTTACATCCATAGGATGCAGACGCTCCAAAACCGTTTCCTTCGCCAAGCTACGGGCTCGCCATGGTACGTTAGGAACGAGATCCTCCATCTCGACCTCAAAGTCCCCACGATAGCTCAGTTCCTTAAACGCAATTCAAAGCGTTTCTTCGAATCCGCCGCGCAACACCGCAATCCTCTGATTGCAAAGGCCGCCAGTTATGTCCCCAGCAGAATCAGTCGTATTCGCCGGCCGCGACATGTCCTCTCCGACCCTGATGACCCCATCACTATTCTACAAGAAAGCAGTAGGGCCACCAGTACAGCTCGCAAACAAAAACAACCGTCCTTCCGACCTCGCCGCCGAGGTCCTCGCGTCCCGCGAAGACCCCGAGTAAATGAAACCCCCCCCAACCGTCCCTTGCCCGCAAAAGTGCCAGCCCGCGCCGAAGCTGTGCAAGTAAAGTTAAAACCCCCATGATCTAATAATAAGAAAAATTATTTGATCCAGCCTGTCCCCACTTGCTGCCCTCCCATAAAAGTGACTCCCTGAGCCGAGGCTCGTACCCCGCAGGGGGTGCCCTCAGTGCGCAGTTGCTGTAGGTTTAGTAATTAGTTTGTAAGCCCTGGCTGGAGGCTCTTAGCGTAAAAACTAAAAGTCACCGCAGGAAAGCCCGGTTAAGCAGTCACGGCCTCTCAAGGTCAACTGCGAGATGCCATACCCAAAAAAAAAAAAAAAAAAAAAAAAAAATACGGTAAACTCTGCTTACGTGATGTAGCTGCGATGTGACGTCAAGTCTTGAGTAGTTCACATATGGCATTGTAGATGGCGCCACTTTACTTTTTGTGTTTTCCACATTTTTGTTGATTTGAAGTTTCGTGTGTGGGGCGTTGTAGATGGCCGCCACAAAATAAAGTTTAATTTTCAAAGAAAATTTCAACAAAACGCAAGAACAAAAACATTTGCTGCAACCTTTTCTCAAGGCGCTATAATAAAACAGCAACGAACACAAAAACCCACTCTTACCATAAAAATTATAGCCGTGAACTTAAAATGACTATGCAGGTCAACGCGAGCGCGAGGCGTGACCCAATTCCAGAGCAAACGACCTATATTTATGACATACTGACATTTACGGAGCTTTTAAAATCAATCGCATTTGACGGGCGAGTAGGCGAGGGTTGAATGCCTTAATAACCATAATTGTTTGGATTGTAAGCAGCTGTTAGTAGTTAAAAGAATTATTTAGATAGAAATAATGACATAACGATACGCCTGTATTGTCTACAGGGTAAGACAGAAGTGTACCTGTTGTACACCCACGATTCCCCAGTTTTGTAGGTACTATCTATGTGTAATCAACGTAATGATTAGTCGGTATTTACCGCAATTATCCTGATTATGTCATATCTACATAATATTTGTAAAAGTTTTCAACATTATTGGTTGGCTGACTTTCCAAAAGCTACAATGGCAAATGGTAACTTCAAAATAATACTTACTAGTGTGCAACTGTGATAGTAGATAGTTAGATAGTCCGCAATCGTGCCACTGCAGATAAAATGCCTTTGAAAAAGATACAAGCAATGATCCCCATAAAAGCTCATTTCGTGCGATTTCAGGCAACTTCACAAAAATAAAATAATCTAAATTAACATAACATAACATCACGCCTGTACTTCCCGAGAGAGTAGGCAGAGGTGCACCCATAGTACACCCACTTTTATTTTTATTTTTTGCCTTGTTTTTTGTTTCACTTTTTGGGTTTTGTTTTGTTGTCGATTAGGTATATGTTTGTGTTTTATTTTTAAACAGTATCTGCGATTGGATACGGACACTCTCTTTTTGTTGAGGCTTTTCGCAATGGTGATATAATATATTGTAGTAATAAATAATATAGTAATAAATAGATATAGTAAAGTATAAGGTATAGTGATACATATTTATATGTAATAGGTACATTTAATTATGTGCCGTTGAAGCTCTTGAGTTGGCTCATTATTTTTGATACGTATTTGAGGTAGGCGTCAAAGACATCCTTGTTTCGCGTTAGCATCCCGATGTCATATGCCGTGATACCAAATCTCTCGGAGACTGCCTCATACTGCATGCGATCCATGGCGAATCTGGGGCAATCCCTGAGGAGGTGGTCGAGGGTTTGTATCGTGTTGTCATGGCAGGGACAATTGTCATCGTCAGTTATTTTAAAACGGTGGAGGTATTGTTTGTGGAAGCCGTGCCCTGTCAGAATTTGGGTTACGAAGAAATTTTGGTCTAGTTTTTTACGGAATTTGTGGATTTCTAACTTTTATAAGTTATGTTTAAGTCCTATGTAATAGGGGGCGCCCTACTCCATAAGCACGAAGCGTTTCCAACTCCGTATCAATTACGGCCAGAAGATTAGTTTGGAGCCCGAACTAAGAATGAATGACAACACGATTTGACAACTATCCCTACTCCCGATATGTTTTGTCCGTCCAAAAAAATAGTTAATTGGCTGTAGGATTCACTAAGAAGTTTCGAACTACTTTCGGACGGGCCCGCCTCTCGGACTCCGGACTGCTACTGATCTATGAGAAATTCAATCTATGTTAATTTGACATAAAGCCCTGTACACTTGTCCTACAACTATTATATCACACACTAGTCCCAAAGGCCCGCAGCCCCACTAGGTATTTACCACCACGCGAAGTGGAAAACTTACAAAGTGCGCAGGTGTGTTTCTAGTCTAAGATAAGTTACAAACTTGCGGGGAGATTTATCTTAGAACGGGAATATTCTGCAGGTTTAGAAATAGCTAGTGGTCTACGTAAGTTTCTTATTCACTCAGTATTCACGTGAAACTGCCTATAGACGCAGTGGTTTTTAAGCGTATGGCAATGAAATGAAACTGTTTATTTTTTAAATAGCATAACGGAATCTCTTTTACACGTCACAATATACAAAAATGTTTCCGTGTGGTGCCGGACGTAAAATAATAGCATAGCACCATCCCATTTCATCCCATGGGTATCGTAGAAGGCGACTAAGGGACTTACTAGAGAATGGGCAGCAGCGTTCTCTATGCATTTGACCACCATACTGCGATCACCAACCCGCCTGCCAAGCGTGGCGGTTATGGCAAATCCCCCGCTTTTGGAGGAGGCTTATATCCAGCAGTGGACGTCTTTCGGCTGATATGATAATGATGATGAATATATAAAAATATAAGCTAGATGGAGTCGGTATTCCCTACCTGAATACACCTGAGAAGAAATGGCGAATCGAATAGATATCATGATCAAAATATTAGCCGGTCACAACAGATAGTTGCAGGACGTCCTACTCAAATATGGAGGGGTCTGTCATGCACACTTGTACTTTGCTAAAATAACCTTTTAGGTGTAATTTCTCTCTCTCTCTCTCTCTCTCTCAAAAAATATGCTTGCGGCCTGCGCAGTCATAAAAAAAAACATCTATCAAATGTTGATAATAAAAAATATATCGCAAATGCTACTTTTACTTCCTCTAAAAGTGATAAGTTTCGTCTTTCATCTGATAGAAACGCCTTTGTGTTGAACATCAAACTGTGTTGACCTCCAACTTCACAACCTGAGGGTTTGGCTAAAGTTCCGAATGTTTGCAACCCCAGTTTGCTTAAGTTCCAACTTTTACACATTCGAGTTTTCACTTTCTGATGTTTCAACGAGATTATTTTGTTGTTATAAAGTTAACGTGTTACGTTTCCTAAGTCCCACCTAAGTATATAATAAAGTAAAAGGTGGTTTATATCAGTTTTAATAGAATTTAGTAATGATTGCTTTACGATTTTACATTCCTTTCTTACTGTTTCGAGGGTTTTAGCTCAAAAGGAAAAACCGGAACCCTTATAGAATCACTTCGGTGTTTGTCCATCAAGTCTTTCATTCTGTAAAGACCCTTTTTCTCAGGAATGCGTAGGGTTGAAGTTAATATCAAATACGTAGTCTACGGTCATGGCGCTCTAAAAAATCGATTCAACGTTAAAAAAAATACGGCCTTTTATGCGACATATTTTGATACTAGCTAGTAAATCAAAACCATAGATCCCAGAGACCTACATAACGCAACAACACCGGTTATTTCGCGTGCCTGGAATAAGCACTGGCTCAGATTTGTTATCAAAATTGTATAGGGGTATTTTCCGGTGACTTAGAACCATGAAAGGCAAGAAGCGAGGTCTTACAGCATACCTAGGTGAAGAAAAAAGTCTGCAATCGTGATTTGTTGGAGAATTGACCATGACGTATATTGATTTATGGGAGAACATTTTTTCAACTACACAGTTAAGTTTGTTCTAGGGATAAATTCATCTCAACTACGGAACCCTTCATTGTGCGTGGTCCGACACGCAATTGGGCGGTTTTTTCAACTTAAATTAAAGAACCACAAAGTGTAATTGTACCTTTTACCATTTATTAACTGAAACTTCAATCCGCAGTTTTTTAACTGATTCCCTAAAAGGGGGTTTTGTTATCTCCCCCTTTCATTGTTTCAATTGTTCTGAGTTGCTAATCACTCTCGACCCCGGGAAACTAAATACATTGTTTGTTTACAAATGCTAAGTATTCCCCGATCCCCTTGTTTCCGCTTAATTACTGGCTTTTTGTTTAAAATGCTAATGTAAGCGATACCTTTGAACTAGCCTCCGCGCGCCTGATTGAATTTTTAGAGCACATTCCGTTTGACTGAAGCTTTGGAAATTGGGCAATTATTAGGCGCTTTAAAAATTTAAAGAGTGAATAACTTTTAGAATTTAATTAATTGTGTCCACGCAATTATTTTATTCACAGTTCAATGATTTATTGTTTGAAAACCGGCTAACCGTATGTTAATTTCGGAAGTCGGTGTAGTGTTTGTTTTTTATTTATTTATTTATTTATTACATTTGGGAAAACAAACAGTAGTATATTATGCATAAATAGAAAAATCTTAAAATTAAACTTAACAAATACACTACCCACAACATTTTCCACAGATTACTATAATATAATAAAAAGAAGCTGTTAGAAACGTTAACTGTATAGCAGGGCTAACTTAATGCAAAATAAATTAAAAGAGAAAAAAAAAACAGAAAACATAAACAGTATTCTAGATGTGACAACCACAAAAGAAATCAAGAAATCATGCGTGAATTGCTTGATGATACATCACGCAATTACATACAGGATCCTAGCCAATTAATAATGATACCTACATTGAGTAAAACCTATGGAGCCTACTGCCGTTCCTTTAGAATTTTAATGATATCCTTTTTAAATTTATATCTGCTTAGGAATAATATGTCTATTGTACCAAAACGCGTATTGTATGTGTCGACTAAGCGGTATAGCGGCGAACGCATACTAGCGTTAGATCTACAAAAGCTGGTAGCGAAGAGTCGCCTGGTACGTACCTCCCGTCCATGTACTGTTCGAGGAACCCGGTAACACAAACCAGTCGCCAAGTCAGGGCAATCAAACTTGTTTCGGCATACACTGAATAACGTCATTGTCTCAAGGAGGACGCGTCTTGACTGTAATGTAAGCAGGTCGTATTCTTTAAGAAGCGATTGGTATGATGTTTCCTTTCGAAAACATCTAAATTGCATAGCACGAAGGTACTTGCGTTGGACTAAATCTATAATTTCCATATATTTCGCATAGTAAAGATTCCAGATCGGAACTGCGTATTCTAATTGTGGCCTAATTATGGACTTATACAGGTGCAAGAAGGTGGAGGGACGATGGAAATCTCTAGATGTTCTCATTACAAAGCCAAACATCTGATATGCTTTATTGACAATGTTTTCTACATGAATATCAAGATGAAGTTTCGAGTCCAGGTGCACACCAAGATCACGAAGATTGCTAACTATATTAATATCACTATTAGCAAGTTGATAATTGAAATTTATGATATTTTTCTTTTTAGTGAACGTTATACTATGACACTTAGGCAAGCTAAGGTATAGATCGAAAAACGATCAAGATCACGTTGGAACTCAATACAGTCTTTTTCATTTGAAATTTGTTTAAAAACTTTTAAATCGTCAGCGTATAAGAGAAATTTTGAATTTTGAAAGCAATATTTTATGTCATTTATGAATAGTATAAATAATAAAGGTCCCAAAATTGAGCCTTGAGGGACTCCTGGTGTAACTTGAATACAGCTAGACGCGAAGCCATTGAGCACAACCTTTTGGGTCCTATTGGTTATGTAAGAGACAAACTAACGCAGGAGATCCTCTCTAATACCGTTGTAAGCAATTTTATTGAGCAGCAATCTATCATCCACTTTATCAAATGCCTTTTGAAAATCAGTGTATACCGCGTCTGTTTGTTGTTTTATTTATCACATTTTAGCTGTGGTACCCACCCACAAATTCATATACATTTTCACACTTACTAAGTAAGAGTGACAAGGTGTTATCATTAGAGATCTGATATTCGGATGCATATTCACCTAAAGTTGAGAGGTTGCCTAAAATGGAATACGCTTTTGTACCGATTAAAATGTTAGTTAGTAGTTATGCATGCCCGGTGGTGCTGGCATCCCAGGATTTTTGTACAAAAAAATATTTGAAGAAGCCGCTTCCATATTTTCGTAACTAAAAATTAACTTTAGGTAAATATGCATCCGATTATCCAATCCCTAGTTATCATAGACTAATATATATATTGGACTTATATTGGATGTTATAACATCATCAACATAATAAGCTAAGTGGAAAAAATACTTATTATTACAGCTAACTCAAAAACCACTCATGACAACTAGACAAAATTTAAATGGTACCACTCTATACGTATGCCCTTTCAAACAAAAGAAGAAGTTTTCAAATCGGTTTATAAATGACGGAGTTGTGAGTTAAAAAACATTAACTAGTTAATCACAAGTTTTAAAACAATAAAAATACAGCCAAAAGAGAACCTCCTCCGGTTAAAAGTATCTTTAGGCAGCAGTATACACCTATATAATATAAACATTCCTTAAAGTTATGTAATGATTAACCATACATTTTTGACGTTTAAACATCTCTTAACTTTAATCAACGTATATGAATATATCCCATATGTTTACCAAAGTATTGTCCAACTACTATAGTATCTGTTTATTAAGGTGAATCCAGTCCAATTTTTTCCCATACAAACTTCGGGAGTGTATTACTCCACTGTTCGACAATTTACTTCAAAAATTAAACATGGTATAGTTTTGTCTCATTATTAGTATTGTCTGTACGGAAACAGAATACTAAAATAAAAAGCCATTAAAAAGTTATGAGCCAACAAAGATTCGTTTTTCGTGCTAATTTGACCTAACTTTGGGCGTGTTTAAGTAACAAAAGAGGTATAAAATTTGAAAATCCAAGTCGGTACCGACAAAACTCAAATATCGAAAAGTACAGTAAACTTTATTGGTCATTGATTTATGAAGTGGTTTTTTCATAAAATCCGATCTTCCAAAGGACTGCTCTTAATTTTTTACGCGCCTGTTGTACTATAAATGATCCTGCATCTCACTCAATAATGTTGTGAGTGTATACTAGCGTCTAACTGCTCACCACTGATACTACCTCTGTCGGACACGATGCCTGGTGAGACAGCGTGCTTTTTAGCCAGGCCCATCAGTGAGTTCGAGCCCGCGACTAAATTCCCCTTAAAGTGCACAAGTGTGTGCTCGCTCTCATAGTCCGATGTGACGGAAATCCGATACGACTGGAGAGAGATCAGGCGTAGTACATATCCTTACCTGATGGTGAATAGATTGAAATACATGCCCGTGGTAAGCCCATGTACTGAGATTGAAAATGGAAAATTTCTTTGCGCTGAAACTAATTTAGCCCAGTTTCCAACCGAGACCTGCATTGAACAAATAATGCTGATGAAGAACAACTACAAAAACTGCATACAGAACCATATTGAAATAGAAAAAACTAAGATACAGAAAATAACCGACAACCAATGGTTGGTTTACTCAGAGGAAAATCTCATCATCACCGAGAATTGCAATACAGAAATCCTGAAGTACACTATTCTTGGGACCTACATCGTGACACCTGGCTAACAATGCGAGACACAAATAGGCGAAGTCATCGTTGCCGCCACCACAAACACTACAGTTTCCAGTTTCCAGCTGCCATTGATCCAGATGCCAGACCTACAACAGGACATTCAGAGAAGATCAAAGAAAGTGGATTTAAGAAATGTGGACTTCAGTGATGTGAAAGAAGTGTTACAAAGTGCAAAATTTAGTGAAATAGACGATACGACACAAACAGTGACAATAGAAATTAGTATATGGACCATCTTAGAGTATGTGGTTATTGTAATAGCAATAGTTATCTTTATAATGTATAAATTTCAGTTCATAAACTTTTGTCGAAATTCTCCGAAACCGTCTGCGACACCTTCGGATAATTCCTCTCTTAGGGAGGGAGGAGTTAAGGAACCCCAACCTACCAATATTAGCTTTGTCAGACAATAAGTATTTACTAGATTATTATTTCCCAATTTCCCCACTGCGCGATCAGCATTTATAATTATCTAGAACATGCGTCAATCTGATCACGCTGTACAGGTACTACGTTAGCAATTAAGTTAGTATATAAGATCAATATTTTGTTAGATTTAATCAATTACTGTTTCGCTGTAACTCTGTCGGAATAAAGTTATTTTTAAATACTTCCGTTGTCGCTTACTTAATTCCCGCGACTAGGTTCCCCTTAAGTACTGATACTGTACTTACGCTTCTTATTCTTTCATCCACATCATCATTGTTTTATCATCTTTTACGACTTTCTTACATTATTATATTTCGCTCTTTGTTTTCTGCGCTAACACTCTGCGAATCGGTCTTAAACAATTCGTCTATATAGAAAGAATTACCTGATTTTACATTAGAATTTTCCATCTTTTAACATAATAATATTCTTGTTATGACATTTAAGTCAAACGTGTCAAACTGATGTCTACCTATTCTTTTAATTATCTATGCAGTCTATTCAAGGAAGGTTACATTAAGATTGTACTTACTAAAAATAATTTTATATCGTTTTGGATAGCCTAAATTTGGTTTTTCTATGAAACTACGTTGTCTACTAAATAAGAAAATTCTAAATTATTATTATAAGATTCTTAAACGCACTCTCGGTTGGTATGAAGGAGGTTTTATAAGTCTTGGCCGACTAGACTGGCATATGAGAGACATATGGCTAAAAAAGAAAAAGAGGAAGGAATAGAGAATGTCACAAAAAAGGGAGGAGAGGAGTTTTTGGCGGGATCGCATTGGAACATGTCGCACGAATTTTCATTTTCATGAAATTTAGTGAAATAGCGTATTAAATTATATAATTTTGGTAGTGAATTATTTAATTTAGTTACGTGTGAGTGCACAAGTGTAGTGAAGGTGAAAATAAGTGACTAACGTGGACTTTTCGTGTTCCCCCCAAAAACTCCTACTAGGTTGTTGTAAAGTTACTACCGCTTTACAATAACTTTGACTTGACTGACTAAAGACGACTATGACTGTTTTGTAACTTCGTGCCCGATATCGCGCCATTTAATTTACTTAATCGAAAAGAAAAATTACTTGACACTGGCTAAATGCACAAACCATGTGAAGCCAAAAAAAAACAAAAAAAAAAAAAAAAAAGGGAGGAGAGCCGGTGACAGAGCGAAAAAGGCTATCAAATTAAGAAAAGGGGCAGACAGAGCTGAAGGGTAATGAAAGAAAGTTGTAAAAGGATAATAAAACAATGATGATGTGGATGAATGAATAAGAAGCGTAAGTACAATATCAGTAATACACAGATACTATACTACCTATTACCTGCACATTTCCTAAGCATTCCATCTTCTTGTTATTAGTTAACAAAAGATAGACGATCGTGTCTACCCGCCTATGTAGGTGCTACACTAAACATTGTTAGGAGTGGGACACACGAGACATAGCTGTCAAAGAACCTGTCGTCCGCTTCCGTTGCCGCGACAGGAAACTGGCAACTCTCGGGAAATAGTCTGTGCAACGGCGTAGTACAGACAATGTGGGCACGTGTATCTGTTGCCTTATAGATGAGAATGAACCTCCTTTAGAATGTTCCTAATAAGGGGGGTTGTGATCTTTGTGGCCAGTGAGATGTGGTTTTCGGATATTTGTTAATTCGCTTTTCACCAGAGCTGAGCAAGGGAGAGAGCCAAAAAAGTTCACCAATAAAAAACACTAAAAAGTGAAAAATAACTTTAATTTCGGAAGTCGGTGACTTTGGATATGTATTTTAATTTTTTGTCACCGCCTTCCGAAATTAAAGTTATTTTTCACTTTTTAGTGTTTTTTTGGAAGTCGGTTGTTTATTTTTTTTGAAAAAAGATTTTTATTTTTCACTTTTTAGTGGTTCACATGTGCTGTCCCTTCACAGCGTACCGGCGTGATGTTATGTTATTAACTGGTGTAAACAATTGACAGACATGAGATTTCAGCAATCCCTGTCCATTTGCTATCATTTATTGAGGAGTTCCGTTGCATATCTCCGAAGTTCTTCACCAGATCTTCACCAAATTGAAATGGAACCACTCCGAGAAAGTACTCTTCCAAAAACTACGCAAATTGCTTCAAGTGTGCCTATAAAATTTGAAGAGTTCTCTCTATTTCTCCAGGATCCCATCATCAGATCCTGACTTGATGATCATGGGACCACCTGGGAAGTATACCCTTTCAAACAAAAAAAAAATTATCCAAATCGGTCCAGCCATCTTCGAGTAATCGGGGAACATACATAAAAAAAAATAAAAAAAAGGTTCCGACGAATTGAGAACCTCCTCCTTTTGGAAGTCGGTTAAAAATGGCTTCATTCATATTGAAATTGCACCCCACTTACGAAGTATTAAAAACGACCGGCTAATTACGTAGTAACTTTAGCCATGGTTACGGAACCCCGAAATAATCAGACTTCTCTTACAGTTGAGTCGACCAGCACCTTAATTACGTAACACACGATCAATCATAATCTATTTCATTTTGACAGTTCAACAATATTCATTGCGTTATTTACATTGTTGAGTAGACACATTTTTCGAACATACGAAGCTATGGTTTAGCCATCTGTTTCAAAATGATTCAGATTATGATTGATCGTGCGTTACGCAATTAGGCTGCAGGTATAGACGTTTTGTACAGATGATAATAAAATAAAATAAAAAACTACACATTTAACTTAACAAATTCCCCCATAGACAGTTGCTAGTTTGATGCTCTGTACTGATACCCTTGAATATGACCTCACCTTTCTTATGGCAGTCTCTTACCAGAATTCCATTGTGCTTTATAGGTTAAAACATTAACCAGTGCGCAAACTGTAACCACGAATTCAGCTTATGATTCTAGACAAAAATCTAAATTTTTTTCGTTTGTTAACAAACAAGAAATTGGCTGTTCCATACATTTTGACCGCGTAGGTATTGCACTTTTCTATGAAAGAGCCAATTCTTTTTATAACCTATGAAAAATTTCAACCCGATGGAGTCTAGAATCACAAAGTGAATTTCTCGTTACAGTTTGAGCACAGGTTAAAATTTTATCCTGTATTATCGACCGACCTCCGGCTCCGGGGCAATTACGTAACACAGTAATTGTAGGAATAGCTTACATTTTGTCAGTTCAACAACATTATAGTTCAACTTTTAATTGTATTCAGTAACTTGACAGTAGAAGGGTTACCAGATTTGACAAAAAAAAACGATAGTGAGGTGGTGTAAGAATGAACGAAATTGAATGAACTTGAAATAATGTACTTACAAGCAAGTTTTTTATTTTAAATTTAATACTTGTCTTAAAAACATGACTTGGACTATTAAAAATAATAAAATTTGACATATATTTTGTTTCTCAATAATAAGGTAATTTAAAATAAAACAACTTAGTTCGAGATGTGTGTTTATTTGTGTAGAAATGTGAAAGTTTGTATGTTTGGATATTTGGATGTTTGTTACTAAATCACGCAAATACGACCAAACAGATTGGGGTGAATTTTGGCATTCAGATAGTTTATAACCTGAATTAATATAAAGGATACATTTTATCTCGGTAATACGTTCCCGTGGGATAATTTCCGACCTCTACTAGGGCAAAGCCGCTGGCAAAACCTAGTACTTATTGTAAAGGTATCAGTGATGTTATCAATAACATGGTCCATACGACACATATCATCTTCTACTTTTAATACCCCTTCTTCAAATATTTTTTACCTTCTTTTATCTTAAAATATTTATTATTTTTTGCGACATGCCACCTTAACCTGTGCTTGGGCACAGCACTAATTCTATTGGGTTGAGTTTCCAGTGGTAAAGTGGTAAATATCGTTTAGTTAAAAATTAAACCATTTTTATTAAAGATGGGGCCGACTATGACTTTGGCCGAATAGCTAGCCGACTAGTCGGCTGCAGAATAGACGACTAGTCGGCCAAGCCAATCATTGCTTTCGGTTGAATTCGGGTGACATCGGTAATGTTCGTGACCTACACTTTCTGGTCGTAGGTGGCGTGCGCGGCGCCCGGCGACCAGGCGGAATTGTCGGGACATGTTTTTGTTTACTCTGCATTTATTCTTTCATTGTTTACGTACGAGCTGGCGACTCCTATCATATTGTAAATTGTACTGAAAGTAAACTGTAAAACTGATTCTATAATAAAAAATAAACAGTAAAGATTTTAATTTCATTTCAATCACCGTCTTTAACATTTTGAAGCATATTAATACGAGTAAAAAATAGGCCGACTAGTCGGCGGTTGCAGCCGACTAGTCGCCGACTAATCGCTGACTACAAATATGGCCAACTAGTCGGCGTCTAAGAGGTACATCACAAATTTTTATCATTCGTTCTTTACGCATAATCGTTCACTACTCAAACACTATTGGTTTTAGTATGGGTACCATTATTTTTCTTTGGACTGTCAAGTTACTGAATACAATTAAAAGTCGAACAGGTTGTTGAAAAGACAAATTTTTCGAACATACGAAGCAATGAATTATCAATAGGTATCCTTCAAAAAGATTCAGATTCTGATTGGTAGTGTGTGTGTGTGTGTGCGTTGCGTAAATAGGGCGATGTACGTGATGATTTTGTAGGTACCACTGGTATACAGGTACCGTCTCAGGTGGCACGTTGCTGCACTGATACTCGTCGCGCTCATTCTACTACCTAACTACAACACAAGTTACTTATACTTCACTAGCTTTTGCCAGCGGCTTCGCTCACGTGGAGGTCGGTTTATTATACATATAAACCTTCCTCTTGAATCACGCTATCTATTAAAAAAACCCGCATCAAAATCCGTTGCGTAGTTTTAAAGATTTAAGCATACACAGGGATATAGGGACAGAGAAAGCGACTTTGTTTTATACTATGTAGTGATTAGCTAAAAGTAGTTTCTATTTACTTCACTATTTGCGCACTTAGATTACCTATATAAATACATGATTTACCTACATAGGTACTTATAATACTTACATGATCGGTATTTTTCCGATGCTTATGAGCACATCTTTGAGTGATGCTGATGACCTAAAATATTAATGATGGTTTTATACAGCGCGCGTTTCGATTTGCTTTTCTATAAACCGACGAACATTTTCTTCAATGTACTGTTACTGCTGAAAGCGAATTGTCTAATGCTCGGTTCCTATAAACAAAAACGCATAATTTTGCTTACCTATGGTAGAATTTTTAATCAACACGCTTTTATTAGCTTCATCTGTATGTTTGTAAACATGTTTGTTTGTTTTTGGACTTGATTTTGACCCACTTCCAACGGTCAGATTTCATTTAAACTTTGTAGACTTATCGAGAACTGATCACAATTCAAAAAATGTATTACCAAAAAACAATAAAAAATGTAAAATCACCATTTTGTAGTTAGCAGAACTAAAAAATATAAAATAAATAATAGTTTAAAAAACTAAAAAACACGCTTTAAAAACCAAACTAAAAAAGTAGAAAATAATTTAATTCTATTAAAAAGCGTGGGTTGCTTGATATTAATTGATTATAAAAATACCTCAAAAAGCACCCCCACGTTTTTAAATACGATTAAATTATTTTCTACTTTTTAGTTTGATTTTTAAAACGTCTTTTTTAGTTTTTTAATTTTACCTGTGATAGCTTCTTCCAAATAGCCGGTCTACTGTGCGAAGGTATTATTAGGGTCTTAGCTTCATTATTGGTGACAAGTCTTAATTTTAACCTACAACAGTCCGCAAATCATATCGGCCATAAAACACGGAAAATCTATACCTTCATAGGTTTAATAAATAATAAAATAGTAAAGAGGTCAAAATTATTCAACTACTAAGTAGGTACCAGGTGTGGAACGAGTCTGTCATAGAAACTGTAGTTTTTAGAATTATTGTCTGTTTGTCTGAATATATGCTCCAGATTGGCGCAAAAAGGTTGAATGGATTTGGACGAAATTTGGCACACATTAAGTCATAATTTTAATCCCGGAATTACGTTCCTGTGGGATATTTCCCAATAACCACACAGGCGAAGACGCGGGCAAAATAATTATATTAATGCGGATAATTATTTACTCCGCCGCATGCATAAAGAAGTTTATCGGTCTATAGAACAGCCGCGACTGACACGAGGGTCTCACCAGACACCTGTCTTGGCTGCCCACACTTCTCACACACGTACAAGTGACACGGGAGACCCCTACAAACTTTGCGACCTTGCCGTATTTAGTCAAGGAGGTTCGGACTGCGACCTCGTAAAAATAACTCGTGGTTGAGGCACAGAATGGCGCCGGCTCCATGCAGTTAACGAAAAAAGGCGCATAAACACATAGACGCGTATATGGGAGTCTCAAATGAATATAAAAACAATGTAAGCGGGCACACCCTTTATTCTTGGAGGATTTTTCTTAGGTATTGAGTTTATTTTGTCAATGTTTTGTTGATATATTGATGTGTGCTAACTGACATAGGGCAAACAATTTAACTAAATGTTTTATCTGTTATTATCAATACGTGAAGCCAAAATTGTGTTCCCGTTTTTACGAAAATTACGCGGACGGAGGAATATGAAATTAGGTACAGTTAAAGATGCTCAGAAGCCAATAGAAGCCAATATTCACATATTCATATATTTTTTTTTAGTCTAGAAGCTAATATTTTTATTATACAGAGTGTTAAAGAAATTACGTGCCATAGCTTCAGGGTGACTTCAGTATCGATAAAGGAACCCGTAAAAAAAAACCTTTAAAAACGTAAAAAAAAACCGAAAAGTATTCGGACGCGAGAAGTGAAGGACAAAATGACAACGCGTTCGATAGTAGGTAAGTATTTAAACAAATAAAATATTAGTTTTTGCTGCGTACCACTTCAAAAAACACCTCAAACCTGCGTACCCCTTATTGTACCAATGATAAATAAAAAAAATAAGTCAGTTTAAATAACATTTATTATCTTCAAATTACAGTACAATAGTGAAAATCAGAATAATATGATGTTTCGGTGAAGACGCTAATGTGACAAATGCACGTTTTTCTTTGCACAGCTCTTGAAAATCTGGTTGTCCTTCAGTCAGCTTCAGTCTTAAATCGTCTTCAAGTTGAAGTCTGTGACGATGTTTAGTTTTTAAGTTCATCATGGCCGAAAATCCGCTGTCGCAAAGGTAGGTCGTGCAAAATGGCAGTGAATATTTTATTGCTGATTCGCTGATATGATAAATATCTTTTAAATTAGCCCAAAAGCCACTCAGTGATTGCTCTGCAAACTACTCTTGAGTCTGCTGTTGCATGAGATGTCTATTAATTCCTCTTGATCAGAGATGGGTAGGTGGTCGACGGAAAACCGAACTGGCCGGAAGCGGGAACGGGTGACGGGTGGCGGGGGCGGCCGAATGGCGCGAGGACGGTCATAGCGCTCGGTGTTCCGTGCTTTTACGATGATGATCGTTATAAAATAATATTTTGGAAATTGTTCTTGTTTTTACTGATAGCCGCGCGTACCCCTTGATGCAACGTCACGTACCCCTGGGGGTACGCGTACCACTAATTGGGAAACACTGTTCTAAACGATTACTATTTTAAGTTGTAGGTACTAAATTAGGTTGGTTTTGGATTTATTTTTCCTGGCTTCCTTTATCGATACTGGACCTACTCCTAAGTTATGGCACGCAATTTCTTAACACCCTGTATCATAATGCATTAGAAATAAATAAATGAATTATGGTCACATTTCTGCCACTGAGCGACTAGTATTAAATAACTAGTATTAATTAACTTGCATAATATTAAATAATTCAATATTAAATAGTTCAATATTAAATAGTTCAATATTAAATAGTTCAATATTAAATAGTTCAATATTAAATAGTTCAATATTAAATAGTTCAATATTAAATAGTTCAATATTAAATAGTTCAATATTATACAGTTTGATATTAAATAGTTTAATATTAAATAGTTCAATATTATATAGTTTAATATTAAATATTTCAATATTAAATAGTTCAATATTATATAGTTTAACATTAAATAGTTCAATATTAAATAGTTCAGTAATCAAGTTCTTCTATCTAACTTAAAACATACATTATGTGCTGCGTAGTTTGTTGCGCCACTTCTTCCCAGCTTAAGCATTAAAAAGAGCTAAAAGGCGGGCGTTTTAGGGGATAGTCTTATCTTATGTAATTTTAACGATTAAAAAGTGGTGATTAATGTCCCAATTTGAAAAAAAAATACTTTTGCTTGTGAATGCAATTCGAGCCTGCGCTTGCACTCGCTGTACGTAGACACGTATCCTGCGTGCTGTGTGCGTTCGTGATCGCTTCTGAACGCGAGTTCTGTACCCGTTTATTTTGCGGCTAAGGGCATCACCGAGACATGCACGAGGCGCTTACGTGAACTTGAATGTCACTCACGAAGTCACGACTTATTTTAAGAATCGAAGTTGGCTGTTATGTAAACAATTTAGCATCTATTGATATTATTGTAAATAAACTAGATAATTATGCGAATCACAACCCAAGTAGCATTGCAAGCTGTATACAAGCTGTATTTAAGTTCGATTTTATACTAGAAGCTGTATATTCAGGCTGTATAGAGGCTGTATAAGCGCTTATACAGCCCTTATAAGTAAAAAATGGGCACATTTTATACAGCGTTTTGCTCTAGTATAGCTGTATAATAGCTGTAGAAGCCATAGAGGCGCTGTATAATAGCTGTATTAGAGCTGTTATTCGGTGTACAAAGAAACCATTATACTACAGATATTATGTTATAAATACTTTATAGAGAAAATAGTTTTAAATAGGTTTTTGAAGAGAATCACAAAATGAATGTAATTCTTTCCAATGAATGGCGACATTGTTATTTATAATATTTATTAGTAAGTATACGTAATCTTGGACTTAGATATCTGAAGGTGTTAATTGGTGAATTGAAATTGCGGATTCAAATTTATTGTGAACCTGTCTATGTTTTCCGTCAAAATATTCAAGCGCCAGCAAAATAATCGATCTGATATAAAAGAAAAATACTATTTATATGGTAAGTCAATATTGGTTTTAAGGTTAGAATAAAAAACAATGTTATAATAACAGAAGTGAGGGTAGTGTGATCATTGTGCCCTCATATCAAGCCGAAAATCATTATATATTCCTTAAATTATGTTTCATATTTTGTTTTATACCTACATTCGAAATTACGAAAATGGCGACTATTTGCTAAACAGCCTAAACGATAATCGGAGTGTATTAGAGTCTGATTAGCTGTACTAAGTAAGTTATGGATTATATTGTACAGCTTTTGGCTGCTAATCAGCTTTATAATAGAATATTTTTATTACTTAGGCTGTATATCAGTGCTCTATACATAACTTATAATGCTCATAAGGGTTACCTAAAAGAAATAAAAAACGCAGACTCAATATGATACGTACCTACATATGGTAAAACAAAAAAAAGGAAGAGATTCTCAATTTGACCTTGTATTTTATACGTAAGTAAACTTATTGTAAAGCATTATTAGTTTGTTGTATGTATTATATCAGTTTTACTTTATTTTCAGGAAAATATGCCGACTAAAATTTAAGCAACCACTGGTGCCGATTCTGTTGTACACCGAACTAAACTAACTAAACTATCACTAAAATTCCTTACTTTTGGCTATGAGAATCTTAAAGCTATTCTGCAAAAAAAGATCTCTAAATTTAAAAATAATTTTGACACAACTAAAATCGAATTTGACAAACGTGACTCCACGTTTGCCCTACCCCGTGATTTTTATTAGAGCCGGAATCGCGCAGGGGGGCCTCAACGTGATTTAAATGGATTTTTTTACTTTTTGTATCGAAAATATGAAAAATTATTACCTACATGTTGAGTTAGGTGTATGGGGTTTTATAAAGGGGGTCGAAATTTTCATTATTTTTACGATAGGACACACCAATTTCGAGATATATGCAAAAGAAAAGAAAAAAAAGATACAGTACTGTATTTGCGCCCGAAGTCGAGTTGTCAGTGTGAATTTTAGTTCTTGACAACTAATTTTATTCCACACCTTTTTAATCGCGATTAAAAATAGTCAGATTTAGTTCGAAAATCAAAATTTTATATTGAATAGAATAATGAATTTGACAACAACAGAATAGCAAAATTACCATTTTCACTAAATTAAAATCTCAGTACAATCTTAGTGCTGTCAAACTAAAATATAGATAAGTTGTGTCACTTTAGTCAATTTCAGAATGAGAAATCGTCGTTTGACAGGAATAAACTAAATTTTAGTGATTTTTAGTTTAGTTTAGAGAATTTTGTGACAAGAGAATCGGCACCACTGAGAAAGGGCAAAACAAGCTTTGCATTGTACCAAGTTTGTGGGAATCAAAAGGCAAGTTAAGATGGCCAAGAAAGCGATTAGATGTCAACAAATTAGTAAAGGATGAAACATCTCGGCCTTTATATAATTGGTCCACCTCAAAATGCTGTGTGAAAAGACTATCATTATCGTCATATGACGAAGCAGTAAGAGAACTAGATCTCATGGTTCAAATCAATCATCATTTGAACTACTTGCGCTGCTTTATGAAGAAACGTCATAATCATGTTCCAAAGGTTGAATTAAATTTACACATTTAACATAACTGTTATGATCATTAATAACCCTGTTTAATGTTTTTGCTACGGAACCCTCTTCGTTGACCGTAAAGTCTTTCCGATTGACTGTCATTAATACAAAATAAAGCTGTACTGTAGCTGTCATTTATTTTTTTAGTTTTAAAACACCCTCAAAAACAGAAGTCATAAAACCACTGTATTTACAAGAGTGTACAATTACGCCATAAAAATAAGTTTTAGAACGGAGTTCGCATACACCATTGTACAGAAACAAGTCTTAAGTGATACTATAATAACACTAAGAGCTGTAATAAGTAAGTGTTCACATGCAAAATACAGCTTGTATACAGCTTTAACGATAAAACCAGATTAAAGTGTCACAAAATACTTAAGCTGTATAGTGGAGTTTTCATATTCTGTTTAAATACCCTAAGCTTTCGCGGATCCCTTAATACAGATTGAATAATTTTTTGACACTCTTGTAAGTCTCTAAAGGAACTCTAAGTTCTAAATAGGCTGTTATATGTATGTTGAAAACGCTTGCGTGCTGCTTGGGAAGTTTCATGCAAGGCTGTTAACTATTAATTTGTGAGCAATGCAACATTATTTTAATTAAATTCGATGTAATGAATACTTTAATCAATGCATGACACTTTGATTCCAATTTACATTTGAAGCGGCTCAGTGAGGTAGGTAATGGTGTTTAGTAGGTGCATACACATTTGTTAAGTCCAATGTATCTATAACGTTTATACACTGGACTTAACAAATGGCATGGAGCTTAACAAATGGAGCAAGTATCATCATCTTCAAGTGTCATCCGTGTGGTGCTGGACGTAAAAGAATAGCACCATCCATCCATCCTTCTTCCCGTGGGTGTCGTAGAAGGCGACTAAGGGACTTACTAGAGAATGGGCAGCAGCGTTCTCTATGCATTTGACCACCATACTGCGATCGCCAACCCGCCTGCCAAGCGTGGCGATTAGCGCAAGACCCCCTTTTTGGGGGAGGCTTATGACCAGCAGTGGACGTCTTACGGCTGAAATCATCATCATCTGCCTAGCCTTGTCCCAACTATGTTAGGATCGGCTTCAGTCTAAGCGGATGCAGCTGCCTATCTGACCGCCACAAACCAACTACTGGGTAATAGGCCCTCGGTACGATTAGTTGTCAGACTTTCGGTTATCTATAAATGATAAGCTGGCTGTCATTTGCCTTCGGCTGACCTATGCATAGCTACGATGCAGTCAAATATGGCTTATTAGTCGATTCGCGTTGGCAGGTTTTGTATTTTATGTAATAAAGTTAGTGTACTTTTTCCTTAACTTTTCGTTGTTACCTTAAGGTTTTATTCAAAACGTCCCAATTGCCTTAAACGTGTATCTGGAATTGTCGATTTGCCTAAAAATAAAGTAACTTCATGCGAGTCGCCTGTGTTTGAACGGCTCCATAATCAAGATTATAAAGCAACTGAGGAATTACTAACTCCTCCACAAAATAGTCCAACACTTACATATGACCCTTTTTTACCACTTACCATGCCACTTACCAACTGCCATGGCTCTCCTGGAAATCTCTTAATCGACTAAGGAACCAGGTGGGCTGCTGCCGGCACAACTTGGTCAGGTAGCGGTAGTCCGATGAGAGGCAGTAATAGCAATAGTATTTTTATTTGCATAAAACATGGTATATAAAGTTGTTTTAAGTACATTATAGAATATAAATGTTTAGCTTATATCATAGCACGCAAATATTGTTGGTTACATTTAAAAATGTTTCCCGTCAGTGAATTCTTTAAGGCTGTAAAAGTTATTCGGTTTTAACCATTCATATATTTATTTTTTGACCAATCTAAGTTCTAAAGTTTTTAAGTACAGTAGAATTTTATTGTACACTCGAACACACATGGCTAAACAGCTTTTATTATATTTTGCCAGTCTCGGTAAGTCACTTAATATAAGCCTGTGAGGATCTCGTCGATTTCGAGGATGTACATCCTCTACCTTTTTAAATAGGTCTTTATGCTTCTCAACAAACATGCATACTTCATAAATATAGAGAGCGGTAACAAACCAAGTTCTTTAAGTGCAAATGTGGGACCACATCGCAAACTATGCCCCACCTCATATCGTGCTCTCTTTGCAATAACTCCTGCACTATGAAAGACCTTTGCGAGGCCAACGATAACGCTGTCGAAGCGGCAGAATTCTGATCGAAGCTTGTTTGAGCTTAATTGGAATCAGTGACACTACGAAGAAGAACAAAACCACTTAGGTTTTGAAACTGTGAGTTTATCATTGATGTTTATGGTATGCCCTCTCCCTTCACATTTCTGATACTTACTGATAATATTTACATACCGTGTGGTGGGTCCCTGTGATCTGCTATATAGATATTCTTAATGCAGTCACCAGTCTCTCACAAACGAATGTCACATAGTTTTTAAGCTTTTATGCCATTGTTTGTGAAGAGGAAATCAATTATTTTAATCTAACAGAAAATATTATAATATTTAATTAATCAAATCGCCTGATAAGCCTCAAATATACACTTAGTAATAGTGACGCTTGTACGTCAATTTTTACACGGTCACGTTTTTATCATGTTTTTATAACCCTGAGACGTAAAAATACGTCTTATCAATTATTCAAACATTTTTAGATTTTTCTTATTATTCATTGCTAAATGATGAATTATTTTACACTTTTACATGTCAATCACATTTTTTATTTATATTAGATGAGGTCTTCGTTTCCTATTTGGCCACTCAGAGAAACAAGTAAAAAATAAAGTTAGTGACTCACATACTCTTTTAATATCCAGACATAATCTTTGTCAGTTCATGTGAAGACCATGTAGATTGATGTCTGAAGTGGTATTTTGAGGAAAGTACCATACAGATTGAGTGATGTCCAGTTTCCAGTCAGTGCATGAATTTTTAGTAATTGTGCAGCTCAACGTTGAAAAAATTCAGACGACTTTTGACACAAATTTACTCTTTACAAGGGTTAAATGATCTCTTTTTGAAATAAATAAATAGATCTTATCATTTTATGATGAGTCACAGCTTTTAGCGATGGAGGTGCCACGAAAAGCATGCTAAGCCATTGGTCCCGGGTAGTCAAAATCCCAAAAGTTTGACAACCAGTCTTACCAAGGGGTATTGTTTTACCTTTTAACTGGATTTTGAAGGTCAGATAAACAATCGCTCCATATAAAACACTGGTATTTAGCTGCATCCGGTTTTACTGGAAGCTCACCCCAAGTTACATAGTTCGGTAAAGGGTAAACAAATTGAAGTGAAAATCAACCAAAATGGTTGTAAACCAATTACGTGGTAGATTATACAACGTTTCCGTATATAGGAACGTATGCGTTCTTATTTCTTTCAGGTGTAATATACTTGTTGATTACAAATAAAAACACAACTCACTTTCTAATGCTGAATTTTAATCAACTTATTACAGTTACACTTGTACATATACACAGTATTAATCCTCGACCTCACAAGTCGACGGCCCAGCCGATAGTGCCCTCCTCCGGCAGTGTCTGCCTAAGGTGTCATTCTGACAACCGGAAGTCAGTAGTTCCATATTTAATAAAGATAATATTAAAAACATTCTTTTAACAGGAAGTCAAAGCAGTGTTTGCTAGAATATAATTAAATGACAACATTGTACACCCGAAGTTAATTCACGCTAACACGTAGTTGTTGCATCACGTTTTAAATAAAAAGTCATATTAAGAACAAACGAAACAATATATTGTTAATAGAAACACACAATGAGTATCACAAGTTAATCGCTACTTAAATAACAATGATTAAACATAGAGTCATGTGGGGTAAACGTACGCATTTTTTAGTAGATTGCTTCTAGAATAAAAGATTTTGTTAACTGAAAAGAAAAATACTTTTATTCTAATGTTATAAACATTTGTGAAGAAAAACAAAACATAAAATTTTAATTCTAACAATAATTATTACTTTTACTTAATAATTTAATCAACAAGGGAAATGCGGGTTTTTACCCGCATCGGTGGGAAAGTGTCCGCACGCCTTCGGTTAAGTGTACGCAACGTCGACAAAGAGTATGCACGTAAACTTAATTTGCTATAACCAGTCTTTTCCAGCCGTTTTATCCAATCTATTAGTTATTTTATTTATCTCCGCAAATTCAAAAAACAATGTTCTCAGTGCGTTCAAAGTGAGACCGTAGAACCTCTCGTTACTAGCTTTGCAATGGCTATACATTTCTTCCTGAAAACAAAATAATACTCCATTTTATTATTATCATATAGATAGTTACACAATAAACTTGATTGTATAACGATGGTGACAATGCTTTCATAAAAACCTGGAGAGCAGGGCAATCAGATGTAGTAAATAATAACATACCTCTTGTTCACGAATAAATGTTGTATCTTCCCATTGATATTGAAGTGGAATTTAGTTTCAGACGTTTTCTGAAAGTACTCTCATCGATACCAATTCAGCTTTTTTTTTCGATTTTCCCTCTTCCGTCAACTTTTGGCTGCATCAATCTGCTCTTGTGTACAGTACATTTCCTTATATATTTGCGAAGAATTTTTAGTCTAGAAGGTAAAAAAATATGACGGGGTAAGTATGCGCATTTTAATTACTGCGGACACTTACCCCTGGACACTTACCCCATCCCATCAAAGCAAATAAAAATAATACAATTTCGAAGTGTGACTTACCTTAGACAAAATACGTAGATTCACACAAAATATTGATTAATTTCTTCCGTTCCCAGTGACTTTGTTATTCAATCAGACTAATAATATGCCTTTAGTATGCAAATCAATTTCAAAGAAATAAATAGTAAATCCGTGTAAAAACAATATTGTTTCGTAAGTTTCCATAGAATTGTGCGACAAACCTGTGACGCAGTACTCTCGCGCGGTGGTCAAACGGGAACCATATTCGGCAGGTCTCAACCTGCTGTCATCCGTGGTTTTCGCTTAATGTTCACCGCGGACACTTATTCGCCGCGTACGTTTACCCCACATGACTCTACATAAACTTATGTTTACAAAACATACATAAACTTATGTTTATGTATGTTTTGTATGTTTAATCATTACAGACTTGATGTTATCATCAAGTCTGTAACCTACGAAGGGTTAGGCAGACAAACACATTTCGCTAGATATACTTACATACATAGTTTAAGTTAAAGTCAAATCATTTATTTTAATTACACAATATAAAATGCACTGTTAAATGTCAAAATGGAGAAGTTTATTGTTTTACAATATTTTGTACAGGACATTATCCTCTGTATCTCTCTCTCTCTCTCATATGTCCTCGGTGGGTTACCGCATTGTCGAGGCGTCGGGGCAAAATAAAGGTTATACAATGCGACGAAATGTCGACTTTAAGTAAGAATACTGGCAACATAAAAAAAAAAAAATATTTTTTCAAACTGATGAGCTGACTTTAGGTTTTGACTTTTGCCAATCTTTGACTAGCTATTATAGTACCTAAACTATTGGATTTATTTGGTTGATTTTTGTATGCAGACAGAGAACGTCATTAGATATACGAAGTTAAATTTATTCTAGTATGGTCGTCTGCACCTTGTATTACTATCCATTATGTTTATTGAATTGGGATTTTTTGTAAGATTGCACAAACTGTGCGAATATGCATATAATTATGCTAAAAATTTCCACATCAATAAAGCAAATGCCAGAGTTCAAATTCGCGATATTGTCATGTATGTCAAGCAACGGCTTATCATGAATTTGAACACCATCAATAAAATTGCATGACGAGACTTTTCTTGCCAGCGCTACAAAACAGGGTTTTGCTTTAGGTATGCTTAAAGCCGTCGAGCCTGTTTTTAAAATAAGAACAGAGAAAAAAAATCGAAAAAAAATTCTCTTTACAAAAATAACAGCTCAATCTGGTGCTATGTTGTCATTTTTGTATACAGGATAAGTTTTGAACCAGTGCGCAAATTGTAACTATGAAGTCAGTATATCATTCTAAACTCCCAGCACAGACATTTTTCGTTGGTTACACAAAAAAGAATCGGCTGTTTCATAGAAAAGGGCCAAAATGTACGGAACAGCTGATTTTGAAATGTCTGCGCTGGGGGGTCTAGAATGATGTGCTGGATTCATGGTTACAGTTTGCGCACTGGTTAAAAACTTATCCTGTATATTAAGAACTTCACTCAAATCGAAACAAAGTTGGAAATGCGAAAACTGGCTCACATCTCTAGGCTAGAACTAAACTTAGATTTCATTTTGTAATTAGACAGATAAAATTTTACCATTTCATTTGTCATCGTCCTCATTTCATTATATTCTTCATTTAAATATAAAGCAGGCATAGGTACCTGAGAAGGCTGTCTAATTTCTACCTGAATGCGGCCAGTCTTTAGAAAGGCATATGTTTCACGAGCATAATTAAATACCTTATACTTATACATTTAAAAGCGTTTTTCTCGTAACAACAAGTAACAAGAAGAAAAGGGTTTCTCCTCCTACATAGTAATATGGTTTCAATGATACTATGTTTCTAACACGAATCGTTTAGTTTGCGTAAACGTAAGGAATCTTTGCTCGTGAATGTACAGACGCCAGGACATCAAGCTACTCCAATCTGTCAAATTTCTTTGATAGATTTCAAACTTTATCACAAATGTATAAGGTTCATGTTCAATTGGGAAAAATTGACAGTTTGGGGTAGCTTGATGTGCTGGCGTCTGTACATTATCTTTACTTCCTTAAGATTTGATGTTGTCCATTCGAACGAATGTTCTCCCTTCGCAGCCTTCGCGTTTGATCATCTTCAGCATGATACCCTGGCCCTTTGGTTGTGTGACGAAGGTTCTAGGGTCAAATATCAGGGTTTCTGGCATGCCATGAGCCAGTTCCACTCTGTACTTCTTCAAGAACGTGATGAGACCAGACTTGACTTGCATCTTTGCGAAACGCATTCCTGAAAATAAAATAAATATTTTGTTAGTCTTTTATTACTTTTCAGAGGTATGAAAAACAGGGGAGTACAGTTCACCCATCCTCTATAGAAAAGAGAGGGTCTTCTGACCAGACGAGTATTGTGTCTCTTGGCCAACTGCTCGATGATTGATGTCGGGACGTTGTATCTTGTTGAGCAGCAAACTCTGCTTGCATGATGCAGGATTTTGCGTGACGTCAGTATTATGCATAGTTCGCATGTGGCGATGTAGATTATCCAAAAATTATCCTCAGCATTGATGGATAAAGTTGTATGGTACACACATGTATGTATAACGAATGTGTACATACGTATTTGTTTATGTTGTATATATACAAACTACAGAGCTGTTGATTCTCATTGCCGAAAGTCAAAGATTTGTAAGAACCATGCCAGTTTTGGGCAAAACTGGCATGGTTCTTACAAATCTTTGACTTGGGCGGAGCAACGCCGTGTCCTCGTGGAGGTGATCGGCGGCGGCGATCTCTCGCGTCCGACCCTGGTCCAGGCCACGGTACGGAGCGAGAGGGCATGGCTGGCAGTCGCCTCCTTCAGCGAAGCAGTTATGCTCGCAAAGAGGGAGGCGGCGCACGTGAGGGAGATGCAGTACATGCGCCCTCACAGCCGTGGCCTTCGCAGGAGACGCCCTGGGCGTCGGGAATCCCAGGCTGATTCCCGGCCACCGTAGGCACGGGCTTGCGGACGGCGAGTAATGGGTAGCTCGCTGTCCGGTAAGGACCAAGCCCGGGTCGACGGCGCGTTGTGTTCCACGCGCGCCTCAAAGAGATGTCAGCAGCAACAGATGGGGCCCGCAAGGGCCGATGCCTGCCGGGGGTGCGGGTTGTTCGAAAGAGATACCGCCGCCCCTGGCACACAGGCAACTGAGGGAACACGGGTGGGTTTTAGTCAGTAAAAGTCTGACACGCCCTCCCGCTCCACCCAGAGCGGGAGAAGTTATTTGATGATTTCCCACCCAAAAAAAAAAAAACCATGCCAGTTTTCTGACCTAAAAGCCTCCACTCCGAGAAAACATCTTAACTACCAAATTAATATCGCCAATAACGTTGTTGGACCAATACTGGCGATATGATAATTACAAAACAATGCTGCAATTTGTACTAAGGAAGGCAAAGTTTATTCTTGACAGCGCCAGGACATTTGAAGGAGAGATCTGGTAAACGATCTGGGTCCTATCCTGCGCTATATCACTGGCAAGTTGCAGGACCACATGATTCATAATACTGATGAATCAAAAGTAGCCTGCTTATCAGCTCTGTGACTGTCTGAACCGACCCTAATCTCAGGATCTAGCTACAATGAATGATGACCAATATGAATAAAGAAGTTTAAGAAATTATAATTACCTATACATAGTCTAGGACCTGATCCAAACGGAAAGAAAGTGTAAGGTTTAACATCGTCTTTATTTTCCGGCAGGAAACGTTCTGGCTTGTACTTGTGCGGCTCCGGGAAGTATTCAGGATTATGGTGCATGTGGTAGACTGGTACATGAACTCGGACCCCTACGTCTAGTTTCAGGCCCGTAGGGAGGACGTAGTCGTCCATGACCTCACGAGTGAGGATAGCTAGCACGGGGTACTTTCGAAGGGTCTCGTACATACAAGCTTCCAAGTAGGGCAGCTCATGCACACACTCGTAGTCCAGTTTGTTCCCATGACGCCGCAGGAACTCGTCCACCTCCTCGGCCGCTCGTTGCTGCACCTCTGGGTGTTTTGCAAGCTCAAACAGAGTGTAGCTCATGGTGGTCGCCGATGTCTCAAAACCCGCCGCGAAGAACTGAATGCACTGCGCAACCAACAAATTATCATCTACCTTAAATTGTACCTTCTTATCAGCGCCAGTCTTTGCGTTACTTATAGCGTCTCCAGTTATATAATCCTCGTTCTTTAAAGTCAGGACCAGGTCCACGAAGTCGTTCCTTAGCGATGGCTTGTAGCCTCTGCTTTCGAACATTCCTTTCAACAATTTGGTGAAGAATTGGTCTATCCTTGGATGAAAAACTCGAAGTCCTATTCGGTAGAAAATCGCAGGCCATATGGCCCTGAAATTCATATTGAAAGAACGATAGTTTGAAGCTTCGAATATTTCATTTCCCATAGATTTGAAAGGGTTATTTTCTTCTGGTCCCATAGTGTTGGCCTCCACTCCAAAAGCGGCGGAGCATATGCAGTCCATAGTGTACCTCGCACTGATGTCTCTTATTGCAATTACGTTAGACATGGCAATTTCATAGTCAAGCATATCTTCGAAGACCATGCTACACTTTTCAATCAAATAGTACATATTCTTCATCTTTGCGGAAGAAAAAAGTGGAGTTAGATTTTGTCGAACTATTTTCCACTTGTCGCCACCACTGAAAAATAGAGTTTGGGTGAGAAGTTCACTTTCAGAGTATTTGGTTGCTTCCCTGCCGTTGACGTAGTGGTAATCTTTAGTTAACACATGTTTGATGATCTCAGGACTGTGCACCACAAGAACAGGTTCCGTGCCGTAGAAAGCTCCGAAATAAGGTTGATCGGCGAACTTTTGGCAAAGTTTCTGCATCATCGTGCCCTGATACTCTTGTTGTAAAATGTATCTTCCGTAGTTGCCCAAAAAAGGCAATGGTTTATCGTAAGGCACTTTCTTTATTCTCCAGTAACCAAACTTTCTTTTTGATATTAAATATAATAAATAAAATATTATAGTCAGTAAGGACCCGAGAACGAGAAGGGCGTTCATCTTGGCACCCGTTTTGCTATCAACTGTGCCTCTAAATAGTGTTCAATAGTGTTCTGTGTCAGCTGAAATTTTTATCATGTTGATAAAAATATTATGAAAACATAGACGACCAATCTCTAGCCACTCGTAATCTGTATAAAATGTACTTTGTACTCTTAATCATAATCACCGGACTGACAAGAATGCAGATTATTACAGATATCATAATAAATTATGTTCGTAGTCTCGTCCTCATTTAGTACTTTGTAGTTTGCACTTTGCACAACTTGCTGTATCACAATTTCTAAAGATGAATGCAATCATCAAAAAATATTTGGTAATCTGTGGTCCGTCGTCTTAGGTGTGCTCTGTGGATAACTGTCATGTTCATTGTACTTTTTTGTGCCGCTCGCTGTGCACAGAATTTCGATTCACTAATCGTTAAGTTTTATTTCTGTAAATAAACTGGGAAAAAACAAACGGAAAAAACGGGATGAGGCCATGATCGAGCTAAGTGACGGTTACGAGATCTGAAAAAGCGGTTAAACGGTCAGAACCAGGCAGGACGACACCACTGTTGAGCTTTCACGAGAGGTTAGCCGATGACAGTTTTCGTCGACAATTAATAAATAATAGTTTATAAAAACTAAAAAAACACGCTTTAAAAACCAAACTAAAAAGTAGAAAATAATTTAATTCTATTAAAAAGCGTAGGGTGCTTTTTGAGGTATTTTTATAATCAATTAATATCAAGCACCCCACGCTTTTTAATAGAATTAAATTATTTTCTACTTTTTAGTTTGGTTTTTAAAGCGTGTTTTTTTAGTTTTTTTAAAACTATTATTTATTTTCTATTTTTTAGTTTTGCTAACCACAAAAGCGTGTTTTTTCTACTTTTTTTTAAATTATTGAATTGTCATAGGTCCTCGATAAGTCTACAAAGTTTAAATGAAATCTGACCGTTTAAAGTAGGTCAAAATAGCGTCCAAAGGAGTCGGTTACATACAAACAAACATACAAACATACAAGTGAAGCTAATATAAAGCGTGTAAAAAGCAATTCCACTGCATCTTTATGAGCTTTCACGAGAGGTTAGCCGATGACAATGTCGTAAATTGAAAAACATTTCGACTGTATCCTAAAAGCTTTCACGAGAGGTCAGCTATGGATTTATCAGTTTGAGCATAACACTGTGCGTTTGTTGCTTAGATGACTACGAAAGTCACTCTAGCCGAGCACGTTCAAGAAGTTGATCGTCGTATGAGCAAAGCCGACATAGTCAGACTCAAAGGAGCCGCACGCCTTGATGTCGCAGGTTATTATCTTCCTCACCGGATACTGAATACAGCGGTCATAGTATTTCACCTAATGTTGACACTCAAACAAAAAAGAAGGGGGAGCAGACTTGGAAGAGGCACCTCACCTCCCAACGGTTACCCCAGAGGTAGTACCGGTGGAAAACGCAATACCAGCCCACATCGAGGGCCTCCTGGGTCAAGAAGGCGTCCCACCGACCAATAACTCGATTGAGTTACATGAAAGTCTAACGAAACGTTGGATGGCCATTCTTCAAAACGGCCTTGAAACTGAAACTAAAACTAGCATCTTGTTAAGACATAATCCCCCAAAGAACTGTAGCCTATTAGTTCCACCACTTCTAAATGAAGAGGTAGCAGCTGCAATGAACGAGAATGGTGTTAAAAGAGACAAGATGATTACCGGAAACTAAACTGTGTTATCGGCAGCAATCACTACGATTGGCAAGGTACTAAACAGCATGATTGCAACGCATGAAAATGAACAGCACATTGGGAATTTGAGTGATACAGCTCGTCTACTATGACTTGTACCATGAAAATTCTACCACACAAAGATCCCTAATATTACTAGGACTAAACAAAGATTTAAAAGACTTAATGGAAAGTACCCCCATATGTAAATACCTGTTTGGGGACAAGGTCAATGCTGTCAAAGCTGTCAAGAAATCAAGGTTGGAGCTAGACAACACCTGCCCAGCAAAAAGTTCCTAAAAGGAATAATTTAAACTACCGAGGCCCACAACGACCACAGGTGCCACCTCCGAGTGGGCAAAAGCCGAGACCAAAGCAAACAGCACACCAGACATACTATTTCAACAAGCTGATGACACGGGGAGACGCTCTTCGTCGCCAGGGCCAGGATCGTCGCGGCCGCTAGATCAGGTACAAACCGGCAGACGTAAATATTTCTCAGACCATTGGGATAGTATCACTACTAATCCCACTATACACGTCAGAGGCTATTCCGTATCTGTAACCAATGTTCCTGTCCAAGCCATGGTGCCACAGAACAATCAGTTTACGGAAAAGGAAACTAACCTTATTTCTATAGAAATAGACAAATTGTTACAATTAGGTGCTATACAAAGGTGTTCAACTGTAAATGGCCAGTTTTTGTCCAGTATATTCTCACACCCTAAGACAGATGGTTCCTGGAGATTCTAATGAATCTGAAACTATTTAACAAATTTGTCTCTTCTACTCACTTTAAATTAGAGGACTTAAGAACAGCAACAAAACTCTTATGACCCCTGGATGCTTTATGGCCACAATTGACCTGAAGAACGCATACTATTTGATATCAATAAAAAAAATCTGATAGGAAATACTTCCGTTTCCTATTCCAAGACAAATTGCATGAATTGAAATGCCTTCCCTTTGGTCCTAGTACAGCACCATGTCTTTACTAAAGTTATGAAACCAGTAATGTGTCACCTGAGGTCATTCGGTCTATTGTCAGTAATTTACATCGATGATATTCTCTGCCTTGCTGACTCATATGAAAGATGTTTACAAAATGTGTTTACTACTAGGAAATTATTAGAAAGTCTGGGATTTATAATTAACATAGACAAAAGCTGCGGGCCAGCCTAAACAATACTGTCAGTATCTAGAGTTTACACTAAATTCTGTTCAGTTCTCCATAACACTACCACAGAAAAAAATATTATCTATATGTAAAACCTTAGGAAGGAGTTAAGTTATACATGCAAAATAATTGAATTCTCTCAACTCTTAGATACCCTTATAGTTGCATTCTTGGCTGTAGAATATAAAGTCATAAAACAATAGCCTGAAAAAATAATAATGAAAACTACGAGGCATACCTTACTGTATCAAACGAAATCAGATCAAATTTAGAATGGTGGTTATCCCATATCCATAGATATCATTATAAAATTAAACAATTTAATTTTTCTCTGGAAATATTCTCAGATGCTTCAAGAACAGGTTGGGGTTCAGTCTGTAACGGTGTTACAACTCATGGTCACTGGACAACAACACCACTGTTATAGCTCGTATGTTAATAGAATGGGGGGCACCCGCATTCAACATTTAAATAGTCTAGCACGAGAGTTATGGCAGTGGTGTGAGGAAAGGCAGCTATGGGTATATGCATCCTACATTAGTTCGAAAGACAACGCTGTGGCAGACCGAGAATCAAGTCAATCACTAAATTGCGTGAACCCGGGATTGATCTGCTTGCAAACAGATATAACAACAAGTGTAGAAATTATGTATCTTGGCTACCAGACCCGAATGCATACTCCATAGATGCTTTTACCATTAAATGGAATGGAATATTTTTCTATGCGTTTCCACCGTTTAACCTTATAAGTAAGTTGCTACAGAAAAGAATGACTGAGAAGGCAACGGGCATTGTTGTAGTTCCACGGTAGCCTGCACAACCATGGGATCCACATCCTTTTCACAAGAGCCGCAAACTGACTGCCGCCACATTATCAGGTGCGCGTTCCTAAGGAAAGGAATACCTCCTTCCTCAATGGACATAATGTTAGCTTCCTTGTCTAACAAAACCAGAAAACAGTACGAATCGGCCCTGAATCAGTGGATAATCTTCTGCAGGAGTCAAGATGTACATCACTTGTCGGACTCAGTAACGATGGTAATTTCGTTCTTAACATCTAAGTTTGAGGAAGGACTATCATATAGTTCACTGACCACCTTAAGGTCGGCAATCTCCTTAATCTTAGGCTCTCACTTGGGAACAGATAAGAGAGGCAAAATCCTAGACGTGGAAATGTTAATAGATAAATATCATATGGATATCCTATGTTTTTGTGAAACTTGGTTAAAACCAGATAGGATGTTGTTTAATGTTAATAATTTTTCAGTTGCCAGTGCGTACAACAGGTCTTCGATAGGGGGTGGTACTTTGATATTATGCAATAGTTGTTTTAGATATAAGGAGAGAAAGGATGCTTGCTCTGTTGATCGCTTATGTGAGGTAGCATGTGCGGAGGTTGAGGGCCTTTCTTATCTGTTTATTGACCACCAGCATCAAACTTGTCATCATTTTTGATAATAATGGAAGAAATATTAGGTAAACTTTTTAAAGATGATAAATTAGTCTTCGTGTGTGGTGACCTAAATATTGATCTATTAGTTAACTCACCAGAAAAATGTAAGCTTATCTCATTGTTTAAATCATTCAATTTAAAATGTATATTTAATGAAGCGACTAGAATAACAGCAACCACCGCTTCATGCATAGACAATGTATTTACTAATTGTAAAATAAAGGACTCGTCCTTAATAAGTGGCGTTAGGTCAGACCATAGTGGTCAGCTTGTATCGTTTGACTTAGATAAAAAGTTACACCTAGATAAAACCATTGAACTGAGACCTCTGACTAAAAATAAATTGGAAACGTTTAAAAATAATGTTCTTAGCAATCTCTCAACAGCAAGTTTTGATTCACAAGATCCCAATATAAACTATAGCATATTTTTTCTACAGTATGCCAAGAATTTAATAAAGCATATCCTTTAAAAAATGTTACAATCACTCCTAAACCAAAATTTAGCGAATGGGCCACAGCTGGCATTAGAAAAAGCAGAGATGTCTTATATAATTTGTACCATGAAAAATCACTGACTTCTGATCAGGCCCTTCATAATTATGTAAGAAACTATTCTAAGATATTCAAAAGAGTCTGCGCTCAAGCTAAATCTAAATTAATAAGTAACAAAATTAATATTTCTAAAAATAAAATAAAGGCTGTGTGGCAGGTAATTAACAAAGAAACTGGAAACACACAACAGCGAGATCAGAATGAGTTACGTCTAAAAATTGAAAATGAAACCAAAAGAGATTTCAGATAAGTTAAAAGTTGCTGAGACTGTAGAAAATTTCTTTACCAACATCCCAATAGAGGTTACGAAATCTCAACCCTCATCATCTGTATTAGCTGAATCTCTTCTTAAAGAAAATATCAGTAAGGACATTCCAAATTTTGAATTCAAACCCACAATAAAAACAGCATTTAAAAGTCTTAATTTAAAAAACACTGAAGACTTATGGGAGATTTCCGTTAAGGTTCTTGAAGGTATCATTGACACAATTACCCCTGTCCTAACAGGCATATTTAATCAATGTTTAGACAGCGGTACGTTTCCTGACTTAATGAAACATAGTAAAGTAGTACCAGTTTTTAATTCGGGTAGTAAGAGTGATCCCTCTAATTATACCTGTGCCTGTACCTATATCTGCATTGAGCAAAATTTATGAAAAAATTATGCTAGACCAGATGTTGTCACATTTTAACTCAAATGGGATTTTACATAGTCGACAGTTTGGTTTCACGAAAGGTAGGTTGACGACTGACGCGACTGACTGGGTAAAACTCGTCAGTGACATTTTGGAATCCTGGGAGAAGTCCCAGGATGCAATTGGCATTTTCTGTGACCTCTCAAAAGCGTTTGACTGCGTTGACCACAATACACTCTTCTGTAAATTACACCACTACGGAATTCGTGGACGAGCTGCTGATCTTGTACTTTCCTATTTATCAAACAGGCAGCAAAAAGTAAATGTTAACGGGGCAACGTCCTCGGGGTCTCTTGTTAAGATGGGCGTGCCTCAAGGTTAAATTTTTGGCCCTTTTTTATTTCTAGTTTATATTAATGACCTTCCTTACCTGATGGCAAACATCTCGCATATAATTTTATTCGCTGATGACACCTCTCTTATTTTTAGAATAGATAAAAAAGATACGGGTACACATGTCAACGATAGTCTAGCTGTTCTCTCGAAGTGGTTTGCGGCTAATAATCTTTTACTCAATGCGAACAAAACTAAATGTCTTAAGTTCTAATTACCAAATGTACCCCAAGTAGGGCTAAATTTAAAACTTGATGGCAAGAAACTAGATGCTATGTTGGAAACTGTATTTCTAGGAATTACTTTAGATTCAAAATTGCAATGGGGTGCCCACATTAGAGCTCTCTCAAGTAGATTAAGCTCAGCTGCTTACGCAGTAAGAAAAATAAGGCAGTTGACTGATGTAGCCACAGCTAGGTTAGTATACTTTGCTTATTTTCACAGTATTATGTCTTATGGCGTTCTGCTATGGGGATCGGCAGCTGACATAGATTCAGTTTTCATGTTACAAAAGAGGGCAATCCGCGCAATCTATAAAATGGGGCCTCGCTAGTCTCTTAGAAACAAATTCAATGAAATTAATATACTTAATCTGCCTTCTCTTTTTATCCTAGAAAATATCTTGTATGTTCGCAAAAACTTAGGTCTTTTCAAAAAAAGATGCGACTTCCATAATCTAAATACACGAAGTAAAGATGAAATTGTGATTCCAAAATTTAGATTAACTAAAACTAGCAAGTCATTTCTAATAAACAGTATCCGCTTCTATAACAAGTTGCCAAAGTCGGTTACAGAACTTAGCGATGAAAAGTTTAAAACTCACATCAAGCGTGTCCTTATCAAAAAAGCATATTTTATGACAAAAGACTACGTTGAAGACAGGGAAGTTTGGCATTAATTCCTTCTGCACATGTGGCTTCCCTGGTACCTCATTAACAGCATAACTTTGTGAGAGTCTATTAACTGCTTCCAAATTACAATGTTAATTTTTATTATATTTATTTTTTACACTTTCTGACATATTCTCGTCATTTTTGACATTAGACATCGCTTCAAATATCAACTATTTATTGTGATTCTCATAAAAATCATGTCTCTTTGTTTGAATGGGTTAATCTTACTAATGTAGATTCTTTTACATATTGTGAATGGGATAACATTGTAGGCCTTACAGATTAGATTTATAGACGATTTTCTATTCTTTATTTTCATTCCTCTAAGTACCTGGTATTTATTGACTAGCCTGCACTGTCCTCCCATACCTATTATCACTGTAATTTGAAAACATTGTAAAACCCAATTATTTTTAAAAGAGTAACCGTGGAGTTTCTTGCCGGCTCTTCTCCATAGGAAGCGACAAATTGGAACCGTGCACCTAGCTTCTGACGTTTCATAAGTGCCCTTGCAGGTTTATGTGAAATAAAATATTTTGATTGATTGATTGATTGAGAGTGACAAGGTTTTTTTTAAAGGTATTTACAAACTAAGGCCTAAGAAACCTAAATACGACAGTATGGGATCCCAAAAATGTCTCAAGATACCTATCAAATGTATTTCCTTATCAAGACCTTAGTTTGGAATTGCTTACTAAAAAAATTGTAACATTGCTAGCTCTAGTAACTGCGCATAGAATCCAAACTTTATCGCTTATTAATGTAGATTACTATCAACGAAGATAATATTGATATTAAAATCCCAGAATTGACTAAAACATTTTGACACAAACTTCAACCTTTTAATATTACCATTTTTCAAAGATAATATGAGCATATGTCCGTCTAAAACGTTACTTTGCTCGTTTGTATAACAGACAAATTGTCAGTGATCCAAACGTCTTTGCTAAAGCGGTGTGTTCAACAGATATTTCTTTGTTCAGAGTAACGCTCTGAAGTGTTTTGGTTAAGTACCTACATTAATACCTAGACAATAAGTCACTATTGAGGATGTAATAATAATAAGTAACCATTGAGACTGATTACTCTATAATGATGAGAGGACGAAGCTACCTCCTTTTCTGTTTATCAAATAAACATGTTGATTTATTAACACAACTTTCTTCTTTAAACATCTACATAGTACTAAATGAGGACGAGATTACGAACATAAATTAAATAGATCGGATTAACTTACCTAGTGACATCCGATCCTCAATTATGTAAAGTAATCTCGTCCTCATTGTATCCCAACCCTTCCCAGATGGGCGTCGGGAATCCCAGGCTGATTCCCGGCCACCGTAGGCACGGGCTTGCGGACGGCGAGTAATGGGTAGCTCGCTGTCCGGTAAGGACCAAGCCCGGGTCGACGGCGCGTTGTGTTCCACGCGCGCCTCAAAGAGATGTCAGCAGCAACAGAGGGGCCCGCAAGGGCCGATGCCTGCCGGGGGTGCGGGTTGTTCGAAAGAGATACCGCCCCCCTGGCACACAGGCAACTGAGGGAACACGGGTGGGTTTTAGTCAGTAAAAGTCAGACACGCCCTCCCGCTCCACCCAGAGCGGGAGAAGTTATTTGAAGATTTCCCAACCAGAAAAAAAAAAAAAAAAAAACCCTTCCCAGATTCTCATCTCTACCCCGTTCGGAAGTTGTGTATAAAAAATGTATGGCTATGTGTGTGTAATACTTTGAACTAATGAACATTACAGCTATCCACAGAGCATACATAAGACGACGGACCACAGACTATCAAATATTTTTTGATGATTGCATTCATCTTTAAAAATTGTGATACAGCGAGTTGTGCAAAGTGCAAACTACATAGTACTAAATGAGGACGAGATTACCTCACATAATTGAGGATCGGATGTCACTAGGTAAGTTTATCCGTTCTATTTATGACGGGTGTTTTATGACATTATTTATTTTTGATTTCGGAAATGTCAAACCGCTTTTCTGCGTTTTTGTAACGAAACCAGTTTCCTAATGTTTTACGGCTTATTTATATAAGTTGAGCTTCTTTTGATCATGGTTATTCGAAGAGCTAAAAAAGCAACTCATGTAAACCGTATGTTCTATGAGTTGCCGTCGTGGTAAAAGGATTAGCAAATCAGCGTGGAAACTCGCTGATATCCCAGGGTGCGCCGGACGTATGCTCGCTCAGTATATTTAAGTAGATACATCGTTCGGTATATTTATTTATTTATTTATTTATAACAATTGCTTTCTGAATTTACAGTAAACACCAAAGCACGCAGCAGGCCAACAACATCACAATTAACTAAAAAACTTCACGCAAACATTGAACATACCTTTACTGAGCTATACACAAATATGTCAACACCTGGCGTCTGAGCAATCAGGGCGTTCAGCAGATTGATCGCCTGGGTTGTGGGAGCATATCGAGCAGTATGAGTACGTACGTGAGTTGCCTTAGCTTAAATGGAAGTCTTTAAATATACTCCGGACTCAGGTAGGCCGAAGCAAAGAAAACCTGCCCAGGTGGAGATTTACAGGTGACAGCGCTCTGGAGTGAATATGTGGTGATGTCATTCAATGTGGCACTTAATATCGTCTCTTGCGTGTTCTACTGTCTGCACGCTTACGGCAGCTGATGGACGTTACTGAAGATTCCAAGCTCCTAGCCAAATTCTGGACTGACTATATATAGATTGACATTGACACGCGAAGAAGTAGAAGTAGTGTGTTCCTTAAGAGCGGTTATTCTGAAAATGGGCAACGTCGCAAATGACTGTCAAATATTTCAGTGTTTTGACTAATTTGGCATTATTACTGTGTGAAAATATGAAATATCGCTAACTATTTTTCATTTATTTATTATGAAATGCAGTAATTAATATCTTAACACCGCTTATTTAGTTTTAGATGTAAAAAAAGTACTTGGAAACTTTCCAAATGCCCTTTTTACGCCTAAAACGGTTACAACATCAAATTCAGTGTTATAATTGCAAATCATTATTGATATTTTAGGTCACTAGTTAGCAATATTTCACATTTCCATACAGTAATATTAACAAATTAATAACAACGGGTAAATATTTGACAGCTATTTGCGACGTTTCCAACTTTCAGAATAACCGCTCTTAACAGTCAAACGCATGCCAGTGGTGATACTTGAGCTACAGGAATTAATCTTGTCTATGCCAAATTATTCCTGGAATATTTAAAGGAGGAAGCGCCTGGGCATAGAGTTATAGTCTTTGCGCCTGGGTAACCAGAGAAATTCAAATTCTCTTACGTCTTTTGCAATACGATGGTTGTTCGGATATATGCTGAACCAAACGATGATTATAATTGTTGGATGGGGCTTACCCATCAGCCATAGCCATCAGCCCATAAGCCCACATCCTGACACTGACGGGCTACCGTAGCGCATCCTCCCATGTCAGTGCTAACACTTACTTAAGCTACGGGGAAATCTGGAATTACTCTTGTCAATACCGAATTGTTACTGTTATATTTTAACTACATATTATAAAACAAAGTCCCCGCCGCGTCTGTCTGTCTGATAGCAATAAACTCAAAAACTGCTGAACGGAATTTGTTAAAGTTTAGTTTAAATTGGTTAATGCGAGCGAAGCCGCTAGCAAAAGCTAGTAAATTAATATTTTAAACCTGACTTGGTTTGTGTACGTAATTTTCGGGTGACCACTGAAAATCAGCGCTGTGCTGCTGTGGGTCCCATAGCACAGCATCATGCTGAGTGGAAGCCTTCTTGTCACAGTCACGGCGTGCAGCTGCCGACTATTTATGTTTTATTATTATTATTTATTTAATACTTTAAGCACAAACATGTACAGAGGCGGACTTAATGCCATAGGCATTTTCTACCAGTCGAGCTTTGGGTGAGGCAGAGACAATCAGTGGTAGGTGCAATAAAATATATATACATAATTATATGCCTATCTATATATAAATATAAGCATAAATAAATATACATAAATAAACGAATTTACTTAAAACAAATGAGACAAACAATGAGAGAACATTATCGTTGTAATGATACTGCCAACTTCTTGCGAATATGCTCGCGAACTTTGATTTTGTAGGTCAATCGGTTGGTTGCCATTCTGATTTCTTGGGGGAGCGCATTCCACAGAGAGATAGATTGGACGAAAAAAGAAGAGTGAATGAAGTCTGTGTGGTGAGTGGGGCATTGAAGAAGACGATTATGCGATGAGCGTAGATTTTTATTGTGATTAGCGCAAATGTACTGAAAGTGGGGAGCTAGATAAATAGGGGAAGAGGGAGAATCAAGAAATGAGAACAAGGTGGTCAGCGCTCTTTGCTCTCTGCGCTGCCGTATGGGTAACCACTTAAGAAGGGACCGATGCGCAGAGACATAATCGTATTTACGCAGATTGAAAACAAATCGAATGCAGTTATTGAGAAGACGGTCAAGTTTATCGAGGAGATCTGTATTCAGGTCATAGTAGCACACATCACCATAGTCGATGATGGGGAAAATTAAGAACTGCACAAGCATTGTCTTCGTACTCGATGGTAGTAATTTTTGTGCTCCTGATTACATAATTTACAATCACAAGCACAGCAACGAACAGTATACATTGTTATCTATTTTGTTTTATTATTTTTCTTTATTATTCGGCATGAAAAATATATATGAAGTAGATAACCATCTTATCTTTTTTTTTTTGCCGCTGCTTTGTTTCTGTGACAAAAAAAAAATATTTTCCATATGCAGCAGATACTTATAGGGATTAAATATTCCTATTTAAGAGTAAATGTTAAAAATAATTAGAAAAACCAACGATCTAGTAGTTGGCTGAAAAAACAGTACTTTGATTTTGTACTTTTTTATTATTATTAATTATTTTCAACCTCGCAACAATAGTGACATACATATTACATATTGTATACATATTGTATACCCTGTGGGAATGTTACAGTGATACAATAATAGCTAATTATAAGAAACCCACACCACCACATAAACAATAAATAAATAAATATGAATATACCTATATGAATAAACTTTATAAAATTATCACAAAAAATATTTGAAATGCAGCTTTGTCTCTTCGCGCGGGATGAACGCTTTTAATGCTTTATTTTACTTCCCATCTAGAATAGAATAGCTCTTTATTTGTACAGAAAGTAGGTACATGTCACAGATGTTTAGTTTAAAATTATTCTTATATTAACTAGCTTAACTAGGCATGCAAACAATTTAAGCTATTTTTAACCGACTTCAAAAAAAGGAGGAGGTTCTCAATTCGACTGTATGTTTTTTTAATGTTTGTTACCTCATAACTTTCGACTGGGTGAACCGATTTTGATGATTCTTTTTATTTGAAAGCTCGTGCTTCCCGTGTAGTCCCATTTCAATTTCATATAGATCTGAGATGATGCGTTTCGGAGACAGACAACGGAACTCTTCAAAACATAACAGTAAATAAACCGCGATTGCTGCTATCGCATAAATATGCATTGTTTTGACCCCAAGGATGATGAAATTTCGAATTAGTGGGGTAGGTACTATAACTAAAAAGTGAAAAATAAAAACTTTTTCAAAAAAAAAAAAATTTCGGAAGGCAGTGACAAAAAAATTAAATACATATCCAAAGTCACTGCCTACAGAAATTAAAGTTATTTTTCACTTTGTAGTGTTTTTTCGGAAATCGGTTTTTTTTTTTTCAAAAAGTTTATTTTATTTTATTAAAACGTTTCTTAAGGAAACAACTTCAACAAACCCTTTTTTCTTTTTTTCAGTTCTCTAAACTTTCCGTTGAATAGTCAGGGAAATTAATTGCTAAGCGAATACTTCAATATACCGTGTTTTAACAATTACCTACAACTGTCAAAGAAAAACACCTGTTTTGATCTTAAAATAATTAAGTACGGACAATTTAAGATAATTATTTTTCCTGACTTTACATCACGTAAGGTTTTAATAGCACAAAGCTACCATTTAATAAACCATACACATTTATGACGATAGTACAAATGACAGTCACGAAGTTAATTGCACTTAAGTAGGGACGTTGCTACCATAACACATGATGTTTACATGTACTCGTAAGTAAATGACACGTAAGTGGACGAGTGCACTTTACATTATCTGTAGATAAACGTCATCGTCATCGTCGTTCGTTAGTTATTTATTTTACATAATATAACATCACGCCTCTGTTCCTCTGAATGGTTAGGCAGAGGTGTACCTACACACTCGGCGTTGTTGGAAAACATTTTTTAATATTGTCTCTGTCATTGTGCTATATAGTACATACTAATTCCATGCATTGTCGACATTGACAAAACAAGATGGCGGAGTTAATTTGCGATTTTGAGCACGCGCAGGCATAACCTTGAGCAGTAGTGGTCCAGTGGTAATGGGCCCGATTTGCGAGTTGTAGGTAATGGGTTCAAACCCAGGCAGGCACTTCAGTTTCTGTGAATAATTTCATCACCACTGCTTTCAAAACGGTGAAGAAAAACATCGTGAGGCGGTTTCCTCACGATGTTTTTCTTCACCGTTTTGTGTCATGTCCTAGAACCATAAATTTGAAGACATGTGTCGTCTACCAACTCCCACCGGGCTCGCGTAGAAACTACGGCCCACTCCCTCTCGAGGAGGAGTGTCGCAGGAGTGGGAACATGAAAGGCTGATTAGTCTGATTAAGGATCCGCTAGCATCTTTGCACGCATGAGTGATAACCTTGTAGCGTTGCATGTATGATTAGGTGCCCAACAACAGTTAACGAAAGATAATTCATTAAAATCTTTTCATAACACGGTGTTATCTAATCGTGTCCTACCAATTACATCTACTGGAATTAAAAAATGCCAAAGATATGGAAAGATAGACTTTTAATTACATAAAAACAATTTTGTTTTATTTTCACTGACTCAATTTCATGAACGAGAACCACCACAATTTTTATAAAATTACATTACCAGTTACCTCCATTAAATTTTCTCAAATTTAAATGTATACCTATGTCCACAGTCATCGAGTAAAGCCTGACAGAGTATTAGAGATACACAGTGTATCGATACAATTGAAAGAGATTTCAATATTCAATTAACAAAGGTACGTAAGATGGCGGCTATAAAATGCAAAAATGTTATGGATTTAAAATTTATAGTTTTCGAAGGCTTATGTCACTATTTCCGTTCAAGAGAGAGATGGAGCTATAGAGAACGAATTGATGACTCTTTGAAGTACCTCTCATGTCCTTCCTAATACTATGCTTGTGTCTTCTTTTCAACTCGAACGAATTTCCTCCCTTCCCAACCTTCTCGTTCAGTCAACTTCAACATGATACCCTGGTCCTTAGGTTGCGTCAGTAAGGTTCTAGAGTCTAAGGTCAAGGTCTCCGGCATGCCATCAGCCAGTTCCACTCTGTACTTCTTCAGGATGCTGATGAGACCTGACATAACTTGCATCTTTGCGAAACGCATTCCTGAAAAAGCAATAGATTGTGTAAGTATGGCAGTAATTTAATAGCAGTAGTTAGCACGCTCACACATGGCATACTTTTACACTAGTACCGGTAGTGGATTTGTCAAAGCCTCACTGTAGAGAATTTTTGAAAAAGCTCGTGTATCATTCTGTATCATTGAATTTCTAGTTTAGCGAGTAGGTGAAAAGTGTTTTTATTTTGTTTACAAGAAACTACGAAAACAAGGGGGCTTCTTCAGCTAACAAATAGTTTTGCAGTTTGGTAGAGGTAATATATTTTGTAAAAATGTATTTCTATGAATAAACATTTCATAGTATTCACGCGCTGATACAAGGCATGGGTACTTATTGTAGGTTCTACAATCGTTCAGATTATTTTGCCCTACGTTATTTAGATCTACGTTTTGTAGGACATGTGCGTCCATACATTGTATCCGTACTGTTACGATGATTGTATGCCATCTGCGTGCACTCGTGTCATTGGAGTATAGTCCTCTAAGCCGTCTTTCGGCCATTTTGCCAAATTTCAACAGAGACTAGCGTTTGGCGCAGGAGTTATTATAATGCACAAGTTTGTGCGCAGACAGGCGCGCTCTGTCTTCCCTCATTTTCATAGTGATAGGTCGGCAATCCGACACGACCAGAGAGAGATCAGGTGGAGACCAACGGCTTAACGTGCTTTCCTAGGCTCGGGGGCATTATACTGTCAACTTCCAAACTCTCAAGGAAAATCCCAATAACACTTTATGACCACGACACCAACAGGGCAATATACTAAGAAATCCAAGATGCGGCCTATGCGGCCACTGCCGCATAGGCTGGGCTATCTGTGCTGGCCGACTAGTTGCAGTCTACGTGGCCAGGACGATAACTACCTAATATTGTTCTTGGTTATGTAGCGCACGAGGTTTCTTAAGATTATGTAAGAAATTATACTTACCAATACATAGCCTGATGACAGACAATAACGTACAAAAATTCAAATATTTACCAATACATAGCCTGGGTCCAGATCCAAACGGCATAAATGTGTAAGGTTTAATTTCGTCTTTATTTTCAGGCAGGAACCGTTCTGGCTTGTACTTCTGCGGCTCTGGGAAGTATTCAGGATTGTGGTGCATGTGGTAGACTGGAATATGAACTTTGACACCTACGTCTAGTTTCAGGCCAGTAGGGAGCACGTAGTCGTCCATGACCTCGCGAGCAAGGTTGCCCAGTACGGGATACTTGCGGAGAGTCTCGTTCATACAAGCGTCCAAGTACGGCAGCTCATGCACACATTCGTAGTTCACTGTGTTCCCGTGAAGTCGCAGGAACTCGTCCACCTCTTCGGCCGCTCGTTGTTGCACCTCCTGGTGCTTTGCGAGCTCAAACAGAATGAAGCCCATAGTAGACGCCGATGTCTCAAAACCCGCCGCGAAGAACTGGACGCACTGCGCCACCAACAATTCATCATCCACCTTCAAATGTACCTTATTTTCAGCGCCAGTCTTGGCGTTACTTATAGCATCTCCAGTTATGTAATCCTCGTTCTTTAAAGTTAAGACCAGGTCCACGAAGTCGTTCCTAGGCGACGGCTTGTAGTCTCGGCTTTCGAACACTCCTTTCAACAATTTTGAGAAGAATTGGTCTATCGTTGGAGGAAAAACTCGTAGTCCCACTCGGTAGAAAATGGCAGGCCATATGGCCCTACAAATGATTTTGAGGCCACGATATGTTGAAGCCTCGAATATTTCAGTGGCCATGAAACTGAAGGGGTTATTTTCTTCTTGGGTCATGGTATTAGATTCCACTCCAAAAGCGGCGGAGCATATGCAGTCCATGGTGTACCTCGCGTTGATGTGTCTTATTTCGATGACTTTGGACATGCTAACTTCATGGTCGAGCAAATTTTCAAACACGATGTTACACTGTTCGATCAAATGGTACATATTTTTCATCTTTGCAGAGGAAAAGAGTGGAGTCAGATTTTGTCGAACTATCTTCCATTTGTCACCGGCACTAAAGAATAAAGTTTGGGTGACAAGTTCATTTTCTGAGTAGTCGGATGATTCTCTGCCATGGACGTAGTAGAAATCTTTAGTCGTCACATGTTTAATGATCTCGGGGCTGTGCACCACGAGAACAGGCTCCGTGCCGTAGAAAGCTCCAAAGTAAGGTTGATCGATGAACTTTTGGCAAAGTTTCTGTATCAAGTGACCGGGATATTCTTGCTGCAAAATGTATCTTCCGTAGTTGCCCAGCAGGGGCACTGGTTCAACGTAAGGCACATTCTTTTCTTTCCAATAACCGAACTTTTTTTTCGTTATTAAATATAATAAATAAAAGATTATACTTAATAAGAACACGAGAACGAGAACAGCGTTCATGTTGGGATCCGCGTAGTCGATAACTGCACGGAACTAGCATCTTACTTGAAACCATGATAATGATAAAGATTAACGCATACATATACAGTCTACTTAAATGCACACAACACACACAGTAATGAAATTAGCACCGAAACAGACCGGAATACTGATTACGTAACTTGCATTTAGATAACTTATATAGACGCGTACACTTTATTTATTACTGAAAGAATCACGTTCTCTTTTTTATTTTACTTGTTTTTATTTGATCCATTTCTGCTTCGATTTTTATGACTTAAGAAAACATCAATTTTAATTTGTAGGTACAGAGTGTACCTCAGAGAGTGTGCACGATGAGCTAATGCGCAGTCGGGTGATGGGATGCAACTCGTGGTTGGGGGTCTAAAATTTAAGTAAGTAATTAAAAATAAATATAAATTTAAGTAATTTAAGAAGCTAGTTTTATTATTTATTACTTATTTTCACTTTACTTCAACTATAGGTGTAGTCCTGGCTTTTGTACTACGAGTAGTAGTACCTGTATCAACTTATTCGTCGGTTTTATGTTTCGGGATATTTTTTCTACAGTTGGTGGGGGATTTTGTTTTTCAATTTTAATTTGAACCTACTTCGAAATATACCCATTTTGATAAAAAGAATTTTCAAAATCAGACTACTCAGTAAAAATCGTTTAGTCCACTCTCGACACCTCGACCCCCAATAATGAATGTGTACATTGGACCCCTGGCTATAGTTTAATCTCGACCCCTGGGGGTCGATAATGGATTTTTTTTTACAGCCAAGGTTTAGTTTCTTCTCAACCCCCGATCTGGTATGTACCTAACTGTACCAAAATATTAATTTTAGGTACTTACCGAACTAGGGATCGAAGGTGGACGAGGTATAGTGGCGTGCTTTGTATAAAAATCCAATCTCCGGGTCGAGTGTGAACTATGTTTAAGGGTTGAGAGGAAACAAATAAAACAGCCCTTTTTTAGGGGTCGAGGGGTCGAGAGTGGACTAAACGGTAAAAATATATATTCGTTGACTTGAAAACCGCCTTCATTTTTTTCGTCGGTTAAAAATTAAACACCTACTATAGTTTTTATAATCAATTAAGAATATGCAATAAATCATATTTAATTTTCGTTCTTTCATCTAAGGTATTATTGGGTCGTGTCTCGTAGTAACGAAGAAGAGAGGGCGCTACTGTGCGTAAACAAATATCTGCTCCGTGTATTTTAAAGTTTAAAAAATTGTTTAAGTGACAATATAGTTTATAAAAGTGGTTAAATTTGTGACAATTAGGAACCTGTAGTGATAAAAGTTCAAGTACGCGAGTTTTAGACATATACTACGAACTTTTTTAATATTACAAGTGCCAGAAGTTTTAACGTACAAAATTCAAACATACAACATGATAACAATTCCCCATTAAGCTGAGCCCAAAGATCGTCGTAGCCACCAGAAACAGTGTGATGAACCAAAACCCTAACTAAGGTACAATAGGGATTAAAAATTATAGTAAATAACTTTTTATACAAATCAGAAACTGTTTGTCATCCTGGCCAATTTCTCATAACAGCGCCATCTATCATCTAGTCAATGAATTAGCTCCTTAGTCATCGAACCATCGACTGACAGAAGTAATTAATTACACCGCTGCCCGCTAGATAACAGCACCAATACCAATACCAAAATTACTCAAAATGTCACAAATCTGCGCGGGTTGTACACAAGATCTTCCAACCAGCGAACATCTAACCTGCACATTATGCAGTTGCAAATACGATTTGGAGTGTGCAAACATCTCAAGAGACCATTTTAATGTAGCAATGAATGCAGACCATTAAAAAAACATGGAAATGTCAGGATTGCCGCTGCAAAATGCCCAAAATAGGAAACTCAAACACTCCTATACGTCCACAGATCTCCATTCACAACCAGCAAGTAACTTCACCCAATGAAGAAACCAACGTCACATTTAGAAAAAGAACTAGGTACATACCCCAGCAATGATACAACCACTTTTGAAGATCTCAGTTTACTAAGAGACACACTCCACTTAGATAACAAAAAATCTATAAATACCAACATACAATCTGAACTCTCATTGCAAAATCTGAGTGAAATTATTATTTTATTTTATTTTATTTATTATGGGACAATAAACAGCTACAATATAAAATGTTTACATAAAACAATAATACTTATAGTTTTAACAATATTGCAGCCCCCTACATTATCCGCATGTTAACAACATTAGGATTAGGTAAAAAGTGCCACTAGAGTATCATTTACTCAGATATTTTAAATAAAAATAAGAAAAATGATTATTAAAATACAATATTAAAATACAGTACAGTTAATTCATTAAGTATCTCAAAAGGGAAAAAAAAAGAATATAAATATCAATTTTTGGACAAAATTATACATTTGGGATTGTTCCTTAAATAATACATTACAATTCATTAATAAAAATAGTTAAAACGGTTGAAATGAACAAAATTTAGAATAAAGGACTCACACTATTTCTTATTATCATTAGATAAGATTTTAAAAACATTGGATTTAAATTTAGATTTGGAACATACAAAAATATCAATGTTAATGAAGTTGCGATTATACGATTCCACTATACGACGAACAGGGCAACGCAATCCTGAGTTAGTCCGACAGGTATTTACAGCGAACAATGTACCTGCGCGGACACTACGCTTATTTACAGTGCGGGGGACCACATAACGTAACTTACTCGTGAGATCAATGGAATCGAAGTGATTATGAACAATACCGTGTAGTATGTTAGCTTCTAGAAACTTACGTCTGGATTCTAATGTTAACATATTATATTTGCTTAGTAATTGTGAATACGACAAACCCCTTTTATAGCACCTAGCGTACATGGCGCGAAGAAACTTACGCTGGACTTTCTCGACCATATCTATATATTTCTTATAAAACGGGTTCCAGATTGGGACTGCATATTCGAGCTGCGAGCGTACAAGCGTCTTGTATAAGTAGAGATAGGTGGAGGGCCGTTTGAACTCAGTAGATGATCTCATGACAAAGCCATACATCTTATATGCATTATTAACAATTTTTTCTACGTGTTGACTAAGTGATAACTTATTGTCCAGTAGAACACCAAGATCTCTTACAATAGGGGTGTCACTTAGCAAGGCATTATTTAGCTTATACTTAAAATTTTTGATACATTTGTTTTTTGTGAAATTTATATAATGACATTTGGAGATGCTTAAGTGTAGTTTGTTGTCAAGACAGTATGCTGAGAGTCTATTTAAGTCTTCTTGAAACTTCAAACAGTCTTCTATAGTAGTAATAGTTTTAAAGGCTTTCAAATCATCAGCATACATAAGAAATTTAGTACTTAAGAAGCATTTCCAAATGTCATTTATATATATATTAAATAAGAGTGGTCCCAGGATTGAGCCCTGTGGAACACCAGAAGTTATAGATACTGTATCAGACTGATGGCCACTCACAACAACCTTCTGTGATCTATTTTTTATGTAGGATGAAAACCACCGTAGCAGGTTTCCCCGTATGCCATTATATGCAATTTTATTAAGCAAAATAATTATGAATCGTTTGAAAGAAAATAATGAATCAATAATATTCGAACTACGAAGCACTATACAAATAGAAATTAACAACGCTATTGCAAAACTCACAGAAGATCTCGAGCAAAAAAGCAATTACCTATCAAAACAAAATGATCAAAGAAAACTAGAATGAGAAAAAGTTAACACTAAAATAGAAAACCTTATAAAAGAAAAGGTTATGGTCTTTTATAAGGTTTTTTTATCAGAAATAAAATCAAAATACGCTTCTCCAGTTGTTAAATGCACGGAAAGTAATTCAAAGAAGATAGTCCTGTACGGCTTCCCCGAGTACTTTAAAGAGCCGGAAGTTGATCTGCACGACAGAGTAACTGATATGTTTCAAGACATTTTGCAAGTTGACTTATGGGGTTATATAGAAAATATGCATAGATTAGGCAGAAATAATACTATTACCCGACCATTGGAAATAGAATTAATTAGCAAAAGAATGGCAAAGTGCATCATCAAAAATTGCCACCATTTTCAAGGTACAAGACTATCCGTATCCGAATTTTTAGATAAAAATGCACGTAAAGAAAGGCAACTAATGCGGGAAGAAATGTTAAAAGCAAGAAAGAAAGACTTATTTTCAGTGATTCGAAACAACCAATTATATATCGAGGGAGAAATAATAAATATACGGTACAAAACCAACCAACATAACTACAAAACAGATGAGACAAATAGTATTACAAAAATAACCCAAACCAATAGAAGCAGCAGCAGCAACGACCAACACAAGGAAACAATTAGTAACGTATATACAGAAAATAACTCCTTTCGTAATCACAGGACAACAATTTAACATTTTATTTCAAAATATACAAAGTATCTGCAATAAACAACACATACTTGAAGCTTTCATTGAAGAAAACCCAATATATAATGCAATATGCTTATCCGAGACCTGGTTATCGAAAGAAAAACAAACAATGATACATTTTAGCGGGTATAAAATTGCTGCATCGTACTGCCGAAACACGCGAGGAGGTGGCGGCGTCTGCATCCTGCTCCAAGAACATATCGATTTTAGAGAGAGTAATGATATCACGGATATGTCCATAATATATGTAATAGAATTATGTGCATTAGAATTACCCAAAGAAAATATATGATTACTAGTGATTTATTGGAATAAAAGGGAGGAAGATATATTTATAAGTCAATTAAAAAATATTTTAAACTATGGAAACAACAAATATTACAAATTCGATATTGTCATAGGCAGAGATTTTAATATAAATATTTTAGAGAACAACAAGAAAAATAGTCAATTCATAGATCTAATGCTTGAGTTTAAACTTACACAACACATTAGAAAATCCACTCGAATTACTCAAACTACATCTACATGCTTAGATTTAATATTTACAAACTTTAACACTAACAAAATATTTACAACCGTAGAGGAATTTGGTTTCTCAGACCATAGCGGAACAGTAATACAAATCTCCATACCACATGTAACCACAACACAACCAACTTGGTACGTCAAAAAGAGATTATTTAACGATATAAATATATTAAAGTTTAAGTCTTCATTACAAGCCATAGACTGGAACAAAATAATAAAAGCCCAAAACATGAATGACAACTATAAAGCATATAACCATACGCTAACCAATGTCCTGAATAAATGTATACCTTTACGTAAAATTAAAATAAAATCTATTTTCCAGAAAAAATGGTTAACCAAAGGTATCAAAACTTCCTGCAAAAATAAGTTGATTATTAAATACACTTACACTTAAATCAAAGAACCCAATACTATCACAATACTATAAAAAATATGAAAAAATATTTAAAAAACAGTAACAACAGCAAAAAAAACTACAATATATTGACAAAATAAAAAAATCTAATAACAAAGTCAAGACAATGTGGAATATAATAAACGAGCGGACCAATAAAACAATAAAAAAGACAAGATTAACATAAAACTACAAACAAATAACAACTCAACAACCTCGGAGCCAAAACAAGTAGCCAACATGTTTAACAACTATTTTGCATCCATCGGCGAGGGTAGTCCGGTGCAAGTAAACGATGAGTTGAAAAGTATCCCAGTGTTCTCATCTACCGAAAATACAATGTTCCTCGCTCCTGTAGAACCCTACGAAATAAATATCATTTTAAAAAACTTAAAAAATAAAAAATGTCACGGCATAGACGATCATCCACCCTGTTTACTTAGACAATGCGCTGATGAGCTAACATTACCACCCATTGTATAAATTAATAAACCAGTCTTTTGAAGAAGGCGTATTCCCTGATCAGCTGAAAATAGCTTTAGTGAAACCTGTACATACAAATATTACAAAACAGAGCCAAGTAATTACCGTCCTATAGCTCTACTGCCCACAGTTTCGAAGATTTTCGAGAAAGCTATGTGTAATCGCGTGTACACTTTCTGCGAAAAATATAAAATATTTGATGATTGCCAAAATGGCTTTCGGAAAAATCGATCAACATCATTAGCAGTCTATAAATTCATACAGGAAGCCTTAAACATAATAAATAATAAAAAATACGCAGTAGGTCTAATGCTTGATATGACCAAAGCCTACGATAAAGTACAGTATGGCATTTTACTAAACAAACTCTATAGGATAGGGATCCGCGGAAAATCACATGAATGGTTTAAATCTTATCTACAAAATAGAGCCCAGTTAGTAGAAATAGAATACTTTAATAACAAAATGAACGAACTTCAAAAGTTCCACTCTGACAGAAAGGCGATAAACGCATCAATACGTCAAGGATGTGTTATTGGATGTTTTCTATTTCTCGTCTACATAAACGATATCCCAAAATTCAGAGCAGAATCCGGACCATGCGTTTTGTTTGCGGACGATATCTCCATTTTCATCCCATGTCATGACAACCTAAACCTCAACAGTACCATTAACGATATATTTAGCAAAATAATAACCTGGATGAACCAACACAACCTCGAAATTAACTTTACAAAGACTAAACTCATAACCTTCCATCCCCGCCAAAAAAATCCTCTAAATGTAGTTTTTCTTTTAATAATTGTATACTAGAAACAGTCAACGAGTTCACATTACTAGGCATAACCATAGACAAGAATATGAATTGGAAGTCACACGTACAAAAAATTAAATCAAAACTTTCAAAATTCTTATATGCTTTTCGCGAAGTTAAAAAAACTACAAATTTACAGACTGCCCTCGTAACATACTACGCCTATGCATATGCATGGCTAAGTTACGGCATAATAATGTGGGGTAACAGCACAGATGCACCTACACTGTTTACATTACAAAATAAATTTATCCGTATCTTAGTAAATATACAACAGATAGATAGCTGCAAACCCCATTTTATAAATTTAAATATCCTAACTCTGCCTTGTATATATATATTTGAAATCTGGTTATGTCAATAAAAATATATAGTAATGTACCAAAATCAATTAGAAAAGAAAAAAAAACTCCATCTATTCAATAACAAATTAAAAAATATGTTAATAAGTAAATGTTATTATAGTGTCTACGAATATTTAAATGATAAATCCCTAAAACTAATTTAGAATACCCAAACGTTTCTTTCTATTGTTAATTTTTATTGTGTTTAGAATAACTTAGATTATAAGATAAACTATAGGTTCAATCTCTACCTTCTAAATTTCTTTTGCTGTGCCCGACAGGGTCCACGATTGTGTCGTAAAGCTAATGTTTACCACCTAAGCATATACATTGTGGAATGCAATAAACTATTGAGCATTGAGTAACATTTATCAAATAATCAGGGGGTGTCACTTTTTGCGAAACATTTTAATGCGAAGGTCTTTTAATTCACTGGGTAATTTGTTAAATAATTTTAAACAATATTTGTTTTTACATTAGACAACTGAAGGCTATCGGGATCATCATCATCTCTGCCTAGCCTTGTCCGAACTATGTTGGGGTCGGCTTCCAGTCTAACCGGATCAGCTGCATCCGATAGGACTGGAAGCCGACCAATACTATTCATTGATCCAATATTACTATCGGAAGCCTGTTGGGATAGCGGGTATTAAATTTGCAATACTCAACAAAAGATAAATTGCGAAAGGTGATTTACCAAAACAGCAAATCTTAAGAAAAAAAAAAAACTAAGCAAACAGCTCATCTTACTGACAGCACTGTCTGTGTATAGGTACATAAACAGTGCTTTAGGTAAGTGAAGTTTCTTAACAAAAGTGTATTAAAAAATAAGCAAACCGACTTCCAAAAAAAAAATACAACAAAATGAAAAATAAGTCGGTGAATTTTATTTTGTATTTTCGTTTTCATTTCTTAAAGGCTGACACACCCTCCCGCTCCGCCCAGAGCGAGAGAAGTTATTTGATGATTCCCCAACCTTAAAAAAAAAAACTGCAATTTGGCGGTCCCAGCACAGTCAATGGACGCTCCGATCACTATCTAATTATGATAAAAATCAATGATCGTGATCTATATACAAATTAATAATCAAGATATTTTTTTATCAAGATTCTTGTTATTTGTGACAACTAAGTTTAAAAGTATACGTTCGCTAAAAAAAACAGGTTGTCTATACATTTTTTCGACTAAGAACAGTATTGTATGGAACAGCAGGCTCTTCTTTCGTGACACCATGGACGGTTTCAAAGTAAAACTGGGGCAAAATGATGTTTTTACTTAACGCGTCCTCTACAGGACTCATTGTAATAGCCTGACAGTAGGAATGGTTCAACATCATTCTTTTTTTTTATTACTAAATGGGCCTGCTGTTGACCTCGATCACGCCTGTTAGAAAGCGATTGATGAGGTCTATGATGGATCGAGCGTGCCCAGAAAATGCCTGTTCACTCTTGTTTTGAAGGTAGACGGGTTAAATGTGGAAGGGAACACAGACGCAGGCAGAGAGTTCCACACTTTGGCTGTGCGCATAATAAATGTGGAGGAATAGCGTTGAGTACGACTGGTCGGGATATCAACCAAGTGCGGATGGTACCCTGCAGTGCGTCTGGTAGTCCGGTAGGAAAAGGGCGATGGTGAGATCAAGTCGTGGAGCTCCTGCGCACACTCTTCGAAGGACAGCCTGTAGAAGACCGATAGGCGAGCAACATTACGCCGATGAGCTAAGCTGTGAAATGCTTCAAAGGCGACGAAACGTTGACGGCTATGCAGCCGTCAACGATTCGTCGCCTTTGAGCATTTTTGCTCTGCGTTCCACCGAGTCAAGGGCAGTAAGCTGGTATTTTGCTGAGCCATCTCATAAGTGGTTGCAATACTCCACACAAGATCGCACTTGACGCGTTATTTACGTTGTTGAGCAAACACATTTTTGGAACATATAAAGGATTAGCAATATCTTTCAAAAAGGTTTAGCTTCTGATTGAAAGCGTGGTACGCAATTAAGGTTGCTAGTATTGCGGTACTAAAAATCAAAGTTCTTTAATGTTTATGTCTAGTTTTCTGTTCGAACGAATGATTTCCGTTCCCAGACTTCGCGTTCCATCATCTTAAGCATAATACCCGGTCCTTAGGCTGTATCAATATGGTTCTTGCGTCGAACGTGATGGTCTCCGGTATGTGTAGTAAGGTTTAACATCGTCCTTTTTTTCAGGCAGGAATCTTTCTGGCTTGTACTTCTGTGGCTCCGGAAAGTAATCAGGATTGTGGTGAATGTGGTAGACTGGGATATGGACGCGGACACCTACGTCTAGTTTCAAGCCCGTAGGGAGAACGAAGTCGTCCATGATCTCACGGGTAAGGTTCCCCAGAACAGGGTACTTGCGGAGTGTCTCGTGCATACAGGCGTCCAAGTAAGGTAGCTCATGCACACACTCGTAATTTAGTTTGTTCCCGTGACGTCGCAGGAACTCGTCCACCTCATCGGTCGCTCGTTGCTGCACCTCCGGGTGCTTTGCAAGCTCATACAAAGTGAAGCTCATGGTAGTCGCTGATGTTTCAAAACTCGCTGCAAAGGACTCGACACACAGCCCCACCAACAATTCATCATCCACCTTCAACTGTATTGAAGGTGGATGATGAATTGTACTTGTTATCAGTATTAATACTAGTGTAATGAACTTGTACTTCTTATCGTGTTCTGGTGTCAAAGCGGCTAACGCATTTGCGCAGTATTTTTCTGGCGTATTTCTACCTGATACACCTGAGTTGGACCCTAGAAAAATAAACGTAAGTAGTAAGGGAGATAACATTCCTCTTCCCTTTTTAACCCAATCGGATGTAAATAAGGCGATAGCTAAACTTAAACCCTGTAGCTCGGTTGGCCCTGACAACATTCCACCCTATATCCTCAAGGGATACCATGATATCTTAGCTGTCCCTCTATGTCATGTCTTCAACCTCGCCCTTCAGTCAGGCGTATACCCTAAGCAATTGAAAACTTCCCGAGTCACACCAATTCCTAAAACAAGTGATAAAACATCAGTGGAGGAACACAGACCCGTTGCTATCCTGCCTACTATTGCCAAGGTTTTCGAGCACATATCCACTCTTTTATTTTCAATCATGTAAATATGTCCTTGTCTGATGCCCAACATGGTTTTCGGCCGGGCCGCTCCGTAAATTCGAACTTACTGATTCACGTGGACTTCATTTCCCGTGGGTTGGACATCGGTGGGCTGGTTGACGCTCTATATTTCGATTTCCGGAAAGCATTCGACAGAGTTGACAACGATGTACTTTTGACAAAGCTCGGGGCCATCGGTTTCTCGTCCGGGCTTCTTGACTTCTTTTCCGATTACCTGCGCGATCGCAAACAGTTTGTAAGGCATGGCTGCTTCGAGTCCAAGCCTTACAACACACGCTCGGGCGTAAGTCAGGGATCCGTATTGGGGCCGCCTCTGTTCCTGATCATGATCAACGACCTAATAACTAATGTTAAGTTTGCCAAATGTCTACTATATGCCGACGACCTCAAGTTGGTCGCAAAAATCCGAACGGACGAGGATTGCAAACTCCTACAAAGGGATATTGACGCCATCTATGAATGGAGCATTGTGAACAAATTGTTTTTCAATACAAGCAAATGCTATGTCATGACATACGGTAGAGGGTTGCGACCAATTCAATGCAACTATAGTTTGGGTGGTGATGTAATTACTCGGGCCACCATCATAAAAGATCTGGGAGTGACTTTCGATCGTGGTCTGACATTTAGAGACCACGTTTCTATCCTTGCGAAGGAATCTTTCAGGCGCTTGGGATTTGTTTTAAGGAATGCTCGTGACTTTCACAATCCAAATATTATTAGGCTGTTGTACACTGCTTTGGTTCGCAGCAAACTGGAGTCCAGTGCCTGTGTTTGGCATCCCTATGCCGCGACTCAAACTCTGATGCTGGAAAAGGTACACAAAACTTTCCTAAGATGCCTGTTCCAAAGGTTATATCATTTCTTTCCTTACATGTACCCTACCAACTATCTTTTAGGGACGTTGGGTTTTAACTCACTAGAGGTGAGAAGAGGTCTTGATCAGCTCACGGTAGCCTGTAAGACATTACGGGGACGTATTGACTGCCCAGAGCTCCTTGGCCTTTCCTGCCGATTATTTGTGCCCGACAAATACATCGGACACCGTCAGAGCCGCCGGCACAATCTGTTTGCGCAACTGCCATGTAAAACTGTAGCCAGAGCAGAATCCCCACTCTGTCGTACCTTAAAGATGCTAAATGCCCTTCTGATTGCCCACCCTGAATGTGATGTGTTTGCGGATGAATGGAATAAAATTATGCGTATATGTCTGGTGTTCTGCGAGGGAAAGTATGCAAGGAAGTCCACTGTTCCATGTTAGTTTTTAATTTAATCGTAATCAAAAATCAAAATCGTAATAATATTGTTTCTACGTTAATTAATGTAATTGGTGTTACCGTTTTAATTAACTATAAATAAATAAATAAATAAATAAATATCAGCGCCAGACTGTGCGTTACTTATACTGTCTCCAGTTACATAATCCTCTTTTATTTAAATTCAGGACCAGGTCCACGAAGTTATTTCTCGGTGATGGCTTGTAGTCTCGGCTTTCGAACACTCCTTTCAGCAATTTCGAGAAAAAATGATGTATCGTTGGAGGGAAAAGTTGGAGACAGAAACCACTAGACCATCACGACAGTGCAATGCATATGGTCAGTAAAAACAAAACAAATTATGAAATGAACTGTACTCATTTATTATTGTTCGAAATTTTAAGTGCAAATTAATAAATGTTAGTAATCACAGAAAATGATGTGTTTACGAAGACAAGTACACTTTTATAAAGAACTAAAAATGGCACACTGCCGCAGCAGTAATTGATTAATCATAACGACTTTCATGATGGTTAAATATAATTATTTATTTTCAATATGTTACTGAAAGGAACATCTGCCTCCCGGGCGTGATCTGCAGTGGCTTAATGGAAAGCTCTCAATCGATTGCGTACCTAAGTAGGCCGCTGTAGACACAAGCTTTCGAACTGGGAGATTACTGACCCATCCAACGCCCAGTGCGAGTGCGGTGCTTCTGATCAGACCATGCCCCACTTGCTGGAGTGTCCTAAGCGCACGTTCACCTGCACCTCGGATGACCTAAAGAATGTCACTGATGCCGCAATTAACATGGCCACCTACTGAGCTAAAACTATATAAAGTGTACGAGGACCATCAACACGAAAAGACAAAGACCGAAAAACAAAAATAAAGTAGTAAATTTCTAACAGTAGGCCAACTAATTTACAAAACCTTACGCAAATGAACAATACTAGCTGCGCCCCGCGATTTTAGCCACATACGTCTCGATCCCGTTTGCCACGGGATAAAAAGTATGCTATATCCTAATCTCGGCCATGGTCTACCCATCTGCCAAATTTCAGCCGTTTTAGCGTGAACGCGTAACAAACAAACATACAAAAATAAACACAAATCGTTTTTCTTTAACCTAACTAATATTAGTTTAGATGACGTCAATTTTTCTCAAGTAATGTCAAATGTTTGGGCGATGAACCACAGTTAGCACCAATACTTTCTCAAATATATAGTTTATTTCTCGATGTTTACTCCTCGATCTAAACTTCTCCCCTCCCAGCCTTCGCGTTCAATCGCCTTAAGCATGACACCCTGGTTCCAGGGTTGTATCGTTATGGTCCTTGGGTCAAAGGTCAGAGTCTCCGGCATGCCATCAGCCAGTTCCACTCTGTACTTCTTCAGGAACGTGATGAGACCAGAGAGCATTTGCATCTTCGCGAAACGCATTCCTGAAAAATAAACAATATTACTTTTAAATAATTTTATAGGCACTTTTTCGAAAGTCAATGTCTCATAAGAGGAGCCTCCAAAACACTTGGAAGTGGTCAAAATTAGGTATACAATCGACTTGTATGTATAAAACTCTATGGCCCCTTGAACCCAAACCTGTCAAGGCTGGGCATATGATGACCAATACATACATATCTAAGCAGCCTAAAATGTTCCCACTGCTGGGACACAGGCCTCCTCTCTTTGAGTGGGAGTGGGCCATAATTCACCACGCGGGTCCAGTGCGGGTTTGGTAGGTGTCACAAGTCTCCGAATTTTGACTGATAACAATGATGACGGATGACTAACAATATCGTACAAAAATTCAAATATTTACCAATACATAGCCTGGGTCCAGATCCAAACGGCATAAATGTGTAAGGTTTAATTTCGTCTTTATTTTCAGGCAGGAACCGTTCTGGCTTATACTTGTGTGGCTCTGGGAAGTATTCAGGATTGTGGTGCATGTGGTAGACTGGAATGTGGACTCGGACCCCTGCGTCTAGTTTCAGGCCCGTAGGGAGGACATATGTTTCCATGACCTCACGCGTGAGATTCCCTAGAACCGGGTATTTGCGAAGAGTCTCGTACATACAAGCCTCCAAATAAGGCAGCTCATTCGCGCACTCATAGTTCAGTTTGTTCCCGTGACGTCGCAGGAACTCGTCTACCTCCGCGGCCGCTCGTTGCTGCACCTCCGGGTGCTTAGCCATCTCAAACAATGTGAAGCTCATGGTGGTAGCTGATGTATCGAAACCCGCCGCAAAGAAAACTATGCACTGCGCCACCAACAAGTCATCATCCACCTTCAACTGTATCTTCTTATCAGCGCCAGTCTTTGCGTTACTTATACTGTCCCCAGTTATGTAATCCTCTTTCCTTAAAGTCAGGACCAGATCCACGAAATCGTTTCTCGATGATGGCTTGTAATCTCGGCTTTGGAACACTTCTTTCAGCAGTTTTGAAAAGAATTTATCTATGATTGAAGGGAAAATTTGCAGTCCCAAACGATAGAAAATGGCAGGCCAGATAGATCTGAATGAGAGTTTGAAACCACGATAGTTTGTTGCTTCAAAAATTTTAGGTGCTATAATCTTAAAGGGGTTATTTTCCTCGGGTGCCATGGTGTTGGACTCTACACCGAAAGCGCATGAGCTAATGCAGTCCATGGTGTACCTCGCAGTAATTTGCCTCACTTCGATGACGTCAGACATGCCAATTTCATAGTCGAGCATATCTTCGAAGACGATACCACACTTTTCTATCAAATAGTACATGTTCTTCATCTTTGCGGAAGAAAAGAGTGGTGTTAGATTTTGTCGGGCTACTTTCCAATTATCGCCGCCACTGAAGAACAGGTTTTGTGTAACAACTTCCCTATCGCTGTAGTTAGTTACTTCCCTGCCGTTGAAGTAGTAGAAATCTTTAGTCATCACTTGCTTGATGATCTCGGGGCTGTGCACCACGAGGACAGGCTCAGTGCCGAAGAAAGCTCCAAAATAAGGCTGATCGATGAACTTTTGACATAGTTTTTGTATTAACTGACCAGAATACTCCTGTAGCAAGATAAGTCTTCCGTAGTTGCCCAGTAGGGGCAGTGGTTTCACGTAAGGCACATTCTTCTCTTTCCAGTATCCGAACTTTTTTGTCGTAATATAATATAATAAATAAAATATGATTGTTGACAAGAACGTGACAATGAGCTGGGCGATCATTATGCTACCCGCAGTGCTGACAACTGTTGCCCGAGAGATAGATATCTGCCTTTTTATAGATATCTTTATCAACGTGATTCGGCAGTCTGCGGGATTTATCTTATCACTGTGACACTGCACCAGAACCCGTTTATTTCAAGTTCCAATTACGATTATGCGCACCTCAGAGACAAACTGATAAAAATGAATTGCATTGCAACATTAATGTTTTTAATCGCGAGATAAGTTTTATCAAGATAAAACGCAAGCACTAAGACTGACGAAAATAATTCGTATCTAAAATATGCCAAATCACTGTATTTTTACTAAACGTAAGAGTTATGCAACGGTCGGAAACTCACTGGCTATATATAGGCAGATAACATCGAACCACCTTGAAATATTTGTTTAGTATCGACACAAAAACGATTGACACCGAGACAGTCACGTTGGACGACAATGCTTTTATTGTTTGTTTTGTTTTACCTAAACCATTAATATTTCATTCATTTATTTCCTTTAGTCCAGACTGCCTTTTTCTCTTTCTTTTTGTTCTTTTTGCGTTAATACTTTGTTCGTTTCTCCCATATTTATTTATTACTATAAGCACACAAATGTATATAAATAGGAGGACTTAATGCCATAGCAATTTCTACCAGTCAACCTTTGGCTGATGTAAAAACAAACAGTGTTAGGCGCACTTACGAATAACGTGAAAGAAATATTTATGCAAATATAAGCACACATAGAAAATATTAAAACAAATAAAACAAACTATGGGAAAATGTTAACGTTGTGATGATACTGTCAGGTGCTTAAGGTGAGCTCACACTAGCAACTAAAAATACTCCATCCTGCTCAATTTTCGTCAACTATGACGTCACGACTACATCCAGCAATTTAGGGCAATGGCAACATGTAGCAACCTGTTGCCAGAGACTTAAAGAACTAGGCAATACGCCGACGCCCCGCCAGCGCCTCCGCCGCCAGTCGGTTCCTCTCGCAAAAACGATACGTAGTTTTACGTACAAAAGAGATCGAAAAAAAATTTACTAGTTTTCAAACCGATTTGATATTCGGCAACTCATATTGGCGACATTGAGAAATGTGAAATATATGGAGCAATCAGAAGCAATATTCCCGAAAAAAAATCCGTATTTTCTTGTTGTTGCTCTAGATTGCTCCATTTAATTGATCCAGATTGATCCATTAGTGTTGCCGAGCAATAATTGCTCAAAAATTGCCCGTGTAAGAGCACCTTTACAACTTTGAAGGATAATCGGTTCTTGGCCATCTTAATTTTCTGGGGGAGCGCATTCTACAGAGAAATAGACTGAACGAAGAAGCCAGAGAGAATGAAGTCAGTGTGCAGTCTCAGTTCATAAAAAAGCCGAAGTTTTTGCCCAAATTAGTTACTTCTTTTTAACTAATCTATATAAATAAAAAGAAAAGTCCTGGCTGACTGACTGAGTCATCAACGCCCAGCCCAAACCCTTGGACCTACAAAAGCTGAAATTTTGCACAGAGGTTCCCTTTATAACGTAGACAAGGAATAAGGAAGAATTTTTCGAAATTCAACCCCTAAGGGAGTTAAATAGGGGATGTACGGTGGAACCGCACATTCTGCAATTCAGCAGTTTACGCCTCACATTAATTTCAATTCATAATAATTACTTTAGTTCGCGTTGGGCTATCAAGTCAGCCAGGCGTTCTCGTTACAGCCAACAAGGGCCGCGTCACTCACTTCATTGCCACACCATCAGTTCATTAAGCTCATTTTACTTTAAGTACCTTTGAGACAATACAGTAGTGTTTCAGTACTTTACCTTCTTTCGTTCCATTCATCCCGCATCTAAAAGTAATGTATGGTCTACCAAGGGATCATACATTCTTTTTGGTCCTTCGACAGTGAACATTGCACGCTATACAGTCCATTTCGCGCGCGTGGACAGTGTAGCGGGAAGCTATCCAGTGACTCGTAAGTGTGTGCTGTGTTGAGTGACTATAACACTGTGGGACTAACAAGTGTCTGAAGGTCAACAAGGATCCGTAAACAATCAGGAGATCAGTGCAGGAATTTTAGACTTTGGGACTACCAGGTGTCTCAGGGAACATTTTATCATCAAGACCTGAGGCTAGCAGGTGCCTCAGGGAATCACCAAGGATCCATAAGCATTTATCGAGAACATTCAAGTAAGATCTTTCCATTTATTTCTTACTTCAAGTAAGTCCTCGACATGGAGGCGATACATGAAAATCAGGACGAACTTTACACAGCCATCCTAAAGTTGGCTACAAATATCAAAAAGGACTCAGCAGATCGTAAGACTGCTGACTATTTCAAGCAACGTTTAGAAAACTTGAATCACTGTTGGTCCGATTACCAGTTCAATCACGACCGTCTTCTTACGGAAGAAAGCAAGTCTCATTCCGTATTTTAGTGGCCGTGCATACGAACGAACAAAAGAGCTATACACCTCGACCAAGGCACTCATCAATCAACAATATCAAGTTTTGTTGATAAAGATAAAAGAAGCTCAACAGGGAGGTTCTACACAGGAGGAACAAGGTCCTGCATGGTCTGAGCAAAAAGATCCGGTGGGACATCAATCGCCGCCAGTCGAGTTATGCTCTAGAGGTTCATCTAGCAAGCTTGATGAACAGTTGAAAAAACAAGCAAGTAACTTCAGGGCGCTGCAGCGCACTGTGACAGGGATTAATTTGGATTTTATGTCCGAAAAGTGGGAGTTGAAAGATGCCTTACGTACTCTACAGTCTCGATGGTCTATCATAGATTCCTTACATTGGGAATTAGACAGCGAATTGGAGGGTAGGAATCAAGAATATGAGGTATCTTATACGAAGCAAGAAACTATTTACAATGATTTAAAAAATTCAATAAATAGAAAACTAGGGTCCGTAGTTCACAAAGAGAATTGGACACCAAAAATTGACATCCCGTTCTTCAATGGCAATTATCAAAATTGGGTGTCTTTTAAGGGAAGCGATCCACAGTAACGTCCCCTTATCAAACGCCCACAAGATGCAGTTTCTTAAAAGCAAGGTGAGGGGAGAAGCTGAACGTTTGATACAGAATTTACAAATCAGTTCCGACAACTACACTGTTTGCTGGGAGATTTTGAACAACAGGTACAATAACACATGGTTGATTTTTACATCTCACATAGATCTCTTGCTAAATCTTCCAGTAGTTCAACAAGCAAACGTCCCTCAGATCAAGACAATTCATGATACTACACTAGAGTGTTTAAATTCAATAAGGAACCTAGGCGTTAATATAGACAGCTGGGATCCATTCATCGTCCGTATTTTATTGCTAAAATTAGATGCGGACACGCATGATAATTATTTGCAATCTCTGAAGAAACCCAGAGAACTGCCAAAATTGACGGAGTTTCTAAGCTTCCTAGAGAGCAGATTCACCGCATTGGAATCTTCGCGCAAGAAAAACGAAAATTCCAAACCATCAACAAGCAAGCAAAATAAATCATCATCGTCAAATTTCAAGAATAAAAATTCAGCAAGTAAGACTTCGGTAAATAATATCGAATTAACATGTCCGTTGTGTAAAGAGTCACACGGAATATACTATTGCAATAAGTTTTTAAATATGACAAGTGCCAAGTGCAAAACGATTGCATTTGTCTAAAAATTGTCTTTATTCGCATGGGGATAAAGAATGTACGTCAGAAAGACGCTGCCGCGAATGTCGTGGCAAACATAATACACTTTTACATGAAGCATTTAACAATAAGCCGTCATGTAATCCAGTTACGCAAAATGACACACCAGCAGTTCATGCAACAAGAACGCAAAAGCAAGAATCACACGAAAATCACGTTTCGCAACAAGGCAACAACGTGATCGAAACTTTATTAGCAACCGCAATGATCCAAGTTCAAGCAAGTGACGGATCATACCACAAAATGCGAGCGCTAATAGATCAAGGCTCTCAAGCCTCCCTTATCTCAGCCCGCGCGACACAACAGCTAGCTTTCTCAAGAAAGTAATGTAGGGCCGTCATCTGCGGGATAGGAGAAAAGGAGAGCAGTAGCACGGGTGTGACGAACATAACATGTTGTTCGCATTTTAATGATTTTACATTTAATACAGATGTGGTAATCATGGACACGCTGATTAATCAATTACCAAGATGTACATTTACCAAGCCAACATGGGCACACCTGGCCAGCAAGCAACTAGCCGATCCAGAATATAATGTCAGCCGTCCGATCGACATCTTATTGGGAGCCGATGTGTATTCCTATATCATTTTAGAAGGAATTATCAGGGCTGATCTGTCATTACCGGTCGCGCAACAGATACGACTGGGATGGATCTTATGCGGCAATTTCAAGACTTTCAACTGTAACGTAGTCCTGAGTCAAGTGGACGAAATACAAAAATTCTGGGAGATCGAAGACATCACAAAATCATCCAATTTATCCACAGAAGATCTACAATGCATAGAGTACTACAAGAAAACCACAACAAGAAACGAAAATGGCACGTATCAAGTAAGATTGCCTTTTCAAGAAAACTTTGAGACACAGTTGGGATTGTCAAAAAATAAAGCTATGGCGCAATTTCAACAGTTGGAAAGGAAATTTGACAATAATGAAGAAGTAGCAAAACAATATAAATTATTTATTCAAGAATATAATACTTTAGGACATATGATACTAGCGTCCGGTAACATGCAACCGGATTATTATTTACCGCACCATTGTGTATTGCGAAACGATTCCACTACGACAGCACTTCGCGTAGTTTTCAACGCTTCTACGAAATCAACAACAGGAATTAGCTTGAATGACGTCATGTTAAAAGGCCCAAATCTACAGCAAGATCTCCAATCTTTACTATTAAGATGGAGACAATATCGCGTAGCCTTTACAGCAGATATTGAAAAGATGTTTCGTTTCATTTGGTTAAACGAACAGGATCAAAGATTTCAAAAAATCATTTGGAGGGACACCATTGACATGCGTCATCAGGTATACCAGCTATGCACTATTACATACGGCACCAAGGCCGCACCATTTTTAGCTATGATGACTTTAAAACAATTGGCTGAAGATGAGAAACACAATTTCAACAGTGTTGCAATCAAGGCTTTGGAGCAGTCATTCTACATGGATGATGTCGCGCAAACCTTATCGCTTCCCCACTACGCAGCTATATGCAGATTCCAAAGTACTTTCAGTGCGCCAGCTTTTTGTACTGCAGTCTACTCTTAGGAAACACGCTAGCGTTCCACCGACTGACCCAAAAAAAAGGAAGAAATTACCCATAAGTACCCCTCACAAAACCGCCTTCGCTCAACACCAATTCTACACATTAAGTACATACGTCTACAAAAAAATTCACAAAAACCTAAACATTGTCGATCTTAATAAATATGAATTAAAATCAAAATTAACGGAATGGCTACTGGAACAGGACTATCACCAAACAGAATCCTTACTCAAGTACGTCGCCTAATTACCTTCATACTCCCAACTCCATATACAGCACTCACGCACACATACACACACACCCACACACCCACACACCCACACCCACCCACACACACACACACACTCACACACACACACACACACACACACACACACATCACGTAAATACATACTTAAATTAACTTTAACTTTTTTACTTTGTTACTTTTAATCTCTCAGGTAGATCGACACAGTCTACTTTTATATTCATAGCATCACATTCTAAGCTGAATCACTGTCTCTCAAGATACAGGTTACCTATTTTGAGAGGCAGGGTTTTCCATATTGTGTACAGATTTCAGTTCCTCAATTTGTATTGCATTGTGTTACTACCCAAGCTCATTTAAATTGTTTTAAAACATGTAAAATCTGTATTTGTTATTGAAATAAAGTTATTATATATTATTATTATGATGTTCTACACGGGTCTCATTCTGTTGAGTTAGCAGTAAAACTAAAGCAAGATTTAATCACGTTGTTAAAATCAGGGGGATTCAATTTAAGAAAGCGGTCTTCCAACGCATCCGCCTTACAAGAAGATACCCTCGGGGCGAGTAGCAAGCAAGAAAATTTCGATTTTAAGGAAATGGAGACATTAAAAACCTTGGGATTGCGTTGGAACTCAAAAGCAGACTTATTTACATTTCAATCAAAAATTGAACCATCTAACAAAACACCAACTAAGAGATCCATGTTGTCAGACATATCAAAGTTGTTTGACCCTCTTGGTTGGCTGTCACCGATATCAACCAAGCTAAAACTGCTATTTCAGCAAGTTTGGATGTCAAGTATTCAATGGGATGACAAGTTACCCGATTAAATTAGTAAGGAATGGCTAAACATTAAAGGTGACATGCACAAAATTAATCAATTCAAGCTGGAGCGTTGGTTGGGTACAGGATAAAACAACACGCTAGAATTACATGGATTCTGCGATTCCTCTAATAATGCTTACGCATGCGTTGTTTATTGCAAGACTGAAAACTGAAACGAAGATCTCGTTAGTAGCAGGAAAAGCAAGATTGGCTCCAGTAAACAAAACAATTTCAATACCAAGATTAGAGCTTAGCGGTGCTCTATTACTGGCAAAATTGTTGTTTAAAATTCAACAATGCCTTATCAGTCACAATATAAAGATATATAGTTGGACTGATTCAATGGTAGTCCTAGCTTGGTTACAAAGAGAACCAGGACGATGGAAGCCTTTTGTCGCCAACAGGGTGCGACAAATATCAAGCATTGTACCTACAAACAGCTGGTGTTACGTCAAGTCAGCAGAAAATCCAGCGGACTGCGCAAGTCGCGGATTGGGTATCAATCAATTGAAAAACCATTCGCTGTGGTGGGAAGGACCGTCGTGGTTGCGGAACTACGACCCTGACCAAGAAACTGGGCAAGCAGTGTTCACCACAGACGAAGAAGCTAGAAAAGCCAATCATATTAATTACATACGCAGCAAGAAAGCGATAACATTCTGGGTGAATTATTAGCAAGATATAGTTCACTCGCCAAACTAACAAGAGTTTTAGCATGGATATTAAGATTTATCAAGCAAGCGAGATACAAGAAAAACCGCATGCAAACTTATTTTACATTACAAGAATTAGTAAATGCTAAACATAAAATAATTTTATATGTACAGCAGAGAGAATTTGCCCAGGAAGTACATAATTTACAAGAAAAGAAGTCACTATCAGTAAACAACAAGTTGCTGCAATTAAATCCGTTCCTTGACAGCGAGGGACTTCTCACAGTTAGAGGAAGACTAAGCAAGGCCAACATTAATCAAGATATGATGCATCCGATCATCATAGCTCACGAAGGACACTTAACAAACTTAATTATAGATCAAGCACATGAACTTACCTTCCATGGAGGAGCACGGGTGACATCAGCATTCATTCGCAAGAATTACTGGATCATAGGCGGTAATCGAGCCGTCAAAAAGCGGATACGTACCTGCGTTACCTGTCGTAAACATAATCCAAGCAAGATGACACAATTGATGGGTGATTTACCTACGCAGAGATGTAACGTTGCAAAGCCTTTTGAACATACAGGCGTCGATTTTACCGGGCACGTGCTCATAAAGGCCAACAAAGGCCGTGGTATTAAGACCACAAAGGGCTACATAGTGGTATTTTGGTGGTATGGTGACCAAGCTTGTTCATATAGATTTGGTCTCAGACCTCACATCATCAGCATTCATAGCTGCGTTGCGAAGAATGGCTGGAAGAAAGGGCTCGCCGAAACACTTGTACAGCGACAACGGTACAAACTTTGTCGGCGCCAACAAAATTTTACAAGAAGAAATAGAGCAGATACAAGAAACATTCGATCAAGATTTCATCAAAGAAATTACTAGCATGAAGATCGAATGGCATTTTAATGCGCCCTCATGGCCTACAGTAGGAGGGCTATGGGAGGCTGCGGTCAAAAGTTTAAAACATCATTTAAGAAGAGTAGTTGGAGAGCAAAAGCTCACCTTTGAAGAGTTCAGCACAGTTCGGCCCAGTTAGAAGCAGTACTTAACTCGAGGCCCCTGTGTCCTCTGACTGAAGATCCCAACGACTTGGATTTCCTCTCTCCGTCAAGCTTTATCAATCTAAAGCAAGGCATGGCCATTTTACAAACAAAAACAGATATGCGGACGAGATGGCACTTAATTCAAAAAATAGTTCAAGATATTTGGAAACGTTGGCATACAGAATATCTCACTCAGCTGTCAGCAAAAAGCAAGTGGAGACATTCTCAACCAGACATTCAACTAAATGACATTGTTACAATTAACGATGCAAATTTACCTCCTGGGAAGTGGGCAACTGGCCGCGTTGTCCAGCTGCATCCCGGTGCCGATGGCCACATCAGGGTGGTCACATTGAAAACAAAGAATGGACTTATCAAGAGGCCTATTCTCAAGCTGTCTATTCTCCCTGTGAATGATAGAATCGACAAACAAGAGTCGCGTTCCAAGGAAGTGAAAGATGGCAAGCCATATCAAAACAAAAAAGTAAACTACAGCTTCTCATCGATGGTAATGTTACTTTTGTCTTTCATGAGCATTTTTACCACAGCTGACTGTACATACAATGTTACACAATTAAATGACAATCAAGGTCTTTATTTTGACAAAATTGCTAACATGCAATTAATCAGAGATGAATGGAAGATAGTCACATACACCTGAATTAATTTTGGCAAGGTACAGAAGCGTGCAGTAAATACCTTAGCTACTTGGATCTGTTATGCAACAAGTTTAAAGAGTCATCACATTGTGACGTCATACAAGTTCAACTGCAGCAAGAATTCTCAGAAATCGAGTACTATAACCACCTGTTGCTGAGTCAGCATTCCACCACGCACCGAGTACGAGTCCTGCGCCGCCGCAAGCGAGGCCTTATCAACGGGATAGGCTATCTAGCAAACGGCTTATTAGGTGTACTTGATGAGAGATTCGCAGAGCAATATAAACAAGATATAAAATCAATACATGACAATAAAACTCATTTGCTTTCGCTCTTGAAACAACAAACAACGGTCATTGAAGCAGAATACAACGTTTTGAAAAGGAACGGGCAAGCAATTAATAAGCAACACAAGATGCTTAATTCACTATCAATCAAGTTAGATAAGATAGAGAACGTTTTATTGAACGAATCAGAGAGAAATCGAGTCATGAACCATTTCAGTACGGGAGCAATAGCTACGAGCAATGTTTTAAGACAGCTAAAAACAATCCAAACAAGTTTATTAGATACCATAACAGATGTTTATCACGGGAGACTCAATTTTCATTTATTGTCACCAGAACAACTGAAGGACACTTTGAATACAATATCGAGTCGACTTTCAAAGGATCTTACGTTACCGATCAATAACTTACAAACTAACTTTAGAAACATTTATCATTTATTGACAGTCAAAGCAAGAATGACTGAAGTATTTTTAATCTTTGAATTGAAATTGCCTCTGGTGTCTAGAGATACATTTTCAATCATGAAAATAATTTCAATACCTCAACTTGTAGGCAACTCAAGCATGGCTATTAACTCCGATTGCTGAACATGTTGCAATCAATTTGAAGAAGGACTCGTATTTACCGATGTCTACCTACGACGTCCAGATATGTCTACGTGACGATGTAGATAATTATCTATGTCGTATAGACAAGCCGATTTATCATCTCAAGAATGATGAAAAGTTATGTGAAGTGGAACCTGATTCTAGCATATGCAAAATCAGCATCACGACTTGTTCGAATCAATGGACAGCACTTAGCACAGTAAACAATTATGCATTTTTCTGCTGTAGTCAGTGTCAAATAAGAGTTCTATGCAACAATAAAGTGTCATCGGGGCAGTTAGTAAAAGCAGGCATATTGGGAGTCGAACACGACTGTTTAATTAAAACCGAAAGTTTTACGGTTTACTCACGTAATGAAGGTTTAAGCACTTTAGACATAAAACCATATTTCAAGCTGCCTGAGATTGAACCAATCAATCATATCATAGACGTAGGTATCCCAACTCCACTGATACAAAACTATACACTCCTCTCAAGCAGCCAGGAGTTTGTCGAAATCAAGAAGCAACTCCGCATTCTTAAAGCAAGTGAAAGTTTGCCGAATCAAGTTTCTTATCACGATATCCAACACTACACAGCATTTTATGTGGTGATCGGAGTTGTGTTGGTGGTTGGAGCAGTCTTCATGGTACGACGGCTGCGTAACAGGCGAACCGCATGTCTCGAGGTGGCAAGGGCCGCGTTGGCGAGTCTACAGACCGCGCAACACGCGACACCGGTACGGGTAGAGGCTGGGGCCTCTAACTCATCGTCTTCGATTCAATATAGTGTTAGTGCGCGTAATCAGTGTGACATTCCGTGTGTATCATATTACAGTGAAATTAAAAAGGTGCATAAGTTAGACAAGTGTACAGTGCCTATGTCTCGTAAAACAGAGTTCAAGTAGAGACTCTAAACATAGAATAAGGACCAATTCGAATCACCTTGTCAATCATGTAGCATAAGGACCAATTGGCATCACCTTATTACTCATATTTTCATGTTCATCTCATATTCATCTTCCGGCTCGGGAGTATGTACGGTGCAACCGCACATTCTGCAATTCAGCAGTTTACGCCTCACATTAATTTCAATTCATAATAATTAATTTAGTTCGCGTTGGGCTATCAAGTCAACCAGGCGTTCTCGTTACAGCCAACAAGGACCGCGTCACTCACTTCATTGCCACACCATCAGTTCATTAAGCTCATTTTACTTTAAGTACCTTTGAGACAATACAGTAGTGTTTCAGTACTTTACCTTCTTTCATTCCATTCATCCCGCATCTAAAAGTAATGTATGGTCTACCAAGGGATCATACAGGGGATGAAAGTTCCGCGCGGGCGAAGCCGCTGGCAAAAGCTAGTAAAATTATAACTCATATTCTAACTTGCTTCTCTATGCCTTAAGGGGAACCTAGTCGCGGGCTCGAACTCACTGGTGGGCCTAGCTAAAAAGCACGCTGTCTAACCAAGCGTTGTGTCCGACAGAGGTAGTATCAGTGAAAAGCAGTTAAACGCTAGTCTACACACACGCACAACGTTATTGCGTGAGATCAGGATCATTTATAGTAAAACAGGCGCGTAAAAAATTAAGAAGAGTCCTTCGGAAGATCTGGTTTTATGAAAAAACCACTGCATAAATCAATGACCAATAAAGTTTATTGAACTTATCGATATTTGAGCTTTGTCGGTACCAACTTGATTTTGAAGATTTAACACTTCTTTTGCTACTTAAACAAGCCCAAAATTAGGTTAAATTAGCAAGAAAAACGAATCTTTGTTGGGTCCTAACTTTTTAATGGCTTTTTATTTTAGTATTCTATTTCCGCACAGACAATATTAATAATGAGACAAAACCATACCGTGTTAAATTTGTAAAACATTGGTAATTGATATTTATATGCAGTGGTTTTTCATAAAACCCGATCTTCCGAAGGATTTAATTTAACTTTTTACGCGCTTGTCTCACTATAAATGATCCTGCATCTCACTCAATAACGTTGTGCGTGTAGCAGGGCCGAAGCGCCCTAAGGTACTGTAACTAAAAAGTGAAAAATAAAAACTTTTTCCAAAAAAAACAAACCACCGATTTCCGAAAAAACACTACAAAGTGAAAAATAACTTTAATTTCGTAAGTCGGTGACTTTGGATATGTATTGCCTTCCGAAATTAAAGTTAATTTTCACTTTGTAGTGTTTTTTCGGAAGTCGGTTGTTTTTTTTTTTGGAAAAAGTTTTTCTTGACAGTTCAACAACATTCATTGCGTTATTTACATTGTTGAGCAGAAATTTTTTACGAACATATAAAGCAATGGATTAGCAATATCCTTCTAAATGGTTCAGATTATGATTGATAGTATGTTACGTAATTAGGGTGCTGGTATTACAATTATAAAAACTAAAGTTGTATAGTGCTTATGTCTAGTTTTCTGCTCGAACGAATGACCTCCGTTCCCAGCCGTCGCGTTCAATCATCTTAAGCATAATACCCTGGTCCTTAGGCTGAATCAGGATGGTTATTGCATCGAACGTGATGGTCTGCGGCATGCCATTAGCCAGTTCCCCTCTGTACTTCTAGAGAAAGGTGATAAGGCCAGACATTATTTGCACCTTTGCAAAGCGCATCCCTGTAAAACGAAAAGATTTGTTAGTACGACAGATTTCAAAGAAGCACAGATAAAAATCATATGTATGACATATTTAATTACCTATGCATAGTCTAGGACCCCTTCTAAATGATAGGTATGTGTAAGGTTTAACATCGTCCTTATTTTCAGGCAGGAATCATTTTGGCTTGTACTTCTGTGGCTCCGGGAATTACTAAGCGTTGTGGTGAATGTGGTAGACTGGGATATGGATGCGGACACCTACGTCTAGTATCAAGCCCGTAGGGAGAACGTAGTCGTCCATGACCTCACGGGTAAGGTTCCCCAGAAAAGGGTACTTGAGGAATGTATTGTGCATACAGGCGTCTAAGTAAGGTAGCTCATGCATACACTCGTAATTTAGTTTGTTCCCGTGACGTCGCAGGAACTCGTCCACCTCATCGGTCGCTCGTTGCTACACCTCCGGGTGCTTTGCAAGCTCATACAAAGTGAAGCTCATGGTAGTCGCTGATGTTTCAAAACCCGCCGCGAAGAACTCGATACACAGCCCCACTAACAATTCATCATCCACCTTCAACTATATCTTTTTATCAGCGCCAGTCTTTGCGTTACTTATACTGTCCCCAATTATATAATCTTCTTTATTTAAATTCACGACCAGGTCCACGAAGTCATTTCTCGGTGATGACTTGTAGTCTCGGCTTTTAAACACTCCTTTCAGCAATTTGAAGAAAACAAAAATTATCGTTGTAGGGAAAAGTTGGAGACCCACACGGTAAAAATGGCAGGCCAAGGGCTCTAAAAATAATTTAAAAAATACGATTATTTGAAGCTTCGAATATTTGGCTCGCCACGAATCTGAAGGGGTTTTTCTCATCTGGTGTCATGGTGTTGGACTCCACTCCGAATACGCTTGAGCATATGCAGTCCATGGTGTATCTCTCACAAGTCCGTCACACATCTATGACATGCCAATTTCATAGTCGAGCATGTCTTTCAAGCTGAAACCACACTTTTCGATCAAATGGTACATGCTCTTCATCTTTGCGGAAGAAAAGAGTGGAGTTACATTTTTTCGAACTATTTTCCATCTCTCACCGGCACTGAAGAACAAATTCTGGGTGGCGGCTTCACTTACAGAATAGTAAGACGATTCCCTGCCGTTGACATAGTAGAAATCTTTAGTCAACACATGTTTGATGATCTCGGGGCTGAGCATCACGAGAATAGGCTCCGTGCCGTAGAAAGCTTCGAAATAAGGTAGATCGATGAACTTTTGACAAAGTTTTTATATCACTTGGCCAGGATACTCTTGTTGCAGAATATATCTAGCGTAGTTGCCCAAAAGGGGCACTGATTTAACACGAGGCACATTCTTCTTTCTCCAGTAACTAAACTTCCTCGTAGATATTAAATATAACAAAGAAAAGATTACAGATAATAAGGATGCGAGAACGAGGAGAGCGTTCATTTTAGTACCCACGTGCTATCAACTGCCAGTGGCATCTTACAATCACGGTCATAAAAATATAATAAAAAGCAAACCTTAACAAATAACCGACCAGAGTGCAGATTTGAAAGATTAGATGGCGTTAGATATAATGATAATTCGGTATTTTATCGATTTTACATTATGGAGATATCAAATGAAACGCTTTTCGCCATTTCTAAATACGATACCAGTGTATGTGTAAAATAAAAGTATTTGTCGAAACAGTTATTTTTTTTTTATATCACAATAGATGATACTTTATTCACATTACAATCTAGCCTATTAGCTAATAAGTAATTTAAATATAACTATTAAACTAAGAAATCGTCCAATAACGTCTTTCTTATTCACTGTAAGTTAAGGGGAAGACACTTGGTTCACGTGTTCTTTATTAAAGACAGCACTTGCCTACAGTTTAAGTTCACTTACACTGCACTAAACTAACTCAAAGGGTTTTACCCTTTTTAGTCTTCGCACTAATTCAGTGTTGTCAAGGAGTTGGATCGCCTCGACATAAATATAATTTTAAAATTCTAGATACAAATGTATTTCATCATCTCACTAAAGCGCAAGCTTATCGAAATGTGTATCCTGATATCCTGCCTATTCTAACCTATGGCGCTCAGTCTTGGTCTTTGTCTGAGGGTCAGAAGTCCAAACTCAAGGTTTTCCAAAGAGCGCTGGATCTTAAAAATTTAACTCCCCGGCCAAATTAGCAAAACCGCAATACGCTGCAAGACAGGTATCGCCATTGTTGGCGATAAGTCTGCGAGGCTGAAATGGGACTGGGTGGGTCACAGCTATAGGAATAGGATGCATCCAGACAGTCTTCTTTCTGGGTGCAAAATTCTGGCTTTTGCCAGAATCTTCACACAGTAGGTGTCTAAAAACACTGACGTGACGATTTAGACTCGTTCCTAACCTAATAGACAGAGAAGGCACAGCTCAAAGAAAATTAGAAAAAATGAAGAGACCTCTGCCCAGCGGTGGGAAAACAAAGATTTACTGAATAAATATATCCAAATAGCGTCCAAGAGTACATATATTTACATTTGGTGCATCCTGGAATGTCTCGGCACCACCTAGCTGGCTATTTGTAATAGGCGTCAGATTTTCTTTTATTTCATTATTCGTGCCTACACAAGAAAAGAGGAAGTGCAATATGATAAGTTCCACTGTCTGGGCACAGGCCTCTTACAGAAAAGGCAGGAACGTTAATCACCACGCTTGCTCATGACGGGTTGGCTAATTCAGAATATATTAACTGTAAGTCTAGGTTTCCTCACTATTTTGTCCTTCACCGATGTCAGAGATTTTAACCACTAGACCATCACGACATGGTACAATGCGTATGGTTAATAAAAACAAAACAAATGATGAAATAAACTGTACTCATTTGTTATTGTTAGAAATTATAATCACAAATTAATAAACATTAGTAATCACAGAAAATGATGTGTTTACGAAAACAAAGACACTTTTATTAAAAACTAAAAAATGGCACACAGTATGGCAGCTAAATAAAATAAATAAAATGATATAAATATAATTATTTATTTTCAATATGTTCCTGACAGGAACATCTGCCTCCCGGGCGTGATCTGCAGTGGTTTAATGGAAAGCGCTCAATCGATTGCGTATCTAAGTAGGCCGCTGTAGACACAAGCTTTCGAACTGGGTGATTACTGACCCATCCAACGCCCAGTGCGAGTGCGGTGCTTCTGATCAGACCATGCCCCACTTGCTGGACTGTCCTAAGTGCCCGTTCACCTGCACCTCGGATGACCTAAAGAATGTCACTGATGCCGCAATTAACATGGCCACCTACTGAGCTGAAACTATTTAAAGTGTACGAGGACCATCAACACGAAAAGACAAAGACCGAAAAACAAAAATAAAGTAGTCAATTTCTAACAGTAGGCCAACTAATTTACAAAACCTTACGCAAATGAACAATACTAGCTGCGCCCCGCGATTTTAGCCACATACGTCTCGATCCCGTTTGCCACGGGATAAAAAGTATTCTATATCCTAATCTCGGCCATGTTCTACCCATCTGCCAAATTTCAGCCGTTTTAGCGTGAACGCGTAACAAACAAACATACAAAAAAAACACAAATCGTTTTTCTTTAACCTAACTAATATTAGTTTACATTACGTCTATTTTTCTCAAGTAATGTCAAGTGTTTGGGCGATGAACCACAGTTAGCACCAATACTTTCTCAAATATATCGTTTATTTCTTGATGTTTACTCCTCGATCTAAACTTCGCCCCTCCCAGCCTTCGCGTTCAATTATCTTAAGCATGACACCCTGGTCCCTGGGTTGTATCGCTATGGCCCTTGGGTCAAAGGTCAGAGTCTCCGGCATGCCATCAGCCAGTTCCACTCTGTACTTCTTCAGGACCGTGATGAAACCAGAGAGCATTTGCATCTTCGCGAAACGCATTCCTGAAAAATAAACAATATTACTTTAAAATAATTTTATAGGCACTTTTTCGAAAGTCAATGTCTCTTATGAGGAGCCTCCAAAACACATGGAAGTGGTCGAAATTAGGTATACAATCGGCTTGGATGTATAAAACTCTATGGCCCCTTGATCTCAAACCTGTTAAGGATGGGCATATGATGACCTATACTATACATACATAAACAGCCTATAATGTTCCCACTGCTGGGACACAGGCCTCCTCCCTCTGAGTGGGAGTGGGCCATAATCCACCACGCGGGCCCAGTGCGGGTTGGTAGGTGTCACAAGTCTCCGAATTTTGACTGACAACAACGATGACTGATGACTGACAATAATGTACAAAAATTCAAATATTTACCAATACATAGCCTGGGGCCAGATCCAAACGGCATAAACGTGTAAGGTTTTATTTCGTCTTTATTTTCAGGCAGGAACCGTTCTGGCTTGTACTTGTGCGGCTCTGGGAAGTATTCAGGATTGTGGTGCATGTGGTAGACTGGAATGTGGACTCGGACCCCTGCGTCTAGTTTCAGGCCCGTAGGCAGGACATAGTCTTCCATGACTTCACGGGTGAGATGCCCTAGAACCGGGTATTTGCGAAGAGTCTCGTACACACAAGCCTCCAAATAAGGCAGCTCATTCATGCACTCATAGTTCAGTTTGTTCCCGTGACGTCGCAGGAACTCGTCCACCTCCGCGGCCGCTCGTTGCTGCACCTCCGGGTTCTTAGCCATCTCAAACAATGTCAAGCTCATAGTGGCAGATGATGTATCGAAACCCGCCGCAAAGAACACCATGCACTGCGCCACCAAAAAGTCATCGTCCACCTTCAACTTTATCTTCTTATCCGCGCCAGTCTTTGCTTTACTTAAACTGTCCCCAGTTATGTAATCCTCGTTCTTTAAAGTCAGGATCAGATCCACGAAATCGTTTCTCGATGATGGCTTGTAGTCTCGGCTTTGGAACACTTCTTTCAGCATTTTTGAAAAGAATTTATCTATCGATGAAGGGAAAACTTGCAGTCCCAAACGATAGAAAATGGCAGGCCAGATGGATCTGAATATGAGTTTGAAACCACGAGAGTTTGTTGCTTCCAAAATTTCATGTGCTACAATCTTAAAGGGGTTATTTTTCTCAGGTGCCATGGTGTTGGACTCTACACCGAAAGCGCATGAGCTAATGCAGTCCATGGTGTACCTCGCAGTAAATTGCCTCATTTCGATGACGTCAGACATGCCAATCTCATAGTCGAGCATATCTTCGAGGACGATACCACACTTTTCTATCAAATAGTACATGTTCTTCATCTTTGCGGAAGAAAAGAGTGGAGTTAGATTTTGTCGAGCTACTTTCCATTTATCGCCACCACTGAAGAACAGGTTTTGTGTAGCAACTTCCCTATCGGTGTAGTTAGTTACTTCTCTGCCGTTGAAGTAGTAGAAATCTTTAGTCATCACTTGCTTGATGACCTCGGGGCTGTGCACCACGAGGACAGGCTCTGTGCCGAAGAAAGCTCCAAAGTAAGGCTGATCGATGAACTTTTGACATAGTTTTTGTATTAACTGACCAGGATACTCCTGTAGCAAGATAAATCTTCCGTAGTTGCCCAGTAGCGGCAGTGGTTTCACGTAAGGCACATTCTTCTCTTTCCAGTATCCGAACTTCTTTGTCGTAATATAATAAAATAAATAAAATATGATTGTTGACAAGAACGTGACAATGAGCTGGGCGATCATTATGCAAACCGCGGTGCTGACAACTGTTGCCCGAGAGATAGATGTCTTCCTTTTTATAAATATCTTTATCAACGTGATTCGGCAGTCTGCGTAATTTGTCTTATCACTGTGACACTGCTCCAGAACCCGTACAGTCCAAATTCCAATTACGATTATGCGCCCACACAACTCGCAGATGAACTGATCAGACTGAATTGTATAGCAACATTAATGTTTTCAATCGCGACATAAAATTTATCTTAAGATAAAACGTAAGCTGTAAGACGGAAAACAATTCGTATCTAAAATATGCCAAATCACTGTATTTTTACTTAACATAAGAGTTATATAATGATCGGAAACTCACTGGCTATATATAGGCAGATAACATCGAACCACCTTGAAATATTTGTATCGGCACAAAAACAATTGACAACGAGACAGTCTCGTTGGACGGCAATGCTTTTATTGTTTGTTTTTTATTTACCTAAACCATTAATATTTCACCTCATTCATTTATTTCATTTAGTTCTAACTGCCTTTTCTCTTTCTTTTAACGTTAATATGTTGTTCGTTTTGGTTTCTTTTCAAGAACTCATCCTCCATTTATTTATTTATTTACTAGCTTTTGGCCGCTGCTCCACCCGCGTGGATGTCGGTTATCGCGAAGAAAAGTAGCCTATGTTCTTTTCCATATCCCAGGCTATAAAATCAAAATCAAAAAATCAAAATCAAAAGTCATTTATTCAAACTAGGCTGAGAGTCAGCTCTTTTTGAACGTCAAAATTACATAAGACAGTCCCCCCAAAACGCCCGTCCTGCGCCACTTCCTAGTGCTTTAGCTGGGAAGAAAAAGTGGCGCAACAAACTCCCCAGCAGCACAGCTGTCTGTTAAGTTAGAAGAACTTGATTCTATACAGTAGTAGGTAATTAACATTACGAAACGCAAAAAAACATAAAATTTGCCATATGTCAGCTAGCACAGGCCTATATACCAACAAAATATTGAAAACATAGTACTGAAGTAGCAATAAACTGAATTATACAGGCAAATAAAATAAACCATTATATGAGCTAACATAATTATATAACCTGTCAGTAGTCAAGCTAATACTGGTGAAAGAACATGAACATTGTCTTGAGTTAATCACAGCGACCAACAATTATTATCGTTTAAGTAGTCGTTGACAGAATAGTATGCCTTTGAACAGAGGGTGGATTTTATATCTCTGCCAAATTTCGAGACGATAAGTCCAGCGGTTTAGGCGTGAAAGTGTAATAGACAGATAGACAAAGTTACTTTCGCATTTACAATAATAATATTTAGTAGAGATAATCGGTTGGAGGCCATCTTAATTTTGTGGGGTAGCGCATTCCACAGAGAAATAGACTGAACGAAAAAGCCAGAGAGGATGAAGACAGTTGGCAGTCTCAGTTCATAAACAAGCCGAAGCTTTGGCCGAAATTAGATACTTTTTTGGCTCCGTGTGGTGCCGTACGTAAAGAATAGCACCATCCAATTTCTTCCCGTGGGTGTCGTAGGAGGCGACCTACTAAAGAATGGGCAGCAGCATTCTCTATGCATTTTATCATCATACTGTGGTCGCCCACCCGCCTGCCAAGCGAGGGGATTATGGCAAATCCCCCCAACAAAATGGCAAGCACTGTTTAGTTAACTTGCTTGATTAATAAAATAAAACTCAGATTATAGGAAAAAGCCGTGTACTTCGTTGCTCGTTGATTGGTACAGTACACAGATAACATATTATTACAGTGACATTAAAATGATATATGTATTTTGACATGGCCTCTAGGCCTTTGTACCTTAAAGCAAGTTGAACTAAATGTTGTGTTGCCAACATATTGGCGAGGCAGCAGAAAGATTGAGCAAGTACTTATAATTCAAGAATACAAAATTTAAAAAACTACTTCACAGGCAAGCCAAGTCAATAATAGACCATTATAACACTTAGATACTAAATAAACTAATAATAACACCCTTTAAAGACAAATCAAATTAACAATTGACTAATACAACACAATATGGATGCCCATTAATATTAAACACTTAACATCCTTTTAGAGAAGAGTCAAATTAACAAAAAGGAAACTTAAAAGGCAACTTACATTGTTATCTTATTAAACTAACAATATAACAGATAGGTATATCTTATTAAACTAACAATATAACAGATAGGTAGGTACTCAGTTAGTTTTCTAAATAAAAATTACACTTTTGATTATATCAACCAGTAACTGACCACTACATTCCAGAGGCAGAACACAAACTTTCATTACAGCTCTTTTATGAGTATGGCCGTTTGCAGTTTTGACTTCTACTACTCTTACTTTACCATCTTTACCTGGGTAAGTGTTTATGACTCTGGCTAGGGGCCAATATAGTGGTGACAGATTGTCATCCCTTAGGATCACCAATGCTCCTACCTTTACATTAGGTTGATTGTCTTGCCACTTAGGGCGAGATTCTAACAAATTTAAATAATGTTTACTCCAAACCTTCCAAAATGACATTTTTATTTCATTACAATTTTTCCAAAATTGAGATTGTTTTATTGTGTTTACATTAGGTTCAGGATAGGTATTTAAAGCAGTTCCTATTAAGAAATGACCTGGGGTAATACAAGTATAATCATTTGGATCATTAGATAATGGCATGAGAGGTCTGCTGTTTAAACTAGACTCAATTTGGCATAATACAGTATACAATTCTTCATAAGTAAGAATGGACTTCAGTAATACTCTTTTTAAATGGTATTTTACGCTTTTAACGCCAGCTTCTGCCAATCCAGCGAAGACAGGAGAGTAGCAAGGCAGAAAATGAAAATTAATCCTCTTTTGAGTTGAAAATTGACACACCTGTCTTTGATGAACTGGTGAGTTGTGTAAGTTATGCAACTCGTTTAATTGGTTCTTTGCGCACTTGAATGTTGAAGCATTGTCGCTATATATGTCTGTAGGCAATCCACGTCGCGATATAAATCTATTTAGGCAGGCTATAAAAGTCTCTGTTTTTAAATCAGAGGCCAGCTCTAAGTGGATAGCTTTGGTTACAAAGCACACAAACAGGCAAATGTAACCTTTTGAGATTATCGGTTTTCTGATTCTGGCTATTTTCAGTGGGATCGGGCCAGCGTAATCTAAACCAACCTTTTGGAAGGGGCGACATACATTTACTCTATCTGGCGGCAAAGAACCCATTAACTGTTTTGCTGCTTCAGCTTTTAATCTAAAACAAACAATACACTTATGTAACACTTTTTTGACTTGTCTGAGACCGTTCACAATCCAGAATCTTTGGTTTATAGATGACAGAACAAGCTTAGAACCCGCATGGAGGTTTTTTAGATGTTCACTTATAATAATTAATTTAGTGATACGCGAATCCTTGGGTAAAACAATGGGATGTTTCTGTGCATAAGGAATTGAGGCATTTTGTAAGCGACCACCCACGCGAACCAAACCCGCGTCATCGATAAACGGACACGAACGGTTTTAAATTACCTTTAACAATAGTTTTATTACATTTAAGAACATGAATATCCTCTGACAAATGCTTTTGTTGTTCATATTTTACAATCATTGACAAAGACAGATCAAGTTCCTGAGTTGTGATATAATTAAGTTTAGTCTTAGAGATTTTTGACTTTGCATTTCGACCAAAACGCAGGATATAAGCTAAAACTCTTATCATTTTATTGATATCAGAAAAATTTTCAAGAAAATCGAGACACAACAATTGCTCACTAGAAGTAATACAAAGCATTACACTTGAGCATGCAGAGTCGACGTTGACCTCTGGTAGATCCATTGGCAAAATTAAATTAAATTGTGGCTTGTACTCACGTGAATGTAGAAACGCTGGGCCTTTCCACCACAGCTCATGATCGGCTAGCTCATTTGGCATGACACCTCGGCTGAGACAATCGGCGGGGTTCTCGTTCGAGCTAACATGTGACCATGTGTAATTTTGTGTAAGTTGTGAAATGACCTTAACACGATTTGCTATATAAGCCTTAAGTGTGTTGATGTTAGTTTTAAGCCAGGCTAATACTATTTGTGAGTCAGAATAAAGTATAACATCCTGTATCTGCATTTTCACAGTCAATACATTATGCACTCTGTTAACAAGCTTTGCAAGCAACAGAGCTGCGTTAAGCTCGAGTCGAGGAACTGATAATCTCTGATTGATGGGATTTATCCGTGATTTCGAACAAAGTAAGGATATTTTAACATAACCCACTGAATCCGCGACTCTTAGATATACACAACAGCCATAACCAGTATTGCTAGATGCATCAGCAAATCCTATAATTTGTGTAAAGCTTGAGTCATGCAGACCTATGTGTCGCGGCACATGCATTGGTTTCATTGCAAGCAAATTATTATAAAATTTGAGCCAAGTCTGTAGCAGTTCAAAATTTGGCACTGAATCCCAGTCTAATTTTTCTTGCCATAAGCATTGCATTATAGCCTTAGCGCTTACCACAATAGGTCCAGCAAGGCCTAACGGGTCATAGAATCCACTTATGAAGCTGAGAATTTCACGCTTAGATTGAGGCATGCTAGTGACAGTTTTTTGACTTGTAATAATGAATGAATCTAACTTAATATTGAAATTCATGCCTAGTGTTTTCAAAGAAGAATTATTTTTCTCTACATCAACCTCATCAAAATGTTGTTGATCCTTTTGTATTTCTTTTAATAAGTCTGGTGAATTTGAAACCCATTTATGTAACTGAAAACTTCCCAAACTTAACAAACTGCATAGTTGTTCTTTTGCTACTGACAATTTAGCTAATGATTTTTCAGAACAAAGAACGTCATCGACATATATAGAATTATTTATGATAAAGGCAGCTACCGGGTATTCATTGTGGTGCTGTTCTGCCAACATTTTTAAACATCTAGTTGCCAAATAGGATGAACTCTTTAAGCCATAAGTAACTGTGTTTAATTGAATACATTGAACGCTTTCGTTTGGAGAGTCTCTCCATAGAATATTCTGTAATGACCTATGTTTCGGATTTATTTGTATATTTCTAAACATATTTTTGATGTCTGTAATAAAGAAATATTCAACAACTCTAAATAGCATTAAGACATCTACTAGTTCCTTTTGTACTACAGGACCTTTAAGTAATAAATCATTCAAAGATGTTTTTGTGTTGGTTTTCATGGAACCATCAAATACAACCCGGCATTTTGTAGTCTTTTTGTCTAACCTGAGTACTGGATGATGTGGTAAAAAGTACACTGGATCAGTAGATAAGTTGTATTGACTAATATCAATTAATGTACCATGACCTTGTTTTAAATACTCATGAATGAACTCCTTGTATAACATATAGAGATTAGAATCCTTTTTAAATCTAAGTTCTAAGTTATGAAATCTTTTTAGAGCTAAGTATAATGAATCTCCTAAAGCTTGATTAATTGAATCCAATGGTAACTCTAGTGGCAAGATAACTTGAATTTTATTATTTTTTGTATCTTGCTCAACATTTTCACAAAATATCTTTTCACACAAGTCATGTTCAGAATGTGTCTCTGGAAAGGTCTCTGGAACGCTTTCACACTTCCAAAACTCAACAATAGACTTATTCAAATCAGAATCACAATTTTTGCAAAATAAAGTAACAACAGGTTGTGTGTGTTGTATAGGTGTGTTACCTGCAATTACATAACCAAGTCTTGTATTTAACAATGGAGCTATAGACGTAACACTGCCATCAGCTGCCTCCGAGCAGGACAGAAAAACTTGGGGCTCAGGCGGCAGCAGGATCTGGAAAAATATGTCAGCACCTAATAGAATATGTATATTACTAGGCTCATTGAACTTCTTGTCAGCTAGCATAATTTTAGGAGGTAAAACTAAGATATGCAAGTCAAACTTTCTTTGTGGCAACTTTGAAGTTATTTTGTCCAATAAATAACATGTGACTGAAATTTTAAAATTCTGTGTGAGGGAATGTAGTTCCAAATGCACCTTCTCCTTTAGCTTATTTAAAGTATTGCCTATACCAATAACTGGAGTGTTGGCTGTATCAATTTGTAATGCCAATAGATTTGCGAGTTCTCTGGTCACAAAAGACGCTTGAGAACCTGTATCTAAAAGAGCCTTGGCATGAACCTCAGTACCATTGCTCGCTAATAGCTTTACCTGCGCTGTAGGCAACAGTACTTGCTCGGAGGCCGCCTCGGACATCAGTGTTACTGGAGACAATGCTTTATCTTGGTGAATCAATGTGTTGTGCCCTTCTTTGCAGACATTGCATTTAAAATGATATCTGCATTTCTTACTATGACTATTCAAACAAATCTCACATAGTTTGCTAGATGTAACAAATTTGATTCGGTCACTTGCAGACATAAGTTTAAACTGTGGACAAGTAAAAAGCTTGTGGTTGGACTTACAGAGCAAGCAGCCTCTTGTTCCTACCAATTTCGCAGAAGCACCTGCACCTGGATCAGCTTCCTTGACAGTTGCAACATGAGCTACCTTCACAGATGGCTGGGATCTCTCTGGTGTCCGTTCTGCATTCTCAAGTGCAAGTGCACGCTTATCTAGAAAATCAATAAGATGTGCAACCGTGGGATCTCGTCCTCGAGTCAACTGAAATTCCCTACTACATAATAAATCCAACTTTCTGGTCAGAATGCATAGCACTATTGAATCCCATTGGTCAACTGAATGCCCTAGGTTTTTTAAGGCAGCTAATTGTTGCTTTACAATGGATACAAAACTTCTTAAATTACTTGCTGTCGACTTACTTATAGGTACAATGTCTAACAAAATATGTATATGTTCGTTTGTAATTTTATATTTATTGTCGTATCTATCGAATAGGATTTGCCTGGCCTCATGGTAACTCTCAGTAGACAAGGTGAGATTTTTAACCAGATCGTGAGGTTCCTCTTGCAGAAAACTACGTAAATAGAAAAACTTTTGCACGTCGTCCAAATCTTGATTGTTGTTTATGAGCGAGTCAAAAAGTTGTATGAACGGCCTAAATTCTGAGTACTTACCAGAGTACGTAGGTATGCTTATGGTAGGTAACTTTGTGTTGTTGAAATTTTTCGTAGCACTACTTTTATTACAATCGTCTTCACATTGAATTTTGTCTAATAATTCCCTGATGATGGTGAGTGTGTTTATGTATTTGTCTTCTACATCATCGTCAGCATCCAGGTCGGGTTGCATGGCGCATAACTCCAACGAGTATTCTTCGTAATTTTGGAATGCCTTCCGAAGACGCTCCTCTTTTAGCATCAATGCTTGTTTTGAGAAATCCTTGTAGGTTTCTTGGTTTTTGAATACATTTTCAATCTTCGTAATAGTGCCTTTGATCGCGGCACGTTTTCTAATGAGTATTTTAATTTGTTCACCTTCCATTGTTTTCCGTTCAAAGTAGACTTGCTACAACAATTAATTTCGACTATATTGACTGCACAAGAACTTTAGAAGCACTTTTTCGGTCAGTGGGTTAGTTTTCCTGTAAATCTCGATTCTGTCTGCAAGTCTGCACTAAAAAAAAACTAGACGGTTGCGGCGCGTGGCGATTTGAATGGCTTCCTGGCGGCGTGCTGCGGCTTGGCGGAGCGTGCTTATTGGGCACAAAAATGGACTCGCCCGTCGCTGGTTGGCTCGTGGATGTTGCGCAATGACGCGATGTTCGTAAGCCAATCAGATTGAACCTGCCCTGGCGTCCCCGGAAGTTAGCTTCTGCCTGCTGCACGAACCGAAGTTAGATTTAACATAAAACGGCCCCTAGTATCCGGCGGCTGGCCTTCCCTTGGCTACGGTAGCGGTCAAGGATACGACGAGGCTAAGAACCTCCGGAAGAGATTTGTCTACCACAACTACCGAAAACTGGACCTGGCAACGTACAACACGCGTACACTCCGGACCGACGAGAAGATCACCGAACTGGAGGAAGAATTGAACAGGTTAAGAAGGGGTATAGTAGGATTATCTGAAGTCCGACGAGAGGGGTAGAACTCGATAATCCTCAAATCCGGTAACTTGTTCTATTTCCAGGAGGGCGATCAGCAGTCCCAATGTGGGGTTGGGTTTATCGTTCATCGAAAGTCTGTCGACCAGGGTGGCGTACCTTATAGGTAGGTCGTACAGGTTTACATCCCGATCTCGACACACCCTAACGATGAGGTAGAGACCACGTATGCGGACATATCCCGAGCCATCCATAGCTCTAAAATTTACCTCACCGTTGTCATGGGGAACTTCAACGCGAAACTGGGCAAACGAGACGATTATGATCAACTCCTTCTTCAGAAAGCGTGAGCACAGAAACTGGACCTGGCAGAGCCTCAATGGTTTCTTTCTTTCTTTCAACTAAAAACAAGATTGACTTCATTATCCTTATCAGCCGAAAGACGTCCACTGCCGGACATAAGCCTGCCCCAAAAAGGGGGGGATTAGCCATAATCGCCACGCTTGGCAGGCGGGTTGGCGATCGCAGTATGGTGGTCAAATGCATAGAGAACGCTGCTGCGTGTGCATGTCTCTGTGATCAACGCGGTGCAAGCTGGAAATGATCACCGCATGGTAAGAGGCACATTGAATCTCAATATCAAGCTGGAAAGATCTCGGCTGATGAAGTCAACGCTCCGTCCAGCACCGATCCAAATCCAAAACCCCGAGAGCTTTCAGATCAAACTCCAGAATCGTTAGTGCCTAGGGAAATCCGTGGACGATTATAACGATGGTTTGGTGAAAACTGTCCATACGGTTGGGACTGAAATTTTCAAGACCAGCCGTACTAAGAGGAAACAGAAAGTCTCTTTTCTTACATTACAGCTCATGGAGGAGAGGCGAGAAATGATACTGCAGTCTTCAGACGATGCGCTCCAGTACCGACGGCTCAATAGGCGGATCTCTAAGTCCTTGAAAAGTGACCTTCGCCGCTTTAATATGCACCGTATTAAGGACATGATAGAGCGAAACAAGGGCTCTAAAGGTTTTCGCAAGAGATCTATCTATTGGGCAGAGCCAGCTTGCGAAACTGAAGACCAACGATGGCAGAATTATATCCGCCAAACCCGAAGTGTTAAAAGAGATCGAGAAGTTCTTTGGACAGTTATACACGTCAACCCGTAAACCCGTTATGAATCTGGCAAACGACCCAAGAGCTAAATTGATCCAACACTACACCGAAGACATCCCGGACGTCAGCTTCTACGAGATTAGGTTGGCTCTGAAACAGCTAAAAAATAACAAGGCACCGGGTGATGACGGAATACTTCCGAACTTCTGAGGGACGGTGGAACACCCGTTCTTAAGGCCCTCCAAAAGCTGTTCGATTCTGTCATACTCGAGGGCAAAACGCCACAGGCCTATGCCAGGCGTTTTGCCCTCGATTTCCCCTGTTCCATAACAGAGGTATGGTGTTACTCTTCTTCAAGAAGGGCGTAAACAACCCTGCATAAGAATTATAGGCCCATCTCACTTCTGAGCCCTGTCTACAATCTGTTTTTAAGAGGCATCACGAAATGTCTCGCGCGCAGGTTTGACGACTTCTAGCCTTAGATTCCGAAAAGGCTTTGGTAAAACCGTGGACCACAGTCATACGCTGCGGCAGGTTATACAGAACACCGAAGAGTATATTTAACCTGCCTCTCTGCTTAGCGTTTGTGGATTAAGAGAAAGATTCGATCGACACTTGGGCTGTACTGCAGTCTCTCCAACGGTACCAGATTGACTACCAGTACATCGAGGTGCAAAAGTGTTTGTATGAAAGTGTATGAAAACCCCACTATGTCAGTCCGGCTCCAGGGCCGGACCACGAAACCTATCCTCCTCCATCGAGGGCTGAGACAGGGAAACGTAATCTCTCCGAAACTGTTCACCGCTGCACCGGAGGATGTCTTTAAGGGTCTGGACTGGAAAAGGGTTGGCATCAACATCATCGGTTTGCCGACGATATAGTAGTCACTATAGAGGACCTCAGTACAATGCTCGTTGACCTCAGTAGAGCTTCCGGAAGGTAATGTTAAATACCCGTGTAACACCCACTCTCAAGAAGAACCGAGACTCTACACTCAAAATTGTAAACGATTATGTTTACCTAGGACAAACTGTCCAGTTAGGTAGGTCCAACTTCGAGAAAGAGGTCAATCGTCGAATCCGACTCGGCTAGGCAACGTTCAGGAAGCTACGCAATGTCTTCTCGTCCCACATCCCGCCGTGTCTCAAGAAGAAGGCCTTTGACCAGTGCGTGTTGCCAGTAATGAGAATGATTTATGGCCCTGAAACGTGGTCGCTCACAATGGACCTTATCTGAAGGCTAAAAGTCACCCAAAGGGCAATGAAGAGGTCTATGTTCGGAGTTTCCCTACGTGATCGAGGGATCAGGAATGAAGAGATCCGCAGGAGAACCAAGGCAACCGACATAGCCCGAAGAATTGCCAAACTTAAGCGGCAGTGGGCAGGGCACATTGCTCGCAGAACTGATGGCGGATGGGGCCGAAAGGTTCTGGAGTGACGACCGCGTACCGGAAGACGTAGCGATGGAAGGCCTCCCACAAGATGGACCGATGACCTTGTGAAGGCCGCAGGAATCCGCTGGATGCGGGAAGCACAGAACCGGTTGAAGTGGAGGAGCTTGGGGGAGGGCTATGTCCAGAAGTGGACGTCTTTCGGCCGAAATGAGGATGATGAGACACTTTTTAACTAATAAATTATAATTAAAATTCTAGCTTGCTCTATGTGTTAAGGTCCTTAGCAACAAGAAAAAAAACTGGCGAAGTGCGATCGTACCCAACTAACACTTAGGCGCTAATACAAGACTTATAGTGAATCTACTAGAGCGCTAACGAGATCTTAAAGTTATAAATAAGTGGTACGCATTCGGAGTTATAGCGTGCTATAACTCTACTATACCCCTTAAATGAGCACACTTTTTAACACGCTTTTAGTAGGTACCTGTATGTTACTAACTATGTAATGGAATCTAAGGTATCTAATTTAACCATCTTCCAAGAGTCGTAGCGTAATGAAAATTGGCATCTGTATGTAGTTCTGATGACAATACAATAATATGGTACTGTCGAACTGATTTGATGATGGAGGCGGAAGATATGAACTGAAACTTCATGATGGAAAATCGTATCATAGCTGTTTTGAATTTCTTAGAAAAGTCTTGTAATGAACTTTGACCACGATTAGGTTTCAAGGTCTGATGATGATAGGCACTGGCACTATGATACAATATTCCATGATGGAATATTGTAACATATTCGTATTTGCACTTGTGAGAAAGGCCACGTAATGAACTTTGAACACGATCAGGTTTCAAAGTTATAACAAACCTATTATATATTGAATAGTGTAAATATTGACATAGGTGCTTTTAAGTTGGGCATCTGCCGTGCACAAGATGCAAGGCTGTACGGTAGACCACGCAGTCGTGTACTTAGGGTCCCGTACTTTTGCGTCTGGACAGGGGTATGTAGCCCTAAGTAGAGTAAAATTACTTAGTGGTCTCCAGATTGAAGAGCTAGATTGGTCTAAGCTGACAGATAAAACTTCATGCAATACAGACGCACTGGCGGAGATGGAGAGGATGCGGGCTCATTCGCCTACTTAAAATACAATAAATGTTAAAAATATTTCGTTATCTAAGACCAAAAAGTATAAAATAAATTAATAGTTCAAAAAACACTAGACAAAACACGCTTTTATAAATGCACGTAAAAACAAAAAATAAATTATGGATCGTTCAAGTTATCTCTATTTCAGGGCTAAAGTGTCAACTATGTGCTTTTAATTATAATATTTGATTGTAAAAGCGTGGGGCGCTGGAACAGGAAAGACTTTCTTGTTAACAAATACTAATACTAAATTCCTGGCGGAAGCTGCATGAGGTCGCACAAGAGCATAACGTTTATGCCGCCAAAGGGTTACCAAAAGGAACCAAAGATATCTCGTCCACGAACAAGAACTCTACATTTTGCCACTGTTGACGCATTACCCTTATGTACTTAATTTCCTCCTTAAATTTTTCCTTAAATGTCGGTGAATATCGTCTCTCCTCGCTGCTGGCGCATGTTTTGAGTTCGACAAACTGGTACTTTGAACAGACTGTTTAATGTAGAGCCACGTACTAGTCGTGCTGCAACTCCAGTTATAGCGCCAATCTGTGTAACCTGCTTCCCGTAACATCGCTTAACTTGATTTATCAACAAGTTATACAAAAAGTCTTTCCTGTTCCAGCGGCCCACGCTTTTACAATCAAATATTATAATTAAAAGCACATAGTTGACACTTCAGCCCAGAAATAGAGATAACTTGAGAAGATCCATTTTTTTTTTTGTTAGCGATAAAGATAAATATTTCTTTCCTGGTAGTGTATTTAGCGATAAAGAGAAATATTTCTGTGCTGGTAGTGTATTTAGAGATAAAGAGAAATATTTCTGTGCTGGTAGTGTATTTAGCGATAAACAGAAATATTTCTGTGCTGGTAGTGTATTTCTAGTTACCTGAAGTATTTCGTTATGAAATGAAATGAAATGAAATGTTTATTTATGTAAGTAGATCTTAAAAGACACTTTTACAATCTCTCAAATCAATATTTTGTTGGTCAATATTTTTTTAAACTAGATGGTGCCGGCATTTCCTAGCTGACTGTTCCCTGAGAAGAAAAGCCGAAACAAACTCAGAGGTCATAGTCTCTTTTAAAGTCCAAACATTATATTATTTAAATTTTATGCGAGTCTAACAATGCAGGGTAATGTCTGGAAAGGCCTTTTGAAGAAAGAGCCATTGCAGCTTTGAGCTGACCTGTCTCAACAGACGGCATGTATGTAGCAGTCACCGTGTAGCTCAACCCTATTTTAGGGAGCTCAACGACCCGTCACAAGACGCTACCAGATTTGCAGGACATTTGCGTAGGCCATTTACAAAATGCTCAAAACCACCAGACGAGTTATAAAGTAATGTGTTCAATCTAGCCTGCATAGTACTCACATTCACAGTTAGTTTTTTCTTTAAATGTCATTAAAAATAATGTCACGTAGATCAATACTTAAATATAACATGTCAACAGTATCTATTAAACACTTAGCTTATATTATTATAACAGTTTGTTGCTTGACCCACATTGGAGCAACTTAACTAGTCCCAAGCTTTTTTGTCATCCAAGTAATCTTTAACTTTATAGAAACCTTATTGACAGAGTTTCTGTTTAATAAATGGTTTAAATTTATTGAAGCTTAGTTCCTTAACATGGCTTGGGAGTTTGTTGTAAAAACGAATACTTTGGCACTTAAATGAATTGCTAATTTTTTGGAGCCTAGTCGTGGGCACAATAAGTAAATCTTTATTTCTAGTATTTATGCTATGCACGTCGCTGTGTTTAGAATATAGATTAATGTTCTTTTTAACATAAATTAGGTTCTCATATACATATTGAGATGCGACTGTCATTATATTTATTTCCTTAAATTTATCCCTCAGTGAATGTCTACAACTTAGGTTATAAATTGCTCGAATGGCTCGTTTCTGCAGCACAAATATAGCTTGAATGTCGGCTGCATTTCCCCACAGCAAAATGCCGTACGACATTACACTATGGAAATAACTAAAATATTCTACTACTACTCCTAATCGAGCTGTTTCTACATCAGTCAAATGACGGATTTTATAGACCGCGTAGGCTGCAGAGCTTAGCCGCTTCGACAATTTAGTTACGTGTGGGCCCCACTGTAGCTTCGAGTCCAAAGTAATACCTAAGAACACAGTGGTGTCCACAAGATCCAATTCCGCCCCATTTACTAATACATTGGTTTTCACCTGCTTAACGTTAGGTGTCAGAAATCGAATGCATTTAGTCTTTTTCTCGTTTAATAGTAAATTATTAACACTAAACCAATGCACTATTTTAGCAAGAGCATTATTTACATCGTCAGTAACTGTCTGTTGTCGTTTAAGTTTAAATAAAAGTGATGTGTCATCTGCAAATAACACTATTTCATGACTTTTCTTGAAAGACAAGGTAGGTCGTTTATATATATGAGAAATAAAAAAGGGCCAAGAATTGAGCCCTGCGGAACTCCCATAGTGACAATAGAGCCTGGGGATCGCTTGCCGTTAACGTCCACTCTTTGGATCCTATTATCCAAATAAGAAATAAGAAGATCCAAGGCAGTGTTTCTAACACCATAGTGATGCAATTTCCTGACCAACGTTTCATGTGAAACACAATCGAAAGCCTTAGACAAGTAAAACTGTCCCAACCATACTCCTCCGTCCATGTAATTTTCGTAAAAAAGTTTTTGCTTCACCATTCGTAGTGTGGAACGCAAAAAAGAATATACACGGTTAATTTTAGGTCGTTCTGGAACCGAAAGCCATGAACTCAATCATCGAACTCGAATCGGTTGGGACTATTTTTTTCAATAAATAACAATAAAAAAAATCACGAAAACTTAACTTTATTGATTTTTTTGTGAAATAATGAGAACTCGAAGTAACGCTTCCTTGCGATCAATGAATTTATGCGTGTGTAATGTGTGTAAAAATATGAAAAGCGAATTCAGACTTTATTTCTTAACAGTAAAGGGTAAAAATATAAATTACACCAAACTAGGTAAGTAAGTCCGCAGTTTACTAAAATTATTCTTAGAAACCTATTGTCTCGTGTTCGACCGGCCTTTACAAGAATGCACAACCGAATTTCGCGGTTAAAGTTCTAATAATAAGATCTTAATTCGATTCAATATTTTCATAGAAAAGGGCACCTCCAACTAATAATGAACTCACACAGATTCACAGATTTAACAATTCATTTTTCTGTTTGAATTGCCTGCCTTTGTGAAGCCGCCGCAAGCATTGTCGCATAAAAAATATTTTAGGCATATTTTAGTATTTATCATATGGTTGTTTTTTTTTTTTTCGGGTTGGGAAATCATCAAATGACTTCTCCCGCTCTGGGTGGAGCAGGCGTGTCAGAGTTTTACTGACTAAAACCCACCCGTGTTCCCTCAGTTGTCTGTGTGCGAGGGGTCGCGGTATTTTTTTCGAACAACCCGCACCCCAGGCAGGCATCGGACCTTGCGGGCCCCACCAGTTGGTGTTGACATCTCTTTGAGGCGCGCGGCGAACACAACGCGCCGTCGACCCGGGCTTGGTCCTTACCGGACAGCGAGCTACCAATTACTCGCCGTTCGCAAACCCGCGCCTACGGTGGCCGGGAATCAGCCTGGGATTCCCGACACCCAGGGCGTCTCCTGTGAAGGCTGCAGCCACGAGGGCGCATGTCCTGCCTCTCCCTCACGTGCGCCGCCTCCCTCTTTCGAGCATCACTGCTTCGCTGAAGGAGGTGACGGCTAACCATGTACTCTCGCTCCGTACCATGGCCTGGACCAGGGCCAGACGCGAGAGATCGCCGCCGTCGATCGCCTCCACGAGGACACGGCGGTGCTCCGCCCAAGCTGGGCAGACCTAGATCGTATGCTCCACCGTGTCCTCAGGGCCATCTTTGCAGTGGAAACACCCGGGCGTTTCCTCCCGCCTTATGCGAAACAGGAACCTCCCGAAACAGCCGTGTCCGGTGAGGACCTGTGTCAGGCGGAAGGTGAGGACGCCATGCGGCCTCTCAAGCCACTCCTCAAAGAGGGGATTTATCATATGGTAGGTAGATATTTATGCTTAATATGTACCTATTAGCGCGATTGGTCGTCACTCGATTCAAGGCAACCGCGCTCATAAAAAAAAGGTCCGCTCGAGTTTTTATTACTCTTTGGTACTCTACGTCAAGTGGCGTTTGTCGGGTTCTTGAATAAACAAAGCATACTATAAGTTTTAAACAGTTCTCTTGTTACGTTGATATTTAATGATATACAATGGAGATAACAGACAATGGCTGAAAGTGTGTTTGTTCCCGTGTTATGATGATTTCTGATAAAATTACGATGTTAATTTGCACGATATTTTGCTTGTTTCTTGTTGAATAGACAAGTACTTAATCTAACAGCAGTATTTTTTTGGGAATCCTACAGAACATTTGCATAATATTTAAACTCAAACTTCATATCGCGCGGAGGTCAAAGGCCGTTTTGTGCACTCGAACATTCAAAGATCTTTTAAAAATAGTTTTGTTATGAAATATACCTAGAATTTTCTTTAATTATGAGTACGATTTGTGTACATACCATTAAATACACCAAGGTACACTTAATTCACTGTGAAACACTCAACACAATCAAACTTCACATAACAATGACGTCACTGAGCAACGGTTTGTTTACGTAACACTTTTTTATCGAAAAAACAGTTTTTATGATGCTATTTGATGCAAATATTATCTAAAACGATGTAATAACTACTTATAAATGAATATTTATCCACTTCACGTCGAATATGCACAAAAAATAAGAAAAAACACTAAATAACTAAAGAGCCTAACAAGATAACGCTCTGTCGACGAGCGCGTTCGAAGCGTCACTGTCAACTATTTTTATAAATTTTGTCACAGAACTTTTAAGCGTTTGAATGATGTAGTTTATGAATGACTGGCTATCGGCCCATAGAGTTAAATCATCGCAGACGAGATTAAACCTTATTTGTAATAAATATTAAGATAAAAACCGCTTGCTTCTGGGTGGTACGATATCGTACCAGCCGGGCTTGAAGGGTGCTCGACTTACCGGTACGATATCGTACCAGCCGGACGATAGCGGTAAAATACAACTCCCAAGCCTACTCGTCGTGTCTAGTTGAATAGGTACGAGTACCTACTAGGTGATTCGTGATGCGAGAGTGGTGAATTAAATGTCAATTAATTTTTCACGTTTACGAGATGTGATAGTGGTAAACACCGTGCCGTGCTTTCGATACGAGATGATGGAGGTAAATGAACTTACACCAACCTAAATCGTACCTGAAATGAAATACCTACTTGTAGGTACACATGGCTACACCTCAAGTTATAAATTTCCAGTATAAGCTGATCTCACATTGAATAGGATTTCCGTACAGTGCAAGATCAGCGTAAACTGGAAATGTATAGCTTGATGTGTAGCCGTGCGTACTTACTTTATTCGTCCGACGTCCGTTGACCCACCGCGGGCGCGCTGAACTGACGCACACGCACAGCTGTGCCGCGCTACGTCATCACCGAGCAGATCGCGTACGATCGTGCGTTTATGAATGAAATAGTGGAAGCGCTACTAAAATTTAACTCGAATGACAGTAAAAAGTGATAAATTTCTAACTTCTTTATTAAATGTCTTAAAACAAAAATAACAATGCCAATAGTGACTGTTACTCGTCTGGAGTTACTGTGTTTCGGCTCCAGAACGATGTAAAAATAAACGTGTATATACTCATATTTTTTTGTTAATATCTGTGTCGTTCAAATGATTTAAAACTTTAATTTACAATTTAATAGTTTGTTATAAAAACCAAAAGATAAAAAAAACCCTGCTATGTACCCGAGAAAAAGATCAGTTCAACAATGACTGTGCTCGCTCGTTTATCATCAATGATTCGGTAAATGTTTATCGTCGATGACTCGATGAATGTTTACTTTTAAGTTTTTAATCAGTTATTATGTAACTAACTTTATTTAAGTGACTACCTCATTGGTCTAGTAGTCGCAAGCGCCACTGCTGAGCTTATAGGATTTGAGGCCAGGTCGGTTTTTGTCAACTTTTAACAAAGCAAAGAGCTTCGCGGTTCGACGACTGCTTTGCAAGCCTATATTCGATTCGCAAGAAATGATATTTTTGTGCTTTCTTTTTACATTTTGTAATACTCATATAATAAGATAGTTCGTAAAACTTACTCATAAAATCATAAAGTTATCTTCTGTCATCTTTGATAATACGAGTAATAAAAATAAAAACGAAAGTCAAAGCATTTTTATAATAAATAGGCACATAAAAGGCACTTTTGAACGTCAAAATTCAAAAATATAATTAAAAAAAATAGAATTGATTCTAGTCGCCCCTTCCAAAATGTAGCTTCGCATGGCGAAGAATAGGTAAGAAACTCCATCGTTGCTCTTTTAAAATATTTAACAATATTTGCATACATTAAATATAGAATTAAATGTGAAAACGATGCACCTTGAATTTATTTACCATACCATCATCATCTGCCTTTTCCCAACCATGTCGGAGGCAACTTCCAGTCTAACCGAATGCAGCTGAATACCAGTATTTTACATGGAACGACAGCCTATCTGACTTCCACAACCCAGTTACTGGATAACTATAATAAAAAATGGGTAAAAATAATTTAAAATGAAGCAATAGATACATACTCAGTGCTCATATATTTACATAAAAGGAAGTAGCGTATACGATTTTTTTTTTTAAATTTTACAAGTAATAATAATAATCAATCAGGAATAATCTGTATGAAAGCACCAATATTTGTAAATGTTGTACTATTAGATAGTTATACTCCTGTATAACTACCTAATAGTAGAGTTTATTTAAGGGTATGCGTAATTAACCTATGCGTTCCTACGCATACACGTACTCTTAAATAAACTCAGAAACTACAGAACGCCACCTGCTACGATCCTTACAAACTCCTTTTGCCTCGTTTACGTTCATACATCAGAGGCCCTAGTGTGATTTTCATTTAACCATTTACATCAAACGCAGTGAGCGCGTTTAGCGCTCCGATTGGCCCTGGATTGGTGACGGACCAATCGGAGCGCCTAACGTGCTCACTGCGTTTGGTGTAGATGGTTAAATGAAACTCACACTAGAGCCTCTGGTCACTAGTGATGGATTATGTAGCATTCGCATTCATTGTTAGCATGTGAATGCTCATTTAGCATTTAGCAAATGAAATGTAGTTGCAAAATTCTGTGAAGTGCGAATTTTCATCGCACCCGCAGAAAGGCGGGAACACTAAATCTATTTGTTTCACGTGACCCTGACGTTGTTCGCAAGTGAAATTTTAGCAATTTAGCAGATGTTGCGAAGAATGAGATTAAGTAATTATTATCTTATTGTCTTTGATTAGCTCGTACTTAGGGTCGTATATTGAATGAATGCATGTGATTGTTTAATAATAATTAGTGCGGCACGCGCGTGATGCGCTACGTGTATTGTCAAATAAGTCAAAGTTCAGTACGTTTTGGCATGTGATGGTAAGAGTTTAGTTTACGTATAAACAATAATTATGTTTTTTCGTCTTACGCCTAATATTGTACTTAAAATAGATAATACCTAGTGTGAAACTGAGAACTCATTACCTACCTGTAAATATTAGGAAGTAGTCAAAAGTAGTGAGAACTGGCTGTGTATAAAAGTGTACATGTGTAAAATACAAAACGAAATCATGTAAATACGATCAAATTAACTTATAAATACGCCCGTTTAGAATATTTTACTGCCAGTCCTAAGCCTGGATAAAGTATGAAGGAAAGTTCATACAATCTTAAACAATAAAAGGTTTTAAATTGTTAAAAACGCTCGCTAGGAGACGTCCTAAGGCGACCTCACTCTTTAATTCGCATATTAACAAAATTCATACTATCGTCATATTACCAAATAGCATAGCAATAGCATTTAGCATGCTAAGACTCATAAATTCGCATGCTAATGAAATTTATGCGAAATCGCATTAATTGCCATCACTACTGGTCACACACGCCGGTTGCGAGTACCACACACCTAACCTCTCTGAAGAAAATCACCAATAAAGTCACTATATATTGCTATATTCCATACATTTCTACCACGTAGGTACAGTACACTTTTCTATGAAACAGCTGAATTTTTTTGTAAAATCGACGTAAAATTTCTGCGCTGGGGGCTCTAGAATGATATGCTGAATTCATGGCTACAGTTTGCGTACTGGATAAAAACTTATCCTGTATAGAAGCAACAAGAATTAAGTACTCCATTAAATATTCGGTATTTATAACTTGTTATCTGTCAGTTTCGGTTGTTAAGGTCATTACTTGTGGTCAATGTAGAGTGGCTACAACCTGCGTGCGTCAGATTTATCAATATGGTACGTAAGATGCCGCCGGGCCGCAGTTGTCGGCAACGCGGATACCGAAATGAACGCCCTACTCGTTCTCGCGACCTTATTAGGTGTAATATTTTATTTGCTATACTTAGTATCTAAAAGAAAATTCGGTAACTGGAAAAAAAAGAATGTGCCTTACGTTGAACCAGTGCCCCTTTTGGGCAACTACGGAAGATACATTTTGCAACAAGAGTATCCTGGCAAGCTGATACAGAAACTTTGCGAAAAGTTCACTGATCAACCTTATTTCGGAGCTTTCTACGGCACGGAGCCTGCTCTTGTGGTGCTCAGCCCCGAGATCATCAAACATGGGTTACTAAAGATTTCTATTACGTCAACGGCAGGGAATCATCCAACTACTCTGAAAGTGAAGTTGTCAACAAGAATCTGTTCTTCAATTCTGGTGACAAGTGAAAGATAGTCCGACAAAATCTTACTCCGCTTTTTTCTTCCGCAAAAATGAAGAACATGTACCATTTGATTGAAAAGTGTACCATCGCCTTCGAAGATATGCTCGACTATGAAATTGGAATATCTGACGTCATCGAAATGAGGCAGACTACTGCAAGGTACACGATGGACTGCATATGCTCCGCAGCTTTCGGAGTGGAAGCCAACACAATGGGTAAAGAAGATAACAACCCCTTCAAATTCATGGCAAACGAAATATTCGAGGCTTCAAAGAATCGCGGTTTCAAAATAATTTTTAGGTCCATATGGCCTGCCATTTTCTACCGAGTAGGACTTAAAATTTTCCTTCCAACGATAGACCAATTCTTCTCACAATTGTTGAAAGGAGTGTTCGAGAGCCGAGACTACAAGCCGTCGCCGAGGAACGACTTCGTGGATCTGGTCCTGACTTTAAAGAAAGAAGATTTTATAACTGGAGACGCTATAAGTAACGTAAAGACTGGCGCTGATAAGAAGGTACAATTGAAGGTGGACGATGAGTTGTTGGTGGCGCAGTGCATCGTGTTCTTCGCGGCAGGTTTCGATACATCCGCGACCACCATGAGCTTCACTCTGTATGAGTTTGCGAAACACCGGGTGTTTCGGGGTGGTGCAGCAACGAGCGGCGAAGGAGGTGGATGAGTTCCTGCAGCGTCATGAGAACAAACTGGACTACGAGTGTGTGCATGAGCTGCCCTACTTGAAAGCCTGTATGTACGAGACCCTCCGCAAGTATACTGTACTGGGCAACCTCGCTCGAGAAGTAATGGACGACTACGTACTCCCTACGGGCCTGAAACTAGACGTAGGTGTCAAAGTCTATGTGCCAGTCTACTATATGCACCACAATCCTGCCTATTTCCCGGAACCAGAGAAGTTCCAGCCTGAACGGTTCTTGTCCGAGAATAAAGACGATGTGAAGCCTTACACGTTCTTCCCGTTCGGATCAGGTCCCAGGTTATGCATAGGTAATTATACTTTCTTCACAATTTTAATTCAACATTTATATTGGTCATTAAATTCTCTTTTTATGATACTTAACGATAACGATTCCGTGATGCTCGCAATAAGGGAGGCGGCGCACGTGAGGGAGAGGCAGTACATGCGCCCTCATGGCCGTAGCCTTCGCAGTTCGCAGTTCGCTTCCTAGGCGTCGGGAATCCTAGGCTGATTCCCTGCCACCGTAGGTGCGGGCTTGCGGACGGCGAGTAATGGGTAGCTCGCTGTCCGGTAAGGATCAAGTCCGGATCGACGGCGCGTTGTGTTCCACGCGCGCCTCAAAGAGATGTCAGCAACGACTGATGGGGCCCGCAAGGGCCGATGCCTGCCAGGGGTGCGGGTTGTTCGAAAGAGATACCGCGGCCCCTGGCACACAGGCAACTGAGGGAACACGGGTGGGTTTTAGTCAGTAAAAGTCTGACACGCCCTCCCGCTCCACCCAGAGCGGGAGAAGTTATTTGATGATTTCCCATTCAAAAAAAAAACCGATAACGATTCCGGTTTTTATTTTGAATAAGGATATCAAAAAAATATCAATCAACTACCTACTGGTGGTCTTCGTCGGGACCATTTCATGCGTCAGAAAAGATTAAGACCTAATTTCATCACACACGATTGTCCGTTCACTTACTTGGCAGATGATTTCACGCTTATTTGTTCCATTTTTTATTTTATTGTGTTAGTCATGGATATTCGGACACCATAAAAACAGTCTCTGGTAAAATTTTCTTATCTGCTTACATGGTTTTGTTACTATCACCTAAGTTATTGAACCGATTTTGCTGATTAACATATTAGCGAAGGTCTATCATGCGTCCATCTCGTCTATTTAGTTACCGTTCTATTTGTTTTGTATTTTTATTAAATATTACATTCTAATATTCAAAGGTTATTACTACCATTAACATTTAACTATATTTTACAATAAACGGCTTGTAGCGCGTTGTGAGTGCATCGCAAATAATGTAGTTGATCGCTCGAAACAGGTTTCGCTGAGTTCCTGTTGTTTTCGTTTTAGGTTGCTTATCGTTTTGTGTTGCGTAACAATCAATGCAATGCTTGTTTATTTATAAGTACAAAAATTATGTATTAGGTGATGTTTTTATTGTATTATTAGGTTATGTTGAAACTGTTCTGTACTCCTCGTCACTTGTCCCTAAAGGTTCATTAGAAAACCAGCGTCAGACAGCATCTCTGTTTGGCATTAAGGCTGAAATGAACCTTTTTGGCGCAGCCGTGATGCACACACTGTTGTAGCTATTTATTTTCACTTTCTTTTTTCGTAAATAAACGGTATTCTTTTTATCTTTCAATATTTAACACAAATAAGTATTTTATACTAGTTACTAAACTGAATTACTAGCTAACAAAGTATATATAAACATCAACATTCTCACTATATAAGTACTACTCGTTGCTATTTTTCTCAAATTTATTTTATTTAAGTATGCATACACACGTCACGTTGCAGTATTGGTATTAAGATTATTTACATCCATCACCTCACACTTCAGGTGCAGTAGAAAACCATCATCAGGCACTAGTTATAAATAAATAATTAATAAATAAATAAGTTGTCTGGCATTTATGCCTTTTTAGCGCATCCATGAGGCACAATTGACGCACTTTACACTTTTTTTTTAATTATTTTGCTGTATATTATATGACTTTTTGTCTGTGCTAAATATTTTTTTCGTCTTCTTTCTTTCTGATTTTATTTTTAAAGGGCCATTTTATTTTTGGACGAGAGAGGTTGAGGTTAGGTTATAAAAAATCTGCAGCTTCATAGAAAAGTGCAATACATAGGCGGTCAAAATTTTTGAATGTAAGGATCCATACATTCCAAAAATGTTGACCAGAATCATGTACTAAATTTATGCTAATAGTTTGTGCGTCGCTGTCCCTGCAAGCCTGTATAGAACATATGTATGGCATTCATCTTTGTCCATCAATGCTGGCTATAATTCATAAAAGACTAACAAAATGTATTTTTAATTTTCAGGAATGCGATTCGCAAAGATGCAAGTAATGTCCGGTCTCATCACGTTCTTGAAGAAGTAAAGAGTGGAACTGGCTGATGGCATGCCAGAGACTCTGACTTTAGATGCAAGAACCTTCCTCACGCAGCCAAGGGACCAGGGTATCATGTTGAAGATGATCAAACGCGAAGGTTGGGAAGGCAGGAACTTCGTTCGAGATGCAATCAAGGCATAATAATATTAAGCTTTTAAATCAGAAAGTAAATGCCCTGGTGTATATAAAGTGGCCATGACTTTTAAATCAGAAAGTAAATGTCCTGGTGTATATAAAGTGGTCATGACTTTTAAATCAGAAAGTAAATGCCCTGGTGTATATAAAGTGGTCATGACTTTTCTAAAAAGAGAGGAGCTATTCATTTCGTAGTGTTCCGTTTCTTTCACACACTGGAAAAATGATGTTGACGTTCATAATAGTTAGGGCCCAACCAGGTCCTGGGATATGCTTCCCTTTAAAAAATGGCCCAAATAAGCCTTCTTTTTGAGTTTTTAAGGGCAGATTTTTAAGCATTTTTTTTATGATTACCTTAATAACATATTAGGTATGTACATTGACTGGTTTTTTTTTTGGGTGGGAAATCATCAAATAACTTCTCCCGCTCTGGGTGGAGCGGGAGGGCGTGTCAGACTTTTACTGACTAAAAGCCACCCGTGTTCCCTCAGTTGCCTCTGTGCTAGGGGCCGCGGTATCTCTTTCGAACAACCCGCACCCCTGGCAGGCATCGGCCCTTGCGGGCTCCATCGGTCGTTGCTGACATCTCTTTAAGGCGCGCGTGGAACACAACGCGCCGTCGACCCGGGCTTGGTCCTTACCGGACAGCAAGCTACCCATTACTCGCCGTCCGCAACCCCGCGTCTACATTGACTGGTTAAGGCTAAATAAATAATTAGTTTAAAAATAATGGCTAGTATCGGGCGCCCGATCACGACGAGTATACGGATGTAATTGATAAAATTAACATTTAAGTAAAACTAAATTAGTTAACGATACTATAAATAAAAGTTTTAGTTGTTTATCAATAAGGAACATGGAATAAACCTTTTGTAAATTCAATTTTTTCTTTTCATAAAACCATAAGCATGCACTATTGTATTTTGTCTAGAGTAACTTCGATTTACTGATTACAAAAATATAACGAGAATTCTTTTGACTGTCAGATTCTAGATTCAGCACCTTAGGATTTGCTTAGAATTGAATCCAAAGACTTTCCCAATATATGTCGTTCATCAGCTCATTATTCAACTGAAGCACGGAACGTGCGAGTCGTCTTTTTTATAATCATATAATACTTTATGTAGGCGATTCGCACAATCGTAATGTATTTAATTAATATATTACTATTATGCGAATTAAGTTAAGGAAAAAATACAATAAATAAACAATAGCTTTATTACATAAAATACAAAACGTGCCAGTTGCCTAATACGTATTACTGGAATTGTCGATTTACCCACAATTAAATTAAATTCGTACGAGGCACCTATAGAAAATTTTGTATTAAGATAAGATAATAATTTATTTGCCCAAACATGAGTACAAGACATACAACACAAATTGTCAGCATGCAAGAGATGTTAATAATAAAATAAAACAGATCGTCACGTTTGCCTTAATGGCATGCAAATATTAGTACAATCATAAAATGTATAATGTCACTCCTAGTCAAACTATTTAAAAATTTCACAATAATAAAAGAACATTTAAAAAACAATGATTAAAAAATAACAAATTGGTGAAACATAATCATATTATTTACAAAAACCTCTAAAAAGTAAACAAATAAAATGTATTCACGTTTAAAGTTTAATGTGAAGTTGTAGGTAGTATTTTGATAAATTTTAAAGGGTTTTGATTAGGTCGGGGTTTTTAAAATAATTCATTTTTTTGTTTCCTGCTTTTCAAACTTAATATAGTGATAGTAAACACGCTCCGATCGACAGATGTCTATGTGTGTTTCCTACAATTAAATTTGTTAATAATGTATCCTCATTCCTTGTTACTACTGCATCATCAGGCCCTGATCACCGTTTATCTATAACCTATTCTTTTAAATGAGCCCAAACACGATACTTCTGCTGTTTGTTGGTGACGAAGTTGGGTATCCTGGAATTGCCAGGTGATGCTCCAGCATCAGTTCTAGGTTGCTTTGTTCGTCTAATATCATTGAAGTAATAGAATACCAAATTTCGACTCGATCAGACCCGTGCAAGATACTCAAATCCCTTCATCAATCAGAAAAGAGCTGATAATCTTTAAACGGCTGAACCGATTTTCATCAAACATAGTTAAGAACACACCCGACTAATTCACCTTTCAAACAATAAAAAAACAAATCAAAATCGGTTCATCCGTTCGGGAGCTACGATGCCACAGACAGACACACACACCCATACACGTCACACTTATAACACCCCGTCGTTTTTGCGTCGGGGGTTAAAAAGTGACGATAGGCTAAAGTAAGTTTTTTCGAACGAGTTGAGTAATAAGCCGTTTTATCTCTCCTCGCCTTTTTGGAGATAATCAACCTATAATGATTCCATAGCTGGGACACAGTCCTTCTTTCTTCGAGAAGATGTGTGTCAAACATATAAAATGAAAAATATTTATTCAAACTAGACTGAGAGTCAGCTCTTTTTGAAAGTAAAAAGAGTGTGTCCCCCACGCGGGCCCAGGGCGGGTTGGTAGATGTCTTATGTCTTCGAATTTTTGTTAATAAAATAATGATGACAATACATGCTAACAGGCACGGTCCGAGGGGGTCCCCCCCCCCCTATGGCCCCCAAAGCCGTAAACGTAGAGCTTAAAACAGTAATTATTTGAAAAAATTATATGTTTTCTTATTAATATGTAGGTAGTCTTTGTCTGTGTCCCCCCCCCCCAAAGTCTTGGCTGCGACCGCGCCTGCATGCTAATGAATTTAACGAATGACCGTCTCGACATTCTCAGCATACCTGATTTAGACGTAACAAGCTATTTATAAAATAGTTGTGAATTAATTTAAGTGCAATGAAACGTGCCAGCACGTCGTCTGCTGTCATTTGTATTATAATACTTTATCTACTCACTAAGACAGGCGGTTAACCGGTACAGTCACGTGTAATTCAGGTATTTATGATTGATTGATTGAAAACAAAACATTTATTTGGACCTAAACTTGTACAAATCCCATAAACCTGCCAAACTGCGTGACAGTTTATCAGCAGGATTAGCGCTTGTATTAAACAATTAATCAAACATCTAAGTAGGACATTGCATTGAGTAGTTCAGTTTTTTTGGAACGAAGTTCCTTATCGCGCGTTGCGAAAGGGGACTAGACGGAAAAAATTAAGACCAAAGGTTGTAACGACACTTTTTGCTACATTGTTGTAAGCCGTGCGGCGTGCGCGTGTTTCTCTGCAGACAGAGACACAGACAGAGTGCATGTATGTGTGTGTGTATGTATATGTACAATTTAATTTTTTTTTAATTTTATTACAATTCCTTCACTAATTAATCGAAAGGAACTTCGTTCCATCCGGGTGTCCCTTGACACCTCTCAAGTGTTTTTTTTTTGACTGCTCCACCGGCCATCGGTCCTTCGACAAACATGGCCAGCCCATTGCCACTTCAGTTCGCTTCCTCTGGTAGCTAAAGCCGGTGGAACAGACGAATCCTGAGGGGCAATTCTTGTAATTTGAAGAACGTTCACAGTATGATCTCAGTCACAATCTGTCAAAAATACCTCAACTTTTCCTACATTTTTGACAAGTTTTTGACACGTTATTGTCGCCGAGATGAGAGATTTGGTACGTTATTAACCGACTTCAAAAAAAGAAGGAGGTTCTCAATTCGACTGTATGTTTATTTTTATTTTTTTATGTTTGTTACCTCATAACTTTCGACTGGGTGAACCGATTTTGATGATTCGCTTTTTATTTGAAAGCTTTTCGTGTGGTCCCATTTCAATTTCATATTAGATCTGATGATGCGTTTCGGAGACAGACAACGGAACTCTTCAAAACATAACCGTAAATAAACCGCGATTACTGCTATCCCATAAACATGCATTGTTTTGACCTCAAGGATGAAGAAATTTCGAATTAGTGGGGTAGGTACTACAACTAAAAAGTGAAAAATAAAAACTTTTTCCAAAAAAAACAACCGACTTCCGAAAAAACACTACAAAGTGAAAAATAACTTTAGTTTCGGAAGGCGATGACAAAAAAATTAAATACATAACGGCGCGTGACATTATTATATAATGAAAATCAGTTAATTTCGAGAGTTGTAATTATTCTGTTATTTTAACGATTAATCGATTTGAATTCAACTAAATGGTAATTTTAATTAAGAGCGGGTAACACCGAATGGAGTTGCGTCTGTCACGGCGGGCGACGTCGTGTCAATTCAGTCAGTTGTTGACAGCCGTTGCACGCGGTGGTCACTCGCAAACCCATTAGCTCTAAATCGTTAATTATTACTGCAATCCTTAATTGTTTAAGTCATTTAAGTGTCTGTAAAATTAAAATAGTGAACAGTCAACGCTACAGCGTATTTATTTCAACGTTTCCTGAAGTTTAACGCCCACTATGGACTCCCGTGCTGACGAAGTCACGAATCAGCAATCAGATGCAACAGCCCGGCCCTCCCGATTTCCCGTTATACATAATTATCCAAAGTCACCGCCTTCCGAAATTAAAGTTATTTTTCACTTCGTGTTTTTTTTTCCTTCACTGATGTGAGAGACCTGAACTACTAGACCATCACGACATGGTACAATGCAAATAGTTAATAAAAACAAAAAAAAAATTAAATGAACTGTACTCATTTATTATTGTTCGAAATTATAATTACAAATTAATAAATATTCGTAATCACAGAAAATGATGTGTTTACAAAGACAAGTAATTGGTCTATCATAACGACTTTCAAGATGGTTAAATATAATTATTTATTTTCAATATGTTACTCAAAGGAACATCTACCTCCCGGGCGTGATCTGTAGTGGCTTAATGCAAATCTCTCAATGGATTGCGTATCTAAGTAGGCCGCTATAGACACAAGCTTTCGAAGTGGGAGATTACTGACCCATCCAACGCCCAGTGCGAGTGCCGTGCTACTGATCAGACCATGCCCAACTTGCTGGAGTATCCTAAGTGCCCGTTCACCTGCACCTAGGATGACCTAAAGAATGCCACTGATGCTGCAATTAACATGGCCACCTACTGAGCTCAAACTATTTAAAGTGTACGAGGACCATCAACACGAAAAGACAAAGACCGAAAAGAAAAAAAAAGGAATCAATTTCTAAAAGTAGGCCGACTAATTTATAAAACCTTACGCAAATGACCATACAATACTAGCTGCGCCCCGCGGTTTTAGCCACAAACGTTTCGATCCCGTTGCCCACGGGCTTAAATGTATTCTCTATCCTAATCTAGGCCATGGTCTACCCATCTGCCAAATTTCAGCCGTTTTAACGTGAACGCGTAACAAAGAAACATACAAAAATAAACACAAATCGTTTTTCTTTAACCTAACTAATATTAGTTTAGATGACTTCAATTTTTCTCAAGTAATGTCAAATGTTTGGGCGATGAACCACAGTTAGCACCTATACTTTCCCAAATATATAGTTTATTTCTTGATGTTTACTCCTCGATTTAATCTTCTCCCCTCCCAGCCTTCGCGTTCAATCATCTTAAGCATGATACCCTGGTCCCTGGATTGTACCGTTATGGTCCTACATTCTAAGGTTAGGGTCTCTGGCATGCCATCAGCCAGTTCCACTCTATACTTCTTCAGGAACGTGATGAGACCAGACAGCGTTTGCATCTTCGCGAAACGCATTCCTGAAATACAAACAAAATTAAATTAAAATACTTAATCGACATTTTTCGTAGGTCAATGTCACAAAACACTTGTGGTCAATGTCACAGTGGTCAAATGGCAGACAGAAAACAAAGAAACACAGCATACTTGGCACGACAAACTTCCCAATAGCCATTATGTATACAGTCGACTTGTATGTTTAGAACTCTATAGATCAAAACAAGTCTGGACAGATGATGACCAACACATACATACATAAACAGCGTATAACGTTTTATGTTTTTGTTGTTGTATGTTTTAACACAGGCCTCCTCTCTGAGTGGGAGTGGGCTATAATCCAACGCGGGCCCAGTGCGGGTTGGTAGGTGTCACAAGTCTCCGAATTTTGACTGATAACAATGATGACTGATGACTGACAATAACGTACAAAAATTCAAATATTTACCAATACATAGCCTGGGTCCAGATCCAAACGGCATAAACGTGTAAGGTTTAACTTCGTCTTTATTTTCAGGCAGGAACCGTTCTGGCTTGTACTTGCCTGGCTCTGGGAAGTATTCAGGATTGTGGTGCATGTGGTAGACTGGAATGTGGACTCGGACCCCTGCGTCTAGTTTCAGGCCCATAGGGAGGACGTAGTCTTCCATGACCTCACGGGTAAGATTCCCTAGAACCGGGTATTTGCGAAGAGTCTCGTACATACAAGCTTCCAAGTAAGGCATCTCATGCAAGCACTCATAGTTCAGTTTGTTTCCGTGACGTAGCAGAAACTCGTCCACCTCCGCGGCTGCTCGTTTTTGCACCTCTGGGTACTTAGCCATCTCAAACAATGTCATGCTCATAGTGGTAGCTGATGTATCAAAACCCGCCGCAAAGAACACGATGCACTGCGCCACCAACAAGTCATCGTCCACCTTCAACTTTATCTTCTTATCAGCGCCAGTCTTTGCGTTACTTAAACTGTCCCCAGTTATGTAATCCTCGTTCTTTAAAGTCAGGACCAGATCCACGAAATCGTTTCTCGCTGATGGCTTGTAGTCTCGGCTTTGGAACACTTCTTTCAGCAGCTTTGAAAAGAATTTATCTACCGTTGAAGGGAAAATTTGGAAGCCCAAACGATAGAAAATGGCAGGCCAAATGGATCTGAATGTGAGTTTGAAACCACGAGAGTTTGTTGCTTCTAAAATTTGACTTGCTATAATCTTAAAGGGGTTATTAACCTCGGGTGCCATGGTGTTGGAATCTACACCGAAAGCGCAGGAGCTTACACAGTCCATGGTATACCTCGCAGTAATTTGCCCCATTTCAATGACGTCAGACATGCCAATTTCATAGTCGAGCATATCTTCGAGGACGATGCCACACTTTTCTATCAAATAGTACATGTTCTTCATCTTTGCGGAAGAAAAGAGTGGTGTTAGATTTTGTCGGACTACTTTCCATTTATCGCCGCCACTGAAGAACAGGTTTTGTGTAACAACTTCACTATCAATGTAGTTAGTTACTTCCCTGCCGTTGAAGTAGTAGAAATCTTTAGTCATCACTTGCTTGATGATCTCGGGACTGTGCACCACGAGGACAGGCTCTGTGCCGAAGAAAGCTCCAAAGTAAGGCTGATCGATGAACTTTCGACATAGTTTTTGTACCAACTGACCAGCATACTCTTGTTGCAAGATAAGTCTTCCGTAGTTGCCCAGTAGGGGCAGTGGTTTCACGTAAGGCACATTCTTCTCTTTCCAGTATCCGAACTTCTTTGTCGTGATATAATATAATAAATAAAATATGATTGTTAACAAGAACGTGACAACGAGCTGGGCGATCATTATGCTAACCGCGGTGCAGACAACTGTTGCCCGAGAGATAGATGTCTTCCTTTTTATAAATGTCTTTATCAACGTGATTCGGCAGTCTGCGGAATATGTCAAATCACTGTGACACTGCAAAAGATGCGGGTTCTTTTGCAGTGTCACAGTGATTCAAGTTCCAATTACGATTATGCGCACCTCAGAGACAAACTGATAAAAGTGAATTGTATGGCAACAAGTTTTGTCTTAGTATATAAAACGTACGCTTTAAGACGGAAAATAATTCGTATCTAAAATATACTAAATCACTGTATTTTTATTTATTTATTTATTATTTATTTTATTATTTATGTACACACAGTAAAATACATACAAGATATGGCATAATTAAACAAGAGTACAAAGGTACTGCTTATTTCTTTAGAAATTTCTTGCAGCAGACCTGCGAAAGGAGAAATGAAAAAGAAATGTAGACAATAGTGTGTGAGAACAAGAAGAGAAAATATGAATATGTGACGTCTTAAACTAAAATATACTTAAACATATAATGCAGGAAATTAACATATACGCAATGATAAAATATATAAACATATAGATAAATATATACATACATATATATACATACATACACAATTAAAAGGAAAGGTAATGCTCTTTTACTCGACATTTGAACAGAGAAATAGTTTTTAAGTCACGAATGGTCGGCGGAAGTGAGTTCCACAATCTTACAGCATGTACAGAGAAGGAATAAGAATAATAACTAGTTTTATGGGGATGGGATTTAAGGAGGGATCTAAGGTGTGATCTACACGGTGCGTCACTAAGACGAGCGTAAGAAAAACGCTCACGCAGGTAGGAAGGATAAGAAGGGTAGTGTAAGATGTTGAAGAGGAGACACAAATTCCGAGTGTTCCTGCGAAAGCGGATTGGGAGCCACTTGAGTTCCTTGCGAAGGTGAGGAACGTGGTCATACTTTCGAAGACCTAAAATAAAGCGAATGCACAGGTTTTGCAGGCGCTCAAGCTTGTTTAATAGCTCCTCAGTAGCATCCAAGTAGCAGGCGTCGGCATAATCTATAATCGGCTGAATAAGTGTTTGTGCCAAATAAATTTTAGTCTTCAAAGGCAGGAGACTTTGAAGGTATTTTAATGAATGGAATGAGAAATGTACCTTTCGACTGACCTCATTGACCTGAGCACGCCACAAAAGATTAGAGTCGATAACTACACCCAGATCTTTAGCGGTTTCGGTATAGTCAATGCGAACGCCATCGAGATGCAACATCAGCCGCATTGCGAACGAATCTGCTGCCTATGATCATGGCCTGGGATTTGGTTGGGTTAATTTGCAAACCAAATGACTTAGCCCAGACGCTGATGCGAGCCAGGTCAAGGTTCATTGCAGCAAGTGCAGAGCCCGCGTCAGCTACAGTAAAATGCCGGTAAAGCTGCAAGTCATCTGCGTAGAGGTGAAAACTAGAGGAAATTACTGCGGTAACAAGGTTTATGAAAATTGAAAACAGAAGAGGAGAGAGAACGCTACCCTGAGGAACACCCTCAGTGAGGCAACACCAATCAGAGAAGGACTCCTCCAGGCGAACACACCGAGAGCGTCCTCGGAGATAAGAACTGAACCAGGCTAAAGAAGAAGAAGAGAAATTGATAGATTGGAGGATACCTAGTAAAATGTCGAAATCCACTGAGTTGAAGGCGCTACTAAAGTCAAGCAATACAAGAACAGTAAGGGACTTATTCTCCATTGCCCAGCGGATGTCGTCAGTTACTTTAAGAAGCGCGGTTACAGTACTGTGACCCGAGCGGAAACCGGATTGGAAAGGGGAAATCAACGAGTTTGACGCCAGAAAATGTGATAGTTGTCTATGAACTATGTGCTCAAGAACTTTAGACAGAAATGGAAGAATAGAAATAGGTCTAAAGTGGGTTAATAAAGTAGGATTATTAGTTTTAGGTAAAGGTATAATATGAGCCTGTTTCCACACTTACGGAAAGGAGCAAGAAGAAAATGAGTGGTTGAAGATGTGAGTGAGAACAGGAAGTAACGAGGAAAGGATGAGAGTTATCATTCTTGAGCACAACTTATCATTACCGACTGCTGAAGAAGTAATTGCAAGAATAGATTTTTTAACGTCATCCTCAGTTACATCGCTAAGCTTAAAATGAGTACATTGTGGTAACGGAAAACTAACAAGACTCTCTAGTGTCGCAGCTTTGACAGACGGATCAAGAGAAAAGGGAAGGAGAGACAAGTGTTTATTGAGATCATTGAGATTCACATCTTTACACTGGTTGGCAGGTGACTTGCCTATACCTACAGATTTGAGAAATTTCCAAACGTCGGAAGAATTGCGGTTATTTAGTTGGTCGTGAAAATAGTGTCTCTTAGCATCTTGACACAGATGACTGCAGCGATTACGTAAGGATTTGTAATAAGAGAGATTCAGCTCTGACGGTCTGCGCTTATATCTGCTCTTAGCTTTGTCCCTGCGAGCCATAAGCTCTTTAATTTGCAGTGTTATCCATGGTGCAGGGTTATGCCTTACTTTGACACGTCGGATAGGGGCATGCTGATCATATAAGTCGAGAATGGTTGCATTAAAACAGTTCACCTTATCCTCGATGTCATACTTCTCGACCCACTGCAAAGCGTCTACATCTATGCCCTTGTAGTTACGGAGATATAAAAGTTGGGACTTACGCTTGGAAACACGGATACGATACGAAAGATAAATGAGATCGTGATGAGAAAAAGTAGCCGTAAGTTGACTATAGTAAGAAACATTATTCGGAGAGGAGACGATCATAAGATCTAGATAAGAGGGTGTAGAATTAGGGAAATAGTGAGTTGCAGAAAGGGGCAAAACTTGAAGATTTAAAGACGACAAAAGTGAAAGGAGCTTAAGGGAGCGAGAGTCATTTTTAATCAAGCAAGTATTAAAGTCACCCATTAAAATAACGTGCTCGTACATGGGGCAAAGATCGCTGAGAGTGGAGTCCAAGGAATCGAAGTAATCAATGTGAAGATTAGGACTATAAAGTACTGCTAGCAAAACTTTTGTGTGATGAACAGTAGTTTCAAGAAACAAGTATTCAGCCAACTCAGAATACCGTGAAGGAGATGAACTGACCACCTTGTAGGGTAAAGCAGCACTCCACCTTTGCCGGTCCTATCGTTGCGGATCAAGACGAAGCCGGGGAGTAGATATTGATTAGAGAGGAGAGACGGCTTCAAAAAAGATTCCGATATTAAGAGCGCGTCCAGGTGAGCACTACTATATAATGTCAGAAGGTCAGAATAGTGACCAGGAACACTCTGAGCATTTATGTGAGCTATATGCAGATTTGTAGGGTCATGGGAGAAAAGAGAAGATAGTTTATCATGCAAAGTTAAGAGGTAAGGAAGAATCACTGTCTGCACTAACAAAACTAGTAGAAGAAGAGCACGAGAAGAAGCTGTCGTTAAGATCAGCTACATTGTCCATGAATATACCTAAATTATAATATAAATATAAAAATAACTATACAACAAGAGTAAATTTAAAATAACGTAAATACAAAAATTAAATTACACTAACAATTAGAGATTTTCCTTTGAGAAAAACCTCCCCCACTCGCTGGTATAATGGCAGAAATTGTATAATAATAATTAACCAAGTTACACAACAAATAAGATCAATCATGCCGGAGAAATTTAAACAAAATAAAATTAAATAAAAACTCATAAAATGGAACGCGACACAATGGCGAACGTGTTCGAGCAGTGACACTGACATCCGGCTACATTCGTCACATTGTCAATTTTGACAGAACATCTCTTGACCCGTAAGCCATAAAAATAAAACAAAGTCACATAGGCGGTCCTATGTGACTTAATGATGACAACCTTTGTGTTCTTAATGATGGATCTGCTACCCGTTTCCCCTAACCAAAATATTAGTGTTCCTGACTTTCTCTTCCCCTTCCTTAGTATCAACTCTTTCCTGGTCTGTTCTCCCTAATTCATATGGGAGTGACCATTTTCCTATCCTAATTTCTTTTCCAAGTACTCACCCACGTTCTCCTCCCATCCAACCCTTATAAAAATATCGCCTATCCCAAGCTGACTGGTCTAAGTTCTTGTCCAATTTGGACGCGGAACTTCAAAATTTTCCCCAAATAAATTCGTCTAACTCCCTAATTCTCTACAGTGATTTTGTTGAGTGTCTGTTGAGAGCGGCCAATTCTTCAATCCCATTAAAAAACTCTGCCCGTCACTTAATACCTTCTCCACCTTGGTGGGATGCTGAATGCACGGAAGGTGTCCGTGAACGCAAAGAAGCAGAAAACACCTTTTCCTCCAGTATAAATATGCCCGAATACTTAAATTTTAAAAAGACTTCTGCAACTACTTGTAGGTTATTGGCAAGAAAGAAAAGATGTGGATGGCTCAAATTTTGCGAGTCACTTTCTCCACGTTCTCCAGTTTCCCTTATATGGAAAAAATTAGCCCCTCCTTTTGTTCCTAGCTCCGAATGCCTTCCCACAATAGATCCTTCTCCTCCCACTTCTTCTGATAGATTTGATGACCTTTTCTCTTATTCAGAACTTATTTGTGCCTTAGATCATCTCCGGGATTCTGCTCCGGGGGTCGATGGAATACCCTACTCCTTTATCTCCAAATCTTCTTCTAACTGTAAACTAGTCTTTCTGAACCTAATCAATTCCTTTTTTGTTACTGGCCAAGTTCCAGAGTCTTGGAAATCCCAAATAATCATCCCAATTTTGAATCCTGGGAAAGACCCAAAATATTCTACTTCCTGTCGTCCTATTGCCCTCTCTTCTGTCTTGGCTAAACTTATGGAGAATCTCATCAAGAACCGACTTGAATGGATCTTGGAAACTAAAGGCATCTTATCCAGTTCTCAGTTCGGTTTTCGAAGAGGTATGGGAACTCTAGATAGTCTAAGTGTCTTCATGTCTGATGTCCGCATTGCCTTTTCCAATAATGAAAGTGTTATCGGTGTTTTCCTAGACATAGCTTCAGCCTATGATAATGTCCAACTTCCAATACTCAGGCAAAAGCTGCTACAGCTGAGTATCCCTGTGAGGGTGGTCAAAATCATCAGTTGTCTCCTTATGTCCCGTTCTATTTCTGTCCGTCACCAAAACTACCTCTCCCCATCCCGTCTAGTGTGGAAAGGCCTACCCCAGGGATCGGTTTTAAGCCCCATTCTTTATAATATATACACACATGATTTGGAGTCTTCAGTGAGTTATTTCTGCAAAATCCTACAATATGCCAACGACATTGCTCTCTACTTTAGTTCAGCTTCCCTTTCAGATGCCTCATCTCGCTTAAATTCTGCCCTTTACTTCTTAAACCAGTGGCTGACCGATCACGGCTTAAGTTTGTCAGTCTCCAAATCCAATGCAGTTGTCTTTTATCGCAAGCGTAATATTCCTCTCATTAACCTTTATGTTGAAAATGAACCCATCTTGATCCGTGACAAAGTAAAATTTCTTGGCCTCATTCTTGACTCAAAATTATCTGGTCTCTATCATCTGGATTACATCTCAAAGAAATGCGAAAGAGGCGTTAATGTCTTACGTGCCCTTTCTGGTGTTCGATGGGGAGCTCATCCAACTTCCCAGAAAATCCTATATAATGCCATAGTCCGTGGTCACTTTGACTATGGAATCTTTCTGTTGGAACCATGCAATAAAATAGCCCTGGCCAAACTGGAAAAAATTCGATCCAAATGCATGCATATTATCACGGGTGCTATGAAATACTCACCTATTAATGCCCTTCAGGTAGAATGTTTAGAGCCTAACCTTCACTTACGTAGACAATATCTCTGTGACAGATTTTTTTATAAAGTCATCCAGAATAAATGTCATCCTCTTCTCCCTCCTCTTCGTACTCTTTCTCAGATAATCCCAACATCTCGCTATTGGTCTCACAAAAATCCTCCACTCCTCGTTAACAGCTTCAATAAATTAAATCATTTGCACATTTCTTTAGTCCAGTTAGATAAAAACCCCTTATTTGAAGTAAATTTTGATTCCTTGCTCTTCCAACCAAAAATTATATTCAACTTTGGTATATCCAAAGATGACCCTGCTGCTAATGTCAAATTTAATAGGATTCTAGCAGAGGACTGGCACGACTGGCTGACGTTATTTACAGATGCCTCTAAGATGTGTGATAATAGTAATGTCGGATCAGCTGTGTGGATCCCAAAATACAAAATTATTCTAAATTTTCGTAGCCCTGCTTTTGGTACTATATACACTGGGGAAGCAATAGCTCTTTTGGAAGCAGTCTCCTACATTGAATCACATGGACTCAACAAAAGTCTTATTCTCTCTAATTCTCTTAGCTGTCTACAGGATTTAACAAAATCACCTTTTCGCTCTCGCCACAATTTTCCCCTTAGCCTAAAGATTAAACAACTCTTGTATAGATGCCACTGCTTAGGCTTGGAGATTGCTCTGGCTTGGATCCCCAGCCACACTGGAATAGTTGATAATGAGAACGTGGATTCGATTGCTAAGCTGGCCACTCGGAATGGGATAGAGTCTCATCCGTCTTGTTATCCCCGAGATCTGCACTGTCTTGTTAAACCCGAGATGATGAAGAATTGGAATGAGCATTGGCAAAAAACTAGAATATTGAAGGGAAGATTTTATGGCTCTATCCAACCATTCATTCCTTCTGAATGTTGGTTCAGCAAATTAAAATTCTCTAGTAAAATTGCCATCTCTGTCATAATTAGACTCCGACTTGGGTTTGTTTGCACACCAGTTTTTTTGGCCAAAATCCGCGTGAGGGAGAGTCCCTCACGCGGATTTTGGCCTTTGTGTGAATGCGGTCTGGATGAGGGTACTCTGGAACACTTGTTTTTTTCCTGTCCTCGTTTAACCACTCCCCTTTACGACATACTCCCTCCTGATGTTCCTCGCCCAATTAACATTCCTTTCCTATTATCTTTAGCCCATACCCCTACAGTTAAAATCCTTTATAAATTCATTAGCATTAATACAATTCAGTTATAGTTGATATTCCTATCTACTTATTACATACTCACTGAATGTTCTAACATTTATTTTTCATGACATAACGTTTTACATGTACTAACCAAAAATGTTTCCTTTTTTAGCATGGGGATCCATGGATGCCACCGCTACAAACACTGATCAATCATTGTGTAACAGTTAAATTATTTTCTCATACCTTGACATTGGCAAAATCATCGAACGTTATCGATGGAGCCAGAACCTTTAAAAAAATTGAATAGAAAGTCACATAGCGGCAATAATAAAATAAAAGTAAAGTTATTAGCAGTGAGACGTTTTAAATAACTTATTTAACTACCGGCCCGAGAAGATTGTTATCATTTTTGATTGGATTGACAAAAACAATAACAACGAATGTGTTACTTGCGCATACGCGTCTTCCTCGTTCTCTTAGCGGGAGTATCCAAGGCTGCGGCTTTAGGATATACAGGTTCTTCAGATTGCAGAGAATCCTCGGTGTCGACTGAACAAGACGGGAATTTGACAATAAGGTCGTGAAGTTCGCCTGCCGTTTCGATCTTCCGGCGGGATTTGTCTGGGCAAATAACAACAATCTTGCCTTCCATGGACCAGCAATTTGGCATACCGAAATGCTTACGAGCAGCCGCAAACACACGATGCCGAACTTGTGTCAAGAACTCGGAGATGGTGATCCCGGTACCCTTGAGAGCTTTCTTACTTTCCCACACCAGTTGCCGATGCTCCATTTTGAAGAAACGTACTAGTATGGGTCGGGCCTTCTGCTTTGAGAATCCGAGTCTATGACAAACATGAATAACATTCTTGTCCTTGCATACCTCTGACAATTTAATTTGGTTGGATATGATGTTGTGGACCACATCAAGTAACTTTTCGTTATCCTTCTCCGGAACACCATGGAACAGCAGGACTTTTCTTCGCATGATGGTTTCATGCCTATCGAACCCAGCAGCTAGCAGCTCAATTTGAGTTTTTAATGTGGAGAGTGCTTGACAGACAAACAGCTTAAACTCTGAGAATTCACGTGCAATGGATGCAATGTCTGGTGAAGCTGAAGTGGTACCAGGGGTAGCCTGCTGTAATTTTGCCTCATATTCCTGCATACGGGAGCCAAACAACTGCTCGAGATCCTCTAAGCTGGCAGCAAGTTTAGTGTCCATGTTTAGTGTGTGAAAGTGAACCAGGTACAAGTGCCACAGACTTGATAACAATAGAAAGCGGGTGTGGGGGGTCTAATATAAACTTCACTGATTTATTTAATTAATAAATATAAATGAATATTTTTAAATTATTTTAACAAGAGCACACAAAAAAATGTTTGTTACTTCTATGTCTACCCACCCTTTTTTTACTCATAAGAGATAAGTAACGATCGGAAACTCACTGGCTATATACACCGTGACATTTTAGTCGTCTTACAACGGCAGCCCACTTCATGTACCCAATGCCTGCTATCTACTACCATTCATTAAAAAAAACTTTTTTTTGAACATTTGCATAATCAAAAACATGAAGATATCACTAAGACGCATGACGTAGTTTAAAACACCCTGTTATGGAGATGGAATTAATGATTGAATGTAATGGTAGGTAGGTAGATATCTTCTACCGTTTGATACGTAAACATTATTAACAGGGAGGATGTTTCATAATTCTAAAGCATTGTTTATTTTTCTTTGTACGTATTATCTTAATTAATAGAAACAATGTTATAATCGCGCCTAGAGGTATGATATGACGGATACATTGAGTGGACCATCTTTGTAAGACGACTAAAACGTCACGGTGTATAGGCAGATAACATCGAACCACCTTGAAATATTTGTTTAGTATCGGCACAAAAACGATTGACAGCGAGACAGTCACGTTGGACGGCAATGCTTTTGTTTGCTTTTTTTTTTACCTAAACCTATATTTCACTTTTACCTAAACCTATATTTCACCTCATTCATTTATTTCATTTAGTTCTAATTGCCTTTTCTCTTTCTTTTAACGTTAATAATTTGTTCGTTTTGGTTTCTTTTCGAGAACTCATCCTCCATTTATTTATTTATTTACTAGCTTTTGGCCACTGCTCCGCCCGTCGGTTATCGCGAAGAAAAGTAGCCTATGTTCTTTTCCATATCCCAGGCTATATCTCTGCCAAATTTCATGACGATAAGTGCAGCGGTTTAGGTTAATAGACGGGGACAGAGAAACGTAATCTCTCCGAAACTGTTCACCGCTGCACTGGAGGATGTCTTTAAGGTCCTGGACTGGAAAAGGGTTGGCATCAACATCATCGATTTGCCTACGATATAGTAGTCACTATAGAGGACCTCAGTACAATGCTCGGTGACCTCAGTAGAGCTCCCGGAAGGGAAGAGTGGGTCTTAAAATGAACATGGAGAAAACGAAGGTAATGTTAAATACCCGTGTAACACCCACTCTCACGAAGAACAGAGACTCTACACTCGAAGTTGTAGACGATTATGTTTACCTAGGACAAACTGTTCAGTTAGGTAGGTCCAACTTCTAGAAAGAGGTTATTTTATTTTACTTGACTGCATAAACCATTTTTTTTTAAATTTCTTAATTAAATTTTAATTTATTGTTGAATGTTAATTATATGCTATTATTGTATAGAACCAAGTTCTTTCAACTTAACAGACAGCTGTGCTGCTGGGGAGTTTGTTGCGCCACTTCTTCCCAGCTAAAGCACTAGAAGTGGTGAAGAGCGGGCGTTTTGGGGGACTGTCTTACGTAATTTTGACGTTCAAAAACTGCTGACTCTCAGCCTAGTTTGAATAAATGACTTTTTATTTTGATTTTCACCATCGTATGAACATTGTACACACATAAAAACACACATACATACTTCGTACAAACTTGAGAATGATTTCATTGAACATATTTTATGCCAAATAGAATTAAGGACTATTAGTAGTTTCTGTCCATTTCAGGCATAGAACATGGAAAAGAATACATAATCCTTTTGATCACCAAGGACGGAGAAGTGTTTAAGGTTGGTTGGTTGACTGGTTAATGACGATGTAAATAGCGCAATCTCAAAAGTAGTTCATTGGTTCAATGTTAATAATTTACTTCTTAATGAAAAAAAAAACAAATGCACTAAGTTTACGCTACCTCACGTTAGGCAAGTGAAAACTAGTGTGTTGATAAAGGGCAAAGAATTGGATCCTGAAGATAGCACTGTATTCTTGGGCTTAACTCTCGATGCCAAACTTTAGTGGGGCCCACATGTAGATAAACTGTCGAAAAAGCTAAGCTCTGCAGCATACGTTGTTAGAAAAATTCGTAATTTAACTGATATAGAGACAGTCCGTTTAGTGTACTTTAGCTATTTTCATAGTGTAATGTCGTATGGTATTCTGTTGTGGGGAAATGCCGCCGACTATCTTTGTCTTGCAGAAAAGAGTTGTTAGATCAATTTATAAATTAAGTCCGAGACATTCTCTCAGAGAGAAATTTAAGAAAATTAATGTAATGACTGTGCCTTCACAGCATATTTTTTAAAATCTTTTATATGCCATAAAAATATTAAATTGTTTAAAAAATACAGTGATATCCATAGTATAAATACTAGGAACAAACACAAATTTGTTGTACCATCAACAAGGCTCAAGAAAATAGGTGGGTCATTCAGATGTCAATGTAGACGCTTTTATAATAAACTTCCAAGCCATGTTCATGATCTAAGTATCAATAAATTTAAATCATTCATTAAACGTAAGTTGTGCCTGTAAGCATTTTATACCGTTAAAAATTATATTGAGGACACAAAAGCTTGGGATTGACCTGCTCCAATTTTTGCATACTAAAATATGTTGTTTTTGTTTTTGCAAACTTATACTCTTTGACATTTGATAATTATTATATACACATTGACATGAGTATTTACTTTGAAAAGTATAATATCATTATTGTTTTAATTATTGTGAAGGTGAGGACTGTGTGAGTCATATTTTTGTTTGTTTGTTTTTTCATCTCATTCTCAGTTAGTTTTAATATTAATCTTGCAGTTTGAGTACTTTATGCGGCCTACCAAAATGTCCTATCTTTGGTATTGTTCATCAAATCGTTGAGCTCCTCAAGTTCTGAGTTGAGCTGCATGATAACTGATAAATGCGTGCACTGAATGGACAGGTCCACTCAATCTGTGTGGTTCTTTCTTCAAAAGACCATTTCAGACACCGATCCACATGGTCTTCACGTGATTTGACCAAGATTATGTCTGGACTTTAAAAGAGACTGTGACCTCTGAGTTTGTTTCGGCCTTTCTTCTCAGAGTAGTCAGATAGGAAACGCCGACCTCTTCTAGTTTAAAAAAATATGATTGACGTGTAAAAGTGTTTGTACAAACCTACTTACAGAAATAAAATCATTTATCATTTATCATTTAAGTTTTGACCCTACAGCATGTCATGTGACAAATCCCGCATAAAATTCCAGAATATTTCGTTTATAGTTGTATGTAAGACAAAATAATGAAAACTATATTTGTTAGAAAATTTACTGTGGTAGTCGGACTAAGAGACTACAAAGTGATTCTACAAGTCGAAATTAAATTAGCTAGTGAAACCCCGCGGACGTGTATGGGTATCGATATCTTCATAATCATGCTAAAACAAAACAGTATTAAGACTCCCACATTTCTGCACGAACACGTCTATAATGCGGTGATCAAACAGTGCAAAACAAAACAAGAATAATGTTCCCAAGATTTTGTAATATTTCAACTTGATTTTAAAAGAGTGTCCGTGGAGTTTCTTGCCCGTTCTTCTCCAGAGAGATCTACGTTTTGGAATGGGCAACTAGCTTCAACTTTCCAACTGATCGACTTTTTGACAATTCAAAAGTGCCTGTAAATGGTTTAATTGAAATAAATGCTTTGAGTTTGAGTTTGAGTTTGAGTGCAATATAAGAAATTGCACTTTCAAGAAAATTAAATACAAACTAACAGCCTGCTTACTATACTTATCATAATTATAACGAACCAGAAAAGGTCGTTACAGTGGGTAAATATTTTTTTCACATGTATGTTCGTACAACTCTCACGTTCTGTCTCACCCACACATACTCACGCATAAGCAACAATCAATAATAAACAACCCTTTAACTCACCATCACGTGATCACACACATAAACTCATACTCATTTAAATAATAGCATTTTTCTAATTTAATTGTTATTATTTTCCTTTATTCTCGATTTGATTTTGTTTTCTTTCACATGATTCTTAGAATATTTTTTTTTGTAATTTGAAGCCTTCTTTTATTGACGAATCCGGCGACTGGGACCGCAATTAACGGGAACCGCGGACCCAGTCGCCAGATCCGTTTTAATTAATATTTTTCTCCCGGCGATTGGGACCACCTATGAATGAATAAAAAACGTCTAATGTTCAAGCCAAAAATAGTACAGTCAAACGAAAAAGTGTTTAAAATAATAATTAAAGAAAAAACCTTCAACTGTATAGTACGTTGATTGCTTGTGATGTGATTACTTCTATTTTTGGTAAGGTCCTACCAAGTTATCAACACCTGGTACTTCGAAGGCATACAGCGTTTTCTAGCTGTCATACAAAATGTATGAGAAAATGATTTATCCTCTTTTTTCCATGAATTTTGTTTAGTTTTTTATTTTGTGTTCATGCGTTATAAATGGTGTACCTAACCCGACTTTGTTTTATTTATATAGATATAAAGAAATCATGTTTTCGAATCAGAGTTATTTTTTTAATATTACTTTAAACACTTTTTATTTTAACTGTACTATTTTTTGGCTTGAACAATAGATTTTGTTATTCAATTACGGGTGGTCCCAAACGCCAGAAGAAAATATTAAAATTAAAATGACCCGGCGACTGGGACCGCGGGTCGAGATAATTGCGGTCCTAGTCGCCGGAATCCTCCTTTTATTACCGAATTTTTAAAATTAATTTAGCTCTACTATTAGGTAGTTATACTCCTGTATAACTACCTAATAGTAGAGTTTATTTAAGAGTATGCGTAATTAACCTATGCGTTCCTACGCATACACGTACTCTTAAATAAACTCAGAAACTACAGAACGCCACCTGCTACGATCCTTACAAACTCCTTTTGCCTCGTTTACGTCCATACATCAGAGGCCCTAGTGTGACTTTCATTTAACCACTTACATCAAACGCAGTGAGCGCGTTTAGCGCTCCGATTGGCCCTGGATTGGTGACGGACCAATCGGAGCGCCAAACGCGCTCACTGCGTTTGGTGTAGATGGTTAAATAAAACTAACACTAGAGCCTCTGGTCAGTGGTTACACACGCCGGTTGCGAGTACCACACACCTAACCTGTCTGAAGAAAATCACCAATTAAGTCACTATATGTCCCAGTGCGTCACTTCCCGATGTTTCCACTCACATCTGCATTGTGAATGGAAAACGCCATTTTGAAGCTAAACGTAAACAAGGGAAACACTTTACTGCAAGATAATACGTATCATTTCACATTCAGATTCAGATAGCTTTATTTGCTCAAACATGTGTGCAATTATAAAAAAACAAAATGCATGCAAGGTGTTAAAGGTACAGTAAGGAGTCATAAGTCCATTACCATACTAAGGGTTATATTGCTATATTCCATACATTTTGACTGCGTAGGTATTGCACTTTTCTATGAAACAGCTGATTTTTTTTTTTGTAAAACCGACGTAAAATTTCTGCGCTGGGGGCTCTAGAATGATATGCTGAATTCATGATTACAGTTTGCGTACTGGATAAAAACTTATCCTGTATGGAAGCAACAAGAATTAAGTACTCCATTAAAAGTTCGGTATATTTATGTAACTTGTAATCTCTCAGTTCGGTTAATAAGGCCATTATACTTTGTAATCACTATAGTGGCAAAAATCTGGGTGCCTCGATTTTATCAAAACATACGCCGCCGGGCTGCAGTTGTTGGCAACGCGGATACCGAAAGGAACGCCCTACTCGTTCTCGCGACCTTATTAGGTGTAATATTTTATTTGCTATACTTAGTATCTAAAAGAAAATTCGGTTATTGGAAAAAAAAGAATGTGCCTTACGTTGAACCAGTGCCCCTTCTGGGCAACTACGGAAGATACATTTTGCAACAAGAGTATCCTGGCAAGCTGATATAGAAACTTTGCGAAAAGTTCACCGATCAACCTTATTTCGGAGCTTTCTATAGCACGGAGCCTGCTCTTGTGGTGCTCAGCCCCGAGATCATCAAACATGTGTTGACTAAAGATTTCTACTACGTCAACGGCAGGGAATCATCCAACTACTCTGAAAGTGAACTTCTCACCCAAACTCTATTTTTCAGTGGTGGCGACAAGTGGAAAATAGTACGACAAAATCTAACTCCGCTTTTTTCTTCCGCAAAAATGAAGAACATGTACCATTTGATTGAAAAGTGTACCATCGTCTTCGAAGATATGCTCGACTATGAAATTGGAATATCTGGCGTCATCGACATGAGACAGACTACTGCAAGGTACACGATGGACAGCATATGCTCCACAGCTTTTGGCCACCCCAAAAGCTGTGGACAACACAACAGTCAAACACAATGGGCAAAGAAGATAACAACCCCTTCCAATTCATGGCAAACAAAATATTCGAGGCTTCAAGCTACCGTGGTTTCAAAATTATTTTCAGGGCTGTGTGGCTTACCATTTTCTACCGTTTGGGACTCGCAAGTTTTCCCCCCAACGGTAGACCAATTCTTCTCACAATTATTAAAAGGAGTGTTCGAGAGCCGAGACTACAAGCCGTCGCCGAGGAACGACTTCGTGGATCTGGTCCTGACTTTAAAAAAAGAGGATTACATAACTGGAGACGCTATAAGTAACGCAAAGACTGGCGCTGATAAGAAGGTACAATTGAAGGTGGACGATGAGTTGTTGGTGGCGCAGTGCATCGTGTTTTTCGCGGTAGGTTTCGAGACATCCGCATCAACCATGAGCTTCACTCTGTATGAGTTCGCGAAGCACCCGGAGGTGCAGCAACGAGTGACCAAGGAGGTGGACGAGTTCCTGCGACGTCGTGGAAACAAACTGGACTACGAATGTGTGCATGAGCTGCCCTACTTGGTAGCCTGTATGTACGAGACCCTCCACAAGTATCCCGTACTGAGCAACCTCACTCGTGAGATAATGCACGACTACGTGCTCCCTACGGGCCTGAAACTAGACGTAGGTGTCAAAGTCGATGTGAAGATGTGAAGCCTTACACGTTCTTCCCGTTCGGATCGGGTCCCAAGATATGCATAGGTACTTATAATTTCTTACAAAATTTTGATTCAACATTTAAATTTGGGCATTAGGTTCTCGTTATCTGGTACCTAAACTAAAATGATTCTGATTTTTGTTTTGAACAAGCTTGTCTAAAAATGCATCTGTCAATTCTTTGATGATTAAGAATTGAAGCACGGTAGGTTTTCGTAGGGACTACCACATGTGTCAGAGAAGATTAAGGGTATGTGTCCACACGATAATCCTTACCAGATAATTTTATACCAATTCTGTTCCATTTTTTTGTTATATGTGAGTAGTGGCTATTCGGAGACTGTGGAATAGGCCCTTAGTAGAGTTGTCTTATCTTCAAAGTTACTCAACCGATTATAATTATACAATTGATTCAATAACTATTTGTGCAGAATTATAGCAAAACTATTTTAGTTTTGGACGTAAGAGGTCGACTGTTCTATCTATATCAATCACTATCAATATATAAAACATGTATACATAAGCTTTATACATACTTAAGCATACCATTCAAATTTGCAATGCGATGCTAAGGATAATACTTAAAATACTAAAAATAACACGTTTCGCAACTTTGCAAGTAATGTCTGGTCTCATGACGGTCTTAAAGAAGTACAGAGTGGAATTGGCTGACAATATGCCGGAGACCATGCCCTTAGATGCAAGAACCTTCCTAACACAGCCTAGGGACCAGGGTATCATGTTGAAGATGATCAAACGCGAAGGTTGGGAAGGAAGGACCTTCATTCGAGATGCAAGCAAGCAATAATAATATTAAGCTTTAAAATTTGCAAATAAACGCCCTGGAGTATAATAAAGTATTATTTAAGGTGATGAATGTCTAAAAAGATATGGTGTTATTCATCCCGAAGAGTTCTCTCTCTTTCATACTAGGACAATGGTGGTAGATGCTTAACATGTCTCCCTATAAAGTATAGACCTAATAAAATCTCTTTCGCGTACGATTTGCAAACCTTCCCTTTGAGTTGTTATTTATTTATTTATTTATTTATTTATTTATTTAAACTTCTCGCACATAAAAAGGTACAAAGGCGGACTTAATGCCTTAGGCATTCTCTACCAGTCAACCAAGGGTGGTGAAGAGATTAGATGGCAGGTGCTTAGGTTGAGAGGAACAACGACTACAAAGTATATCATAATGAATAATAAATAAGATTGGTTCATAAATAGGTTATAAACTAATAATACACATACAAGCATACATATCTACTACAATAAATACTTATAATATATATATATATACATATAAATACACATATATTCTCAAGGGAATGAGGAGTTTAGATGATTCTACCCTATTCGTTATGAAAATACCTCTGCAATTTCCGCTTAAATGCATACCGACTGGTGGCCGTCCTGATATCGAGAGGAAGCGCATTCCAAAGAAGAATGGACTGAATATGAAAGGAAGAATGAACAAAGTCAGAAGTATGAGAAGGACAGCGTAGAAGAAGATTGTTAGAGGAACGTAGATTCTTAGTGTGAGAAGAACATAGATATTGGAAATGAGACACAAGATAAGATGGAGGTGTGGGAGAGTTGAGAAAGGAGAAAAGCGTAGTCAAAGCACGCAAACTTCTTCTTTGGCGAATCGACATCCATTTGAGCTCAGACCTATAGCTCGACACATGGTCATATTTCCTAAGATTAAAAATGAACCGGATACAATTATTGAGCAGTCTGTCGAGCTTATCCAGCAAAACCGCATTCAGATCGAAGTAGCACACGCCACGCGGTATTGGCCAGAGTCTTGAAGCTTCTTATTTTATGTTCCCCCTGCTGGGACACAGGCCTCTTCTCGGTGTGAGGGAGTAAGCCGTAATCCACCACGCGGGACCAGTGTGGGTTGGTAGATGTCCCATATTTTCGAACTTTTAATTCTAGGACATGCCGGTTTCCTTTCGATGCCGTCTTTTACCGTTTCGAGAGCAGTGGTGATCAAATCATTCAACACAAAGTAAAACGCCTGTCTGAATTCGAACCTTCGACCTACAACTCGTAAGTCTCGGCCATTACTATTGGAAAAACGTATTATGGAACTCAAATAGACTTGGGCAGGACACCTGATGCAAGGATACACCACCGAGGCGCAGTGATGACGAGCATACACCACCAAGGCGCAGTGATGACGAGCATACACCACCAAGGCGCAGTGATGACGAGCATACACCACCAAGGCGCAGGGATGACGAGCATACACCACCAAGGCGCAGTGATGACGAGCATACACCACCAAAGCGCAGTGATGACGAGCATACACCACCAAGGCGCAGGGATGACGAGCATACACCACCAAGGCGCAGGGATGACGAGCATACACCACCAAGGCGCAGTGATGACGAGCATACACCACCAAGGCGCAGTGATGACGAGCATACACCACCAAGGATGCACCACCAAGGCGCATAGACGTCGAGCGGTGGAGCAAGGCCGTGACAGAGTGGCGTGCCAAGGACTGGAAGACGAGAGGTCGAACGTCCGGCGGCGAGATGGGTGGACAACATTGTTGCCATCGGGGGCAAAACCTGGTTGTGGCTAGTACAGGTGCGTGGAGACCAGCACAAGAAAACAAAGGCCTATGCTCAGCAGTGGGTGAATTCAGAATATGGACGATGATGATGAAATAAGTAACTTCTTAGAGGACAAACTAGAGACAATCCTACTTATCCTACTAATATGATAAATGTGAAAGTTTGTGAGTATGGATGTATGTATGGATGTTTGTTACTCTTTCACGAAAAAACTACGGAATGGATTTGGATAAACTTTGGCACACAGATAGATTACAACCTAGATAGACATAGGATACTTTTTATCTCGGTAGTACGTTCCCGCGGGATAATTTCCAACTTCCACGCGGGCGAAGCCGCGGGCGGAAGCTAGTAAATTATAAAAATGGAAAATCGTCGATCATGATCAGAGGTCGGAGTAGGTAGATTGATTTAAGGTCGTTGACGTCAAACGTAGAGGATAATATGGATATGCCTCCAAAATACCGGAACTTCATATTTATTGTGATATTTGTTCCGGAATTTTGAAATTAGCACGAATTTGTGTTTAAGGTGAAAAACGTATTAATAATATCAATTATAAATTTATTTATGTTTTTGTTTAATTAAAAATAATTGTTCATTGAATTCAATCAATCATTCATATAATAAACGATTTTGTTAGTCCCGCACATTATGGATAAAATAGCATGTCCATATTATAATATCTTGACGCAAGTATATAAAATCAATCTACCTACTCCGACCTCTGATCATGATACACATAATATAACATAACTGTATATAATAGACTAGCAGACTCGACAGACGTCCTGTCTTAACTATGAATATTGAATTCGCATTTTATAAATGTTACGCGCAAATTTCTTAATTTTTTCTTTCATAAAAACCTACTCCTAACAATAATAAACACAACAAAAAAAATATTAGCAAAATTGGTCCACCCGTTCTCGTGTGATGCCGTGACCAAGTGAAATAGGGATTCATTATTATATATAGAAGATATATGTAGATTATCTTACCACGGATCCCTACACTACGTTATTATGACTAAGTGGAACTTAGCACGCTTATTATTTAGTTACCTTAAATTATATTCAGTATCTTCTATTTAACGTCACGCAAAATTCAGGCAAATGATACCTGCGTGCGAATAATACGATCCGATTTTCGACCCATGTTATTATTATAAGATAAGCGTTAAATTCATTCGTAAAATCACAGTGTAAAAACAAACCATTATTTTGTTCCACTCGTAGAAAATCTCCCACCTGGACATGATTTTTCTTGGGCCTGTAGGAAGTCTTTCAACAGACTCCGGACCCAGGGTGGCCGATGCAAGGAAATCCTATTGGAGGTCCAGGTGGAGATTCATAGACGCCTCCGCCTTGGAGTATTAATGTGTTGGTGTTCCAAAAACGATGGGACGCTTAATACCACGTCCTGCGTGTCCTATCCGCTGCACAGTAGGTACCCACAGGAACTGATAGCGCCAAATAGCGTAGCCGAGTTTTGGACCAAATCCATTGAGATTGCCATCAACACGCTATGAAGAAAATGTCCGTAAATTCTATACAAACAAATGACATCGGAGTATCAGTTTGAAGTTACAAAATAACAGCTTTCTATCAAAGGCATATAATAATATATAACGTTCACAACAAAAAAAAATGGCCTTTTGTCTGTTTGTTACGGCTACTCTCCGAAACGGCTAAACCGATTTTGACATGAGATTCACTAGCAGATAACTGTTATTATACGGAGTAATATAAGTGTTTGTACCGTGGCACACTCCCGTGGGATCATTTCCGAAGTCCACGCGGGCGAAGCCGCGGGCACAGCTAGTCAACATCAACATCATTTCAGCCGAAAGATGTCCACTATTGGACATAGGCCTCCCCCAATTTGGGGAGATTTGCCATAATAGCCACGCTTGGCAGGCGGGTTGGCGATTGCAGTATGGTGGTAAATTTGCATAGAGAACGCTGCTACCCATTCTCTAGTAAGCACAGCTAGTATTACTACATTATTATAATCGGTCATGCTTCTTGTTTCGGACAAAAGAAACCGGTTAAAATGTTCGGTAAATTCAACATCTAAATATAAATCAAACGCACTTAACATGTTACCTTTATAACTGGTAATCTGGTCAGTTTCGGTTGTTAAGGTCATTACTTGTGGTCAATATAGAGTGGCTACAATCTGCGTGCGTCAGATTTATCAATATGGTACGTAAGATGCCGCCGGACCGCAGTTGTCGGCAACGCAGTCACCGAAATGAACGCCCTACTCGTTCTCGCGACCTTGTTATCTGTAATCTTTTATTTATTATATTTAGTATCTAAAAGAAAGTACGGTTATTGGAAAAAAAAGAATGTGCCTTATGTTGAACCAGTGCCCCTTCTGGGCAACTACGGAAGATACATTTTGCAACAAGAGTATCCTGGAAAGATGATACAGAAACTATGTCAAAAGTTCTCCGATCAACCTTATTTTGGAGCTTTCTACGGCACGGAACCTGTTCTTGTGGCGCACAGCCCTGAAATCATCAAACATGTGTTGACTAAAGATTTCTACTACGTCAACGGCAGGGAATCATCCAACTACTCTGCAAGTGAAGTTGTCACACAGAATCTGTTTTTCAATTCCGGTGATAGATGGAAGATAGTCCGACAAAATCTTACTCCGCTTTTTTCTTCCGCAAAAATGAAGAACATGTACCATTTGATTGAAAAGTGTACCATCGCCTTCGAAGATATGCTCGACTATGAAATTGGAATATCTGACGTCATCGAAATGAGGCAGACTACTGCAAGGTACACGATGGACTGCATATGCTCCGCAGCTTTCGGAGTGGAAGCCAACACAATGGGTAAAGAAGATAACAACCCCTTCAAATTCATGGCAAACGAAATATTCGAGGCTTCAAAGTATCGCGGATTCAAAATAATTTTTAGGGCCATATGGCCTGCCATTTTCTACCGAGTAGGACTTAAAATTTTCCCCCCAACGATAGACCAATTCTTCTCACAATTATTAAAAGGAGTGTTCGAGAGCCGCAACTACAAGCCGTCGCCGAGGAACGACTTCGTGGATCTGGTCCTGACTTTAAAAAAAGAGGATTACATAACTGGAGACGCTATAAGTAACGCAAAGACTGGCGCTGATAAAAAGGTACAATTGAAGGTGGACGATGAGTTGTTGGTGGCGCAGTGCATCGTGTTTTTCGCGGCAGGTTTCGAGACATCCGCATCCACCATGAGCTTCACTCTGTATGAGTTCGCGAAGCACCCGGAGGTGCAGCAACGAGCGGCGAAGGAGGTGGATGAGTTCTTGCAGCGTCATGGGAACAAACTGGACTACGAGTGTGTGCATGAGCTGCCCTACTTGGAAGCCTGTATGTACGAGACTCTCCGCAAGTATCCCGTACTGGGCAACCTCGCTCGTGAGGTAATGGACGACTACGTGCTCCCTACGGGCCTGCAACTAGACGTTGGTGTCAAAGTCCATGTGCCAGTCTACTACATGCACCACAATCCTGACTATTTCCCGGAACCAGAGAAGTTCAAGCCTGAACGGTTCTTGTCTGAAAATAAAGACGATGTGAAGTCTTACACATTCTTTCCATTCGGATCGGGCCCCAGGTTATGCATAGGTAATTATAATTTCTTACACAGTTTTAATTCAACATTTATATTGGTCATTAAATTCTCTTTATTTGGTACCTAACGACAACGATTCCGGTTTTTATTTTGAATAAGCATATCAAAAAAGTTATTAGTCAACTGGTGGTCTGCGTCGGGACCATTTCATGCATCAGAAAAGATTAAGACCTTATTTCATTACTTACGATTGCCCGTTCACTTACTTGGCAGATGATTTCACGCTTATTTGTTCCATTTTATAATTTATTGTGTGAGTCATGGATATTACACCGTTAAAACAGGCTCTGGTAAAATTTTCTTATCTGTTTACATGGTTTTGTTATGTTCGTTACTATCACCGAAGTTATTGAACCGATTTTGCCGATTTAAATATTAGCGAAGGTCTGTCATGCGTCCGTCTCATCTATTTATTTATCGGCCTTTTTGTTTTGTTTTGTTTTGCTATTTTATTTCATATCACACTCTAATATTCAAAGGTAAATTATTTTAGTATCTTTTACAATAATTAACACAAATAAGTATTTTATACTAGTAACTAAAGTCAATTACTAGCTAACAAACTGTATATAAATATCAACATTCTCCCTATATACTATTTACTCGGTACTATTTCTCACAAATTAATTTTATTTAAGTATGCATACACACGAGTTTTTTTTTGGGGTGGGAATTCATCAAATAACTTCTCCCGCTCTGGGTGGAGCGGGAGGGAGTGTCTGACTGTCAGACTTTTACTGACTAAAACCCACCCGTGGTCCCTCAGTTGCCTGTGTGCCAGGGGCCGCGGAATCTCTTTCGAACAACCCGCACCCCTGGCAGGCATCGGCCCTTGCGGGCCCCATCAGTTGCTGCTGACATCTCTTTGAGGCGCGCGTGGAACACAACGCGCCGTCGACCCGTGCTTGGTCCTTACCGGACAGCGAGCTACCCATTACTCGCCGTCCGCAAGCCCGTGCCTACGGTGGCCGGGAATCAGCCTGGGATTCCCGACGCCCAGTGCGTCTCCTGCGAAGGCCACGGCTGTGAGGGTGCATGTACTGCATCTCCCTCACGTGCGCCACCTCCCTCTTTGCGAGCATAAGTGCTTCGCTGAAGGAGGCGACTGCTAGCCATGCACTCTCGCTCCGTACCATGGCCTGGACCAGGGTAGGAAGCGAGAGATCGCCACCGCCGATCACCTCCACGAGGACACGGCGGTGCTCCGCCCAAGCTGGGCAGATCTCCACCGTATGCTCCACCGTGTCCTCAGGGCAATCTTCGCAATGGAAACAGCCGGGTGTTTCCTCCCGCCCTATCCGAAACAGCAACCTCCCGAAACAGTCGTGTTTGGTGAGGACCTGTGTCAGGCGGAAGGTGAGGACGCCATGCTGCCTCTCAAACCACTCCTCAAAGAGGGGACTTACCGCCGTAATTGTGGTGTGCCCAGCACTGGGTTGCGACAATCGCACTCTCCACGTCGCCATGAGATCCCGCCGGAGCTCTGTCCGTCGTGCCGCGATTTCCCCCGGCAGCGGAGTTGCGTCCCGGCGTTTTTTTTGCCCTCCTCTCGCCACTCCCAAGTGTGCGCGAGGACCTTTGCCTCCAGATCCCATGGCGGCAATCCGGCAAGGAGGCCCGCCGCCTCACCGGAGATCGTGCGGTATCCCCGGATCATCCGGATGGCCATGACCCTATGGGCCGCCTTCAACCGGCGTGCTGGTTGGCGCCATAACGTAGGCGCTCACACCGGTGCACACTGGTCCCAAATTAAAAAAAAGTGGACATTGATAGTAGACCGCTGATATTTTTTTTTATTGTTGATACAATGATAACAGATAAGGCAAAAAAATATTATTGTCCTACTTCAAATACTTTTCTGTAAAAAAAATATTTCTTTTTTTTTTGTATGGGAGCGATTACATTTTACTCAATTTCTCAAAAACTTTAAGCGATGTCGAGATAGCAATCACATATGTTAGAAAACTAATAATTCTGAGTATTTGGCTCGAAGAAACTTATTGCTTATCTCTGCGTACTTTCGAGATAATAGTGACAGAAAATAACATTTTTTTTTAATGTTAATTTTTTGCTTTTTTTTAATCATAGCCTTACTTTAGCACATAATTATAATGTATGCGTAATGTCAAATAAGTAAAAAGAGACTTCTCTGTAAAAGAGGTTATGGGGGCTCACTAATGACTGAAAAGCTATGACCTTTCTGAAGGAGTACTTTCATCAGTTCTAAAAAACAATCAAAATGAAGACATATTAAGCTGCAAACATAATGTTGAATATGTTCACAAACGATTCTGAAAAAATATTATGGTGAAAGATTAATATTTGGGTCTATATTCTCTTGAGAAATCTCTATTTCCTCGTTTTCCAACGAAAGCAATTCATTGTTCAAGATCAAAGCACTAGCCTCTGGAAACAACTGTTTATGTAAACGAGCAAACTTTGGTTTGATATGGCTGATGTAAGGATCTGAGCTAATTAGAAAGCTGTGGATAATGTCTAAATTAGTCTGAACTCTACCGATTTTTCTTGTATGTGCCATTCTAACATTCCGGAAATCTTTATTCCTCGCTTCGGAAGCTTCTTCGGAAAGCATGCCTATCGGAATAAAGGAGAAATTTTCACAAATATCAGCACCGTGTATCAACAATTTATGGACACTTGAAGGCATGTAATACCATGGATATAAGTTTACATATAGCATTGCTGTTTCTTTACAATATTCCCTAAACAAGTTGGTATTAATAAGTTGACCAGATGAAATTGTTTGTAAAATGACTGCAAATCTCTTGATTAAATCAGGGTGGATACCCGTTATTTCAGCAGATACTTCATAATTTTCAAAAAACCTTCTTGCCGTGTTACCGTCATTGGTTGTACCAAATCCCTGTTTTACTATGTCAATTAACAAACCAGTTCTTTCCCGGAATTCTTCTTGTGTCAAATTCTTTTTAATTTCTTTTAACAATTTATCTTCTTTTCGTGCAGCCCACTTTTTGAAGTCTAAGTTGTACGAAATGTGTAAAATACATTCCATACATCTTATCCACATATGAAGCGAAGACAGACCATATTTATACATATCTTCTCTGATGAGTCTTTTGGATACAAAGTCCAAGTCATTCATTTTGCTAGGTGGGGTATTGCAAATATTACAAACAGCTGCAGAAGAAGTATTGGAAATCACAGTAGAAATTTTCCCATCAATCATAGTCATGTACAAATCATGTTTAATATCAAAATTATCTACAATTGTGGGAACAAGATTACGAATTTCTTCCTCTAAGCATGCACTTTCCTTCTTTATCAATTCATTTGTTTCTTTTGCAAATATAAAGCCAATTGGACGACAATAGTTTGTTGAAGAGGGAGCAGGATTTTGCCACAAGATAGTACCACTCTCTTCTTCCAAACGAAGCGGAACCAAACTAATCATGAAAACTGAAGAATCGTCAATTTTAGTGTCGGAGTGTGACTTTTGTTTATAATTACTTTGAGAAGATGACCCGTCAAAACCCCATTTGCTTATTAGTTTTAGCGATTTTTTGTCGGCAGAGTTGTGCTGAATTGTTTTTAATATCCTATTAGTTGTCAAATCTAGAAGCGATTGAAGTCTTATCTTAGCATCAGATTCAGTTACAGTTATGTCTGACTCTGGAGGATAACAAGTTTTTTTAGCTTCCAGGAGCTTTTGATAGGATGGAAGACCATACATTTTCTCTGAAGCAAGAATAGTTCTTAAATTTCGATATTGCCATTTTGACAAATTTGTTGAGGTGTAAAGCGCTAACGTTTTATCATCTGGTAAACACGGTTTGTCAGTCTTTTTAGCGAATAGTACATCATATACCATCTCACATTTTTCCTTGTTTTGGCTGAGTTCGTTTAATATAGCTGCTAATTTTATTTTTTTAGACTCTTTTAATTTGGCACATAAAGCATAAACTAATTCCTCCTCTGTGTGATCTAGAAGTGTTAGAGAACGCCTTTTCTTCTGTTTATCAGATATATCAACAAATGGTTTTTTACTTGTACCATAACTTAATTGATGAGTATCCACTTGCGTTTCGAAATTTGGAATTACTTCCTCGGCAACTTTAAAAATGCTGCTTAAATCGATATTTTGACATTTTGGCCAAACTATTTGGGATTGTAACCAGTCTGAATTTTTGTTAAGAAAGGTCTTTTGAGCTCTACTGGAAGCAGACCATCTTTTTGAGATATTACTTGAAAAATTACGACAAAATAATTTAATATTACTCAAATCTTCGGAAGACAATTCAACACCAATACGTTCAATAAGGGCATTAAATAAAAATTCGACATTTTTAAAACCACCTCCTGATTTAAGAACAAAGTATAAGTCTAAGTTGGTGACAAATGCGGACATATTATAATTTTAAGGAAAATTGAAAACAAATTAGAATCAAAGATATCAAAGACAAAGTGACTTTGATTTTAACAAAAATAATTACGAAAACAAATTCGACGAAAGAAAGACAAACAAAAATTATTTGATTTTAAAATCCAAAGATTCAAAATACAACAATAACAAAACAAACAAACAACAAGCATTTCTTCAAGCGCACAGAAAAAATAAGGACACGTCTTATCGCAACCACATTTAGTTGTACACTGAGTGAGGTGTACGCGCGCGATTCGTGACCGTATTACGTTACGTCATGAGAGGCGGCCATCTTGTTATCCCGGCAAACTCGCGTCGAAGCTCCATTTTGCTGGCCAGCGGACCTATTGCGATATGAGTAAGGCTATGATTAAAAAAAGCCAACAATTAACATTAAAAAAAATTGTTATTTTCTGTCACTATTATCTCGAAAGTACGCAGAGATAAGCAATAAGTTTCTTCGAGCCAAATACTCAGAATTATTAGTTTTCTAACATATGTGAATGCCATCTCGACATCGCTTAAGGTTTTTGAGAAATTGAGTAAAATGTAATCACTCCCATACAAAAAAAAAAGAAATATTTTTTTTACAGAAAAGTATTTGAAGTAGGACAATAATATTTTTTTGCCTTATCTGTTATCATTATATCAACAATAAAAAAAAAAATCAGCGGTCTACTATCAATGTCCACTTTTTTTTAATTTGGGACCAGTGTGCGGTGCCCCGTATAGGGCCATGGCCCGCACGACCCCCACGTAGAGCCACAGGAGGGAGGAGGTACAGGAGGCGTTTGGCCCCCCTAGATTGCATACACACGTCATGTTGCAGTATTGGTACTAAGATTATTTACATACGTCACCTCACATTTCAAGTCCAGTAGAAAACCAGCATCAGGCACTAGTTATAAATAAATAAGTTGTCTGGCATTTATGCTGAACTGTGCCTTTTTAGCGTGGCCATGAGGCACACTTTGACGCACTTTACACTTTTTGTTAGTTTTTTATTTTATTATTTTGTATATTATGTGATTTTTTGTCTGGTATAAATATTTTTTCTTCTCCTTTCTTTCTTTCTGATTTTATTTTTAAAGGAACATTTTGTTTTTGGACGAGAGAGGTCGAGGTTAGGTTATAAAAAATCTTCAGCTTCATAGAAAAGTGCAATACCTAGGCGGTCAAAATATATGGAATCTATGTATGAATCATTCCAAATCATGTACTAAATCTATGGTAATAGTTTGTGCGTCGATGTCACTGCCAACCTGTATAGAACATAATGTATACCATACAACTTTGTCCATCAATGCTGACTATAATTCATAAAAGACTAACAAAATGTATTTTTAATTTTCAGGAATGCGATTCGCAAAGATGCAAGTAATGTCCGGTCTCATCACGTTCTTGAAGAAGTACAGAGTGGAACTGGCCGATGGCATGCCAGAGACTCTAACTTTAGATGCAAGAACCTTCCTCACGCAGCCAAGGGACCAGGGTGTCATGTTGAAGATGATCAAACGCGAAGGTTGGGAAGGCAGGAACTTCGTTCGAGATGCAATCAAGGCATAACAATATTAAGCTTTTAAATCAGAATCAGATCAGATCTAAATCAGAAAGTATATGGCGTATATATATCCTGGCGTATATGAAGTGGTCATGACTTTTCTAAAAAGAGAGGAGTGCTATTCATTCCATAGTGGTCCGTTTCTCTCGCACACTGGAACAATGATGGGTGGCGTTCATAATAGTTAGGATCCAACCAGGACCTGGGATATGCCTCCTTTTAAAAAATGGACCAAATAAGCCTTCCTTTCGCCCCATCTCTTCCCGTGTGTGTATTCCCGACTCGACCCGACTTCCCGATTAAGGGACTCACTAGAGAATGGGTAGCAGCGTTCTCTATGCAATTTACCACCATACTGCGATCGCCAACCCGTCTGCCAAGCGTGGCGATTATGGCAAAACCCCCCTTTTGGGGAAGGCCTATGTCCAATAGTGGACGTCTTTCGGCTGAAATGATGATGAAGCCTTCCTTTTAAGTTTTTTAAGGGCAGAGTTTTGAAGCATTTTTTAATGATTACCATAATAATATATTATGTACATTGACTGGTTAAGGCTAAAACATTAATTAGTGTAAAAATAATGGTTAGTGTCAGGTGCCCGATCATAACGAGCATACGGATGGAATTGATAAAATTAACATTTAAGTTAATTAGTTAGCGAAAACATAAATCAAAGTCTTAATTGTTTATCAATAAGGAACATGGAATAAAAGTTTTGTAAATTAAAAAAATTGTTTTCATAAAACCATAAGCATGCACTATTATATTTTGTCTAGAGTAACTTCGCTTTACTGATTACAAAAACAGAACTAGAATTCTTTCGACTGTCAGATTCTAGATTCAGCACCTTAGGATTTGCTTAGATTGAAATCCAAAGACTTTCCGAATATGTCGTTTATCGGCTCATTAGTCAACTCAAGCACGGAACGTGCCTGTCGTCTTTTTAAAATCATATAATACTTTTGGTAGGCGATTCGCACAAGCTTAACGTATTAATTAAAGTTAAGGAAATAATACAATAGGTAAACAATAGCTTTATTACATAAAATACAAAACGTGCCAGTTTCCTAATACATACGTATTGGTACTGAAATTGTCGATTCACCCACAAATAAATTAAATTAGTACGAGGCACCTCTAGAACATTTTGTATTATTTACAAAAACCTCTAAAAAGTAAACAAATAAAATGTATTCGACTTTACAAGTTTAATAAGAAGTTGCAGTTAGTATTTTGATCAATTTTAGAGGGTTTTGATTAGGTCAGGGTCTATAAAAATTTCATTTAAACGGTGTTTCCTGCTTTTCAAACTTAATAAAGTAATAGTAAACACGCTCCGATCGACAGATGTCTATGTGTGTTTCCCACAATTAAATTTGTTAATAATGTATCCTCATTCCTTGTTACTACTCCACCAGCACGCCCTGAACACCGTTTATCTATAACCTATTCATTGAGACCTTTTTAATGAGCCCAAACACGATACTTCTGCTGTTTGTTGGTGACGAAGTTGGGTATCCTGGAATTGCCAGGTGATGCTCCAGCATCAATTCTAGGTTGCTTTGTTCGTCTAATATTATTGAAGTAATAGAATACCAAATTTCGACTCGATCAGACCCGTGGAAGATGCTCAAATCCCTTCATCAATCAGAAAAGAGCTGATAATCTTCAAACGGCTGAACCGATTATCATCAAATATAGTTAAGAACACACCCGACTAATTCACCTTTCAAACAAAAAAAAAAACAAAATCAAAATCGGTTCATCCGTTCGGGAGCTACGATGCCACAGACAGACACACACACCCATACACGTCACACTTATAACACCCCGTCGTTTTTGCGTCGGGGGTTAAAAAGTGACGATTCGCCAAAGTAAGTTTTTTTCGAGCGAGTTGAGTAGTAAGCCGTTTTATCTCTCCTCGCCTTTTTGGAGATAAAAAGCAAAATGATGACATCATAATCAACCGATAATGTTTCCATAGCTGGGACACAGTCCTCCTTTCTTCGAGAAGATGTATGTCAAACATACAAAATAAAAAATATTTATTCAAACTAGGCTGAGAGTCAGCTCTTTTTGAACGTAAAAAAGAGTGTGTCCACCACGCGGGCCCAGGCCGGGTTGGTAGATGTCTTATGTCTTCGAAATTTTGTTAATAAAATAATGATGACAATACATGTTAACAGTCACGATCCGAGGGATTCCCCCCCTCCCCTATGGCCCCCAAAGCCGTAAACGTAAAGCTTAAAATAGTAATTATTCGAAAAAAAAAAATATTTTATTAATAATATGTAGGTATTCTTTGTCTGTGACCCCCCCCCCCCCCCCAAAGTCTTTGGCTGCGACCGCGCCTGCATGCTAATAGATTTAACGAATGACCGTCTCGACATTCTCAGCATACCTGATTTAGACATAACAAGCTGTTTATAAAGTAGTTGTGAATTAATTTAAGTGCAATGAAACGTGCCAGCACGTCGTCTGCTGTCATTTGTATTATAATACTTTATTTATTCACAAAGACAGGCGGTTAACCGGTACAGTCACGGGTAATTCATGTATTTATAATTATGCAAAGTAATATTTTATTTTGTTTTTGTTTCTTTTTTGTCTGCTCCACCGGCCATCGGTCCTTCCACAAACATGGCCAGCCCATTGCCACTTCAGTTTGCTTACTCTGGCAGCTAAAGCCGGTGGTACAGACGAGGCCTGAGGGGCAATTCTTGTAATTTGAAGAACGTTCACAGTATGATCTCAGTCACAATCCGTCAAAAATACGTCAACTTTTCCTCACAGCTTTTCCTACATTTTTGACAAGTTTTTGACACGTGATTGTCGCTGAGATGAGAGATTTTGTATGTTTTTAAATACGAGAATTGGCCTTGTGGAGTGGAAGCCACCTATCGGCAAATATAGCGTGGCACGTGCCCCAGCCAGATGGACCGAAAGTAGTTGGGATAGACAGGATGCGGAAAGCGGAGGACAGGGCGTTGTGGCGCAGCCTGGGAGAGGCCTTTGTCCAGCAGTGGCTGAGCTGAGATGATTGATTGATATTGTAGCTGCTCGCTGTAAACATCAAGACATCCGTACGTTGGCACAGCGAAAGTTCCACTGAGGATCGCGTGGCGCCACGGAATATTTATATGTGTGACACACCTCGCGCGAACTCTGCGTCGTCACGCACCACGCGGATAGATTAAGTACTAATTGGAGCAAAACTGTAATATTCATACTGATCTCCTATTGGCCAATTTATTTTAGTAATAAGCGCAACACGCACTACTTAGTTAAGAATTTTAGCTTTAAGTCTGTACATATTTATCATGACAATACATACAATTTACAATCTTCTGGAGTTTTACTTAACAAGTACCTAGCGCTAAAGTGGTGACCCCGACGTGATCCTCCAACAAGGAACTCCAGATCCGAAGATTCAATTGAAGCCAACCAGCTATTCCAAACCATGGCTGTTCCAAGCAACGACCAAGTTCAAGAACTTTCCGGTGTTTCGACGTCGCTGCGCATTCCACCTATCTGGCGCGACAGGATACGACTGTGGTTCGCACAATTTGAAGCCATCATGTCCCCGCAGAAGAAAGGCGACCAAACCATGTTCGAGCTCGTCATCGGACAGCTCGAACGGCAAGATCTCGATGAAATATCCGACATCATTCTCCACCCACCGGACAAAAATCGGTACGAAGCTTTGAAAACCCGTTTGCTCGAAGCATATGAAGAATCCGAGCAACGACAGGTACAGCGATTACTATCCGAAATGGAACTCGGCGATTTGAAACCATCGCAGCTATTACGTCGCATGAAGAGTCTCGCTGGCGACAACATAAAGGACTCAACGCTGCGTATTATGTGGACTAATCACCTACCACAATCCATACGAGCAGTCCTCGCTGTCAGCGATAACATCGCGAAACGCTCCGACATCCACGAGCTGGCGATGATGGCAGACAAAATCCTCGAGCAGGCGCAGCCACATGGCGCGATCGCTGCAGTAGCCACGACACCTACCACCCATGTACCTACATCGATCGAGGAGAAGATCGACATGCTGACCAGAGAAATCGCAGAACTTAAGGCAAGTCGATCAAACCACGACCAACGCCGACCATACAGTCGATACCGCTCAAGGTCACGTTCGTCAAGCAGGCCCAATCACCATCGCACACAGCGCAGCAATACGCCGCGACGAACCGAACAAACAGGAATCTGCTATTATCATCGTAAGTTCGGAAAGGAAGCACAAAGATGTACGCGTCCATGCAGTTTCGAAGACGAAAAACCTCCTTCGGGAAACTAAACCCTGCGTTGGACGAGGCGGGAACCGACGCAAATAACACATCCTACCGCCTATTCATTACAGACAGAAACTCACGTCTGTCATTTTTAATTGACACTGGTGCAAACGTGTCCGTCATACCAAAGAAAAAAGGCGGGAAAGCAACGGCAACCAATTTTTGCTTGTATGCAGCGAACAACACGGTTATCCCAACGTACGGTGAAAAAACGTTACAATTAGACCTTAACCTGCGAAGACCCTATACATGGAAATTCATCGTCGCTGCAGTCAGCAAGCCCATCATCGGTGCCGACTTCCTGAAACATCACCAACTTCTTGTCGACATAGCCAGTCGATGTCTCGTCGACAAGGTCACAAACCTTATTGTCAAGGCACCAATTACCTATACCGCCGAGCCGTCAATAAGAAGTATCGACGTTGACCAGCCATATCACCAGCTAATCAGCAAATACCCAGACATCTTGAGGCCATCATGCATGAAGGATACTCCAAAACACCGCGTGGAACACCACATTGAAACCACCGGTCCGCCAATCTACAGCAAAACAAGACCGTTACCACCACATCGATACCTGTCCGTGAAAAAGGAATTTGAGACGATGATGCAGCAAGGAATATGCCGTCCAAGCAAAAGTCCCTGGTCCACACCACTGCACGTCGTACCCAAGAAGAATGGCGACATTCGCGTATGTGGCGACTACAGAAGGTTGAACGATGTCACTAAACCAGACCGATATCCAGTACCACGACTCAAAGATTTCACCTACCTACTACACGGGAAAAAAATCTTCACTACCCTCGACCTAAATCGTGCGTACCAACAACTACCAGTGTATGAACCGGACATCGAGAAGACAGCCATCACAACACCCTTCGGCCTGTTCGAATTTCCACGAATGTGTCCAGGATTGAAAAATGCCGGACAAACCTTCCAACGGTTCATACATCAAGTGCTTATCGGATTAGACTACGCATTCCCGTTCATTGATGACGTCATAATCGCATCAGAAAACGAAACACGACATATCGAAGATTTACAAGAAGTATTGCACAGATTAGACGAGTACGGTATTACAATAAATCCGTCCAAATGCGTCTTTGGCAAAGAAAACGTCAAGTTCCTGGGATACGGTGTGTCAAGCGATGGAATCAAGCCACCGCTGGACAAGGTCAACGCTATCGCTGCTTACCCCAAGCCAGAGACGATACAAGACTTACGACGATTTATTGGCATGATAAACTTTTACCGAGATAGTGTACCAAACGCAGCTTACATACAAGCACCTCTCAACGCGTTCCTACACAACTCTAAAAAACGTGACAAGACGAAAATCGACTGGAACACAGAAGCACTTCAAGCATTCGAGTTGTGTAAAGCCAGCATCCAAAACGCAGCTTTACTCGCTCACCCATCTCCATCACCAACTGACGCAATCTCCCTTATGTGCGACGCGTCGAATACATGCGCCGGAGCCGTGCTACAACAACGTGTAAGCCAGAAGTGGATACCACTCGGCTATTTCTCGAAGAAATTCTCTGACACACAACAGCGATACAGCACATTTGACAGAGAATTACTATCTATATACATGGCTATAAAACACTTCAGAAAAACGTTTGAGGGAAGAGAACTCATAGTGTACACAGATCACAAGCCGCTAACCTACGCCATACGCAAGCTACCATCGGATAGCGACACACAACGCCGCACTCGACAGCTGTTGTTTATCAGTGAGTTTACAACAGACGTACGTCACGTAAGCGGAGTAAACAACGTCGTCGCCGACGCACTTTCTCGCATCGAAACCATCGAATTGCCATCTCCAATAAATTACGACAAATTAGCACAAGCGCAAGATAAGGACAGCAACATACAGACCTTATCAAAACAAACGAATATCCAACTCAAGAAAATCGTCATACCCGGTACAAACAAACCTATTATCTGCGAAACATCGACGCCACACATTCGACCATATCTCCCAGATGACTATCGTCGCATCGCATTCAACGCTGTGCACAATACAAGTCACCCTGGGGTACGAACAACGCGCAAACTAATAAAACAGCGTTATTTCTGGCCAGCAATGAATACTGACATTGGCGAGTGGGCAAAGACATGCCTTGCGTGTCAACAATCCAAGGTACAGCGACACAACCACAGTGACATCACTTCGTTCCCGCCAAGTGAAAGATTTCAACATGTACACATTGATATCGTTGGACCACTACCTATATCTTCATGTGGACACCGCTACCTGCTCACCATCATTGATCGTTGCACACGTTGGCCAGAAGCAGTACCTATGCAGGAGATAACAGCCGAGGTCGTCGCAAAAAATCTGTACGAAACATGGATTTCACGTTTTGGTTGTCCTACCAGAATAACAACCGACCAAGGGCGACAATTTGAAAGTCGACTGTTTCAAGATCTCGCACTATTGCTAGGAGTCGAAAAAACCCGTACTACTGCTTACCACCCGCAGAGTAACGGCATCGTGGAACGCTGGCATCGAACATTAAAAGCCGCGCTCATGTCACGACTAGAAAACAACAACAAATGGATTACCGAACTACCTACAGTTTTGATGGGACTACGAGCCGCGACGCGTACTGACACCGACACCAGCGCTGCGCAGCTCACCTACGGACAAGCGTTGCTACTACCAGGCGATTTTATATCACCATCGCCAACGATATCGAAGATGGATCATACTTACGTCGATAATCTACATCATATTATCACGAAGCTCACGCCGTCATACCAACCGCATTCCAACAAGCGATGTATATTCGTGCACAAGGACTTACAAACATGCAGTCACGTGTTCGTGCGTGATGACACCGTCCGCAAGCCGCTGCAACGTCCATACAAAGGTCCGTACCAGATAATGGAAAGGAACCAGAAGTACTACACGATACAGTTGCCTAGTCGACCCGCAAACATATCAATCGACCGACTAAAACCGGCGTACACGATCAACACAAAAGATCACGAGCACAGTACTAAAACACCACCATCAGCACCAGCTACCCCAGAAGTACACTCCAGCCAACTTCCGACGAGCAAACCCGCTGCACCCCGCACCAGATCAGGCAGGATCGTCAAGATGCCCGTACGCTTCGCTCAGGGGGGAGTACTGTAGCTGCTCGCTGTAAACATCAAGACATCCGTACGTTGGCACAGCGAAAGTTCCACTGAGGATCGCGTGTTTTTTTTTTTTTTTTTTTTTTTTTGGTAAGGGCATCTCGTAGTTGACCTTGAGAGGCCGTAACTACTTAACCGGGCTTTCCTGCGGGGACTTTTAGTTTTTAAGCTAAGAGCCTCCAGCCAGGGCTTACAAACTAATTCACTAAAACCTACAGCAACTGCGCACTGAGGGCACCCCCTGCGGGGTACGAGCCTCGGCTCAGGGAGTCACTTTTAGGGAGGGCAGCAAGTGGGGACAGGCTGGATCAATAATTTCTTTATTATTAATCATGGGGATTTTAACTCTACTTGCTCAGCTTCGGCGCGGGCTGGCACTTCTGCGGGCAAGGGACGGTTGGGGGAGGAATCGTTTACTCGGGGTCTTCGCGAGGCGCGAGGACCTCGGCGGCGAGGTCGGAAACACGGTCTGTTTTTGTGTGCTGTGCTGGTGGCCCTACTGCTTTCTTGAAGAAGAGTGATGGGGTCATCAGGGTCGGAGAGGACATGTCGCGGCCGGCGAATACGACTGATTTTACTGGGGACATAACTAGCGGCCTTCGCAATCAATGGATTGCGGTGTTGCGCGGCGGATTCAAAGAAACGCTTTGAAATTCGTTTTAAGAATTGGGCTACAGTGGGGATTTTAAGGTCGAGATGGAGGATCTCGTTCCTAACATACCAGGGCGAGCCTGTGGCTTGACGGAGGAAACGGTTTTGTAGTGCCTGCATCCTATGGATGTATCGGGGCTTCGTGTGTGCAAAGACTGCACTAGCGTAAGTCATGATTGGCCTTATGCACGTCGTGTATATTCGCAACTTGCACTTGAGTGACAACTTGCTACGTGCGTTCAGAACAGAATGCAGCCTTCCAAGAGCGAAGGCGGCGCGTGAGCGCGCCTTCATAATGTGCTTATAGAAGGAGAGGTGCTGATCCATGATCACTCCTAGATATTTGGCTTGCTTCTCCCAAGGGATAGGCTTGCCAAACATGGAGATGGGCCGGGGGGGGTCGGGTCTGTGTCGCGGTTTCGAGAAGAGAACCGCTTGACTTTTGTCTGGGTTTACTTCAATCCTCCATTTTCTAAACCACGCGCCAAGAACATTGACTGCGGTCTGGAGTCTGGTGGATATCGCATCCTGACTGACCCCAGCGTAGTAAATGGCTGTGTCGTCTGCGAACAGTGCCAACTTTGCCAGTCTACGCTTGGGGATATCGCTAGTAAATAGCGTGAAAATGAGAGGGGAAAGCACGGCGCCTTGAGGGACGCCGGCGCGTATGGGGTGGGGGGAGGAAATCGCTCCCTCTATGCGATAGCGAAAGGTGCGGTTCGACAAAAAGTCTCGAAGGATGAGTACGAGACGGTCAGGCACGCCGAGTTTGTACAGCTTATATAATAAGCCGTTGTGCCAGACTTTGTCGAAAGCTTTCGCTATATCGAAGAATACTGCACCGGTCATCGTACCGCGCTGGAAGCCAGCGCTTATGTCTTCTACGATGCGGTGGACCTGTTGCACGCACGAGTGTTGGGTTCTAAAACCAAACTGCTCGTCGGGAATGAGGCCTTTCGTCTCGGCAAAATTTCTGAGTCGCTTATAAATAAGTCTCTCGTAGATTTTACCGAGCGAATTCAGTAAACTGATGGGGCGGTAGCTCGTGGGCTCGGACTTGGGCTTGCCAAGTTTTGGAATGCCGATGACCGTGGCTTGCTTCCACGCCTGCGGGAAGATGTTGTTGCTCAGGGCACCATTGAAGATGGTGGTCAAGAGCATGATCATGTGAGCGGGCAGCATCTGGAGCACCCTATTGGTGATTCCGTCAGCGCCGGGGGCCTTGCGGGGTTTCAGACCTTTGATGATCTCGTGAACTTCGTCCGGGGTGACGAGAGGTATTGGAACATCAGGGTCTTCGACGGGCGGGAGGGAGGCTCTGCGTTCAACTTCGGCGTCCACCTCATCGAGGTGTGCCTGGTCTACTGGCAGAGAACTGGGCGTGCACTGGGCTTCGAGGCTCTCGGCAAGGCATTCGGCCTTTTCGATGTCGTCGAATGCGACTGTGCCGTCAGGCCTGGTCAGGGGGGGCATGGAGGAGACTTCTCGGGATTTGAGATTCCTCTGAAGTTGCCAGAAGGCTAGATGAGTCGGCTCTAACTCGCTCAGCATTTTGTCCCAGCCAGCGTCACGAAGCTCTTTCATGCGCGTCTTCACAGACCTCTGCAAATAGCGCATGTGAGCCTTGTTCGCATCGCAAGGAAAATTGCTGTAGGCACGAACAGCTGCGTTCTTCTCATTTAGCAGTTCGCGTACATCGTCCGGCAACTTCCATCGGTGGTCTTCCACCTCAGGAATTTCCCTTGAACAATCGTTCAGGACAGATTGTACGTGACCCGTGAATGAGTCGATCGCAGCCGTTGTGTCGGCGACAGAGTCGAAATGGTCGGGTATGGAATTCAAGTGGGGAGATGTGTTGGTTTTCAGCGAATCGCTTACTCGCCTCCAGTCCGTTACCACTTTGGTGCGGGGGAGTTGGTCTGTATCTGGGAGACCCGTTCGCGGGGCCAGATGCAAGACGACCGGACGATGGTCAGAGGTGAGCTCGTTTATTGCTTCTATGGAATCCAACCTTAAGTTGATTCGCTTCAGAATGGCAATGTCGAGTACATCGGGCCTGTGATTTACATCGTGGGGAAAGTGAGTTGGAGTCATCGGGGCGACGACATCAAAGACTAAGGAGGAACAGAGGTCATACAGGCGTTTTCCTCTAGTCGTTTGTCTGGAACTATTCCAAGCGGGGTGTTTTGCATTGAGATCGCCTGCTATGATAACAGAGTCACTCATGCCTAACAGGGCGGAAATGTCATCGGAGATTTGACTGAAATCTTCCGGTTGGGGACTGGGAGGAAGGTAGGCTGAGACTATTGTGACGGGTTGATGACCCGTCAGGCCCAGTCGACAGACTGAAACTTCTAATCGGTTGAGGGTGGGGGGATCCATAGGGATGCAGTGTAATGACCTTTTATAGTAGATGAGTGTTCCACCCTTATGACAACGCGACCTGTCGTTGCGCACTATACGATAGTTTGCAATTTTCGGGTCGCGGTTGTAGGGTTTTAAGAATGACTCTTGTACTAATAATATGTCAATTTGATGGTCGCGGAGGAACTGGGCGATCTCATCACGTTGGGTTAGTAAACCGTTGGCGTTAAAAGTTCCTAGCTTTAGGGATCGGGGTTTTAGTCTCGCGGGGGCCGTATTATTCATTTTGCGTTGTTAAATTGGACGAGGGCTTGCGTAACATCGGGATACGCTTCGTAGATGAAAAAGACCTTCGCGATGTCTTTTTCGTTAACGGCTGCTTGTACCTCCTGTGCCATGCGGTAGGCACGGGGGGTACAGAAACGGAGAAAAATACTGTTCAGTGTGTTGAACACTGAGGCGCCGTTTATGCTGGTCGCGGGGCCAGCGGTTTGCCCAACTGCGGCTGCGGGGAGCGCGGCTGGGAGCGTCGCGGGGGTCGCGACGGCGGCGGGTACGGAAACGCGGGGGGGCGAGGTAGAGGGCGCGGGGGCGCCGGTACGCGGGTCCCTGAGCGGAGGGATGGGGGCGGGAGTGGGCCTAGCGGATGCCATCGCAGGGAATGCCTGCTGATGGTTAAGCTGGTTCCAGGGACTCGGCCTCTGAGACATGAGGATCGCGTGGCGCCACGGAATATTTATATGTGTGACACACCTCGCGCGAACTCTGCGTCGTCACGCACCACGCGGATAGATTAAGTACTAATTGGAGCAAAACTGTAATATTCATACTGATCTCCTATTGGCCAATTTATTTTAGTAATAAGCGCAACACGCACTACTTAGTTAAGAATTTTAGCTTTAAGTCTGTACATATTTATCATGACAATACATACAATTTACAATCTTCTGGAGTTTTACTTAACAAGTACCTAGCGCTAAAATATTTTTTTGCGGTATTTATTTAATGTTGTTTTTAATTGTAGTATTTTTTTATTTTATTTAACACAGTATTCAGAGTGAAAGGACGGTCATTGGAAATAACTTATCTTATGTACAGCATATATCAAGAAAATAAAGATTGAAAAGAAAGAAAACTTCAATACCTGCTCGACCCAAATGTATGGGACGGCTGATAATATAAATTAGTTAGTTATTCGTTTTGTTTTTAGTCTGGAGTATATATTTATTAAAAAAACAACCACAAATGGTGTTATTTGCTGATGATACATCCTTAATTTATAAAATAAATAGACGTGCATCAAATCTTGACGACGTAAATAACGCCCTACTGCTGGTGCAAAATTGGTTCACTGCTAATAATTTAGTATTAAATGGAAAAAAAACTAAATGCATAAGATTTGCTGTATCAAATGTTAAAAGTACTGATTGTGACATAGTATTGAATAAAGAGAAACTAGAATTCGTCGATAAAACTGTTTTCCTAGGGATCACGCTCGACTCAAGGCTACAGTGGAGTCCTCATTTAACCGCTCTTGCAGGACGGCTAAGTTCAGCAATATGCTGCTGAACTTAAAAGCTGTAAGAAAAATCCGCCAATTCACTAATGTAGAAACCGCGAGGTTAGTCTATTTCAGTTACTTTCATAGTATCATGTCTTACGGTATTTAATATGGGGACGGGCTACAGATATCGCGTCTATTTTTATTGTGCAGAAAAGAGCCATCAGAGCAATATATGGCCTCCGTAGGCGATATTCTCTAAGGGAACTTTTCAAAAATATTAATATCATGACGGTACTTTGTCAATATATCTATGAGAACATCATGTACGTCAGGAAAAAAATGAATCTTTTAATGATAAATGATAATTGATAAATTATTTTATTTCTGTAAGTAGGTTTCGGTTTGTATAAACACTTTTACACGTCAATCATATTTTTAAAACTAGATGAGGTTGGCGTTTCCTATCTGACTACTCTGAGAAGAAAGGCCGAAACAAACTCAGAGGTCACAGTCTCTTAAAGTCCAGACATAATCTTGGTCAGATCATGTCCTTCATCATTTTGAGAGCAGCAGTGATGAGCGCTTGCCTAGGTTCGATCCCACGACCATAAGTCGGGCTCGACACCACTGGGCCACCACTACTGTCTGCTTTTTTAAAGTAACTGATATATGAAGTCCTTTTTTGGCACAGTTCCTTTAAATGACATTCGCGCACACAAAAAAATAACTTCAGTACTTTTAAATAATTTTAATACAGGATGATATAATATAAAGGTCAAATAAGAGTAGCTGGCAAAACTTCAGCCAAATAGACGGTCGTCTTTGCATATAATTATATCGCTCACTGAATACAAAAGGGCCACAAATCGAAATGCACTTATTTTATAGGACGGCCAAAACAAAATTCAGACAACGTATTTTTTAAATATTTTCTTTATTTTTGTTGTGAACACAACATGTTAATACATAATTAGAAGCGTTTTTACGCGCACCATCTATTAGTTATATGAACATTTTAATAGTTGTCACTCATGAAGCTAAATTGCACAAAAGTCCCTTTTGTATTCAAAATTGGAATCAATTACATACAAAATTATGCCAAAAATTAAACTTAATTTTACAAAAATAAATGGTTAATTAATATTTCTTCAAAATAATTATGTTCTAATGTCTCATTAGAGTGATCGTTAATAACATACATAGATATGAGATAGTCAAACACATCTTTAACTAAAGAATCGTGACATAATATAATAGTAGGTGGTGGTGGTGGTGTGGTAGGTGTATTAGTATAATATAATTGAAATCAAATTGGTGTAAGACTATTAGTTTAATCAAAATTAAACATCTATAAAGCTTTAGCAGATTGTAACTTGTAGCATGTTTTTATAAAAGTATAATCATTTCGTTTTATATGCATAATAATCACATTAATTAACAAACTCTAATCACAACTATCAGGTGTTTTAATTCAGTCTCTGAAACCTAAATATTTATTCTTTTAATCTTCTACAAAATATGATACCTATTCTAATGGCTTAATAGCACAACATATTTAACAATTACCTATGAAGTTATAAAATCATACACTGAGTTTCAGACAGTCTTATATTAAAAGGCACTTTCTATGTTAACTATTTAATAATAAGTAGTAACATTTTTATAAAAATTAAGGTAAGACACTTACATAATTATGTCCTATAGCTATAAATAAAATTGAAAACTTTCTTAAAAACTTAGGTAATATTTAGGTACAATATTAATTTCAATAAGCTTAAATATACCTTGTTTCTTTGTTTCACTTACATTAAGTTTATGTAAAACTAAACACGCTGTACTAGACTTTTTCTTTGTCAGCGTGTAGGTGAACTCTTCCGTATCATAAGAAGTTTGAATGATTTTTTTTGCTAAAATCTCGATGCACTTTGATAACTTTTATATCAGCCTGTTTTACTTTTTGTCCATCTTCTGTAGTGGTAAAATTGCCAACAGCCAGAGATTTTAGATTCTAAAACTCTCATGTATAAGTTCATGAACAACGAACTGCGAACTTTGTTCTTTGCGGTTTTAATAAGAGTCAAATCACCACTCTGCCAATAGTTATTAAATACAGTTAATTGTTCTTCAAATGAAAACTCGTTTCGACAATTCAGTTCGCAACTATCAGAACAAACAGGGCCCATTTTTCTAGTACCACTGAGTTTTTTAGATGTGGACATAGCTGTATATGCCTTTCCACTATTTTTTAAAGCCTTCTGTTTCTCTTTCATGATTCCGGAAAAGCTTTTCTTTTTCGTGAAAATGGCATAGGGTCCACGCTAGATGGTTGACTATCAATGCTAGGTGGCTGAGTATTAACACTGGATGGATGTGAATCTATATTAGGTGGCTGACTATCTAAATCAACAGGTAGATCATTATAGATAAATGGTGGAGGTTCTACACGAGAAGGTCCGGGTTGGGGTGAAATATAAAATGGTGTGGTGTTGAGTTTTGGCTATACATCATCGTCCGAATCAGTAGACCTGTCATTGGTAGGTTGAAAAATGGTATCCTTGACACTGTCATCTGAAGAAAAATCGGCATTTGATGAACTATTTGATGTTATAGAATCGCTAGATTCATCACTTTCAGAGTCACTGTCAGAGTCGCTTGAATTTCTACTCGAATCGCTCGGTTCAACGACTTTTCTTGACATTGTTTTTATGTTCTGCTACAGACTTTTAATCAGCATCTTGATCATCAAGTGATGATAGGTCAGGCTGGCTGTCTGGTATGGAATATGTATTTAAAAAATCATTGGATGGTGAGTCTGGTTGAAGGAGTGCTGGAGTATTAAATTCTGGTGTATCTTGGATGTTTTGGGATAGGGGGAGATAAAGGTTGATCATTATCTGATTCTTGAATAAGGGTCGCCATATTCAAAATTAATCGTGCTCTGCTGTTCATTCTGTAAGTGATAATAAATTAGATAAATTTAAAAAAAGTAATGGTTCACTTAGAATAAAAATCTATCTCGTATTATTGTATTGTGTATTAAGAAATAATACTAAACAAAGAGGGTCTTCATCGCGTCAAATTTAACAAACTAGATATCTATTTATTTATCCAAGATTTTGAAGTTGCTGCATCAACCCTGTACAAGACTGATTATATTATACTATACCTGCCCTAAACAGATATGCGAAAAGACTCACTGACTCATCATTTGTTAAAATACGTATTATTTATAACCCGGGTATGCTAAAAAACACAACACATTATTATTTGTATCATCGTCACCTAATCGCATTCCACTACTGGACATAAGGTGTCTCCAATTATTATTAGATCTTGTTAGTGGAAAATTAGTATGATTCTAAGTTTAATAACGAAAGCAATTGCATAAGCGTTTGCTTTAAAGCCATTTAAGTAATACAAAAATATGATATAATCATACATTATTTCCATGCAAAACGAACACATTTCAAATAATGGCACTGTTGTATTAGAAAATATGATGATACTTACTTGATATTTGAATGCAAAATGGACGTTTTCCAAAATGCGGCACTTTTGCTGAGAACTATGAACACGAACTGCAGTATTCTCTTGAGTTCTGGCCTTTTTGCACGCAACTGGCGTGCGTTCGCGACGAGTTTCGGGTCACAATTGAAAAAACGGCGGCCTTGCACTGAAGTTAGCTAACAAAATGCTCCAGTGCAAAAACGGCGGTCAGCCGGTTTAGAAATAATGACGCGAAAATGCTGGGTGTCTTTTTTTTACAAAAAAATTTAGTCGATTTAGACCTCATTTTTGCAATAAAATTAATTTCAGATTTTTTTGATTTGTGGCCCTTTTGTATTCAGTGAGCGATATAATAACTAATGTATACACAATAACATTTTAACAGAGTAACGGTGAAGTTTCTTGCCCGTTCTGCTCCATGTGAAACTAAATTTTGGAAGGGGCAACTAGAATCAATTTTCTTGTAAATTTTGGCGTTTAAAATTGCCTTTTGATATAAATTATTTGACCGCGACCGTGAAGATTTGCCAGTTAATTTTATTTTATGTTGTATAATGTCTAACAAACTGTGTTCAGTTAGATTATTGTGTTATATGAAGGCAACCATACGACTATTAATGAAATGCTTACGAGTATTTTGGAACTTTCAAAATTGATCGCAGGAGCTCCATGACCTGATCCTACCATCGCCCTTTTACTACCGGACTTACAATACTCCATTTGAAATAAGATTAGACTATTTGTTATCATCATCATAATTTCAGCTGAAAGACGTCCACTGCTGGACATAGGCCACCCCTAAGCTCCGCCACTTCGACCGGTTCTGTGCTTCCCGTATTCAGCGGACTCCTGCGGCCCTCACAAGGTCCTCGGTCCACCTTGTGGGAGGCCTTCCAACTTTACGTCTTCCGGTACGCGGTCGCCACTCCAGAGCTTTTCGGCCCCATCGGCCATGTGTTCTGCGAGCAATGTGCCCTGCCCACTGCCACTTAAGTTTGGCAATTCTTCAGGCTATGTCGGCTAAATTGGTTCTCCTGCGGATCTCTAATAATAATAATAATAAAAAAAGAAAAAGAGGTGAAAGACACACCGTTCGGACTAGAAATAGGGACCAATTAGTTCAACCAGGCTTCAGACTGGCTAAAGTAGACTCATCCTTCATGGGGTACTGTTTAAAATGTTACAATAAAATACCTCACCACATACTCCAACTGAATGAAATGAAATTTAAATCTTGTTTAAAACGCACACTATGCAGCCATGCTTATTATAAGTTGGGAGATTACATCGCTGACAAAAATGCTTGGCTAAACGCTGCTTGTCCTGCTCCACAAGGTAGCTTAAACCAAATTGATTAGCATTTGAAAACGTTGTTGGAGCTGCTGAAGACTGTAAAAGACTAGATATCTTTGCATTGTATAAATTCAAACTTCTAGTATTGTATAATTGCATAGCATATGTGTGAGCACTATGTTCCTACTATAAAGCTACCATTTACAGGGTATGTCTTTCATTGACTTGAATGTGCCCTGGCAGCTGAGAGTATGTCATGCTCACTCAAATGTCTCGCTGGTGGTGGCGTGTGTGTTGGATCATTAAGTTCCCTTCAAAATGGTTGAGCTGAATGGTGCTGATCCACACGTCATGTTCGTGAACGGGCGCCGCCAGTAGGGACTGGTCATCTCCTAGCTCCTACGGCTTATTTTAATTTCTGAATTGTTATTTTATTTTTGTTTTAATTACGGACACTTTAATGTGCACGTCTTTTTACATAGTTCTCACATTGATAATTTCAACATAATGATGTAACCAACTTTTTGTAACAATACCATGATTTTAAAAGAGTGTCCATGTAGTTTCTTGCCCGTTCTTCTCCATAGGTACCTACGCTTTGGAATGGGCAAATAGCTTCATCTTTCTAACTCACCGACCTTGTCAATTCAAAAGTGCCTGTAATTGGTTTATTTGAAATAAATGCTTTGAGTTTAGTTGAGTTGAGTATATACTTTACGATAAATACGTCGGCATACGAAGATGTATATACGGCGGTCCCTATGTATAATCCCCTAACTACAAATGACAAATTTTACAGGAGACCGCTTCAATGTTTCAAACACGTGTACATCATATTCTAGTTAATATAATGTCATGATGGATTTAAAGTGCATCTTGCTATCTTAGACTTATTTTTTGTTAAGAGGGCTGTTACAAAAAGAAAGTGCTCAGTTTTAGGTATTTTTGACGGGCGGCGCGCGGCAGCCAATGTGCGCGTGTGCGTCTAGTGAAGCACGCTACGCACACATGCAAACCGTTATACGCCGGACGCCAGGAACAAACCAACATGACCTTTTGCCACTTTGAATTCGAAATAAATTAAATTACTATTATTATAGTTCGTGAAACTTTGTTTGTACTGATGGAAGTTATCACCTAGAACGGCTAATTTAGTGAGTAGTGTCGCACAAAAAGTACTTGAATTTTATTTCGTGGTACTTATTTATAGAAATAAATGCATTGTGATATTGCTTCAACAGTTGTAATCAGTTTCGATAATAGTAGTATGAAATGTATACGATGAGTTAAAAAAGCAGCCAAGTGCGAGTCGGACTTCCGAGGTGTCCGTGGTACTAACTTTAGTCCGTAACTAAAGAAAGTACCACGGTAATATTATACACCGAAACAATTACGTTTCTTGTATGGGGGTTGTATGCCCTTTATTTTTAATGTAATTGTTTTATAGCGGTACCAAATAAATTTATATGAAATGTACACATTTAAAGAATTCACCGCGATTTTAAAGTGATGCAATCCTTAAATGTGTATCGTTCGAGATAGTATATAATTTTATAGATGGGCACAACGGGTGTAAAAAACCCAGACTGAGGAAATAAAGTATAATAATTGTAAAAATAAGTTAAAATAATATTTTCCGAAGTGGCATAGACCTTGCTTTCCTCAAATCTATGATTTCGGGAAGAACACACTCCTCATAAAACTTAAGTAACTTTGGCAACATTTTCTGGTTCCAGAAATCATCGTCTTTATAAATTTAATATTTAAACATTTTAGTGGGTATCCAGTACTAGTCCACACTGCAAATAAGCAAACATTTTTATTTGCAATGTGTAGTTGGCCTTGTATTTGATAATACTAAGTAATCGTGATTTTTACTAAAAATTACTTCGCCATTGTTATGGATTTTGAAGCATTTCAACTTCTTTTCTAAAATGGCAGTATCAGGATCCACCTCAAAAGCAGATATGGGGCACTTAATTTCAACAACACCGTCTTCAAATTCTCCATCAGGTGTAGCTCCTAAAAAGGAATGCTCTGTAGGTACTTATAAATAGGCCACACTTCTCTATTTGTAAATTCATTTGACAGCAAAGTTGAGTTAAAGGTCTTGACTCGTTCTCTTTTCTATGTTTGATGGAAGGCACATGGTCTAAATTGTAAGAGTACAGTAAACTTTTGACTAAAGGCGCAGAATCTATATAACGTTGTACTAAATCTGAAAATAATGAATTGAATTTAAATTTTAGATTACATTTTCTTTTAATATATTCGCTCTAGAATAATAAAGCAAAATGTGTAACAAAAAAAGCAAGACTACGTACCGCACAAAGCGGCAACAGCGAGCGATACACCCTCCCCCTCAGGAAGCGCTCGGCGCGGACTAAAGCTAAGGCCCGCGCGTCTCGAGATTTATATTGATTTATAGCATTGTATACAAAAATTGTTTAAAAATATTATTTTGCTTTAAAATTTACTGATTTTTTTTTTCAAGTAAGCTGACATAGTACCCTTAGTTATTACTTTACTTTTTGATTGAATTTCGATTAAACATACATAGATAAAAAATGTAATTTCAGACGAAAAATTATCATAAACTCTCTGTTTTACGGAATTATTTTTGGTGTATTACTGTATGAAACATAAAAAATTGACTTAAGCATTCCAAATAACAAGGTACAGTCCTACCACAGACATTTTTATAAATTACTAAACTATTATATGTTCCATGTAACAAAGCATCAAAAGATGCCCGAAAGTAAAATTTTATGAAACATCCTTTGCCGAGACAAGGTTTTTACTGACTTATGTAAACAAATTGAAATATTTTTTTAGAGCGCTCCCTAGACAAATAATGAAATTTTGTAGGACATATTTTTTGAATTTTTTTTGTTTATATTTAATCCATAATCACTCACCAAATCTCGAGCCAAACGCTCAAATTCGAGAAAAAATGTGACAGCGCCCTTAAACTAAACGATAGTATAGGCTGGCCTGAAGGTCACGAAAACTCACGTATCTACCATTTAGGGTATAGAGGTATGAGGAACAGGGTGCAAAGTTCACTCATACTCTATTGGTAAAGGAGGATCCTCCGACCAGACGGGTGTTGTGTCTGGTGGGCTACTGCCCGACGGTTGATTTTGGGATGTTGTATATATGCGGGTCGCGCGGTAAACTGCTTGCGCGCTGTAGCTATGGTGTGACGTCAAGTTTTGTGTAGGTCGCATATGGCATTGTAGATGGCGCCACTTCACTTTTTGTGTTTCACAAGTATGTTGTTTTTGAAGTGCGTAAGTGGTATTATAGATGGTCGCCACAAGGTGATTGTACGTAGGGCCCGTCGAATATGATGCTTCTGCCCGCGAGCACGTCCGCATGGAAGGCAAGTATACTATAAAATATATGCTAGGTACACATACTCAGCCTATAACGTTCCCAGTACTGGGATACAGGCTTCCTCTCCATGGGTTAGTAGACGACGCATGTCTTGTATAATATTCGTCTGAATATATAAGTGTAAAACGCGGCATCCCCCAGGGTAGCATATTAGGCCCTATCTTATTTCTACTCTATATAAACGACATAGTTAATGTAATCAATCATAAATGCTTCCTTTTTGCCGATGACATTTCCATAATTGTTAGTACGGATAATAAATATAAATCCATTGCGAATCATGAAGCGGACATAAATAGTACAATAGACAATCTAATTAACTGGTTATATAATAATTATTTATCTATTAATCTTAATAAATCAGTATATATACAATTAATCAATCTTATAATAATACATTTAATTTTAAAATGGACATACCGAAAATTATACAAGTAACACAAACTAAGTTTTTAGGAGTAGTAATTGACGAAAGTTTAGACTGGAAAGCACAGGTTGATGTTGTATGCAATAAAATAAATAAATTTGTCTATGCTCTGAGACAAATAAAAAAGTCACTAATACAAAAACGGCTGTGATGTCATACCGCGCATATGTTGAGTCTTCACTACGGTATGGACTTTAAAGAGCTTGGTTTGCTACCGTTACCTTCATTATATATATATGAAGCATGCATGTTCGTTCAAAAACACAAAGAACTTTTTAAAACAGCACAGGAAATAAGCTCTCGAAGTAGGCGAGACCAATATAGACTTGTTCTGGATGTACTGCCTCGATCAGCGAAATATAACAAAAACTCTCTGGCTATGTGTGTACGTCTTTATAATAAATTACCTAAAATGTTGAAAACGATAAATTGTACTTTATTTAAAACCCAATTATATAAATGGCTTAATAATAATAATTTCTACAGTATCAATGATTTTTTAATATAATAATGTAATTTATTTCAATGTCAATGTATTTTTTCTTTTTTAGTAAGTAAGTTTGCATGCTTTAGTTTAAAGCAAAATATGTTTGATCTATATTTTCCAATAACACCTTGTATACCATGTTTTATGCAAATAAAAATATCTTATCTTATCTTATCTTATCTTATCTTATCTTATCTTATCTTATCTTATCTTATCTTATCTTATCTTATCTTGGTGTTTTCGGTTCTAGGATATGCCGGTTTCCTCACGATGTTTTCCTTCACCGCTTTGGAGAGTAGTAGTGATGAAATTATTGAAGAAAACATATGCTATAGCATTCGGCAATATTGCACTATGGGCAGGGGAACGATGATGTGTGATCTATTCTGACGGACACTAAATTGCGCCGTAGATTTTCTGTTCGGCTCATGACCTTCAGGGATATGTAGCAAACAATATTTCCAGTTGCTGAGTGTGTTAAATATTAATATACCTAACACCGACTACCTAATTGGTATTGTCACCTGATATGTCATTAAATAATTACCACGTGCCAAAAGCCACGTGAGTTGTAACAAAATGCGTTTACAATATCTTCTTTATATTAACACGTGAAGCATGAACTTTGTACCCCTTTTTACGAAAATTACACAAACGGAGGAGTATGAAATTTGGCACAGTTTAAGTTTATATGAAAAAGGGGTGCAGAAAGCTATTTTTTAACCAACTTCAAAAAAAGGAGGAGGTTCTCAATTCGACTGTTTTTTTTTTGTTTGTTACCTCATAACTTTCGACCGGGTGAACCAATTTTATTTTATTTGAAAGCTCGTGCTTCCCGTATGGTCCCATTTCAATTTCATATAGATCTGATGATGCGTTTCGGAGACAGACAACGGAACTCTTAAAAAAATAACCGTAAATAAACCGCGATTGCTGCTATCGCATAAATATGCATTATTTTGACCCCAAGGATGATGACATTTCGAATTAGTGGGGTAGGTACTATAACTAAAAAGTGAAAAATAAAAACTTTTTCCAAAAAAAACAACTGACTTCCGAAAAAACACTACAAAGTGAAAAATAACTTTAATTTCGGAAGGCGGTGACAAAAAAATTTAATACATATCCAAAGTCACCGCCTTCCGAAATTAAAGTTATTTTTCACTTTGTAGTGTTTTTTCGGAAGTCTGTTGTTTTTTTACTATGGTCGATTTTCGACTGGGCGACCACTAGTTTAAGTAAATACGCTCCCGTATGAGATGGCTTATTCGAATTAAGTATGTGTGTAAAGTAATATACTCGGGAGTACATAACATCACACCTTGTTTCGCCCAAGGTTTGGCCAGGGGTGTATCTACCTTAGTACTCCCACATTTCGCCAGTTATGTTTGAGCCCTATGTAATAAGGGGCGAGCCTATTGCCATCACCCGGGCACAAATCCAGACCGGAGGAGAAATTCCAGATATAAGAACCCAATAACACTTTGCCCGACCTGGCAATCGAACCCAGGACTCAGCAGTAGCGCTAGCGACCAGTAGACCAACGAGGCAGTCATACGTATCAACCATGTCGAAATTATAGGGCCCTAGGGTATGCCTACCTGCCTGCTTGCCTATGCGAGACCCAATAAATATGTACCTACGTTTTCTTTCTTTCGTTCCTTCTTTATCGCCGGTGTCACTAGGGTTACTAAACGTACTCTTAAGGCGGGGTGATCCGGAAAAACGTCGTTTTGTAATGTGTTTTATAAGTAGATAAACCGGATTAAAAAAATTGAAAAAAATATATTACATAGTTCACACCTTGATCGATAGATATTCCGGCCGTGCGATACACGATTACTTGCATTTTCCTGTATCCACTTAAATCGCAAAGACAAGTCTAAATGATGATCGGATTCTTATTTCATTTGAGTTATATAAGGCTTTGAACAATAAAACTTATACCATAATAAAGGTCGTAAAAAATATTATGAAAACCGGCCGTCATAATATGGACTATGAAAATACATTTATAACAAATCTAAATTCCAGTGTTTTTATCTTTACATGCGCGCGCCCCGTGTCGTTTAGTCCCGAGCGGAACGTGTTGGATGTCGGACGTGTGCCAATTTTTTGAACCCGCCACCCCCCGCTATGATCTGTTACCGGCAGAGCTTAAAATTGTTTGTAAATAATAATACGTAATAATAAGCTAAATACAGGTATATTTATGTATAGCAAGCTTCATTTCGTAGGAAATTAAAGTAGTTAACATTTTGTCAAACAAAATGAGAAACTACAGAATGTAAAAACTTTCGATCCAGCGCTGGCTCTTTGAAGGCTAGTAAACAAAAAAGATTATGAATGGTTTGACAATTATATAATGAATGTATCATTACATTTTATGCGTAATAGATTACTAGGTATATTTATTTATTATAAATAACCTACTATTAGCGGTTTGCAAATCTATGTACCTACGCGTAATAGCTTTGCAAACCGCAAATAGGCATGTAGAACAGAATTGGAATCCTATGTCCGTGTTAATAAAGACGCCATGTGCGCAAAAGCTAGAATGGTTAATTTTTCTCGCGGAATAGATTTACCAACATGTCAAACAGCATAAAGCCGCCACGCGCGCAACTTGTATAATGTTTTATTTTACTGTTTTAAAATATTAAAGAGGTAGGTTGAAAAAAAAAAAGATGATTGCCTGGATAGATTGACTGACTGTATATGATAACACCTTGAGCTGGTCCAGCGTAATACGGACATTATGCTGCGTCTTCTTTTGCTTCTTTGTATTTTACTTTCGGAGCGGAGCAGTGAGATGCTTATTTAGGTACTTATTTTTGTATTTTTTAACGTGTGCGTGTGTGTGTTTATTGTTTAAGTTTGCAGGGCTTCTTCTGCGTTGTTATTGTGTGCGGTAGCCGTCATGTTACTGCGGCCGTCATGTTACTGCGACCGTCATGTTGCTGCGGCCGTCATGTTGCTGCGGCCGTCATATTGCGGCGGCCGTCATATTGCGGCGGCCGTCATATTGCGGCGGCCGTCACATTGCGGCGGCCGTCACATTGCGGCGGCCGTCACATTGCGGCGGCCGTCACATTGCGGCGGCCGTCACATTGCGCCGGCCGTCACATTGCGGCGGCCGTCACATTGCGCCGGCCGTCACATTGCGGCGGCCGTCACATTGCGGCGGCCGTCATATTGCGGCGGCCGTCACATTGCGGCGGCCGTCACATTGCGGCGGCCGTCAAATTGCAGCGGCCGTCAAATTGCGGCGGCCGCAATATGGCGGCGGCCGTCATATTGCGGCGGCCGTCATATGGCGGCGGCCGTCATATTGCGGCGGCCGTCATATTGCGGCGGCCGTCATATGGTGGCGGCCGTCATATTGCGGCGGCCGTCATATTGCGGCAGCCGTCATATGGCGGTGGCCGTCATATGGCGGTGGCCGTCATATGGCGGCAGCCGTCATATTGCGGCGGCCGTCATATTGTGGCGGCCGTCATATTGCGGCGGCCGTCATATTGCGGCGGCCGTTACATTGCGGCGGCCGTCACAAGTCCATCTTGGATTTACATTTTGATCAGTGGCCTCGAAGACCAGACAGGTAACATGTCATAAACAGTTAGAAAGAAAAATAGTAAATATAAGACCACGTTCACACGGACACAATTTCGCGCGCAGGATTTTTCAACTCTCGGTTACTACCGAGAGTTGAAAATGAGATGATGATGATGTTGTTGTTGGTTGAGTTGAGTTGAGTTGTTGTTGAGTTGTTCGGCTTACTAGCCGAAGGTTGAGAATCCAACACAGTGCAAATCAGCGCGTTGAAAATCGAACAGTGTGGTTTACTGTTAGATTTTCATCTCTCGGTACGTAATCAGTTCAAGTTGATCCACTGTATTGCTCTATTCGGTGACATAGTTAATACTTCTGCCGGCCGCCAGTCACGCCTGGGCGCGTCGCTCGCGCATCGTAACTAGTTACGTCTCGCTACTCGTTTCGGGGGCTGAGGTAAGCGTTAAATGCCTACCGCACTCGGCTCACCTCGCCTTAAGTAAAGTAATGTACTCTTCTTCTTATGGATGTACATGCGAACATATTCTTTTCACATAAACTGACTGACTTTACTTTTATTTGTCAGTCATGAACGTGAAGTGGCGAAAAGAGAGGAACAGGGCTTTATTAAAATTGATTAAAATGTGCTCCTGATCTTATAATTATGAATTAACGTATAATAAGGATGTTTGGAGTCCTACAATTCTTGTAAAATCAATAAAACATGTTACGTATATACCTACCGCAGAAAGTGATAGAAAATATATTAAAAAAAAATGGTAGGTACTCTTTTTTACTCATCTGTAAGTACTCTTTATTTACTGGAAATACTCTACTTCTTCTAGAAAAAGTTGGCAACCCTAGGTGTCACATTCATGCCTGAGTGGAAGTCCCTTTCCGAAGCGTCACGTACCTGCATACCTTATTTACGAGTACGTCTGCGAAAAACCAAAGCTGCATACCTATTTGTATAACAGTTTAAAAGGTCAAAACTCTGTGTCAATTCTCAACCAGCGAGGCGTGAGGTCAACCTACAAACATAAGTTTAAGTAGCCCGGGTTGACTTCAACCCCTATCACTTATAACTACGGGTAGAAACGAAGATCAATGACTTAAATACTTACAATGGCTCAGGACAAATTCCTCAAGGAAGGGGCGAAGACGAACTTTTGAAATTTATTTTATTTTATTTATTTATTTTTAAAACTTACACACACTATCTTTACAGGATGACCCAATACAATAGTGGTTTCCAAACACACACCAAATAAATTACAAAATCAACTTACGACCTACAATAAAACTCAAAACTTTCAAAATACCAAGCAACACTAACTCTATTAACTGAAGTCAGATTGCAGAATTATATATAATACCTACCTATGTAATAATTATCAAACTAAACCCAAAATACAAAATCAGACTTATCACAGAATGTTAATATTTAAATATAACTAACAAAATTCAACAAAACTCTTGCGAATTCACTCAAATTGCACGAAAATATGTCAATTCTTTCATGCACTTCGTTTAGTACACTTATTATGCGGGTGAGGGGTGTTTTTGACAGCAGATTAGTTTTGACAGCAGATTAGTTTTGGCAGCAGGCACGGCCAGCAGTGGCGGTCGCCGCCGCCGCCACACGTACCGGTCTGGCACGCACAGCTTCAAGTGACGCGAGTAAAATAAAGATAGAGAGAGATGGAAGATAGGTAGAAGTTAATTCTTTCCCCGAATGATCCGTTTGGCGAAGCGCAGGGTTCTATTTAAGGAGAATGCGCTAAAGACGCCTGGGCAATTCAAATTTGATTATGGTTCTTGCACTCTGCAGGTCAGTCTCCTGGTTGTAATGTTGATTAGAATATGATTCACGATCGTTACAAATATGGCTTTCATCATCATCATTTCAGCCGAAAGACGTCCACTGCTGGACATAGGCCTCCCCCATGCTCCTCCACTTCGACCGGTCTTGTGCTTCGCACATCTAGCAGATACCCGCGGCCTTAATAAAGTAATCGGTCCACCTTGTGGGAGGCCTGCCCACTCTACGTCTTCCGGTACGCGGTCGCCACTCCAGAATCTTTCAGCCACATCGGCCATCTGTTCTGCGAGCAATGTGCTCTGCCCACTGCCACTTAAGTTTGGAAATTCTTCGGGCTATGTCGGTTACCTTGGTTCTCCTGCGGATCTCTTCATTCCTGATTCGATCGCGTAGGGAAACTCCGAGCATAGCCCTCTCCAAAATATGACTTTACTTAATTATAATAATTAAAATGATCAACACCAGTCTACAAGTTATTTAATCCCATTGCTTGACTAGCGATAGTGGAGGACTAGCGTGGTGACACTGAAATACTACATCAAACGCTACCTGTGATGGAATTGCTTAACACACCAATAATTACAGTGCCATTCATTTTGGCAATACAACGTCATCCGTTGCGTTATTTACGTTGTCGAGCAAATAATTTTTTCGAACATTTGACGAAAGATCCTTGGGGTCGAAGAGAAATTGTGGTGCTGGGCAATTGGCACTGATATAGAGTTGAGCTACACGATTGCTGACAAATGCTTGCACTGGCTGGAATGGTTCGCTCACATCTGTGTGGTTCTTTCCTCAAAAGACCATTATTCTACGTAAATTAGTGGCTGAAATGGTCTTTTGAAAGTCCAGGCATAATATCCGTCGGAGCAAATGATCTTCGCATGATCTGATGGAGATTATGTCTGGGCTTTAGAAGAGACTTTAACTCTAGCGATGTTTTTGCTTTTTTTTCTCAGGGACAGTCAGATAGGAAATGTCGATTCCTTCTAGCTTATTTTTATTTTAATAATATGACATGTGAAAATTTTGAAAGTGATTCCGATATCCTAATTAGCCAAGGGATTATCATATTTAGTTTCATTCTAATTTGCTGACTGGCTAATACTTTTAAGAAAGCAAACGAGATAAGCATTCTAGGTATTTTGTGAGTATCTACAGATCAACACTATCGGCAACACGCTGCAAGTGACCGATCATCATCATCTACCTAGCCTTTTCCCAACCATGTTGGGGTCAGATTCCAGTCTAACCGGATGCAGCTGAATACCAGTATTTTAGATAGAACGACTGCATATCTAACCTCCACAACCCAGTTACTCGGTAGCACAATACCAAAAAATTTTTTTTTTTTAATTTTGAATATAAATAAATAATACACATTGGTAAGGCTGGATGTCAGACTTTGGCTTTTACTTCTGATGACCCATATACTCGTTACGAATGACAGCCGGGACCAACGGCTTCACGTGCTGCATGTGCGATATGAAACTATTTAAACTTACCCGTGACCGAACTTTTTTTAAAGAAGAAGGTAGTATTTTTTTAAACAGCTTTAAGCCTTGTAGAGGCGTTCAGTTATTACCTAAGTCTATCGTAAATCTAAAAGTGAAATGTAGTTAACCTTTGATATAATTCGTTTTAGCTATTTGACACAGACAAATAACGCTGTTATAATAAATCAGTTGTGAGCCATTATTTTTGATAACTATAAATATCATCGTGGAATTAAATTAGCTGTCAGATACGCTTACAAAAAAATACTTCGAATGTTGATTCGAAGTATTTTTTTGTAAGCGTATCTGACGCGTATCCTGAGTACATTTAAGTTTTAATTCCACACTAAATTGGAAACAAATAAATGATAAATGATTTTATAAATCTTGATCACAAAGACAGACACTAGAAAATGTAGAGAAATAAGTGACAGTATAGAAATAAATCAAAGAATTTGTTTTCATATAAAATGAACAACTATTATGATTGTATAACACAAAAAAACGTCTAAAAAATATTTCACAGCAATTTGTAGCTGCCACGATAATTTTGCTTTAAGAAAAAATTAAAAACATTTCAGCAACAGACGTTTAAGACAATAAATATTACGACACGGAAGCATAGTATTTTGTCTAAAAATACACAGCTAGGTACTAGGATCTAGTAGTCATAGTTAGCTTCAAGGTTCGTCTAGCACTAACGCTACGCAAATCCAGGAGATACGATTCCTCGTAGCAAGCGTGGCAGGGAAAGTAGACCCTTGAGCTAAAACAGTTCATAATTTCATTTGCAACGGTGATAGATCGAAAAAAAACAAAATCAAAACAGATTTTCTTGTCAACTTAGAGCAGAAATGGAGCTAGCTATTGTGTTACAATTACGGATATCTTTGGACGAGGCGCTTCGTTTTGTTAAGAGATTAAATTTCTCGTACAGAAAAAAATGTGTTTAATCTCTATATTTATGTAATTATTATACACTAGTTTCTGCCCGCGACTTTGTTCGCGTGGAAGTTGTAAGTCACCACAATTTACTAACTACTACATTTGTAGTTTTGGTTACAGTACAGTTGTCCGTGTTAGAGGCAGTGTGCCTGAGGTTGAACCCCTCAATGGTCTTATTTCCAATTTGCTATAGAATACTCTGGTTGTTCGCAGCAGCTTGGTCATTTTTAGGCATTAAAATGCCCCGTTCACACAGCCAAGAATTCTTTTGGTACAGTATTGGACTGATGTGCCCCCGTACACGAGATGAATCTGATCTTCTAAAGTGGGAATTACTCTACCAGCTGCCTCTGGTAGGTACCTATAACCGCTCTCCTCTGATAGAGTGTCTTCACTAACTTTAAACCGAACTCACATATTGATGGCCAAGCGCAGTCTATAAACTTGCTACCATTATAGTCGACCTATTCAACGTAGCAGTTCAACTCGTCAGTTTGCAAGAAATCGCCACTAAACAGAACTGTGACACCACCCATTATGTCTTTGTTGCTGCAGATTTCTTTTCATGACGTGCCCGAAGCGATTCCAAAAGACACGACCGTGATTGCAATTTTGCTCTAAACATTTTCGTTTTTTTTTTCAAAATGTGTGCTAACTTTATACTTTTTAATATCAACGTTAGCCTTCAATGGTTCCACTGCTAGCACATAGGCCTCCTCTCTGTGGGAGGAAAAGGGCCATGCACCATCTCGCGGGCCTAGTGCGGGATGGTAGCAATGAGGAGGCTATGTTAAAACAAAATGCAGATTTTTGCTTCTTCTTAGTTGTTGCCTCTTCGGGGGCTGGGTTGCGACTGACCAAGTAGCGTTTTGTTTTGGATTTTGTATGGATTTGTATTGCAGGTCAACCTAGGAGGTTGCCCATGGCCACCATATATTAAGGCCTCAAGCCAGGGCTTAAAAACTTAAAACAAAGCTACTGCAAGCTAACTAAACTAACCTTGGCTTATGGTTTGCTTGCCAGCAACCGTCGGGCTAGTTCGGATCATATAGTTAATAATTAGGGACGAATTTAAGGCTACAGGCTCAGCGGTGCGGTCTGGTTCGAGCAAGGTTCGGGGCTTGGGACGTCGCAAGCGGACCGCGGTGGGGTGGATGAAGGATGGCGTTCTGTGTTTGTGTATTTTAACAAATAAGAACAGTCTCCTAAGGCCGTTTTCAGATAGCGGCAACGGTTGAGTTACCTACTCTTATTGCCCCATCTAATCTGTATTATGTTGTGATGTCCATCACTGCTGCTTAGGTGCATAATGAAAAGCGCAATGGTAATCACTCAGAAAAAAATCTGTAACTCTCTGCTATTTTCAAACCTTTTTTTGGCTTGTCTTTTTATACTATGCGGTGAGCTACAGAAGAATACGAATAAATTGAAATGCCATGGCAAAAAGCGTGATTATTTATACCCTACGGTCTTCGCAGACATATAGGAAATATCTTTGAAATTTTTTAACAAAACCTATTCAGTAGTTTTCCCGTGATGCTGGAACATACATTCAGACAAACAGATAAAAATGTAAAAAAAAATTTTCGCCATTATAATCGTTCCCAGGTTTGTGAAAAAAATGACTAAAAAGAAAAATATTAAATTTACAGTTTTGACTTTGCTAAGATTTTATTATATGTATAGATTATACTCACAAAAAATTTGCTACAAAAAATATAATTGAAGTGTCTGAAAGAGATGCGAGGCCGGCCCGGCGCGCAGTCTTCTTTTGTGTTCTCAGGGGCTTCAGCATCATCCGAGAATTTTACTTCTATTGAATCCAGCTGGAAAAAGAGTTTTGTCAAAAATATTTTTTTAAAGAATATTCGGTACCATAATACATAACGTGTAACGGAAAGGGTATATACATCCCAAGGGCACGGCTTCTTTGGATGATATCAAACGATATTGGAAGGGTTTTCTTTTATCCATTCTCTACATATTCGGAAATTATGAGAAATTTTAATACATTGATACCAGAACAAATTGAAACAAACACATCACTCGGAAGAGATTTATCGTGATATTGGCAAGTAACGTGGAAAGTTACTGACCTACGTAGTGCGGTGACACGTTTGTTATGATTTGAATTAAAGAAACATATGAAACCGAAAATTTCGTATCAATTCTTAGAGTATTTTATTTTGAGCTGAAACTATGTAGGTATTGTGATTCTATATCAGCTGTTATATTTAGTGTTTAAGAATAGCAATAGGGTTTCTGTTACACCCTGTACAACAAAAAAATACTATTTCTATTGTTAGGTTTGTTTGTCTGTCTGTTTGTTCCAGATAAACTCCAAACAGCTGGACGGATATTGATGGGACTTTTACTTTTTGTCCCGGTAGGGGTAGCACGTTCCTTTGGAATAATTACCAACATCCAAGTGGATGAAGCCGCGGGCTGCAGCTAGTCATTAAATATGATTACGGATTTAACACCGTTTTTTTATTGATGGTGGGAAATCATCAAATAACTTCTCCCGCTCTGTGTGGAGCAGGAGGGCGTGTCAGACTTTTACTGACTAAAATACAGCCGTGTTCCCTCAGTTGCCTGTGTATCAGGGGCCGCTGTATCTCTTACGAACAACCCGCACCCCTGGCAGGCATCGGCCCTTGCAGACCCCACTAGTTGGTGCTGACATCTCTTTGAGGCTCTTCGTGGAACACAATGCGCCGTCGACCCGGGCTTGGTCCTTACCGGACAGCAAGCTACACATTACATACCGTCCGCAAGCCCTCGCCTACGGAGACCGGCAATCAGCCTGGGATTCCCGACGCCCAGAGCATCTCCTGCGGCGACTAAGGCCGTGAGGGCCCATATACTGCCTCTCCCTCACTTGCTGACTACCTCTTCGCGAGCATTACTGCTTCGTTGACGGAGGTAACGGCTACCCATGCACTCTCGCTCCGCCGCCACCGATCGCCTCCACGAGGACACGGCGGTACTCCGCCCAAGCCGGGACCTCCACTGTATGCTCCACCATGTCCTCAGGGCGATCTTCGCAGTGGAAACATCCGGGCGTTTCCTCCCGCCTTATGCGAAACAGGAACCTCCCGAAACAGCCGTGTCCGGTGAGAACCTGCGTCAGGCGGAGGGGGACTTACCGCTACAATCGTGGCGCGTTGGTTTAAATAACCGATTATCACTTACTTTCAACAGTTTTGGTGCTCGCAGTATGTTGTTCATATATACAGTAACATTAAAAAGGACTTTTTTATTATGCTTTAGCATGTTACAACAGCAACTAAAATAAAATGTCGCAGTTTTACGGTAACAATTCTGTATTTTATAGGCCAATAAAATATTCCCAACTACACTCTAGGGATTCTAGTTTACCAGTAAAAGTGTGAGCGGTCGTATTTTATAAAAAAAAAAAACTTGTGTTTATAATAAATAAATAAAAACTTGGAACGAAAACTAACAAAGAATTTAATTCGTTTTAAGCTTGAGAGGATTTAATAAGATTTTAAGTAGGTAGTTTTTCTGATTTTATTTTAGTGTACATAATTATGTTGTTTCATGTGTCGTGTTTTATTCCTAATTATAATTGTACATATCCAAGTTGATAGATAAAAATGTTTAACAATAAATCAAATATGCGAATTTTGATAAATAAAGTTCCTTTCCGAGGCACGGATGGGTCTTTACATGGCCTAGCCTGGCCTAGGTTCCTACGTACCTTGTATAAACATGAAGCCATTGGTCCCGGCTGTCAATCGTAGATCTTTGAACTGTCATATACTTTCGGGATTCTGACGACCCGTAACGACTGCGTTACGGGTCGTCAGAATCCCGAAAGTCTGGCAGCCACTTTTTCCAAGGGGTATCGTATTTACTAAGTAACGGGATTGTGGAAGTCAGATAGACAGTCGCTCTATAGAAAATACTGGTACTCAGCTGCTTTCAGTTGGACTGGGAGCTGACCCCAACATAGTTGGGAAACGGCTAGGGAGATGAGAAGGTAGGATTTCTTCAAGAATAACAAACATACATTAGAAATACATGGTCGGGTAAAGGCTAGACAGATGATGAACGTACAAGGACACATAATTTCACAATCTGGAACAAATGAAGCAATGTTGGTTAAAAAGGTCGAAAATTTCGAGTAATTAAACCAAAAGTATGCTTTAGATATACCCACTTGAATTTTATGTGTGCATCATGGTGGCGCTGTTGAGAAAGTTGCCACAATTCTGCAAAAGCCATTTGATTCTAGAAAAATAAAATAACGAAATATTAAAACAAAAAGATACGTGTTTCTATCCCTTTACACGTGTAGTCTGCATAAATTGTACTTATATCTTGAGGGCTTAGAATAAGGACAAACAAAGACAAGCGTTTTTTGTCGGTGTACGATTTTTATCGGACAAAAAGCGGTAGTCTCGTGTTTTGTCGTCTCAAGTGTGCGTTTAGCTCTGGTCAAACTGAGGCAAATCCTGCCAGGGATGCGGGACGAAATTTACACGCGGCGATTGTGTCAATTAGGTAACTCGTTGGAGGTGTTAAAAGTGGTGCAAATAGTCGCGTGACTTCTTTGACAACATACCTACGCACGGACGTAAAATATGATTTGCACTATGTGACGGTAGAATATGGATGACTTATAAAATAAAACATCTATGATTACCCATGTTTGCAAACCAATAAATGATTTGATTAGATTTTTTTGATTTGGGATTTTATCGCGCACCGGATTTTGAACTCTCGGTTTTTAACCGAGCGTTGAGAATCCAACAGAGTGCATCTCAGCACGTCGAAAAACACACTGTTCGATTTTCAACCGTCGGCGCTAAGCATTGCGTTGAAGATCCAATGCGCGTTTATTAATTACGTCCATTAGACGCCCGCGCTCGCGTCCCGCATCCCGCCCAGTATTTGCCTCACTGTGGCCATAGCTTTAGCTTGTGTTCACGCATACTATGGCGTATCCATGTCTCTGACTTACCATCAACATCAATCAGACAGGATCAGCGCGAATCGGTTGGTCGTAACTGGGACCCTACCAGCGGCGAGGTGTCAATTTTTCTAAGAGGGAAGCCGAAGCGAAGTCGGCTTTAACTTACTGACTTATCAATAAAAATCTCATTCTAGCTCACTCACTTTTTCTGTATCTGTTTCTGTCATAACCCGTTGTACAGCGGGTTGCTGTCATCAATATCAAGCGGTGCCGGTGACCTAAAGTGACATAATTACGGGATCCCTGTTTTGGCGCCGAGTTAATTTAGAACATTTTTTTTTTGTTGTAATACAAAGTTAAAAATAACCGTTTTTGTTGTTTGAATGTTATGGTGAATTAAATACCCGTAGCGTAACTATATTTTTTGACAATAGTAGCTACTATTTACGTTCCATTTTTGAATAGCGGTAGAGTTGCCGATGCGAATCTCCGAAGGGAAGCCGTAGGAATCGTGTAATATGGTGTTTTCGCCACTGGGGCCTACTCACTAAGCACGAAGTCTGTCATTTCGGTCGAATAACGGGCGTTTCTAACTCCATACCACTTACAGACAGAAGATAAGTTTGGAGCCCGAACTAAGAATTAATGACAACACGATTTGACAGCTGTCTCCGTCCAAAAAAAGTAAGTTAATTGGCTGTAGGAATCATCCTACAGCCAATTAAGGAACTTTTTTACTACTACTACTACTAAGAAGTTTCGAATTACTTTCGTACGGGCCCGTATCTTCGTTGACGGAGTTAGAGAGTAGGCCCCCTGTTCCATTTGGTGGACGTCCGTAATGAAGCAGTCAGCAAACGAGATAAGTAACCAGGATCGTCGGATATAGTTGTAGTTTAGTAAGAAATTATGTTTCCGAATGAAATTTAATTTAATAAATGAACTGTTTGTTTTCTATTAATTAGATTAAATTTTGTTCAAAACTTCAATCGGTTTCTTACTGTTGTTCAAATATATCCGACGACCCTGGTTATTATTTATCTCTTTTGGCGACCGTATGTTATCAGAGGCCCCACGAACGTGTTACGTAAACGTAAACATAACGTATTTCAACGATTGTTATATGGTAGAGGTAGATATCCTACAGCTACCTGGTTATTTTTTCTACCATACCAATTAATACTAATTCTGCAGTCTGACTTCAGTTAATAGAGTTAGTGTTGCTTGGTATTTTTAAAGTTTTGAGTTTTATTATAAGTCGTAAGTTGATTTTGCAATTTATTTGGTGTGTGTTTGGAAACCACTATTGTATTGGGTCATCCTGTAAAGATAGTGTGTGTAAGTTTTAAAAATAAATAAATAAATACCCATAGATATGAATAAAAGTAAGTTATGTGCGAAATGAGTATTTTCAAATTTAAAATCGTTCGAATTTATGTTTCGTCGACTCCGCGCCCCGCAGGAATCGGCGATTAGCAAAGACATGCACCCTAATTGCGTAACACACAATCAATCATAATCTGTTTCATTCTGACAGTTCAACAATATTCATTGCGTTATTTACGTTGTTGAACAGACCTATTTTTCGAACATATGGAGCAATGGATTAGCAATCTGTTTTAAAATGATTCAGATTATGATTGATCGTGCGTTACGCAATTAGGGTGCCGGTCGAAGTGGCGGAGTGGCGGTGCTTGGGGGAGGCCTATATCCAACAGATGACGATGATGTTACATGCATATGTTCGTGCTGGGAACACAGGTACCGACTGGGAACATGTCACTTCGAGTTTTACAAAACCATCAGCTTTGAAGAGCGTCCCACTATAACACACACATTGTCACAATCTCTTTCTAAACGCTTGCATATTTATCTAGTATCTATATCTTACGAAGCGTACGTCGCGCGCGTTACTTGTGGTTACCAAGTGTGCAAACATGCTATGAATGTGTTTATGCGCAGGAGCTCATTCGTACTGTCCGAGACAATGGCGAAGTCGGAAGTGTATGTGTGTCATGGGCTGACGCCACTCGTCATCGTCCAGATATTACCTAAGTATTAAAAATATCATGTAACAAAATGCGAGATACCGTCCGAACTGGTCTTTTGACTTGAGGAAGTAAACGACAAAATTGATGTCACACACATGTCATGTATGTAGGCCGACATTCGTCTCCTCATCAATACATGGCATACCAACAAATCAATATTTAAGTCTGGCCGACTTTTGTCGGCCTGATTATTGTCGGCCGTTAGCCACTTACCTCCTGTGAAGATGATGCCTTAGTAAGTGACGTGGGAACCCCCTTGAATGTAAACAATGACTTAGCTAAACGTCAACAAAATGTCCACTTATATACCGACTATTAATAGTTTCTGCAATGTATCTCGTAAACGTTTTATTTACAAACAAAACACTACACATTACACCTAATGATAAAATTGGTCCTTTATTTTTATAAGTGGTAGTCATTATTTTTGCAAAGAATTATTAAACTCTTCGGACCCATTACATTTAATTTTCAGCTCGCAAGGATTTGTTTCGTGTGTGGTATGGCCATGGGTCGTAGGGGAAGATCCAGCCAACATTGACACAGAAAGCGAAGATGAGTACACGTGCGTAGCTTACCTTCCCTGCGCCAGCGCTTTCACGGTGGAACGAGCAAAATAGCACGACTAGTATGACAAAAAAAAAAACAATTGACTTCCGAAAAAACAATACAAAGAGTAAAATAACTTAAATTTCGGAAGTCGGTGTCTTTGGATATGTATTTCAGTTTTTTGTCACCGACTTCCGAAATTATAGTTATTTTTCACTTCGTAGTGTTTTTTTAGAAGTCTGTTGTTTTTTTTGGAAAAAGTTTTTATTTTTCTCTTTTTAGTAATGGTACCTACTCCACATCAATTCGTATACCACTACTTGCTATGTACACCGTGACAGGAATCAGCAGAATGTCATCAAGGTACATAAAGTGGATTAAAAAGGTTTCATCTTATAGTTAATAAAATGAATACGGAACCACCCCTGAAAAACCCCTATCGATTAAAAAATAATTTTTGAAATCTATCCACAATTGACGGAGATATCGCGGAACAAACATGCAAAAAAAACATACAGACAAATTGACAACCTCCTCCTATTTGCAGTCGGCTAAAATGACCGGAATTTCACCAATCATGCAGTACTTATCTCGTGTCGCTTGTTTTACATTGTAAGTAGTAGTAACTACTTACTTATGTAATCTGTGCACTTTGGTATTAGTAAAATTATATACCAACCTGGACAGTTCCATCACTCTTTTTATGACACGCGTTATCATTAAACATATTGTCACTTTAATTTCGCAAGCGTGACTGCTGACAATGAGAACCAAGAGAGGTCCTGGGTTCGAGTTCCAGGTTAGGTAGTGTCTCATTCATTCTGTCAGGATGAAATATGGTGAAGTAGGTACTTTACAGGGTGACTTTGAAAACAATCGACAAAATTTAAGGAGGTCTCACCCATTATTAACATGAACAACTTTTATTATGGAACCCATTTCAAATTTGAAAAAAATGACCTTGGCGTAGGTATTGCACTTTTCTATGAAACGGCATTTTTTTTTTTTTTTGATAACCGACGAAAAAATTCTACGCTAGGGAGTCTAGAATCGTTAATTGAATTCATGATTACAGTTTGCGTGTCGAGGTCTTTGCCACCCAATGTAGGTGTTTCCTACCAATATTAAATACCTAAGTAGTTTATATTTATTTTTTTGCAGATAGGTAAACTAATCATTTTATAAATCCTATGAAATGATGTAGCATTGATCAGGCTTACGATACGACCGTACCTAGTATCATATTATAGCATCACAAAAATAGCTATACTTAGATCTTGATGAGTACCTACTACTGATACGTAGTTACGTCAATAAATACAGAAGTAGGTATAATTAATATCACAATTATCAGCTTAATTCCAGATTGAACATAGTTAATCGATGTAAATAAACTCTATGGACTCGAAACGTTGACATCACGACATTGGCTTGATTACCTTGACAACGAAACATGTTGGTCATCGCGTGGTTATTAAGGTACTTATCTGTCTGATCAGGCGCATAAAATACGCGCGCACATAAAATTTGATTATCACTCAATAGTGTTGATAAAATTTTATGCGCTTTACTGCTTGTACTTGCAGTGATCTTTTTCAAAAACCAATTGCACAAAATTCACCACCGTAGAACATAGGCCTCCCCCAATTTGGAGGGTTTGCCATGATCGCCACGCTTGGCAGGCGGGTTGGCGATCGCAGTATGGTGGTAAAATGCTTAGAGAACGCTGTTACCCATTCTCTAGTAAATCTCTTAGTCGCCTTCTACGACACCCACGGGAAGAAATGGCACAAAATTCAAACCGTGCCAATAGCCTCAAACGAATTTCTGGAGTTGTCGAATAATAAATAAATTAAATTCTCTATGGGTGGCCTATAGAAAAAAATACAACCGACTTCCGAAAAACACTACAAAGTGAAAAATAACTTTAATTTCGGAAGTCGGTGACTTTGGATTTGAGTTTTAATTTTCTGTCACCGCCTTCCAAAATTAAAGTTATTTTTCACTTTGTAGTGTTTTTTAAAAATATTGACGTGTAAAAGTGTCTTTTAAGATCTACTTACATAAAAAAAACATTTCGTTTCGTTTCATTTCATTTCATTTCCACTGTTGCGAATAGCATAAGAATTTGTCTGGGGATCAAACACGCGACCCAGTGATTACCAACAACTACCTACACTACGATGATGATCCTGACACTGAGCTAGTTGTCTTTACCACTAAGTATAAATTATTAATACTTATTAGGATTTAGCTATGTATCCCTAGCATACCATTGTGTGAGATAGATGGTGTTCGTTTTGTTAGATAGAAAATAATATATTATTTAAAAGTGTCGATTCGCCCGATTCGGGCGAGTAAATTCGTGCGAATCGACTAATAGGCCATCTGATTATTATTATTTTAAACACTATCCAATTATCGCCGCCCGACCCTTGCTCGAGCCAGCCCGCGACGCTGAGCCTGTAGCTTTAAATTCGTCCCTAAATAATAATCACTCCGATCCAGCCAGCCCAAACTAATCCATTGCTTCCTATGTTTGAAAAATTTGTCTGCTCAACAACGTAAATAACGCAATTAATGTTGTTGAAAGTGTTGTTGAAAGTAAATAAAATAAACTAAAATTCAAAGTGGAGTACCTATTTGGAAAATTTGAAAGAAAACTTAGTGGTACTGAACAATTCAATCATTGTAATTTCAACTTCAGCGTACGGCTGAACGCCGACAGACACCACGCCGACAGACTGAACACCGACAAGACTTTACTTCGACGGGAATCTTCGCCGACAGGACACTTCACCGACAGGACTCTTCGCCGACAGGGCTCATCAGGTAGGTAATAGGTTAGGTTAGAATTGCGACACCCGCGCGCGAGCAGAGCGAGCGCTACTTCCATGTTAGTAGCAGTTACTTGACTATTTAGTAATAGCGTAAGGATGAGCCTTGTCGGCGAAGTGTCCTGTCGGCGAAGAGTCCCGCCGAAGTAAAGCCTTGTCGGTGTTCAGTCTGTCGGCGTAATTTGTGTCGGCGTGTAGCCGTACACTCTTCAACTTACTTACAGAAAACATGAAATCACAAAACGATTATAATTGATTTTATTTAAAAAAAACAAGTAACCCGAAATTCAGCCCACCATTTTTTTTATCTTATTGACCTTAGCAACTACAAGATCATTAATATCAAAGAATAATATTAATAAAAACAAAGATATGCAGTCTAATTAACAGTCAGTTTGTTTGAAAAATATAGTTTGTTTACATTCATTGCTAAAAGTCAGTAGTCACAGTGACTTTGCAGTTTTTAGGTCGTGTATAAATTTGGCATAGATACGATATTTATTTTTAACCGACTTCCAAAAGGAGGAGGTTCTCAATTCATCGGAACCTTTTTTTTTTATGTATGTTCCCCGATTACTCGAAGATGGCTGGACCGATTTGGATTATTATTTTTTTGTTTGAAAGGGTATACTTCCCAAGTAGTTCCATGATCATCAAGTCAAGATCTGATGATGGAATCTTGGAGAAATAGAGAGAACTCTTCAAATTTTGTAGGCACACTTGAAGCGATTTGGATAGTTTTTGGAAGAGAACTATTTCGGAGTGATCCTTTTTCCTTTTGGTGAAGATCTGATGAAGAAATTCGGATATAGGCAACGGAACTCCTCAATAAATGATAGCAAATGGACTGGAATTGCAGAAATCGCATGTCTGTCTATTGTTTACACCACTTCGTAACATAACATCACGCCGGGACGCTGTGAAGGGGTAAGCACATGTGAACCACTAAAAAGTGAAAAATAAAAACTTTAAAAAAAAAAAAACACCGACTTCCAAAAAAAAGACTAAAAAGTGAAAAATAACTTTAATTTCGGAAGGCGGTGACAAAAATTGAAATACATATCCAAAGTCACCGCCTTCCGAAATTAAAGTTATTTTTCACTTTTTAGTATTTTTTTTGGAAGTCGGTTGTTTTTTCTTAATTAAGTTAAAGAGTAGGTATGTAAAATTCCAGACGACTTTTTCGTGTTTCGAGATTTTTAAACATAAAGGGCCTTAGTGGTCAAAATTAAAGGAGGAAACATATATACTAACAAAAAAAAACATGCTTACAAATCCCAAACAATGCTGCGCAAACACAGCGACATTGAATTTTGAAAAGTACAAAACCTAAGCACGTTCAACATAATTATATGAGCTGGAGGATGATATCATAGTTGTTTTTTCTTTTTTGTACAGAAATAATATCCTATTTTTCAAGTATTATTTGGAACGAGAACCCGAAAATGTGACAAACAGTCTTACCAAAGAGTATCATGTTACCCAATTACTGGGTTGTGCTTATTAACATCAAACAATTATATTTAAAGCAAATATTTATAGCCTAATTAGCAGTCACTATAACTAATAACTTTGTTTGAAAAATATAGTTTGTTTACATTCATTGCTTAAAATATGAGCTGTCAGAGTGACTCTTCACTTCTAGATCGTAAAGACATCTGGCATAGATACGGTATTTATTTTTATAATTTAGTTAAAGGGTGTGTAAAATTCGAGACTACGTTTTCGTTTTCAGAGATTTTTAAAATCAAAGAGGCAACATTTATAGATTGAGTATCTATAAATGTTGCTTTTTTGATTTTTACCTTTTACTTACAAAAAAAACATGTTCACAAATCTCAAACACAGCTGCGTACACACAGGGACATAGGATTTTGGGAAGTACAAAACCAAGGCACGTGCAACATATATATGAGCTGGAGGATCCAACGATGTATAGGTCTTTTTTTTTTCAAAAATATTTTTTCTATTAGTATTATTTGGAGCGAGAATCTGAAAGTTTAACAACAAGTCTTACCAAACGGTATCGTATAACCCAGTAACTCAGTTGTGGAGGTCAGATAAGCAGTCGCTTCATGTAAAATACTATTCGGCTGCATCCAGTTAGACTGGTTAAGCAGATGCTGATGATATTCTAACGAGATTGGAAAGAAAATCGGTTGTCATGGTATGGGCATGTGGCACGGTATGAATGTCATGCGAAAGGGGTAGACTAAAGAAACAATGAATGGACTGTGTGAATTATTATGATATGGTTACATAGGCGACTACCGAGAGGACAATTAATAGAAAACTATGGGAAAAAGACATGTTGCACCGACCCCAATAAATTGGGATAAGGCCAGGAGAATGAATTAATGAACGAATGGAATATAGTGAATCTATATCCTTCAATGCTTCCCTTGTATAAGTCACCCTGTATACATTGTTTTGTTATTAAGTTGCGTCGATAACAGCTTGTTTTTTTTTATTATCAGTTGATAACACAATTTATCTTTATTTGCGTCTGTTTTTAAGTAAATACTTGTATCTATGTCAACAATCTCTTCATCACACTCTTGTTATTTAAACAAATAATAGCTATGGTAAAGTTATTAGGACCCATCATACATATCGGTCTCGTAAGCTTAACTCAATTAATTATCTCCATAGGACAATCTAGAGTCCTAGACAAAATCAAACTGGTTGCTAATTGAATTAGGTAATTAATTATATTTATGGGATTGATTACACTCAGTGATTACTTTAACTCACACAGTGACTGATTACCTACTTGTTAATATTCTAGGAAAATTGTATATTTACTTTTACAGTGTTTGTTAATATGTGAGCACCATGTATCTGTCATAAAATGAATTTATCTGTAATTGCTTCAATTACATTGTTTTTACCTATTTTGCTATAGTAATTTTATTCTGGATGCATCGTTTTCACACATAATTATACAATGAATGTATGTTAAATATTGTAGTTAAATCATTTTAAAAGAGTACCTAACGGTGGAGTTTCTTCGGGGGTGCGGGTTGTTCGAAAGAGATACCGCCGCCCCTGGCACACAGGCAACTGAGGGAACACGGGTGGGTTTTAGTCAGTAAAAGTCTGACACGCCCTCCCGCTCCACCCAGAGCGGGAGAAGTTATTTGATGATTTCCCACCCAGAAAAAAAAAAAAAAAAAAAAAAAAAAAAAAAAAAAAAACGGTGGAGTTTCTTGCCCATTCTTCTCCATACGAAACTACATTTTGGAAGGGGCGACTAGAATCAATTCTATTTTAATGTAAATGTTGACGTTCAAAAGTGCCTTTTAAGTGCCTATTTGAAATAAATGCTTTGACTTTGACTTTGCAGGACCAGCCCAGAGTTTGGAAGTTGGCGGTGTGATACCCCCGGACCTCTGAAAGAATTAAGATAGAAAAAGTGATAAGCATAAGTAACAGTCACAGTGACTATTAATTTTGTTTTATAAACACCGTTTGTTTACATTTATTGCTCAAAATATGAGCGGTCAGAATGACTATTCAGTTTTTAGATCGACAAGAAATCTGGCATAGATACATACCTACGTTATTTTTTCATAAATAAGTTAAAGGGTGTTCTAGAATTTAGAAGACTTTTTTCATTCGCAATTAGGTTTTTTTTTTTTTATTGTTCTGTTTCTGTAAACTATCCTTCGAAATGAGTCAGACTATGATTGTAATATGTTTCGCAATAAGATAAAGTCAGCTGACACTATTGACAGCTTACTTCAAGCAGCTAACTTCACCTAAGTTATTACGGTTTTTAAATCATCAAATAACTTCGCCTGCTCTGGGTAGAGCAGGACTGACGTGACTGACGTGTCGGACTTTTACTGACTAAAAACCCACCCGTGTTCCCTCAGTTGCCTGTGTGCCAGGGGCCACGGTATCTCTTTCGAACAACCCGCACAAGTGAGAAAAGACACAAATGTGTAAGTAACAATATTTCTTAACCCTATTTTAGTTAACTTAACCTAGACAGTGGATATTCCTAAACGTTTATTAAAGCTAAGAGATGTTTAAACGTCATACCTGCATAGTTAATCAGATGCTACTTACTAACTTTAACTAACGTTTATAAATAAGGAGGTTAACCGACACTGCCATATAGTTAAATACGAATCCATGCTACAAGCTCAACACCGAAGTGGGAGTTTGTAGCAGCCATTCATACACAAGCTGTCAAGTCTGCGAAACACCGCAGTATAATGTTGGGGCTGTCTCGCACCCGGCGCACCAGGGAGTCGCATCTTTATTGCATCGTAGAGTAGAAGCAATCGACACGAGCTTCAGCAAACATCCCTGACGCGCTACAGAAGCGGAACAGCCACATCAACACCCGGAACGCTGGGCACGCCACGATCGCGGCGGTAAGTCCCCTCTTTGAGGAGTGGTTTGAGAGGCGGCATGGCGTCCTCACCTTCCGCCTGACACAGGTCCTCACCGGACACGGTTGTTTCGGGAGGTTCCTGTTTCGAATAGGGCGGGAGGAAACGCCCGGGTGTTTCCATTGCGAAGATCGCCCTGAGGACACGGTGGAGCATACGGTGGAGGTCTGCCCGGCTTGGGCGGAGCTCGCCGCGTCCTCGTGGAGGTGATCGGCGGCGGCGATCTCTCGCGTCCGACCCTGGTCCAGGCCATGGTACGGAGCGAGAGGGCATGGCTAGCAGTCGCCTCCTTCAGCGAAGCAGTTATGCTCGCAAAGAGGGAGGCGGCGCACGTGAGGGAGATGCAATACATGCGCCCTCACAGCCGTGGCCTTCGCAGGAGACGCCCTGGGCGTCGGGAATCCCAGGCTGATTCCCAGCCACCGTAGGCGCGGGCTTGCGGACGGCGAGTAATGGGTAGCTCGCTGTCCGGTAAGGACCAAGCCCGGGTCGACGGCGCGTTGTGTTCCACGCGCGCCTCAAAGAGATGTCAGCAGCAACTGATGGGGCCCGCAAGGGCCGATGCCTGCCAGGGGTGCGGGTTGTTCGAAAGAGATACCGCGGCCCCTGGCACACAGGCAAGTGAGGGAACACGGGTGGGTTTTAGTCAGTAAAAGTCTGACACGCCCTCCCGCTCCACCCAGAGCGGGAGAAGTTATTTGATGATTTCCCAACCAGAAAAAAAAAAAAAAAAAAAAAAACACCCGGAACTCATTATTATATTGAATGCGAAGAGCGCTGTACGCACTGGGACTCAGCTTAATAAAGCCGTCCTTCCAATTGCGTACAGTGTGGCTACGTTTGAGGCAATTGAGCTTAGTACCTATCAGTTACCTAAGACCCAACTGGCTATCAACCTAGCCTTATAGGTTTTACCTAGCACCCGAGTTATCCCTACGCCCTAACCTACCATACAAGCCATACCAAACTTAAGTTACGTCGGCTTACGAGAGGGAAGCCTGTTACAAGGACACTTACGGTAACAGACGGAATTTGGGAAGGAATTGGGGTTTGTGGACGTCGGGCAATAATTAACTTAATTTTATACAAGTTTTGTGGTCAATACACATTGACATCTATTTTTATGTGTGTTGTGTGTGTATCGAGCCGATGAAGCGAAGGTCACCAGCACACCGTCAGCGCTAGCTGCCGGCGCGTGGAAAAGATGTATGTCGCTCTTAAGGTGAACCTAGTCCACATTTTTCCCATACAAACTTCGGGAGTGTATTACTCCACAGTACGACAATGTACATCAAAAATTAAACATGGTATGGTTTTGTCTCATTATTAGCATTGTCTGTACGGAAACAGAATACTAAAATAAAAAGCCATTAAAAAGTTAGGAGCCAACAAAGATTCGTTTTTCTTGCTAATTTAACCTAACTTTGGGCGCGTTTATGTAATAAAAGACATATAAAATCTGAAAAACCAAGTCGGTACCGACAAAGCTCAAATATCGAAAAGTTCAATTAACTTTATTGGTCATTGATTTATGCAGTGGTTTTTTCATAAAACCCGATCTTCCGAAGGACTGTTCTTAATTTTTTACGCGCCTGTTGTACTGTAAATGATCCTGCATCTCACTGAATAATGTTGTGCGTGTAGACTAGCTTCTAACTGCTCATCACTGATACTACCTCTGTCGGAGACGATGCCTGGTGAGACAGCGTGCTTTTTAGCCAGGCCCATCAGTGAGTTCGAGCCCGCGACTAGGTTCCCCTTAACGCTGTCGCCGTGATGTTGTTGCTTGTTCACGGTTGAACAGGCGCTGTATAATTTTAGTGTAATCTACACGCAGGCTGCACGTATAAAATAACGTGCAATATGCACAAATAAGGTTTTATTTACTTCTCTAGAACTACGTGCAACCCTGCGAGCGATCATATTAGCTCTTACCAACAACGCCCTTCTCATACACACTTTATAAAAAAACATGTTTACAAATTGTAAATAGTACTGCGCACACGCGTCGACTGGTTAAACTTTGTTTACTGTCGAAATTTAAGTAAGCACAAAAACAAGGCTTCGGTCAACGAATAATATATACGCTGGGGGTACCAAAATTAATGTATTTTAAAGGATTCGTTTTTTCAAATATTAATTTCCTTTTTTTCACTTAACATTTGGGGCGACAATGGAACATCATGTACACACGGCTACACATCAAGCTAAACATTTCCAGTATAAGCTGATCTCGCATTGTATAGGATTTTCGTACAGTGCGAGATCAGCGAAAACCTACATATCCTTCAACGCATCCCTTTTATAAGTCTGCCTGTATACATGTAACATTGATTACTTTGTTTATTTTAAGCGTCGATAATAAGCTAAATGTATATATGGCCGAAGAAAACTGCACCGTCATAGGACGCGCGCGAACTCTATCACCACACTTACGCACGTTTCGGGACAATTCCAAAAATAAGAGAGCTCTTATTTCAATGTTTTAGAATTAAACTGCGTAAACAAATAGGATTTGAAAAAAAATGTTTATTATATACCTATGATAAGGTTTTCCTATGGATATATGTATGTCATATTAATAAGTGTATATATAGTATAAAATTAAATTATAAGATTTTAACAAAATTTACTATTAAGTTGACATACATTTTAGAACATTGATTATGTTTGACTAACGGCCGATTTTAAAACGTGCTAAAACCTGTGTTTTATGCAAATTATTATTACATCATTTTTAACATCTTTTAAGCCCTGCTTAAAAGCCCGCCTGCGCTTGCTGGCCTGCTTTTTAAGACCTGCTTGGAAAAAGACGTGTTTCTACTTTAGCTTATTATGTTGTTAAGGCGAATGCTTCAAGGTAGACCCCAAAATTCAAATTTTCTTATTTCCTAACCGCTTGTTTGGCCTTTCTTCTCAGAGTAGTCAGATAGGAAACGCCGATCTCATCTAGTTTTTAAAATATGATTGATGTGTAAAAGTGTTTGTACAAACCTACTTACAGAACTAAAATCATTTATCAATAAAAGGCAACTAGATGCGTTTCAGGAAAAAACTTGTATTTTGACGGTGGACTACTGGTACTGGTACTGGTACTGGTATTACTTAATTATTTTCAAGTGCAATCAATGCAAAATCACCCATATCAACATTGTACAACAATATCTAACAGGAAATTCCTTAAAACTTCTGAAAACATTGTCAACCTCAAGTACGCCGAGCTCGTTATCTTTAAAACTATAAATAACCAAACATAGTTCCAACATATTCAGATTCCTCAAAACATCAACATGATCGCGTTACTATTGCTCGCTACGCTAAGTCTGATCTTCTATGCGGTCTACCTCGTCTCCAAGCGAAAGTTCCAATATTGGGAGGAAAAAAAAGTGCCACATTCACCACCGGTTGCGTTTTTCGGGAATTTCGCGGGATATATTTTACAGAAGACGTACTTAGGACATCTCGCACAGAAAATATGCCGAAAATTCCCGAATGTGCCGTACGTCGGCGCCTACTACGGCACGGAACCCACCCTCATTATACAAGATCCCGAACTCATCAAACTCGTAATGACGAAGGATTTCTATTTCTTCAGCGGCCGTGAAGTCTCCAACTACTCCCACAAGGAGGTGTTCACCCAAAACCTGTTCTTCACCTACGGCGACAGGTGGAAGGTACTACGTCAGAACATGACCCCACTGTTCTCCTCCGCCAAGATGAAGAACATGTTCCACTTGATCGAGAAATGTTCTCACGTTTTCGAGAAGATTCTTGACGACGAAGCGCAGAAATGCGACGAGATCGAAGCGAGAATGCTCGTGGCAAGGTACACGATGGACTGCATTGGATCCTGTGCGTTTGGCCTTGATACAAATACGATGGAAAAGAAAGACAACAATCCGTTCAGACAAATTGGTGATGTTATCTTTGACATTCATAGGTTTAGAGCATTCAAGATAGTTGCACGCGCTATTTGGCCAGCCATCTTCTACGCACTAGGATTCAAATCGCTGCCGACGGAAGTTGACCATTTCTTCCATAATTTGTTGACAGGAATTTTTAAAAGTCGCAATTATACGCCGACGTCGAGAAACGACTTTGTTGATCTTGTGCTGAAATTGAAGACTAATCATACGATGACAGGCGACAGTTTGAAAAATATGAAAGCTGATTCAGGAAAGAAAGTTCATTTAGATGTAGACGACGATCTGTTGGTGGCACAATGCTTCTTGTTTTTCGCTGCAGGATTCGAGACTTCGGCAACCACGTTGAGTTTCACTTTGTTTGAGTTGGCGAAACGACCTGAAGCTCAAGAACGACTGTTGGAAGAGGTGGACGATTACCTACGTCGTCATAACAACGTGCTGAAGTATGAGTGCGTTTCAGAGACACCTTACATGGATGCGTGTATTGATGAAGCTCTTCGCCTGTACCCAGTGCTAGGAGTGCTAACTCGTGAGGTGATAGAAGACTATACTTTCCCATCAGGACTGACGCTAGAGAAGGGTCTGCGGGTGCACGTACCGGTGTACCACCTGCAACATAACCCGGAGTTCTTCCCGGAACCGGAAGAGTACCGTCCTGAACGGTTCCTGGCTGAGGAGAAGCAGAACATTAGGCCGTACACGTACATGCCGTTTGGTGATGGTCCCAGAATCTGTATCGGTAAGTGCTACATTTATTATTTTTCGCTCGCCTTTGGGAAGTAATTGTATTGTCTCTATGAGACTATATAGTCAATCAATCTACCTAACTTCTTCCCAACTATGTTAGGGTTGGCTTCCTGTCTGACTGGATGCAGCTGAGTCCTTACAGTCTGAATCAATTATCGATAGATAGGCGCCGTTCTTCAATTCATTACTGCTATTAAGTAGAATTTTGTTTAATGTGTTTTGCCATTTATGACGTAAAGAAATTAAAGAGCACTTCGCTAGCATGGGGCGCTAACCCTAGTATCTTTACCTGCGTCATAGACTCACAGTATGTTATTCTCATCCAAACGTAATCAGTTGGTACTGGCGGTGTTTGAGTAAATCTAACTCACTAAAGTATATAAAAATTACAAGATAAGATAGAAGCTGTTTTGGTTCTCTGCCATTAGACCTGCTCGTGAACATTTTTTTTTTACCGTAGGCATTTATATAAATATTTAGTTTTTGATAGTAAAGGCTTTTTCAAACAGGCGCGACGCGACTCTTGCAGAAACTCTTCTATGAAAAATTCATGGAAACTGTTCTACAGGTGTTGCATCGCGCCTCTTTAAGGAAGCCTTAATGATGCACGTCGCATTATGAAGGAAACTATATAGCTTCCTTCATAATATGACGTCATGGAGGAATCATGGAGGTCCATGATTTTCAAATGGGGAAAGTCTTGGAATGAGCGCATGATGAACTCCAACAAGACACTTACAGCTCCAGCAATCACAGTGTCGTAGATTTCTTTGTTATTGACAGATTTTTGTTACTAAAAATGAATTATTTAAATCAAACGACTCTATAAAAAGCGTCGAAAAAACACACTGTTCGACTTTCAAATCTCGGCGCAGTTAGGCTAAGCAGTGCGTTGAAGATACAGTGAGCCATAAATTCCCGCCGCGATTAAATTACATGCGTTCGTATATATATCGACTAAGGCTGCGCTAGTCGACATTTTCTCCATAGAAGCGTTGTGGGATTATTACTTCACTGCTTGACAACTTACATCCAAAGTTAAGCTTCATATCAATATCAATTCAAATCATTTACAATAATTGTCGTTTTCAGGTATGAGATTCGCAAGAATGCAAATGGCGGCCGCTCTGATAATATTGCTGAAGAAGTACCGCGTGGAGCTGGCTCCGGGGATGAAGAAAGAGCTGACGTTCGAGCCCAGAGCGATGGTTACGCAGCCAATTGGTGGCATCAGACTGAAGTTGGTTGAAAGAGAGGGTTGGGAGCAGAGGCTGTTGAAGTCACCTTGAATTTATTGAAGATTTTAGTATTAAGACATCACTGTATCATCCCATCTACGACAATGTCTTTGGTTTCTAAGAAGACCTCTGTAATGAATGAAACTTAAGATTATATGATTCCTAAATTATCGATATTTGCAAGACTTCATCGATGTCCCATTTTTTTAAAGGACTCCCAAGAACTACCTCGTTGGTTTAGTGGTCGTAAGCGCTACTGCAGAGCATGAGGCCGTGGGCCCTGGGTCCGATTCCCAGGTCGACCAAAGTGTTATTGGGTTTTTTTATCTGTAATTTCTCATTAGCATTCCGGAGTCTGGATCTGTACCCGGTTGATGGCAATAGGCTTGCCCCCTATTAAATGGGACTTAAACAAAACTTACTGTAGGTACACCTCTGCCTAGCCTAAGAAATAACTAAAGAGTTTGTTGACATTATCAACTCACATGACCTATATTTTTATCTAGTTATAAGGATGTAAATATGTTTTATAAGAAGATGGTAACCAATTTATATCGCAATTTGCGGTTAATCTAACACTTTTAACCTTTGATGGTAGAAAGCCGCACAATTGTACCTCCAAACACTTGTGACCTACCTCTCAGATAGTAAAAATGTCTACCATATTGTGCTGCGTTTGAAAAATAAAACGAAATTAATTGAAAATCAAATCTTGTCGTTTGTTATTTCCGTCAACACTTGAAATTAATTCCATCCCTGACTGGTTGTTTGTTCCGGATTCAGAACCGTTCCCTTCTCGACATTTCCTTCTCTGTTGTTTTTGGCTTATGGCTCGCTTTGCCGAAATTTAACAACTGGGGATTATTTCGTGAGAACAGGCCTTTACGACACTTGTTTGGGATACTTATTCATTTTCCGTAAAATTTTCAATGTGCGCTTTGGTAGCATACATTTTTCTTAAAATATTTACTCGATGGGATTATATGAACTTAAAAGGGCTGTATTGATGATTTTAATGATTATAATTCTGTACATACATATGTCACTGTAAAATTGTAAATACCGTTAGATTATAATCTATCTCGCGAGATTGTTAACTGTTGACAGATTGTGAACCGTAACATACTGCTTACAATTTAACGCATTATTTTTCGATAGAATATAATCTATCGAGGTGAAAGCGTAAAATTGTGAACTAGTATCAAGACGTATAGTACCTTGTGCTATTAATAAATAATCAAGAACTGCCACTAATTTGGAAGTAGCGACAGTCGGCCGCTGCCGCGGAACCGCTCGCTTCGCTCGATCGGCTCGCGCGCGGTGGTATGGTCGCAATTCTAACCTAACCTAACCTATTCGGTCGGTAAGCAGTATGGTGCAGTTCACAATTCATCCATAGTTTACAATCTCGCGAGATAGATTATAATCTAACGGTATTTACAATTTTACGGAGTACGGTTACAAATCATACTTTGAATAAGTACCACTGGTCTCAATGTTACAAAAAGCATTTGAATTTCGCTGGCTACCGTGAAAGAAAGAAAGAAAGAAAGAAAAAGTATTTATTGTGACTCGCACAGGAAGATCACATACTAAAATAAACACACAATGGTACAAAAATGATAAAAAACAAATTTCTTGGAATTAAAAAATAACTAAAAAATAATAAAACAGAAGGTCCTGCACGAGGCCAAAAGGCCCCTACCTCAGCATGATGCTACGACATTTAAAAGAAAAATGTCGCAGCGCTGGTATTCTGATAGGGCCCGAGCGATGTGATGTCACGGGCAGTTACAGTATATATAAATAATCAGTATTAAAGATAAATAAAATGTGGTATGTTAGAAAATAAAACAAAACACCGTCAGCGCCAAACGTAACCTCATTATTTGTCAATGCCTTATGTGTCTGAGGCACTCTGTGGCACAGAGTACATTTTTTACTCTGTGGCATCCGTCGGCCCGTGACACTGACAAGCAAAGGGTCGCAGGCGCCGACATTCAGCGAATATAAATACACAAAAACAATTCGGAGCAGTGCAGTGTAGTGAATTTACAATAAAAGTGGTCTGTGGTAGTGAATTAAACGGCATTGATTATGTAAATAGAAAAATAGAAATAAACTAGTGATGCGAGTGCTATTAAATTATGAATTTTACAAAAAACAAGTTACAGACAAGGTAAACAAAAGGCCAGCAATAAAAACGTTCGACTCCAGGTGGTACTAATAAAAGCGTGGAGTGAACAAGAACATTCAAGAATATATTAAATCTTTTAAGTACCAACATATACTTAAAGAACACAAGGGAAAAAAACAAGATGCGAAGTAACTGCTATGCCTGTTCAGAGAACAATCGCTGCTAGGGGTAGGTTTAAAGTTTGGAATCTTTTTGAAGCTGTAGAAGGTGCTGTTTGAACTTTATTCTGAAAGTACCAATTGTCTTAATAGCACGAAAAGGAGGTGGCAAGTCATTCCAGCAACGGGAGGCAGCGAATTTGAAACTACCACGGAAGGCAGCAGTTCTGTGCGATGAGGCTAGCATGAGGTAAGAAGATGCTCTAGTTTTGATCTTGTTTACATCGCGTGACCAAGACAGTTTCTTATATAAATAGTCTGGTTTCTTTGTGAGTATAGTACCAAAGAGTAGGGTAGCCAGGTGAAGCTTTCTGCGCGCTGACATTCTCATTAAATTACCCTTATTTAAAAAAGGAGTGACGTGGGACCGTGGTGGGACATTGTAGCAGAATCTTGCACAAGCATTCTGCACCCGCTGAATCAATTTGTCGCTTCTACCGAGAATACATGTTCCATACACAGTGTCAGCATAATTCAGCTTGGATAAAACTAGTGACTCACACAGCATGACACGCAAATCCACACTTATGTAGGGACGGATATGATATAAGAGCTTCAGTCGGTAGAAGCAGTTACGAACGGCCTCCAATATGTGAGTTTCAAAATGCAGTTGCCCGTCAAATACTACCCCTAGATTGCGGGCCTCCAGTACCCTTTCCACACCACAACCGTCAATCCTGAGGTCCAGGTTGCAAGCAAGCATTTTGTTCAGGAAATCCTGAGATCCCATCACAATATACTTGGACTTACATGGATTCAGGACCAGGGAGTTTCTTCTGGACCAAGCTGAGATCCTTTCCAAATCTTCATTTATTCTGTTTACGGTTTCAGTTATGTCCTGGGAGCGGAAGGGGAGGTACAGCTGCAGATCGTCAGCGTAAAGGTGGAACTTGGTGTTGATCAGACACCTGGTAATGTCAGCACTGTAGAGGATGAAAAGAAGTGGACCCAAAATTGATCCTTGAGGTACGCCCCTGTTCACGTACTTTGGACCAGAGGACATGGCATCACCGTTGTCACATGTCACCTGGACAAACTGTGACCGATTACTGAGGTAACTCTCAAACCATTTAACAGTTTCAACATCACACCCATAGTAAGACAGCTTGGAGAGGAGAAGTGAAATATTGATTAAGTCGAAAGCACGCGAAAAGTCCAGCAGGACAAGCAGGGTTCCCATACCCTGGTCTCTGGCTTCAAGTATGCTTCCAACTACATCCAGGAGAGCTGTCGCTGTGCTGTGGGCCCGGCGAAATCCGGATTGAGCCAGTGGCAAAATATTATGGTGCTCAAGATATGCCCTTAGTTGGTCACAGACAACCCTCTTCAGAATCTTGGACAAACATGGGAGTAGGCTTATTGGACGGAGGTCTTTCACGTTCATGGGGTTAGGTACCTTAGGGATCGGTCTAACTATTGCCATTTTCCACAGATCAGGGAAAGAAGAGGAGACTATGGATCTGTTGATGATAGCTGTGATCACTGCAAGTGTTCGAGGAAGTGTTAACATCAGCATCTCCAGAGAAATTTGGTCAGAGCCCTGTGCATTGGACTTAAGACTGCGCAAGATCCTCAGCACCACATCCGTGGTGTTTCCCCTTAATGGTTTTGTTCTGAACTTTGAAATGTAAAGGAAAAAAAAGCAAAAGCGAATGACATAAAAGTATTCCGTGTCAAACGCTAATTAGTTTGTTATAGAATATTTAGTACTAGCTTTTGTCAGCGGCTTCGCCCGCGTGCTGAAAATCCCACTGGACTAAATACACAAGATAAAAAGTATCCTATTGTGACTGTTCCGAAATGACCCCAGGCCGATAAAATTTTCGTTTTTCCTAATTATGTTAATATTAGCTCTTAGGTCGGTTCCCCCTAAGGGGGAAGGACCGAACCCCTCCCCGTACGGCCCTGTAGAGCTCGTCACCAGACTGGTCACTCTCCCACCGATTTACTTTAAATGAATTCCGAATAGCCTTAAATTATACTTAAGAATTCATATTTATGGAAACATCTTGGATGTGGTTTTAGAAAGCTAAATATCAGAGATACTCAAAGTACTTGTATTTTTATATAAATGTACGAGTAACCCATACGCTAGCGTACCAGGTTTCTGGTCAATCGTCACTCACACGATACTTCACGTCAACACTCAGAGTACTCAGGGTAACACTTCCATAAAGTGACGAAAGCTGCTTTTCAGCTACTTCACGTCGTCATGACAGTGACACTGTTACTGACAGTGTTACTGAGATCTTAAAGATTAATTGTAATAAAATTATTTTGTGTGCTTTTCCATATTTTGAGAGGTTATCTAGTAGAAAAAACAACTATATACATATGTTAAATAATCATATGCAGTTCTTAGTAAGTCACTACAGTGAAAATCTTATATTTTTTGACACCAACAGTTTTCTTGATAAGTTAAAATCGACAAGGAATATAGTGTATCTGCCAATTAGGTTTAGACTTAAAATAGCAAGGCTATTAGCTTATTTAAACCCAGACATAGGTAGTATGTCGAAGTCATGTTTGATTACTGTTAGTAGTGGTACTAACACTACTTTTGATTCGCCTAGTAAGAAAAACTGCTATTCGCGGTGGATCTTTAGTTCTTGTTTCAAACAAGTTTATATGTAAACAACGTTTAGATTTAGTTAACCTATCCATTGAGCGCACTTTTGAGTTGTCTTGTGTTGAACTCGAGCGATACGTTATAATTTGCGTTTATCGACCCCCCTCTGGGGATTTCATTCGTTTCGAATCGGTAATGGAGGATTTACTCAATAAGTTAAAATCAAGTAATAAAAGTATGATTTTGTGCGGAGATTTTAATATTAACATTTTAGATGTTACTCCATTAAGTATTAGACTTCTCAACCTGTTTAGGTCTTTTAATTTAATTAACTTGTTTTTTGAACTACTAGGATCACGGCATCTTCGTCAACATGTCTTGATAATATATTTAGTGATTGTGATGCCAAAAGTAAATTAGTGTTAACTGACTTAACGTCCGACCACTGTGGTTTATTAGCTAGATTCCCCATGCCATTACATAAAAAGCCGCATACACTTGAATGCAGGCCTTATACAGCTAGTCGTTGCAAAAGGTTTAAAAATAATATCACTCATAGAATTACACCATCTATAGCACAACACGAGAATCCGAATGAAATGTATGGAGCCCTTTTTGATGTTGTGCACAAAGAGTACCAATTTACTTTCAAGACCAAAACCATTAACATTAATGGCACCTCCGTTGGCTTTAACCAATGGGCTACTCCAGGTATTTACACTGACGAGACTGAGGGCGAGACTGTACGAGTTATATGGATTAAAAAAAATCAGGTTTGATACCCCTTTCCTAGAGTATGTCAAAAATTATTCAAAGTTATTTAAAAAGATTAGTGCTTTTGCAAAATCAAAATTTTTAAGCGACACAATTAAAAATTCTAATAATAAAGTTAAAACCACTTGGAAAATAATTAACAATGAAACGAGTAAGTCGGTTAAACAAGACAAACAATTTGAGATTATGGTAGACGACAAATTAATTAGTAAAGAAGCTGACGTAGCTCAGGCATTTAATGAGTTTTTTGCCAACATACCTGTAGCTACGACTCACTCCTTAAATTCGTCCCCCTCTAAAGCTGAAAACCTCTTGCATAGTAGTGTGCCTAAGTGTAGTGACCTATTCAGTTTCGAACATGTAACACCTCGTGATGTAGTTAATGTTTTTAACACACTTAAGTCTAAAAACACTGGTGATTTCTGGGGCATTTCCATTAAACTTTTGAGTAATATAATAGATATCGTAGCCCCCTATCTAGCTGTCACTTTTAATAAATGTGTTGATTCAGGAACTTTTCCTGACCTCATGAAGAGTAGTAAAGTCATACCATTATTTACATCAGGTAATAAAAATGACGTTCGTAATTTCAGGCCTATTTCTATCTTACCTGCATTTAGCAAAATATTTGAAAAGTTAATCTCAAGCAGTTGCTAAGACATTTTAATTCAAATAACCTCCTTCATAATGAGCAATATGGCTTTACAAAAGGTCGTTCGACTACAGATGCTGGTGTTGCTCTGTTGAAACACATATTTAAAGCATGGGAGAACTCGCAAAATGCTATTGGAGTTTTTTGTGATCTCTCCAAAGCCTTTGATTGCGTGCACCATGAAACGCTTTTGCGAAAACTGCGTTATTACGGTGTTCATAACGAAGCTTTAAAAGTAATAAATTCTTATTTACAAAATAGGTTCCAATGTGTAGAAATTAATGGTGAAAAATCTTCCAGGCTACCAGTTCAGTTAGGTGTGCCTCAAGGCTCAATACTCGGCCCATTCTTGTTTTTAGTGTATATCAATGACTTACCATTCTATTTAAAGGGTATTTGTGATGTTGTACTGTTTGCAGATGATACTTCTCTTATTTTTAAAGTAGACCGGAATAGACAAGATTTTGACGACGTAAACAGTGCTCTCTCAATGGTTACGGATTGGTTTACGGCAAATAACCTAGTTCTCAATGCCAAGAAAACAAAATGTGTAAAATTTGCCTTACCGAATGTTAGAAATCTAGGTCCCAACATCGTCTTAGATAAAGAGGTGCTTGAAACCGTAGACTCGGCAGTTTTTCTGGGCATAACAGTAGATGCCAAACTTCAGCGGGGATCACACATATCAAGCCTAGCGGGGAGGCTCAGTTCAGCCGCCTACGCCGTCAGAAAAGTAAGACAATACACTGACGTCGATACAGCTCGGTTAGTCTACTTTAGTTATTTTCACAGCGTTATGTCCTACGGTATTCTGCTGTGGGGCAAAGCTGCTGATATTCAAAATATTTTTGTCCTTCAAAAACGTGCTGTTCGTGCAATTTACCAGCTAGGTGCCAGAGTTTCCTTGAGGGACTTTTTTAAAGATCTTGGTATTCTCACGGTGGCATCACAATTCATATTCGCTAACATCTTATACACGTTTATTTTTACATCGTTCTGGAGCCGAAACACAGTAACTCCAGACGAGTAACAGTCACTATTGGCATTGTTATTTTTGTTTTAAGACATTTAATAAAGAAGTTAGAAATTTATCACTTTTTTTCTGTCATTCGAGTTAAATTTTAGTAGCGCTTCCACTATTTCATTCATAAACGCAAGATCGTACGCGATCTGCTCGGTGATGACGTAGCGCGGCACAGCTGTGCGTGTGCGTCAGTTCAGCGCGCCCGCGGTGGGTCAACGGACGTCGGACGAATAATCGGCTGCAAGTAAGTAGGTACGCACGGCTACACATCAAGCTATTCAGTTCCAGTTTACGCTGATCTTGCACTGTACGGAAATCCTATTCAATGTGAGAACAGCTTATACTGGAAATTTATAACTTGAGGTGTAGCCATGTGTACCTACAAGTAGGTATTTCATTTCAGGTACGATTTAGGTTGGTGTAAGTTCATTTACCTCCATAATCTCGTATCGAAAGCACGGCACGGTGTTTACCACTATCACATCTCGTAAACGTGAGAAATTAATTAACATTTAATTCACCACTCTCGCATCACCTAGTAGGTACTCGTACCTATTCAACTAGACACGACGAGTAGGCTTGGGAGTTGTATTTTACCGCTATCGTCCGGCTGCTACGATATCGTAACAGTAAGTCGAGCACCCTTCAAGCCCGGCTGGTACGATATCGTACCACCCAGAAGCAAGCGGTTTTTATCTTAATACGTCACACAAATAAGGTTTAATCTCGTCTGCGATGATTTAACTCTATGAGCCGATAGCCACTCTTTCGTGAACTACATCATTCAAACGGGTAAAAGTTCTGTGGCATTTATAAAAATAGTTGACAGTGACGCTTCGAACGCGCGCGTCGACAGAGCGTTATCTTGTTAGGCTCTCTAGTTATTTAGTGTTTTTTCTTATTTTTTGTGCATATTCGACGTGAAGTGGATAAATATTCATTTATAAGTAGTTATTACATTGTTTTAGATAATATTTGCATCAAATAGCATCATAAAAACTGTTTTTTTGATAAAAAAAGTGGTACGTAAACAAAGTTTGATTGTGTTGAGTGTTTCACAGTGATTTAAGTGTATCCTGGTGTATTTAATGGTATGTACAGAAATCGTACTCATAATTAAAGAAAATTCTAGGTATATTTCACAACAAAACTATTTTTAAAAGATCTTTGAATGTTCGAGTGCACAAAACGGCCTTTAACCTCCGCGCGATATGAAGTTTGAGTTTAAATATTATGCAAATGTTCAGTAGGATTCCCAAAAAAATACTGCTGTTAGATTAGGTAAGTACTTGTCTATTCAACAAGAAACGAGCAAAATATCGTGCAAATTAACATCGTAATTTTATCAGAAATCATCATAACACGGGAACCTTCCGCCTGATACAGGTCCTCACCGGACACGGCTGTTTCGGGAGGTTCCTGTTTCGCATAAGGCGGGAGGAAACGCTCGGGTGTTTCCATTGCGAAGATGGCCCTGAGGACACGGTGGAGCATACGATCGAGGTCTGCCCGGCTTGGGCGGACCACCGCCTTGTCCTCGTGGAGGCGATCGGCGGCGGCGATCTCTCGCGTCCGGCCCTGGTCCAGGCCATGGTACGGAGCGAGAGTACATGGTTAGCCGTCACCTCCTTCAGCGAAGCAGTGATGCTCGCAAAGAGGGAGGCGGCGCACGTGAGGGAGAGGCAGTACATGTGCCCTCGTGGCTGCAGCCTTCGCTGGAGACGCCCTGGGTGTTGGGAATCCCAGGCTGATTCCCGGCCACCGTAGGCGCGGGCTTGCGGACGGCGAGTAATGGGTAGCTCGCTGTCCGGTAAGGACCAAGCCCGGGTCGACGGCGCGTTGTGTTCCACGCGCACCTCAAAGAGATGACAGCAGCACCAGATGGGGCCCGCAAGTGCCGATGCCTGCCAGGGGTGCGGGTTGTTCGAAAGAGATGCCGCGGCCCCTGGCACACAGACAACTGAGGGAACACGGGTGGGTTTTAGTCAGTAAAAGTCTGACATACCTACCTATGACAGCCCTACCGCTCCACCCAGAGCGGGAGAAGTCATTTGATGATTTCCCAACCCGAAAAAAAAACAACCATATGATAAATACTAAATATGCCTAAAATATTTTTTATGCGACATTGCTTGCGGCGGCTTCACAAAGGCAGGCAATTCAAACAGAAAAATGAATCGTTAAATCTGTTACATAAAGTTCATTATTAGTTGGAGGTGCCCTTTTCTATGAAAATATTGAACCGAATTAAGATCTTATTGCTATAATTTTAACCGCGAAATTCGGTTGTGCATTCTTGTAAAGGCCGGTCGAACACGAGACAATAGATTTCTAAGAATAATTTTAGTAAACTGCGGACCTACTTACCTAGTTTGGTGTAATTTTTTTTTCACCCTTTACTGTTAAGAAATAAAGTCTGAATTCGCTTTTCATATTTTTACACACATTACACACGCATAAATTCATTGATGGCAAGGAAGCGTTACTTCGAGTTCTCATTATTTCACAAAAAAATCAATAAATTTAAGTTTTCGTGATTTTTGTTATTGTTATTTATTGAAAAAAATAGTCCCAATCGATTCGAGTTCGATGATTGAGTTCATGGCTTTCGGTTCCAGAACGACCTAAAATTAACCGTGTATATTAGACAAAATATACACTTGTACACTAAAAACAGTGATATTCACACCGTTAACACAAGAAATAAGGACAAACTACGTGCTCCCTTTCACCGGCTTCATAAGGTTCATAACTCATTTGTTGGCCTTGGTATAACTTTTTATAACAAGCTTTCCTCTTCTTTGCTAGATTTGCCTTTTAATGCATTTAAAGCTCAAGTAAAATCCGTCCTTTGTTTAAAGGCTTACTATTCCATCAACGACTATTTAAATGACAAGAACAGTTGGTCGCTGTGATTAACTCAAGACAATGTTTATGTTCTTTCTCCAGAATTGGCGTATCTAGTGACAGGTTATATGCGTTCATATAATAATTATTTTATTTTTTATTGCCTGTCTAACAATTTTTTTATAATTATCTATTAAGTCATTAGTTATTGACATGATCTACTCATAACAATATTTTCTATGATGAGTTGTTTTAGGCTTTATTTGGCCTCGATAGTTTTCATTTTATTTGTCGGTATATTGGTATGGCTAGCTGACATTTTGACTAATTATTTAATTAATATTTTGTGTCTCGTAATGTTTATTACTTTGCCTATGTATGTATAGAATTAAGTCTATCCGACTAAACAGCTGTGCTGCTGGGGAGTTTGTTCCACCACTTCTTCTTCCCAGCTAAAGCACTAGGAAGTGGTGAAGGGTGGGCGTTTTGGGGGACTGTCTCATGTACTTTGACGTTCGAAAAGTGCTGATTCTCAGCCTAATTTGAATAAATGACTTTTGATTTTGATTTTGATTTCATGCTCTTTCGAGACATGGTCCCTAGCAGTTCTTTCGAACTGAGAAACGTGACGAAGCGGCTTTCCCTGCGGCACCCGTGCGACGGTCCTTGTCTGCAACGAAGCGGCTAGTTCTGCGGCAAATCGTCATCATCATGCTCTTTTTGGAGACATGGTCCCTATCAGTCCTTGGACTGAATATGAGATAGATGTGGTCACCCAAACCCCTGGAAGTTCACCCGTTGCACAACAAGCATATCTGTAAGACACGTGTTCATGTCAATCTGACCGAATTACCAATCTGAGATCAAGGATACAATAGTCACGGGTGACTAGTATCAGAGTTGAAAATCTAGATTCAGGAATTACTACTAAGTAGATAAGGGTAGAGAATCAAACCCAAGAATAATTATTTAAATAGAATTGTGGATCAACTCTCATGAAAGTCTATAGACAGCCCCAAAGAGCCCACCCATCGCCACTTCCTAGAGTTTGAGCTGAGAAGAAGAAGTGGCGCAACAAACTCCCCAGCAACACGTATCTGTCTAATTAGTTATAAGAACTTTAGTAACACTCTCAACCTAAGATAACTACATATTATAATGATAGGCCCACTCAGTCATACCAACAAACACACACACATAATCCTCCTCCCTCACAGGTGAAGGCGGTCCCTTCACCCCTCCACATAATTAATACTTTATCTGCAATAAAGTATTAATTATGTGGAGGGGTGAAGGGACCGTTACGCTTGCGCTTAATTTCATTATTTATAACTACGTTAACTTATCTGTTTATTATTTACGCACTTTAGTGAGACAAGAAAACGTTTTACAACGTTTGCTTCATTGTACGTGCTCTGTTAGACCTAACGCATAGAACCTCTGAGGCCACTAGTACGATTCTAACGGAGCACGCTCCCTAAGCAGCAATTAAATGTCTTGCTCAATCCTAAGAGAGCGTACTGTGACGTCAACTCTCATTGAGGAAGACAAGTATTTGAGTAGTTTTAAACACGTACTCATGTGAATGTCACCCTTGTGACTGTCTATCCCCTTTCTAAGATATCACAAGACTAGCACAAGCGCACCGTAGACTCAGTCTCTAGCAAGACTCATTGCGATCGTTCTTGGTGCCTGCCGAAGTGGAATTTCGTCACTTCACATTTCCTTACTCTTCCCCATTTAGAGGATGCGGTGCATCCAGATTTCGTGTCTCGCTAAATAGTGACGATTCAGAAATAGGCCTACAGAACGGCCGGGTGTGGATTTTAACGAGACACGGTCCCTAGCGTTCTTAGAACGACTACCAATGCATTTTAGTGACAGTTTGTGAAGCCTACCCCTCTCCCGGAAATGTACAAACAGCAAGCCTCACGCAATACGTCCTGTGGCAAGACCTTTTTGGAAACAGAAATCATCACTAACATTTGGTTGGTTTATAACGCAACTATAGATCGGCTTTATAGCCTAGTTTGATTGAAATGAGTTATTTACGGTTCTGCCTTCCCAAAGTGATGCATCAATAGGTCAACAGTCGTCAAAAGTCAGAGCTTTATTGCTCAGTGTCAAGTTTAGCAGGAGGCCTTCCCCGTTTCTCTATAACCAACTGTAAATGACAAATATCTGCCGAGAAACGGATTAGGAAGGGGACACGCAATACAAGAGAAGATTACATGAACTATAAAGTCAGTTAGCACATAAGAGTAGTTACGCCATACTGAAATAAATGATCATTAATAGCTCCACCGCGATATCACCAATCTATTTGGTAAATTCATAATATATAATCAACCTGCGAGAACAATAAAACGAGATCACCGTTACTACAATCTACACACTATTACTAAAGATTGAAGTTGGCACTTACCAGGTAATTCCTTGGAGTGAATTTTAATACAACTCACTTACAAAATACTGCGTCTATTACCAGTTTCTGCCTGCACCATCCCTCACAGCTCACCACACTATTTTGTCCTTGCTTAGAATATCTCGCCTAACTTAACTAGCCTGGGCTATCAACTCCGTCCGTCGTCCCTCACCGTCCCAAACCGACTGCCCACAAACTCACTCTCTGAGATTCACGCGCCTTACATGCCACTTACATTCATTCTAGACTAATATAGTCTAGTCTAAAGCTACACGCTTATCAAATATTTAACGTATTAAATAACACTCTCACAGAGATATAAATCTCATTGCTAAAGCCTAGCCTAACTCGACCGCCTCCTACCGTGCTCACAAATTAACTCCTTCACAAACTCTCTCTGAGATTCACGCGCCTTACATTCATTCTAGACTAATATAGCCTAGTCTAAACCTATACACATATCAAGCACTTTACGAATTCTATAACATTCTCACAGCGAGATCTAATTCAACCACCTCCTACCGTGCTCTAAAACTCACTGTCCCAAACTTCTAAATCCCTTCTTCCTCCTAAAATCACCACGCCTCGGTCCAGCGTCACTTTCCCAGAATAGTTTTATCGCTGGTTCTTTTGTCTCACTTTTTTAATGGATTCTAAGGGTACGCTTGGGCTCAGTTATGGTATCCAGATGCGGCCAATCCGTCCGCTGCTTAGAATTTGCAAGAATTATTACTTCCTTGAGTGATGTAGTTTATTACGAGTACGTTCGATTGTTAGTAACTGGCATAAGTGCCTTAATGGGTTTCTGAGAGTTCGAAATTGTTTTAGAATTTTAAAGAAATAGGATTATTTATTAGGGTCGAGCTCACAGATCATAAAGTTGAGACTTAATGTGTTTTCTATGAGGCCCCGGAACACGTGTGACGATTTTAAAATAATGATAACATTGCGCCATTAAATAGATCACAGACAGTCACACTATACAGGGTGTAAGGCGAACGCTTCCGAAGCCAGAACGTAGGTTATATACAACTTAAATGCAAACGGATATCAATAACCTTTCGTATAAATTAGTTATTTTGAATTAATTTAATACGTTTGACGCTTCCGTAATGTTTCTACTTATTTTATTTTGGCGGCGCTTTTGGATGGCTAAACCTAAAGTCACCGCCTGGACTTGGGGTCGTTTTTAAATGTGTTTAATCTCAAATAATGGCTCATTTAACTGTTCCGACAGCATAGTGTACAAAAAATGCTGTTCATCCAGGTTATAAAATATCTGGGTGCCAAATTTCATCCAGATCCGTTCAGCCCTTTTAGTGTGATGATAGTAGGATTCATTCGTGCCCGGTTGATGGCAATACTCTTGCCCTGTGAAACATGAGAAATAAACATAACTAGCAAAATAAATTAAAAGATAAAAGATAGAAGATTCAAGATAGAATTTGCTATAGATATACCTCTGCCTCTGCCTCTTCCTCTGCCTCCGCCATACTGCGATCGCCAACCCGCTTGCCAAGCGTGGCGATTATGGCAAAGCCCCTAAATTGGTGGAGGCCTATGTCCAGCAGTGGACGTCTTTCGGCTGAAATGATGATGATGATTCCGAACTCCGCTGCACGCAGCGGTGCTGCCATTGTGGTGCTGCGCAGCAGTGCTGCCTGCCGCGCTGATTCCGAGCAGGGCAGCAGTGTCGCTTTGTCTGCGCTTCTGAATCAGAGAAATTCACCTTTTTGTTGCCAATTTACTTGTCAACATTCACGTTGGTACTATCGCTGCGGCGGGAGACGCGTCACTACTGGTCTGTCGCGGCGATGGGGTGACACTGTCGCGCAGCAGTGCTGCCGCTGCATTGCCCCTGCGACATTGCTGCGTAGCTCGGAAAGTAATCTCATATAAACTTATAGAGAATATATTGCGACCAGTAGTGCTGCGGCAGCACTGCTGCGGTGGCATTACAGCGTAAAGCAGAGCTCGGAGTCATACCTTTAGACACCTATTTTAGGGTTCTGTACCCAATGGGTGCCACCAGGACTCTATTAATAAACCTCCGCTGTCTTTCCGCGGGCTGTATGCTTTCGACCGTAATAGGTAGACAGTTGAAATGTTCACAGAGTGTTGTTGTTGTTGTTGATGATGTTTCAGAGGGCGAGACTATTGCCGTCAACGAGCCTCGAGCCCCTCTTTTTCCTCATAATAAATAACAAATTACTACTAATTGGCCTAAAAAAGTTATAATCGTAAAAACGAAATAAAACATGTAAGGATCGCAGCAGGTGGCATTCTGTAGTTTCTGCCTACCCCATGTGAGTTTATGTATCCATACTAATAGTACACATTCGAAAGTTACTCTGTTTGTGTGTTACCTTCACCCCTAAACCACTAAACGGATTTCGATAAAGTTGAAGATAGATGGCATCTTGGAGAATGACATAGACTACTTTTTGTGCCGGTATCATGTTCCCGAGGAACATATCGCTACATGAGAACTAAGTATCACACTGACCTCACGCAAAATCCTGCATCGCGCAAGCAGAGTTTACCGCGCAACTACATGGTATTTATATACAACAACCCGACATCAATCGTCGGGCAGTTGTCCACCTGCAGGCTTACCATGACGCTTTCTATTTCTACGAAGAATAGACAGTGCTTTTTCAATACAAAGTGACATTCCATTTTTGACATCGCACCGTAGATATCCTTCTACAATCTGTCATTTTGTCTTTCCTTTCTAATGATCTTTGTCTAGGTCCTTACAAATGTAGACTATTTCAAAAGAATATTTCTTGCCAAACTGTCAAAATCACACTGACAACAAACTTTCTACTCGACGGCTACAAAGTATATACGATTATTTACAAAATCATGATTCGTTTAGAACGCATAAATGTAATAATTAATAGAAAATCATAGCTATCTTCTCCGTTTGTACATCATTTAGATATTAGTCATGTCTATTCTTCGAATCGATGCTCGAGCTAAGCCTGCAGCTAGAACATCCGTCTGGTCGGAAGATCCTCACTTTTGCTATGGAGGATGAGTGAACTTCCCAGCCTGTTCCTCATGCCCGTAAAAGATCATTTTCGACATAAACGCGGGCGCGGTCGCGAGCAACAGCTCGTGTGTAATAAAGATTTAAGATGTAACAATTGCTCTTCATTCCGTGCCAGTAAAAACCTTTGATGACAGTATAGCTCAGTCGTAAAAGAAGCCAAATAGATGAACGTCAATAATCCGCCTATATGAACTGCCTAAGTCTACACGACCCCTTAATATTATACGACAAAGGTTTTTAGGAGTACCTATTGGCTTTCAACATCTTATTATTAAAGTTTTTAGGTTATCTGCCCTGGATTATGGTATGCCTGGATTAACGTGATTTGCAAGCCACAGAATAAACAACAAAAACAAGTAAGAAGGTTATTTGATTAAGAGTTTTAATGTTACGGCATTTTTACTCATCTCCTTTTTATAGTGCAGCTTTATAATTAAATAATTTAAACTCTGCGATGGCAATTACTTTTGTAAGACAAGCACAGTCTAAAATTGTTTTTATTTATTTCAACCTTAGAGCTTAAACACCGGAAACGGATCCCAAAAAAATAAAAACATCACATCGACAAAAATGACGAACTTCCACACAAATTTTCAACACCTATTTGCCCCCTTTAGGGGGTGATATTTTTAAAGTTCTTCCTTAGTGCTCACTTGTGATATTTAAAGAAATGTCGTGCCAAATTTCATAGGTACTTCATGACCCAGCAGTTTAGTATGTGCATTGTCTATCGGTGAATTAATTAATTCTAAATTTATTAGGCCCTACTTGCACGTTCACGGGTTATCCTACATAACTCGTAGTTAACAGCAAACTCAGGGCTAATCAAATATTTAATCATACGCCACCAAGAGTTAGAGGTAAATCTAGAGTTAAACTTTTAAATATTAAACCTACTGATGTGCGAGAGTTAAGTCGCTATAATCTGGGTAATGTCAAAATAAATTGACGTTATAAGGTACCCCTGATAGCTTATTTTGTATTTTATTATATTGTTCGACATTGTAGTAAGAGAAAATTCGTTACTATATCAGCAAAAAAAAAATACGAATTATAAAAAAAAAACTTAAAACATATTTCCCTTAACTGACTTTTCGTCGATTAATAAACTAAATCGTCATAAAACTGCATACAATACGATTAAAGAGTTTTTGGCGGGATCGCGTTGGAACATGTCGCACGAATTTTCATTTTCATGAAATTTTGTGAAATAGCGAATTCAATTGTATAATTCTGGTAGTGAATTATTCAATTTAGTTACGTGTAAGTGTACAAGTGTAGTGAAGGTGAAACTAAGTGACTAACGTGGACTTTTCGTGTTCCCCCCAAAAGCTCCTAATAAGTTGTTGTAAAGTTACTACCGCTTTACAATAACTTTAACTTTGACTTGACTGACTAAAGACGACTATGACTGTTTTGTAACTTCGTGCCCGATATCGGGCCATTTATTATACGAGTATTGAAAAGAAAAATTACTTGACACTGGCTAAATGCACAAACCGTGCGAAGCCATAACGCAAAAAAAAAAAAAAAAAAAAAAATACGATTAAAATGAAATGTCACGGTAAAAATTCAAAAACAGGGCACAGATATTGCAGTTCAGTTTTTTTGTTTTGTCGATTGAACTGCAATGTTCCCAACTCAAAAAACACTAATATCAGGTTAACTAATCCAGTGTTGCTTTTTAGTTGCGCAATGCGTTTTAATAGTCAAAATGTTAATTTATAACTTACTAAGTAACTCCGAGTTTACGAACTCCACATTTATCGTGAGTAGATTAGTAAGAAACTGGCCCAGCAGTGTAAAGAAGAAATATTTGAAAAGGAGATGTACAAAATAAAGATGTAAATTGTACTCTCAGTTGGAACGTGCAAAAATATCAATCAGTTTAAAAAATAAAGCTAGTCGCAGTGGGTGTCACGTGACTTTGGTGTAATGTTCAATATTTCTTTAATTAGGCATTGATGTGCGTGAGCGGTATTAGCACTAAAAACAGCTCAGAAGGCTTATTCTATACACAACACAGTATTTTGCTTACTGTAATAGTAAAGAAGAATAAGACATTAGTTCCCGTGGCTGTCCTTAAGGGCCAAAACAAACATACGACACGACATCGCATCGTGACACGACGTAGCAACGTACGACTGTGTCGTGGAAATCTACGACGTGCATCGTAAAAATGTCGACCTCGGATCGTAGTACGATGCACGACACGTCGTCAACACACATACTCCTGATACACAAATACACATACACACGCAGCGTGCCACAATGCGACGCTGTATGGTATGTGTTGGTATGTTTTTGGCCCTATAGTACGTAGGTACATGAATCCCACTTTATGCAATCCTGGTACCACTTGCTCAATCATCCTTAACCCTTGCGGGATTATCCATCCACGATGCTGGGGGTCTAAAAAGGCCACTTTGGCAGAATCATAATATGATCATATCATGAATCATATTTAAAATCGTGAAATTGTCACAATCATGAAATTGTGACAATTCATAATAATAACTGCGTTCACAGCACGCAATTCATCTATTTGACAGTTTTGTATGGAAATTCGTAAAATGATCACCAAAATATGAATTGCTTTATTAAAGTAAAATGTCAAATAGCAGAATCCTACGGGAATTCAGGAAATGAATCACTTTTAGAGGACTTGCTTAATGTGGCCTTTTTAGACCCGCTGGTCTCTTGCCTATGGCATACAATACAATTGAGGCAACAAATAACTTGCATCGTTAAAACACTGTTCAGACATAAAACGTTGCAACTAGTTGCTCCAAATGATGGTGGTATATCACAGACAGTTTAATTTTAATCGCACCGTGCGAACAAAACATAGGTAGATGGATAATCCCGCAAGGTTCAAGGATGATCGAGCAAGCGATACCAGGGTCACATAAAATGGGAGAGAGCGTTGCGTTGCTTTTATGACAATTCATTGATGTAATATATTGAAGCGCATCATATTGGTGTAAATGACCTTGGAATCGTAGAGCTAGTGCGCAATGTGCATTTACTATATCCATTCCAGGACTGGTGTAGACCTAGCATTAGCATTCCATACCACACCCGTGTGATCTTGACCTTATTCCCTCGGTAGAAAGCCATGGTTCTTCTGCATTAAACTGCTAGCACCACAGATAAACATAGATATATAAGCTAATATGTAGGTACTCTCAGGCTTCAGACAGACGGTCCGGGGCTGCGCGCATGCGTACCAGCTCCTTTCTACTGGACTCACCCTGACACGGTAGGGCGGCCATGACGGAAAGTATCAAGGGATAATACAAGTATCAACAGGTTGAGATGATGTTAATTGTAGTAATTAAATTGATGCTCATTTATTTAGTGAATATGATTAATAAGTGTCGCGTTTTGAGAGACACTTGTGAATTTGTTTCGGATGTTTTGATTCCTAGGTCGGGAAAAGTATTATTGGGTTTTTTTTATATGAAATTTCTCAGTAGCAACCGGGATTATGGATTTTTGTCCGGTTAATGGCACATGGGAGTTAAACATTACTGTAAAAAATGTTAAAGTCAAAAATAAAGTCAAAGTCAAAGCATTTATTTCAAATAGGTACTTAAAAGGCAGTTTTGAACGTCAACATTTACATTAAAATAGAATTGATTCTAGTCGCCCCTTCCAAAATGTAGTTTCGTATGGAGAAGAATGGGCAAGAAACTCCACCGTTACTCTTTTAAAATGTTTTAAATACAATATTTAACGTAGTACATTCATAGTTCATTCAATTATGTGTGAAAACGATGCACCCATACTAAAATTACCATACCAAAATAGGTAAAAAGAAATGAAATTGAAGCAATACGGATAAATGTATGATAGATACGAGTACATGGTGCTCACATATTTACAAACATTGTAAAAGTAAGTATACGATTTTTCTAGAATTAACCAGTGGCCCTAGTGCGAGTTTCATTTAACCATTTACATCAAACGCGCTCGCTGCGTTTGATGTAAATGGTTAAATAAAACTCGCACTAGGGCCTAAGTAATAAGTCAGTGTGTGAGTTAAAGTAGTCACTCAGTGTAAATCAATGTCTTAATATAATTCATTATACAGTTCAATTAGCAACCAGTTTGATTTTGTCTAGCCTCTACTTAACCATTCGGGGAAACAAGGGTTGATTTTATCATCATCATCATATCAGCCGAAAGACGTCCACTGCTGAACATAAACCTCCCCCAAAAGGGGAAATTTGCCATAATCGCCACGCTTGACTGGCGGGTTGGCGATCGCAGTTGATTTTATGTTACATTTTTTTTATAGGTTCAGTGTTTTTAATGTGGAATTTGAATGGTAAATAACATAAAACACATAGAATTTCAAAATGATTATAAGCGTTACTAAATAAATAACATGAAATCGGTAAAAAAAACATGAAATTCAGAGCGTTGGGAGAATACGAAGCATAAGAATGTAGCAGTTACTTTTAGGTCAGTTACTGGCATTATGAAAATTAAAATAGTCGAGGTAGACTCGACCTCGTCACACTTAGTCCCGTATTACAGAACCTCAATGAAGACTCAAGGTTACTTAAAACTAGTTTAGAACAATTTGCATAGCTGAAACTAGTTTTCTGAGTAAGGTGAAAAGTATTACGCACAGAATGATCACAAACTATGCTAAACACAATAAAAATGTTAAAATAACAAAATTGTATGAAAAGAAAGTAAAAAACAGGAAGTCTTGTACGGGGCTAAAATAGCTCCTATCTCAGCAAGATGCTGCAACATTAAAAAAATCGCAATGTTGGATTTTTATTTTGACCTCACTTTTGGCTTCCGCACCCTCGAAAACCATTAAAACTATATATATCTCTCTCTCTCTCTCTTTGTCCTTTTCTATTACATATAATAAAGAGTTGCATGGAGGGTGGGCACAACGCTTTTTCGTTACGTGACGATTGATACCAATTTATTCCTACCGCAAGCTGCGTTATAGAACTTCGTTCCGGTAATTGTCGCAGTACTAGTATTCTGATAGAGCCTGCTTTGGATGTAATAGAAAAAAAAATGAGTATAAGTACATTTTTTTGCAAATAAAATAAAATACAGCGCCAGACGTAACCTGATTACTTATCTATGCCCACCCATCACTGCAATAGCTCACCCTAGCAAGAGCCCACACATTAGTTCACGCACCAGCTCTACATTACATGTAATGTATTAACAGTTCGGCAATTATTCATTCTAAGCATAGTACTTCACCAGCACACTGCACTTCCTTTTAACCCAGTACCTTCCGACAAGAGAAGGAAGGATTTAGTTTGCATAAAGCCTCAAACTAGACATGCGTTTGCTAATCGATTTTATGTGTTTTTAGGTCCTTTTCTGTATAATAGGCTTAACAAATTAATGAGCATCTATAGTTTAAGTTATAAAAAATGTAGTACTATGTTATCAGAATACTTAGCGTTACTCAATTACACAGACACAGAAAAACTTCTAGAAATTATGTCATGACGATAATTTATTCCATAGTAAATATTTACTTTTGTAGTATTTACATTTGCTTAGTTGTAGGTATTAATGTTTAATTACAATATGCTTTATCTCACACTTGTTAATAGATTATTTTTATATCAATTTAATTTTAAATGCTAATACCCCAATTTAATTAAAATGTAAAGTGATGGCCCGAAACACAGGTTTGAATAAACCTAGATCGGGCGGGTCGCTACCTAACATTCTAATGCCCAAAACATTATCAATTGCACTTGTAATAAAAAAATATTTTAGAAATAGTTTATTTTTAGGCACTATAATTGTATGTGAAATTAGTAGTAAAGTTGACTAAATGTACTCTATTTGTATACGTTTTTATATTAAATAAATTATTATTATTATTATTATATTATTATTATAGTTATAAGTTAGCTTATGCTCCTTTTAAGTATGGCCTATAAATGTATGTCCATTATGGAACAAATAATTACTCAATCGAATAGGTAGGTACACACCTTAACTAAAATGATTCAGTAAGCTGAATCATTCTAGTTAAGGTGAAAACATAGCAATACAATTCTTAAACTACGAACGCCTAGTTAAATATTTATACCTACATATACAGTTTGCACAACATCAATATACCAAAACTATAAGGCGTAGCGAACACAACAAACCAATTTAATTGCAAATTCAGCTACATTGTAATTCTCTAACAAATATATTCCCAGACATATCCCCCAGCCTCCGACTACATGGTCACCCTCCGAGTCCCACTCCACGCCGCAAGCTCAGTGTTCTGACGCGTTTCAAGCGTCGCCCACAAACGAAGATGGAGCAAAACATTCGCTAGTTTTCAGACAATAACATATCCAACAACTAAATCATATCAGTAACAAAATAAAAAGAAAATAAACTCTATTTTGTAACGATTTGTAACAGTTTATCCAGTTGTTATTAGTGATTGTGCTAAAAGTGTTATTATGGAAACGTAGTGAGCGAAAATCGTGTTGTGAATTTGAAATTGCTTTTTCAAAGCATTTGTGTTTTCAAAGTGAGTAGTTTTGTGGTCATTTTTGTATACGTTTTTCAGCTTTTCGTCTGTGGATTACGTACGGATTTTCGTGAAAAATATGTCATGAAAATTGTTATTTCGTGAATTTTCAGGGAGGATGCACACTTTCTTTCCAAAACTGAATATTTTACAAATTTGGCAAATTTTTTTTTATATCGACTCAAGGAATAACTAAGAGGCTATATTTAATCCTTTAATATCTAAGTCGTGAAAACATATCAACAGTTGTAGTAATTTCGGGTGGGCGTATACACGTGTTCGTTGATTCAATAGCCGCCGCGATGCCCGCATTTTAGGCCAAGTTGTATTCATCAAAGGCTTTATTCAGGGCGCCTACAATACGCAGTGCGTTGGTTTGTTGCCGTGAATGATCTCAAAGGGACTTTATTTTGTTTTTGTTACAAATGAAATGAATTTTTGTACTTATTAGGAATATCTTGTATTATACCAGCAGCATTTAACTGAGATAGGAGCATTTTTGGTTTTCCACTTTTTTTTTAACGTTAGAAAAACTTAAAAGTTTTAATGTTCTTCTTTATTGTTGGTATTTCATGTGCGATTCTCAAATAAAATATTTTTCTTTCTTTTTTTCTTTATATATATAAAGGTGTATATAAATATATATTTATATATATGAGATCATTGGGTGTTTGAAATAATAATTTACTTATGCTAAAGTATTCTTTAAAAAAAATTACCTCGATGAACGAACAAGAGCAATAAAACTAACACACATAACGTTTTTTTAACGGCATAGATAAAGAAAACAATTAGTGAGTAGTTAATAAAAAGTCGTGTCAATAAAAACATTTAAAAATATGAAAAAAATTTAATCACATACAATCATCAAAACAAAACAAACATTTGTGTTAGTTAATTTAAGTAGGTTTTAATCGACTGCCTCCAAGAAAAAATGAGCAGAAAAGTCAATACAGGTTTGTTTGCGGTTTATCATTTAGTCATACGTACAAAATAGGTATAATGTACATCAAAGCGTTATAAAAAATAGAAAATATCGATCTCCATTCGTCTGTAAAGTCTCGATAATATCGACTAATGAAAGGCAACGAATTATCGTTTGTGAACTTCGTTTGAGAATGCAACAGACGACATCCCACAGGGAATCGCGCGCCAATACTCCTACGCTATTTCCTTATTGCTATAAAAGTACATCAACTCCTTAATAAACAGAATACTGTAATACCCCCAATAAGAGTCCACTTTTGATATAAATATGAAGTTTAAAAACATTTTTTTCAGAGGGACTTGTGGCTAAGTTATTACAGTCACTCGGATCTAACGCTCAGGTTAAGTTATGCTACTGCCGCTCCTGATCCGTGGATGAGCGACCATCTTTACATGCCTAGACCCCTCCGTGCCTCGAAAATCACTTTTAGACTGAAGTCCAAAAGGCTATCAACCAGTCTTACCAAAGGGTATCGTATTACCCAGTAACTGGGTTGCTTAGGACAGAAAGGCAGTGGCTCTATCTTAAATACTGGTAATCAGCTGCACCCGGTTAGACAGGAAGTCTACCATAACATAGTTGCGATAAAGTTAGTCTGATGCTGATGATAGACTTACTTTAACTTACTTTGCTGAAGGGATACAGATATGGCCTACTCAGAGAAGTTGTAACGTAAAAACAACACCTCCTCTAATTCAAATGCTGATTAGCTCAATAAAAATACCGGCCAAGTGTCGGACCACGCACAATGATGGCTTTCGCGCCACCGTACAATATTTAAAACAACATATTTAAAACAAAAACACGTCTCCTGTATGTTGTTTTTTCTCACGCTTTTATTAGCTTCACCTGTATGTTTGTAAGCATGTTTGTTTGTAACCGATTCCTTTGGACTTGATTTTGACCCACTTCAAACGGTCAGATTTCATTTAACTTTGTAGACTTATCGAGGACCGATGACAATTCAATAATTTTATAAATTTGTTCTATAACGTTTAAAAAATCACGCTTTTGTAGTTAGCAGAACTAAAACATAGAAAATAAATAATAGAAAAAAAAATCTAAAAAATAAGTTTTAAAAACCAAACTAAAAAAGCAGAAAATAATTCAAAAAAGCATGGGGTGCTTAATATTAATTGATTATAAAAATACAACAAAAGGCACCCCACGCTTTTTAAAATTATTTTCTGCTTTTTTAGTTTGGTTTTTAAAGTGTGTTTTTTCGATGTTTTATTTCTTGTTATATCGGCAATAAAAAAACACAGTAAATATTTCAACTGTCAATCTATTACGGTACAGTTACCAAAAGAGATAACTAACCAAGGTTTTCGGATATAGCTGAAGTTTATTATGAAGCCCGTGGATATTTTCGGATGAAATTTATTTTTATAAATTAACTGTTTGTTTTCTATTGACTAAATTAAATTTTATTCGAAAACATTCATCGGTTTCTTTTGAAACTTCAACTAAACTCAAACTACAAAGCATTTATTTCAATTAAACCATTTACAGGCACTTTTATTAAAAATTAAAAAACATCAGTAACTTGTCTATTTTATGTCCACGTAATCACTGTCCATTCCATGGTTTCCTGGAAGAGATCGCAGAAAGCGATAAGGCCGCCCATTGTATGTTTTTAGTGTTTTTTTATTATTTTTGTCATGTATTTTCTGGTGTACAAGAAAGCATATATAAATAAATACGTATTATAATATATAAGCAAACTTTGGTATATCTTAAGTAGACTAATCACGTTCCCTGTTTTCGTCCAACGTATTGACTCAGAGAGGCAAAAATTGCGAATGTTAATTATTGATCAGACTCATTCAATCAGATTAGAACCATTAATATTGCTGTGACTAGTTGAGCAGCCTTAATTGACTATTGTCTACATAAAGTAACAAATTGACGATTGCTAACAACAGAGCAAGGTTTATAAAGCAAACATCAAAGACGGCTCGTCCTAGATACTGATCGAATGCCTAATTAAAATCAATGCAGTGCAATTTATTATTATTTACGAGAGTCTAATCACTTTGTTGGGTTGTCATGTGATATGGAGGAATGAGGAAAATGTCGTGAGGAAAGTTTTGAGCAAGAATGTCGATGGCTATATAAAAGTCGGGGGAGGCCAAAGAAACGATGGATTGACTGTGTGAATGATGATATGGTTAGAAAGGGGGAGACCACCGAGATGACGTATGGATACTTGCTGCGCCGACCCCAAATAAATAGGGATACGGGCAGGAAATGATGATGATGATGATGATTGGACTCCCTTTTCCGCACGTAGACTCCCACTCGGTCCGTTGTGCGTGCGGATTCTGGCTAACAGAGCCAGCCTAGCTCCGCCCAGAAGCTCAGAAGTTTCCTGGGGGCTTCGCAGGCTTCGCGGAGCGACCTCACTGTTCCGAGGATTTCTTCACGTTGAGTAGCCACAGCCTCGCAGTCCAGGATGACGTGGGTGGCTGATTCCTCGGCGTCCAGGCAGCCCCTGCAAAGCGGACTGTCTGTGGCGCCTATGTTATAAAGGTGCTTGTTAAGGTGGTTGTGGTCCGTAATTGTTCCTATGATTATTCTAAGGTTATTTCTACTCAGGCTAAGATACGGGCTGGAGAATGGTGATGGCAAGAATCTAATCACCTCGACCGGTTTCTACGTTATTTTAAAAATATCAATTACTAGATTTTCCCCACAGTTTCACCCGCGTGGGTGTCAAAAATATCAGAATTTAAAGGAATAATTCCGTACTACATTTTTTCCATATAATTATATTGGTTTACGCAGCGCACGCCAGTAAAACTCCCAGTCGACATGATCTCAACCATCGTCGTCATATTTCAGCCAATTTACACAAAGCTTCCATGAAATATACACCTAAACCTGCCCCTTGAATCACTCGGACTCCCTCCATTGGAAAAACTGTATGAAAATCCTTCCGGTTGTTTTTGAGACAATCGCGCAGACAGACATAGACAGACAGACGAGGCGCATGGACACGACAAACTCGAAAACCACTTGACTAAATGGGACCACTATAAGTGTACCTAGCGTGTACCTTGTCAAACAAAAGAAAACATTCTTTCAAATCGGCTTGTAAATGACGGAGTTCTGAGTTAACAAACATTAAAAAACCTCCTCCTCTTTTTGAAATCGGTTAAAAATAGGGCTTTGTTCGCGGGTAGACCCACTTTATGCTTGTTGTTTGCTTGTGGAGTGCCATACCTAATATATAAATAGGTAAATGCAAAAACTGTCTCCGTGCTTAAGGCTGCCTGTCCATCAGAATGGAGAAGAGCAGAACTGTGCCTATATTGACCAATAAAATTTCTGCATCCATGCGGCGTTTGAATTCCATTGGTCTCCGTTCTTGGGCTACAACTAAAGTTAGATCGGGTTTTGTAACAAGACGGATCTAGTATTAAAACAAAGTTATGTTTTAAGTGTTTCTTTTTACAAAAAATAAATAAATACATACTTAACATATCATCATTTACCAAAAGGCTTGACAACGGTTGAACAGCTTTGCTCGCGGAGAAAGAAAAACAACAAAGAACTTTTTGTGAGCAAACTCACGAACTAATGGGTAGTGTATATATAGGTACTTACGTATGTAATATACATGTCGTTAGGCAATTTTTCATAATCGTTCGTAAAACAGCCGGTCTATTCCGTTAAAGTATCACCGCGAAATCTTTTTTTTGGGTATTTTTTATATCAGAAATTTCTCAGCAGCACCCCATTCTGGATTTGTGCCCGGTTGATGGCAATAGGGTCCTCCCTATTACATTTCACTTTAAAATAACGTTTGTGTACTGTAGGTACACCTCAGCCTCACCCTTCGGGGAAACAAGGCGTGATTTTATGCTGGGGCACAGGCCACAGGGCAACAGGCCACAGGGCAACAGGCCACAGGGCCACAGGGCAACAGGGCACAAGTCCATAGGCCACAGGGCAACAGGGCACAGGGCCACAGGCTACAGGGCAACAGGCCACAGAGCCACAGGGCCACAGGGCAACAGGGCACAAGCCCACAGGCCACAGGGCAACAGGCCACAGGGCCACAGGCCACAGGGCAACAGGCCACAGAGCCACAGGGCCACAGGGCAACAGGGCACAAGCCCACAGGCCACAGGGCAACAGGGCACAGGGCCACAGACCACAGACCACAGGACCACAGACTACAGGACCACAGGCGTTCTCGCTGTGTGTCTGCTTACAAACAATCATAATCAGGAACTAGGCCATAATCCATCACGTGGCCCCAGTGCGGGTTGGTGGATGTTACATGTCTACGAATCCAATAAGCAGGCATGGTGGATTTTTGAGACGGGGCAGTAAGGTTACTTAAGGGAAGTTACCTTAACCGTTTTAGTTGCAGGAAAACGTTCGGAAACTACCCTTAACTTATTGAGTAATCGCTAACTGCATTCATAGATTTTGGAAAAATGGAGCAGTCAGCTAGCCTTTACTGCCTCGTCTCAATATCACCTCAATATCGTATGTTATCTTGCAATTTTTTGAGTACTCTATATGCATTTTGTATACAAAATCTGTCGATAGCTACAAGTACACCGGGCTTACGTGTTGGGCTCGGCTTCCAATTTAACCGGATGCAGCTCAATAACAATATTGTACACAGACCGACTGCCTATCTGATCTCCACAATTTAGTTACTTACACGATACCTATGGTAAGACTGTTAGCCTTTTGAGCTTCTAAGTACCCGTTATGACTGACAAACATCTACGAATGACAGCCGGGACCAACTCGGTATTTAATGGTTGGTCTCTCGATGACCACACGTAGTACTACTATTTTACTATTTGGCTTGAACCTACAAACGGGGTGAATAGGGATAGGGATGCATGAGTGAATAGTGACGAAACTTTAAAATGGATTTTATCGTCGAACTATTATAGTTTGTTGCAAACAATGGCACTTAATCGCTAATTATAATACAGTTAACATATTAAAGTCCTTTTTGGCAACAAAGGGTTTTGTTTCAAAGTTAAAATCTCTTTTAAAGTTTCGTCCCGCTTTGCCCCTGCGTCCCTATTCACCCCGTTTAACGGTACCTAATGCCGTGTCTCGCACGTTTATATAAACTTCATCAAAGAGAGATAGTATCTTTATCTTCCTGGGTCTTGGAAGAAATTGCAAACAGCGATAAGGGCGTCCATTGTATGATTCAAATGAACATTATTTATCTCGATGTAATATTTGGTTCACAACAAAATGATTTCAGGTAGAAGAAATACATTTTTATTTTTTTTGGGTGGGAAATCATCAAATAACTTCTCCCGCTCTGGGTGGAGCGGGAGGGCGTGTCAGACTTTTACTGACTAAAACCCACCCGTGTTCCTTCAGTCGCCTGTGTGCCAGGGGCGGCGGTATCTCTTTCGAACAACCCGCACCCCTGGCAGGCATCGGCCCTTGCGGGCCCCATCAGTTGCTACTGACATCTCTTTGAGGCGCGCGTGGAACACAACGCGCCGTCGACCCGGGCTTGGTCCTTACCGGACAACGAGCTACCCATTACTCGCCGTCCGCAAGCCCGTGCCTACGGTGGCCGGGAATCAGCCTGGGATTCCCGACGCCCAGGGCGTCTCCTGCGAAGGCCACGGCTGTGAGGGCGCATGTACTGCATCTCCCTCACGTGCGCCGTCTCCCTCTTTGCGAGCATAACTGCTTCGCTGAAGTAGGCGACTGCTAGCCATGCACTCTCGCTCCGTACCATGGCCTGGACCAGGGTCGGACGCGAAAGATCGCCGCCGCCGATCACCTCCACGAGGACACGGCGGTGCTCCGCCCAAACCGGGCAGACCTCCACCGTATGCTCCACCGTGTTAGAAGAAATACATTTAGGTATGTTTAAGTACCTACTTTCTTGGACATAACAATTTGGAAACCCAATATGGATCGAAATGAGTTGATGAAGCAGAAGAGAGAAAAGGTCGCGTAGCAACTTCGTAGCAATCTCGTAGCAATTTCGTAGCAGTCTTGTAGACTCCTGAAATGGGTGACTCAAATTACAAGCCGCAATGACTTGCAAATGGGGCAACAGCCAGACAGTACAGAGTGTTAATTTAGCTTCTGCATCGTTACGTATTCGTTAGAAGAACTCCCTTTGAAGGGCTCGTGGCTCCACACGGTTCGTAGTTGGCTGACCATCCATAAATATTGAGACCACTTCGTGCCTCGGAAAGCACGTTTAGCCGTTGGTCCCGAGTGTCATTTGTAGATCTTTGACAAACTCAATTCAAAGCATTTATTTCAAATAAACCAATCACAGGCACTTTTGAACTGCCATGGGTTCAAACAGTCAGAAAGTTGAAACTAGTTGCCCATTCCAAAATGTATACTAGGTTCCTATTGAGATGAATGGGCAAGAAACTCCACGGAGGGTCTAAATCTACAAATATATTATATTTACATCATTAAGTGTAATCATAATTTCAATTATACATGTGAGAACGATGTAGAAGGACGTGCACCGTTAAAAGCATCCGCAATAAAAACTAGAAAACAAAAAACAATGCAAAAATTAAAATTTATTAAAATAAGCCTTGGCAACTCAGACATGACCAGTCCCTACTGACAACTGTCATTGCAAGTAGTCAGAACTCCAAAAGTGTGACCATGTATCGTCTTTACCCAGTAACTGGGTTGTGGCGATCAGCTAGGCAATCGCTCCATGTAAATTACTATTGATTGAGAATGAAATTCCCGAGGCGCGTCGTCCGTGGGATGTTCGTTGATTATAATAGATTGCACACTATTTATCGTGATTAGGAAGCTGAGCTTCTATTAAATAGCCCTCCGTTTTTATTGTCTTTGATCTATCTGCCTGAGTTTATATACATTAAAATATGTCCATTTGCCAGCCGTTAAAACCTAAAAGCACTTTATGCTTGCTTGCACTGCGCGTTGTTTTACTTTTTTTTACTTTATTGCTTTATAAAAATGACAACTTAGCATCGAACTAATTTGTCAGTTTTGTTAAAAAGCTATATTTAATTATAAAAAAAAAAATAGGCTCGATGGTTTAAAACATAAAGAAAACCCTTGTTTTGTAATAAAACCGTTATGAGTTCGATGTGTAATATCCGACAACCCTGACAAGAAAGACTTTGATCTTTCAAACTCAGTCTCTTTGAAAGTCCAGACAATATCTTAGCCAGAAAAACTCTTTTTCCAACCTCTCTCCTCTCATTGGTCTACAAACATTTACGTCCTTACGTCTGTTTCCTCATTGGTCGACGGACATTAAACGTGGTTTGGTACCACTAATGCCTACATTTGATGCCTCGGCCCGGGCAGCAACGTAATTGTGTTATCTGGTTATTGTCTCTGGTATAGAGGTCAATGAGTTCAGCGAATTTGGGAAGAATGGGATACTTACCCGGCTGTTTATGAGAATGGTTGTTGCGGAGATAATGGGTAGTTGAAACAGAAATTGAACCATGAGCATTATAGTCTGACAATATTACTGAAGAGGGATTAAATAACAACTTACTTTTTTTACACGCTTTATATTAGCTTCACTTGTATGATTGTTTGTTTGTTTGTAACCGACTACTTAGGGCGCGATTTTGACCCACTTCAAACGGTCAGATTTCATTTAAACTTTGTAGACTTATCGAGGACCTATGACAATACAAAAATTTAAAAAAAATTGAAAAAATAACAAAAAAAACTTAAAAATCACGCCTTTGTAGTTAGCAGAACTAAAAAATAGTAAATAAATAATAGTTAAAAAAAACTAAAAAAAACGCTTAAAAAAGTAGAAAATAATAATTATATTGAAAAGCGTGGGGTGCTTGATATTAATTGATTCAAAAAGCACCCTACGCTTTTTAATATAATTAAATTATTTTCTACTTTTTTAGTTTGGTTTTTAAAGCGTGTTTTTTAGTTTTTTTAACTATTATTTATTTTTGTTTAGCCTGTTCTGTCTCACTTCTTGGCAAATGCAAGCCCCAAGTCCGACCTCTTTTCCCACGCCACCTCAAACCAGCCCTCGCGGCGCGCGTCCTCTTATTAATAACTGCTAATAAAGAGTCATGCTGGCTTTATCTTCTTGATCATTTGCATGAAAGCTTAACTAAGCAATTTAACAATGTCTATTTTTCAAAAACCAAACAACAAATGCTATTGATATCACTAAAGGCTTGAAAAGAAGTCACCGTCATTATGATAAACTTTTAATGTGGAACAAAACTTGATAGTAGAAACTAGTTGGTAGATTTTTTCTCGATTTCTAGTTTGATCCTATAGTAAGTAAGCAGTGGTGGTACATTCAAAATCAAAATCAAAAGTCATTTATTCAAATTACGCTGAGAATCAGCACTTTTCGAACGTCAAAGTACATGAGACAGTCCCCCAAAACGCCCGCCCTTCACCACTTCCTAGTGATTTAGCTGGGAAGAAGAAGTGGCGGAACAAACTCCCCAGCAGCACAGCTGTCTGTTTAGTCGGATAGACTTGATTCTATACATACATAGGCAAAGTAATAAACATTACGAGACACAAAATATTATTTAAATAATTAGTCAAAATGCCAGCTAGCATTGGTATCGGCTCTGTGCGAGTACTAGGTTGTAAGTACGTACACAGACCGGCACTATACTAATTTCCTCACCCAGTTTTCCCCACCTCAGTTCTTAGAACAGTGAAGAAAATCATCGCGAGCAAACTGGCATGTCCTAGAACCAAAAATTCGAATGCATGTGACCTCTACCAAGCCGCAGTGGGCTCGAGTGGTAGATAACAGCCCACTCCCTCTCGAACAGAGGAGACCTCTATCCCAGCAGTGGGAACGTCAAGTTAAAGTTATAGTCAAAGTCAAAGTCAAAGCATTTATTTCAAATAGGCACTTAAAAGGCACTTTTGAACGTCAACATTTACATTAAGTATTATTGGGTTTTTTTATTTGAGATTTCTAAGTAGCAACCGGGATTATGGATTTGTGTCCGGTTAATGGCACATGGGAGTTAAACATTACTGTAAAAAATGTTAAAGTCAAGAATAAAGTCAAACCCAAAGCATTTACTTCAAATAGGCACTTAAAAGGCACTTTTGAACGCCAACATTTACATTAAAATAGAATTGATTCTAGTCGCCCCTTCCAAAATGTAGTTTCGTATGGAGAAGAATGGGCAAGAAACTCCACCGTTACTCTTTTAAAAATGATTTAACTACAATATTTAACATACATTCATTGTATAATTATGTGTGAAAACGATGCATCCAGAACAAAATTACTGTACCAAAATTGGTAAAAAGAATGAAATTGAAGCAATTACAGATAAATTAAATTTATGATAGATACACGGTGCCCACACATTTACAAACATTGTAAAAGTAAATATACAATTTTCCTAGAATATTAACAAGTATGTAATCAGTCAGTGTGTGAGTTAAAGTAATCACTGAGTGTAATCAATGTCATAGATATAATTAATTACATAATTCAATTAGCAACCAGTTTGATTTTGTCTAGACTCTAGATTGTCCTATGGAGCAGGACCAGCATGTTTCCAAGCATTCTTATCTTGGATATAGGCTTATGCTTATGCCTATAGTATCTAACAATGGCACTTATTCAAGTTTTCAGTTATTTCAATAACATGACATTGTATAAATTTACAGATTACAGATCAAAGTGTGGTTCTCATAAAACAATAATATCTGGAAGACCGAGCTTGGCTCGGTTTTTGTTTTTTTGGTTTGCCGTTTTCTAAAAATAAAACCTAGCTAGATCGATTTATCGCCCCCGAAACCCCCTGCATACTAAATTTCATGAAAACCGTTGGAGTGGTTTCCGAGATTCAGATTATATATATACCGTATGATTTTTTTTACCGTCTGGAAAAAAATAGGGCATAATAGGTGAACGGAGTAGAAGCCTGTGGCATAGAAATTTCACTTCTTTTTTTTTTAAATCCTAACATGAAATGAACCTATCAATAAATACTATTACTTATTTGTTGTAAACTTTTCATACCAAAATTTAAAAAATGATAAAAATAGAAAAGAGTAAAAATATCGGCAAATAATATCAAAACCCAACTTATAGGCACCCTACTCTACGCGCAGAAATTATCAATGAATTCGTAGCGACATTCAATCCTTTGATTGAAGCCGGCCGGGAATAGGTAACTACTATCGTAAAATATCTTTCCTTAGGCGTACCGCTCACGTGTCACCGCATGCGCATCCCCTCCCGCCCGCGCGCCCTTCGACCCGAGTACCGCGTCTCGTGCTCTCTCTCTCTAGTCACCTGCGATTAGCCATAGCGTGACGTCGATCGCTGTTTTTTTACGTTTGAACCGTGTGTGCTTCGACCGCCCAGTGATTGTTTTCATAATGACGTACGCATACTCCAACTCCACCCGCAAGCGAACATTCTATGGAGCGACGAGTCCATATTTGCCCGCGCTGGTATCTACAAAGTACCTACACAACGAGCAATGGTGGAGTTTCAAAACTCACTTAAAATAAACGAACACGCTCATCAAGTTCTATTCAGTGTCAATGTTTGGGCCGGGATAATACACGTTAGCATAATGGGTCCAGTTTGTATCGAAGGTCGATTGACAGGGATAATGTATCGTGAAATTATACAGTCCGTTATCGATACAATGATGGAAGACGTTCCTCTGGACTATCTGCCGGACATGTACTTTCAGCACGACGGGTGTCCAGCTCACTACGAGCGATCTGTGCTCGCGTATTTACATAGTGAATTCCGTGATAAGTGGATAGGTCGCGGTGGACCTGTGAACTGGCCGGCGAGATCACCAGACCTAACGCCATTAGACTTTTATTTGTGGGTTGAACTAAAACGCTTAGTGTACACCGAAGAAGCTCGTAGTGTAAATGAGTTAAAACAGCGAATAATAGAAGTTTTTAATATTCTGAAAAGTGACAGAGACACGCTTAGGAGTCTAACAACCAATTTGCAAAAACGTGGGAGTTTGTGTTTAGAAAGAAAAGGTGGACATTTCGAACAAATATTGCAATATCGTTGAAAAGGTACTTTTTGTTGTAAATAATAACTCATTTTCTGTAATTTTGTAAAAATTAATCAGTGTAATTATTTGTAAATAAGTTGATTACGATCTTTAAATACGCCTAGTAGGTTGTAGTATCCGATTTGGAATAAACAACCTTGTTGGAATCCCTTTTTATTACACATCACGTTAAAACCTTCGAAATACAGAAGAATGTGAGTGATTGTTATAAGTATTTAACATCAGCGGTTTGTTTACATTTCTATCAAAGCTTTACCGATCTTACGAGACGTAATTTATTTGGTTTACGGTTTCAAGACACGCGTCACTCAGTGTATCAAATTATTTGCCTACTACAACTACATACCGCACGGTGACGTATGTAGGTACACGCGTAAATGTGTGCGTGAGTGTGTAGGGATCAGGCGGTATCGTCCTGTGCGCAGGAGAGCGAAGTTAATGCTAGCGTCTCGCTCACACTTCCATCATGCTTCATTCATGTGCAATCGCAGCTGACGCCGTTTACTATTACTTATTTTGGATAATATTAGTTTTACGCGAGTGCCGTAGGATGTATTCTTTTTCATGTATTTTAAGGATATTTGGAACTTTTATTAAATAAATGGTACCAGGTAAATATTAGGGTATAAGAGTTCTATTCTACTTACACAAAACGTCATATTGTTGTCCAGACGCTAAAAAATTTCAGCCGGTATATATATGTAACATGCGTATTTTTTTTTTTTTTTTTTTCGGGTTTTGGCTTCGCACGGTTTGTGCATTTAGCCAGTGTCAAGTAATTTTTCTTTTTGATCAAGTAAATGGCCCGATATCGGGCACGAATTTACAAAACAGTCATAGTCGTCTTTAGTCAGTCAAGTCAAAGTTAAGTCAAAGTTATTGTAAAGCGGTAGTAACTTTACAACAACCTATTAGGAGTTTTTGGGGGGAACGCGAAAAGTCCACGTTAGTCACTTATTTTCACCTTCACTACACTTGTGCACTCACACGTAATTAAATTGCATAATTCACTACCAAAATTATACAATTTTATTCGCTACTTCACTAAATTTCATGAAAATAAAAAGTCGTGCGACATGTTCCAACGCGATCCCGCCAAAAACTCAACATGCGTATATACATGCGCATGGTGTATTATACACCGTGACATTTTAGTCGTCGTCTTACAACAGCAGCCCACTTCATGTATCCAATGACTACTAATCATTAATTAAAAAAAAAATATTTCTTAACATTTGCATAATTTAAAAAATTAAAATATAATTTACTAAGACGCATGACGTAGTTTGAAACACCCTGCTATGAAGATGGAATTATTGATGGAATGTAATGGTAGGTAGGTAGATATCTTCTACCGTTTGATACGTAAACATTATTAACAGGGAGGGTGTTTCATAATTCTATTGTTTATTTTTCTTTGTACTTATTATCTTAATTAATGGTAACAATGTTTTAATCGCATCTGTAGGTATTTTATGTCGGATACACTGAGTGGACCATCTTTGTAAGACGACTATAAATGTCACGGTGTATATATACATATACAAGAATTGCTCGTTTAAAGGTAGTAGATATCTCATATCTGAACAGGATAAGAGTGGTCTTGAAAATCCTGCAATGCCAGCAGATAATGCTTCATAATATTTATTTATTTATTAAAACTTTATCAAGAAAAAAAAATACTGTACCTACAAGGCGGACTTAATGCCTGAGGCATTTTCTACCACCCAACCTTAGGGTGATGCAGAGACAAAACATGGCATGTGCGACATACGGGATAGATAGCTTGGAAACAACTATAAAATACAAAAATAATATGTAGATACACACATACAAAGGTGCACATAAACAAAATAAACTTTGTCAGGAGAAATAACACTAGGTAAAGTAGAAAACGAATCCAGGAAATCAGGCTAGGATATTTCAAAGTCAAAGCATTTATTTCAAATAGGCACATAAAACTTAAAAGGCACTAGATTCGGGCAATTTGTGACGGATATGTTCACGTGCCTTCACTTTAACAAATAAGCGACTGATTGCCGTACTGATGTTTAAAGGGAATTCCAAGAAATAACGCGAAATACGCTAACAATACTGTTGATATGCCGCTGAAACTCCATTGTCCAAGTAAGGCTGTCTGTGTCTATCGACCTGTGAGTTACAAATAGAAATCCAGTGGCTTTTACCGTCTACTTACATACGAAACTCGGCTGTAGTTATGAGCTAACGAGGCAGCATAATCTGCCCATTAATTGCGTAACACAATCTGAATAATTTTGAAGGAGATTTATTGCTAATCCATTGCTTCATTATATGTTCGAAACATTTGTCTGCTCAACAAAGCAATTAGTGTTGTTGAACTGTTAAAATGAAAGTTTTCAGCCAAGGCCGAGAAATTTATATAGGTACTGGCGAATCAATACTTTTAATTCATTTATCAAGATAAAATACATTTTTTTTACATCAACTAAAAACACAATAACTGTTCAAATGTAGAAAAACATGATTTCTCTAACATCCGATTGTTTGAGTATAAATAATCCCTACTAATATTATACATGCGAAAGTAACTCTATCTGTTTGTTACGCTTTCACGTCTAAACCGCTGAACCGATCGTCATGAAATTTGGCAGAGATATAGCCTGGGGTATGGAGAAGGACATAGGCTACTTTTTTATGCGATAACCGACACCCACGCGAGCGGAGCCGCGGGCAAAACCTAGTTTAATATATATTTGAGAAAAGTATTCAGTTTCGTCTGATTTAACTGTAATCGGTTGAATATTTTTATAATGAAAAGACTGAGCCTGAATTTCTTTACCAAAGAAAAACCAATCTAGAAACAAAAAAAAATCGTTTTGGTTCTCGGCCGAAAATCCAAATCACGCCGAATGTCGTATTCGTTTTCGGCCGGAAAAAAAAACTATTTTCGGTAAGAGTCTTATAGCTCCGGCCACTACTGTCTGCTTGGGTTACAACTCGTTAAGCCGGTGCCGTTACTCTGGACCACCACCACCGCTACTCTAATAGACCCCACACCATTAGGGAATATTTCAAACTTGTGGCTGCGCAGCGGCACGGGTCAATAGATCAGGTTAAGCTACGCTTGCTGCGGTTGATCTGTGGATGGGTGACCATCTTTACATACCAAGACCCCTCCGTGCCTCTGTAAGCACGTTAAGCCTTTGGTCCCGGCTGTCATTCGTGGATCTTTGACAGTCGTTACAAGTCGTCGGAAGGCCGAAATTATGACAACCAGTCTTACCAAGGGGTTTCGTGTTATCCAGAAACTTGGTTATGGAGGTCAGATAGGCAGTCGCTCCATGTAAAATGGCTGCAACAGGTTAGACTGGAAGCCAACCCCAACATGATGACCTACTTCCTTTGGCAAGTAAGCTCTAAGCTGTAAACCTATGAAGCCTTGATTAATGTGACACAATAAAATATCCATCATTACTATCCTCCTGGCACACGGTCATAAATGCGCCTTATGAGCCATCGTCATCCACAGGCAACTGAAAGAACACGGGTGGGTTTTAGTCAGTAAAAGTCTGACACGCCCTCCTGCTCCACCCAGAGCGGGAGAAGTTATTTGATGAATTCTATCGAAATCTTATATATTAGGCAAAATATACACATTATACACTAAAAACAGTGATACTCCTAATATTAATACTAGAAATAAGGACAAACTACGTGCTCCCTTTCACCGGCTTCATAGGGTTCATAACTCATTTGCTGGGCTTGGTATAACCTTCTATAACAAGCTTCCCTCTTCTTTGCTAGATTTACATTTTAATGCGTTTAAAGCGAAAGTAAAATCAAATCTTTGTTCGAAGGCATACTATTCTACCAACGACTACTTAAACGATAAGAATTGTTGGTCGCTGTGATTAACTCAAGACAACGTTTATGTTCTTTCACCAGAATTAGCTTAACTACTGACAGGTCATATGAATTACTTCATATCATTGTTTATTTAACTTGACTGCATAAACCATTTCTTTTTTTTTAATTTTTATTATCGTTGAATGATAATTATATGCTATTATTGTATAGAATCAAGTTCTTCCAACATAACAGACAGCTGTGCTGCTGGGGAGTTTGTTGCGCCACTTCTTCTTCCCAGCTAAAGCACTAGGAAGTGGTGAAGGGCGGGCTTTTTGGGGGGACTGTCTTATGTAATTTTGACGTTCAAAAAGTGCTGACTCTCAGCCTAGTTTGAATAAATGACTTTTGAATTCCCACTCAAAAAAAAACAAAAAAAATACTACCTAGCTTTTTCCTAATTATGTTGGTGTCGGCATCCTATCTAACCGGATGCAGCTATCAGTATTTCACATGAAGCAACTACCTATCAGACCTCCAGAGCCTAGGTTACTGGGTACTACAATACCCCTTGGTAAGAAAGACTGGTTGTCAGACTCTAAGATCTACAAATGTCAGCCGGGACTAACATCTTAACCTGATATTCAAGGCACATCTTAGTATGTAAAGATGGTCAACCATCCGCAGAACAACCCCTGCAGCTTAACCCGCTCAGCCGGCCCGTGCAGCGTGTACTTCTTAGGAGACCTCCATCAAAATAATCAATGAGAAATGTTCCCAATAAACACGTAGCTTTAACAAGTCACCATGAATCATATTTTCCTTCATTTCATAAACACAATCAGCGCCACATACTCCACAAATGTTCCCTCACAAAAGAGCAACAGATATCTCATTCGCCGTATTGAAATTAGATCACCAACACCAACTCGCAAATGTTTGATCAAAAGGTTGGCGGTGCTACGGAGCACTCATGCGGACCGTTTTGGGGTCGAAGCGATCACTTAGCCCTTGAACCGCCAAACTGTTTATACTGGCAAAGGATTACTTTGCTTAGGCAGTGTGGCTAAAGGTATCGACGTCTAGTTTAATTAAGATTTATGTACTAATTAGCTGTCGCCCGCGACTTCGTCTACAACCCAGGATGAAAAGTTGTCTATGTCCTTAACCAGTTCATGGTCTATCTGTGTGCCAAATTTTACTCAAATCCGTCCAGCCGTCTTAACGTGAAAGCGTAACAAAAAAACAAACTTGCAAAGTAAGTAAGTCATCGCCACGAGAATAACAAGAAGAATGGCTTTTTACCCGACTGCGCCAGAAGGAGGGTTATGTTTTTCGAGAGTATGTACGTATAATTGTTTGGCACGCTCTGCAGCCTGAACGGCTCGATGGATTTTATCTTGAGAGGTGTCATTAGATTCGTATTTACTGTGAGAGTGACACTGGGTATATCAAAATTAAAAAAAACAAAATGGCGGATTTTTGGCGCCAAATTCAAATGTTTGGCAAGCTCTGCAGCCTGAACGGCTCGATGGATTTTAGTTTGCGAGGTGTCGTTAGATTTATAATTACTGTGAAAGTGATATCGTAATAAAAAAATAATAAAAAACGGTAATTTAAAAATCTAAAAACCCGACTGCTTTTCTGAGTATTCATGGAAAAGTCCTAAAACAAAAAAGTCGTTGTACCCGATTGCACTTAACTTAAGAATCGCCAGTTGCTAAGGCGATGCTTATAAGCAGATAAATTGTACCAGTCGGGACCCATTCTAGAAATCTTTTGTTTGTGATAGTGTGCCGGAAGAGATCGCAGAAAGCGATAAGGCCGCCCATTGCATGTTTTTAGTGTTATATGTTTTATTTTTATCCTGTATTTTCTGGTGTACAATAAAGCATATAGAAATAAAATAAAATAAATAAATAAGCGAAAACGAAATAATGGCGCCGGCAGTCGAGAACAAGAAATTTCACTCAAACGAAGTGATTAGCAGAAGCTAGTTTATAATAGTTATGTGAAAGTAACGCTGTTTGTCTGTCAAACCTTTTCACGTCAAAACCACTGAACCGGTCTTTATGTAATTTGTCAGATAGGCAGCCTGCGACCTGGAGGACGTAACCTACTTTTCATCCTGGATAGTTGTATTAAAAATAATTAAATCGACACTAATAATTTATAGCGGAAAGATTTGAATATTTGTAAAATTGTTTTTAAAGGATAAACTCAAAAAATCCTTAACTGATTTTTTTTATTCTTTCACCTATGAAAAGCTATATTATTCCGGAGTAACATGAGCTATAAATACGCCTACGACGGGTGAAGTGCTATACAAAATACACGCAGACGAAGAAAAGACGTCGCGTACATTAGCTTTTCATTCATAAATTCGCTTCAAGATCACATTTCTAAATCCTGACTGACTACTAACGACTCAATCAAAATGTGTGTCTGTCTAAATTCGTACTGATTTATTGGTACCGACAAACTCGGATCTGCGCTAACCAACTGTCTAAAATTCAATTGGTCCCGGTTCACGCCTCCCGAAGTCCCGATATTTCAACATCGAAGGCTTTACAACCAAATATATAGATTCAGAAGGTCTGCTCCATGCAACGAACGAATACGCACGCACACAGACACGCTTTACTTACAGCGAGTGAAAGCGCACTTGCGACTGGCATTCGTTTAAGATCGCTGTATGGCGCCGACCGTTTTTACACGCTTTATATTAGCTTCACTTGTATGTTTGTTTGTTTGTATGTTTGTATGTAAACGACTCCTTTGGACGCTATTTTGACCCACTTCAAACTGTCAGATTTCATTGAAACTTTGTAGACTTATCGAAGACCGATGACAATTCAAAAATAAAAAATAAAAACAAAAAAAAACAGAAAAAAAAACAAAAAAAAAACTTAAAAATTACGCTTTTCAAGCAAGCAGAACTAAAAAATAGTAAATAAATAATAGTTTAATAAACTAAAAAGAACGCTTTAAAAACCAAACTAAAAAATTAGAAAATAATTTAATTCTATTAAAAAGCGTGGGGTGCTTGATATTAATTGATTATAAAAATACCTCAAAAAGCACCCCACGCTTTTTAATAGAATTAAATTATTTTTAATTGCGTGTCGCAGGTTAACCTAACTAGGAGGTTGTCGGCTGCTTAATAAGTCTATCTTGTGAAAACCTTAATGAATTAACGTCAGCCAGGGCATAAAACTTAGAAACTAAGCGAGTACACACTAAGCCGAGGTGTTGGCTTAGTGCTCATATACTATCTCTCAATGATGCTCTTCAAAGTATGTCTTACGAAGAAACAGAGAATTTACTAACTGTGTTAAAATAAATATTCACCTACGTTAAATATTTATCAAACTTAGAAACTAAGAGTTAAGCTACTCAAAATTTATCTAATTATTTGTCTATTGTCAACTTTTGATTATTTATTAACTTGTATAGACTATTTTAGCTCTTCTTGCCTGAAACACAGGATTACCTAGTTCAGGCACGTAAGTCTTTGGAATATAATTTACATTTAAGCAAAACTGTACATATTCTTAAGCCTTTTTTGAATAAATAAATATTATTATTATTATTTACTACTACTGTATGTGAGCATCGTACTCATATACACGAGCGGCACGTTTTCGACGGTAGGCGCCGACGCCACGCGTTGGTGACTGCACTGCACTTGCCTCTGCCGGTGACGCGTGCCATTCGTGTATAATTATCATTTAAGGCGTCACTGGAGGAGGGCAGCAAGGGACAGTAGCCCGCCCCTTGCTGCCCCGATCCCCTCCCGCCGATCGAATTTAGACCCGACCTTCTGCACCTCTACTTGTTCTGTGTCACTGGCTTTACTTGCTCTTGTAAATCACTTGAGATGTTTGGTTAAATGTCAAACGATAAACGATTTCACGATGTAGTGGAATTGGCTCAATCCCTAGGGATATGTAAATCAGCCGTTTATGTGTAGGTTACGTACCCATTTATTATTGATTTTGTTCACTTTTATACGATCGGTGACTACGAATCTTTTTGCTTAGCAGTTGAAGAAACGGGTGACGATTTGGTGACTATGGATTTTGAAAGCAATCACAAACTGAAGCTATCACTGATTAATGATTTCTGAACTCAAATATTCATTACATTAACGACGTATGTGGTGAAAATATTCTGTACCTATGGACCTTGGAACTTGTCTGGTACATGTCTATTAAAATGCTCCCAATATTAAGGATTATACAAAGTGGCGCTGAGATAATCATACTGTTTATTTTTATTCATCATGTTATTCGTACAGCGGTACTGATTAATACAACTTGACAGATGTCTGTTGATAATAAAGTACACAAATAAAATGCATTTTTCAAAGCAAATAAAAGGCGTAAAAATGTTCACGATATAGATAAACCACCCTGGATAATATGAGTTCACTGATCTGCAAAAACGCCAACGGAACGCTCGCGGCAGCGACCTAAGGCACAATGTAGGTAGCAATCGGCAGTACACAGGATAAGTTTTTATCCCGTGCGCAAACTGTAACCATGAATTCAGTATATCATTGTAGACCCCCAGCGGAGCAATTTTTTGTCGGTTATACAAAAAAAATCAGCTGTTCCATACATTTCGACCGCGTAGATATTACACTTTTCTATGAAACAACTGATTTTTTTTTTGTATAACCGACGAAAAATTTATACGCGGGGCGGGGCGGTCTAGAATGATATGCTGAATTTATGTTTACAATTTGCGCACTGGATAAAAACTTATCCTGTATAGAGATCTTTTCATAATCATAATGTCGTGAACGTAGTAGAAGAGATGATTTTCATCTACTAACAAAACATTACGCCTGTAATCTCAAAAGGGTTAGGCAGCGGTGTCCAGCTCAACTTACAAGAAACCAATAACTTTCGCATAGCAACTCTTTTTGTTTCTATTAAGTACTTGCTATCTTTGAGACAAAAGTACGAGACGTCAAGATATGACTTGATAAACTAGTGGCATTTCGACATAGAAATTAATAGCGGCTTACATTAAAGAAAGATACAAAGTCAAATTCCATTATTTCAGTGGTACGGAGTATGTGTGGATGGCTGGTGGTGTGGGCCCTAACACAAAAAAAATCGGTTTTACAATAAAAAATCAGCAGCTGCATAGAAAACTGCAATACAGCTACGCGGTCAAAATGTATGGAACAGCTGAATTTTTTTTTTATTACCGACGAAAAAATTCTGCGCTGGGGGGTCTAGAATTATATGCTGAATTTATGTTTACAGTTTGCGCACTGGATAAAAACTTATCCTGTAGACCCTGAAGGCGCTCGTGGCGATGGTGTCGAACAATGTAACACAAACGAACTAGATAATATTTTATGGAATTAAATTAAGTTAATTAGATAAAACAAGATGGAATTAGACAATATTTGATTAACTTGGATAAAATTATTCATAACAAGAAACAGTTTCAAAAACCGACTCCGAAAAGGAGGAAAATAACTTTAATTTCAAAAGTCGGCGACAAATAGCTAAAATTCAAATCCAAAGACTTCCGAAATTAAAGTTATTTTTGACTTTGTAGTGTTTTGTTTTGGAAGTCGGTTTTTTGATGACAAGTGTTTTTATTTTTATTTAAATACCCCAAGGAGATTGTACCTACTGGAAGTGGCAATGGACTCCAGGAATAGAGTAGCAGTGTTCAGGAATCACAATTCTTATTCTCTCGGAAGCTCGTTAATATTTTTTGACTGAGAGAGTAGTAATATTTAGTAGATTAGACGTGATTGAGCAATTTGGAAGGAATTCGTGCTGCTCTTCCGCGAACCATCGTTGTGTGTTTTCTTGACGCGATGAGACGCGATTTGTTAGTTTTTTAAAGCTCGGCTCAATACAGACAGTAGAAAATCCAGAGCGCTTAAAAAATGTTGCCCGAACCTGGGCTGACTGTTGTTAAATAAAAACAAAAAAAAGTAATGCGACTAAAATGTTTTTAATTTTATTATTCATGTTCAAAGAACGTCATGAAGGTTACGTGGTTTTATTCTTGATAACCTCATTGCCACTCTGTACACCGTGACATTTTAGTCGTCTTACAACGGCAGCCCACTTCATGTATCCAATGACTACTAATCATTTATAACATTTTTTTTAATTTAAACATTTATATAATTCAAAAAATTAAAATAGCATTCACTAATACGCACGACGTAGTTTGAAACACCCTGTTATAGAGATGGGATTAATGATGGAATGTAATGGTAAATAGGTAGATATCTTCTACCGTTTGATACGTAAACATTATTAACAGAGAGGGATTTTCATAATTCTAAAGCATTATTTATTTTTCTTAGTAAGTACCTATTATCTTAATGAATGGTAACAATGTTTTAATTGCGCCTAGAGGTATTTTATGACGGATACATTGAGTGGACCACCTTTGTAAGACGACTAAAATGTCACGGTGTATAGTTTACATGCAAAGACTGTTTTCATACCATATGTTTTACTCCTGACAATTAAGCAAGAACGGAATATTGTATGCAGTTGTTGACGTAATGAAGTTACCTAGGTACCTATTTTTCTGATTAGGTTATGAAACCGGATAGTATGTTCGCCGGAGTGTAGCTGGTGCCTGCGCATGGGCAGCCTACCGGACCTGACGGAGCGGTCGCGTCCGACGCCCGCCCGCGCCGCCGTGCGGACCGTATCCGACCCGCACCGGCATCGGACTTTCTTAACTCCGGTACGCTACATTTCATTAAAAGATAATTAAATAAAAATGTGTAACTGCCATACATTTCTATAGTACTAAAATGTTTGTACACAGATCCCAGTGAGCACAATATACAAGAAAGAATGGCCTTGGAAGAAGCAGAAAACTCCGGTCCGAGTGCAGGGGTCTTGCATCGGACCTCGCCGCCGGGACTCGGCTGCGTCATCGGTCGGAGCGGCTTCAGTTCGGCGACTGCTTGCCCGACAACCCCCGAAGCTACCCAAATCACTAGTGAATCGATTCACTTTACTATGTATCTCCAGTGGACTATGTGCAACTGCTTTACTGCCCTTCACAGCGTTCGCTGGCGCGGAAGCTGGAGCAATGCCCCTGTCAATCATGCACACGGCTGCAGCAGTCGTTGCTCCATTCTCGCCCCTCATACTCCAAAAAACTGGAACGAGACTAGTGATCGCGATCGCACATACCCTTGTGTGTGTGCTATTAACTGCTCACACAGTGGAGACTCCCCTCCCTGTTCTTCTAGCATTGTATGGAATCTGTGGTGTGACGCTATCACCAATGTCTCTGGCCTTATCTGCATCAGCGACATCGTTGGCCCAAGCAGCTGGCGATGAGGCTAGAAGGAAAGTTGCTCTGAGAAGAGCAGTAAGAGCTTTAAGGGCTGCCCAGGACCTTGGATTAGTGTGTGGATCTTTGCTCCTAGGATTCGCCCTATTAATTTGGTCTGAGGAAGTCGCTAAGCCTGTCACTGTGGCGCCGACGAATATATCTGTGCCAAGATGGCCGCCGCCTGAGGAATACTTCTTAGAAGATGATTATGAGGTAAATTCCACTTTTAAAGAGTATTTACAGTAAAAAAATATTTATTTAAAAGAGTTTGTGACATCAATCCCGCAACCTTGCAGTGGTTCACAAACGCACACTCTAGCCTTTTTTACATGTATATCTTTAATTTTGATTCTGTTCTATCCATCTATTAGCCTACTTGCTTAGTTTAATTATTAATTTACACTTATCTACCATAATCACACATAATTTATCACATTCCACGTTAGAACTTATAACACTTTAACATTTATCTACATTCTCCAGGAGCGAACCTGCGGGGCCGCCGGCTGTCCTGACATGCAGACCCTGTCAGGAACAGTGCTGGACGCCGACGGCAGGATGCTACTGGTGGCCATGTGGGCATTCCTTGCTCTGCTGTCAGTGGGAATAGGCGTGTATGGCGCGCCAACTGCGCCCGCGCCGCCACCTGATGCGCGCTCCGTCTTCGGGGACCCTCGGGCCGTGCTCGGGATGCCCATGGGCCTGTTCATAGGACTCCAACAGGGATTTATTTATACGTCGTATATTAAGGTGCCTATATAGTAAACAATCAAAACCCAGTTACTTAAAAAAAACTTATTAGAACTAAAGAACTAGAGATCTTTTCATAAACATAATGTCGTGAAGAGATGATTTTCAGCTACTAACAAAACATTACGCCTGTAATCTCAGAAGGGTTAGGCAGCGGTGTCCAGCTCAACTTACAAGAAACCAATAACTTTCGCATTGCAACTCTTTTTGTTTCTATTAAGAATGATACAAAGTCAAATTCCATTATTTCAGTGGTACGGAGTATGTGTGGATGGCTGGTGGTGTGCGTGGCGCTCTCTATGTGGTACAGGAGTGCTGCAGGCACTAGCTGCAGGCACCCTCTCCATGGCGGCAGCACGTGGCAGGCGCGGCGCCCTCGCGGCGGGCGGCGGGGCTGCGCACGCGTCGCTTGTGCTCGCTCTGCTGCGCTGGAGAGCCGCTAAGACGGATCTAGCGCTGCCAGCGCTCGCAGCAGCTGCTTGGGGGGCATGTGCTGCACTTTGGGATGTTTTGCAGGTACAGGTTCTAAAGGATTATCGGTTAAGGGTATTTTGATACTAGATAATAATGAGACTAGCCTATTATTAACACAGGGCAGGGAGAAGGACTCTTCTCGTACAGAGAAGGACTTTTAGTTACAAAAGACTAACATTTCCTTCTGTTTTTTTACGAAAAGACCATCAAGTAGTGATGTGGTGAGTATGCAATCTTAGCATTATCGGGCCCTAACCCTATAATGCCAAGATATTCGTTATTTGAACTAAACTGACACTCCTGAAGAAAAGATGGGTAGATTGTGTGAAAAATGACATGGCAAAGAAGGAAGTGAAAAGTTTCAAAGAAAAAAAAGACCTGCTGCGCCGACCCCAAATAAATTGGGACAAAAACAGGAAAATGACGACTAAACTGACGCTCTTATAATATAATCTGGGAGCACGGTCATGCCCCGCCAAGACGAGCCAAGCGGAGCGCAAGGGTACTACTTACCTTTTCTCGAAGCGCTTCTTTATATTTTTAACCCTTATAACTTGAATTTGGATCATACCAGATAAACAAAGTTCTCGGGATATGTTGTCAATAGCGGACTTATTACTCATATAAAATCTTTTATACTTTAGATTTTATTGATATCTAAAAAAACCCTAATTTCGTCACTGACTCACTGATGATCATCAAAATTCTTAGGGTACTTCCAAATGTCCTAGAAAGCTGAAATTTGGTACGTAAGTTAGTAATAGTACCGTGTTCCGTGTGGTGCCGGACGTAAAAGAATAGCACCATCGCATTTCTTTCCGTGGGTGTCGTAAAAGGCGACTAAGGGATTTACGAGAGAATGGGCAGCAGCGTTCTCTATGCATTTGACCAACATACTGCGATCGCCAACCCGCCAGCCAAGCGTGGCGATTATGGCAAAACGGGTTTTGGGGGAGGCTTATGTCTAGCAGTGGACGTCTTTCGGCTGAAAAGATGATTAGTACACAAACAACAAAAAAAATCGAAAACTTGGAACTTTTATCCCCCAACTCCTTAAACTAGGGGATGGAAGTTTGTATGAATAATAATAAAAACGTAATAAAAAAGAAAAAATTATCACAAGCAACTTAGAAAAAAGAAGTGAAATCCCACCAAAAACATTTTCATGTAAAATGTTTCCAAGACGAGACCATATAAGTCGCACTGTTAAAAAGTTATCAGATCTCATGTAGAGCCAAGCTTCTAACTCTACATGCCCTAACTCTACAAGGCCTAACTTCACAAACTCTACACCTTAGTCAAAATATGTGGCTGGACCATTTCCTTACTACAAGAACTATTATATAACAGAAAACTAATGAAAAGTGGATGAATTTTTCACCTTACGCCCATGTGAATGTAGCGAAATGGGCAAGCCACATATTTCGACTAAGGTGTAGAGTTTGTGAAGTTAGGCCTTGTAGAGTTAGGACGTGTAGAATTAGAAGCTTGGCTCTACATGACATCTGATAACTTTTTGACAGTGCGAGTCATATAGTCTCGTCTTGGCAACATTTTACATGAAAATGTTTTTGGTGGGTTTGCAATGACCAAACCAGTTCACATATGACCAATCACATTTCCCTTTCCCCAGTCGGGCATCTGCATAGGAGGCCCCGGGTGGCGGGGCGCGTGGTCCATGATCCTAGCGGCACGACACTCAGGGCTGGCCCTCGCTTGCATCGCGCGGCAGCTGCTGTGCGTGCGCACACAACTGGCAGGCTTAGCGGCAGCGCTACTCGCTGCGCTGGTGACGCACACCATGCTGGAGCTAAGGTTGCGCAGAGGTAAGGCTTACGATGCTCTGGAATGAGTAACATGGTGTAATTTTTTTCTTGTAAATTAATATTAATAACAGCCTATTATAGTGCCACTGCAGGGAAAAGGCGTCTTCTAAAAGCTCCCGCAGACCAGCGCAGTGTGACGAATAGAACAAATTCTATTATGAAGTTTTCATAGAAATTGTTTTAATGGTGTCGCGTCGCTCCGGTCTGCAGGAGCCTACAATAAGGAGCACTGATCACCTTGCTTGGTCAAGACGGATTGGCAATAGGGTAGAATGAAATGGCGATTTCCGACTTGTATTGATTCATTTCCCTTGATAGGTGAATTGTGTTTTCTTAAACAAGACTATTTATGAAGCGTTCCTTCTGATCACATCAACTGTATTTTTGTAGCAGCTGTAAAATAAAACGTAAACCTTATTATAACTAGGGATCGGATAATTTGATGCATATTTACCTAAAATTAATTTTTCGTTACTAAAATATGGAAGCGGCTTCTTAAAATATTTTTTGTACAAAAATCCTGGGATGCCAGCAACACCGGGAATGCATAACTGGGCCTCAAGTCTACTATTACAATAGTGTCAGAATGGTCTATCATTGATTTCATAATTGTTGATTTTGACAAGTTTGGTAATCTACTAATATAATGGCGTCATTATGACTTTCCAATGATCAGCCACTGACACTCCATTGAAAGAAATGGCATTTATTGGTAATCTCGTACGTTATGACAAATGAATGACTGCTAAAATTTAACCTTAATAAACTAATAAATAATATGTTAAAATATATATAAATGAAATCGGGCACGAGTAAATGTTAAAATTTAGTAGTCGTTTTTGGAAGATCATTTCTACTAAAGGTTTTATATTAATAGCAATACGATAATGCCATTATAACACAATTCTATTACGAGACCATTGACCGACCAATGATCGACCATTATGAATTTAGCAGATTATGAACTTTTAGCAAAATGACAATGAGATCGTGTTGGAATGACGAATTTATAAAAATAGCAGACTTGGGCCCTTGGTCAGTTGTATAGTATGGAAGCGACTTCTAAATGATTAGGATTGCATAACTGTTCAGACGCATATTTATTAAAAAAATTACCCCGATGGAAAATTTGGTACCTATACCTATGTACCTAGGGTGTAAGTCTGTAAGAGTAAAAGTAAAGGTGTGTGTTAGTAAAAACATTTTATTTTACATTAAATAAAAAAAATCGGAACAAAAGCGCATTCCATTTTAGCCAACCTCTCAACTTTAGGTGAATATGCATCCGTATATCCGATCTCTAATTATGACACAATATGTGCCAATATCTACTTCATTTGTTTTCTATAATTTTGGTCAAAATATACTAGCAAATATTATTATACCCAGTTTGCAAGATAGAATTGTCAAAAGAGACTCGTTTGTTAGCAAAGCAATTATTCATTTATTGTTAAAGTTTAATTTACATTATAGGGGACGCAAATCGCCCAAGATCCTAGCGAAGACCCACAGCGACGCAACTGGCGGCGCTGGCACCGACGACGTCAGATGACGTCGACGAGGTTGACGTCAACGACGTTGCCTGCCACGTCATCAGTTAACGTCGCTGGCGAGTGACCGATGTTTTTAGAAAACGTCACTACGTGTGAACGACGTTTTTGGAAAAACGTCACGACGTGTGAGCGATGTTTTTCGGAAACGTCGCGACGTGTGAACAACGTTTTTAGAAAACGTCGAGACGTGTGAACGACGTTTTCAATAAACGTCGCTAAATGTAAAAAATATAACGACGTGTTGTGACGCTGGACAATGCAGTTTACTGAAATTACGACATTATACTGTTAACAGACAATTTGTCTACTTTTCAAAAGCACTAACTGTTCTATAAACGAGTGAGATCTATTTAACTTTCTACTTCTTGATAACTATTATTAATTAATGTTCTTGTGGCGTAAGATACCTTGTACTATGAGTTTTATATGCTGAGAATATTTTTCTTTGTCTTTGAATTTTCCGTGTAAGTACTTACCTATTTTATCAAGATGGATTTATAGAAAAAGTTGTACCTAGTGTATTCTCTCTGCTTTCATATTTGATAAATCATGAATACCTATATCTTACGCCAGAAGCTGGTCGTGGCTTTTGAAAGAAGAAAGGGTACCTACCTACAAGTACAATTTATTACAGTTGGCAGGTTCGAAAATGGACATGACAAAATAAGAGTTACATAATGCAATTTTCTGTGTTAATGACATTACCAAAGAAAATTGACAATTACAGGGAAGTTTGGCTAGCTCAGACAAATTCATCAGATTATGCCTCAGCTAGTCCTAATAGGTTGCTCTAGATCCCTGCCTAGGCTTTCTAAGCTACGACCGTACAATCCACAGTATTAATCTATGATATAAGGACCTAATCGATTCTGTTTTATAAAAAAAAATATTTTATTTTAATACCTACCTATTAAATCCTTGACTGACTGTTCACTACTCTAAAGTCAATGTTTTATAAATGTTTAGGATAAAGTCGTTGAAATGTTATTAGACTGATTGGGATTGAACGTTGATCTGAGGATGGCTGCGCTTATGTGTCATCATGTTTCTCTGTGCGTACGGTACAGGGGGTCTACTCCGATACGACCGTCAAAGAAAAAACGAGCTCTTCCGAAAGTAGTTTGAATCTTCTGAGTGAACCCTACACCTACACCTTACTTAACTTACCCGTCCAAAAACGACGGTCGGGCTCAAACTAATCTTATGTCAGTAGTTGATACGGAGTAGGAAGCGCCCGTAACTTCGGCCGAAATTACGGACTTCGTGCTTAGGGAGTAGACCCCAACACTGTATAAGAATGCTGGTTTGCGTTCTCATAATGACTACGATTCTATTACGAATCGGCTTAATTTAATGTTACAATTTGGCAAAATAATCAATATACGAAAGATTTGACGCCGATCAAGACCAAATATAGCTAAAACTTTACTGTCGCATAAACATGGCTTAGTATAAAGAAAACTGGACGGTTTTTTTTTTGGGTGGGAAATCATCAAATAACTTCTCCCGCTCTGGGTGGAGCGGGAGGGCGTGTCAGACTTTTACTGACTAAAACCCACCCATGTTCCCTCAGTTGCCTGTATGCCAGGGGCCGCGGTATCTCTTTCGAACAACCCGCACCCCTGGCAGGAAACTGGACGGTTGATAACTATGTATAATATTTAAATACCGGCAATTGTAATGTACAAACAAATGTTTTTATAAGTGAAATAATTATTTTAATAACCTGACCAATCATTTGTTTCGGCACTTTGCGAAACTTTGAAGGCAAAACCGTAATGTTCCCCTAACTTGCCTGTCTAAAGTACACAACAAGATTGTCATCTTGTCATCTTCGCAACACAGGCAGCAACTAAAGTAGGTAATTAAATTATATGAAATAATCAATTTGACCAATTTCAAGTTATTTACAAAATGTCCTAAAATTTTATTACTTTGTAAACTAATAGACGTCGACGTCAATTTGTCAAATTAAGTTAATGTAAACTTTTTATTTTAGTTATTAAATGTCATAAAATGATCAGACAATATTATTTGGATATGCGATAAGTTAAATAACGATAATGGATGTGAGTGTTAGGATAAAGCTCTGTTTACGACGAAAATATGGAAATAAATAATTGTTGACTGAATTTAATTTATTATTCATTTTATCCATTTACTTGAAACCTACTGCATACTGTTTCCTTTAAAGATACCTACTGAAACGAAATTACATCACTTTACACTGATCACTATGCGGTATTATTATGAATGATTAAGTAGGTACGTCATACTGGTTGATTTTCAAGGATTGAGGACCAGCCCAAAAAAAACATAACATCTCTAGTAGTACCTAGTGTATTTTTATTGAGTGTAAATAAAACACACATCATCAACATTAACGCATTATTTTTATTTTTCCAATGTTGTCTAAGACTAGGTATCCCGTCGCATTGTCGTCATTTCGCAACTCCTAAAGTTTGTTCGTGTAAAAATAAAAAAAATAAAGGTCACAAGCATTCTGCCACAAAACATACAGAAAAGCTGATAAATACTGTAAAATAAATTTTATGCCGAAATAGAAGCTGCAGAATTTGATACCGCTAGCCAGATCTCGCAATAACTAATTTAAAAATTCTACAGAGTGACGTAATGTAACTTAGAAAAAAATAAATGCTTTGCTCTATACTTGACGACCACGAAACAGGGGTACATTACATTCGTTACAATATGATAGTAGGTACATAGCACTAGCGACAAAGATCATTTCGACAATCAAATTATATGAAATCAAATTTTCCAATTATTCAAAACCGCTTTTAATCGGATACTCCAAACTCCTGTCCTCTTATTTTTCAAAGTTGTACCTCTGTGTGTGAATTTGCTTCAGTAATGCTTTTCTTTTTTTTTGGGTGGGAAATCATGAAATAACTTCTCCCGTTCTGGGTGGAGCGGGAGGGCGTGTCAGACTTTTACTGACTAAAACCCACCCGTGTTCCCTTAGTTGCCTGTGTGCCAGGGCCCGCGGTATCTCTTTCGAATAACCCGCACCCCTGGCAGTGCTTCAGTAATGCTAAGACTACATTGTCGTGATAACTCTCTGTTGCACAGCGAGCCGTAGAGCGGGTGCGAGCGAGATGTCGCAAAGTGTAGTTCGCGGTAATCGTGACAATGTAGCCGTAGCATTACTGAGTGTTTCTTTCTGTATTATTTTTTCTAGTGCAGCATAAGAGTGTAGGGGGATTGTGTTTCTGTCGTAGTCTAAGTCCAATGTTCCATGTAGGTATGACAAAACGGTCATTAGTAAACATAAATTAGATGAAAAACACCAAATGTTAATTAATAACGGTAAATGATACCGCTAATTGATTGCAGAGATCATCTTTGTCTTTCATTAATGATAAGTTAAGGATAAAAATACTAACAACACATATTATATCATAGTATTATTGTCTGTAATTACCGATTTTTATTTCTAGCTGACCAAAACGTACAAAAACATTGTTCGAAACAGCAATTTTTCTCAGTGTTCCTTATATATTGTTTTTCAAATTGGACATTTCGTCGTTTTTCATGTTTCATATAGTATATGTAATTTAAACATCAACAAAAGATTGACTTCAGTCTAATTTCAGTTGTTAATGACACTGCAAGCACTCGTGTGTTTTTTATTTATTTAAAAAAATGATACATCTAAAAACATTAATTACTTTTTAAATACATAATTGACATCTAAACAAGTAATGCTGAAGTTAAAAGCTTTAAATAAGCACCTATTAGAATAGGCCGTTATTTGTGGACATTTAAGCTACATCGCATGCTATAACAGTAGCTTTTTTTACATTCAACCGTCTACTGGTAATTAATTAGAATTAAACTATATTATATAAATTTTTCTGCTTCTCAATCACTCATGTCAATTATTTCCCGCCACTAAATGTTAAAGTAACGGAAAAAAAAGGTTCCAAAAGAGGAAAAATAAAAATAAAAGAAACGTATCAAAACAGTTTTGTCTTTATTAAAAGTCTATCCGTAAAATAATCTAAAAATAGCATCACAATAATAATTAATTAGCGCAAGGGGATTTCAATGAAAGTTTACAAATTAGTAAATAAAATCGTGGACGAAATAAACGTTTACAAAAACAAAACACAATTTCAGAACTAAATTCTACACGTATTCCATTTTTAAAATGAATGCACGCTGATTACACTAAGACTAATTCAACAAAATATTTGTTTTAGTTATAAAATGTCAGGATTTTGACACCGTACAACGTTAAATGACACTGCGCAACTAACTTTCGGAAAAAGACGTCGGCATGTGTTATAAACATAGGAGATAGGGCTTGATTATAAGTACCTAACTAAGTTTTAGGAACTGAGCGTAGCTACGGTATGACTCACAGAAAGAATACACACAAGAATTCTATCAAGTAAGATCGACGGATCTATTCAAAATAACGGTCCTTCCTAATTTGAATACAAAAAAACTATTTTTATCAATTGTTTTGGCATTCGAATCAGTTTACATACGATACCGCAGCTAAAATCGTTATGCCAGTTATTAACAAAGTAAGTCTTACTAAAACTACATGTTTCCACACATAGATGATTGTAGGACAACTGCAATAACCCGGAGTGTCGGACAAAACAGGGGGCTACCTATATTACAAAATAAATAACATAAAACTTGATTATAACTTAAGAAAAGTACGCATGGAACTATGAAAATGCATTATTTCATCGCCTTAATGTGTTCAAACGTCAGCTTTTTATAGTAAACTAGTTGAAATGACTAGTTTTCTAAGTGTTTTCGGACTACATTCCCCACCTTTTGACTGTCATAAGTACTGTGTAAATGCTTGCCAAAAACATTTTACAGCATTGCTCGCTTCTGTTTTATACATCTACAACACGTGCGATACAATTTAAAGAAAAATAAGGAGTCTTTTTCGACTTATATCTTCGAATAGAATCTTCAAGACACTAAAATGATGCAGTTTTCATGTCTACAATTTGTTTGTGAATATTATTCTGTTACTCAATAAACTGTTATTGATTATTAATTACATGTTATGTTTTGTAGAACCCTGTCCTATGAACAAAATATTTCATTGCATTCCTAATTTTACTGAATGATCGCAACACATTCGATTTTTTTTATCATTATTTTTAAATATTTTAACATCCTACATTTTATAAACAGCAATCTAAGTTCGATTTTTAACACTAGATATAAGCGTCGATAAATAATATACATACATTATTAAATAAAAATACTGTAAGAAGCATAAACAATCAATTCTGTTCGCCATTTTGTTATTATTCTTTCGATTTATGAAAATTGTTGTCAGTGTTGCCTTTAGTTACGTCAAAATCATTGACAAGTTCTGTTTATTATCAGCGAATTTTATGAGAGTTTATTGTCGACGGATAAGGAGGTATTTCATTTATACGTATGATACACAGAGCTAGCTCCAAATAAAGAAGAGTGATCAATCGAAAGAAACAGAAGGTCACAAGGCCCTCTTCAACCCAGACCAGCTTGGTTGGAAGTGAGTCATTGTGTAGACGTTTCTTTCTCTTTACAACTTTTCATTGGATTGCCCCTCAGTACATTATCAGGTAGATATTAGCAACGCTGACAGTTAGCATATTTTATGAACATTATACAAATATTTACAACTCCTGTCTGTTTAATATTATGAATAAATACAAGATATAGTAAGTACATTTTGTGGTTATCGATACCTTTATGAATTCGCCAACATTTTGTATACGCCAAACTTAAATTGAAATGAGTAGATGTATCTACTCATTTCAATACTTTGAACACGAATTCAAATCCTTTATCATAGATGTAGCATACCAGGCGCTACATACTGACATATGTACATACATGTAATGTAGTTCATAATCTTGTATAATTTTGAAATTTTTATTTTGCATTGCCAATTTTTTTTTTGTGTTTATTCTTTTCCGCCACAATCTGGCAACCTCCTTCTTCCAAACGGTTCATAAAACCTCTTTCAAATGATCATTTCTAAGCTTAACAATGTGGTATTCAAAGAGCCTGATAAATAAACCTAATTAATTGATAATAATTACATACTCTTTAACTTTAATGACAAGATTATGATACCTGAGTTATATTTATCAAACTCGATTAAATTACCTATAATAGTTTTAATATTTACCTACACAAAAAATGTGTTCTTATTAGAAATATCTGTTCGAAATAGGTTTTAAGGAAATTGTTCCTAGACAACCGATTTACCAACAATGAATCACAGACAAACTACTGGCAAGGATTCGAATCCACGCGATTGTATTGATAGAATGTCAATCGAGATCCGTTGTGAATCGATTCCTTGTATCGATTAATCGCGTCGACTCGCTCCCTGCAAACATCCCGCACTAACGCATCAACAGCGACTAGAAGTCTACTCACACGCCGCGTCACATGGCACCTCCGTACATCCCGCAAAGTAAATTAGACTATAACACGTGGACTTAAGGTGTATATTTACACGGGCGTGTAGTGCCCCACAGGTTTGTAGAACATTTGGCCGGTGACGACTCGGCGGAGGATTTCTTTGAGGATTAACTTCTTCTCCTTCTTGATCTTCTTGAGGAAGCCTCGGTTCTCGTTGGCTCGCCGGGACAGGTACGGGAGCACTTCCGCGACGGGGCCGTACGGGACGTATTTGTAGGCAGAGTAGCCGGCTTGACCTGGAATAATGAAAGGACTCGTATTAGCTACAGATATAAATTTACATGTTTTCCTGGGTTATCGAATTTTCAATTAAAAGGCAATGCATCAGGCTCCAGGAGAGGCTTCAGGTCCCGGCTGTCATTCGTGGATTTGAGACAATCGTTACGGGTCGTCAGAAGCCTGACAGTCTGACAACCAGTCTACCCAATAACTAATCTACGTATTTGAATTAAATGCTTTGACTTAGCATCCAAACAAAATGATTGCTTTCCACGGCCAGAACTTTACCTAGATAGTTTTAAAAGCTAATCGTTGAAATGAAATGTTAATTGCATAAGCAGATATTTTAAGACACTAATACGTCAATATTTAAAAACTAGATGGCACCGACATTTCCTAGCTGACTGGTCCCTGAGAAGAAATACCGAAACAGACTCAGAGGTCATGGTCTATTTGAAAGTGTCAATAGTAATAGGAATAGTATATTTATTTACGAGTATAAGGTACATTATGATCATAAAATTATTAAAAGGCTTCACATTACTACCGTTGTCGGTGTGGAAATAATAAAGTTAAAGTATAATTAAGGTTCCCATTAAAAAATCTTTTAGTAAATTAGTTTTAAATGACAACGGATAACTACTTTTTTTTTTAAATACAATGTGAAATTTTATTAATTAAAAATATATTTAAATTGCCAATATAAATAGGGTGACTGGTAATTAATATTTAAAAACATGATTGTGCTCCTCTTATCAAACAACTTTCCCAAAGAAACGATTTGTATTTTATTTAACTAGCGCATGTCCCCAATCACCCCAATTTAACAACAGACCACGCGCGCGCTATTAGCTGTGAGACCCCGGGGTAAAGCGACTCACAGCGGATAGCGCGCGCGTGGTCCGTACGGTGGTTAACCCTTTGTACGCCAACGACGCTTACAAGCGACAAACGTAATCGACCGCTAGAACACCAACGACGAGTTTAGGCGACAAATAGATGTGCTACTTTTGAATCTAATATTATAGAAAATAGGTAAAAGAATTATGTTTTTTAAATTTTGTAGTCTTCTCCGTAAGTCACTTAAATAAAATTGTACTAAAGTTAAGCTTGATCTTTTAGTATTCATTCCAAATTTGAACTTGTTTTAGGCGAAGAAAAGACCTCAAAATATACGTTCACCAGACGCCATTGTCGCTTTGAAGCGACACTAGTGATGGGGTAATTTAACTTTCTTCAATTTTTTCTAATTGAACTAAAACATTGATTAAAACTACAAAACTAAAATTAAAACTACTACTATTATAGAAGATTCTCAACCATTGTCACCAAGTTTACTATCCAACTTGCCGAAAAAAAGAAAGAAAACTGCTGAAAAGGCAACTCAGTGTGAAGAATGTTTCGTCAATTACAGACGAACATCCGAATTCGAAATAGAAGTGAATGTCGATGCACTCCAACCTCCGAGATTTATCTGTGAAAGGCCTTCGGATATTAGAAACGAATATTTTGCTAGTTTGGTTGCATTTGAATTAGAAAAAATAAGGCCTGAAGAAAGATCATATGTCTATGGGCAGATCATAAATACGATCAGGAGTTGCCGTGGCGAAAATGAATTTCCGTAACTTTCCGTATTATAACAGATCCGTAATACAACAGTTTGCTTTAAACGTGTTTATTATATTTTATATATTATTATTATTATGTGTTTAACCATTACCACATCCCTGAAATATCCGTATTTTCTTTGAAGCCATACACCATTGACGCTTTCAAGCGACACGTATTGACGTCAATCTCATTTTAGGGATGCGCTTTGTTCGATAAAAACTTCTTTCAGTGAAGTTTTAATTGTGAAAATAGTTTGTTAATTTGATTATTTCATGTATGTAAGTTAATTAATGATTCTATTGTAACATTTATTTGATAAATTTAACACTTTTAAATGGAAAATCGATTGTAGTAGCAGTGATAAAGGTTTATCGATATTTGTGAATACCTCATCACTAGCATTTGTAGGTATTTAATAGTAAATAAATGGCTCGGCGTAGAGAACACACTTCCTATGAGCTGCGCTTGGCGTTCAAAGGGCAAAAGAACCGTGCATAGTAAAAGTGTTTTTTTTTGTTGTTTGTAGGTAACTAAATTAAATTACAGCTGATGGTGTATTATTCTTGTTAGGTACTCAATATTCTATTGGGGTAATAGAATTGGGGTCAATACAGTCGATAAATTAAAAAAAATCGTTTCTTTGGGAAACTTGTTTGTTATGATGAATACAATCATGTGTTTAAATATCGGTCACTAATTACCAGTCACCCTATATATTAATAACTAATGCCATAAAAACACACTAAGATACATGACATGACACATAATGATAACATTTAATGTCAAAATTTATAATGAAAACATTCGTGAACTGAATAAAAACAGTTGTCTAAAAGCCAGGCAAATATTGTTTTCTTGAATTTATTAGTAGGCAACATTAGAATTTTATGTGAGTGTAAAAATGCAAAGTCCTGTCTGAAGAAGCTTTTAAAGAAATAGTCAATAAAGCCATTGGAACAGTCTGTTCGTTTCATACGTCTTGTGCGTATAACCTTTAAAACTTCTCATAGAGAGGAGGCCTGTGTCTCAGCAGTGGGAGAGTTATAGGGAACGTGCACGAACTATAGATGGCAGCACAAATCGACACGAGAGCCACGGTGTGGTCAAAAAAAGAAACTGTTTAGATCTGTCATCGTGTTGCCGCCAATTGTTATGTTAATAATTACATTATATTTATATCGTTTCTAACGATTAAAATTATAAAATATGGGTTCCAGTTGATTAATAATGATCGTCAGCGTGGTCAAAGTATGTCAAAAGGCCAAAAACTCTTCCCGAGTTCAGGAATGTCTTAGATGTAGAAGAAACAGTTATGAATCCTGAAAATGCAGTAATAACTGGCAAAATTGTAGCTCAAACGACGATTTCTAACGTTTATGATGTCAAAATAAGTAAAGTATTTTCTGAAGTAATTTTTCACGTGAATATTTTGTCTATATTATTATTTATGTTCATGTCGCCTTCTTTTCAGCTTGATTGCAATATAAATACTAAAAGAGCAAATTGCAAATATAAGGCAGGCCTATCTGAAAAATGTAAGCTTTATTTTAAAAATTCTCCATATAGTGCTGTAACGAAAACTAACAAAAATTATATGAGGTTATGTTTACTTAGATTTGTTTATATTGAATAGCAGTACTACATACAAAACTCAGGTATTTTTACAAATAACATTATTGAGTAATTTCTAAATGTTTTGCAACTCACACTTTCACTTTTTTTTTTACTGCATTTATCGACTTTTGTCGTTTATCACGTAACCAAGGAAAGTAACTAATATCCGTGGGAATGTAATAGAATTTCACACCATTTGACTTATTTTGAGTTTTCTTTGAAGTGTTCGAGCATCCAGAAACACAACAATACACTTTTACTTAGTAATTATGTTTTTCACTTCTTTTATGACATTATTTTATTACGTGAAGTGTCAATTTCAAGTAATGAGTCCGAGAAAACTTCGGAATTGCGCCACTTGATGGCAGACCCTTCGTCGAAAGCAGAAGAAGCTGGTGTAACGTACCCAGCGGGAAGGTGATGTGGTCGCACATGCCGAGCAGCTGGCCGAAGCACACGACCTTGTCCTCAGGCTTGATGTCGTGCTCCTTCATCAGCTGGATGGCGTACCGCACCGTGTCCTCGTTATGGGACGCCACCATGATACCCAGGCGCTCCTTGTTGGGCCCCTGAGGATATAAAATCGAGTCATAAAGATGATATTTAATGATAAAGAATATAGTATGACAAATTTACTGACTGGCAGGGACATCGATGCAAAATCTGTTAACATGGATTCAGTACCTACCTACACGTTTCTGGATTTGTTTGGCGGTTATAAAAAATATTAACCGTTCTATACATTTTGACAGTGTAGGCAAAGTATAACATAGGTGACGAGCGTGAAATGAACCATATTTTCTAACCACAATGTAAACTTGCAATTTCAATTTATCAATAGGATGAATCAGTGACATAACCTCAAAGTAAAAAGTTAATTGAACAACAACAAACAAGGAAAAGGCTTGCATACAAGAGAAAACTAAATCATCACCACTGTTTTCGAAACAGAGAAAGAGAACATAGTGAAGATCCAACATGCCCTAGAAACAAATGTTACGTAAATCCACCCATTCGGGCACCGGGCTAGCGTGGTTAATTACGCTCTCGAAGAGGGTTTCCTGAGTTGTAGAAGCACAAGCTTGATGAGCAATCACAATCTGAATTATTTTGAAGGATGTTGCTAATCCAATAATAATAATAATAATATTTTTTATTAAAAACAAAAACTCAGTCTACAGAAACTGTGTGTTCGATAACAACTGCATTAGTATAATACTGTGTCGCAGTCATTAACGCCCACCTCCACAAATTGCTTGCAATGCTTCATATGTTCGATAAATTTGTCAACTCAACGTCGTAAATAACGCAATGAATGTTGTTGAACTGTCAAAATGACAGCGACATGTCGCACCTTTAGAATTAAAAAAACCGCAAGCAAAATAGGTCTGCATAGTTCTGAATTATACAGACCTATTTTGCTTGCGGCTAATTCCGCATCAGGTCTCTTTAATTCTAAAGGTGCGATGTGTTTCCACCCTCTCTCTTAACGATAACTTATCTTTACTGCACTTATGAAGCTTACCTTGACCCTGCTGAGGATCTCCTTGAGACACTTGTGGAAGGACACGGTGGTAGCTTCCACGGTCTCGCAGCTGGGGTCGTCGTAGCCCATCGCCGCCGCACGGGCGCGTTCCTGTGAAACGAGCGAAAGAAAAATTGTTTATTATGGACCATTATGACGCTCAGCCGCAGCACAGCAGTGGTGGCCCAGTAGTTACGGCCGCGACTTTGTGTAGGGGAAAACCAGGATAGTTGCCCCAGGGGTATAGTTGCTCCGATTTTAATTACTCTTGTTTCGCGGATGAATTGCATCCTATTTTGTTAATCAATCGAAAGACTCTCCAACTACCACTAAGTTGACCGTGTCGCATGTCTCTATGTGATTGCATGGGAAGGCAAAATGCGATCAAAGATTTTGCGGGATAGATGTCCTGTCTCTCGGCGGGGCATCTATCCGAAACGTAATTTATATGGATTAGGCAACTATCCCCTATGTGGGATAGATGTCCCAAAATATAGAAGTCCGCAAAAATCGCTAATACTCTAGAAATATTAAAGATTCTTCTTTATACTTTTCATAAATTTGTAGCTAAAAAACCAAAGTATCGGACAGTTTTTCAAGTGAAGTATTTTGGTTTTTTGTTCTGAGAGATATAGAGTGATTTCAAAAAGTTCCGCAACTATCCGGCTTTTAGCCTAAATTAATTTGACAACGGTGAAGCAAAACATCGAATTCGAAGACATGCAACATCTACCAATCCGCACTGGGCCCACGTGGTGGATTACGGCCCACTCCCTCTCACAGGGGGGAAGTCTATGTCCCACCAGTAAAGCACACAAAAAATAAAAATGGTCTTACAATATTGTCTATTGCGTGATAATGTCAGAAATATGTATTACGTACATTTACATAATGAGTTTTTATAGGCGTTCCTTTATTAAAACTACCTGATGTAGTGGTAGAAGTTAGTATATACGTCAACTGTGCACTATATATAATACAGTTTTTCCAGTATGAATATAAATATAATATCAAAAAGGGTATTTTAGTCTATATGAGAAAAAATCTAAAAATATATTATTGAGATAGCTTAGGCAAAAAGCAGTCGGAAAATATTAGTTTTAGTTCATGAAGTAACAAAATACATTTTAAATTTCAATTCAAATATTTCAGTTTTTTCAACTGTTTTTTAACACCATTAAATAGTAGCCGCCATGTTATTACGTCATACCGCTGTATATACTAAGGGTCAATTACTGTCAACTGAACAACTTTGTATTTTTATTATTTTCGTAATCAAAGTATTTTTTATCGAAATAATATCTTGCAGTCAGGAATAGCAAACCAACGATAAGCAGAAAAATAACTCGTTTTTTTTATAATTATAAACAATTATCATACAAAATATCACCGCATTTGTTTAAACAGCAAACTGATGTCATACCCACAGAGCAATATGGCGTCCACTGCGCCCAGCGTTTTCATCAAGTTACGCGGGAAATTTGAAAATTTAAAATTTTAATGCATTTTATGGCACTAATCGATTAAATAAAAATTGAGCATTTTTCTGGTTTATTAGCACTATATAATCTAATCAAGACACTTCAAGAATGGGTGTAATACCCTAATACGTATAGTTTGGGCTGATTTTATCAACGCCAAGAATCGCTATCCGAGAATTAATTTAGTACGCCAGACGTCGTATACGTGCATACGTATTTATTTATTTTATTTCATTTGGAAACACAAGTTTTTGTCCTTATAATTAAACAAGGCACACTATTAGACCTCTGGGGTCTGTCTTAGCATACCATGGTCTGGAATTACTCAACGCGCTACTGTGAAATTAAGATAAAATGGAGTTGTAATATTCTTTGAGCTTGTGTTTTACGTTTCTCCTGTTCATTGAGTCGCAAATGTCTATAGGTATTTGGTTACCATAAAAAATATTTTTACGTGGCCCTGATTTTACTTTTGACTGACGGGTATTTACATCATATTTCGTTGCATGCAACCACAAGCACAATGGTTTCCATGCGAACGCATTGCGCACTACCCTTAACAGAATAATGTCCGGGAAAATAAAAGTAATTTCCCAACAATTATTTTTGCACATAATTACATACTTAGTTTCACGTACAGAATACGTGGATGTTAGATTTGTAATGGGTCTTTTTAAAACCTATATACACCGTGACATTTTAGTCGTCTTACAAAGGTAGTCCACTCAATGTATCCGACATAAAATACCTCTAGGCGCGATTAAAAAATTGTTACCAATAATTAAGATAATATGTATTAAGATAATAAATAATGCTTTAGATACCATTACGTTCCATCATTCATTCCATCTCCACATCAGGGTGTTTCAAACTACGTCATGCGTCTTAGTGAATGATATAAAAAATATAATTCATATATTAAAAAAAACAATTATTTTTATTTAAATGTATAGTAGTCATTGGATACATGAAGTGGGATGCCGTGGTAAGATGACTAAAATGTCACGGTGTATATTACTGCGGACAATATTACCTGCTCGATGTACGCGCCTCGCACGAGCTTGGCTCCCCAGTAGAAGTTCTGTCGCTCCGCCTGCTCCAGGTCTGTGAGGATCTCCTGGTACGTGTTCTTGAGGTACGTCTGGTACGTGTTGAACACTAGGAACTTATCCTAGGGAAGAGAAAGAATATAGTTAATTAATAATATACCCTACTAATATATTATAAATCTGTGAGTTTGCATTTTTAGATGTTTGGATGTTTTTTCTCAAAAGGGCCGAACGGATTGAGATGAAATTTGGAACACAGATAGTTTATAACCTAAATTAAAGATGCTTTTGAACCTGGTAATGCGATCCTGTGGGATCACGGAGTAATGAATGGGATGATTTCCGACCTCCACGCGGTCGACGCCGCTGGCAAAAGCTAGTCTTAAATAAGTAATGGCAGTTGGCAAGATGTTAAAAACTCGAATTCTAGTCTTCTGGAACAATCAGTATGAATCTCGAGTTCATAAGTTTAGATACAAGCTTGAGCATTGTTCCAAAATACGGGACTTAGTATTGACTAAGGTATTCTTGAAGAAGAACAATGCCCAAACAATGCATCAATGCCCCAGCTAATATCAGCTGTCAGCAGCGCCGTTGCAAACCAAGCAGAAAGGTTTTTTTACCATCACCAATTTATATGAGGCACATTGAAAGTAATTTGTTTCTCTAATTTATTATTAGTTATATATCCTGTGTTTTTATGATGTCGTGTATCCAAATAACAGGCATCTACCCGCGGGAGGACCCTGGACGGCCCTGGTGATTACAGATCACCAGGTTTTTAAATAAACCTACCTCAGGCACCAGTCTCTCACAAAGTTAGCTCCTATTTCGTGCACCACTGTCTAGTTTAGCATTAAGTTCATAACTTGCGTAGAGAGAGAAAAAACGTTTTATATTTTTTTTATTAAAAATTATTTTTGAAAGATTTTAACAGAATTTCACAATCAGAATTAGCCAAACCAAACAGATCACTTGATTTGTATAACAAACATTAAAGAAAGAAATGAAAAGATTCTTCAAAACTTACTTTATTGTATCTCCTCATCATCTCCAAACAGATCCTAGAGATAGCTGGCTGGAAGTACGTCTGCTCCGCATCAATCATGATCCTGACGTCAGCATCATTGGCGATCTTAATGATGTAGTTCAGTCGCCGCAGCATGTTGCGGAACATCTCCTCTTCTTTGGGCGAGATCTGGGAGATCAGGCGACGCATCTGACCGGACTTCGGGTCCGGAACTCGGAACGAGTCGGAAAGGTTCATGTCCTCATCCAGAATGTTCGACCAGGGGAACAAATGGACGATTCTGGAATTGAAAAACGTTTGTGAGAATTTCCGGAGTGTATTTTATCCGACTGCCTTGAAGCCCAAAAGGAGGGTAGGTAATGTTTTTGGAATGAAATTCGTTAACGCAGCTTGCGGTAGGACAAAAAAAAATAAGAAATCGTTTTTATCATATTTATTAGAAAGACACAGAAAGAAACTGACGTAGTTTTCATGGTTTTCGAGGGTGCTGAAGCCGATAGTGAGGTCATACTGAAAATTCAAGATAGCTACTGCAAAAAAATTCCAATGTTTTCATCATGTGTGTCGTTTTCCTCGTGTTTGAAGGCGCATTTTGAGCATTTTAAAGATAGAGTAAACGACGTTATATTTGGAGTTGAATGAATAAAAAGCGTACGGAACTTCGTTCTTGATGGGTCCCCAAAGGTTTTTTTTATTAAATTCTATAAAACTATGTGTCTCGTTGTTTTATTTAACCACAACAGCTAACTGGAGTTTAGGCAGCCGAATTGCAGAAACTGGAGGTTAATGTCAAGTTAATGCCAAGCTGTAGTACCTAGCATAAATTTTCCACGTTTTAAGGGTTTAAGAAATATTTTAAGATAGGAAAAGGGTTCGTTAATATTTAGCCTACGAAAACCCAATACTTATTACATTATTTTAAAATTAGCAATCAACGAACGCCACATCACACGGAAAGTACTAAGTAGGTACTAGAAGGGAATAGAAATGACCAAACATTAATATTTGCATCTCGCTCACACACTAGTTCTGCGAACGAGTCGAAAACAGTGAACACACAAAATGACAACCCTGAATGTTCATTGCATCTCGCTCTCTTTCATTCTGTGTGAACGAGAGGGAAATAACTGAGCAGCCACTTCTAATACCATTCTTTAGAAAGTAGTGTAGTAAACACACTAGCAACATTTACGAGACAGCGCTTACAAATCTTACAAGATGTCGCCACTGACCGGTCCCACGGGAATATGTGGACCACACTGAAATTACATAACGTAGCTCTGAATTTATGTACAGTATTGTGTCTATTGGCAACCCGAAAATTATAAAAGTTAACACTTTATACAATAATATATAAAATCTAGCTAAGTGCCACTTTGGTTATTACAATTACCAGAGCAAAATAAATAAAAAAATATCATGCAAAATTAAAAAAAGATTCAAACAAAAATCAGGTTCTTGAAATTTTGGAAAATGCCATAGCGACAGGCAACAGTGTTTTAACAGACGAATTGATTCAAATTCAAAAATTTATTGGAACTGAATACACAGGTTTGCAAATTTTTGGTGTCCGTTAACAGCTACGTTAATTTAAAAAACTGTGTTGCAGCCATTAGCTCCCACCTCCGAGAGGGGAGACGTCGGCGTTCCAACATTTATAATTTTATAGCAATAAAATAAAATGTATGAACATTATAGTAGAAAATATGGTTTGTCATAAGAGCTAAGGTCTTAGGAAACTTCATTTAGGATATATTTCGAATTTCCAGAAATTATTGAAAAACCTGGAGGTAGTTTAAAATTTTATCAGCCGGCGACAAAGTCACCTACTTGCCCAGGCCAATGAAGGATATGCCTCATCGGGTAACTTACCTGGCACCTCAAAAATCGCAAGTGCTAGAGAGGAAGTGTCTTGCTGCCTCACAAAAGCGTGGCTTAGAAGGATTTCCACTTACACTACAGTATATCGAAAACCAAGTATCAATATGGATACAAAAGAAAGCCCCGAAAACTCCTAATTTCTTTTTAAATCCCAGCACATATCCACTGTTATGACGATTTATAAATCTGGTTGACTCACCCCTCCTTATCCGAGGTGATCTTCTTCATGAACTCCTGGACCTGCGGCTTGGAGCTGTGGTCTCCGAAGTACCGCTGGAAGTCCTCGATCGTCTTGTGGTGCGTCAGTACGTTGCCGGTGCCGCCGCCTATCTGCTGCATGTAGTTGCGGGCGCGCATGATCACTTCTGACAATTGCAGCTGAAAGGTAGAATTGTTGGGGTTAAAGTTAAGTTAAATAAATTAAAAATAATCTGTTCCTAGTTTACTTGTCCTCTCTTACGTGCTGAGAAAAGCCAGTGAACTTCATTTGAGTCGGACGAAATGCGCCAGGCAGAAAGGTACAAGCAATTAAGACTCTCAATAAGATAGTGTATGAGAATTTTGCCACCAAATGTGTTATGTAGATAGAAGAACTAACACATGTTTCGAAATGCTGGTCCTGATAGCAGCCATAGAGACTACATACACACATAAAACTGGTGATACCCATATCACAAAATTTTTAAATATTGCCGTCTTTCACGTATAAAAATCCGTACTGGCGTCAAAAAAATAATATAATAATGAACAACTTACAAGTAACTGCGGCCTGCCGAGAGCGGTAAGTTTGACTGCCATCAAACCTGTGCTTTTGGTGATGCCTGAAAAGAATGGTAAAGATAATTCAGTACAATTAAATGTGAACTTTGTATTTCAAAGTGATGTTCAAATTAAAAATGATATACGCGAATATATAAATAATGGTTGACGTCTTGGCACCGAAAACAACGCTAGTTGACATGACAATAGCGAGAAAATAAGAGTATATGTTAATCGAACTGATGTCAATAGAATGACGACTAGGGAGACTATTCTCATAAATACAATGAACTCCCATCTAGGCCATGTAGCCCTGGTTGACGGTCAATCAAGACCCAAACCCAGTGCGGATATATCAATTCACGAAAGTGCCCGGCGCAGAAAAACATCGCGGGCATTACGTAATGGCATTATGTGTGTTATCCTATAACGTAACGAGAGCAAGATCAAAGAAAATAGATTTGGTTAAAGATGATACTGCTAGAAAGGGGAGAATATAGACACGGCAAGAGATGCTCCCAACGGTGACGGAAAACATCATGAAGTAACCGGTATGTTCTAAAACCAAAAATTCGAAGACATGTGATATTCGGCAATCTGCACTGGGTTCTCGTGGTAGATTAAGGATTAAGCCCGTGTCCCAGCAGTGGACATGTTATGCTATGCTTAGAAATGCTGCGTTGGCCCAAAAACTTAGGATATGAGCAGAAGAATGATTATGTCATTGTCGGTGTTAACACATAGACATTGATAGAATATAACAGCAACCACAGATGACAAAAATTCGTCAGCTGCTTCTTGCTGGAGACCAATTACCAACCACTAAATTCGACAGTCGTAGGTACAAACAAAAAGCAACCGTCTCCCTTCTACTGTAGGTCTTAAATCCTTACCAGCAACAGCATCAATACTCTTCAGGAAGGCCTCCATGTTCTTCTCACAGGAGGCCTCGTTGAGGTAGAAGTATGTCCTGGCGCTGGTCACCTTGTACCGCCTGTCTGCGAACCTCTGTTCCACATGGTACTGCTTCAGTTGACCCTCTTCTGCCTTGTCACCGCATGCTGATATTGAAGCACTGGAAATTGATGGAGGTTGGTTAGCAAAACCGAGAAGTAACATTGAGAATTGACTAACTACGGAGTTGTTTAGGTTTGGAGCATTTTTGGTTTTGTAATTTTAGCAGTCTTAGGTTTGAGGCTGAAATTACCGTAGAGCTTTGGCTACTTTGTAAGTTTATATTTTATGTCTTTCTTTTTTTTTTGTATTTATTCTATAATTTTATTAACATTGATTTATGCGTCCTTCATTCAGGGTCTTTCTGAGCATATTTAATTTTTAACGTTTAGAATAAGCCCCATTTAGGTACCTTACGTAAAACAACCACAGCCACAGAAAAGTCAAATCCAATAGAAGATTTGTCAATCATCATGATCTGTTGAAGTATTGGTATCACAGAAACACAAAACCTTGCATACATCGTTTGTTCTCTAAAAATACACATGTCATGCTCAGGAATTCAGTCCACACACTTCGGGGTCGTTAATATTGTGTATGAGTTGTGAAGGAGACGTAAACGTTAAAATTTTACCACTAGGTACTAGAAATAGTAAGCTGCCAACATTATAATAATTAGGTATTGCAACTATCGTCAGTTGGGAATTAGAGTCTAGATTCAAACATCATCTTCCACCTAAGAGAGCAATGGTGGCCTAGTGAGCATAGTGGCGACCCTGAGGTATTGGCCCGACTTAAGAGCTGTAGGTTGTGGGTTGGAACCCAGGCAGGCTCTTAGGAAGACATCGTGGAGTATATGCGCCAGAAGACAAGATACACGTCGAGGGTGCAGTTACTGGAGTCGCGCCGCAACGTCAACTTTAAGGCGTTCGTGGTGCGCGTGCGGAATTGTTATCTGCCCGTCGTCATGGAAGACGAAGTTGGGCGCAGGACGTGGTGTTCCATCGCTTCCGCGGGCAAGTTCCACAGGACAGCACAAAGGAAAGCTAGTGAGCTAGGGAGTAGAGCTAGTGTAGATTCTTTTACATGTTGTGAATGAGAGAACGTTGTAGGCCTTACAGACTGTAGATTTATAGACGATTTTCTATTCTTTATTTTCATTCCTCCAAGTTTACTAGTTTGCTTGTCGTCTTCATAAATTAAATACGACATAATCACATTAATTGAATTAGTAGAATCTAAACCATGCTTGTGGGATAATTCTAGGTGCGTTTTGTAGCTTCCTAAAAAGAGTATAAAATGCTCTCTCTGAATATCTAGCTTCCATAACAATGAGATGTATAGTACGATATGTAATACTGTCTGTGGACAAATCTTTTTGTAGGAAATATGTGATATCGGCCATTGGGGTTCTACACCGATATCGGATCGGAAAATCTGAAAACGCTCCTACTCTTTTAAAATGTTTTAAGTACAATATTTAACATACATTTATTATAAGATTATGTGTGAAAGCACCCAGAATAAAATTACCATACCAAAATAGGTAAAAATAATTAAAGTGAAGCAATGACAAATAAATTAATTTTATGATAGATACTGGTACACCAGTAGCGATATAAAGCCTTGCTAATCACACTTTCAAATCATAGTATTTCTCATATCAATTTATACGTACATCCAGTTTATCAATGACTAACACGCGCCAAGACAACTGCCAACTGTAGTAGTCATTCATCAATTGAGTGACACTTTCATTACTATTATAAAACACCGCGTTCACTTTCGTCACAAGGAGATGAGATAACTAATCAGAGTACTTACATTGTTAATACAGATTTACCAAAGCAAGACTATCTACAGGCTATCAGCCAAGTTCTCAAACGCAACACAATTTTAAGTCGGTACCCGCTACGTCTCATGTTGTAACTTTCTGTCGTTTAACACTTCGGGGTGTGTCAGAGATTACTAATATTCCAGTAAGCGGTCCTAGTTGGTTCATACCTACCTATAGGTAAATCTTTACGACTCATTTAGTAGCAATCATCTCTTAATGTTATTAATACTAAAAGCCTTTTTGGGATCATCATCGTCACTATCAGTACAGCTGAAAGATGTTTGCTGGACATAGGCCTCCGCCAAGGTATGCCTATGTCCAGCAGAGGACTTCTTAGAAAACCAAATTGAAGAAAATTGAATGAAGTCATCGCTTTTGATTCTCATTGAATACTATGCTTCGCGTCCCTTTAGGATTCCTTCATTATTCTATAGGAAAGGGTATTTCCTTTTCGAATATGTAGAATAATGCCGATATCAACACAGAGAGTCCCTATCTCTATATCTTTCTTTTAAATGTCAATTCCATTCTTCTTTTTTGTTTTATCTTTAGCTTCTCTTAATAGCACAGCTACAAGTATGTGTGAGAGTAGATCCTCATCGGTAATTTTATTAGTATCGTCTTTAATACTTTTTATTGATACGACCCTAATCAGTGGCATAAACATTTCTATAAGACATGTTCTTAACAATATAAAATAATAACTAATACAATCGATTAGCCTATTATGTAACAATAAGTCTCCAAATGCCTCTACAGCTCCACAGATCCCATCGTTCGTTAACCCATATTCCGAACAAATGATTAACATCCTTACCGTAAAAATAAACGCCTAAGAATCCACTTTCACTATCAAATTATTGGCACGCTTCGTTCAGATCCATCCAATTCAATATCCACCTAATCTCTTTGACGGTACGGTGCAAATTAAGTAGTAAAAACTGTATTGTATTTGCATGCTCGACTCAGTCTTGACGTATCTAGGTCATCTTAATAGTACATTGAAAGTTATTTTCGGTTGCGCTTTCTCCGTAGTTTTTTCTACATTGTAACAAAGTATTTGGCAGAACTAATTAGTAGGCTAGCTGAAACTGGTTGGACTTTATAAACTATAGACTTTACTGCATTATAATCATTACTGGTTACAAGCTCTATTGCTTCATTTTATCAGAGAACCATTGGTTAGAGAATTAGGGAATACTCACACTTATTCAGCTCTGTTCAGCTTTTGTCGTCAATCGTTGTCAATCGTTTTTTTTTCTATGGACAAAAGCTGAATAGAGCTGAATAAGTGTGAGTAGTCCCTTAAAATGAAACTCCGCCCATTTCATATAGTGAATTGAGACAGAAAACAAAGTGGGCGGCCGGGAATGAAATACATTTTATTTGAATGATGGCAGTAGTAGAAACATGTATTTCAATAGCGACAACGCTGGAATGACTATGCGAACAAAGATATAACAACGATCGTTAAATAAATAAATTATGGCCTTCCGCCATTTCGTGTAAGATCCCGTATGATAATTATTCCGCTATTTTGAGCTGCGAGATGACCTAGCACATACATCACTGTCAACTAGTTCTTCTGTAATCAGTCTAGTATGGACAGTAATATCAAACCAAGGTATCAAAACAGAGCACATAGAAAGGGGCGCAATGGATGTTTTTGAACTGTCGAAATGAAAGCCATTCCTACTGTTACTGCGCTTTTTTTTCATCGCACTTTTAAAACATCAAATAAATATAAAACTACCCACATCGAATTCGCAGAGAAACGATCCACGTGAGAAATTGTGTAGGCGCTGGCATTCATTTTGTGATCCGTTTCTAGCAAGTCATACTACCGGTATTTTTTAACACATTTGTGAATGTTATTTTATTAGTGATTTTTTTATTGACACGGCGCCAACGTGTGTTTTGATAGAAACCAAGAACGGTTTCTCTCAGTTCTACTAGTAGTGATAGTGGAATATATATTATGCTCGTCAATGGAAGTCACTACACTTGGCTATCGAATAAATATCAAAAGCTATTTATTCAAATTACGAAGATAATCCCGTCCTTCACAACTTCCGATTGCTCAAGCTAGGAAGAAGAGATGGCGCAACAGACTCCTCAGCAGCACAGCTGTTTTACTAATTTAGAAGAACTTGAATGATGATCTATATCTGATGGTGCTAATGATCCCCTTGACGTAAGCCTACGAGGAGTCACACAGACATACAATACGTCAGAAAGACAATTTTACTAGTTTAAATATGTTCACAAATTAGATATAGTGACGTCAGTAACGAGTGTTCTCAATTGTCGACTCGAATCGAATGAAGCCATATCCAGTAACTGTTAGTTGTAATTACTTGAGGGATATTGACATAAGTACCTATGCCTACTGGGCTATCTTTTTACTATACCTAGATTTATCGCAAAAAGTACATCGAACTATCTATAAAAATGTTTTTGTAAATATTTCTTAGACCCTACAGGGTCTTAGCCTATCTTAGAAAAAATAAAACGCAAAAACCATGTTACTCAAAATAAACGTAACTACACTATTATACTTCTGACCTACAAGCAGATAGAATACAATGTTAAAAACACTGTGGAAACTAATAATAATCTAGCTAACAATGTTTCACATAAAGAAACCATTTAGAACAATGATCGAACTAAAATGCAATAAGATAATAATGAAACAATCGTGAAAACAAAACGCGAAAGTCAACCATGATGGAACGTCTACGTCATATGACGTTATAATGACAGTTACATAAATACAGCTTTTAACATGTCAAAAATACCTTGTCCCGTCGGCCATCAACGAGTGACAAGGCTCAATGAAACAGGACCTTGGTCCACAGACATTTTCGTCATGCTACACAAAACTAGTGGAATGATAAAAAAGAAAAAAAAAGAAAACCCGGCAATGATTAGTTCTTGAAAATTGCTTGATTGTTTTAGTAATTCCGACAATCGTTCACTTGTTAAACTGCCACTGAAATGAGGGGGAAATGCTTTAGTAAAAAATTGTAAAAGTAAAAAAAAAACAAGGAGTAAGTGTAAAAAAACAATCTACTCATAACCTCCTGTAACTTCTAAGTTTTGTAATTTGACCGTTGTAACTAAAATACTTGGATTTATTAGTATTACTTATTAGAGATTAGTGGACAAGTAACATATGTAGTAAATATTTATAATTGGACAGTATATTTATGTTTTACACTGTGTTTAAGAACTACACCGATTAAATAATTAAACATAGTCACACGCACTGAGAACAAAATTAAGTCCAAGACCAAAACTCTTTTTTACAAAACTATGCGCTTATTAAAAAAACGTGATGTCTATCTTTGTAGATCGAAACAAAGGGGTAGAAGGTTGGACATTATCACAACAATGTGTGTATGAGAGGTTTTTCTTCACAATTATACGAGGCAAGCAAATCCAAGGCGTTTTCCATTTCCACTATACCTCTGAAACACGAGTTTGAGGAAGGATTTCAATCCCAAAACTTCTTATTTTGTCATGGCTAAGGGCTAAGTGAAAACTGCTATGTTATGTAAAATTGCTGCAAGTATACAAGAACAATATTTTTTTATAATTGACTGACTCATTGATACAATATTAGGTGAGTACAAAACGGATCTAGGAATTAATTATTAAATGTTAACACTCACTACTTCCATTTATGTAATTACAATATCAACATCATCATCATCATATCAGCCGAAAGACGTCCACTGCTGGACATAAGCCTCCCCCAAAAGGGGGGATTTCGCCATAATCGCCACGCTTGGCAGGCGGGTTGGCGATCGCAGTATGGTGGCAAAATGCATAGTGAACGCTGCTGCCCATTCTCTAGTAAGTCCCTTAGTCGCCTTCTACGACACCCATGGGAAGAAATGGGATGGTGCTATTCTTTTACGTCCGGCACCACACGGAACGTATGTACATAACTACATTGGGTTACCTATAATGAAAATTCTTCCATTAAATTTGAATATGGCACCACTTTTTTAATTTTCCGTAGATAATGTTATGTTGTATGCGATTATTGAAATGTGTTATTTCCATTTTTGTTACTAATTAGCCTCGCAATACACAAATAGTCCCCTTTGCTTTACTTTTTTTCCTCATTTCTCCCCGTTGGCCTCAGCCATCATCGCTCAGCCACGCTTGTTCTTCGCCTTGAAATCGTTACTATGCGAGGCACACGTCATGACGTTTAAGGCCGTAACCGACATACGATGAAATTGTCGTGTTACTCACAATGTACGCCAGTTAAGAGCACGTTTTATGTGTTTTGGAGAAAGAATGAAATGTTACACTGTATTGACGACAGCAACGGTGTGAACAATTATGTTTTAGATTAGCTTTTACTAATATAAATGTTGCGCTACCAAATTGATTTAACATTTTTTTTTCCAGGTCAGTGTCAGGGTCGCGAATCATATTTTGGTCAACATACAGTATGCCAGCGACCTACAAATTGCAAAAATCGTAAGAACAATTGAATTTCGCGGACTACTTTGGCGTTTCCTTTAACAAAATTTTTCATCATATTGAACTCTTGCTTTTTAATCGTCTTTAATCTCTATTCAAATCTCATGTCAACCAAGACGGGCTGTTATATCTGGGAGCCAATCTCACCAGCTGACGTGACTCGTGACTATTGAAAATAGATTTATTGCCGATTATTCTGTACAAATCTCAGCGAAACGTAGTTGAAGTAAGCTTGAAGTGCTGCTGTCATTAGTGTCAATCCCTAGCATCAGGTGTAATGACAGCTTACTTCAATGACAGCTAACTTCAACAACTTTTCACGGTGAGATTTTTACAGAATACACCGGCTGGTCAGAGTTCGGTCTTTTAGAAAACGGTTGTAAGTCTTCGGGCGTATATTTTGTTTTCGCTCACTGGATCTTCTGCTTAGAATTTGGGGCCAAAGAAGAGTTATGAAGAAGAAGTGCCGAGAGTTGAAAACTGAACAGTGTATTTTTACAACGTGGATTCTCAATTCACAGTTGAACACAGAGAGTTGAAACTCCAGTGCGCGATAAAATCCCGCAACGATATTTTTACGGCCGTTCGAACGTCGTCTGAGATTGTAACTACAGTTTAACCCATAGATAATTATAATTATTATTCTCCAGTCAGTTTTATTACTGTCTTGTAGATAGATACTTACAAAGAGAACAGAATCAAAGTTAATTGACTCGTCTCTGAAGCAATTAGTCACAGAAGTAAGGAGTTTTTGTCAGAACGTGAGGTTTTACAAAGGTTTTTATGATTTTTTCACAATATTTTGTAGCTACTGTTATCTATACTTACAAGATGTAGGTACCTATTGTTAATATACGAACATGCATAAAGAATTCAGAATGTATGGCCACCAAATGGATGAGTAACCAGGGTAAGAAACCAAAGCATGTTTTCGAGTAAAATTTAAAAAATAGAAAACAAGCAGCTCATTTATCAAATTTAATTTAATTCGAAATCATCCATTGGTTTCTTTCTAAACTTCAACGAAATCCGACGACCCTGGATACTTATCTCTTTTGGTGACTTTACTACAAATTTGTTGAAAGTATTTACCAATAAAAATGAAATCAAAATGTTAATTAAGTAATAAAAGTTAACATCACGCAAGCACGAATACTATGGGACCCCAAATACATAAAATATTTCCATGCACACGGAAATATTCGTAACTTTGTTATTATTGATTTAACTGTTTTTGTTTCCATCCCGTATACCTTAACTACACATCGTTAGGCTAACCCCTACTTTCTGAAAGCCCGTCATAAATAATCGGTTGTCAATTCTCGAATCAAATTGATTCGTCGACAAATAAATTACAAAAACTAACGCAAGATATTAAAAAAAACCACGTAATAGAAAAAAAAGTTCGAGTTGCAAAACACTGCCCTGCTTAAGGTCTGGACTCTAAAAGAGACAACGACCGAAAAGCATGAGCCATCTATTTTTAAAATAATGACATAAAAATTGACGTTGTTAAAAATCTTCTTACAAAAATAAATATCTATTCATCATTAACATGGTGATTTGACAGTAGATTTAGTGACTAGTTCAGGCGTTCAGATAGCATAGGTGTCGAGTCCCAAAACTCTTACCAATCTTTTATAGTTGGAAGTAGTATTATTATTATGCAATTACATTTACCTCACTTCTCGCTTCTCAGCCTCCTCCTGCGACAGATCCTCCTCTACGGAGTAATCGAGGATTGACTTCACTCCGAAAGAGCGCAATCTGAAATTACAAACATAAACATTACTTTATGAAGTTAACCTTTCGCCTTCACGAGGGTTAGGAGAAACCCCACTATTTTGAAGAGCGAGAACCATTTTGTGATATAGGTGCGACAAGGATATGGAAAAGGTCTAGGACTATAGAGATGGCTACTGATTGAAATCGATTATTGACGAGGGACAGAAAAACACAGCAGATAACTCGTCGTTATTTTAAAGTTACAGAATAGGATTTTGTCGAAGACAAAATTAGCCATTTTAATGAAGATGTCATAGGAACTATTAAGCGGCTAACAATTGGGCCCAAGCAATATTGTATAGATGAACCTTTGTTACAGAAAGAAGAAGATTATGAGAGAAAATGGTAATTAATCGCTATCATTGATGAACATTCTACAAAGAGTAAAAACTAAAAAAGCTGCTAGGATGAAAATGGGAGAAAACATCATAATATTCAATTAAATCTTACAGCTCAGCAATTCATAGTTACCAGGCAATAAAATAGCAATTAAAATCCTGTCATTATTCATACGCTAATGCTAATTGTGGGTCGTAAAGCCATAATGTTTGTGTTACACGTTACTATAAAAGTTACGATCATGAAGGTAAATTATTTCACAAAGGGCAGTCCCCAAAACCACAGAATTCTTATTTTTAGCCAACGATGGTAATGGCGACAGCAAAAAACATTGTATCCTCCTAGAATTTGGCTACGAGTTTGGCGCCTTCAGTAGCGTCCAGCAGTTCCTGTACCACAATAGGTACCACGAATATACAATTTTTTTTTAATTTTAATTATTTGCTAGATGCTATATTTTTACTCGTCTCAAACATGCATGACATAAATTCTTTAGTAGTATCATTATCATCCTCTTGTACAAAACCTATTTCATTTTGGGTCATTTTAGTGTCGTGATTTCTCTTCTATCCTTGCCATTGACAAATATTAATGTACATAGGGCCCTTTAACAACGATGCACGATTATGAATCAAGACTGAGGCGAGAGATTCATAAGTGAACTCCGTTATTAAGAAGATCTTCAACTTACATATACTTAGTAATCCATTAACGTGTAGGTATGACCAGAAAGCTAATTTTCGTAATTAAAAACGTTTAAAATCTAGTCGCAGTCACACCTCGGCGTCAATCAAACGTCAAAAACTTGTCAAAAATGTATGGAAACTCCAGTTTTTTTTTGACAGATTGAGACTGAGATCAGACTGTGAACGTTCTTAAAATTGCGAGAATTGCTCCTCAGATAAATATTATGCAAAAGGAGTTTGTAAGGATCGTAGCAGTTGGCATAGTTTCTACCTATCACCTTGGGAAAAAGGCGGAAATTTGAATATGTTTGCATGTATTTTACCTCTCGATAGTTGGTTTGATGGTATTCTGATCCTCGCCCGCGACGAACTGGCCATAGAAGGTGGCCTTCATAAATATCTCGAACATTCGCTGGCCCACCACCTGACGCATCCGTTTCATCAACTGTAGACATAGAGAATATTGAAATTAGAACTTTGTTTAAAGCTTTATTTACAATGGACGAGGAATACAAGCAACAGTACAGAATCACCAAAGATTTCTACAAGTGGAATTGCCATTGGTTGTTGGTGACAGCTTCCTTAAAATTATATCTAATCCAAAAATCATCTGCATCGTCATTACTTCCTCTCTCTGCTATATTTATTTGGGATTGGCGAAGTCCTTACTTCATATTTTTCTTCCATACATGTCTATCTCCCGTCATCTCAGTGTTCTCTTCTTTCTTCGTCATTCATTTCATCTTTCAAACTATCCAAACATTTATATCTATACCTTTCACAAATTTAGTAGTGGTGGTAAACTTTTGCCCAATATAAGACAACCTGTCCTTAGCATATTCATCATCAATATTATATTATTCAGCTATAGTACTAAGTGATCCTTAATTTCTTTTGATACATTAATAGCGTGCTAGTAAATGATGACCGAAATAAAAATTACCATATACATATAACATTATCCCATTACTTCCACATGTACGTCTCTATCATAAATATTATTTACTTCTCTCTCCTCCAATTTAGATAAAAGCCCACATTTTCTTTGACAAGTAATTTCAGAGCTTTTTGTAGCATGTAAGTAATGTACATAAAGTACACTATGCTAATTTTTAAAGTTATTGCTAGTTTTTTTATAAAGTAATAATGATGATACTATAGAATAGTTTGGAGTTGTAAATGGACTTATAAAAGCAAGAAAATGTATTTCTAATGTCTATTATACTTGCACTAATGGGAGTGAAATTGATAGCCTAACTTAAAGGCAGTACATGACTAGATTAACCAGATAAGGAGGTTAAGGAACTGGAAGAAAACACAAGCAAGTAAAAAGGCAACGGTGAAGGACCAATCGTCAAATCAAATTTGGTCATAGATTTCACAAAGGCTTTCGACACGCATAACACTCATTTGCTATCAAACGATGTTCGTTCGACTTTTTCATACTACCGACAAAACTAAAATTTTCTGTATAAACTCGCAATATTGATACAACAGCAAACCCATTGTCAAGGTTATAAGAAAAAGTATATTTCCAGCCAAACCACACATGCATGCAAATATAATCCTTACGAAATTAACATAACGCATATGTTTGCATATTTGGAGTTGTTTTACTTACGTCAGCTGTTTAAATACTGGTTCCATAGTTCCATACAAGTTGTTGCTGATGAGCATAAAAACCTAGTTCATCTTCCCACGCTACACTTACTAGTCAGATGACTAACAATTCTATTTATATTGCTCTAAAATCTAAAATTCATTAGAACCGTTTGGACGCTTAGAATTCTATCACTGTATCGTTGGCAATTCTTTAGTCGCATTGGCAATTTTCATTTTTGGCAAATGTACTGAAATTAAACATAGTAGTTTAGCGATTTTCCCGACATCTTTAGGTTGTTTTTCTTTCCCAAATTTCATATGTAAAAGCTTAGGTAAAGTCTTCAGGAATCTTAACTTTAAAACAAACGCGAATTTCAATTCATTTCAATAGACATTGAGTCTGACCTTTAAACTAAAATCTATCGGTCTTTTGCTACGTACGCCTGATAGCTCGTCCAAACCACGTAGGTATGTAGGTATTCCGGGGTGTTCAGAACTCTGCAATGCGCAATTTTTCGCGAATTTTATTTGATTCAGAACTATTGCATGGTTCGTTCATATATGGCATTACTATTAACCCTATTCCAAATTCAATTTTACAACTTTTTAGCATGCTAGGAAAATCAAAATGGAATCCAAGAACATCTATCTTCGTTTGTTACAAATCAATCAAAATGATGAGGATGATATTGGTAGGTTGGTGTAAAAAAAAACATTGAAGTCTAAAGCAGCCTGGTTATAATTAAATCTTGATAACACCATAATGACGTGAAATCCGGTAGGAAAGATTCCTCATTAATCATCAAGATAAGCTATTTTTATATGAACCCTGACGAGTAAAAATGTAAACTTTCCTTCGAGAAGTAAATTGAAAGTGTCAATAAGTAAAGACAGTCAGGTAATTGAAGTCAAACGTTAATTTTCGAACATACACCTTCACTTTTTATGAGTATTTTAAATACGGAAGAGCATTGCGCCTCACCGATCTACCGGCATTGGGCCCGTGTGGCGGACGACGGCCACTCCCAGAGAGTCCCTGATCTCTGGGAGTGGCCAGTACAGTTATTCTGGTTATGAAACCGCAATGGGTGGCTATAAAAACAAACAAATAAGTTTACTTTCGAATTGTGTGCGGTCACTTGAGTGAGGTTCCAAATGAACCTCCTGAACAGCATAACACAGGCAGATAATGCTATACAATGTATATCTGCACATTGCTCCCAGAACGAATAGGCGATGGAGCCGAAAGATTCTAGAGTGGCGAACGCGTATCGAGAGAGGCCCTACGTCGCCGTCGGTAGGTTCTCAACGAGGTACACCGATGACCTGCAGGCTTTAGCATGACGCTTTCTAGTTTTACTAAGAATAGACAGTGTTTTTTTAACACAAAGTGACATTTCGTTTCTCCATTTTTGACATCGTACCGTAGATATCCATACACAATCTGTCATTTTGTCTTTCGTTTCTAACGATCTTTGTCCCAGGTCCTTTTATATGTAGACTATTTCAAAATAATATTTCTTACCAAACTGTCAAAATCACACTGTCAACAAACTTTCTACTCAACGGCAACAAAGTATAATAATAATTTATGATTATCTACAAAATCATGATTCGTTTAGAACGCATAACTGTGATAATTAATAGAAAAACATAGCCATTTTCTCTTTTTGTACATCATTTAGTTAATAGTCCGTCCACAAATTGGTGCTCGTGCTAAGCCTGCTCGGGAAGGTTGGGGAATACTCTGCACGAGGGAAACACGGTTGATAATAGCGATGCTTGGAGGAACCCTATGTCCAGCAGTGGACGTGCAGTTTCTACATAAATTCCGTGTTTTTGTAAATTAAGAGCATGTTCAAAATGAAACAGGTGTGGACATGACGGGGGCCGGTTCTCTCAACAGAGTAGCCTTGGCAATGAACACATAATGAGCTCGCGCATCGCTCAGTCGCACTATAGAACAATGACTCATATTTTATGAGCATTTCGTATACAATTTATTATTTGAGTACTTCAAGCCGTTATGTACCGAAATAAAGACAAATCTTATTAAGAATTCTTGTCGCCAGAATGTTTTGACTAGATAAACTCTGTGTGAACTATTGGGATTAGAAACTGCGAAAATCTCGTATTTTCTATACAAATAATTCGAACTCTAAAATATAAGCATAGATACTATAAGATACGTCGTTACTTTGTATCTATTCAGTTCGAGCTTCTAAGCCGTCCTTCATACGACCTTCCCCAAAGTCACATTGCGAAAAACCTGATATATAACCGGATACTCAAACATTATGTTGAGTTGAAAAAACTAAGAAACTTTTTATGTGTTGATTTTTCGGTATATTTTGGCAAATTCGGATGAGGGGATATTCGCAAGCAAAGAGAGGCCTAAGCCCGGCCGTGGGTGAACTTGGGCTGTATATGACAATGATGAAAACGGTTCTCAAAACCGTTAAGTATTGTTATTTTTTGAATATGGGAGCCCTGCTGATATATTCCAGAAAAGAGATAAACGTCTGAAAAGCAAAGTTTGAAAAGACGTCATCAGGCGATCGTTGGATTAGGTCAATCAATAAGTCTGCTTAGCCTTTTACCTGGATTCTGCTCAATACCAATATTCTACATGAAGTGGCTGCGTATCTAACCTCCACAGCCCAGTCAGATTGTTTGGTTAAGTACCTGTATAACCAATAAAAGCGTGCTAGGCCAGGTCCCTTCATTTTACTTAGGAAAAAACAAGAAAAGTCAAAAAAAAAGGTTAGAAAGGCCTTTTTCGCCTAGTTTTTTAGACCCTTCAAAACGCAACAACAAAAAAAAAATGCACGTTTCTTCGTTATTGCCAACGTCACATTTCGTCACAAATGTACCTTACATAACTAATGTTGCGTAAAAATTGGTAAAAGAGCCAAGTTTACTGAATCCAGCACTGTTTGTATACCGTGGCTCGGATTACGGAGTAGTAAACAAAATTCCGAGCTGCAAGATTGATATGTGGGCTAGTGATGTGGGGGCAGATACATAATAACAGACGAACTCGTACAGTTTGTTTTACTAATATTAAAAAGAGGAAAGTTTTCTTGCACGTCACTCCCCGGCTAATAACATTAAATGTTTTATATTTTATTTCGTATCTGCACAACGCCACTTTACGCAAAATAAATGCTTTGATGACTTTTTAGTTCGTGCAGATTGAAGCACGAATTTAACGCTCGAAACGGGCGAATCGATACTTTTAAATAATACTACGTTTTGATTTTATGCAATAAAGTTAAGAAAAAATAGGTAGGTACCTACACTAGCTCACAGTGCATAAATAAAATTCAAAACGTGCCAATTGTCTAATACATATTTCGGAAATTGCCGATTCGCCCACAAATAATATAGCTTCGTGCGAATCGTCTACAGAAAATAATAATACTATTTAAAACTGTGGATTCGCCAATTTCGTGCGAATCGACTAATAAGCCGCTTTGACAGTCGTGGTACAAATATAGGCTAGTCAGCAATTTGGTACCGGAATCCACTAAGTACCGACTTAGGGGGCCGCATATAGATTTAAGTACCTATCGCCACTCGTGGTGGCATTTTTCAGGCACCATTTTATCGCAATTGGTACTTAGGTAAGATAAACAGCATTTTGGACAGTAAATAAGTATGAAGCCTATTCAAAATCAGGCTTCAAATTGATATTATTTCCATTTGAACGAATATCAACTTAATGCTTGTGTAAATTAAGTTGGTTACAGAATAAAGTTTGAAGTTACAGCTCAAAGTGAACTTCATGTGAGAATTTTAAAGTTTGTCTTCCAAAAACACATAATATTTATTTACAGGATTGGAAACTAGATGGCGAACGCAATATAAAGGAATGATTCAAAGGATTCTTCGTCTTAAAAACACAGGTGTGTGGAACAATCCATTGTTCCCATTTTGGACAGCGTTGCGCGCAAAAGGGTCTCTGACCCAATAATCAAGATTGTCGACCATTCAGTCTGTTTAAAGCTAGCCGTAATCGTACATCCGATTTCGCAAGAATAGCACTTTAGTCAATAAATTTGCTAGACTGAGACTTTATGTTAACATCTATTTAAATTAAGTATTTTACTATTTACATTATAAGTTCTAATTAATTTATAAATACTGCAAGATAACATAAACGATATTCTCTCTCAAACGATTTCTCAATACGCGGTTCAAGAGATGTAAATACAGTGCGCGATAAAATACTCGCCGCGGTTTTTTAAAGTGCATGCGTACGCGGTCTTATTAGCATCATCACAACATAGTATAAAACACAGTCGCTTTCTCTGTCCCTATGTCCGTATGTATGCTTAAATCATTAAAACTCCGCAACGGATTTTGATGCGGGTTTTTTTAATAGATAGAGTGATTCAAGAGAAAGGTTTTTATGTATAATACACCGACCTCCGCGCGGGCGAAGCCGCTGGCAAAAGCTAGTCTGTTATAATTCGGTTACTCTTGTGTGCTGTTGTTTAAGTGCGTATTACACTATCCAGTTCTGCCAGTGGTGCGGGTTGTTCGAAAGAGATACCGCGGCCCCTGGCACACAGGCAACTGAGGGAACACGGGTGGGTTTTAGTCAGTAAAAGTCTGACACGCCCTCCCGCTCCACCCAGAACGGGAGAAGTTATTTGATGATTACCCACCCTCAAAAAAAAACACTGTCTAATTTGTAGAAAGTCTAACTAGGAACACACTAATTAGGAAATTGGAAACTAGTGAGCACACTGGACTAAATAGAATTCTAAATCGGACAGATGACTCTTATGCACTTATGAAGTAGAGCTACATTGGAATGCAACAATTTAGTAAAAGTAGTGCGGTCTCCGAAACTGTTCACCGCTGTACTGGAGGATGTTTTTTTTAAGGTTCTGGACTGGAGAGCGGTTGGCATCAACATCAATGGCGAGTACATCACTCACCTTCGGTTTGCCGACGATATAGTAGTCATGGCTGAGACTATGGAGGACCTCGGTACAACGCTCGATGACGATGATTCCGTGGGTCTCAAAATGAACATGGACAAAACGAAGGTAATGTCGAATGCCCATGTTACACCCACTCTCTTGAAGATCGGAGACTCTACACTCGAAGATGTAGACGATTATGTTTACCTAGGACGAACTGTCCAGTTAGGTAGGTCCAACTTCGAGAAAGAGGTCAATCGTCGAATCCGACTCGGCTGGGCAGCGTTCAGGAAGCTACGCAATATCTTCTCGTCTCACATTCCGCAGTATCTCAAGACGAAAATCTTTGACCAGTGCGTGTTGCCAGTGATGACATATGGTACTAAAACGTGGTCGCTCACAATGAGCCTTATCAGAAGGCTAACAGTCACCCAAAGGGCAATAGAGAGGGCTATGCTCGGAGTTTCCCTACATGATCGAATCAGGAATGAAGAGATCCGCAGAAGAACCAAGGCAACCGACATAGCCCGAAGAATTGCCAAACTTAAGTGGCAGTGGGCAGGGCACATTGCTCGCAGAACAGATGGTCAATGGGGCCGAAAGGTTCTGGAGTAGCGACCGCGTACCGGAAGACGTAGCGTTAGAAGGACACCCACAAGATGGACCGATGACCTTGTGAAGGCCGCAGGAATCCGCTGGATGCGGGAAGTACAAAACCGGTCGAAGTGGAGGAGCTTGGGGAAGGCCTATATCCAGCAGTGAACGTCTTTCGGCTGAAATGATGATGACGATGATGAGTGCGGTCGGGACCTTCCAATCTCACTAAATCGGATCCAACTGTTCTAATATCGATTACATCTTTCGATTTCCTAAATTAGATTTCCTACAAATTAGATAGTGTAACGCACTTTAGGCTCACCTGGTCGCCCCCTATTACGGCCACCAAAAGAGATCAGCGATCAGATTTAAAAAATAATTAATTGTTAAAAAACAAACAGTTCATTTATCAAATTATATTCCATTCGAAAACATTCACCGATTTCTTACTAGACTCCAACTACATCCGACGACTGTGGTTACTAATATCTTCTGATAACTGTACATGGGACCTAAAATGGTAGGTGTACCTGCTATCAGTGGCGAAAGCACCATGTAACACGATTACTATCAGCTTCCCTTCGGTAATTTGCATCTCTACCGCTTTAGAAAAATGGCACGTCAATAGTCGATTCTTTGAAACCGGCTTCGCTTCGGCTTCTCTCTTAGAAAAATTGACACCTCGCCGCTGCCTGCTATAGTTACACCTCTACCTACCCCCTCGAGGATCACATACGTGAAACTGTTGTAAGATGACCCTTAAAACTTGCATTAATAAGTAACCACGACTACACGTGCAAGGTTTTTTCTTTTGCTCCCGAATTGGCACGAAAAACGGAAAATGCCACACGGACATATGAGTTTTGACAAGTTTTTTTGCTGAAATATGTATATACTTTGCCAAATTTTATCATAAATACTACTAACTTCTGCCAGCGACTTCGTCCACGTGAAATTTCGGCCCCGACCCATCGCGTCGAATCCCATCCTTGCCCCTGCACTTTTACTTAGCCTTCGTACTTAGACTTTTTTTCTTTTTACTCGATTCCTTAAGGTCGCAGCGTGATGTTAGCTTAGTACCTTCCTCAAGAATCGGACTATCAAATTCAAAAATAATTTTTCAAATCCGACTAGCATTTCCAGAGATTAGTGCGTTCAAACAAACAAACTTTTCTTAAAAGTAAATATTGTGTTGCTGCGAGCACCAGCTAAATATATACACGCTATTTTTTCCGCAATTGTCGTGTGAGGCGGAGGTGACATGGATACTTTTGGCAGAACGGCAGCAGTCCACTTTTAAAGTCGAATGGACAACGCTCCACCTGAAACTAGCTAAATTGACCCGGGCCGGCTCAAATTAGCTAACTAAAACTCAGCTGGCTCGTGCTTCTCAGGAGAACAGGCCCTATGGTCTACTTCTTTACTAATTAAATTAAACTTCTAGTTAGCTATATTAGTGACGTATGAAAAATGATTCAAAACACCTATGAAAGAATGATCGAATTGTTGCCCAATGAGTTTTGTTTCTATTTTTAGTAATTTTTCTATCAATATGAGGAAAATATCGACACAATTATATTCATGTACAATTACATGTACGTATAAAATATAATACATCAACATTGCTGTTTCTTCGATGCTTTTTTCCCCTAGTACCTATGTTTTTTTTTTGTAGAGTTATATCTCCAAATAATAACTTATATATACCTACAATAAACTTTTCTCAAAGTTCATGATTGATACAGCACTTTATAGCTTACTAGCTTTTGCCAGCGGCTTCGCCCGCGTGTAGGTCGGTGTATTATACATATAAACCTTCCTCTTGAATCACTCTATCTATTAAAAAAACCCGCATCAAAATCCGTTGCGCAGTTTTAAAGATTTAAGCATACATAGGGATATAGGGACAGAGAAAGCGACTTTGTTTTATACTATGTAGTGATATTCCGATGTCCGACATTATTTGCTACATGCCTATTTTTGGTTTTAGGACATGCAGGTTTTCTTTACGATTGTTTCCATTGCCTTTATGAGCATTAACCTATTGTGACACAATCCCAAACCTAATAAAAAACAATGTCTAAAGGTATTATTCATAATGACGCACGCAAGTTAAATTTTGTGGTCTAATTATTTGTCAAAATAACTACAAATTTACCTCAAAATTAGGAATAATATTTACACAGTAGCGTGCCTAAAGATAAATGCACACTTATCAGAGCAGAAGGAAGCGAAGTAGCCGAAAGAATCATTTTTTTTTATTACTTGTAAGAAATCCAGATCACCACGACGGATCGCCGGCAGAATTCGGAAGGTTTTCTTTAAAGGCCCATAGATACGTACGGCGCGACGGCGCGAGCCGACTTTGATAGACAATTTTTATTAAAACTTTATGGAAATTGTTCTACCAGAGTCGCGTCATCGCGTCACATTGTCGCGTCCCGCCTCCCTGTGGAAGCCTTTAGGTACTACTCACACTTATTCAGCTCTATTCAGCTTTTGTCCATAGAAAACAACGATTTTGAATGAGATGCGTATCTCATTCAAAATCGTTGTTTTCTATGGACAAAAGCTGAACAGAGCTGAATAAGTCTGAATAGTTCCTTACTCGGCACGGATAATTCTGCATTTACCTACCTTAATGATGACTAATGGATTTTCCATACAAATCTAGTATCGAAGCTAAATATGGCGTTCACCGAGGCATGAAGACGTCATTGACTAACAACCACAAAATAACTTGCATCATTTTTCATTTTAGTTTATTTTTGGTTTTTCTCCTGTAGTGCAAGTTTTTTTACATGTAAAAAAACTAGTGTCCCTGGAGCTTCTTGCCCGTCTTTCTCCATAGGAACTCCTACTCTTTGAAATGAGCCACTAGCTTCATCTTACTGAATGACCGACTCCTTGACAATTCAAAAGTAATCAGTGAATGGTTTATTAAAAGGAACGACTGAGCTTGAGTTTGAATGAATTACCATTCTTATCAGACATTTAAAAAAAACCTAAAAAATGTATGTCGCAATGGAACATAATAGTAGTTATAAAGGTACCTGACACCTACGCTAAAGCATAAAAAGTATTAAAACATTATAATTTGAACCGAACGTACATAAATAGATGGGACACCTAATGGAATTAACGAGCGACATTGTGAGCTATAGGTCTAAAAATTAGGTCAAACTGAGACGGTGGAAAAGAAAAGCCTAGGAGAGGTTAATTAATGAAAATTGTTTGAAACTTCAGTCTATTTATATCTAGGTCTTTATATACCAATCAAATTACGCTCATATAATTATAAGACATTTTAAATATAGTTACTAGCTTTTTGTCAGCGGCTTGGACCCAAATGAAAATATCCCATGGGAACGTACCTACCACTGGGACTTAAGGGGCCCTATGTGTCAATGTAGGTTATAAGCTATCTGTGTGCCAGATTTTATCCAAATCCATTCAGCTGTTTATCGTGATTAAGTAACAGACTTCCAAGCATACAAACTTTGACATTGATAATATTGGTTGGATGATGTATGATTACTGATTAGGCAGTTTCCTAAAGAATTCTCTGTTCAAATTGTCAGTCCTCCCGCCAGACTAAAGATAACTACAGGTACACTTATCCGCGCCGAAAAAATCTACCGCGCCGAATTAAAGAAGACCTTCCGAATTATTCCGGCGCGGCGATGCGTCCGATTCGGCGTATACCCTTAATGTGCGAGGTTTAATAGGATTTAGTACAAGTAATTCTATAATCCGACACTTTCGGCTCCTTCGCTTCCTACGTCTCGCCTGACAGAAAGTTCAAAATTTGAGTTATTATCGCCCCTATAGGGATATTATAATGTATTCTATCTCCGATGAAAGATAAAATGCACAATAGGATTATCGGTATCGGCCCCGTTCCGATACCAATCAGACGTAATATTACGATGACGTCACATCGATATAGTTAGTTATGATTTCATGATGTTTACATATCGACGTCACTGTTACATATAAATGAATATGCAATAAACGGTTACGTTGATACGATACAGAAATGATCCTATCGCTGATTCTGAAGCTGAAGCTGTTTTACCTAAGGAAGAAACCAGATTTTAAAGTATGCGAGATAAACTAGCAAGCTGAGTTGAGTTGCATGATTACTGATAAATGCGTGCACTGATTGGACAGGTCCACTCAATCTGTGTGGTTCTTTTCTCAAAAGACCATTTCAGACACCAATCCACATGGTCTTCACATGATCTGACCAAGATTATGTCTGGACTTTAAAAGAGACTGTGACCTCTGAGTTTGTTAGGGCCTTTCTTCTCAGAGTAGTCAGATAGGAAAAGCCGACCTCATCTAGTTTTAAAAATATGATTGACGTGTAAAAGTGTTTGTACAATCATTTATCATTTATGATACAATCACGCCTTGTTTCCCCGAAGGGTTGGACAGAGGTGTAGGCAGACCTATAAGTAGTACACCCACGTTTCACCAGTTATAAGTTATATTTAAGTCCCATGTAATAGGGCGTGATCCTATTGCCATCAACCGGGCACAAATCTAGACTCCAAGCTGCTAATTAGAAATTCCTGATAGAAAAACCCAATATCAGGTTGCCTAACCTGGAAATTAATCCCAGGATCGCTAATGATGAGCATGAGTCAGCAGTAACGCTGGCGACCACTAAACTAACGAAGTGAGATAACATCTGGTTTATAAAAGGCTCAACATTTAAACAACAAGCTATCAAATTTCAATTGACAACAACTTACTCTGGAATTCTAAAAGCTTTTAGAATTCAGATATCAGCTTTCAAAATTCACAATACATTGGTGCAATGATTTGAATTTTGATGATTAATTTAGCAATGAATTCTCAGATTAATATAAAAGCTAAAGAGCCAATCAAACCAAGAAATAAACATAAAAGTATGAACTAATGAGTTAATACCACTAAACCGCAAATACTCCATAAAACTTCAATAAACCCAGAGATTTACAACAATTCATTTCGTTGAAACCGCTCAACTCAACGCTGCGCTGTGCTAATTCCGTGAGAACATGCTCAGAACCCACGTGAAAACGTTTCAAGTTTGTTTAGAAAAGCAGAAAATCTTGCAAAACTATGATGTACTCGTATTTCAAAGCTAATGGAAGCAGTATGAAAGTTCTTTCGTTTTCAGTTTTATTTAAAAACTAGTAGGAATGTTTAGTATAGATGAAACGTAAAAGAAGGCGTCGCGACACCAGAAACCCGAAAGCCTGCGCTAGAACCAGTGTTAGGGGGTATGAGGGGTATTCCATTACTCAGTAGCAGGGTTAGGAAAGTCGGATAGACAGTCGCTTCTTGTAAAATGCTGGTATTCAGCTACATCCAATTAGACAGCCAGCCGGCCCCAACATTGTTAGAAGGCTAGGCAGATAAAGTAAGGTATTACTAATAGGGTTTTACTAGCTAGTTTCGTGCATAGTTGTATCAAAATAGTAGCTAGGTATTAAATATAATGATGATGGTATAACTATAGAAAGGTCTACCATTAGGTATTTCACTTGAAAGGAAACTAAGAATAGCAATGAATTAACAACTAAAATCAATATCAATAGAAAAACAAATAAACGTTACGAAACCAAGAGTCGAAGTGTCGAGAACAAAAAGACAAGACGCATGCCAAGAAATGCAGTTGAGCAAAACCAGGACAACGGAGAAAAACATTTCAAAAACGAACCGATAATTAGTAAACTTGATTGGCATTTAGAAGCTGAAGATTTCGGCAATGTGGAAGAACAAGTCGGTAATTTGTTGCCATGCGGGATATAAACATTTCTGTAGCAGTTAGAGAGAGGCGTATGGTCAGTGAGACAGTAGTCACTCACCAACATGTTTTAATGACATACACACAACATGGAGCCAGTTTTCCCCAAGAGTCATCTGAGGTCTCTGTAAAATACGTATACCTCGTAATGTTTTTACGATCCATGCTTTTAGAGGTCGCAGGATGTGTGAGGCCTATGTCCAGCTGTGGATAATGTGTCAGCTTAATGTTGATGTTATAAGAGACTAACCAATTGCTACATCTATAACTATTTTTTTTTTGCCTTGTTTTTGTTTCACTTTTTGGGTTTTGTTTTGTTGTAGATTAAGTATATGTTTGTGTTTTATTTTTAAACAGTATCTGCGATTGGATACGGACACTGTCTTTTTGTTGAGGCTTTTCGCAAAACTCCATAAAGGGGTTACCTTTCCTTGTTAGCCGCATAAGTTTTTGTACAGTACGCGTGTCCGCCCCCCACGTAGCCAGGTGTTCAGCTTGGACGTAAGGTAGGATTTTAGGGGGCCATCTCTAACTATTGACGCTCAATATTATACCGTGACCTAGGAGAATAGCTTCATGCAAGTTTAATTTAAACAGCGCTTTTCTAATATCTACGGCTAAAAATAGTCGTGTAGAAATGCATAGCGTAGCATATGGCCTTGAACTATATATAAACAGATTATTCAACTGACTCTGGCAGACAGAAATTCGACTGACGAATCATTATTGGAGATAGTAAAGAGGATTTAGATTAAAGTATTCGTTTTTCCGACACTGGAATTAGACCGGTTTCTGGTATATCCTTGAAGTTTTAAGAGTTTAAGCAATTAAACAGCATGTGGGATGGATGATAGGCGAATGGTAAAAGGCTGATTTTAAGTAATTTATTAACAAGAATAAAGTTACTTATATTTAATTAACTTGAATCTTATTCATAAATTTCATTTATCATTTAGTATTCTAAATGATCATTTGAATGTAAATTACATTTTATGTACATAGAAGACCGACCAAACTCCGTTGTGACTTCGGTTACATAGTTAGTAACAAATTGAGAAGTGACAAATTTCAGAAATTGCAAAACTAGCCTAACGAAGACCAAGAGATGCTATTGGTCTTGCCTTTTACATAAATTGAGTTATTCATTTTCAATCAGCACAACGTCATTCGTCACTGAAGTCCTTAGCAATTACAACATTTCCATAGGTAACAGCATATTGTTACAACTGATTAGACATAGGGTTTATAAATTAAATTCTAATTATCTTTGTAAATGATTTTAATTAATTATCAATACTAATCACAGCAACATATTTAAAATAAAATCACTATAGGTAGGTACATAAATATTTAATTATTATTATTTGATTAGGTACAATATAAATCAACGTATTAGGTTTTCAACAGAAATCAGCACAAATCAAATATTAAATTGACGGAGGTTCGACCTGATCAGTTGTCCTTGTGAAAAGAGAGCGATAATGTTTTTTTTTTTTGGGTATGGCATCTCGCAGTTGACCTTGAGACCGTAACTGCTTAACCGGGCTTTCCTGCGGTGACTTTTAGTTTTTAGGCTAAGAACCTCCAGCCAGGGCTTACAAAACTACACTTATACCTATAGCGACTGCGCACTGAGGGCACCCCCTGCGGGCTACGAGCCTCACTGTTGGGGGGGGGCAGCAAGTGGGGACAGGCTGGATCAAACAATTTTCTTATTATTAAATCATGGGGATTTTAACTCTACTTGCTCAGCTTCGGCGCGGGCTGGTACTTCTGCGGGCAAGGGACGGTTGGGGAGCAATAATGAGACGTGCACGCTTATTTATGCACGATTTCCCGTCATGGCGTAGTGAAGTGCGTGGAGGGGCTAGTCAGTGGTGAGAGGGCACGCCGACAGTGTTGCCAGCGCCTGCCAGCAGGCCTGTCTAGATGTAACAATATTATACAGCTGTTTATTCAAAAATAACCGGTATTGTGCACAATTTGACGGTTTCCCTAACTTTATTTAAACAAAATGCAGTAGTAACCAGTTTATTCTGACAGGTCACGACTGAAACGCACGTGTTTTTATCTTAACAAAGATGTGCTAAGTTCCAGTCTACGAAAACATAGGAGACGTAATTATAAAAATAAACAGACCGGTTTTGATGATGCAACCGTCTCCAATATTTACATGTTCTTGTTCTTTGACAAAGCCCGGCCATTTTGTTCACTGGCTTGCTGTATGGTGGATGGGTTATCATTTTCGTCAGCATCAGCAGAATTTTCAATGGTTATCTCATGCATAAGTAATGGGGCTCAAAACAATAGTATCATTTCATTTCAACAGCACAGCGGAACTGTCTTTCCTACTACTTCTTAGGCTATCGGCCTTCGAGTTTCGGAAGGCTCCTTAGGTCTTCTGAAATTCTTATAGGACACGTAACTATCTATTTTCGGAAGAGGTGACTTACGCCTGCGCCAATAACGAAACTATCAGTATGGGAAAGCGGACAGGTGCACTCGGAGTTATGTTATCTTGATTGTTTGTTTGACAACTTCCTTTAGTGAGAGTGTTTGGCTTCCTTAGAGTCTATTGTGTTTGCGACAGCCGACCAGTGAGAAATTTTCGCTACTAGCAAATCATTATTCATTAAAATTACATTATCATCGCCAACTCAGACTTACTATGGCTATTGGCTATAATACTGGTCTGTTAAAACTACCAAAATTCTCTACATATTGTCTTTGACAAAGTTTTAACGTTTACGAATCGAGTCTTTTTTGTTTATCGTTTTGTATCGGGTCTCAAAACAGTACCTTGAGGCACGCCAAGTGTTACCGCTCGGTATTTGTGATTAAGAGCATCCAATTTTTTTTCATTGCTTACAAGATGCACTGATACGTAACTGTGTGAGTGCATATATCCCATTTTAACAAGGGGTAACTTTAATTTAGAGTTAATCAATAAATTGGGTGTATGCAAAGCTTGTCCAGCTTACTATTTTTATTTTTTGAGGATGGGAAATCATCAAATAACTTCTCTCGCTCTGGGTGGAGCAGGAGGGCGCACACTGGTCCCAAATTAAAAAAAAGTGGACATTGATAGTAGACCGCTGATATTTTTTTTTATTGTTGATATAATGATAACAGATAAGGCAAAAAAATATTATTGTCCTACTTCAAATACTTTTCTCTATAAAAAATATTTCTTTTTTTTTTGTATGGGAGTGATTACATTTTACTCAATTTCTCAAAAACCTTAAGCGATGTCGAGATGGCATTCACATATGTTAGAAAACTAATAATTCTGAGTATTTGGCTCGAAGAAACTTATTGCTTATCTCTGCGTACTTTCGAGATAATAGTGACAGAAAATAACAATTTTTTTTTAATGTTAATTGTTCGCTTTTTTTTAATCATAGCCTTACTCATATCGCAATAGGTCCGCTGGCCAGCAAAATGGAGCTTCGACGCGAGTTTGCCGGGATAACAAGATGGCCGCCTCTCATGACGTAACGTAATACGGTCACGAATCGCGCGCGTACACCTCACTCAGTGTACAACTAAATGTGGTTGCGATAAGACGTGTCCTTATTTTTTCTGTGCGCTTGAAGAAATGCTTGTTGTTTGTTTGTTTTGTTATTGTTGTATTTTGAATCTTTGGATTTTAAAATCAAATAATTTTTGTTTGTCTTTCTTTCGTCGAATTTGTTTTCGTAATTTTTTTTGTTAAAATCAAAGTCACTTTGTCTTTGATTCTAATTTGTTTTCAATTTTCCTTAAAATTATAATATGTCCGCATTTGTCACCAACTTAGACTTATACGTTGTTCTTAAATCAGGAGGTGGTTTTAAAAATGTCGAATTTTTATTTAATGCCCTTATTGAACGTATTGGTGTTGAATTGTCTTCCGAAGATTTGAGTAATATTAAATTATTTTGTCGTAATTTTTCAAGTAATATCTCAAAAAGATGGTCTGCTTCCAGTAGAGCTCAAAAGACCTTTCTTAACAAAAATTCAGACTGGTTACAATCCCAAATAGTTTGGCCAAAATGTCAAAATATCGATTTAAGCAGCATTTTTAAAGTTGCCGAGGAAGTAATTCCAAATTTCGAAACGCAAGTGGATACTCATCAATTAAGTTATGGTACAAGTAAAAAACCATTTGTTGATATATCTGATAAACAGAAGAAAAGGCGTTCTCTAACACTTCTAGATCACACAGAGGAGGAATTAGTTTATGATTTATGTGCCAAATTAAAAGAGTCTAAAAAAACAAAATTAGCAGCTATATTAAACGAACTCAGCCAAAACAAGGAAAAATGTGAGATGGTATATGATGTACTATTCGCTAAAAAGACTGACAAACCGTGTTTACCAGATGATAAAACGTTAGCGCTTTACACCTCAACAAATTTGTCAAAATGGCAATATCGAAATTTAAGAACTATTCTTGCTTCAGAGAAAATGTATGGTCTTCCATCCTATCAAAAGCTCCTGGAAGCTAAAAAAACTTGTTATCCTCCAGAGTCAGACATAACTGTAACTGAATCTGATGCTAAGATAAGACTTCAATCGCTTCTAGATTTGACAACTAATAGGATATTAAAAACAATTCAGCACAACTCTGCCGACAAAAAATCGCTAAAACTAATAAGCAAATGGGGTTTTGACGGGTCATCAAAGTAATTATAAACAAAAGTCACACTCCGACACTAAAATTGACGATTCTTCAGTTTTCATGATTAGTTTGGTTCCGCTTCGTTTGGAAGAAGAGAGTGGTACTATCTTGTGGCAAAATCCTGCTCCCTCTTCAACAAACTATTGTCGTCCAATTGGCTTTATATTTGCAAAAGAAACAAATGAATTGATAAAGAAGGAAAGTGCATCCTTAGAGGAAGAAATTCGTAATCTTGTTCCCACAATTGTAGATAATTTTGATATTAAACATGATTTGTACATGACTATGATTGATGGGAAAATTTCTACTGTGATTTCCAATACTTCTTCTGCAGCTGTTTGTAATATTTGCAATACCCCACCTAGCAAAATGAATGACTTGGACTTTGTATCCAAAAGACTCATCAGAGAAGATATGTATAAATATGGTCTGTCTTCGCTTCATATGTGGATAAGATGTATGGAATGTATTTTACACATTTCGTACAACTTAGACTTCAAAAAGTGGGCTGCACGAAAAGAAGATAAATTGTTAAAAGAAATTAAAAAGAATTTGACACAAGAAGAATTCCGGGAAAGAACTGGTTTGTTAATTGACATAGTAAAACAGGGATTTGGTACAACCAATGACGGTAACACGGCAAGAAGGTTTTTTGAAAATTATGAAGTATCTGCTGAAATAACGGGTATCCACCCTGATTTAATCAAGAGATTTGCAGTCATTTTACAAACAATTTCGTCTGGTCAACTTATTAATACCAACTTGTTTAGGGAATATTGTAAAGATACAGCAATGCTATATGTAAACTTATATACATGGTATTACATGCCTTCAAGTGTCCATAAATTGTTGATACACGGTGCTGATATTTGTGAAAATTTCTCCTTTATTCCGATAGGCATGCTTTCCGAAGAAGCTTCCGAAGCGAAGAATAAAGATTTCCGGAATGTTAGAATGGCACATACAAGAAAAATCGGTAGAGTTCAGACTAATTTAGACATTATCCACAGCTTTCTAATTAGCTCAGATCCTTACATCAGCCATATCAAACCAAAGTTTGCTCGTTTACATAAACAGTTGTTTCCAGAGGCTAGTGCTTTGATCTTGAACAATGAATTGCTTTCGTTGGAAAACGAGGAAATAGAGATTTCTCAAGAGAATATAGACCCAAATATTAATCTTTCACCATAATATTTTTTCAGAATCGTTTGTGAACATATTCAACTTTATGTTTGCAGCTTAATATGTCTTCATTTTGATTGTTTTTTAGAACTGATGAAAGTACTCCTTCAGAAAGGTCATAGCTTTTCAGTCATTAGTGAGCCCCCATAACCTCTTTTACAGAGAAGTCTCTTTTTACTTATTTGACATTACACATACATTATAATTATGTGCTAAAGTAAGGCTATGATTAAAAAAAAGCAAAAAATTAACATTAAAAAAAAATGTTATTTTCTGTCACTATTATCTCGAAAGTACGCAGAGATAAGCAATAAGTTTCTTTGAGCCAAATACTCAGAATTATTAGTTTTCTAACATATGTGATTGCCATCTCGACATCGCTTAAAGTTTTTGAGAAATTGAGTAAAATGTAATCGCTCCCATACAAAAAAAAAAGAAATATTTTTTTTACAGAAAAGTATTTGAAGTAGGACAATAATATTTTTTTGCCTTATCTGTTATCATTGTATCAACAATAAAAAAAAATATCAGCGGTCTACTATCAATGTCCACTTTTTTTTAATTTGGGACCAGTGTGGGGCGTGTCAAACTTTTACTGACTAAAATCCACCCGTGTTCCCTCAGTTGCCTGTGTGCCAGGGGCTGCGGTATCTCTTTCGAACAACCCGCACCCCTGGCAGGCATCGGCCCTTCCGGGCCCCATCAGTTGTAACTGCTTAACTACCCTCAATAATTTTATAATATTTAACTTAACTACCCTTATTAATGTCATAATACTAATAATTAGGTGCTAATTACAGTAAATTTTGTCATCAAAATTAAGGTTATTATATAATTTTGGTAATTAGATAATTCCTAATAGGTTACAGTGTTAAAAACGAGTTGTATGTAAGTACAAATTTTAAATTTTAAGAATGTAAGTACAAATTTGAGTGCAACCGTTTTTTATAGGTACATGTCACTGTTATAAAACGCACCAAAAAATGTCAAATAATTTGTAGAACAGCCACCTGTAAGGATATAACAGTTAAGACAGCGATTTTTAAGATATTTGGTTTTATTACTTTGGCGCCAATTTTATTTTTAATAATTTAGTTTACTTAAGAAATGATATTCCTTATATGTAATCATGACTGCTGAAGGCATTAGAAGCTTATCACATAAAAAAAAAGAATTTAAATGCATATGAAACTCGTTTTACAGACCACAGTGCGCCGCAATCGTGACGTGCCCAGTCCAGCTTGCTGTGAGTTCATCTTCCTAACGAAAGTTAGTTCGTTTGTTTGTTACGCTTTCACGCTAAAACGGCTGAACGGATTTAGATGAATTTTAGCAAACAGATCAGACCATGACCTAAATAACACACACTTTTTTTATTTATTTTGTGTTTCACGAACTGTGTCCAAATAAACGGTATTCTTTCTTTTCTTTCTTTCTTTCTGCTTCTCATCCTGAACTGCAGAAGAAGTTGCGGGCAAGAGCTAGTTTGAAATCATTTTAAGAGTATCGTCAGAGTTTTGGATATTAACCAAAATCAGAACATATAAAATGGAAGTCTCACTTCTCCTCTTCGATCAACAATAGTTGCTATTGTTTGTCGAAGATTCTCCACATCAATTAGCCACTACACATTGTAGATGAGCTGGCAAGGCAATGCAATTGGAACCATGCCAAACTTTCAATCAGATTATTTTCTTTGTCGAGTTTAAATCAAAAAGCATTCTCGTTTTTATTCTGCAACTTACAACCTCACATTGCCAAAATGACATACGCCGATAGAAAATTAAGTGCGAAAGCTGAATCTACCGTTAGATTTGTACCCTACCCAATATCATGAATAAAAACTGCGATAACATTTAGAACAATACTATTGAGGTCGCCAACCGCGACTTCTAACTGGGTCACGAGGATTACACTGGCAGCACTCGATAAACGTGGATCAAACAAATTACAAAACAGCGCAACTTTCTTGCGTCTAGTGACAGCCCTGTGCTCAATACATCCAAAATAGAACTGTATTGTTCAAAGATAAGACTGAATTCACCCTGACATTGCAAATTTTTTTAGCCGTCGTGACTGCCAATCCTCTTGTATTTCAAATTGCATTACAGTTCAATTTCTACTTTATGATTAGGACTGCACGTTCTTAAATCGATTGGTTGTGATGTTTCAAGACGGTTAACATTCTTCGTCAAACCAGTTTCAGAATTGTTATCGTTAATGGGAAGTTCATTATCAGGATCGCCCCTGTTATGTAGTCGACCGTAGTTCGCCCCCCCTTTTCTTTATTCTTGTTTGTTTTTTTTTCTGCATCCGTATCGTAAGATTTCCAAACTTCTTCATTCATTTTTCAATATGGCTCATACATGTTTGTAACAGATGTAGTAGATCCTAGTAGTAGCTTCGATTATCAACATTCTTCGCGTTCTACAACCTTGATTATGGACTGTGAATAATTGTTTCTTTTTAAAGGGAAAATTATACTTTTTTTATTAGATACCTACTTATGTTATTAAAACATTGTACCGCTTTAACCTTAGGTGTCATACCTAAGTATTTCTCTTGTAAATACCTATGTTTAGTTTCCGTGTGGTGTCGGACGTAAAAGAATAGCACCATCCAATTTCTTCCCGTGGGTGTCGTAGAAGGCGACTAAGGGACTTACTAGAGAATGGGCAGCAGCGTTCTCTATACATTTGACCACCATACTGCGATCGCCAACCCCCCTGCCAAGCGTGGTGATTATGGCACCCCCCTTTTGGGGGAGGCTTATGTCTAGCAGTGGACGTCTTTCGGCTGATATGATGATGATGATGATGAAGTACCTATTGTTCTGGATGATAATTGCATTTCTAAATAGTACAATAATAAATGATAACTGTACATTAGAAATGATGACAATATTTAGAATTTAAACTAGACATTATAGACTAAAAAAAATGTCTCATGATCCTATATCCATAAAGTCACCACTGCTTTAATTTATATCTAGACGAGAATCTACGTGGTACTCATAACAATAAAAAGACACACAAGGTCGTAAGGACACCCAACTGTCGTTGACTGGCGAAATATTCCGTGCTACTGACGCCATGTGGTCACGATTCCATTATACTACCAGCTGATGTGCCAGCCGGTCGGGCGGTAATAACCGCTGAAGTGCTAATAGTCATTCAATTAGGATGCAACGTATAAAGAACTGATGACGTTTGATTAGTACCGAATGAGACACAAGAAGAGTTTGGCAGTTTTGGTTTTTGACAGTGAAAATTAGGGGAAACGGTCCGGTAGTCCGCAAGGTGTGAGAAGCACAGGTGCAGTTGATGTGGCGACGCTTGGAGGCCTATGTCCAACAGTGGTCGTCTTTCGGCTGGAATGATGTCAATGGTAGCCCAGTGGTAACGGCCTTACAACTTACTAGTTGTAAGTCTTGGGAGCGAACCCAGGCAGGCTTTTTCTTTAGAGTAAATAATTTCATCACCACGGCTCTCAAAACGGGAAAGGACAGCTTGAGGAAACGGGTCCTTCAAAGACATGCGACATCTACCAACCCGCACTGAGCCCGTGTGGTAGTTTACGACCCTCTCGGAACTCTCGGCCTGTGTCCCAGCAGCGAGAACAGTATAGGCTATTTCACTTATACTTTTAAATGACTAACTACATCATATTTAAACAAAAATGTTGCTAACTAGACAAGATTCTAATTTCATGTGCATTTTCCTTTCTCGGGGCAAGAACAGCTCATACAATGTTGCTTGACTACGGTCAGCAAGAATGTAATCTATTAGGTACGCAGTTATGTTCACAGGTATCAGATATGTACGAGAGATATGTGTCTCGTATGTCCTATCCTTTCCTAGGTATCTGTTGCTTTTAGCACTTTCTTTTTAAGGGGGTTTTACGAGCCATCAAAGTGGACAGGCCAGCGAAATTTGTTTGTTTTGCCATTCCTCCGTTTTGTGCGTTTCGGACCACGCACAATAAAGGGCAGTTGGGATGAATTTATCCCAAAAACAAACTTACCAATGGAGTTAAAAAAACATGTTCTTCACCAACTGCAAAGGTAATTTTGCAATCGCTTTTCTTTTTGTGATAAAACTAAAAATTAACGATTTCCGGTATTTTTTCTTTATTTGTGCAGTTAGCTTGTTTCTTGCCACATAATTCTAGGTCAACAGAATATAGAGTAGAGTATCGAATACAGTAGAACTACGTATTTGATATTAATTGCAACTTCTCGACACGTTCCTGAAAAAAGAGTCTTGACAGACAGACGGACAACGAAGTGATCATATAAGTGTTCCGTTTCTCTTTTTGAGGTACGAAACCCTAAAAATGTACAGTCACGAATCTGAATAGCACATCTGACTTCTTTTGTGTGCGCATGTTGAATATTTGTAGAACTAGTAAGAACTGGATTTATCTGGTTCACGTTCGACAGACATGTTATACTTTGTAGGATTTGCAAGATAAGAGTGTTGCTTGTTTCAAGTTTTTAGCTTGAATTCCAGATTTTTTATTATCCTGAAACTGGTTAAAGATATTTTACAAAACAAAATCCTACAATTAACTAAAGAAATACTTATGCGATTCTACAACTAGTTTCACACAAACAGGATTTCAACTATCAACAGAATACAAAAACCAGAGCAATTTTAAGCGAATTAGCGCAAACCAGTGAACATTACGCTATTATTACATATAATTATGGCAATGATACCTAGAGCCATGAATCACGACATTAATGTAACAGCACAAAAATGTGCTGAATCAAAAGAATTATGATTTTACTTTAGAATAAAAACACTTCCACATTAATTTTTACAGCCCCTATAAAGACCCAAACAGAACACATTGGATAAAGGGGCAAAGCCTAAAAATATATTTGGTCTGCACGTTATTGGAGCTGACTTGGCAAAGATTTTATGAACTCACCTCCTAACTCGCATCACATTATGAAAACAGTCAAAAGCAATAAAGAACAAAAAGCTGTAGCGTGCAATATTAAAAACGAATACGTAAAGTAATGAACTGCTACACAGGATAAGTTTTTATTCCAGTGCGCAAACCAGTAACCATGAATTCAGCATATCATTCTAGACCCCTAGCAAAGAAATTTTACGGCGGTTTTACAAAAAAAAATCAGCTGTTTGATAAAAAAGTGCAATACCTACGTGGTCACAGCTGCGTACCGTTAGCAGCTGTAACTGGCCATGGGTCATTTAACAAACATCTCTTTGTCATAGGAGTAACAGACAGTCCGCTGTGTAAGGCCTGCATGGACGAGGACGAGACAGCAGCGCACGTGCTGTTAAACTGCCCGGTGGTCGCCAGTTACAGGGCAAAATACTTCGGTAACCCATGTACCCTACGTGAGATTGTCAGCAACACCAAGGCGTTGCTGGCCTTTCTCGAGGAGCTGGGGTGAAACGAATGAGCGATTCTCCCACCCGTACGCAAAATACGCGCTTTGACGTGGAGTTGCGGACAGCAGCCCGTATTACCTATTACATTTATTAAAATGTATGGAACAGCTGATTTTTTTTTTGTATTACCGACGAAAAATTTCTGCGCTGGGGGTCTAGAATAATGTGCTGAATTCATGGTTACAGTTTGCGCACTGGATAAAAACTTATCCTGTATTTAAGTGGCTAATGATATTGATTAAAAACAATTCATTCCGATTCAGCCCGTCCCTTGCTACCCCCTTCCAGCGACGCCCTAAGCCGAGGTCCACATTCACTATGGGGTACTAACGGGGGCGGGGGTCGTCCCTTAGCATGTAGTCGCTTTAGTTTTAGCCCTGGCTGGAGGCCTCAATTTATTAAGGTAGCCACAGACAAGTCCGTTTAAGCAGCCGACAACCTCATAGGTTGGCCTGGGATATGCCATTTCACAAAAAATATAACAGACAATGTAACGAAATGGTGGTGTACAGAATGGAGGGCAAGAAAGATTTGATTTTCATTCATTGTCCAATCCAGTCAATTCATACAGATTTGTAAGCCTCAGTGGTGGCATGCAAATCAATTCAGCGCAAGCATGGGTGCGTCCAATTCACGCAATTATCGTATCGTAGTGCGCTCACGTGGAAATGATCCGTCATGGTTTTTTAATACACACCTTTGAGTGTTTGTGGTCAAGTAAAGTCATCATAACTTGCTTACAGCTTATTTGTAGTTTTAATAGCAGGATTTTCCGAACACACAAATATACCTACTTAGATAACTATTTAGATTCATAAGAGCATTGATTCTCGTTAATCTGAGACTTGTTTTGTCAAAATTTATTGAATCTTGAAGTTAGAACGAATTCTGCATGTTTTTTTTTATTACTAAATCGGCCTGCTCTTGACCTCGATCACGCCTGATGGAAAGCGATTGATGAGGTCTATGATCGAGCGTGCCCAGAAGATGACTGTTACCTCTTGTTTTGAAGGTAGACAGGCAGGTTAAATGTTAAATAATGTGCACTCTTTTGTCTGCCAGGATTCTCTTCTTTACTATCGATCTTTTGCTTCTTAACAACAGTATCTGTTTCGTGTGTTCCTGGTGCCTCGTGTGATGCCAGATATTCCTATCTTCGGTCATACCTAGAGCGACATCATTACCTCCCAGCTCCCGCGAATGTCTTGTTTAGCCCACGATCTACAAACAAGCATGTGCGTCCTAAATCACCGGCTTTTGAAGTTCGCAACCGTTCGCCAGCGCTCGAGACGTAATGAGCGTATTTTAACGGTGCTTTTATTGTAACAAACAGACCGACTGAACTGTAAACATGTTTGACGCAAGCGAGGTCGCGGTGTAATGCTATTTAATGGGTATTGGTTTCTAGGTACCCTGTATTTTGTACGAGAGAGAGCAGAGAAAAATGACCACATCATCGAGGTATATAAAGGCTAAAAACAGGACATCTGGTGGAACGCCTTTACTGAAACGAGCCATGATTTTTTTTTTTTTCTGGGTGGGAAATCATCAAATAACTTCTCCCGCTCTGGGTGGAGCGGGAGGGCGTGTCAGACTTTTACTGACTAAAACCCACCCGTGTTCCCTCAGTTGCCTGTGTGCCAGGGTATCGGTATCTCTTTCGAACAACCCGCACTTTCGAACAACCCGCACTTTCGAACAACCCGCACAAACGAGCCATGATTAGTAACGAATTATTTTCCTTTTTAACCGACTTCAAAAAAAGGAGGAGGTTCTCAATTCGACTGTATGTTTTTTTTTTATGTTTGTTACCTCATAACTTTCGACTGGGTGAACCGATTTTGATGATTTGAAGTGCATTTTTTTATTTGAAAGCTCGTGCTTCCCGTGTGGTCCCATTTCTATTTCATATAGATCTGATGATGCGTTTCGGAGACAGACAACGGAACTCTTCAAAAAAGAACAGTAAATGAACCGCGATTGCTGCTATAGCATAAATATGCATTGTTTTGACCCCAAGGATGATGAAATTTCGAATTAGTGGGGTAGGTACCATAACTAAAAAGTGAAAAATAAAAACTTTTTCCAAAAAAAAACAAACGGCTTCCGAAAAACACTACAAAGTGAAAAATAACTTTAATTTCGGATGGCGGTTATTTTTTTTTTTAAGTTTTTTAATTAACCAACTTAAGGTTATTAAGCTATGGTCTAAATAAAATATGTTTGTAGGAAGGATAACAAAAATATGACTCCATGGTTTTACGCAAATCATAAAATATGTCGACCAATTTTTCTCGGTTTTCCTGATGGTTCCATGACTAGGAAAAATTGTTTAAAAAGGTAACTTGAACAATGAGACCTCTAGGTAGATAAGACAGTACATGCAGAAGGTACAAATATTTTTATTATGATTTATTTGATTCCACAAAATACCCAATAACTGTTTATTATCCTTGTTCACTGGTTATTCTGTATTTTATTTAATCAATTTAATGTCTGTCCCCGGTTTAACCACAATAAATCTTACATTTTCCCTGATTTTCTGAGTTCAATACACCTTTAGGTAAATTGTTTCACGCATATTCACGTGCTATATGCGTGTTAGTATACATCATCGCTATATAGACGATAGGTGCCTATTTATAGTTATCAAGCCTTGTACCGTTCGTTGTTACCTGCCTATTTTCATACAGTGTAAAGTATGATATTAAAATCATATTTCCAAATTGCATGTAGGTAGGTAGGTATATACTTCCAAAAACGCACGTTTTCAAATTTCTATAGTATTTAAAGGAAATATAATAAATAGTGTTTTAAGGCAGACTAAATAAACATACACAAAAAATGACAGGGAAAAATTTAAAAGTTTGAGGTACATCTAGGTACTAGAGATGGGCCGACTATGTCTTTGGCCGACTAGCCGACTAGTCGGCGGCAAAATGGCCAGACTAGTCGGCCAAGCCATTCATTGCTTTCGGTTGAGTTCCGTTGACATCGGTAATGTTCTTAACTATACTAGGCTCGTAGGTGCCAGTGCGCGGCTCCCGGCGACCAGGCGGAATTGTCGGGACATGTTTTTGTTTACTTTGCATTTATTCTATCATTGTTTACGTGTGAGCCGGTGTTTCTTCCTATCCTAATTTCCTATCCTTTTCTAGATTGCACTGAAAGTAAACAGTAAAACTGATTTTAACAAAAATAATAACAGTAAAGATTTCAATTTCATTTCAATCACCGTCTTTTAAATTTTTAAGAATATCAATACGAGTAAAATAGGCCGACTAGTCGGTACATCACTACTAGGTACCCGTAGTCTTCAGAAATACATAAGTAGGTACCTAAATAAAAAATACCTACTACTATTTTCGCATTAACGCCTTGTACATCACTTCGTTGTCTATTACTCTTGTCTGTCAACTTCCAGACATTAGGTAACCAAATTATTGACCAATTTGTCAATGTATACCTACGTCACTATGTGCGCAAGCCATTACATTATTAATATTATTAGTACATACTTTTTGGAATGCTTTTAAGGAAATATTCCACGAATTTTATTACTTTTAACTATTACTAGCTTTTGCCAGCGGCTTCGCCCGCGGTAACGAATTTACACAAAACCTTAACAAATTTATAATTATACACCTAAACCTTCCTCATTTATCACTCTGTCTATTGGTAAAAACTGCATAAAAATCCGTTCAGTAGTTTTTAACTTTATAGCAAATAGACGAACAGACGCGGCGAGGGACTTTGTTATATGTAGTTATAGTGACGTCATTCATACACCGAAAACGAATTCAATAGCCTATTTAAACTTTATTTATAGACAAAACAATAATAGGATAAAAATGCGATTTTAATCCTATTATTACACTATTCCCGGGTCGGGAAAAGTGGGTTTTTCTATCTGGAATGTCTCAGTAGCAGCCCGGAGACTGGATTTGTGCTTGGTGGATGGCAATAGGCCCGCCCTCTATTAAATGGGACTTAAATATAACTGACGAAAGGTGGGTGTATATAGGTACCTACACCTCTGCCTAACCGTTCGGAGAATACAGGAGTGATGTTATAATTAAATGACTTCCTACCGAACCTTTCAATATTTAACGAATGTTAATTAAGTGGAAAAGTGTTACCAAACATTTATCCTACTATCCTACTTCACTACATAGTATAAAACAAAGTCGCTTTCTCTGTCCCTATATCCCTATGTATGCTTAAATCTTTAAAACTACGCAACGGATTTTGATGCGGGTTTTTTTAATAGATAGAGTGATTCAAGAGGAAGGTTTATATTTATAATACACCGACCTCCACGCGGGCGAAGCCGCTGGCAAAAGCTAATATATTATAAATGTTAATGTTTATGAAATTTAGATGTTTGGATTTTTGTTACTCAATCACGCAGAAACGGCTGAACGGATTTGGATGAAATTTGGCAAACAGGTAGTTTATAACCTGGATTAACACATAGAATACTTTTTATCCCGGCAGTACGTTCCCGTGGGACAATTTTCGACCTCCACGCGGGCGAATCCGCTAGCAAAATTGTTGTGCCCGACAGGGCCCATGTGAACTTTGTAAATAATATTAAGATCTTGTACACACATGAGATATGCAATAAAGATTTGAATTGAATTGAATTTGAATTGAATTGAATTGAAAAGTTAGTAAATAAATAAATAACGACTTTTATTTCAGAACAAAGAATCCATTATATTTATGAGCCAGATTAAATCTTATTTGCATTTATTTTACCAAAACTCTGATTTCAGCAAATGCAATCAACATAATAACTGAATAAAGATAACGTAAGTAAATTCACGATTAACGAAAGATATGACCAATAAAAGATAAGAATGCGTCTCCATGTCTGTCGTACGTCTACATTCAAGATGTAACCGGCTTCCCTGGCCATATGTTTACGTTTAAATATTTAATCAGTTCACACTGAAACGTGCCTCTCTCTAACAGTAATCTGTATGAATTATGTTTTATGATAATGTCGGATTTTACTGCTTAATGTGTGCATTTTTAACGGACTTCAAAAAAGGAGGAGGTTCTCAATTCGTCTGTATGTTTTTTTTTTGTTTATTACCTCAGGTTTTTTTTATTATTTTTTATTTGAAAGCTGGTGCTTCCCGTGTGGTCCCATTTCAATTTCATTTCATCTAGATCTAATTATGCGTTTCGGAGACACAACGGACGAAAATAACAGTAAATCAACCGGGATTGCTGCTATCGCGTAAATATGCATTGTTTTGACCCCAAGGATGAAGAAATTATGAATTAGTGGGGTAGGTACTATAAATAAAAAGTGAAAAATAAACACTTTTACCAAAAAAAAACACCGACTTCCGAAAAAACACTACAAAGTGAAAAATAACTTCAATTTCGGAGGGCGGTGACAAAAAATTAAAATACATATCCAAAGTCACCTACTTTCGAAATTAAAGTTATTTTTCACTTTGTAGTGCTTTTTCGGAAGTCGGTTGGCTTTAGTAAGTATTAGATAATGAAATATTTTAGGAAACTTCACTGAGTATTAGTCTTTTTTTTTGTTTGAAAATGGCGGCCATGACCTGTCATTTTCTTCTAATTCCGAAAAAATGGCGTCAATGGCGATTTATTCATCCCATCATTTGAACTAGATAGCTATAGAAAGAGAAGTAGGAACTAGGCCAAAAGACGTGAAAGAGGGGGATGGAAAACACGAGGTAACAATATTTAGTTTTCCGTCATTTGGTTAATAAAATTAGTTTGTACTCGTATATTTTGTTTTGTCATTACCGTCGCCAGTTTCCACTTTTATTATATTTTTGAAAAATACCAAAATGTTTTAATATTTACCTTCCTAATGTGCCCAAGATATAGGTTGTGCTTAGTTATGGGTTGTATACCTCCATATTTTAATTTGGAATGTTGAAATAACGGATTTTCAATTTACTTTAAACATATCGACGCTTGAAAGGCAATATGTACCAAGCGACATTTTGGCAACTTTACAGTAGGGCAAGTTTTTATTTTTGGAAAAATATACGTTAAAATCACCTATTTGCCATAACTATTTAATTCCAACGATTTTTAAATGCAGTTTAAAGGCTTAATAAACTGGCATTTAAAGATTATGAATTTTCTCAGTATGAAACTCAATATCGCCCAACACGTCGCTTGGTAATTCTTGCCTTTCAAGCGTCGATAATTATCTAATCGAGTAAAAACCAAAATCCTAACTTGTATCCAACTAACAGATCACAACGGAATGTCGTGCATGCTATAAAAAGCTTAGTCGTTTCTGTCGAAATACTGAAGACTTCCTTTATGACTTGAGATTATGCTCGGGCGGCCATGACCGATTACTGAGAGAGTTAATGACGGAAGGTTTATCAACGTAATCTACATCACACTACGATGTGCTGACACGGGTTGATAACTCACATTTTTCTGATAATCGGTTAAAGGCTTCTTCAACCAGGCGCGACGAAACAGCGCGACGCGACATTTGTAGAAGAATTTTCATGAAGTTTTCATAGAAATTGTTCTACGTGAGTTGCGTCGCGTCATGTCCGAAATACAATACAGCGCTCCAAAACGAACACAGGTAGCTGACTTGGCTCAAAAGGCTGCCCAAGACTAGACTAGAGAATCAGTTGGTCTATAAAATTATGGAAGACAAGCTTCTGCCCGCGACTTCATCGGCGTGTAATGTCTTGTTACTCCGACCCACCCTGTCGCATTGCTTCGATTTCGCTTAGCATTCTTTCCTACTTTTTTCATTTTGCCCGCCTCCTAAGAGCCCTAGCGTGATGTTAAATAGCCTATAAAATAGCCTCAACAATTGGGCTATCTAATGCAAAAATATTCCGACTGGTAGTTCTAGAGATTACACCCTACAAACAAACAAATTTTGCCTCTTCATTAAATTAGTGTATATAAAATATTAAAACGCGAAACAACAACTTTGTATCCCTTTTTACGAAAATTACACGGTCAAAGTTTTTATGGAGAAGAAGTGCAGAAAGCTAATACATTTTACCCGACTGCGCCAGAAGGAGGGTTATGTTTTTCGAGTGTATGTATGCATATTTTTAATTAAAGTTCGCTTTTAAGGCAGTCGAGATTTTTGATTTTGTAAATTATTTTTTTATAATAGGTATCTAATGCATTAGAAATACAATATGTAACAAAACCCTGTTGTTCCTTTTAGGGACGTATACACTTACCCACAAGCACAACATTTACGAAGTTATAATTAAAAAAATAAGGATTGGCTAGTCGAGAGTTCAACATCAAATAACTATTAAAATCGACATATTCAAAAAAAATGTTAACAGTATCTGATTTTACAAGTATCCTTATTTCGCACAATAGACTACGAGCTTGGCGGCTTTCTTTGATCTAATCAAAATCAGTTAAACATTACAAATATTCATAATTAAATATTTATTTTAATTATTTTTGTTAAACAGTTTTTATAAATGACTTGCTTTATTACGTATGTATACCGATTCTGAAAACGTGGGTAGAAGGAACAACAGGGTTTTTGTTACATATTGTATATTAAGTTTCAAATGATGAATAATTATCGAATTTAGACAACTGGCCGACCACTAGAAGATATAGAAATTTCAGATCACTAAAAGCGGTAGGTACATCATTAAATTAAATTCGGCAAACTAAATATCCAAACCAAACATTTATTCAATTTGAAGCATGTCGCAGAATCGGTTCAGTTCGTTTGTTTATAGATCCAAATCAGATAAGCGTCAGCTAACAATTGATTTAATTAACGATGTGTATCCAGGTAATCCGTTGATGCGAAACGGTAATAAATAGGATTAGCTCCACCTCCTAGACCGTCCGCAACGTACCTACCTAGTCGGTAACTGGACGCAGTTGGAGTCAGGAATTTTGTTCAATCTTCAAATTCAACTCAAAATCAGCGGTTTATTTTTATTTATTTATTTATTTAAAGACTTTGGAAGACTTACACCTAAATACAATGGTAATAAATAACAGTATGATAATCTGACGGGCCAATTACAGGTCTTCACGTCTAGAGCTTGTCTGGTATAAAAGTACTGCAGAACAAAATATACACATTGCCAAATATTGCCAGAAAACAAAAACAAAAATAAATTTTAAATAACATAAAATTAGCAGATAGACCATCACCTAAACTAAGTAAACACTAATTGTGACAGGTTATTTCCCTTGAGTACCAAGAGGCTAAAAATATAATTAAAGAGAAAAAAAAAAACATAAATTTAAGCAGCTTTCGCCAGCTTAGTTTATTTTTAACTAGCTCTCAAAACGGTGAAGGAAAACATCGTGAGGAAACGAACGAAAAAAATGATCTAGAACCAAAAAATCGAAGACATGTGACATCATCTACCAACCCGCACTGGGCCGGCGTGGTGGATTACGGCCCATTCCCTCTCACCGTGGGTAGGCCTGTATTCCAGCAGTGGGAACATTATAGACTTGATTATTATGCTTATGCATTCGCCAGCGGCGTCGCCCGCTTCATCATATCAGCCGAAAGACGTCCACTGCCGGACATAAGCTGCCCCCAAAAGATTTGCCATAATCGCCACGCATGGCAGGCGGGTTGGCGATCGCAGTATGGTGGTCAAATGCATAGAGAACGCTGCTGCCCATTCTCTAGTAAGTCCCTTAGTCGCCTTCTACGACACCCATGGAAAGAAATGGGAACACCCGCTTGGGGGTCGGAAATTATTCTACGGGAAAGTACCACCGGGCTAAAAAGTATCCCATGCGTTAATCCAGGGTACAAAATATATGTGTGCCATATTTCATCCAAATTCATTCTACCTACTTAGTTTTTGCATGAAAAAAAAAACTTAAAAAAAAACAACAGACTTCCAAAAAACACTACAAAGTGAAAAATAACTTTAATTTCGGAAGTCGGTGACTTTGGATATGTATTTTATTTAATTTTTATCACCGCCTTCCGAAATTAAAGTTATTTTTCACTTTGTAGTGGTTTTTTGGAAGTCGGTTGTATTAAAAAAAAAAATATTTTTCACGTTTTAGTTATAATACCTACCCCACACAATTTGAAATTTCATCATCCTTGGGGTCAAAACAATGCATATTTATGCGATAGCAGAAATCGCGGTTTGTTTGCTGTCATTTTTTGAAGAGTTCCGTTGCCTGTCTCCAAAAAATATCATCGGATCTCTATGAAATTTTTAAGGGACCATTTCGGAATAAACTTCTTTCGAACAAAAAAGTTTTGCAAATCCGTCTATAAATGACGGAGTTATGTCCGAATATACATATATATATTTTTTACCTACTTCTTTTTGAAGTCGGTTAAAAACATCCATCCATAATCACAAACTTTCACATCTATCTTATTATTAGGAAGTAATCCAAGCTTGTCACAGACGTGTGTCTTGTTACTGATGTTACTGGGAGTGAAAAAAAATATCGGGAATTACATAATTTGTGAGTCGCAACTTTTGTCCAATTTTGTTACAAGACTTCTTTCTACTCCTGTTTAATACAATCTGCAATCATTCGATCAACAATCTGTCTGTTTATGTGTTAAGTGTGATTGAAGAAATGATTTTTTTTAATTGTTGGTGAGCAGGAGATCCATTTTCAGCAAGATCACTAACAAATTAAGGATAATAAAATTGTTGGAATTAAAGTAGTGGGCACTTTTTGGGTGATGAAAACAAAATCAAAATCGATTCATCCGTTCGGAAGCTACGATGCCACAGACAGCCACACACACACACACACATACACATATACACACACACACAGAGACACCTCGAACTTATAACACCCCGTCGTTTTTGCGTCGCGGGTTAAAAAATCCCAACCTAATTAAAGTACGAACACATGCACCTACTGTTATATGGCATGTGAATGCAGGTTTTACCTACACTCATTATGGAAACCTGCTGGCGGAAAGTCCGACCGTAATAATAATCTTGACATTAATTTTATTGTACAAAAATTGAAACCTAAAATGTTCTTAGTATAGTTTTAGTACAAATAGTTTTAGTGTTAAAAGTTTTGTGAAGTACCAAACAAATGGGGTTTTAAACAGTAGGTCCTACATCAACAAAAAATCATCATACTCTTGCGTCGGTCAGCCTACCGGCTAGACTATTAAAGGTAGATTGGTATTGGTAATTTGGTATCCATGATACCGTGTCAAATGTTTAATGTAATCATGTCTACGTCGCGAGCCACGCGACGCAAACGTCTGACTGTCGTCAGACAGCACCGGCCGCCGGGGCTGGCCCGCCGGCACGCATGCGCGGTAATCACTGATCAAAAATCCATTCCCTCCACCCATTCATTCCTCTCACTGTTAGGTAACCACGCTTCCCGTCGCCCTCTCCAACCAACATGCACTCACTGACGGCGTGTGTATGCCCCAGACACTCCCAAATTTACATTAGTTAGAAAAAGAACTGAGAAAACCACGCCGCCTAAATCTAAATACACACTCATCAATCACTAACATGTAACTCAGACGCAAGGACGCCAACCGAAGTTAATTTAGAGCTGAACGGTTACCGGCGAGTAAACATTGCTATGCAGATCTTACGTAAGCTAACAGCTGCGGGGTAGCGATCTACTCACCATATCATTGTTCTCGACCAGCCAGTTCACCGAGCATATTTGGTACACGAAATACGCCCGCACAAGTTCGCTCGTCTTCTTACTTTTGAACGCATCTTTGGGACTGTTGAAGTTGAGGTCGAGATCGTCCCGCGAGGGAGGCGAGGAGGACAGCGCACGTATATTCCGGGGCGCGTTCACCGCTAGCCGTTTGAGCAGAGCCATGTTCGGAGCTCCGCGAAATACAACACGTACACAACACGCGCCCGTCGTCCGCGACTGACAACTGACAACTGACACTTCACACTGACGTCCGCTCGATACCGAGCTGCCGGCGCGCGCAGCCGATCCAATTTTAAATCCGTCGGAGCATCGTGGAGGTGTGTCTTGATCGTACGCAGTGATTGGTTGCTTAGGCGGCAGCATGCGAACCTGCCGTGACGCGAGACATTATAAACAGCATTGTGCGGTAACCTCAAGGACCGGAACTCAAGGGCAGTTCAGCCGGCAGCGCAAAAAACAGATAGCCAAGTACTTTTATGCAACATCGCCAACTTCACTAACAATCTTTGCAAAACTGCTCCACAATCTATCTTTTACACAATGAAGGGGACCCTTCACAATTTCCTTGATCATATTCCATCGCGTGCAAAATTTTGTTGTAACCTATAAAAATGAAAATGAGGGGTTTAACCAGTTAGGGCGAGGGAAGTTACGTAAAGCGCTAGCCAGGGTTCAAGAACCTGGGGCGACCTGCCGGCGCGGCGGCTCGCAGCAGTCGTACTTGAGTTATTTAACTGGCTAACTTTACAATGCCTGGTACTAGTTTGAAGGCAGTTCTAACTAACTAGGTAGCTAGCCAGAAATAATAGTAAGGCAACATTTCCACTTCAAAACTTTATTACTTCATTTAATATGAGAGACATTTCGTTAGTTAAAAAACAGTATTTACATATAAAAACTATCAATTGAATGGCGTTTGGTATACAATCTGCAAAAAAAAAGATGAGGTCATTTAAATTCGTTATCATCAGTTGCCGTAATAAAATAATTCATCGAATCAATGCAGGATCACTCAGTATCATCAACATATGGCATAGTAATAGCAACAAGCAACGCACCTGCAATGCTTCTGGTAATGCAGAGGTCAATCGGCGGCGTTTTGGCTACTTTCCTTTCTTGATGAGCTACAAGATTACTGACAAATGCTTGCACTGACTGGACTGGCCCACTCAAATCTGTGTGGTCCTCAAAATACCATTTCAGGCACTACACATTGTCTTCACATGATCTGACCAAGATTATGTCTGGACTTTAAAAGAAACTTTGATTCTTTGAGTTTGATTCGCCATTTCTTCTCAGAGATAGTCAGATACGAAATGTGGACTCCAACCAGCTTATTTTTTTTTTTTTTATAATATGACGTGTAAAAGTGATTCCGATATCAGAATAAACCATTTCATTTCCTTTAGGTAAGCCGGTGTTAAGGAATGTCGCAAGACCAGAAATTCATCGTTTTCCAAATTAAAGGTTCACATCCAGTCTATGGTGATTCGGCTGAACTTGATGATAATGGCGATGAAAGCCATCGGTCACAGCTATTGGGGCTGTAGTCAGATTTTTCAGGGATCCTTACAGCAGCATTAACTGTCTTCTGCATGATGACCAGACACAAACGCTGTGGTTTTTGGACCCGAAAGAAACTCTGTAAGATATCATAATATTAAGCCTGTAATCTTCTCAGTCTTGGGCAGAGGTAGACATGGTGTGCTCCTATCTCACCAAATACGGTATTTGTAGCCAATAGCTAACATCCGGCCACAAATCCAACATCTAGTGCTTCCTAGTTCCTAATGGGAAAAAATGGGTCCCGACTGCTACAATTTATCTGCTTATAAGCATCGCCTTAGCAACTGGCGATTCTTAAGTTAAGTGCAATCGGGTACAACGACTTTCTTGTTTTAGGGCTTTTCCATGAATACTCAGAAAAGCAGTCGGGTTTTTTAGTTTTTTAAATTACCATCTTTTTTTTACGATATCACTTTCACAGTAATTACGTATCTAACGACATCTCGCAAACTAAAATCCATCGAGCCGTTCAGGCCGCAGAGCGTGCCAAACATTTGAATTTGGCGCCAAAAATCCGCCATTTTGTTTTTTTTATTTTGATATACCCAGTGTCACTCTCATATTAAATACGAATCTAACGACACCTTTCAAGCTAAAATCCATCGAGCCGTTCAGGCTGCAGAGCGTGCCAAACAATTATACATACATACATACATACTCTCGAATAACATAACCCTCCTTCTGGCGCAGTCGGGTAAAAATATAATAACACTACCCAACCTAGGGTCGAACCCCAGCCAAGTACACTGCAAAGGTATCATTGCATCAATACTGTACAGTTTAGAACTATAAAAACCTCCGACTGACAATGTCGTTGTTTAGATAACTTGGCTTAAGAAAGAAGGCCACTTTTTATACAGCAAACCGACAAAAACTTAAATTGTTATAGTAGTTATAGACCGTAATTTCTGAATGAAACTGACTCCAGTAAAATAGGTGCCTCCATGAGTGGTGAAACTTTTGGCTGTCAGTCCCGCTGCCATCTAACTGACTAGCTTCACTTTTGCCATGGCATTAGCAACTCTAACACATCGAGCCGATACGAGATAGAAGGGAGTACCCTAAAGTATCTCTACTCTATACTCCATTTGAAATAAGATTAGACATTTAAAAGAAACTGTTACAGTCCGCTTAACCGATTTTGGCTTGTATTCAGAAGGCATAGGTATGGCATTGAAAGCAAAAAGTGGTTACACAACTGCGCAACTGCTACATTACGCAATAGAAGTCAAAAAAATCAATTGAACGGACCGTTAAAAGGTTTATTTAAATCTCTAATCTTATTCCAAACGGAGTATAGGTAACTACAATATATCCCCATTTCTACAGGCATCCCTCTAAGGAGATACTTTGATTTTGTATAGTCCTTTCAGCTATCCGCGGCTGAACGGATGCGTACGCTTCTCATACAAAATCGTTGTTTTCTATGGACAAAAGTTAAACAGAGCTGAATAAGTGTGAGTAGTCCCTTAACCATAAGCATACGTATAATCAGCCTATCATGTGCTCACTGCTGGGACACAAGCCCCTCTCCGCGAGGGAACGGGCTGTATTATAAAGCGCGGACCCAGCGCGAGTTGGTAGATGTCACATGTCTTCGACTTTTTCCGGCCTAGAAAATGCCGGTTTCCAGCTCCTAAGGGCAGAATTAAATTACGGGAGACCCTTGAAGAGGTCTAACGTTTTGGGATATCATCATCACCATAATTTCAGCCCGTAACTACGCAATGCCGAGTATAGGCAAGTGGAGGGCTCCCATACCGAGACGTTTCACGGAAAACTTGTTGAAGTGGTCTTCACATTACGCTCATCTTCGAGTCATGCCAAATGTCTTTGACGTTTGAATATTTTTGGATTTTGGATTCATCATACTCATCAGCCCCTTTTCTATTTTTTCGAAGATCTTCATCTGAAAAATGTTGAAAGTTTTAAGTTATTGAAAATGACTAACGTTACGGGGAGTCGGAAGCCCGAAAGTCTGACAGCCTATCTTACCAAGGGTTACCGTATTACCCAGTAATTGGTTTGTGGAGGTCCGATAGACAGTCATCATTTCAGCCGAAAGGCCTACGTTCACTGCTGGACACAGGCCCAGGCGCGGATCCAGCCCTCAAAAAAGGTTGTCACAGCCACCCGAGAAACGGCCAAGTACGATTCGGACACGAAGAGTTTCGTACCACACGGCAAAAAACGCCGAAAATAAACACGTTTCATGTAAAGAGTCCCCTTTCATTTTTCACTTTGTTTTTATTATTTGTTGTAATATCACCCTATTGGTCTCATTAGACCACGAAAGTGTGACGTCACAAGTCTATTAGGGTTGCGGGCATGCCCATCGTGCCCACAACGGTGGATCCGCGCCTGCAAAGGCCTCCCCCAAAATGGCGGGTTTTGCGATGCGCAGTCGCTCCATATAAAATACTCGTATTCAGCTGCATCCGGTCAGACTTGAAGCTGACCCCAGCATAGTTGAAAACAGCTAGGCAGATGACTAGTCGTTAGCCAGATTCTGAAGAATTATCCAGGAATAACGTCAACGTTATCTTCAAAGCTCTTACAAACGCTGACTGATTCGACTTAGGCCCCTTAAAAAATGATGAGGTACATAAGGTAAGTACATAAGTCAATCTAAAGTTAAAAGTCAAAGTTTGTGACCGTCCGGTCACACTTCTCACTTCTCATTCAATCAGCGTAATAGCAATATTTTACCCTGTAAAAACATAAATAGAATTACCTAATATATTTTAAACTTTGTACGGTTCATTTGAATTTTATAAAATACTAGCTGACCCAGCAAACGTTGTTTTGCCTTATAAATTATTTAGGGGTGGACTACCCCTAACATTTAGGAGGATAAAAAATAGATGTTGGCCGATTCTCATAGATACCGGATAAGCACAAAAAATTTCATCAAAATCGGTCAAGCCGTTTCGGAGGAGTATGGCAACGAAAACTGTGACACGAGAATTTTATATATTAGATTTGCCAGCGGCTTCGCATGCGTGGAGGTCGGTGTATTATACATATAAACCTTCCTCTTGAATCACTCTATCTATTAAAAAACCCGCATCAAAATCCGTTGCGTAATTTTAAAGATTTAAGCATACATAGGGATATAGGGACAGAGAAAGCGACTTTGTTTTATACTATGTAGTGATGGTTATTATAGAGAAAAGGAACTTACCATTTCTCTTATAAAAACAAAATATCAATCAGACATAATAAATAATAAATAGGAATGATTGTATGGTTAAGAGAATATTGTAGCATTGGCATCGCATCGGTGACTCAAAAAATCACTGGATGGAAAGGGAAAATATCGAACAGTCCTTATATAAATAGACCTTGCCATTATATGACATGCAAGTGACATTCAACCTTAGGGTGGTCTGCCAGAGGTGCGGGTTGTTCGAAAGAGATACTGTCGCCCCTGGCACACAGGTAACTGAGGGAACACGGGTGGGTTTTAGTCAGTAAAAGTCTGACACGCCCTCCTGCTCCACCCAGAGTGGGAGAAGTTATTTGATGATTTCCCAACCAAAAAAAAAAATGGTGATTGTTGGTCTACCTACTTATACCTGACGCAGATCTGTTATTTTTTTGTCATATTCGGAGGGAATATGAAAAAAAAAACAGATCTGCGTCTGCGGTAGAGCAACTTCCTGTCATTGAGGATAAAATGTTTTTAATTATTTACCTGCATACCTATAGGACTCTAGCTAAATTAAGAATTGATCGAAATATCTGTGACCTATGGTTCGTTATTGCAACATATACATCACGCCTGTTTTCCCCGATGGGTTCAGCAGAGGTGTTATTGCAAGTCTGGTGTCTGGTATGCTTTAATATTGTCAGTTAACGTGGCCACCAATTATATATGGTGGCTATAATACGAGCATTTCTCGACTGCTACGTTGGCCATGATTGCAAAAAAAATATTGTACAATTTTTTTTTATCCATTAGCTATTTGCATTTTTACAAAAGTATTAAAAGCGTTTGGTAAGAATGTAGTTCTACCCACATTTTTCTGTTGAAATACCTAGCCTTCTTAATTATTGTGAAAATCATTTAGGTATTGAGATGAAACGTATCTGGATGGACCAAAAGTGTTGCCAACAACAGAATGAATTGGTTCAACTTCTGGAAATATGCAGTTTACCTAGATCCAGAAGTTATAGGTAAACTGACCAACCCTGACTGGCTGGTAACTGACTGACCTGGTGGCTAGATCCAGAAAATACAGGAATAAAACCTGTAACTTCTGGATCTAGGTAAAAGTACTGCATTATCCTTAAGGACGTCAGACAGTCAATGTTATCACTTGGAAAAAGTTGTCATTAACTAGTTAGAATTATGTGTAATCGAAAAACTAACATACGATCCAATGATCTCACCATTAGCAACTCTTGACATCATTTTAGCCTACAATTCATAATTTTCCTTCCATAACTCATGAAGGTTCTAACATTAAATAAAAACAATGACGCAGATCCGAATTGCGTATTCCAATATTGTTGAAAAATAACGTCACTGTTTCCTTGAAGAGGAAAACAGAAATGTAAGTAGGTACAGTCAGCAATAAAGATAAGCAAATATGCAGCTAGCAAATTTTCAGCTGATTAGTCAAATCTTGGACAGAAACCATTTGAATGTGCTGTTTTAAAAAAAACTTGATACCTGATAGAAAATGATCATTTTTTACCTGCATAACAAACTCTATTGCTGACCATACTTACAAAACTGCATACGGGTACCACGTGATGCTAATTAACACTTAGAACATCCTACGAGTAGGTACTTAATCATCCTCATCGAAATTCATGCCCTTAATAACTTTCACAAAGATGGGATAATTAATATAGTGAAAAACGCACTAACGTCTAACTGCAGTTACTTGAGAGCAAAGGCGAAGGCATCCGACTTTCGATCGATAGGTCGCGAGTTCAACTGCCCGTCCGTTGCCAAGGGAACCTATGTAATGCTGTTGCAGACATGTACCTACATAATAATACTTATAGCTAATGCAGACATCCCTTTTCGAAAGTTCAATCACCCTTAATCAGATACCAGTGACGCAGGTTTTGAAGATTCTTAACTAGGCGTTAGAATATACAAGGTGTAACAAATTGAAAACATCTTTTCTTATTTAAAACTTCCGGCGTTCCTGTATGATCATTTGGATCATACTAGGCTTTTAAAAGACTTGCTTTGAATGCAGAATGAGATTAAGAAAGTCAAGGAGCAGTATATTACATTACAATTGGATTTTATTATGGGGCCTCTCATCATTATCATCAACTTTTACTGTAGGACTAACATTGAAATTACAAAAAAAAGACGGAGAGAGATAGTCCCATAATACTTCTTCAGCGTGACGATTTCTGCCAGTCAACTCCTACCTCCTACTGCAAACCGCGTTAAGGAACTTCTGCCCAAAAACACAACAGCTACATTTTTTTATGGTTCTGCGTGATTTCGTGCTGGTGCCGAAGATTTCAATCAAAATCAAAATCAAAAGTCATTTATTCAAACTAGGCTGAGAGTCAGCACTTTCTGAACGTCAAAATTACATAAGACAGTCCCCCAAAACGCCCGCCCTTCACCACTTCCTAGTGCTTTAGCTAGGAAGAAGTGGCGCAACAAACTCCCCAGCAGCACAGCTGTCTGTTATGTTAGAAGAACTTGATTCTATACAATAATAGCATATAATTAACATTCAACAATAAATGAACATTTAATTGATAAAATTTAAAAAAAAATGGTTTATACAGTCAAGTTAAATAAACAATGATATGAAGTAATTCATATGACCTGTCAGTAGTTAAGCTAATTCAGGTGAAAGAACACAAACGTTGTCTTGAGTTAACCACAGCGACCAACAATTCTTATCGTTTAAGTAGTCGTTGATAGAATAGTATGCCTTCGAACAAAGATTTGATTTTACTTTCGCTTTAAACGCATTAAAATAGCAAAGAAGCTCTTGGGATGCTTGAGGGAAGCTTGTTATAAAAGGCTATACCAAGCCCAGCAAATGAGTTATGAACAATGATTTCTATTAGACCTTGTAGACAAGTGAAACAAGTAACCTTTGGTCAAAAGCAATTTTTCTAAACTATAAATCTTTTGCCAGACATTTCATCATTTAAGCTGTCATTCAATTATAAATTTTATATTGCCTACTTGTATATAGTATAAGATTTTTCAAGAATACTGAAAACAACGATTAGAATACTGAACTATGACAAAGCACCTTAAGGGGAACCTAGTCGCGGGCTCGAACTCGCTGATGGGCCTAGCTAAAAAAGCACGCTGGCTAACCAGGCATCATGTCCGACAGAGGTAGTATCAGTGATGACCAGTTAGAAGCTAGTCTACACGCACAACATTATTGAGTGAGATGCAGGATCATTTATAGTACAACAGCCACGTAAAAATTAAGAATAGTCCTTCGGAAGATCGGGTTTTATGAAAAAACCACTGCATATATCAATGACCAATATAGTTAAGTGAACTTTTAGATAACTGAGCTTTGTCGGTACCGACTTGCTTTTTCAGATTTTACACTTTTATTACTAAAACAAGCCCAAAGTTAGGTTAAATTGGCAAGAAAAACGAATCTTTGTTGGCTCCTATCTTTTTAATGGTTTTTATTTTATTTTAGTATTCTGTTTTCGTACAGACAATATTAATAATGAGACAAAACCATACCATTTAATTTTTGATGTACAATGTCGAACAGTGGAGTAATACAGTCCCGAAATTTGTATGGAAAAAATGTGGACTAGATTCACCTTAAGGAAAACTCGTACCTGTAGGTACGAGTTTTCCCTACACCTACACATAACGCAACAGCCTAATATTGTAATTAATTGGTCAATATGCTCACGTCTAACCTTCGAGGTCTAACCACAGCCTTATCTAGAGCCGCGTAATACCAAACACTCATATAATTTACCCACTGAAAATAATAATATCATCACAGGGAAATTAACAATGAAAAACAATCATTTTCGTTAACATTACAGTTAAATGGAAAATCCGAACGAAAATAACTGTAGCGATTTAAATTGTGATGATTTCCTTAAAACTACCGTTGTATCAGAAATCAGGACAATGACTCGTTATTGAAATGTGCGTAAGGGAAATATTTTTCTGTGTTGCAGTGTTCAGTGGTTTTAGTAACAAATTAACTTGTTCATATTATTTTATACTATGTAGTGTGACTGTGTGTGTGTGTAAGTAGCGTGACTGTATGTGTGTATGTATTTATAGACATGTTAAGACACTAAACACACCTCATCAGACCATTTTGCCTGCATGCGCACATTTGATTATAAGCGTAGAACCAGATACGAAGCGCCCCTCAGCGAGTCTGGCAACTGAACGCATTCGGGCGTAACGTTTATTTTGACAGGTTTAGTTGACAATCACACGAACATAATAAAATCTCGGTGGGATTTTTCCGCGCACTGGTCCTTCAACGCACCGGTTATCGCCGAGAGTTGAAAATCGAACAGTTTTTTCGACGCGCTGAGACTCACTCGCGCTGCTGAAAATCCAGTGCGCGAAAAAATCCTGCCGCGATTTTATTACGTCCGTGTGAATGTCGACTAACGATCACACACAACGTTTACGGTTGAGCTGCACCCTAATTGCGTAACTCACGATTAATCATAATCTGTTTCGTTTTGAAACAGATTGTTAAACCATTGCTTCATATGTTCGAAAAATGTGTCTGCTCAACAACGTTAATAACGCAATGAATATTGTTGAACTGTCAAAATGAAACCGATTATGATTAATCGTGTGTTACGCAATTAGGGTGCTGTTCTAGGGCCAAGATTAGCCACAGATAATTATAGCTTCAATTATTTCAGGAAAAAATATTTATGGATGTAGGATACGATAATAAAAATAAATTTACTAAATAAAACAATAAAATAATGTATACATAGATATTTTTATTTGAAAAATATTTCGTGTAGCTAACAAACTAATCACAATATGGCATTCTACATACGAATTAATGTATTTATACAAAACGCTCTTACTGCAAATAATATACATCGGCCCTCGCCGTAAATGCCCGCACATATCCGCACTCATTCTAACAATTGCAAGCCAGGAGTATATGTACAACTGCGAACTTCTGCGATCGACCACTTTTCACCCTTTTACCCTTAGTAATAAGATTGAAAAATGGTCGTCCGCCTACGTGCATCGACAATTTAGAATTTGATGCATTACTTCTCGATCACAATCCAATTCTTTATTTACATTACCACCGCTTGAAGAAGGGTATAGCACTCAAAATGACGATATTATTAAAAGGGTACTTTCTTTTGAAAACCGGTAAAAGTACAGTGTATAAAGAACTCGTTTCGTGTCGGCTGTTTGAAACCGGAATAATTCATTCGGGACTTCTGTCAAACCGGTTGACGTTTTGCACACGTGTTCCCGCAGGAATGCACTTTGTCTGTGGCCTGTCGTACGAAATATCAACTTACAAAATTACTTTTAAACATCCAAGTGTACCTATTTGGCACAAGTAGACAACGTGAAAATTTTTGTTTGTTTTAAATACACTTATCCAAATAAAAGTGGACTGGTCATTTTGTGCTGAAGGACCGATAGGCAAAGCGAGAATAATCGGATTCGCAAATTATGACAATATCTAGAAACCGCCATGAACTAAGTATCCACTAAAACCATGGCATATTTTTGATGTCTCATGAATTCAAGGTTGTATAAGACAGCACAAATGCTTGAATAAATTAGCTAAACATTATTCAGACTTTTATTTTATAGTAGGTATAGTACAGAGATATAAAGTTGAAACCTTAGAAGGTTTAAATAAATACAGATGAACGTTTTACTAATTCTCTTTAGAGAATTCTTTCTTTACAGGTTCCCGCTTAGTTCAGGGGTTAGGTTCAATGCTCTGTGCGCCTTATTATAATCACCACAAATATGTTGAAAAACTTGTCATGTACCATAACTTGTAATAGTGAGAAATAAACTATTTTTAATTATTTATTTTTTGAAAACTTAACCTGCCTACCTAACTATTCACAAGCATTAGACAGGCTATGGTATCGAAAACGAAACATTTAGATAACCTGATCTGCCTTGCCCCCGACAGCAAACAGCGGCCGGAAGAATAGCGGTCGTCTATTTGATTTAAACTGATGAAATTTTCAGGTTTTGAATTTGTGAACAGCGTTTATAGGACTCGGACGATAACATTGATTGATATTCGATTCAGTACGCAAGCTTATCGTTTTGTGAATAGTTATGCTAAACATAGTTGGTTTACACATCCATTTACTTTTAGAACAGACTATAGACTTTCGGTCCTAGAGAACTCTATTGATGTTTTTTTAAACAAAGCTTTCAATTAGAAACGTGGACACTGACAGTTGGGCTGGTCCACAAATTTAAGGTCGTTCAGCGCGCTATGCTCGGAGTTTCTTTGAAGGATAAAATCAGGAATTAAATTATCCGGAAAAGTACCGGAGTTACCGATATAGCTTATAGAGCGAGCAAGCTGAAGTGGCAGTGAGCTGGCCATGTCTGTCGAAGGACCGATGGACGGTGGAGCAGACGAGTCCTGGAGTGGAGACCGCGTATCGGCAAGCGTAGTGTGGGACGCCACCCAGCTAAATGGACCAACGACCTTAAAAAGGTGGCTGGGACAGACTGGACGCGGAAAGCGGAGGATAGAGTGTTGTGGCGCTGCCTGGGAGAGGCCTATGTCCAGCAGTGGACTGCGATAGGCTGAGTTGATTGACTTTAAAATAATTAATAAAAATATATGGGTATTTTGTCTCAAACATTTGCACCGTACGATACCGTGGTCTTCCAAGTCCCATACCCTTCTTCAAACTACAGCCCCATCCCCTTAACACCGAAACATCCCATAAGAGTTATGAACTACAACGTTCTAAACTCATTGGCTTTCCGTTTTAACTTAAAAAGGGAGTTAAGGCTTCTTCAAACAGGCGCGACGCGACACTTGTAGAACAATTTCCATGAAGTTTCCGTAGAAATTGTTCTACGAGTGTCGCGACGCGACCGTCGCGTCGCGCTAGTCTGCACGAGCCTTTAAACATTCAAATATAAGCAGAACAGTTTCGATTCAATCTAGGAACTTTACTATAAAGGTTTATTGCCAATTGTATTAGTTTTTTTTCCATACATTTAGTATGTCTTTACAAATCAAATCTATTCTGCATACATAGGTTCCGGCTGCCGGTGATCCAAAATAATTTACACGTGTCATGTTTTTGATTCACATTTTCCTCATCTTAAATAATATAAAATATTAAAATATTTTGTCCACAACTGGCGAAGGTGTAGCACTGTGCATGTACGGGACTTATTTGATTTTCTTAAAATATAAAATGGTTAAATGCTATTTCGATTAAGTTTTGGAATTTGAATCACTCAAAGATACACTAAATAACGAAAATCTTGAAAAGTCACTTTGCCATAGTATTTCATTTTTTAATGGCGATTTATTTTTAACATGTGTCAAAAGGTGCCAATTGTAAACAAAATGCATTACATAGGGTGGCAGGGACATCGGCGAGCCACCTGTTACGATGGATTCAGTACTTAAAAAAAAACAGTGGCACTCCTACAGAAGTGAAAACTTGAACAATTACGTGTGTATTTTTTTAATCGTCAATACAGAATTTCACATTTTTTCTTTTTTTTCTTAACTAACCAATTTTGGTCTTAACTTCTAAACAGGTTTTCCGATTTTCATCATTCCAATTGGAATATTAGTTCTGGACTTAAACCTATCCTTTGAGACTTAAATTATTGAAATACCTCTACAAAAAAACAGAGGTGTCGGTAACGGTGTCGCGAGTTCAATTGTTTTTTCCCATCTCAAAAAATGCCTAACGCTCCTAAACAAGTTTTCACTTCAAAAATTGCTCTCCCATTCATTTTGACCGCGTAGATCACCGCGCACTTTTCTAAGAAACAGCTGTTTTTTTTTTTTAAATAACCGACCAAAAATATCTACGCTAGGGGGTCTAGACTCAAATGCTGAATTCATGGACACAGTTTGCGCGTCGATGTACCTGCCACCCTGTATTCTTTCCACCACATTATATTCGGTATAAGTCTATATAAATTGAGTAAATAAGAAAAAATCTATATGCCTCATGTATTGGCAAGGAAAATATTAGTTATAAATAAAAAATATATTGTGTGCCGGCGAAAAGTACTCTTATACTAAATACAATAATATACTTTAATATATAGGTGACTAATATAACTTGGCCGCGCTAAGTAGGGTCAAATTTTATTACTTGGCGAAATCGAACAAACCTGGCGAGTTTCGATAATTATGCAGGATAAAGCAAAAAAAAAATGTGCTTTTGAGTTCATTCCCACTTTATTTTTTTTAATCTTCACTAGCTGGCTCGATTTTCAATGAGCCTTTCAAAAATCCAATACAACAAAAAAAAAACATTCAGCTTTAAAAAAAATAATAGATGCATTCATGTTTTTTTTTTTCATTAAAACCCAATTACGATTTTTTTTTAATACACAACAAAAAGCCAAATCGGTCCAGCCGTTCTCAAGTGAACCGAATACAAAAGAACAGGATTCCTGTTTAATTTATACAGCGTGACTTGTAATTTGACGTAGGACACATTTTCAACAATAAAGCCTAGGTGAAAATTCATGGAATTCAAGAAAACCCAATTTTTCCCAGAATTCAGCGCTTCTTTCGACTCTCTAATTGAAGGGCATTAATTGTTAAATGATAAATAATTTTATTTCTGTAAGTAGTTTTGTAAAAACATTTGTACACGTCAATTATATTTTTTAAACTATATGAGGACGGCTTTACCTATCGGACTACTCTGAGATGACAGGCCGAAACAAACTCAGAGGTCTTAGTCTCATTTAAATTCCAGACTTAATTTTGGTTAGATCATTTGACAGCCATGTAAATTTGTGTCTGAAATGCTCTTTTGAGGAAAGCACCACACAGATTGAGTGGACATGTTCAGTCTCTCAACTCTTAATTCAAACAAGCATCGAAATGTATGTTAAAGTATTAGGTGCCCAATGGAATAGCAATGAAGGCCATTCAATTTGAGAGTTTTGAGAAAAGGGACATAATGTAGTGCCGAATTCTGAGAAATTTACAATACTTAATACTTGAAAAATATTTTTTCTCATATTAAACGATTTTTTGTTGCATCAATTGTTGCAAATGGGTCACACTATCAGGTCCTGCAACGAATACGTCAAATAACAAGTCATCCTGTATAAACAGTTCTTGCGTCACACCGTACACTTGTATTTTCTTGACATTATGACTGTAATTTCACCATTTTTGTTGTTTTATCATCATTTGACATCGATACCTGTCCTGTCTGTGAAGTTTCGTCAAATATTTTAATATGTATCTGTATATGAGTGTCACCAAACTGAACTACGCGAAATTGTGTTGAACCGATTTTATTATTGCTACACTGGAATAGCTGCTTAAGTGTCTTATATCTCCTTTAATAAGGCCATTTCTTAAAGCTTGTTAAAACCGTTTCCGCTTAGGTCAGTTTGGGGACGCCCTATTTTTATTTACTTCTGATATTTTAAAGCATAGTTCGAAATATACCTTTTAAATGCAATTAATTTTCCATAAACTAAAAATAATAAAGTTTAAAAGGTACTAACTTACAGCGCAATATTATTTAGGCAGTCTTTCAAAAACGCGGAAGTCAAAATTTTCTTTAATTATAATAAAGCCTAATTAACGAGGCCACTAATTATATGTTCTATGGTAAAAGAAAAACATCTAAATATATCTTACAAATACAAATATCTATTACATCTTAAAGTAATAATAAAACTTAAATCTATTCTATGTCTAATATGTACAACTCATACAGTTTTAATGATATTGTGATAATTGTCGCACTTTATCATTCATTAAAAATCACTTTCCGATTTTTTTTATAAGCATTGTTTATTGTTTTAATAAAAATACTATTTAACCTTTTTGAACGCCCGCGTCATTTATTTAAGACAAATAAGTTCCACGCTTACAAAATAATATGACAAACGATTATGGAAACACTGGGGGCGGTCAGGCCATAAAATGTTCTCTCAAAAGTACTTAATATTTAAATATAAAAAAGTATTGCATTATTGGTGTCTGATTAAGGCGATTTCATATAAACGATGCTATAGAATATTTATCTCACGAAGCGACGCACGCTTTGCATGTGGTAACCAAGTGTACAAACATGCTGTAAATGTGTGCGTGAAGACGAGTAGCGTCAGCACATAACACACACACGTGCACTTCAGACTTAGCCTTTGTCTCGGACGGTACCGAGAGCTCATGCGATTACACACACATTCACAGTGTGTTTTGTACTCTTGGTAGCCACAAGTAAAGTGCGCGTCGCATCCTGAGACAAAAACACTGTACCACCCATCTGCTAAATTATACAACTATTATACTTTTTAAGGACACCGATACACTATACATGGTATTATGAAATCTTTTAATTTTGCGCCTACTACTCAATTGAACACAAAGATACCTACGTCCAACATTGCGTTCACTGAGATTCTTAAATCCGATGATGAAATAAATAAAAAAATATATAAATTCGTTCTTCGGCTAAGTATAACTACTAGCTGTCAATAAAGGAATAACCATAAAATCATCACATAAAAAAAAAACAGTTGCTCTTTTATGCAGACTCTTTTCTTATATAAACTTTTTAGAGTCTTTGCAAATTATTCTGTACTTAAAAAATTGGTCTTCTCGCACCACTGTTTATATAACAAGGAAGAATATCGCGCACGTAAGAATAACACAGTGACAACTTTCCCCTGCTCAGCTAAATCGCACCTCTCTTTCTCTCATTCACTCGCTCGCCTATTTACAAAGCCGTCGACGTCATACAAATCTTGTCCAAATCTCAAACCTGTACAAAAATAACGCAGGACACACAACATTATGTATTTTTTCTTTAATATATACAACATCTAAATTTAATAAACGTCTTGGTGTTACCAATTTATTGATATTAATAATAATTAATATTATTTGTTATATAAACTAGAGTATAAAATTTGACTCCAATCAAAATACAACATATTCTGCTATTAAATGAAAATTATTACTTTATAATGTAAGACTCACACACATAGAATTATATATCGTTTTTTTTTTAAATATTATTATAGGCACAAATGAACAATATTGAGTGCCTGAAGCTTCACTACCACTACTTAAAGTAGGCGAGGGGTTTTAGTCCTACAAATATATCCGTATTTCATTAAGGGACCGCCTTCCCTTCCATAGTACACACAATTCTCTAAAACCTTCTTCTTAATTTGACTTTGACATATAAAAAAAGCTGCCAGATTAAAAAAAAAAAATAGAATTATGCCAATTTGTCTTTTTCTTAAATTTCGATATGATTTATGACTAGTGATTTCCAATCGCAGTTTTTTTATTATTAATTAAATTAACGAGAGATCGAATATGTTGTGATTATCGCGATGCAAGTCAACATGCTACAATTTGTAGTCTTATAAAAGAAATAGGAAACCTGTGTTTAAGGCAACTGTCCACTGAATCGTAAGATGTTTTAGGGCAAATTTCACCAAAAAAATTTAACGCGATCAAGAGCTGTCAGTGTCATCATTGTAGTGGAATATTGACACTTGACAGCTCTTGAACGAGCCCTTAAAAGACACTTTAAATAGGGGTTAGTATAAGCTGTGTTAGCGCGCCAGTATATGGAATGACGACAACAGTGGACTATCTCAGCGACTCTAAACATAAAAGCAATATTATCTATACGTATTATTACAACTCCATCCCTAGTTGAGAGAACTTAGAACACAGAATAGCGTAATTAAAGAAACATTTCAAGTACAATTAAAACGTCTTTAATTTTTTCATAATCTGCGCGTTAGTGTCCCTAACAAACAGGTCGACTTATAAATCAACTTTTCTCCTAGACTTAATCTGGAAACCATTATTTAGCTTTATAATTCACTTGCACCCGTATTCTAATACATTTTCTTGGAATTTCCCCAAGTCAACATCACTCAAGGGCATGGGTATTCTAAAACATACCTAACGCCGTTGAATTTAAAGTGTAATATTCTTAGTTGTTTCTTGAAAATATCCTTTACTAAATTCTTCCTCATTTAAACAAATTGGAACGATTTGTTAGTTGCTCCGGGTCGAGGACATTTTCGAAAAACCAACTGAAAATATGAAGAGTAAAGTCCGAAGAAACGTCTTTCAATACGGGCGTTTATTCCTTAAAACTGAACCACCTATCCCTAATCTACGCCTAATAAAGACTGATCATAAATTATGCAACTGTATACTCTATTGTCATTGACCGTAAACTTATTGTTGGCTACGCTTCGTTCATTGCACTAGATATGCTGACTGCTAAGTCTGATGATCAGCATGTGACGGCGACGCGATAAAACGAGATTTTGAAATACGTCAGTGAGCGAAGCTTTGAGTCAGCTGATTTTTGGGCCAAAGGTGTTTGAACCTTATACCATCGATACGCTAAGAAAAATATGGACACTTCACTATTGATATTACAATGCACAACTCGTACATAAAGTACGGCAAGCAAAATAAGTAAGTATGCAGGCAAGTACTTCTGCATTTACAAAAGTTTTGTGACCCTATCAAATATCATGTCAACATTAAGATTTTTGTTTTGTCTACTAATCACAAAAGGAAAAAAATGGACAGCACAATGACTGCTTTTTAAACCCAGACACAATTCCTTTTGGAATGCTCGTTATTTATCCTGCAGGCCTAATTATTTCACTGACTAAACCACACGAGCACGAGTATAAATACCTTATGTAAGATTCAAAAGCGATTTCCTCCTAAAGTATTCATTGATATTTGATGTTGTTACAAACACAGTATTATCGAAACCAAACGATTATGAAATAGGTATTTTCTCAAAATTGCAATATTCACGAGAAAAACGCTCTTGAATTTGCGTAACGGTAAGGTTGCGTATTATGCTCGTGACTGAACACTGAAAGACAGTTTTTTATATCTTCGATTTACACCGCTTGTCACCCAGTCTCATCGCGTCGCCATTTTGATTTCACCTCTATGCACCACATACCGCTAATTCCGACGCAAACACTAACATTAGTAGGAAGTAATCACGCATACACTACGCTATCGTAAGTCCCGACCTCCGTCGAAGCACTTTCTAGAGGTCACTTGTTCCGCTGCCTGCTACTAGTGTATTGTACTGTCTTACCAGGCAGGGAAAGGTTTACCTGGAACAAATGATAATAACGTTAGGAAGGACCTACACTATGTAATTAATAATGCATACTTTAATAAGTCGTTTAAGGTGCTTTTATACGAGCAATTATTGCTTGGCAACACTAATGGAACAATCAGAATCAATTAAGTGGAGCAATCTGGAGCAACCATAATAAAATGCGGCAATTGTTTCGGGACTATTACTTCTAATTGCTCCATATATTTCACAGTTCTCAATGTCGCCAATATGAGTTGTCAAATATCCAATCGGTTTGAAAATTTTTAGTCAATTTTCGTTCTATTTCGTTTGTACGTATAACTACGTCTCGTCTTTGAGAGCGGAATTGGCCGGCGGCGGATGCGGGTGTATTGCCTAGTTTTTAAGTTGCTCCATATTGCATGGTATTGTGTGGCTGTATCTCTGGCATCAGTTTGCTACATGTTGCCATTACTCTAAATTGCTGCATGTAGTCGTGACATCATAGTTGGCGAGAATTGACCACGATGGAGCAATTTTAGTTGCTTGTGTAAGCGCATCTTTATGTACAGTCACCGAAAGAGATAATTTACAAGGATCGTCGGATATAGTTAAAATTCAGTAAGAAACCAAGGGATGTTTCGAATGAAATTTAATTTGATTAACTGTTTGTTTTCCATGAATTTAATTATTTAAACGCGATTACGATTCGTTTGAGATCGCCGTATTTAGGCGTCTAAGTGCGCGTGCGCCTGTTGCACCTGACTACTTAGTGGCACCGGGGTGCAATAGCCAGACACCCGTGCCAGCCGTACCTAGTCGGAGTCCGTGTCGTCGTTGACGGACGAGCGCAGCTTGGAGAGCGTGCGGCGCGCGGCGGGCGTGTCGTCCTCCTCGTCCGACGAGATCACGATGCGCTGGCGCGGCTTCACGCCCGTGGCGCCGCGCGTCATGCGCCGCCCCACCGCGCCCTCCTTGTCCGCTGGGGGGGACCAATAAATAAATAAGTTAACCCATAAAACTAGCATTATACAACACAACATTTTGACAACTCTAAGGGGCACACCGCAATCATTGCACTGTTTTTTAATGATATCTCACACGTCAACCTAGAAGGTTTTCGACTGCTTAGCCAGGCTTGCCTGTGGCTACCTTAATAAATTAAGACCACAGCAGCTAGGGATAAAAAATACGATAAACACAGACCACCCGTCTGGTCGAAGAATTTTCCCTTTTCAAAAGAGGACTGGGAACTATCCACCGTTCCTCTTTAATACAAGCCCAAAAGCCCAGTTTACCCTAATAATAACATAACTTCAAATCACATGTCAAGAAATTAATCAAATCTTTAGTAGGCAAGAAATGAGATGCATTAAATAATTTAGCCATCTCATAAAAAGCAACAAATATAATCCACCAAGTAATGCTTTTACGAAATCAGGCTCTACACCTATTTTGATATTTCCTTGGCACAAAATGAAGTTTATTTCAACAACGATAGAGAATATTTTAACAAATATCAAGGACATCACATCCATACTTACCAACAACTTCTTTGTGCTTAACTTTGGCCTCCTTCTTAGCCTGTTTCTCCTGTTCTTTCTTCTCGATCTTGGCCTTCTTCAGCGCCTGGCACTTCTCTAGCGTGGGCTTGCCGTCGAGCCCGGCCGTCACTAGGAGGTCTAACATCTTTTGGACGCGTTCCTTGTTTTTTGTGCAACCTGTAATGCAGTAACAATAAATTATTATTTCATTAATTTGAAACTATAATAAAATATCACATTAAACATAACATCACGCCTGTATTCGCCAGAGGGCTAGGCAGAAGTAAGTCCCATGTAATAAAGGTACAAATCCAAACTCCAGACTGCTACTGTAAATTTCCTAATGGAAAACCCCAATAACACTGTCCGACCTGGGAATCGACCACAGGGCCTCATGCTCAGCAGTAGCGCTTGCGACCGCTAGGCCAACGAGGCAGTCAAAAAACTGATAAAATAACAAAAGAACTGGACAAGATAATCGAGTGGAGTTGACGGTACGATATCAAAATGTATTTAATCATTTTATTTATTTATTTCACCGAAAATTGATTATTCCATGGTCGTACAAGAAAGATCAAGAATATTTGATTCATAAGAATTTATACTTTTATATTAGGCTCACTTGTAACTAACTAGCAATATGATAAAATTTTGGAAGTCAATTTTAACCTACTTCTAATATTGTCGTATTGATGTATTTGTATTGTATGTATTTGTAGTTCGGATGACAATGCTACAATTTGATATCTTGGAGCTGATCTGATGATTAAACCGGGAGGTGGATAGTGGAACTCTTTAGTAGCTACTAATAAACCCTCGAGTTTGGGCTCATATGGCTCGTTTTGACGAGTCCAATAGTTGACATTGACTTGTATTTGTTACGATAAAAGTACGTAGCAGCTTCTCACACACAACCTTTAATGTTTAGTGCGTTATTTAAACGTGTTTTTTTTTACTTCCATATTTTTATTTAGTTATTGACTGACAAAACGCGGGAATCATGTTAGCTACCAATACTATTATTAACACTATAAATGAGAGAGAAAGTATGTCTGTCAACAATGATTAAAGATGAGGGACGGTCAAAAGGTACAACCTTGTCACGGCTAAACGGCTCAACAGATTTGGACACACTGATAAACCTGAGTTAGGTTAGGTTATGGGTCCAGGGGCAACGGATCTGGGTAAATTCGTTGCCCCCTACTTCTTAGGACCCGAGATGGCGGCGCGTAGTGTTCCACGCGCCCCTCTCTATGACGTAAGGGGGGAGTTTAACACCTCACTCCCCCCCTATAGCGAGGTGGCCCGCAGAGGCGGGCCGGCACTATCCGGGGATCGCGGAAGTCACACTAGTTCCCGTGATCCCCGGTGCAAGTGAGAGACGGAACACCGGGGTGGTTTTAGTCAGTAAGAGTCTGACAGACCCCTCCGCCCTCCCCGGGGCGGAACACATCCATGAGGATTTTCCCCCGTAATCAAAAAAAAAAAAAAGTTAGGTTATAATATGATACTTTTTTTATCGAGGTAGTACGGTCCTGTGGGCAAATGCTAGTAAAAAAATATTTTGTACAAACATACCTTCAACTAGCTTCTTATAGTCGAACCGAATCCCAGCTGCCTTGCAGAACTTCTTCATGTCCGTAATCCCAGGCTGGCGCAGCTCTGGCGGCACGGGCGGGCGGCCCCGCTTGCCGCCCGGCGTACCCGCGGGCCCCTTGGCGCCGCCGGGCCCCGGGGTGGCGGGGGCCCGCGGACTGTTCTTGGTGCCCTTCGGCCTGCCCGGGCCGCGCTTCAGTGGCGTATCCTGTACGTGATAGGCGCTTATTTCACTCGGTACGAATGATTATGAGTTATGGAAGGTGCGGGTGTCCGGAAGCGTCACTTCGATCAACAATACTTGTAAATTTAAATACTTAATCATTCAAATAAATAGAAAACAACTTGTGTTTTTAATAAACTTTAATGCTTAATTATAAAGTAGATTACGTTTGTGATATGTGGGCCACGTATTTGGGTTCCTCTTTTTATCCGCTCTTTTTAAGGCGGTAGGGGGTACCAGTGTATTCTTGATCGAAGGTGCGTCAAATGTAGTGGCGAATGCTATGCTTAGGGTTTAAAAATTGTAGGCACAAGATTAAATATAACAATATTTGCTGAAATAATCTTATTTCCAAGCTGCAGAATCAATGAGTCATCATCTGCCTAAACTTTTCCCAATTATTTTAGGGTCAGCTTCCAGTCAAACCGGATGCAGTTGTATACAAGTATTTTACATGGAGCGACTGTCTATCTGACCTCCACAACCCAGTGAATCAATGAGTGCGACAATGAAATGATAATGATAAATGTGGTAATGTCGTTTTGATTTCGCATAATTTGTTAGTCGACCAAACAAACAATCGTACATTAATTACACACCAGTATACAGAGTGAGTTTTTTATATAGGACTTTAGAGAAAATCTGTTTATTTATGTATTTATAATGTATTTCAGACTAGGTTGTCCATAGAGTGTTAGTAATACTAGGAACATTAAGAACTGTAAGTACTACACACATACAAAAAAAACTATAATAATGATCCTATATGTAGGCGAAAATAATACTCAGGTAGCAGTTAAGACTGTCTCTCACTCTTCGCAGCAACGATGCTGTGCTTTTTCTAATTATGGCGTAATAGCCATCCACTTGTGATTCTGCAAACATCGTTGACGCACTGCAATTACAACGCAGCCCCATCAACACCCTGAAGGCCTTGTTGTACTGTACTCCCAGAGCACTCACGACCCGCTGCGTGCAGTTGGCCCTCAGGCTGCAGGTATAAAAAGATTGGCAGAAGGCCCTAAACATTGTGGTTTTCACTGATTTTAGTTTTTATTAAAAATTCATCCTATATACCGTGATAAAGTTTACAAATTATTTATTTGGTGATGAATAGCAGAATAATGATTAAAGGCTGTACGTACCTCGTCACTTGCTTCAGAGTCACTGCCCGAAGATCCTGAGGAATCGTCTGATGATGACGAGTCTACCGTCGTCACCTGGAAACAACAACAACATAATTAAATAGGTTTTAATACCATGCTATACAGTAACCATGGGCAGTACAATTTACTAGTAGTGGTCCATACCAAAATGTAGAATAGGAGACTATAATAAGGCCATTTAAAAATTAGAATATTCAAACATTGTGAGCATTTTTAGACTTCTTAAGTTTGGTATTTGATTCAAATCAGGCTGGATGGTCGTAGTTTCGGCGCAATAGTAAAAAAATGATAAGGAGTCCTTCCCCGAACAGGGTAACTCATTCTTTTTCTACGGCACTTGGAGTTTTGGGCTCAACTGTGAATGAAACGTGACTGGCCTCCTTTATTTTATTTCATTCAAATACACCACGCACGCGACGCACCTTTGCTGATGTAACAAAAGACTAAATGCATGGAAAACCACCAACACACCCAGAAATCTTCACCGACAGACTCGAATCAATGTTCGCAAAATTTGAAGATATCACGCTAAACATGATGAACAAAATGATGGATCGTATGATCCAGCTAATTTCAAGTCTAGTTACAAAATGATGCCCACAGTCCGAGTGGTAACTTGGAACGCCAATGGCTTGACGGAACGTAGTCAAGAACTATTAACATTCTTACAAATGGAAAAAATCGATGTAGCACTAAAGTCAAAATCAAAAGTCTTTTATTCAAATTAGGCTGAGAATCAGCAGTTTTCGAATGTCTTAATTACATAAGACAGTCCCCCAAAACGCCCGCCCTTAACCACTTCCTAGTGCTTTAGCTGGGAAGAAGAAGTGGCGCAACAAACTCCCCAGCAGCACAGCTGTCTGTTTAGTTAGATAGACTTGATTCTATACATAGGTAGGCAAAGTAATCAACATTACGAGACACAGAACTTAAATATATTGTCATATGTCAACTAGCCATGACAATATACCAAGAAATAAAATTAAAATTTAACTCAAGCACAAAAAATAAAAAGTAAACAAAGCATACTAGCAAAAAAATAATGCTTTTTGAGGTATTTTTATAATCAATTAATATCAAGCACCCCACGCTTTTTAATAGAATTAAATTATTTTCTACTTTTTTAGTTTGGTTTTTAAAGCGCGTTTTTTTAGTTTTTTAAACTATTATTTATTTACTATTTTTAAGTTCTGCTAACTACAAAAGCGTGTAGTTTTAAGTTTTTTTTTGTTTTTTTTCTATTTTATTTTTTTATTTTTGAGTTGTCATCGATCCTCGATAAGTCTACAAAGTTTAAATGAAATCTGACCGTTTGAAGTGGGTCAAAATCGCGCCCTAAGGAATCGGTAACAAACAAACAAACATACAAGTGAAGCTAATATAACGCGTGTAATTAAAGCCTCCTGGTATAATTGGCGTGACTCATTTCAGATGCGAGATTTACTACGAGGACACATAGTACCCTGAAAAATTACACGGTTTACAAAACAAATCATCCTTCTGGAAATAGACATCTAGCACTATGCACTTGAGGAATATCACACAGATAAAATCCAAGCAACATCGGTTAAAATCATAGTTAGCGACCGTGTCGAGACGACATTCTCTGCGGTCTACTGCCCTCCAAGACACAAAATTACCGAAAACGATTTCAACACCTATCTTCGTACACTCGGCCCCAGATCTACATAGTTTTGGTCATATAATTAAGAACGATATGAGGTTCCAGATTTTTTTTATCTAATCATGTCATGTGTAGTTATGTGTGCCTTCTTAGAAGTAACTAGTTATGTTATTGTGGCGGACATCTACAATGCCCCACATAAGAAACATCAAATCAACAAATGTAGAAAACACAAAAAGTGAAGTGGCGCCATCTGCAACGTCATAAGCGAACTACTCAAGACTTGACGTCACACCGCAACTACATCAGCTACATCGCGCAAGCAGAGTTTACCGCGTGATCTACATATACACCGTGATCTACATATACACCGTGATCACGCGTGATCTACATGTACAAATTTAATGGTTGTTTTCCCGCAGCGAAATGGTTTTGACTTGGTAATACAATCGTTTTATAAACAAATAAAATATTAGAAACAAAAAATGGCAGATTAACCATTGTGAAAAATCACCACGTGTGAGAGTTTATTTTGCGTTGAACATTTATGCATCGCTGTTTCCTTTGTCGGCGGCGCGTCCGATTCAAGTAGTACCTACAAGTTAACTCTAGTGTTACTATTGAGTAGTGTTTTATCAAGTTGATAAAGACTTTTTTAATTATTTTAAAACAAAAAAAAACTTTTTTTTTTTTATCTTTTACTCTATGCTTCAAAAGTACTCCTTATGGCAAGTTATTCTGCCGCGGGAAAACAAACATTATTATTTCTCGGTGTATACAAGATCCCGACATCAAACGTGTGGCGGGTGCCCACCACACACAACATCCGGGCGGAGGATCCTCCTTTACCATAGAGTATGAGTGAACTTTACACCCTGTTCCTCATACCTCTATATTATGAAATAGCCACATGAATAGAGCAAACGGGATTAGGAATATAGAATAAAATCGCTACTATTTTAACTATTTTTTTACATATTTTCTTTATTCTCTATAGTAACAAATTCAAATAGTAATGAAGCTGGACAAATAATTAAGAACGATTTATGACACTGCTCGAGAGTTGTTTTATATGAAACTTAAGACTAAATAAATCACATTAGTGTGAAGTGCGTATAGAAAAAAAAGCAATTTAATATTTTTTAAACTAAAATTAATAGTTAGTAGCATGTCCACGGTCTTAAATTACTGCTTTACACCAGCGAGGCATTGATTCTACCAATTTTTGACATTTCGCAAGAGAGATAAAGTTCCATTCTTCTAAATTACCACCACACTGTCGATTTGAAACCTTTTTCTTGATTTCGCACCAAATATGCTTTATTGGGTTAGACAGAAACTGATTGCCATGTGAGAAATTCCTTAACGGTGCGTACAATAGTGCTTTGGATCATTGTCGTGCTGGAATGTCCAAATACCCGGAAGCACGTATTCAGCATAAGGTAACATTGGTTCTTCCAGTATATTCTTGTAATGGAATTGATCCATGTTTCCTTCTATCAGCTCAACAGGTCTAACACCATGTCCAGAAAAGCACTCTCAAATTTCCACATTACTCCACCATGTTTTAATGTCTTTTTTGTGTACTTAGGGACGAAAGTTTTATTTGGAGGGCGTCGTACATATCGTTTTCCATCAGAACATACCCTGTTTATTTTTGTCTCGTCAGAAAAATAACATTTTTCCACTGACTTTCCTTCCAAAATACATGCAATTAGTACGTGTTAGTTTTAAAAAATCTTCCCTTTAAATAAGCGTTCTTAGTTATATGACCACCACTGTATGTGATGGTGACTGGAACGCCAAACACACCTTTTGGGGCTCACGACTAATTACCCAAAGAGGGAGGTAACTATATAAAGTAGCTCAAAGGTGTGGACTTGAATGCATGACCCCCTGCGTACCAACATACTGACCGTCGAATCCAAATAAAATTTCGGATCTCCTGGAGTTCTTCGTTACTGGGAACATAAGTCGTAATTATATGAACGTCGAACCGTGCACGGATCTGTCCTCTGATCACACACCAGTCATATTGAACGTCAACTCTTCAATAGTTCTGGTCGAAACTGCCACAAACTGAGAATTATACCAGGACAGAATATCAGAGGATACCAACCTTGAAACTAGACTTAACACTAGTGAAATGATAGAAAAGCAATAGACAATTTCAACGTCGCTATTCACAAGGCTGCCACGGTCTCTTGTAAAGGATAAAATCAATGAGCATCGTAACCGAAGAAAATAATGGCATAGAACTCGATATCCAACAGACAAAACCGCATTCACCAGGTCCTCTGCTGAACTAAAAAACCTCATCAAAACCGTAAATGACACCAACCTTCAAAATGTTCCATACTCAAACCAATCTGGACTTACGGTATCCAGCTTTGGGGTACGGCCTGCCAAAGTAATATTGAGATATTGGAAAAGTTGCAATCAAAAACGCTTAGAGTTATCTTTAACATACCCCAATATACACCGTGAAATTTTAATGGTTGTTTTCCCGCAGCGAAATGGTTTTGTCTTGGTAATACAATCGTTTTACAAAGAAATAAAATATTAGAAACAAAAAATGGCAGATTTACCATTGTGAAAAATCACCACGTGCGAGTTTATTTTGCTTTGAACATTTATGCATCGCTGTTCCCTTTGTCGGCGGTGCGTGTGATTCAAGTAGTACTTACAAGTTACCTCTAGTGTTACAATTGAGTAGTGATTTATCGAGTTGATGATTTTTTTTTTTTAATTATTTTTAAACATAAAAATCTTAATTTTTTTACTTTTACTCTATGCCCTACTCTTCTGGACAGATTCAGCCGATTGAAAGGAGAAACTTAACTGCGAAGTTATCAACAAACTCCAGAACCAAAAAAAAACCCAGAGATAATCGGACAAATGAACAGCTTATGTTGACGAGAGATTGCTGCAAAGCAGAAAAATAAATCAAATACAGTGTTACTAGCCAGTAAACTAACCTCACTGGTCGCCGGCATGAGGCCGCGCGCCTGCAGCTTGGCGGCCGCCAGCTTGGCCGCGGCGGCCTTCTGCGCCGCTATCTGCGCCGCCTGCGTGGCCAACTTCTCTCGCTCCGCATTCGCGTCGTAGTAGTTGAACAGAACCTCCATGGACACGGGCACGTCGCCGAAGTACACCTCGTTGGGTATGTGCGAAGAATCGAGACAGTCGTCGCTCCATCGCCTTTGGCAATGTAAGAGATGAAGTTTTCACTTTAATCCATGGAGTTAATGTTTAAAGAAATAAGTTATAAATTATAATAGATTCGAGCAGTGGTGGCGAAGGGAAACGACCGAGTTGTAGGTTGTGTAAATTATTTTATCACCACTGTACAACGGTGAAGAAAAATTTCGTGATGAAACCGACACGTCCAAGAAGCTAGGTTTAATGAAGGTTGATTTCCTAAACAAAATACGCGGTCTCAAAATTAGCAGAGACACTCATTGACATTCATACTCACATACGGTATTACTCAATCTAGCAATTATGTCACGGCTTTGACTCTACGTCCACTCATTCAGCATTTTTTGCCTATAATGCTCCCATTGCTGGGACACATACTCCCTCTCGGTGAGGAGTGGGCCGCAATCCACCACGCGGGCCCAGTTCGGATCGATGGATATGACATATTTCCGAATTTTTGGTTCTAGGTGTCGGTTCCGTCACGATATGCGCATTCACCGTTTTGTAAGCGGTGGTATTGAAATAATTCACACAAAGTATAGCGCAGACAGCGTTCGAACCTACAACGACTTCCTTCCTACAAACCCCTCCTCCTTTCCTAGTTCCTACCTACAACTCTGAAGTCACAGCCATTATGACTTGGCCACCACTGCACAACAAAAGGTATCAAAAGTGTACATTTGGAACTTTTATTTTACTTTTTATTCAGATCAGAAGTGAAATTAAAAAATACCTAAAACGACTAACCTTCTAAACTGTATCCCAGAGAAGTCCTTCCGGAAGGGTCTGATGGCGTACTGGTAGCCCGTGGCGCGCGGCCGCGCCGGCGGCGGCAGCGCGCGCGGCGGCGGCGCGCGGGGGCCCGGCGCGGCCGCGGGGCCCGGCGCGCGCGGGGGGCCCGCCTTGGGCTTGTTGGTGGAGCCTTTGGGCCGGCCTCTCTTTTTGGGCTGTCGATAGTGACGATTTTATTCTCAAAATTTAACGGGTGCAGTGACCATGTGCTACGTGTATGAAGTGTACTAAATACTTATAGTTGTTGCATTTCACGAGCGCGAGCATTGTAATTTGAACCTTATAACAATGAACATAAGTTACAGGACGCGCGCTTTTGATTTACAACTGCTATAAATGATCTTGTTTCTAATCAGAAAACTAGTTGCATAATCGCCCTCGTAATTGCCTGATCACCTTTAGGTTGAATATCACCTAAACGACAAGGTCTATTCGGTCGAGGTACTTGTAAACTTTAAGGGGAAACCCGCGAAATTCAAATTTTCTTAAGTTTTCTGGCATATTGCAAGTCAGTGTCAGGCTATACACCGTGACATTTTAGTCGTCTTACAAAAGTGGTTCACTCAATGTATCCGTCATAAAATACTTCTAGGCGCGATTAAAACATTGTTACCATTAATTAAGATAATAGGTACTAAGGAAAATAAATAATGCTTTAGAATTATGAAACACCCTCCCTGTTAATAATGTTTACGTATTAAACGGTAGAAGATATCTACCTACCTACCATTACATTCTATCATTAATTCCACCTCCATAAAAGGGTGTTTCAAACTACGTTATGCGTCTTAGTGAATGATATTTGAATTTTTTGAAATATGCAAATGTTCGAAAATATATATATATTTTTTTATAAATGATAAGTAGTCATTGGATACATGAAGTGGGCTGCCGTTGTAAGACGACTAAAATGTCACGGTGTATATTGATTAAAATATAATTCGCGACCGTAAAAAATATGGTATTGCAATATACAATGCATCAAAATAACCCCTTCAATTCACTAAATCCCAATAAATGAGTATTTAATGAAAAAATCTTATTTTAAGTCTTCATGAATTTTGCGGGCTACCTTACCGCGTCCTTCTAATGAAGTTTCGACTCTCTGAGCATTGTTCGCAAAAGTGGTAAAGCTGTTACGAGTTCGACTGCACAACATTATATTTACTTTATAAACAAAATATCAATCAAAAGCATGGAATTCAAAAGCTAGTTTGATAAGTGCTACTACTGCAAATCTCACAGCAAATGTTGCCATTAACCATTAAAACTCACATTAGATGATCACCAGTGATATTATGAGGAGGCCGATGATGATGAAAAAAAGGTTCAATTAAAAAATTAGTATAAAACTAGTTTACCTCGCTGCCTGGAGTCGGCATTTTCCCAGGTATAGAACCCGATTTGGGAAGCTCTGGACTGCTGAACGGTTTCCTGTCCTCTTCACTGAAACAACCAATGAAAAGTCAAGATTGAATACTCATGGGCTACACTGAAAGTCTATAAAACTAGCCGCCCCAACCCTTGCTCGAGCCAGCCCGTGCCGCTAAGCCTGTAGCTTTAAATTCGTCCTTAAATAATAATAATTCCGGTCCAGCTCGTCCCTTACTACGACGGCGATCTTCCAGCAACGCCCTAAGCCGAGGTCCGAACCCCACAGGGGGTTAACTTAGCGTGTAGTCGCTTAGTCTAAAGTTTTTAAGCGCAGGCTGGAGGCTTTAACTTATTCGAGGCAGCCCCTGGCAAATCCGGCTAAGCAGCCAACAACCTTCTCGGTTGACCTGCGAGATATCATACCAAAAAAAAAAACTATAAAACTAGCTGTCGAATATAGTTGGATTGGATAGCCAAATAACAATAAATCATCAATTGAGATATTTGAATTCTAGATCTAAGTAATCAGACTTTTGATAGTGGTCCTCCATGGTCAAGTAAAAATCTAGACGACTTCCCAGGTGGAGCAAAAAATGTTTGTAAAATGAACTCTTTGCATTTTGTAGCTTTTATTAAGTGCGACTCGCCGCTGCTTCATGCATTAAGATATATGCTATATCTAAACGAAATAATATATTATGTATTATACTTTTGAATATACATCTATGTACACATATGAGTTACTTCATATCATTGTTTATTTTATTTGACTTTATAAACCATTTTTTTTTATTATTATTAATTAAATCTTAATTTATTGTTGAATGTTAATTATATGCTATTATTGTTTAGAATCAAGTTCTTCCAACTTAACAGACAGCTGTGCTGCTGGGGAGTATGTTGCACCACTTCTTCTTCCCAGCTAAAGCACTAGGAAGTGGTGAAGGGTGGGCGTTTTGGGGGACTGTCTTATGTAATTTTGCCGTTCAAAAAGATGACTTTTGATTGACTTTGATACGACTTTCTGGAATTCGTTTTCTAAACGATGGTGAAAACCGCATAAAAAAGACCGGAAAAGCGTCTTTGTTTAAACTATGTATTTCACCTGCATAGCCTTTACTGTTGAGAAGAAGAAATAAAATTAGAGACATCTTGCCTTGCAATTTGTACTTACATCTTATCACTGAGCGTGGTTGGTTCAGCGGCGCGTTGCAAGTCGCCTGCGCCACCTTCCGCCGCACCCTCTGCCTTGCACACTTCTGCGCAACAAACGAAACAACCTTTATTGAAGATATTTTGTAAACTATAGCCAACCTCGAATTGCTTTTTATAACGATTCCTGGTAAATTAGAACTGCCCTAAGGTCAAAAAAAAAATCGAACTGTCGCATAGATAAATAGACTTTGTAGTTATATGACATGCAAGTGACATTCAACCTTAGGGTGGTCTGCCAGGGGTGCGGATTGTTCGAAAGAGATACCGTCGCCCAGGTAACTGAGGGAGCACGGGTGGGTTTTAGTCAGTAAAAGTCTGACACGCCCTCCCGCTCCACCCAGAGCGGGAGAAGTTATTAGAAGATTTCCCGACAAAAAAAACAAAAGGTTGGTTAAAGCATTTACGAACTCGAGAATAAATACTAAAGTACATTTAATTAAGAGACATCTCTGCAAATAAATGTACCTAGCAAAACAAAGAACTTCTATGTACAGATTTTCAATTAAATGCAGGCTCGGCCTGGGATTTAACGGTTTTATTTTGGATCGTAACATATTTGAACTTTTGTAATAACTTTCTTATTTGCAGTCGCATGTCGATAGAACCAATAGGGTGCTTTTTCAGTAAAAAAACGCACCCTACTGCTTCTATCGCGCACTCCACCACCAAGACGTGTAGGAATCTACCAATCACAGACGAGACGCGATGTTCATTTCAACTAATGTCATTGGTCGAGTCCTGCGCATCCCTCCTGCGCTCTTATCGTCTGCGTCTCAGTAGAAATACAACCTAAGCCAATGTTAGTGCTATAACATACCCAATATTGGACTCAAAGGCCAATATTTGGACAATAGATGTCAAATGTCAACAGATAAATATTCGCTTACCGGCTGGTTTATCGATCAGCTTGTTTTCGATTCCGATGATTGGGTGTCCTTCATCTGGAAAATATAAAACGGAATTTGATTATTTTGTAAAATAATGAGTACAGGCATTCTTTTGTAACATTCATATTGCGAGAAATCCGCGTGGTACATTACAGTCCCGTCCATCCAGAAAAGATGAAGCCTGAATCTCAGCAGTGTGAACATTTTAGGCTGATTATGCTATGCTAAGCGCCTCCTATATCATTTCGTACATTTTGCATGATGTGGACCATCATCACATACTCCAGGCACCACGCTCTTCTAGCCGACTTCAAAAAATGGAGGAGGTTCTCAATTTGCTTTTGTTTTTTTGTGTTTGTTACCTCAGAACTCCGTCATTTATAAACCGATTTAAAATTTCTTCTTTTGTTTGGAAGCGTATATTATAGAGTGGTCCCAAAAATAAACAGTACAAAGTAAAAATTACATTAATTTCGGAATACAAAAAAAAAACAAAGATTCCGTTTAAAAGTTTTTTTTTTCTTTTTATAGTGTTTTTTTTATGGAAGTCGGTTGTTTTTTTTTTATTTGAATGCGATATGATGCGGCCCAGATACAGATTTACATCTGTATGTACAATGACAATGTCAGTATGTCACTCTTGTATGAAAACTGTCGTGAAATCCGTGACATCTTGATCATCATCATCATTTCAGCCGAAAGACGTCCACTGCTGGACATAGGCCTCTCCCAGGCTCCTCCACACTTCGACCGGTCTTGTACTTCGCACATCCAGCGGATTCCCGCGGCCTTTACAAGGTCATCGGTCCACCTTGTGGGAGGCGCTCCCAATCTACGTCTTCCGGTACGCGGTCGCCACTACAGAACCTTCCGGCCCCGTCGGCCATCTGTTCTGCGAGCAATGTGCCCTGCCCACTGCCACTTAAGTTTGGCAATTCTTCGGGCTATGTCGGTTACATTGGTTCTCCTGCGGATCTCTTCATTGCTGATTCGATCGCGTAAGGAAACTCCGAGCACAGCCCTCTCCATTACCCTTTGAGTGACTTTAAGCCTTCTGATAAGGCCAATATCTTTAAGCCTTCGCAATATCTTCTTAATTATCAGGATTGTACATGTCGCGGATTTCACGACTCTCATAATTAGCTAGTAACCAATACATGTGTAGGTGGCATACAGAAATAAAAGCGGCCCGGGATTTGTAAGCTATTAAAAGGTTTAATTTCTCGCTAAAATGCAAACCAGTGTTACATGTCCAGATTATTAGCCTGAAATAACTAGATTTACGAAAATATGTACCATTTTTATTTTCCTGTTTTATGAACCTTAGCTCTAGAGGGGAAAAACATTTTATCATAGCAATTAATAAAAATAATGTTAGGTACCTTTATTTTGCAGATCAGCTGGCTTCTGCACCACATCCAGTGATAACGATTTTTGTCCAACATCTAAAATTAAATTAATTTATCAAATCAACTAAAATTTATTGGTTTTGTGCATGAACTGATGCGTATCAGTGAAAAAAAATGTTTTTTTTATAATTTTGTATGATTGTGTGTTTATTTTAGTATGTGATCTTCCTGTGCGAGTCACAATAAATACTTTTTCATTCTTTCTTTATCAGTTTATTTACTGATAATGTGAGAAAACACCGAGAATTGAAAATTCAATGCGTGATATGACGGAAGAAATATCACGAAGGGGTTTTCCCTTCGTGATATTTCTTCCGTATATGAGAGGGTGAAGCAAATTAATAAATATTTCGTAAATGTACATACCAATGGGCTTATCCTGTCTATGTGCTAACTCATCAGGCTTGAATATATCTGTCTTTATCTTTATTTTGGGTTGATCTAGATCCCCACCCTGAAACAACCAGTAATTCCATTCAATCATTCATTCAAACGAATGAGTGTTTATTAATCAGTACAGTGGAACCTTCATTATGTAACAGGTCAATGATCCTCTTGAATGAAAGACTGCAAGCTTAAAGCCGAGAGAAGGGAAGAGCAGAAGACTTTTTGATGACATTGAAGAATCAACTTTCTTTTCAGTGACATAAAGTGCAAAGGAGCTAGAGAGCATACGCCCGAGGAACCGTTTGATGTCTGCATGGATGGGCATACAATTTTGCACTTTATACACTGTGACATTTTAGTCGTCTTACAAAGGTGGTCCACTCAATGTATCCGTCATAAAATACTTCTAGGCGCGATTAAAACATTGTTACCATTAATTAAGATAATAGGAACAAAGAAAAATAAATAATGCTTTAGAATGATGAAACACCCTCCCTGTTAATAATTTTTACGTATCAAAAGGTAGAAGATATCTACCTACCATTACATTCTATCATTAATCCCACCTCCATAAAAAGGTGTTTCAAACTACGTCATGCGTCTTAGTGAATGATATTTGAATTTTTTGAATTATGCAAATGTTCAAAATTATCTTTTTTTTTTATATAAATGATTAGTAGTCATTGGATACATGAAGTGGGCTGCCGTTGTAAGACAACTAAAATGTCACGGTGTATTACTATCAATAAAGTTTAGTATCCAATATCGAGAGATTTTCTGTGTGCTTCTTTCGGTCTGTACAGAGCCTAAGAGATCCATAACTCCTAGAAGTTATATTTAAGGCAAAGGCGAGTAGTTTACTCTTTTATCAGCATTTAGGCAAATATCAACCAGATGATGGACAATGTATTAACACAAATTAATAAGAATATCCTTGTCTTCCTGTCTTTTTACAGGTACTGTTAGGACAATGAATACTCAATAATGATTTTTCCTTATTAACTTTTATACACATAAAAATAAGAAACCAACTGATGAGCACGAGGTACTGGGATCGAGTCCTGGGTCGGGCCAGGTGGCAGGGCATTTTAAATAAAGAGATCCATTGCATAATCAAGGTTCCACTGTAGTTTTAAAAGATGATGTTTGAATATTAACCAAAGTGCTGGGAATGTGGATATTGAACTCTCTCTGCCTTGCCTGTAGAGCCTGATTGAACATATAAACACATTAATATAATACACATAAACAAAGAAAGAAATATACAGAAGCATCAACATTTTTCAGTTCACTATTGTTTATGGTATCATGTCCTTACAGCTTTCCAAAGAAAATATGCGCTTCTGGAATCATCGCCGATCTTTGATAATAAGAACGCACGAAGATAAGATCTAATATAGAGCTGTTACAACCATGCTTATCTTGTATTAACTTTTTTTAAAGTTATGTATTAACAACTCTATGCAATTCCAAAAAAATCATAACTTCTCATTTGAGTGACAAATGATCAGTTAAAGGAGTAGGTAACCGACACGGAGGTAGTTTGATACAAACGCGCAATGTAAGGTGCACTCCTACAAAAGCATGGTAGAGCAAACTGAGAAGCATTATGGGGGATTAATTGGATTAATTTGGTAACACAAAGATTACAGAAGCGCATATTTTTTCTTGAAATCAAAATCAAAATCAAAAGTCATTTATTCAAATTAGGCTGAGAATCAGCACTTTTCGAACGTCAAAGTACATGAGACAGTCCCCCAAAACGCCCACCCTTCACCACTTCCTAGTGCTTTAGCTGGGAAGAAGAAGTAGCGGAACAAACTCCCCAGCAGCACAGCTGTCTGTTTAGTCGGATAGACTTGATTCTATACATACACAGGCAAAGTAATCAACATTACGAGACACAGAACTTAAAAAATTGTCATTTATGTCAGCTAGCCATGCCAATATACCAACAAATAAAGTGAAAAATTAACTCAAGCACAAAAAATAAAAAGTAAACAAAGCATATACCAAAATAAAAGTCTCCTGGTATAAATGGCGTGATAGCTTACATAAGCAATGCTGGATTATGTTTACAAATGATAACCTAGGACCATCGACGTAAAATAAATAAACAAGTAGGTAATTATTAGCAACAATAACAAAATCATGGTCAGCAAGACGACCAGTCACCACAAGCAGCACCCGTTCACGAGCATAACGCAAAGATCAGCCATTACCCCCCTCGCCATATTTGAGGGAAAGAGGTAACCCGATCCCCAACGCTACCGCAAGCAGTGACATCTACGGGAGCATGACGAACTTGCTGCCGGTTACTCAGGCAAGAATAGAATTATCAATTGTCGAGGTCGCTAGCTAACCATAATGCCATACAACTCCTCATAAAAAAAAAAAATTGTTATGAGTAGAACATGTCAATAACTATTACTTAGTCAATAAAAATATATATATCAATAATTATATGAACCCATATAACCTGTCTCTAGGTACAATTCTGGAGAAAGAACATAAACATTGTCTTGAGTTAATCACAGCGACCAACTATTTTTGTCATTTAAATAGTCGTTGATGGAATAGTAAGCCTTTAAACACAGGTTGGACTTTATTTGAGCTTTAAACGCATCAAAAGGCAAATCTAGCAAAGCAGAGGGAAGCTTGTTATAAAAGTTTATACCAAGCTTGCTTAACTGTAAATTGCTATAGAAACCATAAACAATCATCATACTTACACCAAAAAGTTATTATATTACACCAAATATTCAGTTACCAGAAACAAATATTTAAGTATTGCCATTATAATTAATCAAAACCTGAACAGTTACAAAGTGGAACAAAGAATAACTTTAAGTCAGTGAGTAAACAAGAAACAGCTGTAAGAAAACATAAATGATTTGAATTAGAATTATTACAATTATTGCCCCACACTTATCCCCCACATTCTTTTTTGTTACTTAGCCTTTAGCTCAAATCATACATGAATTAACACCCAGACCCAGATTTAAGAAAACATAAATGATTTGAATTAGAATTATTACAATTATTGCCCCACACTTATCCCCCACATTCTTTTTTGTTATTTAGCCTTTAGCTCAAATCATACATGAATTAACACCCAGACCCAGATTTAAGAAAACATAAATGATTTGAATTAGAATTATTACAATTATTGCCCCACACTTATCCCCCACATTCTTTTTTGTTACTTAGCCTTTAGCTCAAATCATACATGAATTAACACCCAGACCCAGATTTAAGCAACAAATCAATGCTTGACAAGAAATATGCCAAAATCCCTAACTATAATATACTTGCCATCATCTCATTCTCAGGATGCGGTCGTTTCTGAGCATCTGTTGGCTCTAGTTTGATCTCAGACTTCAGCTGCTTCACATCAAGAGGCTTTTGTGTGTCTAGCGGCGGTAGCAGGTGTGGCTGCGGAGGCCAGGCTGGCTTGTGCACCCCCACATCTCCATAACCTTGAACTAACGAAGTGCAGTCAAGTCACAATACACAAGATTTAAAATACATTGAATTGTAATTATAAAAGTTTTGTACTTAGTATAGCTTCATGATGAAAGACATTAACAGAGAGAAAAAAGGTTTATAAATATTTGTTGTTATTATACTTAATTATATTTATAGTTTGTAATTTATATATTGCCATATAGGTACCTACATCAAAACTCCATTATTCAACAATGTACAGTTTTAGAATAAGTTTATTTGAATATTATATACTTTTTGTTGAAAAAGTTAGAACAATGCAGCTTCCATAGATAAAATTTAATATGTCAGTCTTTAAAATCTGTCAAAAATAAACATACAATAATGACCTCTATTTTCTATAGCACAAAATCTATTATAGTCTACAAGCGGACAATGTTTTGCTATATTTTTTATAATAAAAATATTGTGAACATTTTGATATGTAAACTCACCCATATGGGACTGTGGCATGTGCAACTGTGCCTGTGATGGCTGTTGTGGCGGGAAGCTCTGGTGATGCGGGTAGTTCTGGTGCGCAGGCGGAGCGTAAGACAGGTTCTGAGGGGCATAGCCCCCAGGGGGCGGCGGACCATACGGCGAAAACGCTTCCGGAGGCGGATAATGAGTGTTATATGCTCCAGCATACGGCTGATAGGGGATTTGATGACCATTATCTACAACAATGAAAACAACGTCAAACTTCCGAAATATAACCAATTTCCTCCGCGTTTCGCGCTCAAAGTTCACTTACCTATGTAATTTAGCGGCAAACCGTTCCCCTGGACAACACCGTGGCCCGGTTCGCCCTCCATTCGCAATCGCTTCTGATTCATCGCTCTTTCGGCTTCATAATTCATCTTGGTAACTAAAAACAACAACCACTTATAATAGCATAGTACCCGATCGCAATAAAACTCATTTCTACATCGATATCGCAACCATGCAACGCATATTAAACATTCTCGCGTTAATTGTGACGGACGCCAACCGGACGCCAGCACAAAACACAGGTTATATGCTCAGCAAAAGCAAACACAAGCGTACCTTTGTTGGTCAATGATTGTTATTGATTTTAGTTTATAGACGCACTTAGAGCATTCTCCGCGATGATTTGGTACATAATAGAGCACTTTAGCAAGTCAAAATAACTGTTGCATACAAAATATGCATCAAATTATCGGCCTAATGACAGTAAAATTAGAAAAAAAACACAAGTGAAGCGGAGTTCGAGTATTTTTTTTCTCATTCTTTTGTGATTTTTGGTGGTGGCAACTATTTTTTTTTACTTTGTTTCTTGCTCTACAAGGTAATTTAACGAATTTTTTTACAAATTTCTGTTTCTAGTTTTTACTTCAAAATAATTGCGGTTCTCAGTTATTTCTATCTGATTTTATTTAATAAATTAAGGCATTTAAAAACAGTTTCGTCTCAACAAAGACAAAAATCCGTAGTAGACATGCTTAAAATATTAAAAATAATCTATGGACCGAGGCACTAAAGTTACAAGCTGTTGAGAAAATAATAATGGCGCACACAAGGATTTTTTACAACAGTAACACTGAAACACAGTGCAACAGTAACACAAAAATACTTGAACTGTTTTTTTACAACTACAACAGTTGTAAAAAAACAGTTCAAGTATTTTACCTACAACTACAATCTGTTCCCTAACTTTTTTATCCATAATCTAAAGTGTCATAATTTTTTATGTCATATCATAAACATCACTTGTCTGAATGATAACTTGTCCGAACTTAAATCACATAATTTATCATGCCATAAAATTGAAATCCCTGAATACAATATGCCCTAAATTTGTTTGTATTAAATATTACAATCAATAATAGGTATACAAAAGAAATAAACCATTTTCAATCATAGTTATAAGTCCTAAATTCAAATGATTTAATGTTTATTTATTTATTTATTTATATAAGGTACTCCAACGACTTATTCACTAATAACATATTACTTAAAAGAACTTAAATATCTATTAGTATGATGAATTTATCACTAATTATATAATTAAGTATGTATTTTCTTTAATAAACATTTTTATTTAATTGACTAGTGTTATGAAAATGCATTTAAATTTTACATTTTCAAATTTCGCGCGTAATTTGACGAAAGCGCTGGACGCAGTGGACGCCATATTGCTCTGTGGGTATGACGTCAGTTTGCTGTATAAGCAAATACGCTGATATTTTATAAGATAATTGTTTATGATTTAAAAATGAGTTATTTTTCTACTTAACGTTAGTTTGCTGTTCCTGAATGCAAAATATTATTTAAAAAAGGACAGAATGTATTCGTGGACAACACATACGAGTGCGCGTTCCGTTACTTTTATGTCTATTGAATTATGGTTCAAATTCAAATGACTGACACACGAATGATTTAGGCAAACCCGAATGCGCTTTGCATTACTTTTAACTGCATTGAAATATGGTTTCAATTCAAATTACTAACACACGAATGATCTGTAATAGGCAAACACGATTGAGGGGCAAAGCAGCCTTGCTATCTCGCTTCGCCACGCCGCCGGTACTTCGATTCGAGTTGGCCACGCATGGACATGGACAGTGAGACTAGATGGATCGAGTAGGTATTTTAAAAATTGGAATAGGTGCTATCTAGTCTCATTAAATACCTAGTCCCTGGATCTGTTCTAGTATATACGCATCATCTCTAGTGGCAAGGAGACGCTTGCTGTTGCCGTTGCCGCCGCACACACGCGGCACCGCACAACACTATTAGGAAAGAATTTGCGTCCGCGTTGAATGGAGTGAACTCGCGGATTTTGTGGTGTATTTAAAGTTTTTTTTTTTAATGTGGTAGCAGCGTTTTGTACTTTGTTATCGAACAAAAACAGTATACAGACTGTTTTATTTTGTATTTGAGTTGTTTTTAATTGTAAGGTGAGTTTATAGAACTTCAAACTATTTCACCACAATTAGTGAAGTGAAAATCACATTTTGGTCCTATATTTTCACGTAAACTATTGATAGCCAAAAGAAGAAACAGTAACGGTGATCTCAGAACATTTAACGTTATCTAGTTTTAATTCAGTTTTATTATCAATATTGATAACTTTTCGTCATGTCTTTGATTTTGGATGACGGAGTTTTCGGTTGGTAAAAAAAGTGATCACAAAAAAACCTACGTCAAAAATATAAAGAAAATCTATCATACTCGCCGATTGAGTTTAGTTAACGACCGATTTTTTGTGTGAAATTAAAACCAGGAGTTTTAGTTGGAAGGTGGGAAATTCATAAGTTATAGGTTATTAGCTAGATTTCTTTTAACTGCATATAAAATCTTATCGCAAATTCGGAAATGCAACACTCGGTAAAAAGTTTTCATTAAAAACTTTCGGTCAGTGGGTCGTATTAGGTTCTTTTGAATTCATTTTGAAACAGTGAAGTGGACGACTGGAATATATGTATTGTATCAAGATAGGTATTTTGATAGATATTTATAGAACAATGGATTTTCCGAAAAAAAAAAGACGTGTTTTTTTTTTCAGTAAGTAATTTTGTGCTAGATAATTACTTAGGTACTAGCTACTTATGTACTAAATATTATTAACTGTGAAATCGCCATATTTCTTATCATTTACCTATTTCTATAAATAGATTTCTCTACTCCTGATTTTGAAAGCATGTTTCATATAATCTGTTATCACTGCTCATGCTGCTGATATCACAGTCAGCCAACAGTGGATAAAAGAGTGATCACAGATAAAACGATTGGGAATTATGGTACTCCTGGTCTGATGGTCGTCTTATCCATGACGTAAACAGTTATTGATAACAGTATCAGATATTACTTAATAGTTATAAATAAACTTAAAAAATGATGACTCATTTTTCTAGCCGTCTCAATAATGTCTTAAATCGATTGTATGAATTGAAAGTGTGATGTATAATCTCACAAAGCGACGTGGGCTTTACTTGTGATTAACAAGTGGTTGAACCCAAGCAGGTAAATTAATTTAGTCATCACTACAGCTCTCTGCAGTTAAGGAAAAGATTGTCAGGAAACTGGCATGACGTAGAAAGAAAAAATAAAAGACGTGACATTCACCAGCCCGCACCGGGCCTGTGTGGTGCATTATGGCCCACTCCTTCTGACCGAGCGGAGTCCTATGTCCTGCATGGGAACATTTTAGTTTGATTATGATTATAACAGTGGAAATCACGAATTTAGTTGCATTTGTTTGATTTCAACGTAGTTATCACATCAGTCTTGCTCTGTAACTATATTAAAATTGCCTTCTCATTGTTCTTATAACATGTATGTATGGGATTTACTCAATAAGTGCAGAGGACATATATCATTGTATAAAACAAGCATTTTTTCCTCAGCAGATAGTAGAATTCAACATCATCATTGTTCGTGGTTTCTGTAATTTTTTTCTGTTTGTTTTAGAAATAATCATGAATGATTCTCCGAAGTTTTACGACCTGGAGTACCAGAGTATCAATGATCAGGAGTTGATGTTGTAAGTATTATTGTTTTAATCCTGTCATAAATTACTGTACTTAAAGGTTTCGTCTGTGCCTTAGAAAAATCAAAAACTAGCAACCTATTTGTGCTCAACTCACAATATATCAAAAATTCTGTCAGTTTTAATTTTGTTTCATAAATACACATGCAATGCACACACATGACCATGACACACACTATTTTATAGTCTAAGGACATAATTTTAAATAAAAAGGCAAATTAAACTTTGTAGCCATGTCCTAATTTAAATCTGAGGAGGCTCTCGTGGCTAAGTAAGAACCGTCGCACGGGAAGATGATGATGATGATAATCCTAATTTTTTTTTTCAGAGATATTGATACATATAATCTGCAATTAGAAGATATTCCACAGTCATTTATTCCTTCCCCGGCCTCAGAGACTATGGACATTGCCTGCAAACAAAGTCCGCAAAATGAATTTCCTGTAAGTCTTGTAAGTCATTTGAATTATACTCTAAACTATTTTACACCACTATTTTGTCATTCACCTAGTTATACTTACCAAAGCCTGATTAACATATTGCGGAGAACTTAAAGTCGCAGACGTTACCACTTCTATTAACTCCTATCATACATAGTAAATCTACTGTTCTTAGTCAAGGTAATTCTTAATAATTAGTTTAAATGTATGTAAGTTTTATGAGTGGGTTTATTTACAGGAAAAAAATATTCAAATCATACCCTTTACAGTTAATTAGGGTGTCTAAAAGGGCCACATTGGCAGAATCATAATAGGATAATATTATGAATCATATTTAAAATCATAAAATGGTGACAGACTGACAATTCATAATATTATCTGCGTAGACAGCACGCAATTCATCTATTTGACAGTTTTGTATGGAAATTTGTAAAATGGTCACCAAATTATGAATTGTTTTATTAAAGTAATATGTCAAATAGCAGAATCGTAGGGGAATTCAGGAAGTGAATTGTTTTTAGAGGAATCGCTTAATGTGGCGTTTTTAGGCCCCCAGTACGAGGAAGCTAGTAGCTTGTTCAAAGTGTATCTTAATTCTTAATCAAGATGTTCCAGTATCTCTTAAAAACAGTTTCCAATAATCTTTGAATGAGCATTACTTGAGAATGACCTTCATAAGAAGTACAGTTTATTTTTGTTCATTATTGAGTTTTTCCAGTCAGGATTTTCTCAGTAGCACCATAGTAGCAAACAGAGTCTAGTTTGTACCGGGTTGGTGGCAACAGGCTCGCCCCCTATTACATGAGTCATATACAATAACTAGTGAAATGTGGGTTTCCTGTAGGTAACCCAACCTAACACTGGAAAAAACTGGTGTAATTTTATTATGTTTATTTTTGTTTAGTTCTCTCCCCGAGGCCCTCCAGAGAGGAGCACCTTTCCTGGGGAGTTCAACTTTAGTGTGGAAATTAACAGCGTTGATGTACACAAAAAAACTTTCTTGGTAAGTGCTCCCTTGCAATGATGGCGGTCTTATACAATATGTATTGAAAACAAACAAGACATAAGGTGTGTATTTTAATTGTTTGAATATAAGTCTACAACTTAGGTGTTGGCTTAGTTCGTTTGAGTTTATACCACAGATTTTACTGAAGTAAGGAGTTGTGAAACCCATCCAAAGACCCATAATTTAGGTAATCAATACTAATGAAAATCCTTATCAATCAAGGATTCTTAACTATGAGTGTTTCTTTGAAATATCATTTTTTATTTCAAAGATTTTGTTGTATTTAAATAAAAAGTTTCATTGATTATAGCATGATTGTGACGGCTGCTGAATGATTTCTTAATCCTTTCACAACACCTGTAGTCAGAAAAGACCCATTCTATTGTAACCCGATTTTGACCTCCACACTTTGTCTCCAGTACTCACAACAGCTGTCTCGCATCTACGTGGCCATGAAGTGCAACTTCAGCATACAGTTCAACTGGAATTACATGAAGGCGCCCCACATGTTTGTGAGGGCTACTGTGGTCTTCTCCGACGAAGCACAGGCCGAGAAACGTGTGGAGCGGTGTGTGCAGCACTTCCATGAAAGTTCTGTTGCTGGTGAGTCACTTATCCTAACTTATTCGGGTCGGCGCACCTTGTCTTCTTCCATACTTGTCGGTAGTAACCCCATTTGAAGCTATATCTTTGACCACTGTGTGTAGCAGCCTGATGGTTGATGGCAAAAAGCTCGCTCCCTTTTACATGGGACTTAAACTGGCGAAATGAGGGAGCACCACCTCTGCCTAACATTTCAGGAAGTACAAGCGTGATGTTATGTTATGTATTTACTTATTACCCCCATTACAGGGATCCAAAGAGAAATCGCGAAGAATGTCCTCCATTCCTCCCGAGAGATCGGCACCCAGGGAGTTTATTACTGTGGAAATGTAGACATGGCCGACTCCTGGTATTCAGTCTTGGTGGAATTCCAGAGGACCAGCCCGGATCCTTGCTCTCATGCATACCAGTTCTCTTGCAAGAACTCATGCGCCACCGGCATCAACAGACGGGCTATTGCTATCATTTTTACGCTGGAAGACGATGTGTGAGTATTTATTTGGTTTTTACTGGCTATTTATTTATCTGTTTTTTCTAATAGTCCGAGTGGTGTCGGATTACAGTAATAGCACCGCCCTTTTTCTTTAAAACCATACTGTGATCGTCAACCCGCCTGCCAAGCGTGGTTATTATAGCAAACCCTACTTTTGGGAGAAGCCTGTCCTGTCCAGCGGTGGACGTCATTAGACTGAAATGATGATGATTTCCTATTTATTTAGGTACCATCTTGTATTCAAGTATTGAAAGAAAATGGGTTGAATTTAATGGTCCTCACATTAATATAGTTGCCTCCGACCTTCCATCAAAACTGCTGTTCTCAGCTCCCAGGTTTGCCTAAAAAGCAACTATTGTACCATATTACAGGATACGGTACCTTTTTTACCATCTTCCTCTGCATTTCCCACTAGTGGCCACATCTATGGTCGTCAGAAGGTAGGCGCCAGGGTGTGTGCGTGTCCGCGGCGCGACATGCAAAAGGATGAAACAGCTGAGGGCGTCTACAAGACTGGCAAGAAGAGGATTCCCTCCAACCAGATCGAACAGCCCAAGACAAAGAAGATTAAGGTGGAGAATCTCATGGATTTCGATGACAAAGTACTTAAGCTGCCTCCGGTAAGTCGAATAGTATAAAAGCCTTTCATATTCCAACCATAAACTATTTATTCAAATTAGGCTGAGAATCAGCACGTCAAGATAAAATACGGAACATCTCGCAGCGTAACAAGACACCGTCCCTTCTGAGTTTTAAGACAGACCCCAACACTTCATAGTGCTTTACCTGGGAAGAAATGGTGCAACAAACTCCCCAGCAACACATCTATCTGTCTGTGGAGTTAAGACAACTTGAATCTAAGCAACAAAAAACAAGTCATTACATTAAATTATTTGCCACCTGGAAGCTAACTCGAGCAGAATTGAAAACGATTTTTTCTCTTGAGTTCTAAGTTATAGTCCACGTGAAAATCGGCCATGTCCTAGTACCGAATATTCAAAACGTGACCTCCACCAACCTGCATTGTCCCCGCATGATGAATAACAGTTCACTCCCTCGTACAAAGGAATGTTATAGGCGGATTATACTTATGCTCATAAATATGTCGTCATAGAAATATAACAGATATTTCTTTTAGAAAACAGAGGAGATTACGTACTTTTTTCCAAGTTAAATTATAAATTCTGTTTCTTACTCACAGTTACAAATCGTCGGTTCAAGAGCGATGCTCTGCGGCCTCAGAATGATGCAAGAGATGATGGAGCTTGCAATGGAATGCCGGAAGGACGACCCAGAAGCCGCAGGCCTTTACGAAAAGCCCATTGCTGACCTCAAAGAATCTATCAAAAAGTTGGAAAAAGACAAAACACCGTCACAGTAGTTATTGTACCTTTTAGCGAGTAAGTTGTTCTTATTTTAGAATAGTTATTATTGTTTCACATTTACCGAATGTAAGTGTGAAGTCTATTTTTATTGTGTTTTGATTTTTGATACGCCCAGTTATAAGTTGACACTTCGTATTTTGATATAATCATGAGTTTTTAACTTTACAAGTACAAGCAGTGCCTTGGTTATAGCGGATAATTTACATTAATTCCCAATTGAAAATCGTCGACTTTTGTTGACCTGCAAAATGCGTTATTTTTACATGTTTGCTTATACAGTTAATTTTGCAGATTGTACTTTGCCTATTTCAACTTTTTCAAATTCATGCCAAATTTAAATGAAAGCTAAGTCTCTGGTCTGTGATTCTCAGGTTAGCTGCTATGTTAAATGTAATGAACATCACAGTTGATCATATTAGTTGGCGCGAAAATTAAGATCTCGATTTTTTAACCAAATTATAGGCACTGCACTTTTAGTTACCTCAAAAATGGTTTTAATAGTCTGGTCCCACCCTAACTTCAGACGTGTTCATAGTGTTAAGACATTAGGAATTGCCAAATGCAATGTCTTATGGGATTATCAAGCTGATGAGTTTAAGACAAATGAATGAATCTTATCTTAACCCGTATCTTAACTTATCTTCCCGGCCTAAGGCGAAATTTTCCAAATGGGTTCCTTACCAAAGTAAACCTTGCTCTTAAACAGCCATACCATTTTACTGCCCACCGAAAATGCGGCACAAATAATTTCGAAACTTATCATGTTTAGATTATGATGGCATTTTTAAAATTCAATTTTATTGGCTTCTCAATCTGATTTCTACCGCCTAAACCTGATATGATACTGAAATCACAACAAGAAAATTATGTTAGTAGGATAGTCCGAAAAATGCTTTAAAATGCGCAACTTTATCAATAAATAAAATAGCACCGTCATTGGCTTTAAAAAAGACTGATATAATATTTTAATTCAATCGGTGGTGGACTTCGGTAACAACAAAATTACTACAAGTTTTAACATTTCCAAATCATTGTTTTTCGTCTGTGACATGAATAATTATGTTGTTAATACACTTTGCGGAATTACAGGCTCTTTAAAGAACTCGAAAAATGACAATTTATGTTGCGGACACATTATAAAATAATTATAGTAACATAAGTTGATAATAAAACTTTAAAAAATCATAAAAAAATACCTTTTGCATATTGTTAATGTTATACTTAATTTTGGAGTTAGAATTTGTTTTTAGAATTATGATGTTAGTCGAAGCTAGAAAATAAGTAACCACGCTGTTTGCAACAATTTTTATGAATATAATTTCTTGATATTAATGTTGTATGTCATTAGGGCCCGTGTTTGAAGTAAACTGTTGATTAAGATCAGAATGGATTCTGTCATCTACATAGACGGAATATAGAATCATATATCCCAGTAAAATGTTTATATCTTTACTTAAAAATGTATAATTATACTTTCATACCCTAATCTGACATTTATTGATAAGAATTTGATACAGAAAATTATTATAAATATATTGTGTGCTCTTATTGAAGTATATATTATTATATAATATCTATAAAACAGACGCAAGTGATTCTGTGCAATTTATGTATAGGTGCTATCACTGTTAATATAATTGTTATAGATTCTAAAAAAAAAAATATAAAAATCCCATTTCTTCCCGTGGGTGTCGTAGAATGCGACTAAGGGACTTACTAGAGAATGGGCAGCAGCGTTCTCTATGCATTTAACCACCATACTGCGATCGCCAACCCGCTTGCCAAGCGTGGCAATTATGGCAAAACCCCCCTTTTCGATGGGGGAGGGGCTACGTCCAGCAGTGGACGTCTTTCGGCTAAATGATTGATGATGATGAGATCCTATGCAAAATATTATGTCTCAATGTTGAGATTCACTGTGGTTACATTATTTTTTTAAAGTGTATTATACTTATTCAATTTAAACACCGCAAGGTGTTATATCTTGGAAACGGAAATACAAGTTGTATTGATAGATATGTAAGGAATTATTTTAAGATTTGATTGTTTATACTTAAGTATTTTTATAATTTCATTTTTAAATATTAATTTAAAATATATTATGGACATTGTACCTAATATGTTTCAAATTAGCCGCCTTCTTACAATAATTGAAACAAAGATAAATAAATAGATACGTAAAACAAGAATTGTTTTCCTATACCATCACCTTCATAGTTTTATTTGGTTTTGTCAATAACTGGGAATGTGATTTACCTTGAACCCAAATATTTTGTGGAATGGCCATTCTGGGTATTTAGGATATTTTGGGAACTGGACTTTCCTTTTCGTTATGAAACAAAGAGAACTCAATATCATCACATACGCTGACAAGATAAAATAAATATTTTATTCAAAGATGTTTTCATAAACGTGCTCTTACACGGGCAATTTTTTGAGCAATTATTGCTCGGCAACACTAATGGATCAATCTGGAGCAACAACAATAAATTGCGGATATATTTCGGGAATATTGCTTCTGATTACTCCATATATTTCTTTCTTTAAATTTAATGAGTTGCCAAATATCCAATCGGTTTGGAAATTTTTAGTCAATTTACTTTTTATCATCTCCTGTGTTCGTATAACTACGTCCTATGTAAAATGTACTCTGTGCGTCTCGTTTTAACGAGAGGAACCGGTCAGCGGGGTAGGGTTGCCAACCATACTTTTTAATAACGTATCCTACTTTATTTTTTTGTATTTATACTTTATACTTTTACATACAAATAAAGTATGTGAAAATACTTTATTTCCAACCTTTACTTCAATCTTATCATAATTAAATTAAATAATTAGACATTATGAACAAGTATATAAAGTAAAAAAGGTAAGAGCTCACTGGGCATCAAAGAATACGTCCGCATCGCTGTCAGTGGGAAAAGTGCCCAAAAGGCTGGCAGCGTTGCTACGTTGGATGGCAATGCTGATTCTTTGACCTAAGAATAGGCCAGCCCTTTGGTCACGTGAAGAGTCGACCAACCGCTTGGCGATGTCCCGACGAAATACTCGATGAGCACTCGGACCCCACGGCCCGTGTTTCAACCCCAAACGGCTCAAACATATAGGTCCCAATAAGATTGTTATATTTGCGCGGTTTGTGGCTTTCTGCACCTGCAGCAGCCGCAATCAGCACAGCCCGCCGTGCTCAGAAGATGGGATGGCGCGAGGGTATCGACACAGGTAGCATCTCTCACCAAAGGCCTGCCCAACGTCCAAGGCGTTATGGTCATTCCGTCTGGCCTCTTCCCATCGTCGCGTGCCAAGCCATTGGGTTCTAAGACAGCTGGCACCCCGGCGGTGACAAGAGCCCGACGGATGATGCCATTAATGCTGGCGTGCCGTGCCAATCGACCAGCTCTCTTGCTGCAAGCAAGGCCATGGTGTCCGAGGCAATCAACTGCTTCACCGCACTGACAGCGATGTGGAGCCACGCAAGGAGCACCCAGACGCAGACCTGTAGCGAGTAGCGAGCCGGAAGGTAGAGTCACCCAGCATAGTACCTATGTTAGGTGACGGTAGTGCATGAAGCCATAGGCCCGATTCCCATTCTCCCACAGCCAGCAGGCGGGCGCGCTCAGCAGTATTTTACGCTCACCTTTGCTGTGATGCGTAAAACAAAACACGAATTATGGGGTTATTTTATTAACTATTTAACGGATGACGAAAACGATTTATAATTACTGAACGAAATGTTAGATGTCATGTTAAATGTGATGTTAGATGGGATGACAGGATAGGACAAAGACTTGTACCTACCAAAAGTAAAAAAATATTCCCTAATTACTATCCATTCCCGCCACTTTATCTACTATTTTTTCAGTAATGGGTCTAAAGTGGCGAGAAGAGAGAAATAGAGCGTCAATAAATTTGATTAAAAACGAATTGTTTATTTATTTAAATTTAAATTTTGATTGTCAATTAGGCTTTGAATTTTTTAAACACCAAAAAATTGTTAGCATGTGCTAAAAGCACACAAAAATACGTTTTTAAGGCAATAAAAACATGAAATTTGAAAAATCCTTTTTTTTTCAACTTATTGACTTGCATTGCCTAGTTTTAGAAGTTGGTCCATAAATACCATCGCACTAAATTGCAAAATGTAGTTGTGACGTCATTGTTGAAGAGAATTGAGGATGACCAGCAATTTTAGTTGCCAGTGTAAGCGCATCTTAAAGGAGAATGGACGATTGACTATACACCATTAATCCAAGACAGGTTTTTCTACTTTGGAAAGTTTCTCATTCCAAATCTCATTGTTGTAATTATGTAGATAATAAATGTTTGATGTTTTTATTAGATAAGGAAATTGACTTCCCAGAGATAATCTTTGTTTCTCTATGGGATTTTTTGCTTACGCCACATTTTCTTAGTTATCATGTTTTTTAAAATCGAAATACAAAGATAAACAGTTTGTTAGTTTGTAGCCCGTAGTTAAAAATATGAAACCAAAATGAAGGATTTTAGTAAAAAATAAAAATCGGGGACAGTCTATAGCCAGTTGTCCATCTTCCTTTAGTTACACATTCCATAGATGTTGAAAGTAAAAACACAGAACTTGTAACTGTGACATTGGCTAAATGCACAAACCATGCAAAGCCAAAACCCCAAAAAAAACAAAAAATACAGAACTTCATAAGACATTGAACTTTATTCAATAATTTATAAATGCAATGCATGTATCCTTATGATTACTATTTACAATAGTTTCAAATGTCCAGTGACTTTGTCAATAACATCTTTAGGTGCTGGGCCAACACCCAGTACTGTGATGGAGTTAGGAGCAATCTGTGTCCTACCAGCGTCCTGAATTAATGATGTTATCAGTCCCATCTTCTTTGCATTGTCACAGATCTGTTTGAGTTCATCCAAGGAGTCAGTTTTAAGGGCTACTTTGGCTTGACCATGGTATCGCCATAGTTTGAGTGCTTCAGGGTCTTTGTTAAGAGATTTTTCGAAGGCTCCGACAGCTGCATGACTACATTGGGCTGCAATCTTACCCTTGCTCATGTTGAGGTCAGTTCGTACTACTAGTACTAATTTGAATTCTTCAGATGAGCTGTACTGTAAGGAATTGTCAATAATTAAAAAAAATACTATTGAGAACAAGATGATATGGTAATTATTACGTTCTTCTTAGCATGTTGATAGCAATCTAAATACAGTCGGCCCAGAATTTGGCTACGAGCTTGGCACTTTCAGCAGTGTCCGTCTTATCCTGGGGTGCAGACAACTAGACACACTATTAGGTTTATGTTTAAGTTTTGACAGTATAAATGGACCTCAGTAGGGTAATGCATTAATTGCTGCTGCAATAATTGCATATTGTGCAGATTTATTGATCTTTTCTTCATAGATTATGGTGGTTTCTTAGGATACAAGATTTAGCAACCAGTAATGCCTTTCCTAATGACTATTGTAAGCCAATCTTGAATGGTCATACGCCTCTTAATGTACTTACTTATGCCAATAAGTGACTAATGTTAGGTACTTATTCCTTTTTATCCTACTAATATTATAAATGTGAAAGTTTGTGAGTATGGATGGATGGATGGCTGGATGGATGGATGGATGGATGGATGTTTGTTACTCTTTCACGCCAAAACGGCTGAACGGATTTGAATGAAATTTGGTACACAGGTAGTTTATAACCTGGATTAACACACAGGATACTTTTTATCCCGGTGCTACGTTCCCGAGGGATAATTTCCGAACTCCACGTGGGCGAAGCTGGCAGAAGCTAGTATGAAATATTTAAACAAAGAGTAAGTTACTGTTATGCTCACCTTGTTTGCAGACTTTATGGCTTTCGCAGCATTAGGGCAGGCTGTAAAATATTTCTTTAGTGCGAGTAACGATAAGCCGATACAAAGCCCGCAGCCGACACCGGTTATGAATGAAATGTTAATCTCCATTTTCCGTTGAGGTGAAATGATTGTTTTTTAATATTCTACTTTTGTGTATCTTGGTATCGGTTCTATAAAACTTTATGTTTTATTATAGCAACCTTTACGAAAAGAAATAATCGTGGTGAAATCCCGTGAACGTAAATTCCTCAAACAATTTATCAATATGACAGTTCATAGTGACATTAAATTATGTATGACAGTCAGTGCCATTGCAGTACCTACACACACGTGCAGTAAAGTAGCATTGTAAGAAAGAGATGTCACCCCACGTCTCAAAACTAGCTAGAAAGAGACTTCCAGTGAGTAATGCCTACATAAGAATATTTATAATCGGAACACAACTAAACTTCAGCCAAACCGTAATTGCCATACAAATAAATAAATAAAAATTGGTAGAATTAACTAAAAATCAGAATTCCGACATATTGCTAGGCAACGAACAATATTTGACGTGATTTACGCGTGATATTCACAACAACAAACAGAACTTTTGAATTTGTTTTAAAGATTGAAATATTAAATAATCTTTGATAATCATGCCTAATAAAACGAAGGATTTGGCACCCATTGCCATCCCACATGGCCCTCCCGTGGAGTGCACTGCGGAATATTTCAAATCCTTGATGGAAAGTGAAACAATGGTTAAGTGAGTGGTCTTATAATATCTTGATAGGAACGCTTTGGACTGGCTAAACTTTTCTATCAAAGAATCTGTTGGTTCCCTCCTCTCTCGTCCGTAAGTCTCATGCAGAACTCACATCTTATCTCTGTCGTACCACAATTCCATTATGAGTCGTGATGGTTCATATGACCGTGATCAAGGCAGGCATATTTGTTTACATATAGGCAATGTCACGCAACCCTCGTTTGCAGCTCGTTCACAGTGGACTTGCAGCATAGTCACCTGGTAACTTTCATATGATTAATGTACTTTTAGAAAATATCCAGTATGGGATGTCGCCCGGCCCACCCCTCAGGTTCTGATGGAGCAAGCTCGCCGCGACCTAATGGAAGCAGACACGAAGCTGGCGATCAAAAGGGAGGACGCTGCACGAAACAGAATTATTATGGACGCCAAGTGGGAAGACTTGAGGAAGAAAGAGAACCTGCTTAAAGAGTCTTTTATCAGCTTTAATAAAGTAGGTATCTACCAATAAAGGGTAAATAGGTTCAGGTAGACTCATCTTTTCCATTAGCTGCGCCGCTACTTAACTAACTTTGAATTCCTTGCTGGTCTAGTGGTCGCAAGCGCTGCTATGGAGCATGATGTCCTGGGTTCGATTCCTAGGTCCGGTAAAGTATTATTGGGTTTTTCTATCTGGAACTTCTCAGTAGCAACCCAGAGTCTGGATTTGTATCCGATTGATGGCAATAGGTTGCCCTCTATTCCATGGGACAAAAACATAACAGGCATCATATGGGTGTACTATACATCCACCTCTGTCCAATCCTTGGGTGAAACAATTCGCGATGTCATGTTATTTTATGAAATCAACGATTAATGCTACGGCTACATTGGCGCGAAATCATTGTCATTACGGTGTTCAAAATGAAGCTCTCAACGTAATACATTCTTATTTAAATAATAGGCACCAATGTGTAGATATTAATGGTGTGAAATCTTCCGGGCTACCAGTTCAGTTAGGTGTACCTCAAGGCTCAATACTGGGTCCATTATTATTCTTAGTGTACACTAATGACTTACCATTCTATTTAAAGGGTATCCGTGATGTTGTACTATTTGCTGATGATACCTCTCTTATCTTTAAAGTAGATAGGATTAGACAAGATTTTGACGACGTAAACAGTGCACTCTCAAGGGTTACGCATTGGTTTACCACGAATGATCTAGTCCTCAATGCCAAGAAAACTAAATGTACAAAGTTCGCTTTACCGAATGTAAGAAATCTGGGACCCAATATTGTCAAAGCTACCCAAAGTTACTCTTGTCACCTAGTTCATAAGAGAGAACCAGGAGAAGCGAGACCGAGCAGAACGTAAGATGCAAGCTGATACCGAGGTCTTAGAGCGAAAAACCAAGGAGACTGAAGCCATGAGGCAGAGAGTCATCGAAATGGAAGAAGTCAAGAAGTTGATGGAGAAGCAAGTCAAAGACTACACTATTTATGAAGTAAGTTTAATTCGACGTCCCCACATACTCTGCCCTGCTGCCGTATTTTGACGGAAAGATGGCGGTTCTTAAGACGATTATCTCCATCTCTTTTTCGTAATGGACCAATGATGGCGTTAGCAATAGGTACGAAACCGACTTTTGGTCCTATAATTGAGCAGGCCAAAAGATTTGAACTTGCTTTGCTGCAAGTGCTTGCAAGATTAAAACTGACTACCCAAGTATCTAGATAGGTAGGTATAACCACTTGGTTAAGCAGGACATCGCACAGCCTGAAACGACAATACGCAAGGGAAGTCGATGCCCATTCCTTCTCCGTACGAGAGACACTTGTCTGCTGGAACTTTTTGTGTCAAAATGTTTTTTATTTAGGACTACCTGATGTCGGTGGTGCACAATTATCCTGAGTTCAAACAACCTCTGGACGTACTCAACCGTTACGAAGCTTTGGGTAAGGACTCATTTCTTACCAACTAAACTTTTTCTGTTTCGCCAATTTTGACCTTTCATATTCGAAACGCCACTTTTTACCCGACTACCAATACAGAGTTATGTGGTTCACGTGTATGATCTATATGACTATATCTATCTCTAGACGTAAATAAGTAATGTCTTGAGAACAAAAAATGTTCTATGTGGGTGTATCAAAATGAAGGGCTTGATGAGACGATTCCAAATATTAACCTTTTGACCGCCACAGTCATGTATAGCTGACACACCAAAAGGTCCCAGCACGCCACGATCACGACTACATAACAAACTTATACTTAAATAAAGTCACTTGGGCTGAGGGCATGTTTTTGCTTTTTTGACGTGGCGTGGCGGTTTGACCGCCACGCCACGTCACCCAAAAAGGTAGAAAAAATACAAATCTGAAAATTAACTACAATTACGGCCACCAACTGAAACAGCCTGTTTGAAAAGTGAGCTTGTATAGAACTTTTTAGTTTCAGTCGGGTATTTCGATTCTGGTAGACAATTAGTTTCAAATTCTTACCAAACATTCCTTTCCTTACGGAGTGCAACAAAACAAATATCAAGCTAGGTACCTACTTATCTCTGAAAAGACGTGGTAAAGACTATGTAGAATGATGAAGAAACATCATATTCCTAGCGGCGGCTAAATCAACGCTGGCGGATCGTCAAGAGCATGATCTTGAAATGTTGGAGAACGCTCGCCAGGAGATCGCATCGCTGACAGAGGAGAAGAAACTCTTCATCATGGGGCTCAACAACACACTTGCTAACCTAAGGGTATGTAATAGAAAAGCTTGTAGACTGTACATCAGTGGTAACACATCATCATCTGGCTAGCCTTTTCCTAACTATGTCGGGGTCGGCTTCCAGTCTAACCAGATGCAGCTGAATACCAGTATTTTACATGGAGCGACTGCCTGTCTGACCTCCACAGCCCAGTTACTAGGTAATACGATACTCTTTGGTAAAACTGGTTGTCAAACTTTCACTCATCCACGGACTAAGCGGGAAGCTACAAGGATCTTTTGGCGCCTGACTGACATTTATGGGGGCAATGTTAGTAAACATTTTTAAAATTGTAATGTTACGGCTACATTGTCGTGATAACGCTACGATGTAGCCATAGCATTATCAGCCAAGTTAACATGTAATGTTAGCCAGGAACTTACCTGTACAAAACAAACTGCTTCTTTCAGTCTTTTATTGTACTGTATTGTGTATTAACACATATTATTGACCTTCGTTTTTTATTTAAAAAAAAAACTCTTATATGTAGATACCAAACTTCCTACTAATTTATATAATATTTCCTCAGTGGCGCTATGACAAAATCCGGAATAGAGTGATAAAATGGGAGCTAGCTCTGAATCGACTGAAAGAGACGGCAGCGCGGCGCCACGTCGAGCTCTGTCACGTCCGCTCCGCCATATGGAGCCTTTACGCTAAAATCTGCAAACAAAAAGGTAACTTATAAAGACATGTTTGATAAACTTTATCACAGCTTGACAGATTACCATGAATGTTGCCATTTATATTACTTATATAAGTAGGTACGTATTTGTCCCGCACGCGGGCGAAGCCGCCTCAAAAAGCTAATAAAAATCAGGAATCGATGCCTTGGCGCATCCAGCTTGTGGTTCAAGGTCAAATCAAGAATTTCCTGTACTAGGTATACCTACTGTCTATGATCTATAAAGCCAAATCCGAACTACGCCTCACTCGGTCACTCCTGACGTCTCGCTTTTCTATAAAGGATGACCAACTTTCCACCCTGTTCCTAATTCCTCTTTATTGCTTAGTCATAGGTTTACCAGCTTATTGACCAAAGGCCTGTCACCATTCAAAATTCCTGACCCAAAAGCTGGACAATTGTGAAACAGTCCGTGGTCCGAACATTTTACTTTTAAAAGAAAGTTAACATTCTTTCTTTAAAGTTCAAAATGAAAAATCATTTATTCAAATTAGGCTGCAAAATCAGCACTTTTCAAACTTCAAAATTAGGTACCTACCTACGTAGAAGACAGTCCCCCAAAACGCCTGTCCTTCACGAACAAATAGCAAGGCGAAAGTCCGCACAGGGGGCCGAAAAGCGAGATTTAAACGGATATAACTGGACGGATGGAAACTTCTCTATGACGATATTTGTCTGCGAATAATTATCCAGCGTCACATACTCTTGATACAACTTGTTCTTTTGCAAAGGCCTGGTTATCGACGTGGCGGTCGGTGACTTCGAACAGCAACTGGTCGTCATCATGAGAGCGTTGCTCGAACTCCGCAGGATTTACAGGCTCGCTCAGAAGAGGTCCAAGGAAAAGTGAGACAAAAAGATTTTTTTTTATTCTAGCTTTTATTAGTACCTAAGCATTAAACTAGCGGCACTCTATAAAGGAGTCTGTGACAGCTAGGTAGGTAATGGCTGTTGGGGGCACGGCAAATCAACATAGGTATTCACAATCGTTCGATACGCTTCCGTACCGAATCGAACGTTAATCACTGATATCAAAGTCACAGATCCAAAACCGGAAATTTTGTCAATTTAAACCAAATAGACGACTGCTATTCTTCCGATAGCTATGTGCTGTGATGAATATGTATGCTGTAGCTCTTCAGTAGATCGTAGGCTTCAAATTTCGGGAAGCAATAGTTTCGATTGACTGAATTTAAGTTTTCATTTTCAGAGGCGATGCAGAATCGAAACACTCGTAAGGAATTTGAGATTTGCCGAAAGTTCTGACTTTAAAATACTTAAGTAGGTATTTTATGAACATCTATTCTCCGAGATGCCAATGTTTTGTCTTTTATTATCTAAATTTTATTCATTTATTGTTAAATAACTACTGTGGAAATATATTTGTAATTTGTTTATTTAATAAATGTTAAAAACATCCGCTTACTTTGTACCCGGCTGCCCCAAAACAGCCTTCCCGTCTTTCCGTGATCCTAATGTGTTATTATTGCGTAGCCGTTAAGCTATCTTCATAATTATATACACACAGACACACACACAACGATACTTGTGTATCGTTGTGTGTGTTGTTGTTGTCAACAACACACACAACAACAACAACAACAACAACAGTAATATAAACTTTCCTGTAACCACTGAAAAGTCGTTATATTCAACAGAAATATGAACCAATGCCTTCCTAACACATCTATTAGTTTGACGCAAAAGTTGAGTGTTTGTATGTTTTAATTAAAATAACTTCACGCCTTTTATCCCTGAAGGATTAGGCAGGGGAGTACCTATAGAAAGGTATCTTTCACCAGTTATGTTTCAGTCCGATGTCATAGGGGCGAGCCTATTACCATCAAGCGGACACAAACCCAGACTCCGAGCTGCTACTGAGATATTGCTGCTAGAAAATCCCAATAACACTTTGTCCGACCAGTAGCAGCAGGCTTACCATGACGCTTTTTATTTCACCGAAGAATAGACAGTGCTTTTTCTATACAGTCACATTTCGTTTCTCCATTTTTGACATCGCACCGTAGATATCCTTCTACAATCTGTCATTTTGTCTTTCGTTTCTAACGATCTTTGTTTTGGTCCATAGAAATGTAGACTATTTCAAAAGAATATTTCTTCCCAAACTGTAAAAATCATACTGGCTAACAAACGTTCTACTCGACGGCCACAAAGTATACACGACTATCTACAAAATCATGATTCGTTTAGAACGCATAACTGTGATAATTAATAGAAAAACATAGCTACCTTCTCCTACTGTACATCATTTAGTTAATAGTCATGTCTATTCTTCCGTCGATCAATCGTGGCGTCGTGCTAAGCTTGCTGGCAGTCGAACCCAGGATCTCATGCTCAACAGAAGCGCTTGCGCACACTAAACCAACGGGGCGGTCTTGTATACCTACCTACTATTCATTTGCCCATTCAAAAGGACATCGCTACGTATATACCTACCTATTAATATAATTTATTATCATTATAGAACAATTACAAACTAAGAACTTGCAAACTTAGTTTAACTTAAACTAAATGGCAATTAGCTGTTCTAAGTAATTGGACCTCTTTCCAATAGTAGGTAGGTAATTAAGTACTTTACAGAATTTAAATTGGCAAAGTTCGAAACAATGCTTGTTAATCTTAATGAACTGTTCTTGTGACCCTTTCACATGCGACGGAAGGGTTATTTGAAGATCCGTTAAAAAGTTATTGATGTTCTAATGTACACTTTTCAAAATGTATTAACTTCTAAAAACTTTAGATGCACACATAAAAAAAATGAGCAACTTTTAACTGTCTCGCCTTTTCCTACAGTTGGTCACAGAAAATAAGCTAGGGCACCCCGACCAAATGTGGTAGAACTGTGAGAACTGTGACCAACCACGGACGAGCCGAATTGGTCGCAGTAACTTAGACAGGGCACCCCGACCAAATGGGTTAGGAGGTTAGGTTAGAACTGAGACCAACCGCGCATTATCCAAGTTGGTTACAGTTATTTGAGGTTCACTACAAGAGGCGATATTGAAGTGTTCAATAATATTTTTAGGAGCGCAAAATTTTAATCATTAGAGGTTTGAATACATGCCAATTCTAAATGTTGGATGAGTAGTAATTTTTAATTAATGTTATGGATAAAAGATGATTAGATAAGTTTATCTACAATAACTAACATAGGTACCCAATTAAAGGTATTATGAAAACACACAGGAAAATTACCCATAAGTTAAGGTAGGTACCTACCTAATAATAATTTAGGACAGAAGTTTCGAAGTATTTAATTCGTGCCATAACCTAAAAATCTATCTATTAACCTAAATGTCCATCCTAAGGGTCGTAGATATGATTCCCGCTTCGTTGGATGTTGTGCATCTGAGTTAAGCGTTTTGAGATTTAAATATAAAGGTAAAAAGGACTCTCATTGAATGTACCACGACGACCAAGCAACTAATTGCTACGATATCCAACCCAACCCAACATATACTTTGATAAATGATTTTACTTCTGTAAGTAGGGTTGCACAAACACTTACACGTCAATCAAATTTTTCAACTAGATGCGGTCGGCTTTTCCTATCTGACTACCCTGAGAAGAAAGGTAGAAACAAACCTAGAGTTCACATTCTCTTTTACAGTCCAGACATAATCTTAGTCAGATCATGTGAAGACCAGGTAGATTGGTGTCTGAAATGGTCTTTCGAGGACAGAACCACACAGATTTATTGGACCCGTTCAGTCAGTGCACGCATCTATCACTAATCGTGCAGCTCAACTCGGAACTTTAGTTGTGCCGCTTAATATTTTCTGACAGCCTAATGTATCAGACTCTTTAAATCCTACAAAAGCATATAAGAGCCTACTTAACAAACTTAGAATATTCAGTTCACATTAACCTCAGAAGAGTTTCTAATATCCATAATGTCTACAAAACTCAAAACCACTTTAAATTCGGAAAAATCTGAGCGTTATTTACACTACATAGAAATACCATTGAAGATTTGTGCTTGCTGGGATCTGTTCCCCAATTCTGCCACCGAATGGAAAATGATCATCAACGATATGTATCTAGGAATAGTGCTTTTCGTTTTAACATATTTACCGATGGTGTTGACGGTACATTTGTACACAGAGTGGCAGGATGTCATGTCAAGTTTGGGAACTATAGCCGACTCTCTCCCTCTCATTGTTTCTCTAATAATTGTTGCGTACTATGCCATATATCGCAAAGATTTGTACAAGTTGCTGGAGTATATGGATAAGAACTTCAAGCATCATTCGGCGAGGGGCCTCACGAATATGACGATGGATCAAAGCTACCAGAAGGCACGAAGATTTGCAAGGATCTATACGGCTTGCACTATGTTTAGCGTCACTATGTATTCAACGATGCCTCTTATTATTCACTGTAAGTATTAGATTGGTCTTCCGTTCTATCTCTCGAATGGATGTCGAAACATGTCGAGGCAATGGGCAGCTATATCTGTCGAAAAAACTGAATAGCCGTTGGGGCAGACGAGCTCTCGACTGGAGACCTCGAAACGGCAAGCGTATTTTGGGGCGCTCCACTGTAGCTCGAAGGTGGAGAACAGGGTATTACCTATTGTGCTATTTGAGAGAGGACTATAATATGGAGCCAGCAGTGGACTGCGATAGGCTGAGTTGATTGAAATAACGAAAGTTTAACTGTGATTCTTTTAAAGTGTACCTATGGATCAATAATAATTCAAACGTTTTCAGTGTGGACAAAAGAGCCTATTCAGGGATGGATCTACATGGACGTGACTCGGTCTCCTTTCTACGAGTTTATGTTCTTGATTTCATGTGTAGCGCAGTTGTACGTTGGCCTTGCTATGGGACAGTTTGGTAAGTGAATAAATGAATATTGTCATGCTGTTAATTATCCACAGCTACTTCACACTCTTCCGGTGCACGGCTTGATGTAACAGTTGGAAAATTATCACGAAGACATGACGTGATGCTCGCCTTTTTCGTGGTATTGAGAACTAAAAATAAAATGCTTATTACATATCACATCATCACGCCAGTTTTATGCGAAAGTTTCGGCAGAAGTGTAGGTTTATGAGTAATACCCACACTTCGCCGTATGTTTTTTCACAACTAGAAATCTCATTTAGGAAATATTGATTCTGGTGCCAAATCGAAGTATGTATTAGGGGGCGAGCCTATTGACAATAAACAAGCACAAATCCAGACACTGTTACTGGCAATATTCCAAATGGTTAAACTCAATAACAATTTGTCCAACCTGAGAATAGAACCTTGGACTTCACGCTCAGCAGTCGTGTGCTTGCGACCTTCAGTCTAACGAGGCAATCATTCAACGTCAGTCCTGTAATAATCGGTGCCATATTCCTTTGATATCTACAGGAGTATTCTTCGCCTCAAACTCAATCTTGATCTGCGGGCAACTGGACCTGTTATGTTGCAGCCTCCGCAACGCGCGTTACACCGCGTTGCTGCAACACGGCGTGACACACGCAGCGTTGGTTGCACCGTACGCGAAGATAAAGGATGACGAAGAACATAACTATATCTACAGTGTTTCGGAAATGAAGGAGTCGCAGTATCATTATGATGAGAAAGTGGTATGGAAGCTTGGTTTTTATTACGTAGGTCGTTATGAGATTAAAAATGAATTCAGTACAAAGTATCTCGTTAATCTGTTTTAGAACAACAATTTTGTGGGTGTGAAGACTCAGTTTGGTACGTACTGGAATCAAAATTTAGTCATTTATAACAAGTTAAGGTGAATGCGCTAGCTCGCGAAATACACTTACCTGCAAACCTCGCGCTTACCTCGATAAGTAAGTACCTAAGTACGGTAACCGACCGTTTATATGACACACCGGGTTTTAGAAAGAGACCGTCAAACAAAGAGTTACAGAGAAGACTCTAAAAGCCTAAGGCTTTCTGACATTCCATGTACCATAATTACAACCGTGTAGAGCAAAGCATTTTCTTTCAAAAGAGATGGAGGATTGTTATTAAAACTTTGCACACAAATTTCATTCCGGACCTTTACCCGTCTCCCTAATCCACATCACCTATCCAGATCCTGACACGTGAGGATGATAATGCTGTGTGACTGAGAGAAAGAGGAAGTAAAATGGTGGTGTGCATATTACTGTGTAACGACGTAAGACATTTCAAATTTAAATAAAAACAGTGGGGTAATTGCGTAAAACACTACCAGTAGGAATGGATTTCATTTTGACAGTTGAAGACCTTTCATTGCTTTACCTATTTACGTTATTGTGTAGACAAATTTTTCGAACATATGAAGCAATGGATTAGCAATATCTTACAAAATGATTCTTGCTGTAAGTTATCCATCCCGGCATTTGATTTCCCACAGACATATACAGCTCCGAATACGACGATGCAACAGTGGACGCACTTCGTGACTGCGCCTCGCTCTGCCAAGTGGTCTATCAATACAAGGTTACGTTTGAGAAGTTCGTGTCACCTCTCCTGGCGCTCAGAGTGGTCCAAGTAACTCTGTATCTGTGCACGCTGCTGTATGCTGCTACATTGGTAGGGGTAAAAGTTGCTCTTCCGAAGGCGACCGCAACCGCAAACTGCAAAACGGCAACGTCGCCCAGTCGTTATAAATGACAGAACGCAACTGGTTACTATGTGACTATGAAAACGCTTTTGCAGATAGCGATGCGACGTTGCCGCAAGACGCTGTGGAGCTTCGACCGCAGCGCAAGCCAGTAGTGCCTTCACTGGCTGTTACTAAAGCCGGTTTTCGCGATCCGCGATATTGCGGATTATCACGCATAGCCGACGGACCTTTCCTCGAGAGCTCAAAAGACCATTTCAGACTGATTCACATGGTTTTCACATGATCTTCACCTTTACCTTTGAGTTTGTTTCGGCCTTTCTTTCCAGTCAGATAGGAAACGCCGACCTTATGATTGACGTGTTAAAGTTTTTGTACAAACCAACTTACACAAATAAAATCATTTAGCCAAGCACCAAGACTCTTCCAACGGTGCGTGTCGGTCTGTGATCTGTGAGGGTCTTGAATTATTGCAAAGTGAAAAAGAAGCTCACTTCCCATGGTGCGTTGGTGCGGTCTGGTCCGTCCGCAATATCACGCACCGCCGAAAGCCAGCTTGACAGAGCACAAGACGATTTTTTTTTAAATGACTATCGCGAAACTAAAGAAGAGAAATGTCGCTGCCGTCGAAGTTGTGAGTTGTGAGGCAGCGGTCGGAATTAAAACAAACCGGAGCGGCATGTCTTGTCGCTGCGGTCGCTTTCAGAAGAGTATTTGTAATAATAATTTAGCTTACCTAGCTTACCATACACTAAAACCTGTTACTGGGCAGCCTAATTATGCTTTTCCAATCGGCGGCTGTCGAAAAGGCCCACTTTTATTTGTTTTGTTCTGCAGAACTTCGACATGATGACAGTGGAGTATTTGGCAGCAGTGGCCTTGGACATTTTCGTGTACTGCTATTATGGAAACCAAGTCATTTTGCAGGTCAGAATACTATGAAGGGACCTACTGGTGAAGCTTGAGCACGAAATCCTGCGCCAGCGTAGGATCGTTACAACGATTTGAGTCGTGGGACCAAAGGGTTGTGTTCAGCTACTCAGTACTGACAGCTGTCAACCGTTATTTAAGCCTCAAAATATTGACGTTGCCTTCTCTTTATATTCAAACTCAAACTCAAAGCATTTATTTCAAATAAACCAATTACAGGCACTTTTGAATTGTCAAGGTCGGTGAGTTAGATAGATGAAGCTAGTTGCCCATTCCAAACCGTAGGTACCTATGGAGAAGAACGGGCAAGACACTCCATGGACACTCATTTAAAATCATGGTATTGTTACAAAAAGTTGGTTACATCATTATGTTGAAATTATCAATGTGAGAACGATGTAAAAAGACGTGTCCATTAAAGCGTCCGTAATTAAAACAAAAGTAAAATAGCAATTCAGAAATTAAAATATTTATTGATTAAATTATTTATGAAGTAAATTTATTTGTTAAAAAAAACTTCCCCCTTTATGAAATAGCTTTTAAAAGCAATTACAGGACATTACGCGATAAAAATAAGTTAGAGCTTATAGTGCCTACCATATGCAGGTACTTACGGCTTTAATGAGGAAAACATTTTTTTATATGGCCCAAAGAATATTTATTAAGTTGCTTTGCTGAATAAAAAGTCAAAATTTTGTAAATTTCAAGCGTAAACTATGTAGTATATTAATACAGAAATGTTTCTATTGTCTTAGTGACTATTTAGATGACAGTTCTTTGACATGATAATATTTGTATACTCGTAACATGACTATTTATGCATGACGACTCTATTATAATTCGGTGGACAGTGTCAACTTTAAACATTTTTCATACTTAACAGTAACTTCTTGACATTTATATAATTTTACACCGACATTATCGCATTTCGTTGTATATTGATATAAACTTGACATTTTCTATTGCATTTTTATTAAATTCATTTAAACAAAAATAAAAATTGACGTTGATACTACTGAATTATTTTACTGAAATTAATTTAAGTACTTAATTGGCAAAAACCTACCTTAATTGTATATTTGCACGCCAAATGGCAAAACATAGAGAAACTGTAATTGACAATTGTACCATCTTGCACACGTTGTAACTGACCTGTGGGCGCGTAACGTAAATTAGAATGATTTATAAATTGTAAATAGGTACTCACTACTCGTAATGTTTACGTTATGCATAAAGCTGAAGCGCTTTCAATTTTACCAACATTTCAGGCGGACCGCGTATCGACGGCAGCTTACCATAGCATGTGGCAAACGATGGGTGTCCGTCCACGAAGAGTTTTGCTGCACATACTGCTGGCTAACAGACGGCCAGTCGTCGTGAGGGCTGGCCGGTTTCTGCCCATGGATCTGCATACTTTTGTTGTTGTACGTATTTTCCTGTGGAAACACTGGTCAGGGTTGCCATCCGTCCATCGTCCTGAATTTTTGGGTTGAATCTTATAGTTGGTGTAAATGAATAATATTATTTTAATTTTCAGATTATAAAGACTTCGTTCTCATATTACACCCTGCTTGTTAACGTCAATGAAAAGTAGCACGATATAAGAAGGACCTTCTGATCGCACTTAGTATTTGTTTAGTATTATTCTGATTATAAATAGTGCAGAATGTAAAGGGCATGATGAATAAAACATTAAATTTTTTAGAAGTATTTTATTTAAGAAATTAATATACAATTATTTTCATACATAGTTCAATGATTCAATTTGATCGGCAGTCAGCCGCGGGTATCAGTCTAACACATTCAATAGCAATGAAATAAAAGAAAATCTTCAGTTATTTCTACCCATTACCCTTATGCGACCTTTTTATTCTTCCGTATGGTAACTATCGGTGGAGTTTGGCAACACTGACGAAATTAACCGTTGATTTCAAGATTCGAATATCAGATTTATTTCAACAACTTCATGTTGAAACAAAACACGTAAACGCATCGTAAACACGTTAATTAGAAGAATTCTAATTTCACTTCTAGCGTAGTCTTGAAACAAAATATCGGCCTTAACAACGGTTAAAGACATCGGTTGGTATTCTAAACATATGTAAGCGACCACGACATTCGCGCGAAGCATAGTGCGAACTACGATCGCATAAGAAGTAGGGCGATAAAGCAATGCTGCACATAGTCCTATTGACCGGCCTGAGGGGACGGTGTAACGTTTACATCTAAATACATACGCCCACATACATATTGACCACTTGGCTTCTATTTAAATGCTTATCAACCGGTACCTAATTAAACAACAGATCGTTTTACTTGACTTACCAATACATTTTGAATCTAACTGGTCCTCTGAATAGATTCTGTAGACAGAGTCCCATAAAATAAGCTATGAAACTATTGCTCCGTACATTTTAACCAAACGGTCAGGAAGTCTAGGAATAGGGTACAAATATGTCCTCGTTACTATAACTAAATACTGTAAATGCATGGTAAGGAAGTTCTTTCAGTGACAGAGATAAAAACACTTGCTACTTGAAAATGAATTTATTACTTAAAATTCACATTATGAAACTTACTAAGAAACTATGCATATCATTCCTTATAACAAGACGTGTGTATTTCTTGTAAAGGAATGTACGTGTTGTCATCTATTACGGACATCCGTAAGTACATAATTGTATCAGTATATTCTAGCATAATTCTTGGCTAATTTCAACCAAAAGGGTCCAATACTGTGGGCGTTTTGTTCATTATATTATCAACAAACTACGGCTTCGTTACGATATTTATGCTTACTACATATATCATATTTCCAATAGATATTTCCATCATTGAATTCTGTCATAAAATGTTACTGAGCCACAACTTCGACATGAATCATAACGCGTCACCCTGCGGTCAATGATGAAATAATCTCAGTAAAAACATAACCCTATCTTAGCTGTCGCTCAGTCGGGTAAAAAAGGGGGTACGACAAAAATGTCGAGGGGAGGGGGAGGGGGAGGAGTCGAAGTTGCAGCCGCTGGTGTAACCTTACATTAATTGTTGAATATTGAATACGACACGAGCATTCTAGGGGCAGTCATACATACACGCATTTGCACAGACATCATTACGCGCATACGAGTGCATCCGTCCACATGTGAGTCACCCACGGTGAGCCCCAGAGCCGAATGCTAGACCGCCATTTTGTTTATGAATAAAAAAGTATTTTAACCACATTATCTATTTGCTATAATAACCTGAAAACTCGTTTAATGATAAAAAAAAAATAACATGGGACCTTATTTGCTATACTGTTGATCGAAACTGGACTTGCTGGTATTGCCATAAATCAAATCAATTTTTTAAGAGCAAGAATTATCATACCCATCACAGAAATGGCCCTCGAGATGATATTTAGGGCGGATTTCAGCCATGAAACTGAACACGACCCATGCCCATGTCGCTGTCAGAGATATCATTGTTGTGGGATTTTGACACTGACAGCTCTTCAAACGCAGTTTAGATTTGCTGAATGCGTTTAGTTTAATTTATTGGTGAAATTGGCATTTGGTAATTTTTTTTAAGTTACGGCAAAGATTGAACAGTGTTAGTCCTAACGCAGTCATCCGAGGGACAATTATCCAGCAATTGATCAATAGTAAACGAACGTTATCAATTTTGGACGAGATAATCATTATCATATGCACGTACTAAAGAGAGAAGCGAGATTTCCGAAGGAAGGAACAACAGGAAGCCTTAACTTCCTTACAGTCATTTTATATTTAAAATCTAGATGTTTTTAAAGTTAGTAATATTTTGTTACTTTTTAATAAAGTAAACTATCAATTTTGAAAATCTCACTTCACTCTATGACATTTTTACATAATCTGTAAACAATTTAAACTTCAGAGAGCTCTATATGTAACACTTGACAGTCACAAGATTTCATAGACAATTATAAAATGTACAAAATGTTTTATATTTTATGAAATAGAAGAGCGAAAAGGAACAATACGAAATATATGTTTTGCTTAATAGCCATTCAGTAGACAAAGAATGAATATCTGCAGGCTTAGCACGAGCACCGAGTTGTCGACGGAAGAATAGAAATCACTATTAACTAAATGATGTACAATAGGAGAAGATAGCTATGTTTTTCTATTAATTATCACAGTTATACGTTCTAAACGAATCATGATTTTGTAGATAATCGTATATACTTTGTGGCCGTCGAGTAGAAAGTTTGTTGTCAGTGTGATTTTGACAGTTTGGGAAGAAATATTCTTCTGAAATAGTCTACATATAAAAGGACCTAGACAAAGATCGTTAGAAACGAAAGACAAAATGACAGATTGTAGTAGGATGTCTACGGTGCGATGTCAAAAATGGAGAAACAAAATGTCACTTTGTATTGAAAAAGCTCTGTCTATTCTTCGTAGAAATAAATAACGTCATGCTAAGCCTGCTGAAAGCCAAGTTAAAATCGTTTGACACTTCACTTAACATAAATACTAAATGGACTTGGATCGACCATTTTACTCAAAAAGAACTGCACAAAGCAATTCGACATAAAATATCATTATTTGTATCGTAGTGAGTAATACAAGCGAGGTGGCTTATCTACACTTGACTACAAAACGACAACTTATAAATATGATACAAAAACTTATTTATCAACCATTGCGCGATTTTTTTTATTGTAGTTTAACAAAAAAGGTCAAAACGCGCAATGAAAGGTAAGATTAGCAAACTGTCGTATTATTATATAGTCCCTTATCGCTGTCTAAGTTACTAATATTTGTAAGGTAGGTAATAAGTAGGTACGTGGGAGTCCATGCGAGTCGGCAACGGGGCGGCGCAGGCGCGGGGTGGGGCGACTAACTGGCGATCGGGAACAAACACAAAATAATACGTGAGATGATGTCATACATTGCAATTTGATACATGAATCTTGTATTCTTATTCCAATTTTTTACGATACAAATTCATATTTCTTAAAATATTTTAATTTTTTTTTTATTAAAAAAGATACCGCTATTGACAACAGCTATTGTAAACAGTTATGAAATAAAAAATAATAAAAACAATGATAGTGATATAAAACGTAGGAGAGACAAACACTGGATTGGCGGCGCGAGTATTTATAGAATACTACCGTGACAAGACATCAGTCGCATTACATTCTTACCCGCATTTTACATTATGGTACAAAACTTGAGAACACAACAAACATATTCATTTATCGTTTACAAGCTACAAATCCTAGTTAGAGACCTACGCCCTTATTAATAAAACGTTGCTTAAAGTTTTTGACGGTTAAACATAAAATAACATAAAAAACAACGTTTATAAATAAGGGGGTTTAAGTGCAAGTTGTATGCAAAACTTGTCAACGAGGTGAACAAAATATGTTTTATACACGAGATTTTTTTGACAAGTCTTTCATTAGAAGTGTCGGCGTAACCGCGGGGTTATGAAATCTGCGACACAACTCTTGGCAAGCGCTTGCTAGGCGGACCTCACACTACATACAATTCCAATAAAAACACGTTTCCACACGGGGTATTTGGCCCCGTTTCCCGCACCCCCGCAGCGTGGCGCTTTATAATGTGAGACCCGCTTTAGACTAACTAGTGTCTGTCGCAGAAACATGGATCACAATAACAACAAGTTCACCGTATTTAAAACTGAAAATTAAAAGGTGGTGAATCGGGCCATTTGTATTTCGAAGTGCCTAATTACCACACACAACCTACGCCTTGCCCCGGCATTACTCGTAGAACCCATGCACTTTATCATTATGACCTTGAAAACGTCATACTATAAATGTTTGTTTTATTGTAACAAACTGAATTTGAATTGTAATAAATTATTATAATTTTTGCACGCAATTCTCACCACAACTAAAGCTTTAAATCATTAGAATTGTATTTTTTGCAATTTGCAGAATTGCAATCAGTGCTTAGGTCATGCTATTCAAAACTCATTGTCAAGGAAAAGTGACCAGATTTTGGCGATGTCAGGCAAATCTATAGATTCAAATCTTTGCAGCAAAACAGTTATTTTTATCGACAAGTTTGAATACTTTTAAAACTCCATTGGCAGATGGTCTTTCATGTATTCCAAAACGTTTTAATGCAACACACAATCATATTTCCAATCGTTAGGCGTGTTTCGTAGATTATTAGTTTTGTGCGAGTATGCAACCCCATTAATGTTCCTAGTGCAAAAAAAAAATGTTGCTTGTTAATTTATGTTTAAATGCATTTCAAACAATCACACAGCGTTTGGTACCTTTTGCGTAGCGGCTTCATATAATGTCTCTGTGTGATTATAAAATATAATTATTTTAATTTTTGAGTAACACAATTATTAACATGTAGAAAGTTTGCACCTTCAGTAATGGCGGAATCTTAACTAATATTATAAAGAGGTATAATGGTTTCGTTTGTACTGTTTGTAATTTTTGTAAGTGCTGAACCGATTACAAAAATTCTTTCACTGATAGCTCAATACTACTGTGGAATATCATAGGATATTTTTTATGGTAGAGTTGATGTACACATGGGCGGATTTCGCGGACAAAAGTTAGTGGAATATAAAAGAGCGCTTTGGCATCGTAAAGGGCCCTTATTGAATTTTATTAATGGGTTAATTTATCAGTTTGTGACGTGGTCACGAGAAAACGTCACCGCTAATTGACCTAACTATCTACGGTTGGCTCGCTGTACAAATATATATTCTGTAAGCAAAGATAGTTTGTTCTTTTAAAATATTTCACCATGTTCTTAAGTGAAATATCTCACACACATCGTTAAGAACGTTATATCCCTATTATCGGATACTTTAAAGGTCCTAGTTCACTGAAAAACATCTTTCCGCTATCGCCGGCTTTAATCCCCATTTCCTGCTATAGATGAGTGCGTTTCGTAGGTCCATGTATGTGGATTTTTGTGTGTGTGAGTGTTTGAGCCTGTATTGCCATATGACAAACCCATCCTTTAGTACAATAAACCCATAATTTTCAAACTACGATAGTGTCTAGGGTGTGTCAATTCCTAAGGTATTATTTACGAAATTCAAACTACCGAAATAAATGGGGAATGCTTTATTCTTTTACATGTCACTTAAATAGTACACTTACATTTTTAAAGCCCCAGCTGTTAGCATTACATGACTTAAATAACTATTATTCGCATACAATTTCACATTATTATAACCAATTCAATTCATACTCAATATAACTAAATTTGGCATAGTCTGGCAATATAGCAATGATAAGAACTTTTTATGTTTCTCATTATGGAAATTAATTTTATTTAACGACCTGGCAACATTGAGTGGTAAACCAGTCACTTTGGCAATACTGGAGTACCGTCGTGTAAATATAGTCAAATTTAAAACCGGACGCCCCTCCACTAAAATTTCAATACAAACATTTGAAATGTGTAAGGCAACAAGCAGTGAAGAGGCGTGCAATTTTAAATTAGACAATCTCTGCATAAAAAAAGCACTTTATTTAAAATAACTTGGTGCATTACTATTCTTATTTGACGAGTACTTGACTCATCACCTCTAGTTAAAAAGGGGTCGTCCTAGTTGGCAAACAATCGCACGAACTATTCATGCAATCAAATATAACGTTGAACTGCGTCAAGTGTCGACAGTCACAGGACAAAAATAATATGGTTTCGACATAAAAAGCCACTCCGCGAAATTAAATTACGGAGATAGTAGCTTACAAAGTAACACTGCCCACTCGTCAGGTCGTTGGCGAGTTACGACCCCTCGCGATATTACGTATCCATTATCATGACATATTACCAAACTCACCCATCTTTTCCCTATAATTTCCATCGTATTATGTCTACACTGAGTAGTAAGTATGGCGTGATCAAATGGGAAACGCCTATTGGTGTAGACAGAGTATAGTAATCGACAAGTCACTTAATATATTAAGAATAAAAAATGAGACAAGGATACACTTATTAGAGCCAGTAGTAAGAGTAAACGAGACAGAAACATTTTCTCTATATTCTTCGAGCCCAACAACAGGGTCCTAGCAAAACGGCTGTCCCGGTACGATTTCTTCGGAAAGTATTACTAGAGTATATTAGATAGTACAAGTTTACAAGTCACTGTCAAAAACGACTGCTATCTCGCTGACAGCTTATCTATACAATACTCTATCTACGTCCATTGGAGGAACGGAGGTGTCGCGTCTTAACGCTGACTTCTGATTGGTCCATGAGCACAGCATTCTTACTACTCCGTGTATGTGTACAATGTTAGTGCAACAATTGTGTATGTGTGTGTGGACTCACTTCTTTTTGTTCTTGGGCTGCGCGCGTGGCGGCGTGTTGGGTCGGCCCATGTTGAGGCCGGAATAGAGCTTGCGCTTGTCGGCCGGCTTTAGGATCTGGAACGAGCACATTAGTGTCTCGTCCACTGACATGAGGGCTCCTGGAATTGAAAAAATGAAGATTAGATAGGTACTTGGAAGTTATGGAACTATTTGCATTCAGTTTGCCTTATTTGGGTTTTTCACCAAGGCGAATAAGATTTTATCGGAGAGATAAAAACATGATGGCTGATTCCAGTACATGTCATTTATGAGGAGTTCCGAAACAGATATTTTGATCCACCAAGCGGCGTTGCTGTGGATATGTAGCCATTTCAGTTTTGAATCTTGAATGGCAACGCCATGGACATCAACATCATCATAAGCTTCGCAGTTGGCGAAGCTATGGCATTGCTGAAGTCAATGGGCGGCGGAGATGTCGCAATCAGGTGGCTTGTAGGCATGCTTAATATAATTTGTTCGTTTAACGGCCTCGACTTCCGAGGTTTAGGTCGTTGGTCGGATCCTAGGCAGGCGCATTACTCTGTGTGAATTATTTAATCATCAGTGCTCTCAAAACCGGTGAAGAAAAACATCCTGAAGAAACCGGGTCCTCCTGGAAATCTTTTTGGTCCTAGGACCAAAAAGTTCGAAGACATGTGACATCTGCCAACCAGCATTGGGCCCACGTGGTAGATTACGGCCCAGGCCTGAGTCCCAGCAGTGGGAACATTATATCCTGATAAGTAGTTACTGACCTGCGTTATCAAATTCGCCGCAGTAGTTGGGCGCGGAGAAGAGCGTGACGAGCTGCCGCTTGGCAAAGAACTCGTAGCCGTCCTCCACGACCTGGTGCGCGCGGCAAATCAGGTCAAACTCGTGCTTCGACAGGAACTTGCCTACCACCTGCAAATGTAAACGAGAACATGGTTTAGGAAACCTCAGGTATAACCAATGGGGTCCTAGGAAACTATAAAACCCCGTTTTGTGTTGCAGTCCTGTTGTAGAATCAAGGAAAAGAAATAACTACCACGTGTCAACATACGGTATATTTTATTTCATACTAGCTTTTGCCAGCGGCTTCGCCCGCGTGGAGGTCGGTGTATTATACATATAAACCTTCCTCTTGAATCACGCTATCTATTAAAAAAACCCGCATCAAAATCCGTTGCGTAGTTTTAAAGATTTAAGCATACATAGGGATATAGGGACAGAGAAAGCGACTTTGTTTTATACTATGTAGTGATGTGAAGATTTTGCAGCGTATCGCTAAATTTCCATAAATCCCACTAATATGATAATTATGAAATTTTAGATGTTTGGATGTTTATTACTCAATCACGCAGCAACGGCTGAACGGATGTGGATGAAATTTGGCACACAGATAGACTTTAACCTGGATTAACACATAGGGTGCTTTTTATCCCGGTAGTACGTTCCCGTGGGATAAATTCCGACCGCCACGCGGGCGAAGCCGCTGGGAAAAGCTAGTAAGTAGTAGAATGAGGTTCTATCATCTGTATAATACTTACTAATATTATAAATACGAAAGTAAATCTGTCTGTCTGTTACGCTGTCACGCCTAAACCGCTAAACCGATCGTCATGAATTTTGCAGAGATATAGCCTGGGATATGGAGAAGGACATACTTTTTACGCGATAACCGACATCCTAGCGTGCGGAGCCGCCGGCAAAAGCTCGTACTAGTTAGTATAATTCACTTTGTGCTTATTGTAAGAGATACTCTTGCCGCAACTACCACCTACACAGAATAGAGTAGACATCGCCAATTAAAAGGACTGCAATGGCCTAGCAGCGAAAGTATTTTTTTATCCTTTCTGTTCCCAGGTGCACGTGGTACAAAATAGACTAGTGCTGTACAATCTAACACAAACAGAGTTATCAGTGACAGACTGTGATAGTGCGTAGAGGTCAGCCATGCGGACGCGTTGTATGGAGTAGTGTACGCGCAGATAACAATGTACCACGAGATCACCTTTTGAGCTTGCTTGTCTAAGATAGGGTTTATTTATTTATTTTTATTTGAATGCTGGATGATAATTTTGAATTAAGTACTCAGTTAATATATCATTTTTTATTTTTTTTTACTAAGTTTTAGATTTTTTTTTAATAGTTATCAATTAATAATACCTTTTGCGGTGCCCTAACAGGGTCTACAACGGCTCTAAGCCTTTTGTTAACATCTTTGTTTTTACCTTGTGGAACGCAATTAAATGAATATGAATAGTTGAAATATAGTAATTTCTTTATGACGGTAAAATTAACGTAGACTATATCATTTCAGCCGAGTCTAGAGGCTTGTGGCTAAGTAATAACAGCCACAGGTCGGTTAAGCTACGATTGCCGCGTTTGGTCCGTGGATGGGTGATCTTTACATACCAATACCCCCCGTGCCTCGAAAAGCACGTCAAGCCGTTGGTCCCGGCTGTCATTCATGTCGTCAGAGGACCAAAAGTTCGACAACTAGTCTTACCAAGGGGTATCGTATTACCCAGTAACTGGGTTGTGGAGGTCAGATAGGCAGTAGCTCCATGTAAAATGCTGGTATTCAGCTGCTTACGGTTAGAATGGAAGCCGACCCCAACATAGTAGGGAAACGGCTAAGCAAATGATGATAATGATCATTTCATCCGAATGGCGACCATATACATAGGCCGACCGGCAGTGCATTTAGTATTCTCTATCTTTGACTTGCACATCATAAAAAAAAATTACAAATACGGAATACAAAGCTGTAAAATAATACGAAGCTAAAACTCAAAACAGACTTGAACGACACTTAAAATATACCGCATACATTATATTGAAGTTGAACATGTCATGTAAATTAGTTTGACAGCTCCTAATTTCTTCCTCATTATTCTTGCGGCTCATATTGATTTTAAACAGCACTATATACTGGATTATTTAAAATTGGCTAGCTCTCCGCATACGCGATCGGTACCAAAATCTAAACACGATAATTAAAAAAAAACTATGTTTTTTCAGGAGGTCAACTACCGCTGTTAGTGTTCTTACTTGAAGTACCTAGGAGTTGAGAACTAAACACGATAAAAAAAAAATGTTTTTTCAGGAGATTAACTACCGCTGTCACTAACTGCGGTAGTTAATCTCCCGCATTGTTACTTGAAGTATGTATGAGTTGAGAACTAAACACGATAAATAAAAAATAAAAAAATGTTTTTTCAGGAGATTAACTACCGCGTTAGTGTTGTTACTTGAAGTATGTATGAGTTGAGAACTAAACACGATAAATAAAAAATAAAAAAATGATTTTCCAGGAGATTAACTACCGCGTTAGTGTTGTTACTTGAAGTATGTATGAGTTGAGAACTAAACACGATAAATAAAAAATAAAAAAATGATTTTCCAGGAGATTAACTACCGCGTTAGTGTTGTTACTTGAAGTATGTATGAGTTGAGAACTAAACACGATAAATAAAAAATAAAAAAATGATTTTCCAGGAGATTAACTACCGCGTTAGTGTTGTTACTTGAAGTATGTATGAGTTGAGAACTAAACACGATAAATAAAAAATAAAAAAATGATTTTCCAGGAGATTAACTACCGCGTTAGTGTTGTTACTTGAAGTATGTATGAGTTGAGAACTAAACACGATAAATAAAAAATAAAAAAATGATTTTCCAGGAGATTAACTACCGCGTTAGTGTTGTTACTTGAAGTATGTGTGAGTTGAGAACTAAACACGATAAATATTTAAAAAAAACTATGTTTTTTCAGGAGATTAACTACCGCGTTAGTGTTGTTACTTGAAGTATGTATGAGTTGAGAACTAAACACGATAAATAAAAAATAAAAAAATGATTTTCCAGGAGATTAACTACCGCGTTAGTGTTGTTACTTGAAGTATGTATGAGTTGAGAACTAAACACGATAAATAAAAAATAAAAAAATGTTTTTTCAGGAGATTAACTACCGCGTTAGTGTTGTTACTTGAAGTATGTATGAGTTGAGAACTAAACACGATAAATAAAAAATAAAAAAATGATTTTCCAGGAGATTAACTACCGCGTTAGTGTTGTTACTTGAAGTATGTATGAGTTGAGAACTAAACACGATAAATAAAAAATAAAAAAATGTTTTTTCAGGAGATTAACTACCGCGTTAGTGTTGTTACTTGAAGTATGTATGAGTTGAAAACTAAACACGATAAATAAAAAATAAAAAAATGTTTTTTCAGGAGATTAACTACCGCGTTAGTGTTGTTACTTGAAGTATGTATGAGTTGAAAACTAAACACGATAAATATTAAAAAAAACTATGTTTTTTCAGGAGATCAACTACCGCTGTTAGTGTTGTTACTTGGAAGTATGAGTTGAGAAAATATTAATTAAAAAAAATACGGTTTTTTAAATTGATTACAATAACTTCGGTCGACAGTAAAAACATATTTACTTTTTGTTTTATCTTGTTTAGACACACATAACATCAAGTCTGTATTCCTGAAGGGTTGAGCAGAGGCTGGCTGGGGTTGGGGATTTACTACCTTATTACTTTTTAAAACTTAAACGCAACTAAAACTTTACTTCCTTGCCAAACATGAACACTTACAACAGTGAGTCGGTTTAAGCTATTTTAATTTGGCAAACAGTATACCTACTGCAGCATCTCACACCGCAGCAATATAAAGCAAGCTTTCATTTGGCACGTGGAAGATTATGCCAGGCACGGAGTAAGCTTCAACGCTGAAATATTCGTCTGCCGTGCTCACTTTGCAACATTTTGGGAGACTGCTTTATTGCCTACCGCAGCAATTTTGTGGTAAAACTTTCGCCAGGTCAAAGAAGAGGTCAGGGGCGTTCTCGCGCGTGTAGTAGGGACTACACGCGTAAGTCTGAAAAGAATAATAAAGCAAAGACCGCATAGCTCTGCATAGTAGAGCCTTCCATATGTAAGCAGCTATCCCAGATTAAATCACAGCTATCCCAGTTTACGAATCTCTAATAATCTATTTATGTACCCAGTTTGGCAATAAAAAATGCTACCATTGGTAAGTAAAACGATTCGTTTTTCTTTTAGGAACCGAGAATTAGTGCAGTCTACATCAAAAGATCACCTAGATTCAGCACTTCTCGCTAGATTCTTTACTAGATTTGTTTCCGCGTTATTCTTACTTCTAAATGGCGGTATTTTTTCGTGGCAATGCCTTAGAAGGCTAGAGATCGGGACCGTATACACGCATTTAATATTAATAATTACAACACTTGATACCTCCCCGCGTTCCTGAGAAAAAGGGTCTTGACAGACAGACGGGGGTACAAAGAAGTGATCCTATAAGGGTTTCGTTTTTCCTTTTTAGGTACGGAACCATAAAAATCCAGAATCCTCTCTCACCTCAGTCCCGAATGTAAAGCTCACACCGCGGTCGTTCTCGCCCCATCCGGCGGTGTCCTTGTCTGGGTCAGACCACAGCAGGTCGCAGAGCAAGCCCTGGTCGGGCACATCGGTCGGCCGCATGATTCGCCGGATCTGTTCCATCGCCTGCAGGTCTGGAGATAAGCCACCGTGGCAGCAGAATATCTTCTCGTCAACTGGAACAAGAGAGAAGAAGGTTAAGTATTTAAAATTATAGGCTAAATAACAAAAAAAAAACACGTTTTTTTTCCGACGTATTTGACACAGGTGTAGCTACATATCTATACTAATAATATTATAAAAAGGAAATATTTGTATGTTTGTAACGAAGAAACTCAAAAACTACAGGACCGATTTCAAATTTTTTTTCAATATTAGAATGCTACATTATCCATGAGTAACATAAGCTGTTTTTATTACTAGAAAAAAAAAAATAGAGATCCCATCCGTACGAAGCCGGGACGGGCCGCTGGTCGCTAAATCTGTTTTAGTCCCATGTTGTACGGGGCGAGTCTACTGCCAACAACCAGCATCCGAGCTCCGGAATGTTACTAAGGTATTGTAACGTCTTTGTATTGAGGTAGAAGCTCCAGGGTAACCCCCGGAAATCAAATTCACAATCAGCAGGTACCAGGCTTAAGAAGAATGTATTTATAGAATTATAATAATTATAAAATCATCAAACAACCCTTTAAGTTCATATGATCCGTACTTTAATCAACATACACCCTGACTATGACCAGCATATTTGAAAAAAAAAAAAAAAAAACGTAAGAAAAATTGATTTTCGTGGGCTACTTTAGCAAATCCCCCTAAAAGGGTAGAGGACCCTTGATCAAATTACGTAACCCCAGAAAAAACACGATACCCGCAGTTTCAACCGATATTGAAATAGCTAACTAAAATCTCACACAAACGTGTTCCCATGTTAATAATCTTCAGCTTTTTCTCAGTCAGCCATTAAAAAAAAAAACAACAAAATACTTTTGCATAGCTTCAGTCGCGTCGCGTGTAAGGATCGATTATGAGAATATTATGATTCATGAGATACGAACAGAGGGCGTCGACACCGTCTTCGAAGGTACCTTTGTAAATAAATAATATCTCAAGGGATACAGTAACCGTACAGGGAGGTACTGACTTACAGCTTGATAGACTGTTTGATCTTATACTTACGTATGAACCGCAGGGATACACTGAATTATTTGCTTTAAGATGTTGAGCTAAGACTGATCTCTTGTCAGTTAAAGGTTATTCGTGATTCTGATCAATAGTTTTTACTGTATGTGAGACTTAAGCTTAAAATAACATAACAAAGCTTACGCCTGTAATCCCCGTTAGGTTAGACAGAGGTGTACCAATATGTCCATATTTCGCCAGTTATATTTAAGTCCCATGTAACAGGGATCGAGCCTATTGCCACCAATCGAACACAAATCCAGTTCCAGGCTACTGCGAAATTCCTGATAGAAAAACCAAATAACACTTATTATGTTGGTATGGCAATCAATGTGCCGATTCTCGTAACGGCCAAAGGCCTGATGGCCGAGTCTCGATCAACATCTCTCGCGGCTCTCGTTTGGCGGTTGGATCAAGGGCCTAATTCAGAAAGCAGTAATTCATGATAAGGCTCGCATCGTGAGGAGGTTTCTAGCTCTGGAGCCCTAACCACGCCGGTGGTAAGCTAGTTAAGTTTTAATATATTTTAAGAAATGTTGAAATAAGATAAAGACCTAAAAAAACAAACGAGACATTAGGTATTGTTGGTAAATAACTGTTACAAAATAACAGTACAAGGTGGCCCTAGAAACCTTTTAAGTGGAAGTAAGACAGGGGATTTTGATAGTACCGCAAAGTTATCTGACGAAGTGACGAGTAGTAAACAGTACATAAAGGGTTATTATCAGCGCCCCGTCCGTACGGCGCCAAACATCAACATGATCATGCAACAAAGTTTAATCAATTCCATTATGCAACTGAGCTTCTGGAAAGATCCCACAATCTAGCACGATCCCTAGACGCCGGCAAAATGGTAGCCTGCTGTCTGCATACGTAACAAGTACAACTTTATATTGAAACCTTTTCAGACTTTCTGATCAGATGAAAGAGTATTTGTTTTTTTTTTGCTAGTCTTTTTATCAGCGCATTTTGAAGTCGAGACGATTTGAAAGACGTTGCAAATTCGAAACAGTCTCAGGTCACCTTGCTTATTAATTCTAAATAGATAGCCAAGACTTTAGAGATACCTAATTAGTTTTAGAATAGAGCACCATTATTGTCCTTTTGAGATTTACACAAAGGACGGTTTTCGCTTGAGTTAACTTCTAGCCAACCTGTTTTAGGACCTTACGAAGTTATTAAAACAATGGAACCTTTTCGATCGCCGAAATTTACAATACACAGACTGATAAGTAGGTACATAAAGACAAAATTGAATTCGTAATGGAAAAATTGCTTCATCTTCTGACTTGACATTGCAGAGAACGTAATAAATGAAAATAATTTTCCAATTTGGGTCCAAAATTGAAAATCGTTGTCAATTTGTGTTCGCGTGCTCCTAGTAACTGCTTTGTATCGAATAATTCAAGACCGAAGCTTGGAGAGCTCTGAAGCCCATAGGTTTTATCTGGGTCAGCAAAGACTAAACATCCATAATGTGGTGTTTTCGTGGATAAAATACGTTCGAAATTATTCATCTCGCAAAATTGATGGCCCAGCCTTGGAAATTGACTTGAAGATACTTCAAAATGCGCGCAAGGTTTTCGGGAGAGCTTAACAAGATAAAAAAGTTGTTATAAATGAAAAGGAAATTGAAGCATTTTTCAAGACGTTATCGAAGCGATCAAGGGAGTTAACAAAGTTACACAAGGTCGAAAGCTTGAATTTTCAGATATTTCACTTGAATGTTACAGTAAACGACAATATTAGGGAATGGAATCGTGGCAAAAGCTAATTAGCACGTGGATACTAGTACGCTCGTCGTACACACGGTACGGTACACCTACGCAAAAGATCAATAGTGTCTCCTAAAATTGCGTGACATTGACGTTAGAATATCGCACGAAACTTGGGCGGGTTTATAATAACTATAAAATACACAGATGCTTTTTGAAAAATAATTCTTGCAGTAACTATGGAGAAAGATGCTAGTGAATCATTCAAATTTAAGCTTTTTAAATTGACAAAACAGGCGAGTTATATGTCTTTAAAGAGGATTTGGCGAAATGTACTTAGCGAAAAAAAACTGCCTGTAGAAGCTTCAAAAACGATAACGCTATCGCATTTATGTGGATACGTGCCAAATCGCCTTCATCGCACCCCACGCGAAAATAATTTGATAAAATCTGTTTACGCGTGTCAAAAGTTATTTTATTTATATAGGTACATGGATAAATAAATTATAAAATAACGGGTTATTGTAACGTTAAAATGGGTCTGGCTTGGTTGTTAATTAATAGTTCTCAAAGTTAAGCTATGTTGTTGCCAGCAAATTTCAGTTGGACAGTTTGGTATGGTTTTGGAGCAATATTAATTGCTACTTTTGGGTTGTGGATATTAATTATTATATCTAAACTTGATAGATATTACTTGGAAATAAATTAGATACCTGACCCATCGTTGAATGGTTCTCATCTTCATCTTCAACAACATTCATATTTACGTTATTGATGAGACGAAAATATCGAACATTATGAAACAAGGGATTTTCCATATCCTTCAAAATTATTCAAATTCTGAGTGAGTTACGCAATTGTGGCGCTGGTTTGCCTAAGCATGCTTCTTCTTTTCGTATCGACGGTAATTTGGTTGATTACTTTTATTTTATTGTTTGAGCCCAGTGTGTGGCCACGTTGTACGTTTTACCAATTGCCTAATCAGAACATTTATCGCAGTTTGCACTTATTTTTATGAGTGGTACTCATCAGCAGGACTAAAACCTTTCACTATGCTTTTACACTAAAATGTTCCGTCGCAGCCATTTTGTTAATTTAAGTGGCAGCTACTCAACTTGCGTATGTTTAAGGACACTAACGGCCGAATACTGAAACGCCACTCAAATCTAATAATCATCTAAAAGCTACTTAAATATAAGCAACCCTCAAATTTAAATGGTATACACAAACGCCACTCAAGCAATTCGAAACCACGATTAGCTAAGCAGTCTTCAAATGTTTACATTATGGCAACATCCTGCTAAAAAATTGTTCTCAGCACGTTCTCAGTTACAAAATAATTTAGTTTACGTCTCGGTTTCGTTTGACGCAGTCTTCTTTGAACAAATATTTTCTATAACTAATAATCAGTTAAAATATAACAGCGCATTGTAGGTTTGGCTTGAATTACGATTGAAATTATGTATTTATTTACATAACAAATCAAATAAATTTCAAAAGAAGACGTCATAAGAAATGAATATTTCTTGAGATAATTGTCGTAGATTGAAACGTTACACTTGACATATTACGCGCGATTATTGTAAACATTGAAACATTCCATCTGAACTAACATCGGCTATTGTTTTGTTATTAATATAATTAATAATTGATTCACGGTGGAGAAGAAACGTGGGTGCAATTATACACCTGCTGAGAAAGAATGATATGCTCTTGGAACTGATAAAGAAGTAAGTACACACGGAACATATCAGGTCATTTATACATTTCCAGTTTACGCTGATCTCGCACTGTACGGAAATCTTATACAAGATCGTATTGATGCGAGGTCAGCTTATACTGGAAATATATAGTTTGATGTGTACCTACATGAACAATGAAATACTGTATTTTGTACATAAATATCTGCAATTCCCTAGTGCATGTAAAATAGCGTTTTAGTATACATGCCTATAACATACATAGCCAGGGCAATCGTTGTCTGTATCAAGCACATACTTAACCACTAAAACTTGTGTCCACTTCCCATCTGAAAGGCTCAGAATAAATACACGATTTATGTCTAAGTACTTTTATTCCTACAAGTATGAATACAACCAGATAACACACATACACATGATACACATTTACACATACTCAACTGAACAATTCACAGATCTTAAGTTTAATTCCAAAAGCGTTCAACTTTTCTTCATTTTGCGCCTCACAATTGGCCTTTCGTGATCCGAAAGTGAAGACAAGGACGATAGAGACATTTTTATCACTATTTGTGAAGTTTCAATAGATTTAACTTGATTTGAGGGACCCCGCGACCACTCTCAGATCTAAGGGCTGCTCAAATCAGTTTGACAGATGATTTGACGGATAAATAACGTTGAGTAGCGTTCCAGTATACGAATTTTAAACTGAGTGGTGTTTGAGCACAACTTAATTTAAGAAGCACTTAGATTTAACAGATACTCAAAAGTGACGTTTGGGTATACGAAATTAAAGTATAAGAGCTGCTCAAGCATTTAAGCAGCCCTTAAATTTTTGAGTGACGTTTCAGTATTCGGCCGTAAAACTGTTAACAGCACTTAAGTAGAACATTAACAAGTACCTTAAGCTTCTGTTGAGTGACCGTAACTGTACACTAAAGACAGTCTGACCTCTAAATTGTTTTATGTCATAGATGAATCATCTGTTTTGCATATCACGTGCGAGCGTAAGACGTGAAGTATCTTCAATAGTAGTAACTAATTGCTATATTTATGTAGTACTACTAAACGGGATCATTTTTAAACTGAGCGACGTATTAATAACTCTTTAGAAACAATTAGCAAGCAGCGACAAGGTTGTTCTAGGAATTTATCTTCAGTAAGGTTAATGTTCTGTATTTCGGTTTAGAATTTGTTCATCTTCATTGGAGGTCATGAAAGGTCGAGTTTGAACTAGTTCTTTCTCTATCCATAGTATCTTGAATTATTCATCTTGGAATCTTTCAACTGCTAGTCTGCTACCCAAATAATGCTCTCATCAACGACTGATTTAAGCATTTCAATATTATTTTAAGTCCTTCTGCGAAACGAACACCCGTCCTTTACAATAATAATTTAAATTGAGCGTCAGTTGATGCGTTTCAATTGAGAACGGAGTATGCTAATGCGTAGGCGCCGGTTCGAATGTCTGATCGACCACGTGTACACACGCGAGTCCGATCAATCTGAGTGCGCTTCCAGCGTAGTCTTACGATACGTCGAATGTGCCATTAGTTTGGCTTTTTTGTTTGTTTGTAATGCAGCGTCTTGTTTAATATTTCGTCTGTAATGTGATCTCTACTCTACCACATCAAATTCTGCTGTTTTGTGTATTTGATGGGTGTCTAAGGAAATTGCTGATTTTAAGCCTTTCTAATTTTTATTTACGAGTTTTTTCCCTAACGTCAGATATAGAAAATAACGGCCTCGCTGGTTTATCAGTAGGTAAGCGATGATAGTATCTAAATATTTGTAATGCAGCGTCTTGTTTAATATTTCGTCTGCAATGTGGTCTCTACTCTACCACATATCAAATTCTGCTGTTTCGTGTATTTGATGGGTGTCTAAGGAAACTGCTGATTTTAAGCCTTTCTAACTTTCATTTACGAGTTTTTTCCCTAAGGTCAGATATAGAAATTAACGCCCTTGCTGCTTTATCAGTAGGTAATCGATCTAAATATTACTACATAAATACGTTTTCACCTTTTTTTGCTCACTACTTTTTAGAACAATTAACTAAAGCTAATTATAACCTCCACATGCCAAACCAGCTCCCATGGCACAGAAGCACAGAACAAAACGCCCGAAGCCACAGCCCCACGTTTGAAACCTCCGCTTTCATATTCATAAACTTATTACGTGAAAATAAGCCACAGTAGCATAGTAAAGGTTACTGGTAACTATTTCTGTATTCCGGGAATGTTTGCTAGGGCTCCCGACCTAATTAGGGAAGTTTACCGTTAAGCCGAATTTGGTCCTTTGAGCTTCGGATCTTATTTATGGAACGATGACGATTCCTGCTATACAAGTATTTAATTGACTAAAAATGTTGGTAAATTCCGTGGTAAATGATTTTATTTCTGGAAGTAGGCTAGTGCAAACACTTCTACACGACAAAAATGTTTTGAAACTAGATGAAATCGGTATTTCCAATCTGACTATTCTGAGAATAAACTCAGACGTCACGGTTTCTTTTGAGTCCAGACATAATCTTGGTCAGATCACGTGAGGACCATGAAGATTAGTGTCTGAAATGGTCTTTCGAGGAAAGAATCACAGATTTGTGTGGGACCTGTCCAGTCAGTGCACGCATTTGTCAGTAGCTGTGTAGTTTGATTCCAGTATAAGTTTTAATAACATGCGTTTATGGCGCTTTTTAGCTTTAACAAAGATGTGACATCGCATTGAAATGTTGCCATGATCACTAATTGGGAATTCAAGCAAACCAGAGGTTGCGACATGCATCACTTCAAATTTGACATTCTCGTCCCGAAAGCCCAGTGGGCGGTGACGTCAGATGCAGTAAAAGAAAGTGGCACGTCGGGACGGGTCCAGTACCTACTTCAAACGGGAGCCATACGTCATTCTGGGACGAGCTTTATTTATTCAACAAGGCAGTGTTTTTGTTTTGGTTTCAATTTTCCTCTGTTTATGATGGCTTAATTTAGGTGTACTTATTTATAAATATTGGTTGTAACTGAATATTTCTACCAGAACGTAAGAAAGATTTCGTATCGTGTATCGATCAATTCTAGCAACAATACATGACAGTATTACAGTAAGTCTTCACTCTACGGATATAAAGACTAAGTTCACGATACAAAAGTGACATATCCTAATGTTCGTTTATAATATGTTTAACATATATACATAACCATACATAAGTGTGGCTGATAGGCAAGATATCGAGATGAAATTTCGAACAATCTAATATTAATTCGCAGAAGATGTACTTTCGACTTTAAGACGCATGACATAAGCCGTATTTGAACCCTGAATCTTCTATTCCTGCAAACATGCGAGTCGATGAACTGGAGAACATAATTTAGATCAGTGGCTGTCAATCAATGACTACGAACAGAACTTCGCAATCTAATGACGTCAGAGCTTCAAGATATAATCATCCACATACTTCACTGTCACGCATTAGGACTGAGGATTTAAAATAGCATTGATTCTGTCAGCTGGAACTTGGAACGGTCTCCAAAACATCCAGACAGATCGGATTGGGTAATTGCGTAGTATTACTATCAGTAGGAATTGCTCAAAATGCGTTTTTTACGTTGCTAAGCAGACCATTTTTACGAATATATGAAAGAATGGAATAGCAATGACTTTCAAAATGATTCAGATTAAGAGTGTGTTATGCAATTGTGCTGATGTAAAGGTGCTCTTACCCGGACAATTTTTTGAGCAATTATTGCCTGCCAGAAAATAAAATCAGCTGTTCCCTAAATTTATGTTCGCATAACTCGTCAAAATTTAAGGAACAGCTGATTTTATTTTCGCGATTTCAGTTTGGGGCCCATAGTAAAAGTTGTTCGTAATGATGAGTACAATGACCCCTTATGAGGTTAATTGTGATTAAAATGACACCTTGTATAAACCTATATATCTAGGACTATAACTGCTGCTCATGAATCAATAAATAAACCAGAACACATTGCAAAATGCATGTACCAATGTTTACGTGAGCACGGAGGGGTTGGAGGGGGGTATGAGCTTTGCTTACTTTTGCTGTCGAGGGGTAGGGGGGTAATAATTTCAAAAATCTGCTTACGTAACACTTGAATGGTCCCAAACAACCGATGACGTAAACGAACACAATGTACGGTCAACCACACGCAGTAATAACACTTTTGAATTACGAAAACAGCCGTGTGCGAGTTGAATGTATCATCCAAACATACTTGCATGACACCGTCATTTGTTTCTTTCTGGCTCAGTAACCACATATAGGGAGGCACGTGGGACTCCATACCACATGGTTTGAGGTACCCTCCCCATCCCGTCGGCACTTTAGACAATGGCACTCGAGAGATAGCAGAGTAACAAGCGACTGTTGTGTTACGCTTACGAGCCTCTGTTTTGTTTGATAAGAGCTCTGAATATTTGTTGTTTTTATTTTGTCGTGTAATGTGTAGTAGTAGTACGTGCGCTTTGAGTAAAATAAGGCCATTTGTTCACGTTCTTTTTGCCGTGAAAAACTACGGTGTTTTCGCCGTGTGTAGGTAGACACGGTCGTCAGTGTTGTATGGATCACTATGGAAGTTTGTTTACGACATGGTGGCACCACATAGATCGTATACCACAGAACCGTGACATATACCGTAAAAGAAACGTGACGTGTACAGGGCCTACGGCGGGAATCCTAGTGGTCATGAGTCTCAATGGCTTAATTTCAAGCATTTTTATCATTTATGTAAGCAACATATAAATGCAACAAAGGCATCAACAGGAATATTAATGATAATTGTAAGAGAAATGAGACAGGAACGTTTAAAAACCCTCAAAATTCTAAACGTTACAAAGTCGCCGTGTAAAACCGATTATCTCACGGCGAAAAAACCGCCGTTTTTCATGGCAAGACAAATGTGTGTAAAAAGAGCCTTACTGCAGCCATCGGTCTCAATTCTAGGTATCCAGACGAATCGAATTAAATTTCCAGTTTTAACCGCTGAAAACAAGCAACAAAACATACCAGTTCCATAGAAAAACAAAAAGTCAAGGAGGAGCATACCTACAAATCAAGTCACAAGTCACACCGCATTGCGACGTATTCGTCGTTCCAACTGACAAAACTATCCGAAGTTTTTCGGGATATGAGTAATAAAACCACAAATATACAATGTTCGAATTTGGTCAAGGCCACCGGTGTGCCTAGTGACCCTGACATTCATAGGGAACTCCAGGAAATGGATGTTTGCCCACCAACCCCGGCAGGAAGGGGTGAGGAAATTATCAATATAGTGTGGGATGTCAACACAACTATTGTGGAGATTGACGTCAGTTTATAACAAAAAAATAAGAAGGTATGGGTGAATTGAGTAAACAAGGCTTAAGCTAAAGGTTAGCTGGATTAGATGAGACGATGATAATACAAAATTGTTAATATTCCAGGAAATTCCTTTTGTGAAGTAAGAGCTGATGTTTCTTATTTCAGAAAATTAGTTCATGAAATTATGGAGTCGGTTTGACCTGTTGTTTTTAGAAATGTTATTCTATGCAAGGTATTCTATGAACTGTCGTATTTATCCAATATCGGATGCTGAAAGTGACCCTGACACTAGGTAAGGTTAAACTATTGCGAGAGTCATCGGAAAATCTCCAGAAACACGAATTGACAAAACAACTAACTAGAAAAGAAGAGAAACGTAATTTACAGCACCCAAACGTGCACTATCAAAAGGAAATAAGATTCCGTGCCAAGTTTTTTACGAGCACTAAAATTGATTTACGTACTAAGTCCTGAAAAGCTCATAACTTGACAATGTAAGGACAATGCCGATTGGGACAGTAGTCATAGTCAATCAGACAGTACGGCTACCAAATTAATGAAGACGACCTTTTACAAAGCACACATTTGTTTAGTAAAGAACCAAGGCTCACACAGCGCTAACTATACAAATTATGTAGAGCATGCCAAAACACTAATTTCAAGGTTTAGCGAACTAAAGAATTCTTTAACAAAGAAAAGATAAGTGAACCGTTTAAAGGAAAACATGATGAAGTAATCATATTTAATGATTACGTAGCCTTCAGAGTACAGACATTATTTTATATAGTTGTAGGTTCAAAGAGAATTTAATCAATTGTGTTTGAAACTGTTGAACAAACTGTAGCAGGCACAGAGTATCCTAAATCAGTACTCTTAAACTTCCACACATCTGGAATCCCCCGGCATAGCTATTGATGAAATCACCTTGTACAATCACAGTAGTTTTAAAAGATACTCTTGTAATAGATCTCAATTCGTCTGTTTACAGCTCATTACAGAGAAAAGATCCATGATAAACATTAAATGCTTCACCATTGGTTGAATCAGCATCAACGTCAGGAGTCTAAGCAGATGTGCTGATCGATCCGTGACAAATGGACGATCAAAATCCTATAAAATCAACGAAACTGCGTAACGAATAAGCTATTTCATCATCGGCTGTTGTTCAGAGGAAAATTTTAAAATCAACCCTAAAAGTTGTGTGATTTATGGGCAGCAGGAGATGAATCATATGATTATAAGAAGTTCGCACGTGCACGATCTGGTTTGAAACGTTGTGCAATACTTGTTTAGATTTATTGAGATGTTAGATCAAAACTGTGAATTCAGCACGATTCGCAGAAATATTAACTAAACTACAGAATTAGGTTAGTTCCTTTCAAAACTACAATTTAGGCTATATTATTAGATTTGACGAGCCAACATTAGGTTTGATTGACAACCCACCCACTTTGTTCGGGATCAGAACCTGTTTTCTGTTGAGTCTCTAGACTCCACAAAACGCTATCGACACTTTGACGCAAAAACGTGACGTTTTTCTTCGAGGGACTACACAGTACACTGATGTGGTAAATACAGTGTAGTAGGAAAATCAAAGACCATAACTTCAGAAGGCAAACCTATTGTTTCACACAAGATAATATAAACGTTGTCGGTTCTAGTCTGGATATGAAACCGTCATATACATAATATCATTTATTGAACGAAGAGAAAAGCCATTTCCTTCGGATGTTTGCTGACTGGTATACAAACATAAGTAACGTTTGTTCTTCCATGTCTTAATGGAAGGCTGTCTCAGATATTAATTATTTACATTAGATAATATAGTGAGAACTTTTCGGACTGAGTATCGATCTGGGCTAGTGAAAGCTATGTTGTTGAGGAAGTTATCGATAATTCTGGGTTTCGATGCTATAAACATTTACTATTAAATAGAGCATAATTATATTCATATAGTTGCTTTGGCTTCAAATACAAATCAATGTAGACACAGCATTGATTCGTCTCCTGCTGATGGTGTGTGGGTTTGGATATAGCAAAATAGACAGCTACAAATGGCATTTATGCTAGAGTGAACGCTAACATTCTCTTTGATCTTGAACTTCACTTGTGCTATCAATATCATTCTATGCTCCTAGCGATATACATATAATGTCTTCATTATTCCAGACTGACTTAACTTAGGACTATCCACGAGGGAATTTGATTACAACATAAGGTTCTGCTATGATTTAATTATCGTCTCCTTTTTCCTTGGAAGTAATTCCATATAGTGCCCAAAAGAGACCCTAAGAGAGGCCATAATTATTATCTCCAAAAGAAATAATTATGTCCAGACCTCGCACAAAATACAATTGACATTAATAATAAAATCACATAAAAACAATTTGCGAAATGAGTACGACACGCTTAGTTGTCATATTTAATGATCAAAAGCAGAGACTTGGCTCAATTAGTGTACCGGCCAAGTAAAAATAGCTCGGTGGCTTAAGCAAACATCCTTTTACGTCATCGTTTCAGGGACAACTTCGCAAAGAAACACTTTCACGTAATTGATTACCTACTTTCTATAATAATTCGTTTTTGTTTACGTTTTTAGGCAATAATAGAGGGCCCAGTTTTTCATTACTGTAATTTATATATTCTTCTTAGGTCCCTTGCTGCATGTTCAAAATTCATCATTACATTTTGTTTTAATATAAAGTTTTATATAGTACGTTTACGTTTGTTTTTTCTCCGTAAAAAAAAAATGTTTTGATTAGTACTATTCAGCAACAAAGTTTTCAGACGGAGTTTTGGCAAGCGTCTTTTATATTTTGCTTTTAAGCAGAATATCTAAAACTCCCGCGAGCACTTACTTCACAGGTGTTTTAAAAGATTTTCTATTGTCCCCTCCACATTTCGCAACGCTGCGATAAACTTAGCTTGTTTTATTCACAGTACAAATAATATATTTTGGCGTCTGTGTTTTATTAAACGTGTAGACACGGGTTTGAATATCAAAATATTGATCTTCAAAATCATCATCATCTGCCTAGCCTTTTTCCCCAACTTTGTTGTAGTCGGCTTCCAGTCTAACCGGATGTAGCTAAATACCAGTATTTTACATGGAGCGACTGCCTATCTGACCGTGACGGTGGAGTTTCTTGCCCATTCTTCTCCATACGAAACTACATTTTGGAAGGGGCGACTAGAATCAATTCTATTTTAATGTAAATGTTGACGTTCAAAAGTGCCTTTTAAGTGCCTATTTGAAATAAATGCTTTGACTTTGACTTTGACCTCCACGACAATGTTACTAGGTAATAGACTAAGTAAGACTGGTTGACAGACTTTCGGGCTTCTGACAACCACGAAGAATAAAGATTCGAATTATTTGCTAAAATCGTTATGAACATCAATCAACCAGAGTCAATGTTATATTCGATCTCAACAATCACAGACCCGGCGAAAAAATGATGATATTTTCACTGCTATATTCCAGCAAAACGTCTGATATATGTGGTGGGTAAGTCTGTAATGATGAAAATATGTAAACACACAAAATGAGCAGCAACAGAAGGCCTAATTCTTATACACATTATAAGCACAAGTAGCATATTGGATGCGTGTGAGTGGGCTTGTTATAGCGCATTGTGTGCAGTAAACAAACGGGGAGGTAATATGTTTGCGAACGTGCGCGACGACGTGTATCAGCAGTTAGCCGAATATGTCTCCAATAATGTCAATCTGTAACTACTACGCCATATGATACATCAGACAACGTCATATTTATCTGCTTACTGATAAAATAATCGTTATCCATGGCTAATATGACTGCTCTTGCTGACTTCTTTGTGGAGTTCAACTTCTGTAGCTTCAATTTCATGGAGCGCTTTCGTGAGGAGTGGGTGTCTCCACCCCGTTCCTTTCAATGTTTTGCATGCAGTATCCGACTCGTTTTCAAGACACGTGACCCAGATACTGCATGCCCTATGAAGACGTTCTTCCATTCTGGCGTCTAGACTCTGTGTCAATTAAGACTGTGCTTTGAATTGTGTTGAATACTTGGGTAAGATGTTATGTCTACATTTTAGCGCTCGTTTTATTTCACCATAATACATTTTCCGGATATACTGACACTTAGTATGAGAGCGAAGTTAAAAGTTATAGGTTGTTTGGTTAGAACTATCTTCATGATAGCGTCGTTTTGAACAATACCAATGGATTTGATCGTAGTGGCATATCTACTAGACTGTTACCAAAATTGTGTGACATTCTTTATAACATCTGTTTACCATGGGGGTTTTTAACGATAGTCAAGGGAGGAATAGGGTGGAAACTTCTTAGTGGAGGGACTAAGACCAATTCTTAAGAGGTCGTCCTCAATTTTCTTCAATGCTCGTCTTGAAAGGAAACCTAAAATGTGTAACATCACAACATATGAAAATATTTCCGTATGCTTATCCATCCGCTTATTTAACATTTGCAGTTCATTTCATATTTCTTTATGGGTTTGTATAATTAGAAATGTTTATTGTAAAACTTCATTATTTATGCAGTACGGTCGCTGTTTGTTTTGTTTTGTGGAAGGTTAACATTGTTTAATGCCCAAGGGAAAATTCCTACGCATGTGTATATCTACAAGTGTGCGTTCTATTAATATTTAACCGATTTCACCTATTTTTTTTTGTTTACATTTATGTGAAAGAGCTATTATGTTAATTTCATAGTGTTGTCATCTCGATATTCTCAATTTGTTTTTCAGTTTTGTTATCCATCTAAATTTTTGGTTTATTCAGGATATCCAAGTCACTAAAGTTGGATTTATTTTGTGCCCCTTTTCTATTAGGGTCCCCTATCTTAGATGGATGCCTTATTAGCGATTCTACATAAGACAGGATAATATATAAATTACCTTCTTGATTATTTACAGAGGAATCCATACTTACAGCATTCTGTATTAATGATGCAAGTTTGTCGTTCATTAAAATAAACCTTTCATACACTCGTGAACGATGACGCCACGTCCATGTCATAAATATTTCTAAGGTCTTCTTTATAACCTTGGTAGTTTATGTTTTTAACCTTGATTGATAAGAATCCTGCCGAATTAGTTGCTTATCTACTTTATCAGTATTCAAATGTGCGGAAAAATGCCTCCTCTACTTGTGTTATGCAAACCCAGCGTTAAAATCTACACGCACAAATATATTGAACTCTTTCATTTTGACCATGGCTCAAAACGATGTCTTCATAAATTGGCTTTAGGCGTAGGAAGCATCAAACATCGGATCCAGAAATGGCGTATGGACATAATAAGATATAACAACAAAGGCCGTGCACACAAGAAAAGAGGGATAACTCGAATATCTCAGTGGATACTAGAGATGGGTAGTGGGTTAAAACCCATTATTCCCATTTAGGTTATAACCCGGTTTTAACCCATTATCATCCATTTTACTGGGTGAAAATGGGTATTGTTAATTATACAATAGTGGGAAGTACCGTCCACTACAGCTTGTCGCAAATAACAGCCGGAACACAAAATCATTAACATTTATTATTTATTAGAAAAACTACAACAAATTAGTAACCATACCTAATAATCATCATCATCACTTGTTTCGGAAATACGGTCACAATCTAAAAAAAAAAAATTGTTAATGCCGGACGTAGATGGTTCTGGGCTATTTGTACGTGTCGGCGTGGTTTGGCTATTATATCTCCGGGATTTTATATGTATTGGTGGTTAGTCAAGCACGCAGACCTCAGAGTTATCACTTAAAACATCCACGTGCTTGTGCAGCAAATTCCAATTGTATGTTACACTTTGCTGTCCTTTCCGTTGTGAGTCTATTTCTTTTTTACTATGTACCAATATGAATAATTTGTCCTACTTTGACTCCATAGCACCGATTTCTTGACTTTCGTCAAGTTCAGACCCTTGGACTTGGGGGTCTAATAAGTACGCTTCAAAGTGAATTTGTTTCAAACACAATACTCGACATCACCATCTAGTCTAATGTCCTATTTTCGCAAAAAACACTTATAAAACTATATCGTATGTATTTTTTTTTCTCTTTCTTTTCTGTCTAGGCTATAGATTTGTGCACTTAATTCAAAATTTCGTTTACGTAACAATGGCCGTATATCCACAATATCCTAGAGCCAAACAGTCTGAACTTCGGATGTCTGTGAGTATGAACGTCTTATATGAGACAAAAAGATTTCTGTATATTTTAGGTTATTATTATATCCTATCATCGTAGCAAACTTATTTGTTCCATACTCAGATAATGGTGCCAATTCTCTTGTCACAAATGCCTCTAAACTAGACTAGAAAACACCAATATTTTGTTTATTCCTGTCAAACTACGATTTCCCATTTTAAAATTGACTAAAGTGACACCACTTAACTATATTTTAGTTCCATAGCACTAAGATGGCACTGAGTTATAAAATTTAGTGAAAATGGTAATTTTACTATTCTAAATTTGACGTTTTTTACCTAAAATTATGTCACTAAACCGGACTATTTTTAATCGCGATTAAAAAGGTGTGGAATAAAATTAATTGTCATGAACTAAAATTCACACCAACACCGCGACTTCGGGTACAAATACAGTACTGTATCTTTTTTTATTTTCTTTTGGTCTCGAAAATGGTGTCTTATCGCAATAATAATGAAAAAAAAAAACTGTAAAACTCAACATTTAGGTTTTCATTTTTCATATTTTCCATACAAAAAGTGAAAAATCCCTCATGAAACACGTCGAGGCTGTCCCCCTAAATTCCGATTATCAATAATCGATAATCGTCCTGCCGAGAAACTGTTAGGCAGTATGGTAGGTTTATGAAATTGTACATACACTTGTTTGGTCCAAAATAAATGACTTTTTTTATTGTAACCATCGTAAATGTGTCCAAGCCAAGGTAATTCAGGTAAAAGCAGGAATAGATCGTAATACTTATAAGTATAACAGTTCCGGGTCGTAAGTTAAAACAAAGTTCACTTAAAACACTTCCTGATGTAAGCTAAAGTGAGAGTTTAAATAGGGAAGGACCGTACCGGTCGTAGCGCGCTACATGTTTAAATACAACAAATCTGACATATTTTGTTTTCACCCGGCCAAACCACCCAGCGGGTGGAATAAAACGGGTGATAACTAGGTTTTAACCCGCTAGTAGTTTTAATCCGCGTGATTACTCGTCTCTAGCCATCCCCGCACACCAGCCGTATCGCGCTATACATGTTTATTTGAAAAATCTGAAATATTTTGTTTTCATCCGGCCAAACCACCCAATGGGTGGAATGAAACGGGTGATAACTGGGTTTTAACCCGGGTGATAACCCATCTCTAGTGGATACTAGAGCGTTTGTGTAAATATTTCCCCTGTTAACGATATCGACCTCGTTAAACAATGGCGGGCTCTCGAGGCCCAAGTGTCTACACGATGTTACGCTCAACAATATTATGTACTCTATTTAGGCCTTAGCGAAGAAGGATACATTGAGACTACACTCAAAATTGAGTTGACAAGGAAAGCGATAAAGCAAAGATTTTAGTAAAAACCAAGTAATAAATGGTTTTTGTAAAAGTTCTCATCTAATAAAGGACTTAATCACATTGTTTGATCAATTTTAACCCGGAATCGAGATATGTTCAACTGGTCAGTCCCATAGTCCCATACAATTCTACTCCGGACGTTAAATTCCGGTTGATAAGAGTAATATGGGGCTTTTATATAACATGCCTATAGATACAAAATGTCAAATCAATTAAGATTTGTATAGCATACAAGATGATTTACAGGACCGTATCTTGCTAGTCAATCCTGGAAATTAGGCCTTTTCTGCAGGCTGTAGTATCTTCTCCTTTTATGTCCTCAATTTACGACTACAATGGGATAACTTCTCCATTGTTAACGATGTCTCTCTTTAAAAACGATATCTATGTTTTTTTCGGCATCAATCTCAATCAGCCGCTGATGTCAAAGGACAGTCGATATTAGATTCGCTTGAAGGTTGTTATGTTGTTAAGGTAAATATGTTTTCTAAGAATTTTCAGCTCCTAACTTTTTCTTTCTATCATAGTTTTTCTATTTTGGGTACTTGTTAGGTTTGTAACTAAATTCGTGCCTTGAATATCAAGTTTAATTTTAAGATTCGTTATCTTGAAGGGCCAATCAGAGCCTGAATACATATTTCTCTAGCGAGAGAGCCTTAGAGATTAATAAGGGCCCCCGATATTGAAAGGTGATAGATATTATAATATTTCTCATTAAATTTGCAGCCTCGCACCAAAGTAGGGCTGTTCCATTTTTATAGCTCTCCGCTTTGCACATAGACTCGGCGATATTATATATTTTTTAACAAGCCTTGCGACCTTTTACGAGGTGACCTTTTTCGAAGACGGCCATATTTTCATGCTTGGAATCCCAAATGAAAGCAGATTGCAATTTCGCTTGAATTCATTAACTTTTAGTTGTAACGTTGGTAGTTGGAGCACTGGAACAAGTGAAGTATTCAAAAGCTTTGGGCGACTTGTTTGTGAACATACAGCTGTGATTCTGTGAAGTTCATCAAGCCACTCAATTGTACATAACTTAGTTTTTAGGGTTCCGTACCCAAAGGGTAAAACGGGACCTTATTAATAAGACTCCGCTGTCCGTCCGTCTGTCACCAGGCTGTATCTCATGAACCGTGATAGTTAGACAGTTGAAATTTTCACAGATGTATTTCTGTTGCTGTACTAAGGGCAAAACGGCAAAAAACCATTTTTTTTGTATGGGAGCCCCATACAACAAACGTGTTTTTTTGCCGTTTTCATACATAACTAGCTTTTGCCACGGGCTTCGCCCGCGTGGAGGTCGAAAACTATCCCACGGGAACGTACTACCGGGATAAAAAGTATCGTATTTGTTATTCCAGATTACAAACTATCTGTGTGCCAAATTTCATTCAAATCCGTTTAGCCGTTTTTGCGTGAAAGAGTATCCATACATACATCCATACTCACAAACTTTCACATTTATAATATTAGTAGGATAGTACGGAACCCTTCATGCGTGAGTCCGACTCGCACTTGGCCGGTTTTATCGCACGGCCTTCTATCAAACCCACGCACATGTCAACTAAAGTAATCCAAGACATATCAATACCAAATTCCACACTATTGAAGTTCATTGTTCTAAAAGTTGGTTACGTCACAAGTACTGATAGTTCGATGGTATGTCCGCACGTGAGTCGATGGAAGCGTGGGTCGATGATTACAGGCTTGATCGAAGCATTTCGGAGCAGTTACGCATTGATACGGCTAAGCCGTAGACCCGCATTGTTTTGATTTTATGAGCGTATCGAGTCAGACGAATTTGAATCGATACGAGACTCGTAATAAAGCACCATGTTGGGTAACATGGTGGTTAAGTTTTGCCGTTCGAATACGAACTTTAATCGATACTTGAGGGTAGAAATAACCTTTTCGGTTATCGTTGGAATAAAATAAGATCTTTATAAATAGGTGATCTTTACATACAACTGAAAATTGTGGTTATTTTCATCTTCGTGTTATCGGGATGAAGACAAATGTAGACATTCAATTTCCTGTCCCAGATAGCATCTGAGCGGTAAGGTCATGTAGTAGGTACTCGATTCTGATTTATATCAAGTTGTAACTAATCAGTTGAGGAACAGAATTCCAGTTAGCTTAGCAGATGGATAGAAAAAGAGATACTGACTTCGCCTTCCAACAAATTTGTACAAAAAAACAAAAAAGTATTCATTTTTTGTTAGTTAGTTACTTTTCGCCGCTATCTTTCTATGCCAAGGTTTTCTTCACAAGCAGTTTTTCCCCTAGTTCTCGCTTGTCACAGCCTAAGTTAACCTACTTTTTGTTGCAAGCGTGGCGAACTACCTAACCTAGTTATTGCTCCAAGTGTGTTTTGAAAGAGCCCAGAGTCTTGTGTCCATTTCTATCCAGTGTCCAGTGCCATAATCAGATTGTCGTGTTGAACAGTTGGACTTTTTGTGGTTATCCACTCGACTGTGAACCGTTTGTAGTAAACGATTGACATGGACAGAGTAAACTACTATGTAGTTGAGTGATTGCGTAATGTCTTTTGGTTTTAAACATTGTTGCCATATTAGTGTTAGATACAGGCGTTAGGTTGCAGAAGACTTTGGGAATGGGCCAAAGAAGTTCTTCCTGGTCCTAGCTTAATTGAAACGCCAGTCGAGTGGTTTACGAAACTCTTTTGGCACGCGCTGGGCACAACATAACTGTGTAGACTATTTTTGGAGAAACTTGATTAGTTCACTTAGTTCAATAAGTACAAACGCCAGAAGGTATTTAAGCATGCATTTAGGCATGTCTAGAAATTGACGGCAATTTAAATTTAAATTCCAATATTACCAGCTGTGAAAAACCCTGTATTCATATCATAACAGATGCATGTAAGCAACAACGTCTGATACACCTGGGTGCCTTGAAAATTAAATACCTACGAGAAGGTCCACCTCCTTGCAGTAAGTACTGGATGACGGCAAAACGTAGTGACACGATTAGTGTATGGACATTATTTATGAATTAATTAAAGGATTTGTTGTTCTAAGTGATTTAAGATTCTACCGTCTTTTTCTGTATAACAGTGTCGTTCGTCTAGGGATCTAGTCTATAGATCAGACGAAATTGACGAAATCTGCTAAATGACAAATTCAGAATAAATAATCGTATCTTTCCCAATTGAAATAATGACATTCAAAATTGAATAAGTACTTAAAGATAACGACTTTTATCAATAAAGGGTCTGCATTGTTCTAAGACCACAGATAGGTACTCATTCGTGAGGAGTCGTAATGATTGATGTAATAAATGGTTCCTACCGACACAATGCAGATAATTTTGGCAAAATAGTTGCCAAAGTTAAAGTGAAAGGTCCAGAACGTTAAACGACTAAAGTTTCGGGTCCACCCAAGGGTCAAGGCATGTCACCTTTAGCCACTGCAGCTGACTCACTAATTTGTTTAATTTTCACATTTATATTCCAAATAGAAAATGTAATAAATCCTGAATATGGGGAGGGAGATGACGTAGCTTGGTGCAGACACAAGAGGGCACTTTCTATTCAATTGATCTTGGTATCGCTTATCTTAGCGTTGAAAGAGACCTTTCTAAAGACTGGAATATATTACTTAGGCCTGATTGAGATATGGACACGATAGGTATTGAATAAGATTATCTTGTATTTTACGGATGTATAAGATATGTTTGGAATGTATTTCTTGATCTATCTAGACGACTATTGTCGTTGATGTAACAAGGACATTAGACTTGCCTGTTACATAAAATGATAAGTGGATAAGGAAGTACTATTATTTATAAAATCTTCTAGTACTTTTTTACAAAAACATGGAAAAGGAAATTGTGTAAGTACTCATCATAACATGATATAAAAATAAACGTGTATTTTGTTTGAAAACATCCGTATTCTGTTTTCTCGCCCACAGCGGTTACCTGTCGAGTTGTTTTGGTATACCTAATGCGAATGAAAATATTACAATGGCACCGTAAAATTACAACAGTGGTTCTTTGAAGGGCAACCCCACCGGGTAATAAATTGTACAAGTCACAATAAGCGCTTTTCCCTTGTAATATCACAATCATTTAAAAGGATTCTTCCTCAAAAGGTTACATTGCTTAACTTTTTACCAGACCATTTTAGCTATTCAAAATGATCAAGAAACAACTTCAAAGAAGGAAACCTTACTAAAACCATGTTCTTTATTTTCCCCGAGGCAACGTGACCCAAACAACCAGTTTTGAAAATATAAGTTGTTTGTTATAAAAATGACCAACTTTGGACAAACAACTGAGCAGGCAAAACCTGCTCTTTTGTTTTTTCCACACGAAACGTAAACAAGGTTGTTTGCGAAATTAAAAATGTATTTTTTTTCTGTAAGAAGGTTTTACAACGAAAGCCTTAAGGCTTAAGGGGAAGGAAAATGGGCTCCAACAATGCGTAAAATGATAAAATTGCGTCGAATTTCGTATGTAGAGCAGGCTTAATATTCTCCTACACAAACTAATTTGAAATTCTCCTGTACGCGACACGCACTGTTACTTTGTCTAAGCACATCTCTCTATTACTTCTAGCTCAGTTCCTTCACGAAACAGCAACCGGGCAATCTTCCTCACAGGAAAACTTTTAGTAACGCTGTTCCTATAAAAAGCTAGCGCATTGGAAGCGATGTATCCTTGCTGGTCACGTGTCTCTGCCTGTCGGCGACGCGCTAGACCGAAATAGCCCAGCCTAACCTTATGAGACCTTGAACCTGTCCAAGAACAGATGCGTTCAATTAAAACAGATCATGTTTCTATCTGTGTTATATCGCAATCAACACGATACTCCAATGTTGTTACATGGAACGTTAAAGTTGCTATTAACTTACGAATAACAATCCAGTGTTATTGTTAGATTTCCAAAATAAATGTTATGGAGGAACATCAGTGATATATGATTAATTAATTTTAGTACTAGGGTTGGGACGAATAACAGTGTTCTACTGAGAATAAAGCGAACAATTCTCAGCAATATCTTGAAATGGATGGCAGGTAATAAAACGACGAGCGAAATGCATACGAATGGTATAAAATTTAGCAATTCGCACATGTGGAGCAATTTTCTTGACTATGCAGAGGGTGATACGAAAGATGAAGGATAAAAGGCCGTTTGAAATGTCTTTCTCAACTCAAATAGGGCCATAAATCAATAAACAGCAAGGGTATTTCTAAAAACGCAATTATACAAGCAAAACTAGTCAAACCTCAAACAAACATTCACTAATCAATTACCTTTCTATCGGACCAATTCTATTACCTATTGGTGGACTGGCTTGGATTATCTGATCTTCAAAAAGGGTAACTGAAGGGTACTGGGTACGATAAGGTGGTATCAAAGTTGATTGAAGCTAGAATTCACAACTTTTGCTCATTTTGTCAGAAATATTTGATTAAACAATATTTTGGACGCGCAAATTAAACCAGTTTGGGCAGTTTTCAATGACACCCAGATCAATGGAATTAGTGAACTGAATTAATTTGTTTGAGTATACAAACATTTTACGTTATTAGAAAATTAAGTCCACAATCAGAAAAAGAACGTGTATTAACATTTTTTACATTTACGTATAAACATTTACTTTTCAAGAAAAAATATTGAGCCTCTATTTATAACATCGATCCAAATAGGTAGGCACATGAACAATTAATATGAAACTATATGTATCGTAGCGTAATAATTGAAGACTTCATTTCAATCGAAAACCACATTTTTGTCAAAAATTCCATGTATGAGTTAGTTACGTTAATTCCTTTTATTCGTTGTACCGATTCTTCTTAAGAAGAATAAAAGCAAATTTCTCGTGACTAAACTTGTTTCTGAAGAAATATAAACCATGTTGCAGTTAACTACTTGAACAAAAATATTAACTAATATTTTAAACCAATTAATTTATCCATATATTTTTTTTAACCATTAACTAATAAATAACCAATAAACAATTTCAACCAATATTCTCATCTCTAGTTTGTACACTAGGTTATCACAAGTAAAGCGCGCGTAGCTTCCTGAGATACCAAAATACGAAAAACCTCCGACTTAGGCGTATTAATTAACAAGCACTTTCATTAATATCCCTTCACACCCAGCTATAAAAAAATCCCTCAACATAGAAGCGTCGGTCGTCGACAGCGATAGATAGGCGTCACCGTGTAACGTAGTACCTACACTACCTACTACTCTAGCGAGTGAGTGACAGGAGGCCTTGAACTACGCTCGTAAACAAGCCAGCAGTGTCAACCTACTTTAACATTTTAGATATGCTACCCATTACCTAGATTACGTGATGAAAGCCAGACTTAGGCACTATACACTGGCGTTTTTATAGGAGCGTCAGCACGTCGGCGACGCGTTTTGTGCCTTGAAAAACAGCGGTACTTGCATTTGCAGCGCGTACACGCGCGTCGACGGCGTGTAAAAAAGGCGACAGTATAAGCTTATACTAAAAACAAAAACGGATCGTTTTGCGTACCAATGGTAGTATTTTATTTCCAAATTGGGAAAATAAATAGGTAAGTTTATTTACCCTGTGATAGCTATTTTCCAAATAGGTGGGTCTACTATGCGGTTTTTGCTTCATTTTTGGTAAAGATACAAGAGTCTTCATTTTAACCTACAACTGTCGGTATATTATAGAAATCGGCCCGAACTGGCGTATTGTGGGGTGTACTAAGTACACGTCTACCTAACTCTTCTGGTGAAACAAGGCGCGATGTTATGTTTATTTTACGATAAATATGATAGTCTGTAATCAGTGGTTCTGCTGTTATATCTCCTTCCGTTTGTTGTGATTAGATGATGGAAATAACAACAGTCAGTGATATAACTTGACATAGATTGAAACGCATCGGTTTCTGAAAAGCTACTGAATTTTATCTGCTGTCAAAGATCATGACTGATTTGGTTGTCTGCTGTTGTTTTTGCGAGACAATCGATTGTGGCGGAGGTAACACGCGATTTTTTTTTTGCGCATTTGGAGGTCAGCAGCCGGTTGTATGTTAATAAAAGTATGATTCCTCAACTAAGGAATATGTATTTACAAAATTATAATAATTTTAAATCAGCAATACAACTCTTCTAAGATCAAATTGCCCTATTGCAAGACTATTACATGAAATCATGACATTTTAGGCCAATACTAACTTAAATACATTTATTGATGATTTTAATACATATTTTGTACGGTCCCGAATCATATTTCGACCAACATACAACTTGAAACTGAAAGAAAATGCAAAAAAACGTTAACTATAGCTTTAGTTAATTACAGTGTTGATCAGGCTTACATAGAACCGATCGGTCGTAGGTATGTTTGCCTGAAAACCCGATGCTATTTATATTCATTTATCATAACATGACATACTATGACGTAAATCATAGGCTACCTAGGCCGTAATAAGCCATGAACTATGCTCGTAAATCCGTCAGGGAGTCAACCTATACTGCATTATACATTCGCTCGCCATTATCTAGATTACTATGCTTAAGTATAAGATACTAGTCGAGCTAGCAATGTACGATAAATCAGGTCTCTGCTTATGAACTAACCTTGAAAGAAAATGGTAATATTTGGGGTGGATTTTTGAATTGGTAAGGGCAGGGCGAAATATATGGGATTTTTTTTTGCGATTTGTGGCCTTTCTAGTTGGTACTCGAAGAGGGGCTAACAGCTGCGCGGTTCGATCGATCAGGTTAAGTTATACATGCCGCGGTTGGTCCGTGGATGGGTGACGATCTTTACATACTAAGACCCCTCTGTGTACACCATGGCTCCATGTAAAATACTGATATTCAGCAGTATCCGGTCAGACTGGAAGCCGAATACAACATAGTTGCGAAAAGAGCACATGATGGATTTTCTAGTACCCTGACCCGAGTTGGTCCTGAAGAGCTTTTATTCCTTATACGAAACTGCATGGATTGGCATCGTTAAAAAAACGTTAGAACTGACGCTTTTCTAGATATTTTTTACCGAAATATGTTAATCTAGTTAACAATTTCTCTTCTAAGAACGTTTTGCCTTAGCTACCATAATACTTAATATACCTGTCCTTACTACTCCCGCCCCAAAAATCCACCCTTTAAAAGAATCAAGAACATTGCGACCTGAACAACCCTTATTGATCTTGAAAATTTTCGTCGGCTGTCAAATATATGCTGTCCTCGAAAAGTTCAGAGTAGAGGCGTGTCACTTTCGTGCAAATAATACCTGTCGTTTACACGTTTCCACTTTCACACTATATTAATACTTTATACTAGCTTCTGCCCGAGAGTTCGCTCGCACGTAAGACGACACTATTTATCTACTAAAATAACAGCCACATTTTTATAGAACAGTTTTTGATGGGTGTCATCGCATATCTTCGCTCGCTTCGTTCTTCTTCTTTCTGGCTTCTTATCCGTCCTTCCTTATTCCTTGCTCAGCTCCCACGGGCGTATGTTCGTAGCGAGACGTTAAATAATCTCAAAGCTTCTTCTAGAATTTCACTACGAAATGCAAAAAGATTTTTTCAAATCCGATTGTCAGTTCAAACAAACCAACTCGTTTAATATATATGTATTAAGTATATAGATACCTAATGTATCGTGGGTATAAGGTAAATATAGTATTTCGAAGCTATCTGTAAAGTATACGAGGTTATTTTAGATATAGTCGGGTTATGTGGCCATTACGGATCCCTCAGGACCGTTCATTGTGCCGGTCCCTGGGGGCCTGTATTCTGTAATGGATATTACTGGCAGAAATAGCTGGATATTAGGTTCTATAAATTGTTATTGCGCTGAACATAGTAAATTCACTTCAGCCCATAAAGGTTCGTAGAAAACTAATCCTGTAAATTGGCGGTCGGCTTTGTAGTGCGCGGTAGAAGCATGTTTTAGGTAAGTAACAGAAAATAGCAACAATGTTACGTAATAAAGTCTGTACAGTTGATTAGGAGGAAGTAATGTTCTGATCTGTCTTTAACTGCAATGCCCTTGGAAGCTGTCAATGTCAAATGCATTGGAGTACAGTCTGAAGTAGGTTTCTACAATGTGTGTAACATGAAATTGTGACTAAATAATAACTTATTATTTCTTTTGTGCCGCCTAAATTTATTGACATAATTGTTATTAACCAAAGTGATAAGCATGAAATTCTGGCCTATTGACTTTGTTTTTTAACCGACTTCCAAAAGGAGGAGGTTCTCAATTTTTTTTTAATGTATGTTCCCCGATTACTCGAAGATGGCTGGACCGATTTGGATTTTTTTTTGTTTGAAAGGGTATACTTCCCAAGTGGTCCCATGATCATCAAGTCAGGATCTGATGATGGGATCCTGGAGAATTAGAGAGAACTCTTCAAATTTTATAGGCACATTTGAAGCGATTTGGGTAGTTTTTTGGAAGAATACTTTCTCGGAGTAGTCCCATTTCAATTTGGTGAAGATCTGATGAAGAACTTCGGAGATAGGCAACGGAACTCTTCAATAAATGATAGCAAATGGACTGGATTTTTTTTAAAGTTTTTTTGTTAACTGACATTTGATTACCTACGCTATTTTCTGTCTTCTGGCGAGACAGTAATTATGGACCAACATGTTTTGTATAAAACATCTGATCTATAAATTTTTCCCCTATATTCACAAAATAAATAAATGTGAACTCGATTAAACCTCATACAAATATTATTTTGCGACATTTTCGTTTGATATTAAGTACTGATGTTTTTCTCACGATTGTGCTAATAAGTCTGAAGGATATGGTTCTAGGACTTGTGGGTCAAGTCCTTTCTAGTACGTATCTTCTTATATTCGGTCATTATCATCATCCACAGCCCGAGTTTACCTACTGCCCTGCCAGGGGTGCGGGTTGTTCGAAAGAAATACCGCGGCCCCTGGCACACAGGCATCTGAGGGAACACGGGTGGGTTTTAGTCAGTAAAAGTCTGACACTGTTTGATGATTTCACATCCTCAAAAAAAAAAGGCACTGCTGGACATAGGCCACTCTTTTCTTATGCTAATCCTCACGCTCCAGTGCCAGCCTCATTCAGGTTTTTCTCACGGTCACAATGTCGTCCGAACATCTCGTCTTCCAGTCCTTGGACGCCACTCTGTCAAAGCCTTACTCGACCTACCATCACTGCACCTTGCCAGATGACCTGCCCAACTCCATTTGAGCTCCATACTACGCGCCAAACGTACGCGCGCGCGCTAATTACGTACAATTAGTTTATTTTATTTCCTTAAAAGTGATTAACGTGGCGTGTTACAACTAATGTTATGTAGACCTGTAAACATTAGCATGTACATCAACATCCTAATACTACATGGATAATGTTCATAATTTTCAGAGTCAGCGTAAGAAGTGAGAACATTTCGTAAGTATAGGAAGTTCTTAAGAATACCCACTTAATAATCATCTTAGTTACCAAAGTAGGTCAAAATCCCAAATCTTGAGGTTATTAAATGTAAATTTCATGGATATCAAGTAAAACTCGTTCGTTTATTATAATATAAAACCAGCGTTTATGTAAAGAAAACTCTTACTCTTTCCATTAAATCCTAATTTCAATTTTCCTATTCAAACAATTTCTTGGCAATTACAATTATCTGTGGAAGATTTTTTATCCCTTTGTGTTAATCCGGCTTTGAGCAGCTCTTAGGTATAATTATGATAGTTGGCGTGTCTGTTCGTTTGTGTTCTTATTGAAGGCTGAAGGTTCTTCCTTATCAGTCAAGCTAGTGAACTGTCACGATCTGTCGATGTGTGTAGGCTACGTCACTTTGTTTATGCACGTATAGGTACATAACGGTCACAGGGGGCGTGTCATGCCTCGTGATTTAAAAGGGTATTGTAACGGTAACGTATGTTCAATAATGGCTTCTACAGGGTGTGAGGGGGGCATCGATGCACAAGCTGTAACTATGAATTCAGCACATGATTCTAGACTCATACATAGCATAGACACTACGTCGATTATAAAAAAAAATGCTGTTTCATACAAGCAATCAAGTGCAGGGTTAAAATGTAAAGAATAGATTTTTTTTTTAGTAACCGACGATAAAATTTAAATGCAGAGGATTCCAGAATCAAGTACTGAATCCATGGTTGCGCGTCGATGTTCCTGCCACCTGTATAGAATGTATCACACAGGTGTGGTCAAATTTAAGGGTGTGGTACAGACATATCATTAGAATGAACAAAATAATAAGCCGTCTTATGAGACGGCTTATTATAGTCGAGTAGGCAGGTTTTGTTTTTGTTTCGTGTGGTGCCGGACGTTAAAGAATAGCACCATTTCTTCCCGTGGGTGTCGTAGAAGGCCACTAAGGGACTTACTAGAGAATGGGCAGCAGCGTTCTCTATGCATTTTTACAACCATACTGCGATCGCCAACCGGCCTGCCAAGCGTAGCGATTATGACAAAACATCCCTTTTGGGGGAGGGCTAAGTCGAGCAGAGGACGTCTTTCGGCTGAAATGATGTGGCAGGTATTGAAACCTTGTATGGGGGACAGTTCATAATTTTTTACCATGGTAAAAATTGTTCACTTCGAAGATCTGTACCACACATCCTTAAGTTTGATCATACATTTCAGATACACGCTGTATAAACAAGAAAACTAATAAAATATACCAGACACATTCCTTATTTATCGGTTGTGATTACTAACATAGTTTTGTGTTTTATTTAATAGCACAAATTGTTATTATAATATGTACATTTACGTTAAGGTATTTATCTATGAGTCTTTGTAACCAGAAAATAAATGGTTTATTATTAATAATGGCAAAGCATTTACGATTATGTCTCGTCCAGATCGCAAACAAACTCATCAATCGAAACCACTCACTAAACCTTAACCTGAAATGTTCATCTACCCTCAGTTTACGACCTTTTCCACCAATCAGGGCTGCCAACCGTCCGATTGAGGGCTATTACTGTATCGCACATAGTGGTCCGTAAGGTAACGTTTCGTATGCGCACCGCAGGGAGGAAATCGAAATGGAGAAACGTGACCAGCCCTAGAGAATGTACGGTATATTTTTGGGTATATCTGGGGTTCCCGAAACTGGAAAGGATCCGGTAGAGTGTATGTGATAAAGGAAGCTTAAATGGGCTTATTGTTTTCATGATTCGAAGCGAACACAAAAAGTGGAGGAAACATTAAAACATGGCACAATGAAAATTTAAGATATACCAATTTAATGCTATGTAAAATGAACTTTAAATAGGGTAAAGGAAGTAAGTTTAACTTAAGTATGAAAATATTACACTAAATCATCATCATGCCAAACCGTTTCCCAATTATGTTGGGGTGGGCTGGTACCAGTTGTAACCGAATGCAGTTGAATACCACTATTTTACATGAAGCGACTGCTTATCTGACATCCACAGCCTAGTTACTGGGTAATGCGATACCACTTGGTAAGACTGTTCGTCAGATTTTCGGGCCTCTGACGACTCGTAACGACTGTCAAAGATCTACGAATGACAGCCGGGACGCCTTAAGGATGATTTCCACCAAACAACTCGGATCGGAAAGGGTACGAACGGATGCGGCTACAGCCGATCGCGTCCGGTAGGATGTCGACGCATACGATCGGCGTATCCGTTTCGGCGCCTGGTCACATAGTTTCAATCCTACCGTGTTGACGTGTTCTAATTTTTCGTCATAAAAACACGTATGCTTTTGCACCAAACAAATCAATTTTTCTTCTAAATCGATGATTGAATGACGTCTGTAGTACGTGCACTTTCGAGAATGACTGGTGCCGCCCGGCCACGGCTTTGAGCGCACGCGATGACAGCCGAAAGAATTCGATCGGATACGACGACAGACGAACGCAGCCGATCGCGCGCCGCAGCATCGTTTCGGCTACGCTACGATTGCGTGCCGCGGAAGACGCCCGCCGTCAAGCTGCTGTGCGCGGCTTGGTAATATGAGTTTAAATAGTGTAAACGATTTCATATCGTTTCAATCCGATGCGATATGAGCCGTTTGGTGGAAATCATCCTTTAACGTGCTTTCCGAAAATATTACACCAAGTATGAAAATATTACACTAGATAACAATAGGTAGGTAAATACAGCGCGATTATTTCCGCAAGCATCATGCCATGACTGTCGGTATGTGTATTTGTGTAAGCAATCGATTCTGAGTAATCGAATATCCTGTTTTTGTAAGACGTCTCGGTCGATCGACTCGAAACAAAAACACTACCTACTTAAAGGAAAATACAGTAATCGATACTCAGTTATGCTGTTATAGTTTTTGTGCAAAGAAATTCTTTAATCAAGACTTTAAATAAAATAAACCTGTGGAAAAAAAACAATCAGAACTAGAATTACTAGTACTTTACTTAAGAAAATTAAAAATACTTCTTACGTACGTAAATGTTAATTGTCCAAGGAACAGTCCTTTAAATTAAGCAATTAATGTAAGTTAGCAATTCACAAAAGTTGTGAGATAAATCCTAGCAGCTCGGTAACAAATTACTTCCGAGTTAGATGCGAGTATAAAGCTAAACGCGAAATACCAATATACCAACTGAAGTGTTCTACTGTTGGAGGAAACCCAATAGCGGAGGCCCAGTGCTTCTCGTTTTAAGATCATTTATTTATATTTCGACATAAGCCGTATTGATCTCTCATTCACTTTCGAAATGAGGCCAAGGAAGAGCAAATTCTATAGGAAACTTCACAGTTCAGTAGGCTCGACAAACTCGATTGACAGCAGCAAGCCTAGCTTGCAAAACAACTTTTGTTTAAAGAAATTAAGCCCGGCTTTAACCAGAATCCGCCTATACCGGACGAACTTACATTTAATTGCGTCACAAAATTAATGTTCCAGGAAACTTGTCACACTTTCATCATGAAAGATTACAAATTAACAATATCCTTAGGTTCTGGCTGGGACGAGGCAAACTTTCACTACAATTGGAGCGTGACAGTCTAAATGTCACAATGGTACCTCTGCGACACGTTTTTAGGAAAGACATTAAATAGTAATTATTTAAATGGGTCTGAAACGTGTCTGTGTGCTGAAAATTTTAGTAGCAAAGTAGCATCTGCTGCTAAAAACGAATGTTATGAAATTAAACAAAGGGACTTTTGAGTGGTATATAAAAGAATGTCGCAAAATTTAATAAAAGAGAAGATTCAACACATGTTGGAAGGATATAGAGAACATTTCTTGTAAAATATGTAACACATTTCGAGACAAAGTTTCACAAGTACCAGTCAAAGCTAGTAAGTTTCAAGGATATGGCTGACATATTGCCATGTTGTTTACCAGCAAAATCTTAAGTTCTGGAGGACGATATAAACAGGTAAGTTTTCTAAACGAGTTTTGTGGAAAAATAAAAAGCTTTTCAGTTGGAACTTTGTGTTGATCTCAATAGTACCTATGTTTTAGCAATTTATAGTTGAAATATTCGCTTCACATGTTTTAACAGTTATAAAAACACAATAGCGAAAGACAAGTTATTAAAAATAAAGGCTTTGGGTCATACCATCAAGAAGTGGCATTCAGGTTTTATTTCGAATAAACTCGTTAACATGTACACGAAACGACCACAAACTGATCGACTTCTTCTGCAATAAAATTACAACTTTGGCGTAGCCCGGATCGGGTACCGAGGACGGAAAATATTATACAGTAAATTCTGTATAATTTCCGATCTTGATTGAAAAAAGTTCAAAAAATTAAAAGCAAATACAGAATTTCTACCGTATTAAGCATACCTTTAAACATTCGAGTTCATTCAAATTTCAATCAAAATCCTGAACCACTTCCAACGTTAACACGTCCAGAAAATTGCGTACGAAATTAAATTACTTTCCACCTAAAAATAATCTCACGAATTTCATATTCTCATCCAATTAACCCAAATAAAAGTTTTAAACGGGTCTCATTTTCCAAGTCACCTTACTTTCATAACGTCAGCCACCCAGTTTTGAACTCGGCTTGGGTTCAACAACCGGCAGTAATACGGTTCATAATTTGCACTGCAGAAGTTTTGCATACGTATGTAGCCATGGCAACCGTGCCGTTGTGCATTGTCAGTAAATACTACCTTTGTTAGGGAGAAAGAACGCATGAAACAGAGCGCTTGTTGCATAATGCAGATTTGAGTCAATGATATTTAAAATATTGGCTGGAATAGTCCCCGACCGTCCCTTGCTCGTAGATGTGCCAGCCCGCGCCGAAGCCGAGCAAGTAGAGTTAAATTCCCCGATTGAAAAAATAATGAAAATATTTTGATCCAGCTTGTCCCCACTTGCTGCAAATGCTAATATTTTCAGCAGAAACTCTTTATCTCTTAATCTATACAGGTACTGTCACTACCTATATTTTGCAGTACCTGTTTTTTAATGATAAAATCAAAACAAATGTCTACCGTAGACGATTGACCGATACCAATATTAAAGATTGCAATGATGATGTCCCCAAATGGAGACAAGTTCACTGATCCCATACATTCGAATTGACACTTCTATCACCGTTGATCGTTGAGCAAATCCCTTTAATATGATTCATAGGAATTTAACGGTTCTGTGTATGCAGCTCCCTAGTGTACTAGTACCACATTGCCTTATTGTAATGCAAATAAATGCATAGAAATCTGTTTAATATTCATTCTATCAGTCTCGCATCACATGTGCTCTGATCAATATCTAGATTTCTTTGAGTTCAACAAACTCTTTTCTAGCCTTTTTTTTCTTTTTATATGGAAATTGAGGAATATGTTGGAATAATGCGTGCGTTGGCATTGATGGAAAGATAGAATAGTATTGTTTCAGTAGCATCTTGTGTTTGAGGAAGCCTATTTCATACGTTTTTCACATTTAGTTATATCTGGGAGATTAACTAGTCTTTTATTTTCGGTGTTATCTCCATGTTTATGTTTTGGTTCTTGAAAATTCGTTTCGTTATTTTTATGGGCTAGGGTAAAGCTTTACCATTTTCCGTCAAGAATCACCGAGTGAAAATCCTGAAAGTCACAATTTCGGGCCAAAAACGCTCTGAAAATTTTAATGAAGCTTACTAGTTTGTTTCAAATTTTAAATTGAGAGTAATTCTCTGCGTCTCACTAATTTGTAACGAAATTCATCGCTAATTCAAAAGTCTGAGAGCGCATTCAAAGTCGCGATTTAATGTAAGTTTCCAGACCTGTCCAGGTAAATTGCCAATCTGGGCTAAATATTGCGAAGTCGGAATTAAGGCTAATGTTGTTATGATAATGTAAACTGGAGTTGAAGAAGAGACTGCAATTTGTTCTCAGAATCTGTTTGCATTTCCTATAAAAGAAACTTCTGTAGAAAGCGTTCTATTTGATTTTAATATCAGCTCTTCAGCTTCAACCTTTTTAATATTTCTCTGCAAAGCCACGGACCATCATCATCTGCCTAGCCTTCTCCCAAATTTGTTAGAGTCGGCTACAAGTCTTACCAGTCGCAGCTGAATACCTATATTATGCATGGAACGACGGCCTATCTGCCCTTCTCACCCCAATTACTGGGGACAGTATAATCTTAGGACTGCTTGGAAGACTTTCGGGATTCTGACTACCCGTAACTACTGTCAAAGTTTGACATCCAGGACCAACGGCTTAAGGATATTGTATAGTATGCTTCTAATAAATCTACTGTCGTGTAGAACCTTCTAATCCGTCATCAATATCCAAAAAGCCTCATCTCCATTAACGCAGTACCCAATAAACAAACATTCGCGCATATCTTATGTTAATCCACACTTGGTTACATAAATCGTTCCGTATTTATTGGCAGTTCCGGCGTGGGGTCGCCAATTTATTCACTTTTACTAGTTCGCGGCCGTGAGCTGTTCGTACGCATCTTGAAAACATTATCTTTCGCCAGATTTGATTTATACCATTGTTTTGGTTTCTCTTTCCTCATTATTGTGACTTTCCCACTTTTTGGAAGTTTCGTGTCCTAAATTTCGAATGAAATAATCATTTTTTTTTTTAGTAGAGATAGCATCATACGTTTCCATAATATGTAATATTTTCACTATCTAGAGGCTATCAAACATCATCCTGCAATCAGACTGTTTGTTTAGGAACAAAATAAGTAATTTCTCCGAAACAGGCCGAGTCTGTTCAACGCGAGTAAAGCTAGTCTAGGCAATCCTACAAAGACTTCATTTTATTTTCAATTCAAACAGTCCTAATGAATAAGATCGAAGATATCTGGGCCAATTGTTCCCTCGGCACTGGAATCTGTTCAAGTAAATAGACACTTGACACGTTTCATAGTCTCTATTGACTTGAGCAGCCCTGAATACAGACGTTTTAGCAAAACTACAGTTTACTGTTGTAGTTTGCGTGTTACTCGCAGTTTTATTATTCAATTTGTATGTCGTTGTTAAGAAGTTAACATATTTTTTTCATGCAAATATTTTTCACAATCTGTCGGTCATGAATTAATTATCTAAAACGAATTCAGGGAAGCTACGGTTAATGCTTACTTGAAATTGATGGCAAGAATACCTTTACCATGTGAATTGTGAACTATAGCATGATAAACGATAGTGCGACGCGAAGATTGCTGTTTAAAAAATGGACTTGCTTTTGAACTCAAGCAGCGCAGCAGTGTTAATCTTGAACTTGCAGACAGGGAAACAGTTCTTCGTTATGATCAGCCACACACAACAGACACACATACAGTATATTTTGGTAGTCCGTTTCGCTTAGTATACTTTTTGAAGCGTCAACACTACCTACACTTCTTCATCAAGCAACGAAGTTCATCAAAAATACTAAACACCATTCAAGAGGGGGGTGTCTCAAACACAACATTATACAATGTCCATATGATTTACTATCTCCGTCTATAAATACTATATCATCAAAAGTGTGTAGCGTGATCCGATAAATATAGCCCGCGTATATTCGACCTTCGCGTTGCGGTGAGCGAGTCAACCGATCTACGCATGTAATTCAGGAGTAACAAGGTTGGGGCGAAATCGAACGCGACGAGAGTGCGGTGAATATTGGATATTTCTAGTTTCGAGGGTCAATCTTCGGTTTTGTGAGAATTTTTTGTGGTGTTAAGGCTACGCACATGCCGGCGACACAGCCGGCGGGTTTTCGCCTTGCGGGTATCCTGCAGGCGTTATTAGGCCGCCGGCACTTGCCGCAGACACCGAGTATGGCGGCTTGTTGGCGGCATGCCCACCGGCATAGTGTGTAAGAGCCTTTATATTGAGGGACAGCGCGGCGGCGTGATACACTCCTTGCCACCCGGCTGTGCCTAATTGCCGAAAACATGTAGAGCACGCTTTAAGTATGTTATTGGTCTGCGTTATTGTTATCTTAATTACGATTGCGTGACCATTTAAATTAGTGCAGAAATTACTTACTTCCTTCTTAGCCGTAAGAGTACAAGCAAAAACACCTCACAAAATTGTTCGAAATTATTTCCGCCAGCTGTCGAATATCGTCGAGCAAAACTGGGTTCATTTTGCTCCTTATTTAGTCGTCACAAAAATGCTTCAGAAGTTATGATTGTTGGTCGTTTTCACCACCACCCATCTATCACCACTTAGGGCTGTTTTCTTGAGGATTTACAATGTGTTGGATCGCTAGGCTTTATATACACATAACCCAAAGCACAATGTATAAAAAAGAGGTTCCAACTTTTACGAAAAAAAAAAAAAAAGAAAAACTCCCAACAATGTACACAAACTAACAATTTTAAGGTGGATACAGTCAGTGCCTATCTGTTGAGCGGGTTCACAGTCGGCTGAACGACTAATTAGATCAATCACCGAACTAAACCGGCATGCAAATACGGGGCAGGCTTAAAAAATATCCACTATAACTGGGATGGTGGGTCTGTGACGTAACAACAAAAAGGCCCGTATTTAAATCGGTTCTGTGCCTGAGAGGAGCCTCAAAAAGAGCAACTTTTAAAATCAATAACAATCAAAATATATAATTTCATATACACCTACATGGGCCATAAGAAATGTCGAAGCTAGATGCACGGTTCCTATGAGCCGGCAAGAAATTAGATGTCTTTAAATTGGGTATTCTTCATCATCATGATCGTTTCAGGCTAAAGACGTCTACTGCAGGACATATGTAGGCTTCCCCAAAGCATTGCCAGTTCGACCGGTTCTGTGCTGATCGCATCCAGCGGATCCATGTGTACCGGAATTAGGTGCTCCGAGTTACTTCTTATTAATTTCGGTCTCGTTTCCAAGACAGAAGAAATTCTTTACGACAATCCAAATGTCATAGCATCCAAGCGTGAACAATTTATCAACAGTTTATTAGATTAATCGTTTTTGTTGAAAATATTGTTTCTATTTAGTAGCACATCTCGTTTATTCAGTCCGCAAGATACGTCACAAATCTAGAGGTCGAGGTGTAGCTCGCGTAGAATTACGATAAAAAACTTGATAGGATTTTATTTAAAACGTAAAATCCAAGTTCTTAATTATTTAATCTAGCAGAGGGTAGGCTAAAAGCGTTGTTACAAACCGTACCGTAACTAATCTGGGTATGAGACTAAGCTCAATGAAAAAGTGACGCAAATTAACGAAAATGTCAGACAGGGGCCGACCCTGTCTGACATTTTCATCGTTACATGTGCGAAATAATGTCATAAAATTCATGAGATACCTAATAACGTGGACTTCAATTTCTATCGCCTCAAGGACATTAAGATATTTTAATGTTCTATTAAGAGCTGTTCCAGACACATAAATCTAGACATCGCTGAGCTATATTTAAGTCTACTTAAAACATACTCAAGTAAACTTCTGACGCAAAAACTTTCCCTTCTTTTTCCTGTACTTTTGTTGGCGTATTGTCAAATTCCGGTTTTCGACGCAGCAACTGCGGACAGGACTGGTTGCAAAGTTCTTTTATTTTTAAGATTTGTGTAGTAATGTGAAAAGAATGTGGAAGCAGCAACCTCAGGGTTTTGAGAAGCTTTGTTTTTTGGCACTCAAGGAGCAATTTAGACAATTTTGAACTACTACTGAATACTTTTTAAAGGACGGGTAATAGAGTAGTTTGTTTTCAGGGGTTTTTCCGTCGTCAGGTATATTTTATGCACAGAATAAAATTATTGGCGTTTACTAGTTCTTTTTTGTATTAATTAGACATCCGTTGTTGGGTGGATTTTTGATACGATTAAAACTTAGGCCCATAGTAATCGTAAAGGCTGGACGTTGCTATACGATTTCGCCTAGACAGACAGTGTATAAAGATAAGTACACTATTCCAATCCGAGAAGCGTTTACACAGCTTTCACCATCGTTGCCCTACTGCAACTAACATGGCGGTCGGACTAGGTATGCCTATGGCTAGGTAGCTATCCCGTAGGCAGTAACCGCACTTTGATACTTCGAAACTATCGATTCTAATAGGTAATTATCGAGCTAACCGATTAATCGCACGTGATCGTTCGAAACCAATCAGTGCAGCAATTTTCTTAGCACGTTTTTTTTTGTAATCAACATGGCTGAGAACCTGTAAGAAAATTTCCAACGTGTTTTTTTTAAATAAATAAGTTAGTCGACTCACCTATCGCAGCAACCGGTAAGCAGTTGAAGCAGTCTGTGAATGTTTTCCATAACTTGATGTTATATCTCCTTTTGCATTCGTCGTAGAATCTGTTGAACAAAAGAAAACTATCGTGAACATACAATTTTAAATACGTAGTTTATTTTGTCCAGCTCTTAGGCCTGTTTGTGGTGGCCAAATAGTATTGGCCCCGGCGTAAAAGTTGTAGATCGTGAGATCGAACCCCCAGGCCGGCCGGCATTTTATGTAAGTATTTAAATTTAATCACCACTGCTCGGGAACGGGAAAGGAAACCATCGTGGGAAAACCGGTATGCTCTAAAACCAAATAATTCGATGACGTGACATCTATCAACACACACTGGGCCCGCTTGGTAGATTTTGGCGTACTCCCTCTCACAGAGAGAAGGCTCGTGTCCCAGCAGTGGGAACAAGCTAGGCTCGTTAGCACCACAATCACAACATTTAAGACATTATTCTGGCTTTGTCATCTTTAAACGATTGATAGAAACAGAAGTAGGTACGTTTTAAATTGATTTAGCGCGGTCCTAAAAGATAATACGGTAAATAAGTAAATGAACTACACCGTATTAGAGCTATAAATACTGCATGGGCCAAACAACTATTGCAATTATGTGGTTTTCATTCATTTTCCTGGTGGATTATTTATGGGCTATTTACGACAAGGTGGATGACCAGACCAGGGACAAAACTTATTGTATTTAATTGCCTGTGCAATAAACCATAATCATTTTGGCTCGTAAAGATGGATTAGGGAATTCCTTTGGCAGCATACTGCAATCATCATCTGCCCAGTCTTTTCCGAACTATGTTGGGGTTGGCTTCCAGTCTAACCGGATGCCATTATTGTACATGGATCGACTGCCTATCTGACCTGTTAGTTGTGGAGGTCAGATTGGCAGTCGCTCCATGTAACATACTTACTAGTTTTTCAGCTGCGGTTAGACTGAGAGCCGACCCCAAAATAGTTGGGGAAAGGCTAGACAGATGAGACATTCCCTCAGGGTAATTTCCAACCTCAAACGCAGGCGAATCCGCGGCGCGGACATAAACTGTTAAGGGTCCCTGAAACGATCAATTCCTACTATAATAATATCGTCAATCACTTCGATTGCATTTGGTAGACAATCAATATGCACATCAATGTGTATCAATCACGTGAAATTTGACATTTGCAATTGATCAGTTCGTGGACCCCTTAGCTAAGTTATGAATACATCTACCCACAAGACCCCACTCGCCATAACACTGACTTTCTAGTTCTTATCACGTAATCCATTAGGTAGTTTGTTCAACGATTATGTTAATAGTACATCAGTCATCATTCCGCGATCACAGATTGGCAAGAGTTCAAATATACGTCACAGCACACGTCACAGTTGATGTTTTGTGGCGTAATATTGCTGCGGTCATGAATGCTGGAAATGGGGAATTAAGTTCAATATTGCTAATGCTTTCTTTGCTTGGCTTTTTTTCTCTTTATGATGGTATCAATGTGAAAGGTCAGACTGCTGATATTTGATCTGATAAAATCTGACCTTCCGTTATGGTTAATTGTAGCAGTGGCCACTAAAGGTGACTAAAGATCAATCATACCAATGGAAATAAGAATGAGAAAATACAGTTTATTTTTAATTCGAAAAACGAAGCTAAAACATTTTATTAACAAACACGAAATTCGTCTGAAACTGCCATCAAACTGAAGTTTTATAAACGTATAAATAAACAGTTTGAGCCCATAAACCTCATTAGCTCTCTAGCTGCATTACTTAAATAATTATAAACAGAAATACTGACTCATAAATACGTTATTTATTTATGTTTACACATATTCGAGATAACATTTTACTGTAAGAGCCGACAGACACATCGACGACTTTTGGTTTGACAACCGTCAAGTACCGTACCCCATCACGGCAGGTCGATACAAAGATGGGGCGGGACGAGCTTGACTCCTGCTGAAAGGATTGTCGGGAGAGACAGAATTGGTTTGAAAAGGGAGGCCTGCACAGTACTGAGACAATGCAGCCTAACTATATTAGATTCGAAGTAACGCAGAATCGCAGTTATACTGCAGCGTGTAATCGTCAAAGAATATCAGCTATCTACATTTGTGTCGAGTAGGTGTTGAAGTTTTGTTTATGACAGTTAAATTATGTTTTAGCAATTTCGATGTTGGTGTTGGTACCATGGACAACGTTTTTCAGTTTGATGGTCTGTACCACACCCATAAATTTTACCACACTTTTCTGATTCACGCTCTTTGATAGTTTTGAATGTGAATCAAAGAAATAGTTACAGTGTGTTACGTATTTACGCCAAGAATTAACAACAAAAGCCTTTGACCGTATAGTCATCAACGAACGGCCTGTCGGGCAATAATTTATGATAATACCCCAGAGGACTATTGTTGTCGTACTTATTACAGTTACGACTCAATTGTCCGTTCTGAAAATGTTTTAATCACAATGAGGACAACTCACGACTAATTATTGTTGATTAAACAAATAAAGCCGACGTAAGTAATGATTAAATGACCACCAACCCGCACGTTTTTTTTCTCACCGAGAGGAGGGCTGTGCCCCAGTAGTGCAAAAATTGTTGGCTGATTATGAAGTAATGAAAAAATAGTAAGTAATCTTATTTGTGCTAGTTCAGATAAAAGCAACGTTTACGAGAACGCATTAAAACTGTAGGAAAACGTAAATTTTGAGAAGTTGCAATCGAGGCCACGTAATATCAACGTTTTCCCTATAGACTATCATCATCATATCAGCCGAAAGACGTCCACTGCTGGACATAAGCCTCCCCCAAAAGAGGGGATTTGCCATAATCACCACGCTTGGCAGGCGGGTTGGCGATCGCAGTATGGTGGTCAAATGCATAGTGAACGCAGCAGCGTTCACTATGCATTTGACCACCATACTGCAGGCGACCGGGGACTTACTAGAGAATGGGCAGCATGCCCATTCTCTAGTAAGTCCCCAGTCGCCTTCTACGACACCCACGGGAAGAAATGGGATGATGCTATCTATTCTTTTACGTCCGGCACCACACGGAACTACTACTATAGACTATAGTAACAATACCTATATATTATTTAATATTGTATTATTTTGACCTCTAGGGAAATAAGCTGAATATATCATTGGGTGGGTCATGTTTAGAATTTGAATGGTGATGTTGTGACTCTAGGAAAACAAATCATATTCTTTTTCAGAAAAAAAAAAAAAACACCATTTAAGTTACAGAAACTCATCGGATATGAATTGTCTCTCAGTATGATTACAAATTTAATCATTTATGTACACGCAGACAATAAGTAATGATTAAATAATACAAAAGCAAATAAAATACAAAGGTTAAGCTTACAGAAACACATCTGTTAAAATATAATCTTCGTCTTCTATAAAAATAAAGCTGAGGAGTTTGTAAGTTTCTTTTTGCATTATATAGCCCAATTTCAGAGGAAGGCTAGGCTAAGTTATCATCACGCTACCACCCTAAGGAGCAGAGCAAAAACCAAAAAGTCAGAAAGACATCGAGTGAAAACGAAGCAGGCGGGCAGGCGATGCAATGCGACAAGATGTGTCGGGGCAACAAGATATTTTACGCGTAAAATATCGCCGGTAGAAGCTAGTCTAATCTAAGGATAAAACATATGGTAGACAACAGCAGCAGGCTTAGCACGAGCACCGATTTGTCGACGGAAGCATAGACATGACTATTAACTAAATGATAGGAGAAGATAACTGGTTTTTCTATTAATGATCACAGTTACGCGTTCTAAACGAATCACGATTTTGTAGATAATCGTATACCTATAACTTTGTGGCCGTCGAGTAGGAAATTTGTTGTCAGTGTGATTTTGAGTTTGGGAAGACATATTCTTCTGAAATAGTCTACATTTATAAGGACTTAGACAAAGATCGTTAGAAACGAACGACAAAATGACAGATTGTAGAAGGATATCTACGGTGCGATGTCAAAAATGGAGAAACGAAATGTCACTTTGTATTGAAAAAGCAGTCTATTCTTCGTAGAAATAGAAAGTGTCATGCTAAGCCTGCAGCTAAGGACATTCCACTCAATTGCCAAACACCCACACTTCCACAACTTTATCAAAAGAGATAAATGAAAGAATACAGCATATTTTAATATTATAACACCGTGACATTTTAGTCGTCTTACAAAGATGGTCCACTCAATGTATCCGTCATAACATACCTCTAGGCGCGATTAAAACATTGTTACCATTAATTAAGATAATAGATACAAAGAAAAATAATGAATGCTTCAGAATTATGAAACACCCTCCCTGTTAATAATGTTAACGTATCAGACGGTAGAAGATATCTACCTACCTACCATTACATTCCATCATTAATTCCATCTCCGTAACAGGGTGTTTCTAACTACGTCATGCGTCTTAGTGATATTTTCATGTTTTTGATTATGCAAATGTTCAAAAAAAATAAATTATTTTTTATGAATGGTAGTAGATAGCAGTCATTGGGTACATGAAGTGGGCTGCCGTTGTAAGACGACTAAAATGTCACGGTGTATACTCCACATTCTACGTAAATTAAATATCACAGGCCAAATAAAGTAGATCTCAAATGTGAATTTATTAGAATATTCTGAGTATATTAGGTACACCTCCATACATCTCGTCTGTGTAGGTGTTACGTATTTCTTCATTAGCCTTTGGGTATATTTTATTAGACACGTTTTATATTTAATCAAAATAAGTAACGCTTTATGGGTAATATTATGTTTTCAATTATATTCCATATACACCGTGAAATTTTAATGGTTGTTTTCCCGCAGCGAAATGGTTTTGTCTTGGTAATACAATCGTTTTACAAAGAAATAAAATATTAGAAACTTAAAATGGTAGATTAACTATTGTGAAAAATCACCACGTGCGAGAGTTTATTTTGCTTTGAACATTAATTATCATCGCTGTTCCCTTTGTCGGCGGTGCGTGCGATTCGAGTAGTACCTACAATTTACCTCTAGTGTTACTATTGAGTAGTGTTTTATCGAATTGATGAATATTTTTTTAATTATTTTAAAACAAAAACGTCTTAATTTTTTTACTTTTACTCTATTCTTCGAAAGTACTCCTTTTGGCAAGTTGTTCTGCCGCGGGAAAACAACCATTAAAATTTCTCGCTGTATAAGTAGGCTCAATAAGCCTGCCTGAAAGTGGCACCGATAACTTGAAAAGTTGTGTGGAATTGGTTGTCAGGGTATGGGCATATGATTCGGAGGAATGAGGAAAATGTCGCGAGGGAAGTTTTGAGTATGACTGTCGATGGCTATTAAGAGTAGGGGGAGACCAAAAAAACGATGGATGGATTGTATGAATGATGATATGGTTAGAAAGGGTGCGACTAAGGAGATGACGACTAATAGTGTGGAAGAAAAAGACGTGTTGCGCCGACCACAAATAAATTGAGATAACGGCAGGAGAAAGATGAGAATGATGATATAAATAGTCTCAATAATAAAATAATGCCAGTCAATTATTGTCTCACTACAAGGCAACGGCCTATTCTCATAAAGAGAAGATTATTGATCAGCAACTCCTGGTTTAAAAATCAGTAATCCCAGATACAACTCAGAAAGTACATATGAATTTCGAAACTCACATTGGTACTTACCCAACACCCTAATTATGTAATACACTCATCTGTCTAGCTTTTTCTCAACTATTTTGGGGTCGCTTTCCAGTCTAAATGTACCTGAATACCAGTCTTTTACATGGACCGACTGCCTATCTGACCTCCACAAGCCATTTATTGGGTAAGACGATACCTCTTGGTAAGACTGGTTGTCATATTTTCGTTCTACCGCTTCTGACGAGCCGCAACAACTGTCAAAGATCCACCCACGACTATCAATCAGAATCTGTATTAATTAGAAGGATTTTGTAATGCATTGGGCTCATATGCTCGAAAATTTTGTCTGTAAAAAGTAAAAAAAAAAAACAGAACCGACTTCCAAAAAAACACAACAAAGTGATAACTTTAATTTCGGAAGGCGGTGGGTGACTTTGGATATGTTTAAATTTTTTGTCACCGCCTTCTGAAATTGACTTTGTCGTGTCCGATGCCTGCCAGGGGTGCGGATTGTTCGAAAAAGATACCGCGGCCCCTGGCACACAGGCAACTGAGGGAACACGGGTGGGTTTTAGTCAGTAAAAGTCTGACACGCCCTCCTGCTCCACCCAGATCGGAAGAAGTTATTTGATGAGTTCTCACCAAAAAAAAAAAAAAAAAAGTCAGATCGTTTACAAACCCGATGGAACCTCCGTTTACAAACGATTCTAATGCAGTTCATCATCTGTCTAGCTTACTTAGCCACAAGCCTTTCAACTGGACTTCATTCCAAACCATTATAGATTTGTTGGTGGTCTACTTGTGCGATAAGTTCCCTGGGATTAATCAAAAAGTGGCTCTTTAAACAATCGATGGATCACTAATATGGAAATTAGCACATAGTTCTGCAAAAAAATTCGAGACCTTAAACCAAACAGTATTTTTCGTTATTAATTTTATTATTTAAACAATGGCATACGATTGCAGGCCATTATGAGTCATTGACACAATTACGAACGTGCCAACGTACGGGAAACGGTTGTAAGCGATTTTGTTATGCTCATTGTAATTAAATTGGTGAAGTTGCTTTTTGAATGTTAACGCGGTTGAAATTCTTCTTCCGTGTTTACTAATGTTCGTTATTGTTTGACTTAAGTTAGGCAATAATCTGGGATTGTAAAGCAAGTGCAGCATGATGCTAGAGACCCGGAAATGAGGTCGGTGTTTAGCTAAGCAATCCCAACATTGCGTCTGAAAGCATGGTATCAAAAGGAGCTGTTGAAATGATTGCCATTTTATTTTTTTCATTCACTTTTCGGAAGAGAAGCTTGTGGTTACAGCATTACAGCCGTTCGGGCCAATTAATCAGGTACGCTACGCTTGCTGCGGTGGATGGGTGACCATTGATTTACTAACGAACAAGTGGCTCCCTACTGCTTTATGCAGGGCACAGACGCGACTAACGAAACTGCAGTAGACAGTAGAATCAAATTTGTTTTCCTTCACTGGCCACGCAGTTCGAGGCTATAAAAACCTATTCAACAGCGTACGTTGACCCCACCTGAAGCCAACTTTATTTTGAATTAGATTGTGTATGACCTGAATTTGTTGGAACTTCAGAGGCATCGCAGAGTGAATCCGAGTGTAAATCATTTATAGTTTCAGTTCACTTTGTATCAACTGAATACTCAAAATAAATTTCGGTTTCGCCATTGACAATTTACGCGGTCTAACAAAAGCTCGATAATTTATTCTCGTAGTCAGCTTGAACATCCCATTCGTCAACCTCTTTTATGCGGCCTTTTGACGAATTCAATGAATATCTGGTAAATCGACTGGTATATGGAGCGCATAAAATTGTTGCGCTCACTGAAAATATTAATAGATTTCGATATATCAATATTTACGTTTATCGGGATATTTTCGAGTATAATATCATTTAGACGCGTTGATTGCAAATAAAATGTCAAAATTCTGGACTGATATTGAATCTCATCTGACATTTTACTCGGTAATTGGATCATTCGGAGCAAGTACCGAACATTTTGTTGGCATTTTTATTGTTAGAAATATAAATTAACGTACCTACGTAAGTATGATTTATTACTCGCCTATTTATTACTGACGAGATCCGAATGGTACTTAGTGATAAATGAGGTCTTTAGCCATAGGGAGAGTATAATAATAATGCGTTCAAGATGCCAAAGCCGTTTAGAAAAATAATAGTCAAACTTGAGAGAGAAAATTCTTGTAGAAAACTTGTTTATATTGACAAGGACTAGTCGCCAGCTCATGATCCATCACCAACCTTTTTCCTCAATATAGCTTACGACATGACCAGAATAACAAGTAGCCTACACATACGTTTTCCTTGCGCGGAAGTCTGCGACAGAAATGGATAGGTATCATTTTAAATTGCTCATCCAAACTGAGAAGGTAATATATTGCTTTTTTATTTGAGACCTGAATCAGTTCTCTATTGGTTCCCCGGCTTTTTTCGTTCCCGGAATCCGGAGAAACCACAATTTCATTCTGTGCATGGAACGTTGGAAAGGTGTTAGCATCTTCTAGTATCACCAATTAAAATGCATTTCATAAAAAGTGTTTCTGCCCGATACCATTTGCGATGCTTGGCTTATTTAACGAATCCGGGAATTGTGACATCGGGGGTCTACTCTACGCGCTAAGCACGAAGTCCGTAGCTTCGGTCGAAGTTACGGTCGTTTCCTACTCCGTATCACTTAGACATATTTGACAGTCGTTACAGGTCGTCAGAAACCCGAAAGCCTTGCAAACAAGGGGTATTTCCCAGTAACTGGGTTATGGAGGTCATACATGCAGTCGCTCAATGTAAAATGCTGGTATTCAGCTGCATCCGGTTAGACTGGAAGCCGACCCCAACATAGTTGGGAAAAGGCTAGGCAGATGATGATCACTTACGGGCATAAAATTCGTTCGGTTTCAAAACTAAGAACTAATGACAACACGGTTTGACAGTTGTCTCTACGCCCGATGTGTTTTAGACCTTCCGAAAAATTGTTTTGTCGATTTAACTACTTTCGGACGAGCCCGTATCTTTGCTGACGAACTTAAGAGAGTAGACACCCAAAATAGACAAAACTCGCAAAATGCATATCCTAAAACACTATTCCCTAAAAACATCCAAATATTTGAAGTTCTAAAAATAATTGCACAATACAATATGACATCACTGCGTTGTTTGAGTGCGTGTCAAGATTATCGCTATCAATCAATGGAATTATCATGTTCAGCCAGCCTTATCTGGTGGATAGCTCCAGATAAGAGTATGGCGTCATTAGAAAAAACAAAACACAGCGTATAAATAGGTAATACCTACGCCTGAAAATTGCATGATAACAGAATAAAACTATATGACGACCTCCTTGAATTTAATTGCGAACTTGACTTTTTTTCTTCCGCCTCTGAGTAGCAGTCGACATTCGCACAGACGTAAAAATATCGCGGACTTTTTCGTGCACTGGAAAGTTCAAGTAACCAACGCACAACCGACAGTGTGTTTTTTTTCGACGCGCTGGGATGCAGTCTCTTAGATTTTCAAAGCTCGAGTCAAAACCGAGAGTTGTAAATTCATTGCGCTATAAAATCCCATCGCGACATTTTAACGTCCGTACAAGCGAGGTATGTACTCATAAGAACAATAACTTTCTTTATGACTTTCTATTACCATTGTAGATCACTAACCATTGCATCACTTATACTGCGAGGAATTCGGAATATAAGGTGCAAATCAATGATATAATTGTGATAACAACATGCCAGTAATTACGATTGTGAGTGAGGTTGAGTAATTAAGTTATGCCTATTTATTTTAGCTCTATAAAAGAAGATAGACTATACTTATCAGAATCTCTGGCAATCGTTTCATGAATGGAGTAGTGAAATCAATTTTTTTATTTGCCTTTTAGAAAAAAAAAAGTTCTTCAAGACCAGCAGCCTAATTGCGTATCACACTAATACTAGAGTTTGTTGCGCCACTTCTTCCCAGCTAAAGCACTAGGAAGAAGTGAAGGGGGACTGTCTTATGTAATTTTGACGTTCAAAAAGTGCTGACTCTCAGCCTAGTTTGAATAAATGACTTTTGATTTTGATTCAATCTGAATTATTTTAAAGGATATTGCTAAACCATTGCTTCATATGTTCGTAAAACTTATCTGCTCAACCATGTACATAACGCAATGAATGTCGTTGAACTGTCATAATGAAAGCCATTGCTACTGTTAGCATGTTACGCACCCCGCAGGTAATGCTGTCATAATGAAAGCCATTGCTACTGTTAGCATGTTACGCACCCCGCAGGTAATGCTGTCATAATGAAAGCCATTGCTACTGTTAGCATGTTACGGACCCCGCAGGTAATGGTAGACCCAGGTGTACTAGTGCTCGAGAAGACCGTTATATTGTTTCCACTGTGTTGAGAAATCGCCACCTAAATGCAGTTGAAGTCCAGCAACAGCTTCTTCAGACCCGAAGGGACTACATTAGTGACAGTACAGTGAGAAGAAGACTGGCTGAAGCAAACCTGAAACCCCGAAGAGCGGCGAGTGGCCCCAAACTCGAGAGAGAGCATCGAGTAGCGAGACTGCGATACGCCCGTGAACACATACAGTGGGATCAAGAAGAATGGTCAAGAATTTTGTTTACAGATGAGTCTCGATTCTCGCTTTACACTTCTGATGGAAGGCGAAGTGTCTATAGGCGACCTCTACAATCTTCAAAACAGCTTCATCGATCAAATATAAAAATGTCTCATACTACAATCTAAGTCCGACAGGTTACATTTATGATAAAAATGCATGAGACGTATGTGTTCCGTCAAATAGAACATGACATTCGGCGTAATTTCATCTGTTTTCGAAGATAGCATAATGTTTAATGTTATGATAAAGATGAGTGCTTTATGTCTGATAAAAATATTTTTTTATTGTTGTCTAAGTTAAGATTATATGCAGTCATTCGGTCATTTAACTCTGAGGTTTAAGTAATTAGCGGAGGAAAAGTGACCAGGCTATCAATAGGACTGAGATGACCACATAGCTGGAACCAATCCATCCGGACAGATGGGCAAAGATTGACTGTAAATCACTGTCACAGAAGCCTGGAGGACTAGGAACCTAGGGTGACATGACGACATAACTGGATATATTTTTCAGAACGGACGTAGTGAGATAGCGCACAAAATAGAAAGATTTCGATGGAGAAACACGAGGCCAACAAAGAAATCCACCTTCATAAAACCGTTTTCTATAAGGGGCAACGACTCACAATTTTTCGTCACTTCGTAATTGTTGTCAGTTATCGTGCTTTAAAGTGATCTAACGTCACCAAATGCCTCGAACTTGACTGCGTGCTGCTTATCGACCTCGCACTGAATGATTCAGAGTTCTGACTCATTGGTGTTTACCATATACATGCATCGTGTGGCTGGGTGACTGATTACGATCGGTTGGGAGAACCTGGCGTTTGATTCATTGATTTAAAGTGTGTTTTCTTTAACGGCGACTTTTAATAATGTAGCTCAATATTGGTCTTTGACGGCCGCTTGTGATACCTAAAGACGCAGATTGGCAAGCTCTGGTCTTGATTGGCTACAGACATTGGTAGGTGTAATTAGCAGTACCTGCCTTTAGTACCCGGTTCTTAATCCTTCCTCATTAAGCCTTCTCCAGTCAGGCGCGACGCGACACATTTAGACCAATTTCCATGAAGTATTGAAAGAAATTGTTCTACAAGTGTGCGCATCCCGCCTGTTTGTGGGAGTCTTTAATGTCGAAGTTTGATCTTTAAAACTAACCTGCTAGCAAGCAGCTTTAGCATCCAAATATCACTGAGTTTGAAATACTTAAGAATGAATGCATATTGTGATAAGCAGTTCCCGTAGTTGAAAATTAATTATTCATGTTTTTCAGTATGATAAAATATAACAAAGTCTGCACGTAAAAAGATACTTACGAGGGTTTTCATAAAAAATAAAGTAACTGCAAAGAACAAACCGAAGTTCATCGGACTTTGAACAAAAAAGAAGCCTCAAGCCTGACCCGAGGCGTTAAGTTCGACAACAACAAGCATTATCTTGGAGGAAAAAAACTTTTGTATTGGAAGAACTCACCTACCTACCATATCCTATCAAACTTTATCAGTTTGTAAAGAATTTTAGGATTGTAACTATTGATAGGCATGCAGATAGGCATATTTCACCAATTCGGAGATCTGACAAAATCTTTAAAACATGTCTTGCGTGCCGTCGTGCGTGCCTAGACGCCAGTATTGGCCACAGCCTGCCAAAACAGGTATGAGTACATCCAGTTTATAAGATGATGTCATGTCAACCCATAGGCTTGCTAATACGCATCAGCCTGTGACAGCAGCCTTATTATAAAGAATTAAAAAAGTACGTCACTCTGGCACTGATTAATATTGGAGATACTTTAGTGAAACCATTTCTGGGTAGTGTTTTTGGGCTCTTCTAATATAAAAAAATGCAAGATAGCTACTAGTTTCAACAATTTGTCATCATTCTCATGCCTTTGCCCTATTTATTCATTGCAGCACCTCCCTTTCTTCCATAAATCTCTTAAAAGATCATAATATGCTCACATTCTTAGATAAACCTACATTCTAATCTAATTAGAGTGGCAGACTCGCTTCTAAAAGCCTTTCAAAAGTATTCAAAGCCACATAAGAGTAGGTGCGTGCAGACTTTGCAGACAGACGACTGTCTACTGGTATTGTCTGACAACTGTCGATGCATGACGGATGCGTGCTTACTTCCCATGACTCGTACGAAACATATGCGAGCGATTTCTTTGCCCCGTGTGTAGGGGAGATTCAAGGATATTTTCGGAACGGTAGGGTATCGTTTACTAATTCGTTTTGGGAGTATCGATTCAAGACGAGGGCGGGAAGTTGACGTTTCCTTAGAAATATAAATAGAATCGTTTTTGAAACGAAAGTAAATGTTTATTTTTGGACTGTACGTAGATAAATACTGAAGAGAGAGAGAAGATAGCAAAAACCAGATTGGGGAAACGGAAACCTAACAAAAAAACTGTAATTCCGGGCGCTGCACAAATTTAGGACACCGTAAAACGCTTAGTGTTTTGTCACACATTTATGCGTATTATAAAATTTTCATAGAAAAGTCATTCGATTCAAATAACATCAAACGAATCGCTAATTTGAACCTTATGAGTTGCCACGATGCGCTATTGTCTAATACCTAACAAAATGTTTCGTACCACGCCTCACGCCATTAGATGTTATGTAGCAAAGGAAATCTGCCTCCACTCATTACAATAAAGAACTAGACATGAAAGTAGCGTTTAGCCATGTATGGAGTCAACACGCTAGATTAGCTAGTCAAAGATGATGAATAAAGGAGAAATTTTCTCCCCATTAGGCTTTCACACAACTTTAGGCGAAGAGCCGCTTATGACTTGGTAGTGCAAAATTCCTAATGTGTTGTCAGCCAGTGAGAAATGGATCCAGGTCCATGAAAATAAAACAATACAAAATACAACCCATAATAATAAAAATCTGTCTTAAGATCTTGGCTTCTTTGTTTTTAAACTAGCTTTTGCCAGCGGCTTCGCTCGCGTGGAGGTCGGAAATTATCCGACAGGTACGTACCACCGGGAAGAAAAGTATTCTGTCTTAATCAAGGTTATAAACTATTTGTGTACCAATCTAAAATTTCATCCAAAACCGTTTCTACGTGATTGAGTAACAAACATCCATCCATCCTCAAAAACTGCTACCAGGGATGCGGGTTGTTCGAAAGAGATACCGTGGACCACTGGGCACACAGGCAACTGAATAAACACGGGTGGGTTTTAAAGTCTGACACGCCCTCCCGCTCCACAAAGAGCGGGAGAAGTTATTTGATGATTTCCCACCCAAAAAAAAAAAACAAATCCTCACAATATTAGTAGGATTGGCCTTTGATAAAAGGCATCGCCATATTTGGTGCGGTGAGTATGAAAAAATTTGGTCCCTACGAGAGCATACCAACTATGTCTTTGGTAACGTCGAAGACTGCTTTGTATCATCAAAACGTCATGCCTGAATCAGGGTTAGGTAGTACAGTTCACACATTTCGCCAGTTTTGATTCATTATCATCATCATTTCAGCCGAAAGACGTCCACTGCTGGATATGGGGGGTCGCATTGGTGGCGAACGCAGTATCCTGGTTAAATGAACACGCTAGAGAACGCTGCAGCTCCTTCTCTAGTAAGCCCCTAAATCGCCTTTTACGACAACCACGCGAAGAAATGGGATGGTGCTATTCTGCACCACACGGAATAGTTTTGATTAGGTCCTATGTAATAGGGGCAAGCTTATTGCCACCAACCGAGCAGAATTCCTGATATTCAGACTCATCTAATCTAGAAGTCAAGTAAAATCTTTAGTAGACCGTTGTTTCTTTTTAAAGTTTACCGAAATAACACGTTTTGTCATGAGTCAGTCAACCAGTTACGTCGGTTACCGAATTATTTGCGCAACAACGTACGTTTCATTACTCTTTTTGGTAACTTAATCTTGTTATGCACAAACTCTTTATGTAATTTTACTTCTTTCGTAAATTTGATTTTGTATTTGTGGCATTTTCGTGAGTCCCGTGTCGTACTCTGTAATTATGTGTGATGTCGATGGCAATCTAAATAGAGTAAACAGTTTAATTTCAGAGTCAGCCGAAGAATTTGGCTACGAGCTTGGCACCTTCAGTAGCGTCAACGTCAACTCCTGCAACGTGCAGGCAAAAGGACAAGCGGGCAATATACTAATTGCCGCAACTGTTAGTGTGACAGCATCAAAATTACACTTGAAAATTGTTTAACTAGGTATTGATTATTTTAAGGGCACAATAATAATATACTAAAAGTGATAAGTTTAGTACCTAACTTATTACATTTAAGCAGTTAAATGGATCAAATACTTAAGTAGGTATCCTTTCGTTCTTCGAATGTGACCTTTGTATTCGTCCTAAAAGGACAACAAGGCTTAAGAGTTAATTACAACGACTGTTAAAGTAGATTCAACTTTAACGATTAAGTTAATTATTACGACACACGGTTAAGAGTTAAGACTACTAATTAATCCTAATCCCTTATCAAGTTTCTCTTGGCCCCAATTTGAAATGAAATGTTTATTTTTGTAAGTAGATCTTTTAAGACACTTTTACACGTCAATATTTTAAAACTAGATGGCGCCGGCCATCCCTGAGAATAAATGCCGAAACTAACTCATAGGTCATGGTTTCTTTTAAAGTCCAAACATTATATTATTAGAATTTTATGTGTCTCTAACAATTCAGGGCCATGTATGTGGCCATTGGAGCTTTGGGCTGACCTGTCCCAACAGACGGCATGCATGCATTAGTCATCGTGAAGCTCAACCCAATTAGTAACATTCGTCCGAGGGGTCGATGAACGTTACAGAGCTGACAAACGGAGACAGCGCTTCATCATCTGTTTAGCCTAGAATACCAGGGTAAAACGATACACCTTGGTAAGACAGCTTGTCAGACTCGGCCTTCTGAATACCTGTAGCAGAGATAACGGTTATACGCTGTAATTTCTGATTTTCATTTCCCGAAAGATGAAGCTGCTAGTAAACTTGGCACGTAGAGATAAAATTAAAACGATATCTCCACATCTTTATATAGTATAAAACAAAGTTCTTTTCGTGTCTGTACGCTTAGATCTTTTAAACTACGTACCTAACGAATTTTAATGCAGTTTTCATCTATAGACAGAGTGATTCAAGAGGAAGGTTTATATGTATAATCCGACCTCTACACAGGCAAAGCCGCTGGCAAAAGCTAGTAAAATTATAAATTTAAAGTCGGCTTTCGTATCTGTCTGTGACCGCGTTGTTCTTCTAACTTCACAAAGAATTTTGATACGGTTTAACCATCGTTCGAAGAATTTATTCCGGAAGGTTTATTTTAAATATTTTACTTTTTATTAAACTTCATATCATGAAATTTCCACGTTTTCTAAAGTTGTAAAAACTGCGTGAAGCCGGGGAAGGTCGCTAGTGTGTTATATTCTATGCTCTCTAGCATATAATACGATAACATTGGGCGTTCCACGGGACATGAAATTATATCAGCATAACATTCACATATTTGAATATGTAAAGTTTTTCAACCTTCATTTACATAAAAACGTGAATTTATGATACAACTGAAGAACAGCTGTTGAAGACGTTATGCGATACAAACTTTTGTATCTATGGCTAGAAAAGTAATAGAAAAAAAAAACGTAATAATGTTTTTTTTTTGTCTATGATGTACCTATGTATCATGTAAGAGTTCAATAAACTAAAAGACGTTATTTTGCACGTTTTAAATTGTTTAGCGTATATTTTTGACGTGTCTTTCAACGATAAATAATATCAGTTGTGATTCTGTGCTAAACTGATTAGCAGATAAAAGTTGTCCTTAATCAACACATTTTTTTTTAAATGTCCGTTTTCAATAACATTAGGCGACACGTGAATTATTAAATAATTTTGTGGATTTTAAATCTTTGGAGCTGTGCCGAGCGTTGAAAATGCAACATCATGCTTTTATTTAGATGTGGCCTAATGTTAGTGAAAAGGGGCGTAAATGTTACATTTTGGATCATTTATATCATCATATTATGTCTGAAAATGTATGTTACAGATAACGATCGCCCATTTTGGACAAAGTTTGGGCCTTTATAAGTAAGGTTCGGGTTTCCCCAGACCACAAAAGGCGATGGTCGCGTTTCCCGAAATTCTGCAGATAGTGAAATTGAGGGATCCCTTTGTGTAGTGAGTAATAGCGTCACCCGGGGCTCGACACACGCATGTCTCATCTATCCAAATATGAGAGGAAATTTGCACATGTAGGTATTGAAAATAAGCTCTAGGAACCCACATGTACCTATTCGATTTTGAAATAAACATATAACTCTATTTTGAAAATAGTTGGAATCTTTTCCGAAATTCTACATTGAAATAGAAGAAAAGAATCGAGTTACAATCTTTTGCCTAAATAAATATCTGGAAAAGGTTAAACCTTTATGCCTTCTTTATAGTATAATCTGGTGCGATTAATTGGTTTTACAGACAGTTAAAATATCATAATATGATATCAGGCCAGGGTGCTTACTCTGGAATATAATTCCGATAGATCGACATTGATCAAACGTCAGTTGATTGAGTTAAACGTCAGGGATTGGCTAGACTCAAATTCCTGACTTTTGACTGACAATTAAAGTGTCGATCTATCGGAATTATATTCGAGAGTAAGCACCCTGGATTGGGTATGTTTGCTAATACACGGAAGAGTACATTGTCACGATATTTGCAGTTCAGTGGAGTGGTAGGATTTTCCTAATATTGCATTGATAGCTTTTAACTGTGCTAAATAAATTATTTTTATGGACAGATACAAAATAAAGGTTTTAAAAAACATTTTTCACTCACCCATAAATCCTATTAATGCTAGCGCACTCATGGTTGCCACGTAAAAGGAAGAAGTTCTCGGGATACTTGATCTTGTAAGCGAGGAGTAGACATATGGTCTCCAGCGACTGCTTCCCACGATCCACGTAGTCTCCGAGGAACAGATAGTTCGACTCAGGAGGGAAGCCTCCATATTCAAACAATCTGAGGAGGTCGTAGTATTGCCCGTGAATGTCACCTGAGGGACAAAAAAGGGTGCTTATTTAGAATTGGTTTTAAAGGATGCAAAATATTATTTAAAAAAAATGGTGTCTTTTCTACTTTGACATTTGTTACGGGTAGTCAGAAGGCCCAAAATCTGACAACCAGTATTACCAAGGGGTATTGTGTTACCCAGTAACTGGATTGTGTAGGTCAGATAGGCAATGGCTCCATGTAAAATACTGGAAGCTACACAGAAAGCTAATCCCAACAAATTTGGTAAAAGGGTACGCAGATTGATTGAATGAGGGTGGAAAAACTGAAATTGCAATAAAAAATGATAATTAACGGACAACATTTATTTTCTGAGAAAACAATCAAAACTTTTACTTCCATAAGAGTTACATTATTGCAATAGGTATAAACAAATAAACAAAATGAATTGAAGTTTCATGAGTGTCAAGTTACTTCAGTACTAAAATAATAAAACCAATAGAATGTCTCTAGCAATAACAATAAATAATATAATATTTTCAATAAAATGTTATATGAGTTATTAAAGTTTAGCTTCCGAACAACAATTTCGTATTTTAATATTATTAACTGGCTCTGGTTAATGAAAACTAATGCATTTCATATTATAATGCTTCCTTGAGTTATTAAAAAAAGAACTCGCGAACTCAAAAAGCAATTCAATTTAAATCACTAACATGAGAAATATCTGATGAATGTGCACTTGAAAGAATTTTAATTAGGTACTTGTTTAACTCCTGTCACAGAACTTTCGCTCAAAGTTATTCTATAGAAGATCTTTGATAGGGATTAGTACTTTCTACATAGAATAAAATTTATTATGAATGTATGTATGGGAGTTACAATTATAAACAATTGTATTTTGATCGGCAACATGTTAGGGTCGGCTTCTAGTATAACCAGACACAGCTGAAAACCAGTATTTTACATGGAAAAACTGCCTCTCTAACCTCCACAACACAGTTAATTGGTAATACACCTTGACAAGGAATTTGGCTGGAATAACAACCGAAGGCCGCCATGGCTCACGCAAAATGGTCCACTTGAAGGACTAACTGCGGAAACCAAGCCCATAACATAGAACATAGACCACCATGACAAGACTGGTTATCAGACTTTCAGCCTGCTGACTTCTCCGTGACAACTGTCTAATAGCTACAAATTATATTAATTACTATACAACGATACACCTGACCAGTAGTAATTGTGTATTAATTAATCTACCACTGAACTGCTGAAAGCCAACATTATTTGTAAAAAAAACAGTTTTGTTACACGGCATATGGATATGACTAATTTCATTCAATTTATCATTTTAGATAAGATACCTACTAGCGAAATGTTACTGATAACTGTACCTTTGTTTGACAAGTTAAGAAGAATTTGTCTAATGATATTGGATATTTAGGCATTTACAATATCAACTATCTGTTTTATATGATAGTACAGGGTGGCAAAAACATTGACATGCAACCTGGATGGATTCAGTACATAATTCTGACCACCATTGCATTATTATTTTTCATTGGTTATTTAAAAAAATATGCTTTTCATGAGAAAGCAATACCTACAACAACCAACACAAAATGTATGGAACAGCATTTTTTTACAACCGACACAAAATGTATGGAACAGCATTTTTTTACAACCAACACAAAATTTTAATGCAATTCCCAGAATCATGTACGGAATCCATAGTAACAGGTTGCATGTCGTCCCTGTCACTCTGTAAGAGCATAATAAGGCATGTTCCACGTAATCAATGAACTTATAATCGTAGAAATGCCCTGAAAGCAATTCATTTTTATCGAATGAATACTTTAAGCACAGAAATGTACTGAGGTGCACTTAATGTCGTAGGCATTTACTACCAGCCATTCCCTACAAACCATTTCTTGTTGTAACCAACATAAGTATGCAATGAAAAGCTACGGTGGAGTCCCCCACAGTGGGATAATACAAGTTATTAATAAAAAATTAAACAAACTATGGATGGAACTACTTTTTTTATTGGCAATATCAAGGCTTTGCTAGCTAGTGTAACAGAATTAAAGTATTGAATAAAGATGAAATGACCAACACATGAGATAATCTATTATGTCGTAAGAACAAATGAGAACCATTAAATAACATGTTACAGCAAAAAAGCTTAGCTAAAATATTAATTATATTATGTGGATTATAACTTTAATAATTCTTTTCACTCATACTTATTTATAAACACAAAACAAAACTTTATCAATATACAAATAACCCTGGCCTTAACAAGGGCTTAAAAAATATTGTGAAAGGCTACTAGCTTGAGGTCAATAAAAATGCTAGCAATTTTTAAGGAATACGGACTATTGTCCAAACTGTTTCCAGATACCTACCTGCATAGCTAGTGTAGTAGATTTAGGTAAAAATAAATAAAATCAAGACGCTCATAGGTTTACATGCTTTCTTACAAAATTTGTCTCAAAAAGCGCTCAAAGAAATCAGAAAGAAAACTACAAAAACTCAAATACTACAAACTCAAGATAATGGTCAAATGTGGGTAAAATAACAAGGTGTCCGGCAAAATACCTTACACATAATGTTTTTGACATTATCGGCTAAAATTGCAATTTCATCATTTCGAAAGTGGAAGGTAGCATTGGAAAGTGGCAGTATTGGTTAGAAAATGGACAGACTTACCGCAAATTTTTAGCGGCGCTTCCAATTCCAGTAATATCGGTTGTGACAAGAATATTTCCCGCGATTTCAAGCATAGCCCTTTAATCTCTATTTCCGTTAACTGTACATTCATTCCAGGCTTTTCGCCCCGAACTGAAAACAAACGTAAACATATCACCAACACGTAAAAAACACAACTTATTCACACTTTTATCACTTTCCTACACCAATATTGTAAATATTTCACTGATTCTAAGCTGAGACACTTGTAACTTTGTTTATTTCAAACCGTATCAACATTTACCTTTTAACAATTTTTTTATTACATTATCGATGTTTAACTCATCTGTGTCTCTGTCTGCCATTTGATATAATTGTGGTGCACGGAATATAGCTAAATAGAACAGGCAAAGGAAGAAAGATTATGAAGATATTTGCCGATTTGTGAAAGGTACAACCTATTTCAATTCTCGGCTAAAATGAATTTCAATGGCGGAGACATCACTCACACACACAAACAAGGGAAACACATCATCGGTGTTCCCAGCTGGAAGTTTACGTTTCCCCACAATTTCACAAAAAAATAAAAATTGTGTTATAAAATGAGAGAATAGAAAGAAAGTAATCAATCTATAATTAGATAGGCTTTTTTTATTTAGGTTTGATTTCCATGAGTTAGATTTTGAGAAATAAAATAATCGTAGTAAATCACATTTTTAACGTTATCAGTGCCTGTGTTGGTAAATAATTTAGAAAATGTGGTTTTCAGATTTAAATAAATAATTATACCAAAATCCAACGCATACATGCAATTAAATTAATTTTATTTAAGAGAAGTTGAAGTAATAAACGGAGATAAATCCTAATATTTATGTTAGGCAAAAAATCAAAGAAACCCTATTTGCGAGATTTCTATTCTATTCTATTTTTAATTAATGGCAAATAAAGCCGATGTCGACTATTCTGCCAATGTCTAAAGTGGATTGGAAAAGCAAGTGTGTAAAAGTTAAAATATACATTAAAAAAAAAAAAAAAAACAACTGGAGACACAAGTAAAGTTCTTCGATTGATACAGTTGAACACAATGTAGATCTTGATTGGTTAGTATGGGACTGAAACAAACAAAAAATAAATATAAATATATAATAAAATTGTTAAAACATAAAATATATGCATACCACACCACACCCACACAGAAAGAATAACTTATAGTTTTATGTCATTGTGACGGATGAACGTCATCAACGCCACAAGCAGTTCAGGGGAGGAATATGTTAGCAAGGAGGGGAAATTAATAGGAAGAGGGATTTTAAATTTAGAGAGACGGCTATACAGATCTAGAGGTGGAATGTTGTTTGAGCATTCAAAAAAGATGTGATCCAGAGTGCCCTCCGCCAACCCGCACTCACAGAGAGAGGAGTCTCGAACACGGATTTTATGTAAGAACACGGGAGTACTACAAAAACCTAGACGAATACGACAAAGAACGGATACGACGGATTTTGAAACTTTTTTGTAACCGTAGAACCAAGGTTTTGGATTTATGGTTGGTTGTACTGAATAATAAAACCTGCCCTTTCTTCTTCCAGTGGCATTCCACTGTTCTTGCCATGAAGATTGGAGATGAACTCGTGGAAGATTTAGCAAGTCATAACCCTGTAGAGCATTGTGGGTGAGGTCGGCTACTGTTGATGAGCAAGCATCTTTGGCCAAAGCATCAGCGCATTCATTACCCTTAATCCCACAATGACTAGGTATCCAAACTAACTGAACCTCTCTTTGATAACTAGCACAAGATAATAAGGACTTTTTAATTGACAAAATAAGGGGGCTGTGCAATTTACTTTTAAACGGACTTTTTACTAGTGCTTGCAGACAGCTAAGAGAGTCTGTGAATATAACGGCCTTCTCGATATTAAGGTGTGACTCTATATAAAGGCAAGCTTCCAATATAGCTACACACTCACCAGTGAATACAGAAGACTCCCTAGGACATTTAAACTGTAAAATTATTCTAGAGCTTTGGTAGTAAACCGCAGCTCCGGTGTGGTTAAGATCTGTTGTTTTCGAAGCGTCCGTGAAAAATAATTGGAAACCATTCCATCGCTCACCCACCACCGCATTGAAAGTCAGATTCGCTGACGGGGAGTTTTTGGATATACCAATATCAAAAGCAATTTTAGGGATATAACTTAAAACATTATAGGCGAAATTAAAAAGGGGTAAGCTAGGATAGTGTACAATTGGGCATGCTAAATTTAGAATTTGACGAAAGGATTTTAGTATTAGGGGGATTTCTTTATTTTTCCAATAATTTGAACTTCTGCATAAGGCGTCTAACTCTTTCAGTTTATCTGTAAGAGGGTGGGAAGATCTACATATCATTCTAGACAGAAATCGAGAGGCCAGATATTGTCGTCTTAGTGACAGAGGAGGTTCAGCGCACTCAACTTGCAATGCGTTAACGGGGGAGGACTTCATACAACCTGAGATGATTCGAAGGCATTTAGATTGGACCATATCCAGCCCAACCAAAGCACCTTTATTGCACGGAATGAGGAGGTATAATCCGTAGTCAAAAACGCTACGAACCAGAGCATTATAAACTAATTTCATGGTGTAGGGGTGAGCACCCCACCAAACACCCGAAAGAACTTTTAAAATTGAAATAATTCTTTCACATTTACTTATTAGAAAATTTATATGATGTTTGCCAGTTAACTTTGTGTCTAAGATAACGCCTAAAAATTTAACTTTGTTAACTATAGGAATATTTTGATCTAAAATGCTCACTGAAACATGAGGAATGAGTCTTTTACGAGAGAAGACTACCGCCGAACTTTTTGGGGCAGATAGCGATAGGCCATGGTTTAAAAGCCACTGATTCAAAGAGTCCAGAGAGAGGCACAAAGATGACGCAGCGTCAAATATAGAGGGGTCTGTTACGTACAGAACAATGTCGTCGGCGTATTGTAAGATCTGACAATTATTATTTAGGCAGGACCCAATATCAGCCGTGTACAGGTTGTAAAGTATGGGACTGAGGACAAAGCCTTGTGGAAGTCCCTTCCATGTCTGTCTTTTATCGAATTCCTCTCCCTGGACTCTCAGGACCAATGAGCGGGACAACGGTAGCTCGCATATGCATCGTATCATCTTCGCCGGAAGACTCAGCTGTTGCAGTTTTTGCCTGAGTACGGGAAGAAGTACATTATCATACGCAGAGGAGATGTCAAGGAAAGAGGCAACCATGGATTCATTTTTCGAAAATGCTAAGCGGATGTCCGTAACTAAAATACCAACACTGTCCATTGTGCTAAGCCCTTTCCTAAAGCCAAATTGGTAATTCGGTAGTAGGTGTCGCGATTCGACAATGAACTCAAGACGGTTTTTAATCAGGTGCTCTAGTAATTTGGCCAGAACTGAAGATAAAGCAATTGGTCTAAGGCCATTCGGATCATCTGCATGTTTACCTGGTTTCAGCAATGGGATAATGATTTGTAATTTCCACTGATTTGGTACCCATCCGTGGGCATAGCAGAAATTTAAAATGTTCAAAAAGTAGGTCTTAGCCCTGACACCAGAATGGGTTATAAAAGAATATGGCACGCCATCAATGCCAGGGGCTGAGTCCCGAACATGATTGAGCAACACATTCAATTCTTCGAAAGTAAATGGCGCATCAAAAGGGTCCTCTAATACATTTTGCAAGGATATATTGAGACATTCAGAAGGGAGCGGAACGTAGGGTGGAGCAATTTTATCAAAGAATAGTTCAGCTGTTTCCCTAGTGATTGGTGAAGAGACTGAGGGGGAGCATCCATGTCTAAACCTATTGATGTTCCTCCAGACTACCGAAACAGGAGTAGAGGGACATAAAGAGGTGCAGAATTTAACCCAGCCCGCCCGTTTCTTTTTGCGGAGGTGACGTTTGGTTCTAGCATTGATCTGACAATATGCTAACAGATTTTCAGTGCTCATGTCTGCATTGTAACATTCCTCAGCCTCCTCCCTATCCCTAATGGCCGAGGTGCACTCTGGATCCCACCATGGGGGAGAGGGAATTTTGTTACGGGCACTATTTTTCAGTGGGAAACAGGAGTCCGCAGTGGTGGTGATGGCATTAATGAAGCCCTCATAACAGCTTTTCGCATGGCAGTGGCCAGAAGAGTCTGATAAATTTGCGTTTAAATTTGGAAGAACAACAATTTTATCCTCCAATAATGATCCAAATTTTTCCCAATCTGGTTTGGATAAGTTATATTTCAAAAGTGGAGGAGATGTTTTCTCTAAATAAGTTTTGTTAACTAAAGATATAACAATAGGGTAGTGGTCACTACCATGCGACAAGGTCGTGCATTCCCAATGGGTCGAAGCGGCTAACTCAGCTGAACAAAATGTAAGGTCGACACAACTCTTTCGCTGACCGGGAAGCGATCTGCGTGTTGAGCACCCATTATTAAGAATGCACAGATTCAGATCATCCAAAATGTCAACCAAAGCTACACCAAAGGCATCACAGTGTTCAGACCCCCATCTGTAGTGGTGGCAGTTAAAATCACCCATGACCAAAATTGGTCCTTGAACACTGGAAAGGATGTTTTTTAAAGTGATCATAAAGACATGCTGGGGATGAGCAATGTATATTGAGAACACTGTAATGCCTTCTACTCTTCCTGCCACAATACTCAATTCACCTGTGAGTGAGGGTAAAGGGGAGGGCAAAAGGGGGACCCGATTATTGACAAGGAGAGCCGAACCTCCATAGCCATCAGATCTGTCACATCTGAGAATGTTGAAGTGTGGCATACGAAAGCTAAGACTTGGGGTGAGCCAAGTCTCAGCTATAGAACAAGCCAATGGCTTGTACTTATTTAAGAGAAATATGAGGTCGTGTTTTTTATGCCACACGCTCCTCACATTCCACTGTAGGAATACTAGGTGGGACGCCATTTTTAATTTGAAATAAAAGTGAAATAAGTTGGTCGGCAACGTTGGACGGTGGTTGGGAATTGGAATAAGAAGAAGAAATAAGAGTAGGTAAAAGTTTTATAAGGAGTTCAATAATAGAGGTGACATTGTTAGACATGGAATTATTAGAATTAAGAGCGCAGCCATTAGGCTGAGAGGGTTGGGGAGAACTAACTATCTGTTGATGAGCAACTCTATCATAAGATGGGGAAAGGGGGGCATGGGTCCTCGGTTTAAGTGTCACAGTTTTGCGATAGGACTGAGAAATTGGAGTTTTGGCAATGTTAGCGTATTTACGGGAGGCTGCTGGGACAATCTTACTAGCCTCAGCATAAGAAATAGTTTTCTCAGCCATGACAGTCTTAATAGCCTTTTGTCTGCCATACTCGGGGCATGACTTGCTATCAGCAAAGTGATCACCCGAACAAAGCACACAGAAAGCCTCGCCCTCAGCAATGTTGCAACCATCACCTGGGTGATCGTGGCCACATTTACTGCAGCGTGGTTTAGACCTGCATATGGTTGCCACATGTCCAAATCTGCAACACTTGCGGCATTGAATTGTCGGGTATATATATTGTTTAACAGGAAGGGATGTGTAGCAGCAGAAAACTCTATTTGGTAGTACTTGTCCATCAAAGGTCAAAACACATGTTTCAGTGGGTTTCCACTCGTTTACCCCGTCACTTTGAGTTTTTCTATTAATACGGCGAACTTTTAGTATTTTCCCACAACCTGAGGGTACAGACAAATAAGTTATAGCTTCTTCTTCTGTAATATCTGAAGGAACACCGGTAACAACGCCCATCCTTGTGATATTAAATGTAGGAATTGATGCCGTATAACTATACTTGGACAACATACTATTTGCCAGAAAAGAGTTAGCCTCTTGAGGGGAAGCAAACTCCACTGACACTCGGTTTCTACCGACTCTGTTAACACCACCAGTAACAATGTTTGTAATGTTGTTATTCATAAGGAACTTACCAAAGTTTACTGGATGTAATGTGGTGCCAGCATTTGGTTGGTTTTCTACACGAGATACATGGACCAGATAAGGAGCCTTATCCATTGCGGAGTATTTTATACGACCTATTTGGCTTTTAGGTTGCTTATTTGAAGGTGTCCGGATTTCTTCGTCACCGGGACGTTTACGTGGGTTTTGTTGAGGTTGTGAGATATCCATTTGTGTAACGCTACACACAACATCCGCGAATTGAGAAAGTGGATTAGGAGAGAAAGGGGTAGGAGGACGTGGAATGTCGGGTGGGTCAGGATCAGGGGGTTTATTTTTATCCATCTTGGATAAGACGAAGTTTAAAACAAAACAAATACAACACTAACCTGGTTACGAACACAAGGACAACACGCTAATAGTATAATAAAAGTCACAAAGTATCAACAATCACTTAAAAACAGCTAAAGATTCTAAACACACGTGCTAACCAACAACACTGTGGCGAGAATCATTTGCGAGATTTATGGCAGGTTTTTTTACTGGGAACACCATGACCTTTCAGTGCTGCCAAGTTACATGCAATGTTGCAACTGCACAAAAAGATCAAAATGTTGCCATCTAATAAATATAATTTCTACTAAGTTTTAAATTAACGAACGTAACTTAGTACGTACTAATGTAAGTAGGTGACAAACAAACAAGTCCTAATTTTAAATTGTTTGTCACCCACCCGCTCCCATTATTATTATTATACTCTTTGCCCACCCGTTACCATATTCGGGTAGATTGCAAAGCTATTCGGTAAGATTGCAAAGCCACATTTGTGTGGCTTTGGCTCATTAGTGTCATTAGTGATTGTCATGGAAATCACGTCACTTGGTTTAAATAGGTGTATTTTATTTAAGTAGATTCTTTTACATATCGTGTATGAGAGAATGTTGTAGGCCTTACAGACTAGATTCGTAGACGATTTTCTATTCCTTATTTCCATTCCTCTAAGTACTTATTGACAGGCTTGCACTGTCCTCCCATAACTACTATCACTGTAATTTACAAAATATTGTAAAAGCCAATTATTTTTAAGGCGGCTCTTCTCCTTATGAAGCGACAAATTGGAACCGTGCACCTAGCTTCGTGAAATAAAAGATTTTGATTTCTTTGTAGTTTTAGCATGTTTCGAGGATGGTTATTGTGGTTATGACTATTAATAAAAAAATAACATTGGAAATACTTCACTATAATATTTATATAACACTAATACATACATTCACAAAAAAAAACCAGAACTAAATTTGCCAAAAATGTATAAGTAATAGAATAATCAGCTTAGCTGTAATATTATGATTATGATAATTATTCTGTTCTACAATACAGATAGTACTCTCTTTCTTCTTATTTAGTCTTTCTTTCCTCGGAATGGGTGGCGTTTTCTGAAAAACAAAAATAAAAAATATTTTTATTAAGTATTATTTTTATTTATTTATTGATACTAAATGAGGATTTAGGGCCGTAGCACACCTCGGCCCGAAATAATGTTGGGAAATCGCTTTATCGAACTCCGCTAAGAAATATTACTATATTATGTCACGATTCGAGAAGTGGAACATCGTGAGAGTCAGTTAAATTGTAGGCATTTGGAGTAAAATATCGTCGATTTCGACTTAGTTAAATACGAGTACAATACATATCTACTTCGGAGCTCTTAGATTAGTTCTTCTATAAAATCAACATCTCTTATTTAAAAAAAATAGTTTCGCTTTTAACTTGCCGACTGCCACAGATAACTACGTGCGAAACAGGGGCTCTCTAAGCACTAAGTTCGTAGTTACGGCCGACATGGGCTTAGCTAGGGCAAGGGGGCAAAGGTGGGCAGCGCCCCATCCTAGAAACTTGTGTGTATAACCTGCCTCTCTTCTTAGCATTTGTGAACGACTATCGGTACATCGAGGTGCTGAAGTGCCTCACGAAAACGTCACTATGTCAGTCCGACTCCAGGACCGGACTTCGAAACCTATACATAGTGTACCTATGTAGTATGTGATATAGGGAGACGTTATATCTCCGAAACTATTCACCGCTGCACTGGAGGATATCTTTAAGGTTCTGGACTGGCAAGGGGTTGCAATAAACATTAATGGCGAGTAGCACTCACCTTCAGTTTGCCGATGACATAGTTGAGACTTGAGACTATTGAGGACCTCGGTACAATGCTCGGTGACCTCAGTGGAGTTCACGAAAGAGTGGGTCTTGACAAAGGTCATGTCAAATGCCCATGTAGCGTCTCCTATCTTCATGAGAGTGGGTGTCCACTCTCTTAAAAATCGGAGACATTACACTAAAAGTTATGAACGAGTATGTTTACCTAGGACAAACTGTCCAGTTAGGTAGGTCCAACTTCGAGAAAGAGGTCAATCGTCAAATCCGACTCAGCTGGGGCAGTGTTCGGGAAGTTACGCAATATCTTTTCGTCCCAAATACCGCAGTGCCTACAGACGAAAGTCTTTGACCAGGGCATGTTGCCAGTGATGACATATGGCACTAAAACGTGGTCGCTCTTAATTAATAATATGCGTTGGGCGGTCGACCGGATAATAGGCTTTATTAGAAGTCTAAAAATCACCCAAAGAGCAATGGAGGGGGTTATGCTGGGAGTCTCCCTACGTGATTGAATCAGAAATGAAAGAGATCCGCAGGAGCACCAATGTTACCAACGTAGCCCGAAGAATTGCTGAACCTAAGTGGCAGTGGGCAGGGCACATAGCTCGCAGAACAGATGGCTGATGGGGCCGAAGGGTTCTGGAGTGGCGACCGAGTATCGGAAGACGTAGAGTTGGAATGACTCCCACAAGGTGAACCGATGACTTTGTGAAGGCTGCAGGAATCAACTGGATACGGGAACCACAGAACTGGTTGAAGTGGCGGTGCTTGGGGGAGGCCAATGACCAGCAGTGAAATTCTTTCGGCTGAAATTATAATGATGATGAAGCCCAGGAGTCTCTGTGCCGCGGAACGGCCAAGCCGTACATTTTGACCAAGATGTAAGGTTAGTAGAGTTGGGGGCTTTGATCTACATTAGATCTGATAACGTTTTAAATGTGCAAGCGTTACCTATTAAAGTTTTGGCAGCCTACTTTTCATCAAATATTTTTTGTGGGATTATTTATTACTTGGCGTCATTTATGATTTACATCTCCATCTACTACGCCCATGACGGCCGAAGTTACGTGCGTTTCGTACTCCGTATCACTTACGAACATAAGATTACTTCGGGGTTCGAACTGAGAATGAATGATACCACTATTTGAAAGTTGTTCGAACTTCGAATGTTTTAATGATATCCGAAATAGTTAATAAATCGCGAGTAAAGTTCATGTCGATGTTACGAACTTCTTTCTGACGGACGTACGGGTCCGTCAGAAAGTCTTCGTTGACGGACCTAGAGAGTAGGCCCTCAGATGCGGCAACGTAACAAAATAGTGGGCCACAGAGCATCATTCGGGCTGAGCACGGAGGTTGCGGGAGTTCTTTTAGGTGTTTCGTTTTAAAGCGATTGCCTAGTTTTACAAGCTGCCGTCGTGTTGGTAGTCTGTAGCTTATGTTTACTTACGCAGGGATAGTGAGGGTATAAATATTGAATTTAGTGTTAATGTCCTCGAGGTGGAATATGTAATCGACGTATTCTTTGTCGGCTGGCACCGCTGGTGTCTCGAACACCAGGTTCATTATGTAGTCCTCCACGCAACTGAAACGGAAAAATACATTAATACAATGGTTAATATTGTAAATAATGCCGCTATCCTGTTTATTAAATACATTTACCTCACCTCCAAACAACGTAAGAGGACACAGGTAGAATACCTTCCACCTACCTCCCCAAAGTGGTGACCCCGACGTGATAGGGTGCAAAATACGTGACGCCACACACCCTTGGCAGAACTGGTTGTCTATTAGACTTTTTGGCTCCTGACTACCCGTAACTACTGTCAAAGATCAACGAATGACAGCTGGGAATACGAGGTATCGGAGGCGGTCTTGATATGTAATGGAACCCCCGATCCACGAACAACAACGGTGAGTAGGGTTGCCAGAGCCGAACAGACCAGCCAGTTTAGCCGGACATTTGAGTAAAAAGGTCGGACACCCTTAATTAATTAATAAAACTCAACAATTAAAAAAAAGTAAAACATGGCGTTTAATATAATCTAAACCTTAAAATCTTTATAAATTCTAATTAAACAACAATAATTTTAAAAAGCCTAACAAAAGCCGGACAGGCCGGACACTGTTTAATTCGGCCGCACACGCAACCAAAAATCCTGACTGTGTCTGGCTTTATCCGGGCGCCTGACTAGGCTAGCGGCGAGCGTGGCTTAACCTTTGAACGACCCCTGCGGCATTTATTACTTAGTCACGAGCCCCTTCCTCTATTCTAGTAATTGTAATATTAAACATCCCAGTTATGTTTAATATTACAATTACTAGAATAGAGGAAGGGGCTCGTGACTAGGCAGGACAAACTGTGGGCCCAAATAGCACGGAATTGGTGCTCTGAGACAGTAAGGTGGGGTCGCGGCAAACCACGTAGGAGTGGGCTAGCTAAAGATGAAGGAGCGGATGGCCTTGGGTTGCCCAGAATTGAGACATCGTAAGCTAGTAAAAAAAACTTACTATGCACAAGGCTGGTAAGGCACGAGCTTATCAATCCTGTTCGGTCTTAAGATCTCTACGTACGGATCTGCTACAAGTTTTGCCGGTCCAAGCGAGCCTTTGCGGGCTTTAGGCGTTGGTGCTGGTGGCTGTCAGAGAAACATAATAAAATCATGATGACAACAATCAAAGTGTGACGGACCGACAGTAGTCAACAAGACCGATGGTCGACAATCATTTTTGTAAAGGACATTATTCAGGTATCGAACATTTTGTACCTAAAAATTAAAATAATACGGTTTTCTTATGGGATACCCCCATGATTTTTACCATTACATCGAGACTATCCCTTCCGCTGCTATTTAATTGTGAATATACTTTTGATTACATTTTAATATTATTTATTATCTTTCATATCCAATATTTATTTATACCATGGATAATATTCAAAAATATTGTTAGCAAAAGTATTATTTTTGGTAGTTTCAAACTCAAATACCAGCCAGGGGATTAATTCCAGACTTTCACTGTTCAAAATGTAACCAGTTTTTTATATTTTGGGTACAAATTAGTACGAAATGAATATTAGCCTTTTTTGGAGGCGCTTTATAAGGAGTGCTACAAGGATCTTTTGGCTTTTGAATGACATTGATAGGGGAGCGTTTTAAAAACCGAGACGGCGGCGTTAGTTCAGATTTTGCCGCGCGCCAAATGATCTTTGTACCCCTTTATAGGAATGATTGTGATAACATGTCTTAATACATTTTATTCAAGTTATTTATTTCACTACGTTCATTATGATCCTATCAGTAAAGTAACGAAAAACGTAGGTTGTATTCTTTGAGTTGGCAATTTAAAAAGTCTAGAATGTCATCACAAACCTTGATAGCGCCGTATACAACTTCAATGAGACTCTTGACTTCAGCCTCCAGGATCCTGAGAAATTTGGACACGTTCCACTTGGTCACCTCCCTGTGGTTCCCGAGGAGAGACATCAGCGGAGTGCAGTCGCATTTCGCTAATCTGCGAGAGATTATGTCAAATCATCGTAGAATAATTTAAATTATGTTTAATTTAATCATTATACAGCTGGCAGAGACATCGACGCGCAAACTGAAGCCATGTATTCAGCACATGACTCTAGATCCTGTGTAGATTTTTTTTTGTCAGCTATCCAAAAGTTTTTCATAGAAAAGTACAGACGCCAGCACATCAAGCTACCCCAAACTGTCAAATTTTCCCAATTGAAGATGAACCTTATCCCGTTGCAATAAAGTTGAAAAACTATCAAAGAAATTTGACACATTGGGGTAGGTTGATGTGCTGGCGTCTGTACATACGTTGGGGTTGGCTTCTTCAGTACAGATGTTTGTCTTTTAAAGTGACATAAACAAATTATTATCACCCGTATTACACTTTATACATACAATCATTACAGTGTGAACACCATAACCCGATAGTCAGCTAACTGTAACATTGTCGGTCCGACTTAATCTGTGAACCTAGCCCTATGTCCCTTAGTGATAAGGCTAACGTCAACTTTATTTTTTTGGGTTTTGGCTTCGCACGGTTTGTGCATTTAGCCAATGTCACGTTTGGTAACGTCAACTTACCGAGCCATTTCATACAACTGTCAAAGAATGACAGTTCATCTGTCTAGTCTTTTCCCAACTAAGTACAGACGCCAGCACATCAAGCTACCACAAACTGTCAAAATTGAACATGAACCATATGCCTATATAATAAAGTTGAAAATATATCAAAGAAGTTTGACAGATTGGAGTAGCTTGGATGTGCTGGCGTCTGTACCTACATGGTATATTATGTCCTAGTAGTGCTCACCTTACAAGATCGTCAATGCCCCGCAACACTTTTATCGTAACAGCATCGGCCGTATTGTTTTCGTCCTGCTTCCGTTGTGTAGTCGCTCGCAGAACTTCTAACTCCTTGGTCATTTCCGCTATTCTTTTGTCTTGCATCTCTTCCAGCGCCTCGTTTCTATCGCGCTGGTCAACTGGAATACGGAGCTATAATTATTTACCGTAGCTTTACAAGGATCTTTTGGCTCGTGGCCAAAATCGGAACTAACGTCGGCAATCTTGTATTTTTTCAATACAACTTCTCAAAAAATGTGACAAATGTTTACCGACAGCGCCTTCCTGTCATTTACATTCAACCGCGAAAAGATTCTTGAAGCCACTTTTGCCAGCCGGCTTCGCTTGCGTAAAGGTCGGAAGTTGTCCGGAACGTAGGTACAGGTACGTTCCCGTGAGACTACACTAAAACATACTTTTTATCTTAACAGTAGTTCTTCTATTAGGATAAAAATTACCCTATTTCATAACCCCGGTCATGTTCTATCAGCTATCTGTGTGACTTTCATCATAAACAGTTCAGCTTGTTAATGAGGAAGCGCTTAAGTTTTTTGCAATTTTCAGGTCAGTGTCATGCTGTAGTTAATAATAGCTAACGAAGAGTACTTGCATAGGCACAACCTTGTAGCCAGGATTATCCACCAGCAACTTGCTCTGAAATACAGCCTTGTGAAATCGGAAGGGCTGTACTACAGGTATGTGCCCGACTCAGTTCTCGAAAATGGACATATCACACTGTACTGGGATCGATCTATCAGCACTAACAGGGCTATTGTTGCCAATAAGCCTGATATAGTGGTGGTGGATCGACTAGAGCGGCGTGCAATGATGTTGATATAACGGTCCCGCATGACGGGAAGCTCGTGAAAGCCGAGAAAGATAAACAAATCAAGTATCTTGACTTGGCTCGCGAGGTTGTCATTGTACCGATAGTCGTTACAGCCAATGGTTTGATAGCCAAGAGCCTCGATTAACACCTAAGGCGACTCTCATTGGGCAGCTGGGTCAAGGGCTTGATCCAGAAAGCGGTACTCCTGGACACGGCTCGCATTGTTAGGAGGTTCCTCTCTCTGTAACCCTGACTGCCGGTAGTTTGGACCCTGTCCCGATACCGGTGGGCTACTATTTTTTAAATTTTTAAATGTGTTTATACATTTTATATTCTAATTAAAAAAAATATAATTTATATTTAAATATTGAAATAAAGAAAATAATAATAATAATAGCCTTTATTCAGACAACATAATTTTACATTAATAGATTCCAATTTAGTTCGTTCTTTAAAAACTAATAGTTTATCATTTTTTTTTTTTTTCATGCTGTAGGTATGTTGAACAAAACATAATTCGCGCCTGGCGCTTCCCTCTTATGGCGTATAGATTACGTCTAAACTTTTGAGAAGTACCGGCATGGTAAACTTAATGTTTAGGTACTAGGTAATTCCCGCTATCACTTCCACTGAGTGACACGTAAATGAATATCTATGCAAATGAAAGGGTGGTGCTTGGATTTTCAACTTACAGCGCTAAGATAAGCGTTTTTCAACAGCACGCTTTTATTTAGATGTCGTCTAGTGATAGTGAAAACGGGTATTAATAATCATTAAAATAATTATAAGAGACAGATCGTGACGAAACTGGCATGTTTTAGAATCAAAAATTCGAAGACATGTGACAACCAACCCGCACTGGGCACGCGTGGTAGATTAAATCCTCCTCGCCACTCCCTCTGACAAAGAGGAAGCCTGTGTCACAGCAGTGGGGACATTACAGGCAGGTTATGCGTATGCTAAGTGCCAGATAAGGTTAATAAAAAAAACTCACAAATCCTTTGCCTTAACGATTCCACTTCCCTCCTGACGAGAATAGCCTCCTGTAGAACGTCGCACAGTAGGATAAAAGTGGAGAAGTTCTCAATCTCATCCATTTGAAAGTGGTTGATTATCGTAGGCACTCTGTCGGAACCAGCGTAAGCCTAGACAACCAGATTAATTATTGAAGACTTGAACGTGCGCATGAAGCGGAATTTTATTGTGAGCGTAAAGTTTAGGGGGACCTTACTTTTTTGACAATATCGGGCGTATTATGAAAGCAGTTTCTAAAACACAAGTCCGGTTTGAAAAATAGTACAAATGTGATGTATGTCGTAAATTATGTGTAACAACAGATACTGACACACATGCACACACCCTATGCGCGCGCACACACACACCCTCTCATGCGCACACACACACACCCTCTCATGCACACACACATGCACATGCATGCATGCATGTCACGTTATTTAAAATAATTAACGTCCATTATCAAACAAAAAATAACATAAATAGGTACGATAAATACGACGATACAATGTAAATTGCAATCATTGCTTTCGTTTTTCTTTTAGTAAAATTCATATTTTGTATTTCACTTACAAATATTTGTTCAAGCAAAGCGTCGTGTCTGGCGATGTCTCGTTCGCAAGCCTGCATCTCTTCCAGCCGCTTCATCTCCTCAATCTCATCTGCCTCACAGATTCTCCGAGAACCTTTTACTCGCAGGAACTCCTCTAGCTTTGCCAGGTGATTTAGTTCACCTTCAAAAGATTGCATCTCCTGCAAATATGTAGAAAAAAATCTTTGCAAAAAGTTATGTTAGGTACTATCCTGTACCTAGGTAGGTACAATTAGTTGATAAAACGACCCACTCTCTGAGGCTCATGATGTACCAGGTGATCAGAGGCCCTAGTGTGAGTTTAATTTAACCATCTACACCAAACGCGCTCACTGCGTTTGGTGTAGATGGTTAAATTAAACTCACACTAGGGCCTCTGTACCAAAACTAACAAAAACAGTCCCGTTTTTTTTTGTAAGCTGTTATACATAATATCATTGCCTTGCAAACCTTTCCCAAAAATCTTAAAAAAAAAACCACTTGAGAGGTGTCAAGGGACACCCGGATGGAACGAAGTTCCTTTCGAATAATTGGTGAAGGAATTGTAATAACATTTTAAAAATTGTACATATACGTACACACACACACACATATATATATATATATATATATATATATATATATATATAATATATATTGTCTGTGTCGCTGTCTGCAGAGAAACACGCGCACGCCGCACGGCTTACAACAATATAGCAAAAAGTGTCGTTACAACTTTTGGTCTTAATTTTTTCCGTCTAGCCCCCTTTCGCAACGCGCGTTATGGAACATCGTTCCAAAAATAGGACATTATCCGTAAACACCCGTTCAGTACACTGCTGGCGATTTTTAACTACTAAAATCGTAGAAAGTTCTAAACAATCTCCCGAATTGCTGTGGATTGCTCGGTGTTGATCAGACTTCATAATTAACCATTGCCAAGAATTGCGTTATTGAGTTGTGCGTGCTAGCGCAGGCATCGGAAGAAAAAGAAGTTTCGCTTTCGACCTAGAGCGTCTCTATCATATAGGTACCATAACATATCTGTGTAGGTGCTTCCCAAAGACGATTTGTCATAGTAACGCCTGGGCCATCATCTGCCTAACCTTCTTCCAACTATGTTGGGGTCGGCTTCCAGTCTAACCGGATGCAGCTGAAGCAGTATTTTACATGAAGCGACTACCTATCCTATACTAACCTAACTCCTTGGTAAGACTGGTTGTCAAACTTCGGGCTTCTGACGACCCGTGATGACTGACAAAGATCCCGGAATGACAGCCGGAACCAACGGCATAACGTGCTTTCCGAGGCACAGTCTTGTCCGAGGGTCTTGGTATGAAAAGATGGTCACGCATCCACAGAACAATCGCGGCAATTGTAGTTCTCAGAATACGTACAGCAATATCCCTATTCAGTTGGAACAGTCCTTTCCACTTCAGGGCTTCTAGTTTCCGACAGCACTCGTCCCTGTTTGCGAAGGCCACGGAAGCTATCTCGAATATATCCATGAGGTACATCTTCCCTTTGACCAGCTTCCCTATGGTGCGATTCCACTGGATATTGAAGCCGTTCCTGGGTAAACCGTAATTTTTTGTTATTATATCTCGCAGTGAAAAGTCTGAACGCAAAATTAATCAAAAGTGAACAAGTCATTAATTGGTGCCGAAATCCAACACCGTTGGGATGTTTGACTTTGGCACTCGCATTTTTCACCCATATTATGATCGAAAACTGAAGGAGCAGATGTCGGTGTCGTGTGAACGTTGAATGACCTTTAATTCCAGTAAACCATGCACTTGAGTCATTACTCAAGTGCATGCAGTGAATTCGATTGATTTCAGATTAACAGCAGTCATGCACCACACTGGACCAGTCTGAGGGTCAGATCCATCCGGTGTGGTGCATTGCAAGGCAGCTGGATCCTAGATTGGTTGGGTACCTTCGTTTAGCGATCGACCATCGTATGTGTCTCTCTCAACAGTTTGGTAAATTCAAAATCATCAAAATCTAAATATTTTATTTCACATACTACATGGGCACTTATGAAACGTCAGAAACTAGGTGCACGGTTCCAATTGGTCGTTTCCTGTGGAGAAGAGCCAGTACTCTTTAAAAAATAATTGACTTTACAATGTTTTTAAATACTTTACAGTGTTAATGGGTATTAGTAGGACAGTGGTAGCTCTAGGCCTGCCTGTCAAAAGTGTTTTTGAATTTTTCCATGTGGAATTTTCCAGTAGTAACCCGAGTCCTGATTTGTACTTGGCTGATGGCAATATGGGTGCCTTCAACCAAGTGAGACTTAATTATATTTGGCGAAATCTGGATGTACTAAAGAAAGGTAGATAGGTACACCCACGGAGTAAATACAAAGAGGAGACGCCTTAAACAACTGTGCACTGTGATTCTCGACTAGGTCCTGACGTCATAAGTAGGCGTGGCTTTAGTCAGTGTATTGTTGGCGTTCGTCCTGTCAAGTAACAAAAACACAGGGCCGTAATTGGAATCCAATTATTGTACCGAATATCCCGCGGCGGCTGTCTCATAAATGGAAATACTCACAAAAAATACAATCTCAGATTAAATATTCTATCTAAAATAATTTATTTAAAGTACTTTCCCTCCGTGAGACAACTATTATGGTGCATACTAGTTGTCTCACGGAGGGAAAGTAAAGAACAACTGCCATACTGTATGGTAGTTGTTGTTTACTTAATTAAAAGTATTTAAAGCCTATCTAGTTTATTTTGTATGTTCTAGATTTCTTTCCGAAGATAATCTAAGACAGCAATGTATTACAAATATTAATATCACTATTTCAATTTAAAAAATACGTATCAAGTTGGTTCGCAAAATGAATATAAAAAAACGGAGTAAGTAACATACTCCCTGTTACGAAAATTCTGAGTACGACCCTGTTGCATCCTGCACTTAGTGACATCTAGTATGAGATACTTACGTCACTACAAAGTAAAATCTACAGAACGAGCGAGTAGTTTTGCCATTGACCAGTAGATGGAAAATAAAGAAGTGGGCGGGATCTAACACCCCCTCACCCCGCAAATTGTCACGCGTTGTTCCTTAGGGAAATCTAATTACACCACCTCCTCTTTGTATTTACTCTGTGGGTACACCCTGCTCCATTTTTGGGGGAATACAGGCGTGATGTTAGGTATGTACATATGTATGTGAATGTCATTTATGCTACAGGCTTAGCACGAAAACCGTTTTGTCAACGGAAGAGTAGACAAAAATGACGTTTCCTTGTAGACAGTTGACAGTTTTTCACCGAGAAATGTAGACAAGCGATTTTTCTTCTACGGTAGAGTAGAAATAGAAAGCGTCATGCTAAGCCTGCTGGACTAGTCGGGACTGATCCACACGTCATGTTCGTGAACGGGCGCCGCCAGTAGGGACTGGTCATCTCCTAGCTCCCACGGCTTATTTTAATTTCTGAATTGTTATTTTATTTTTGTTTTAATTACGGACGCTTTAATGTGCACGTCTTTTTACATCGTTCTCTCATTGATAATTTTAACATAATGATGTAACCAACTTTTTGGAACAATACCATGATTTTAAAAGAGTGTCCATGGAGTTTCTTGCCCGTTCTTCTCCATAGGTACCTACGCTTTGGAATGGGCAACTAGCTTCATCTTTCTAACTCACCGACCTTGACAATTCAAAAGTGCCTGTAATTGGTTTATTTGAAATAAATGCATTGAGTTTGAGTTTGACGGGGAGCATGCTAGTTTCGTCATTAATGACGTACTGACCTCTCAACTAGTAGTCTGTGTATCTCTTCTCTTACTCTTCGGTTATCAGTGTTGACCACACAGAACCTCTTGGTGGCCAGGTCTAGTCTGTTCTCCATACGTCGGAGACGGTTGTTGGCGTTCTCTATCATTCCTAGTTCCTGCGTAGAAACTTCTGGAAATTACGAGGTTCTTCCAAAGGTACGAATTTTAGAAAGAGTTCGGATCTTTATGTCTCTTTCACGGACTGACTCATCACATACTTTATGCCATACCAACGTTATACCTACCTGTCTGTGTGACTGACTGTCTATTTCTAAAGCTCACCAACCCTGCTTCTGTGAGCAACTATGCATAACACTACACGACAACATCCTTTAAAGTTTTGTAATTATTATTAAAGTTAGATTGCTGTTTTGGCATCACTGTCAAAATTAAAGTGATCTTTATACCTGTCGCCATAAGGTTGCTGGTGGGTTACTGTTCAAGGTAATATAAACCAGGGACTGAATTACCCAAAAATTAAGGTACCTTTAAATTTCGGTATGACGTCATACCGTTAAATAAGGTTTACCGAAATATTTCGATACCGTTTTTATTTGCAGTAGCGGAATTTTGAGGTTGGAAATGCATTCATTGTACATTTCGTTAGCAGTACCTTAACCTGTAGTAAATGTATCGGTAGCAGTACCTAAACCTTAATAAATAGGGGTTTTCTTTGACGCTCACTTGAGAAGCCTTGATTGGCTAATTGCACTTTATTATGACTCAGTTATGGTTTTTATTTCCGATCGGAAAGACACGGCTGGGAGTGTAAACCGGACTAAGCCGAGTGGCTACCTAAGGTTTTCATATCGGTCTTCTTTAAGGGTTTTTTTTTCCTTCTTTTTATCTGATGATGATGTTGTGGAAAAATGTTTTCTCATAAACGTATAGAGCAGATACGTAAACGTAAGTACCTAGAAGTCTGTGAAGTTTTATTAGGTAGGTACATTATTTACATTTAATATAACTAAAATTACAAGTGCATATGTCATCATAGATGAGTCATCTGAAAGCTCAGATTCAGATGACTCTATCTACGAGGGTGCGTTTTTAAGTTCGCGGAATGGGGGGGAGGGGATAACAATAGGTCATTATCGGGATGGCCACAACTTCAGCCACTCAATATTAGTATAAATACCAGGTTTTATCTTAATTGGATCATTAGTCTTTGAACTATCGTCAAGCAAACCACTCAATCGGGACGAAAGTGTGAATTATGGAAAAAATCGAGTACCGTGCCGTAATAAAGTTCCTTACCAAGCAAGGAAAGTCAGTTCAAAATATACTGGAAGAGATGGAATCCGTTTACGGGGACTATTGACCGGGTAAAACCATGGTTTACAAGTAGCAGTCTCTTTAAACAAGGCAGGACCTCATTTGAAGACAACCCACGGCCTGGACGGTCGATCGCGGTGACTACTCCGGAAATCATTAAAAAAGTCGTAAAAATAATATTGGAAGATGCCAGACTAAAGAAGAAACAGCTTGCAGAAATGGTTGGAGTATCGGATACGACAATTTTCAAAATTCTACACGATCATCTTGGCATGACAAAGGTCAGTGCAAGATGGGTGCCAAGAATGCTCACGCCGCTTCAAAAACAACACCGCGTGGAGTGTTCTCGCACGTTTTTGGACCTCTGTAACGAAGATAAGGATGGACTATTAAGTCGAATTGTTACTGGAGATGAAACTTGGGTTCATCATTATGAACCTGAGTCGAAACAGGACTCTATGCAGTGGCACAAAAAAGGCACACCACCACCCAAGAAGTTTAAAGTGTCACAATCGGCTGGAAAAATCATGGCAACAGTGTTTTGGGATTCAGAAGGGATCCTGTTGACCGATTATAAAGATAAAGGCGTTTCTATAACCGGAGAATACTATGCTTCTATCCTCGAGAGGTTGAAAGAAAGCATTAAAGAAAAAAGGAGGGGTAAATTGACCAAAAGTGTCCTTCTTCTTCACGACAACGCGCCTGTCCACAAGAGCCGTGTTGCGTTGGCTGCCCTGCATAAGGTGGGCTTCGATATTTTAGACCATCCACCCTACAGCCCAGACCTGGCTCCCAGTGATTATTACCTCTTCCCAAAACTGAAAAAAGAACTTCGTGGGAATAAATTTTCAACTGATGAAGAAGTGAAGGACGCGGTTTCAGCTTATTTTTCGGACAAAGACAAAACATTTTTTTATGCAGGTATACATAAGCTAATTGAAAGATCTGAAAAATGTGTAAGGGTAGCAGGTGAATATATTGAAAAAGAAAAATTATTTAGTATTTTTATTTTCACTTCTCACCTTCCATTCCGCGAACTTAAAAACGCCCCTTCGTATATGGATGACAAAAAATTAGACCTAGTCTTTCAGTCTCATAAAAGAGATAAATATTATAATTATGAAGTAGACCCCGATGGCGCAACTCCAGAACTGGATTCCCCAAATTCACCGGATGTATTTGAGACCGACGAAGTCTATTTTTGTAATACCCTACAAAATATCTAACATCACATAGGCATGTTAAATTGCACGTTGTTATTAGGTACTATGTCATCTCGTCCCTAACGCCGCCGCTGGGTTGATGGAAAAAATATCTTCGATACTTATCTTTTTTTTTTTTATAATTGATTATTACGTGTAATATTTGTTTCATATGCCCATGCCCAACAGTGAGACAGTAGCAGGCTGATGACGAGGTCGGAAATGGTATTTTTCTTCTCAGAGTAGTCAGATAGGAAACGCCGACCTCATCTAGTTTAAAAAAAATATGATTGACGTGTAAAAGTGTTTGTACAAACCTACTTATAGAAATAAAATCAATTATCATTTATCATTTCACCATGCAATTCCACAATAAGTAGGCAGCGAAAATGTTCAACGCGGAACGAAACATCCCGCTCCAGCGACGGCAAGTGCGTAGCTGGACGTGCGATTGAATCGCCCTAAAACTGTAGACTATTAATGCAATTTTGAATGCGTCTAGAGTGGGAGTTTCGTTTCTATGCAGTGTATTATATATTTTTTTAATGGTATAATCTACTGTTTACAGAGCACAGACCAGTGCTCTGTTTTTCAGGGCACACGCCCTGGATGCGTTGTTACCAAAATATTACTGAAAGCAGCGCAGACTTTTGTGATACACACTCGTGTATTGCATAGCTGTTGCGGCATCTCGTATAGTTCGTGTCAAATTTCCAAACTCTGACCGAGCTGCACGACCGAAACCCGCCGCACTAGCCTGGCAATGCAGAATTGACCGTCGTATTAATGAGGCCAGGGTACTCATCGGGAAGCTCATCTGCTTCAGGAAAGGCAATTCACGCGCAAGGGTGATGCGTTTTGTGAAGCGGGCGTTCTCGGGAACTACTATTAGTTTTCGAGAATATGCATCGTAGGTATAGGCGAAGAGTAGATCGGCACACTCAGACTCAGACCGCATGTTTCAGAACGATTAACGGTGGGTATACAGAGCTTGGGAGCAGCCCATATCTACTCAAGGTGTGACTGACGCGCATCCACCGTATACTGATGCCACTATGTCTGAATCTCCGTATGGATGTAAGAATGCGTCCCGCAGTACTAAGGAGCTGCTTCTTATAAACATGGCCATATTCCAACAGGTTCGTAGATCTCGGAAGGATTTTTCGACATGTTGAATAGATTATAAGAAGGCCTATGACTCAGTGCCACATACATGGCTCATGAGGGTGCTGGAGTAAAAAATAGACGCAACTCTACGCACCTTCATGAAGTGGTGTATGAGGCAGTGGAGGATGGTCCTTCTCTATCCAGGATGTCCACAGATCCAAACGATTGATGAACCGATCAGCATTGAACGCGGAATATTTCAGGGCGACAGTTTGAGTCCCCTTTAGTTTTGCTTAGCCTTGAATCCTCTAAGCACACTTCGGGAGAATTCAGCTCTAGGCTATCGGTTGAGAAGAGGTGGTCAGGTGATATCACACCTCCTTTACATGGGTGATTTGAAACTCTTTGCCCCCTCAATTTGCGACTGATGGAGCTCCTGAAGGTAACAGAAACGTTCAGTAGCTCAGTTATCAGGATCATTTTTTTGTGGACAAAGGTGTAGTCATGCATGGAAAGCGAGGGGGATAACCGGTGGGGTCCGCAAGAGCCAATGCCTGCCAGGGGTGCGGGTTGTTCCAAAGAGATACCGTGGCTCCTGGCACACAGGCAATTGAAGGAACACAGGTGATTTTAGTCAGTAAAAGTCTGACACGCCCTCCCGTCTCCACCCGATTTGATGATTTCTCACCCAAAAAAAAGGCGGGATTATCGAATCCATGGGAACCCAACTTACGGATTCTAAATACCTTAGAGTCCCCCCCTCAACCGAAACCTACAAGTATTTGGGTATGTCGGAAGCATTAGGCATCAATGCTGCCGACATGAAGCAATCGTTGAAGGAGCGCTTATTTGGCCGCCTGAATAAAGTGTCAAATAGTCTTTTATTAGGCGGAAACAAGGTGCGTGCCTTCAACGGTTGGGTCATGCCGGTTTGATGTATTCTTTCGGTATACTCAAATGGACTCAGATGGAACTTGACGCTCTGGATAGGACGGTCCGTACATTGCTGACGACATATCGGATGCATCACCCACGGTCATCAGTGATGAGACTGCACATCTCGCGGAAGTTTGGAGGCTTTTTAAATGCTAGAACCCTCCACAACCGCAAGATTTGCAGTCTCAGAGAATATTTCTTTCTAACTAACGTGGGGATGCATCGAGGTGTACTCGCAGTGGACAAGGGCCTCACCCTGAACCTTTCTCTTTGGCGAAAGAGAACTGACGCAAACCTGCAGTACTAGATACTAATGATCATAAGGAAGTAGGGCAAGGCAAAGAGCTTCACGGACGCTTTTTCCTGGCTCTCCATGAGCCTGATGTAGACTTTTAGCGTCGGTATCCTGGCTGCGTTTTGGTCGACCTCTTTGGGGATACCGAAGGTTTTGTCTGTGTGATTATGGATGAATTTATCATGACGAATAATTATCGGAAATACATTGTCAAGGACGATACGGTTAACATCTGTCGGGCATGCCACTGTCCCGGTGGATCAATCCGCCTTAATGTTTCCGGTTGTTCTCGTCTTGCTAACGGCGAGTACTTGCACAGACACAATCTAGAAGCTAGGATTATCCACCAGCAACTTGCTTTGCAGTACAACCTTGTGGAGTCTGAAGTACCGTATGGTACTTCAGACTTTCGGGACATACCTGTAGTATTACAGGTATGTGCCCGACCCAGTTCTCGAGAATGGTCACGCCACATTGTACTGGGATCGATATAACACTAACAGGACTATTGTAGCCAATTTTTTAATGTTTTTGTATGGGTTTTGTTAAAATATTTAAAAATATATTTATATGTACTTAAGGAAAACAATAAATGAAATAATAATGTGTATAAAATTTGTATGGTCTATATCTGAAATAAACTAAATTGAATTTAATATTGGTTAAAATATTATATATGTATAATAATATTTTTTCGTAAAATATGACTGCAATCATAAAAACATGACATTTGCCCTCAAACATAACTTACAGACATTACAGAGATAAGTTCAGGATTCCTAAGATTACCATAAATCGCCAAATTAAAGTAGGTAGCATTATTGTCATTGGTTCTCGTTCATTTATTACGTTGCTGAACGATCAGCGGTCAACAAAATAAAAACATAGGTATTACGCGGCGCACAGTCGGCAAGATACAAAGAAATAAGTAAAAGAGTACCTACAGCAAAATGTACAAAATACAAGTTCTAACGTGTTCGACCGCCGTCTCGCATGTTTTTCAGTACCGAAATCGTATAAAGGTTAAAACCGTTATTTGGCTCAACCTTTATTTATAAAGGTTTGGGTATAGCTCAACCTTTATTTCAAATCGGTACCGATATATTTTTGAGGTATCTTAACCTCTTACCGTAACCGCTTTCAGTCCCTGATATAAACTCAAATCCACTTTAGACATTGGCAGAATTGTCGACAACGGTTTTGTTTGCCATATAAAAAATAGAATAGACGTAAATAGAGGCTTTTAAAACGTCCTAGCTCGGGTCTATTCACTCTCAGATAAAAAATATATTCTCGCCGTGATTAGATGCCATTGAGCAAGCGAAGATAAGAGTTTATGTACCTACATAACATTCACATAATTAATGCTAAAAACAAAGTCTATGTAAATTGAAAACCAAATAATATTAGAGACAAAACTTTATTATAGCCGGATTTCACCAATTTTTTTTTATGGCGTCTTATTGGCCAAATTTATTTGGAAATATTATATTTTATAGTTTGAATTGTCGTATCCCTTATTTACGGTTTCGAGTACTCACATCAGCTTCGGTAGGAACTTTCTTGGAGAGTTCAATGAGATTCTTCTGCGCGAGATAGTTGAGGCAGTCCAGCTCCGCCTGTTGAGCCCTCTCGTCCCTCAGCTCACTCTCCAGCTGCTCATACTCGACTATGGACTTGTGAGTCCCGCTCTTCACGTAAGCGTCGCGGACTGCATGCTGGCCTTTTCTGGCAAGCTGAAGATGAGAGTATAAAATAAATGTTTGACTAGGCTACATTAGGCTAGTCTTAAAGCATGATTTACACAGTGCGATTTAATTGTTGTATACCATAAGTAGAAATAATCAAAGTTGCACCGCCTAACATTGTTTAGACGGTACTATAGTCATTTGTTGCCTCAATTTTATTGTGGACAAGCTTTAGCCAGCGGCTTCGAGCTCGGAAAGGATCCCACGGGAAAGTAATACCGAAATAAAAAGTATCCTATGTGTTAATTCAGGTTATAATTTATATGTGTGCCTTTCATACAAATCTGTTTAGGCGTTTTTGCGTGATTTAGTAACAAACATCCAAAAATAAAAACTTTCACTTACATAATATTATAGTAGGATAATAGGAATAGTAGGTCTTTAGGCAAGAAACTTACATCTTGTTGGTAAATGGGGGCTTTAGTAAAAGAGGACAGGAAATCGGCAGTTTCTGGCTAAATATCCCAGTAGTACACGCACATTTGTTTCTGACAGAAACGGATCGTACTCTGAATGAATAGTAGTTTATACTTAAATCAAAAATAACTGTCTGAGGGACAGTATCAGATAATGGTTCATCTATAGGAACTCTTGTGCATAATGCCCATCCATAGCTTGCACTGCGGCAGTGATAACTTACTATCAAGTAGAACGTCTTCAAGTTTGTCAGTCTAGAAAAAAACAAGATTTGGACAACTAACATTGATGCAAAGCAGGGTTTCTTTTAGCTCATACGTCAGGATGTTGAGCTGCTTCTCTTGTGGAGCCAGCTGCGGTATACCACCTGCTCGCTTCTGCACGCTGCATTGTGGCGCAAGTTTCAGGTACTGTGAAAGAAGTATATATAATCTGTCATAATACGGGCAACAACAGACTGTCACAACGGAATGATGGTGCTGTTAGTTTGTGGAAGATATGAGAGGTAAAAGATGACGTGGAGCAGAGATACTAGTAGCGATATCCTCTGCCGGGGAAGACGTTTAATATTCCTTCCCTAAGCACTATAACTTTCTAACACGCTTTTATTCTTTTAATAAATGGGTTCACTCTTGTACTCGATTTCACCTGAACGAAAGCAATGGATGAGGTCTACAATAGAACTAACGCACCCTGAACATGCCCATTCACCCTTACTTAGAAGGTCTCTCCTTCCCTGCTTAATCTGTAATTTTTTGACACTCGCAAAGTAGTGTTGCTGCGTGTTTGTCTCAAGTTTATAAAATCCAAGAACCGTTGGTTTTTCTGAAATCAACGAAATCAACGAAATTCGCTGCTATACTTTCATCTACGTCAGCACAGTCAGCTTCGCTACTCGTGAGCTTTCTGTCTGGCTGATAAATAAACGGATCACAGGATGAGCTATACTATAAGATACGAAAGAGGAAACATTCTTACAGTTCTCACGGCATTGCTGAGTTCTGCTTCAGGGTCCACCACCTTCTGCTCCACCTGTTGTGGTTTCCGTTCCACTTGGGGCGGCATTTTGATAAACTGTTACTAAAGTATAGGAATACAAGAAAAGAAAATAATAATGTCCAGTAAACAAATGTTTTTCGTAAGACGTTCACGGTGACATCTTAGGTGTTTTTGAAATGTATGTTTTCTTCTTTTATTTTTGATATTTTTTGGTGAGTTGCCACTGTTGACATTTTGGATCAAGACTTTTTCATGATAGAGTGTTTCTTGAAAGTGAATCTTGCAAGAAATCTGGAAGCTTCAAATGCCTTGACGCGTGCCCTATCCCCATGGTCGTAGCTATCAGGGGGGGGGGGGGGGGGGGCTAGCGCGGGTGGTGCGGAAACTAGAAATTTCTATGCCCACCCTAGAAAATATAATAAAGTCCCGCGGTAAAAAGTACCTTCCCCGCCCACTCCGCCATACTTACTAGAAATTATTTGCAACATCATCATCATCATCAATTCAGCTGAAATACGTTCACTGCTGGACATAGACCTCCTCCAAGCTCCGCCACTTCAACCTGTTCTATGCTTCTCACATCCAGCGGGTTCCTGGGCCTTCACCAGGTCATCGGTCCGCCTTGTGGGCCTTCCAACACTACGTCTTCCGGTACGCGGTCGCCACTCCAGAACGTTTTGGCCCCATCAGCCAGATGGCTGATGGCATTGCTTAAACAGATGTTTAAGCAATGTTTCTTGCCCACTGCCACTTAAGTTTGGCAATTCTTCGGGCTGTGTCGGTTACCTTGGCAACACGCACTGGTAAAAGACTCTCGTTTTGAGTCACTGCGGTATGTGGGACAAGAAGATATTACGTACCTTCCCGAACGCAGCCCAGCCAAGTTGGATTCAACGACCCACTTTCTCTAAGTTGGACCGACCCAACTAGTAGTTCGTCCTAGGTAAATATACCCGTCCACAATTTCAAACGTAGCGTCTGCGATTTTAATGAGAGTAGAGGTTGCATTTGACATGACCTTTGTCTTGTTCATGTTTATTTTAAGACCCTCTCTTTCGGAAGCTCAACTAAGATCTTCGAATGTTGTACTGAGATCCTCCATCGTCTCAGCCATGACAACTATATCATCGGCAAACCAAAGGTGGGTGACGCACTCGCCATTGATGTTGATGCTAATCCCTTTCCAATTAGAAGATATCCTCCAGTGCAGCTGTGAACAGTTTCGGAGAGATAACTCTCCCTGTCTCACACTTCGCTGCAGAAAGACAGGGTTCGCAGTCCAGTCCTGGAGTCGAACTGACCTAGTGGTGTTTTCGTACAAACACTTCAGCACCTTGATGTACTGATAGTCGATCTGGCACTGTTGAAGAGATTGCAGTACAGCCCATGTCTCGGTCGAATCATAGGCTTTTTCGTTGTTCATAAATGCTAATCAAAGTGGCTGGTTTATACTCTTCGGTCTTCTGTATAACCTGCCGCAGCGAATGTAAGTGGCCTGCGGTGCTGAAGCCTTTACGGCATCCAGCTTGTTCGGCTGGAAGTCGTCGACCTGCGCATGACACAGTTCGTGTTGACTCATGAAAGCAGCATCTCACTTCTGAGCCATGTCTTCAAGACATGGCTCTGAGGAGAGATGGCATATAATTCTTAAGAAGGGCATTACCACCCTTCTTAACGAAAAGTAGCTCTTGCCCTCGAGTATGACGGAATCTAACAGCTTCTGGAGGGCCTTGAGAACGGGTTTTCCACCGGTCTCTAAGAGTTCGGCCGTAATTGCGTCATTACCACCTTTTTGTTTTTAAGCTGCTTTACAGCCTATATCCTAACTTCTTACAAGCTGACGTTCAGGATGTCTTCCAGTATAGTTTCGGGTCAACCTAGCTCTTGGGTCGTTTGCCGGATTCATAACGGGGTTACTTGTTGACATGTATAACTGTCCATAGAACCTCTCGATCTCTCTGAACAGCTCCGGTTTGGCGGATACGATCCTGCCATCAATGGTTTTCAGTTTCGTAAGCTGGCTCTTCCCAATCGACAGATCCCTAGCAAAGACCTTGGAGCCTTTGCTCTGCTCGGGTCCTAAATACACTCTGTATTAAAGCGGCGAAGGTCGCTTTTCAAGGGCTTAAAGATCTGTCTGATCTGAAAAATTAATGGAAACTTGAGGTATTTTTGACAGATTGAGACTGAGATCTGGCTCCTTTCACGCTTGCACCGGGGATCACGGGATCTAATGCGACATCTGCGATCCCCGGCTAGTGCCGACCTGCCTCTGCGACCCACCTCGAGTTTAATGTAGGCAGAGACTTTTTTTTTTTTGATTACGGGAGTAAATCCTCATGGATGTCCTCCGCCCCGGGGAGGGCGGAGGGATCTGTCAGACTCTTACTGACTAAAACCACCCCGGTGTTCCGTCTCTCACTTGCACCGGGGATCACGGGAACTAGTGTGACTTCCGCGATCCCCGGCTAGTGCCGGCCCGCCTCTGCAGGCCACCTCGCGATAGGGGGGGAGTGAGGTGTTAAACTCCCCCCTTACGTCATAGAGAGGCGCGCGTGGAACACTACGCGCAGCCATCTCGGGTCCTAAGAAGTAGGGGGTGACAGATTTTCCCAGATCTGTCGTCCCTGGACCCATTTAGGGGGGCTGGAAGAGGGCGTTATCCGCCCTCCGCTGACGCCCGGTGCGTCTGCTGCGGATCGGGTTTGCGGAAGCAATCTCCCGCTCCCTCTCCGCAGCCTCCTTCTGCGACATGCCTGTCTCGCAGAAGGATACCACCGCGTCCCAGGACTCCTCGCTGCCGACCATCGAGTCGACAACGGCCGGCAGCGACAGGTCACTGCCGACTCCTGAGATTAGGGCACGGCGCGGCTCCTCCCAAGCGGCACACTCTGCCAGCGTGTGCCACGCCGTGTCCTCCCGACTAATGTAGCCAGAGCGTAGCCCAACCTACGTCTTGGTTAAATAAAATATATCAAAATCAAAAGTCATTTATTCACATTAATCTGAGAATCAGCATTTTTCGAACGTCAAAATTACATAAGAGAGTGCTCCAAAACGCCCGCCCTTCACCACTTCCTAGTGCTTTAGCTGGGAAGAAGAAGTGGTGCAACAAACTCCCCAGCGGCGCAGCTGTCTGCTTAGTTAGATATAACTTTGCCGTTCCATTGAACTATCCCATGACATTAAAGACCTAGTGGTCTTTAATGTCATATATTCTTGAAATTATTACTTGTTGAAGTTCAATGCGTTTGCAATTTTGCAAAATGTCACCTCTAAAGCAATGGATGGACTGCATGTCCATTTGACTAAATGTTGTACGCTATGCATTCAGACAGATGTGATCATTGGTTGACTTGGAATCCTCTTGTTGAGTTTTTCGCAATTATATCAAAATCTAGACATCTTCCGTCTTATTACAAAACGCGATCTTCTTAAGTTCTAGCCTAAAACTCTAAGTTAGATTTGGCATTACCAACTTTTCGTTTATTTGGATAAAGTTCTTAATACAAAAATGGACAATTTAGCATTGGACTAAGTTCTCAGTTTTGTAAAAGGAGCTTTATTTCGATTTCAGTTAGGTTCTTATTTCAAAAACAGGCTCGCTGGTTTTAGCCAAACCTAAAGAAAAATCTTGTTTTGTAATAAGGGGACAATGAAATTTTCATGGCGTGTGGGACACTCCCTGGCACATCTTTATACATATTCTTTTCTCCGTGTGTAGGTTTATCACTGAACTCCGTCTAAGCAGAGTTCCTCCTAGAGTTCAGTGGCATACACACAAAAAAAAATCATCAAAATAAGTTCAGACCTATTTTGTTGATTTTTTTTGTGTGTGTTTGAGTATCCATGGATGGTTTAGATTCACAATTGGAAAGCCGGCAGGTGGCGCTGTGATCGAGCTCTAGGAAACAGGACTGTAGTCTTCGAGGCTATATAGTCATTGCTTCAGAATCTCTAAAGCGCTGATCCCACTTGGATGAATTTTGTTCTCCATGAATTCAGACAAGTTTAACCTTTTAACCGCACGACTTCATATCAGTTGTCGTGCCCCCAGCGCCCGGCACAGTGAATCGAAAAATAAATACCTATAACAAATGTGCAATACTTAAGTTTTTACAACAAATTAAACGAGCTGTGGTATTTTGTTCGTAAATATACGACCCTGGCGGAATGGACCCGAAAATATTTGTCGGATTAATCCAACGTAAGCGGTTAAAAGGTTAATGAGAGGAAGTCTGTGCCCCAGCTGTGGGAAAATGATGATTATCTACATAACATAACATCACGTATGTTTCCCCGAAGGGACGGGCAGAAGTGTACTTATAGTACAGTCAGCGTCAAAAATATCGGGACGAACAAGCTGTTCAAAATGATCTTAACAACTAAGAAAATTCAACTTTATCTCAATTGGATAAAGTTCTTGTCAGAATGACAGTTGTCGTGTACTGTCTTCATTCTGAAACATTCCCTGTGTCATTGAGTTAATATTTAATTTTCATAGTTGTTTAGATCATTTTGAACAATCTGTTCGTCCCGATATTATTGACGCTCACTGTACACCTACATTGCGCCAGAAGAGCGTTGTTACTGAGAAATTCGTGTTGAAAAAATCTAATAACATTTTGTCCAGCTTTGGAATCGAACCCATGACCTCGTACTCAGCAGTAGCACTTGTAACCACTAGGCCAACGAAGCTGATTGTGTCATGTTTGTATGTTCTTTACGCGATACTTCATCAATTAGGATAGACAGAGGCAATAAAAAAATATATGATTTTCAGTTTAAACTCATTCTTTATTTATTAATTCCATAAACATAATTAATTATTTTATAATGATATTTCTAGTCACTATTAAGATCTTATAAATTACGATTATTTAAGTACTTATGAAAATGTGTTTATTAAGTACACTTGCACTAATAAAACGATGGATTAGTTCATGTAGTAAAATATGTATTAATGTACATAAATAATTCAAATGGATTTATTACATTTGAAAAAAGTGTTTTTCGTTCCTTTTTCCAATAAAACGTTACCTTAATAAGTGGATAATGAAATGGGTACTGTTTTTAATGATTCTCTACAAGAAAACAATCAGTCATTTTTAAATGTTAAAAATGAAAATGTTTTATTAAGAGTGAAAAGAGAATTGATAATTTGGTATAATCAAATGGTACTGAAATTCAAAACGTTAGGTAATAAGGAATTGTGGTCGTTTGTATAGAGCAAGTACTTAATGTAATAAGTCCAAAGGATTTATAGAAAAATGGAATGACTAAGAAGTTATACTCGCCATACGTGTTTTGTGCTAAATACGAAAATAAAGTAAAAATACAAGAAAACTATTGTTAAAATAAAATGTTTTGCAAATTAAATTTCGGTTACAGCAACTTTAAAATCAATATTTTAATTCAATAATTATTAGTTCAGTCTTAAAAATAAATTAAGTACAATAATATCTCTTCAGAATAGGTGATGAAAATTATTTTATTTTAAATCTTATAAACAATGACATATATAGTATAAAGTTGATCGTGCAATTATTTATACAGATACATTTTGCAATAATTTATATTGCTTTTGCATTAACCTATTGCATTGTTAAGTAAAATATCAATTTAATAGAATATAGAAAAACGGAAAAGAATTCGTGCTGGTTAAAAAAAAATAACAATGACACTAGCGCCCCTACCGGTTAATTGTAGAACTAAGCAGGATGAAATTCGTTACCGAAGTATTCTATTTTTCCCATACTTTTATAGTCTATAAAAAAGTTACACAGAATAATAATTGAATGTATTAATTAATATTATTCAATTGGTAATAAATGTATTTGCTTTAGAAGTTCATTTGTGTTTAAAACATATTTTTACGATTCTGTTCATACATTTTCTTTCAATTAAATACATTTTGATAATTACCTAGTATATATATATAAATCTATTTAGATCTGAACAGACAGAGCAAAACATATTCTTGTAAAATCATGTAATATATTTATGTTAATAATTTTCGACTACAAGACTTTAAATAACAAAAAAGAATCATGTTTTGCACTTTGTTGTATTTTAAGGTATTTTTTAATTGAAAATATGTAGGTATTCAATATTTGTATATGTGAGCAATATATTATTTTATATACTTGAGCATGTTTATAATAAAGATATTTAAATATATTATTTGTTGAACAGTATAACATGTATTTTTCTGAACCTATCCTTATTGACAATCGTGTGGTAACATTTTACACACAGCTAGATATTTATTATATGCATAATTGCACTAATAAGAGAGCTATATTAATTCTCCCGGCTGTTTTTGTAATGGAAGTAAATGTGCTCTCTATTTTATTTCTATTTATTTAGAAAACTGTTCTCGAACTTGGCTGGGTCGAACACTGCCATGTACGAAAGTCACCAGAACAGACTTTTTTGATACAAATAAAAATTACTTTACCGATTATTTAAAATCTAGATATATTTAATTTAGTAGACCGTACTAGTTCGAGGAACAATTAATTGATTTTGATACCCCGTGTCGTAAACGAACGTCGCGATGTTTTTTCGACGAACGCGAACGCATCGGTTTCATATTCGCTGTAATGATCGCTTATACTAGGACACGACTTTATCCTTGCAGTTTTCTTTGATGTAAGTGTGAAAATAAACCAGAACGTTTTCTAAGGCTGTATCGGTATATATTAATATTATTGTAAATACAATTGACATTTCTATCGAAAAGGCACTTTTCAAGGCCGGGTACTTTTAAGGCACAGAACAATAATTAAGTACCAACTACATTACTATTGCAAAACAATTGAAAATATATATTTATTTAAATATGTGTGATATTTTACTAATATTCGTGAATTATTCTACACACAAATTATTATAAAAATCGCCACCAGATCGTGTTAAATTCGCGTCTATTTATACTACTGGTAAATGTCGACATTAAGCCACCGGCAGATTACTGTATCGTGTTGTGCTGTGACGCGATATACACGAATCAAAATAATCTATTCGGGACTACGTCAAATCACAACGAGTTTTGATTGGCTAACACTACGTCAGAAGGCGTCACGACACGACACAACACAGTAATGTGAATCCGGCTTTAGCTGGCGAAGGTGTGATATTGTCTTGGTTAATAAAAACAATGTTTTATCAGAGATGTCACGTTTACAATGACGTTATAAATAAGGATCAATGACAAGACAATGGCGCCGATTCCTTATTCACCAAGGGGATAAAGCAGTCTGTAATTTCTCTAATGAATCCAGAGCGGAGAATTGATATCTTACTGACAGACAGTTCGAGAATTAACCGGTGACAAAAAGACTTAGTTGGAGATGTCAAATTAGTTGAGGTACTTGAACTTTGCCATGTTTTTAGTTTATTCTTTCTGATTTGTCGACTATACACATAAAGTAGTTGATGATCCTGACAGAACCAGTCTGCAAACCAGTTATACCAAGGGGTATTGTATTGCCCGGTAACTGGGCTGTGGAGGTGAGATAGGCAGTCGCTCCATGTTAAATACTGATATACAGCTTCATCCGGTTAGACTGGAAGCCGACCCCGACATTGTTGGGAATAGGCTATGCAGATGTTGATGAATAATATGTATAATCCCTTTTTTGATTTGTTGGGGAGAAAAAGATGAAAATAGCCCAAATTGAGGCTACAGACAGAATCGGCACCAATATCAACATTCGCCGGTCAATGTGAAACACTAGGCGTCTAAGTGGAGCATACCAGTATTCCGCAAAACATTAGTGCGTAATGTAAATAATATGGCTATTAAATGTTCTTCATTATTTAGCAATCTATTTCTATTATATCTAAAGGCCTGTTATTCCACTTTTTAATAACTTATTTAGTTAAAGAGACTGAGTAATACCAGATTAGAAAATAGTTCTAAAACCTTGTTTTTTTTTTAAGGCAACCCTATCATTTAGCAGATTTGACCAACAGCGCTTGATATTTACCTAATGTAACTGCATCTACAGTTAGGATTCCTTGATCCTATTAACTGCTCGTCCTTATTTAAATAAAAAATGTTGGTCAGAATTGACAGAAAGGGGAATCTATAGCCCCCTAAAAGTGTGTAAATAATTCTCGCTTGCTTACTATCAACTAAGATTTTTTCTAATAGAAAAATCCAATTATAATTTCGCCTGAACCGGGCATTCAACCCTTCAGGCCTGCAAGACCAAGCAAAACCAATCAGTGTTTATTTTTTTAATTCGGTATAAGCAAATTGGTAGGTAGGTACTACTCAGCCTCTTTTAAAAATATAATTGTATTAAATTATCGCAAAACTACCTAATTCGTATTTATCCGTGGTATAAACAGGCGGTAAAACTAATTATACACTTTAGGTGCACCAAACATCTCACTTGAAGTGAAGATTTACGTATGTATAAGTATCAACTATACACACATAGTTAAGGTAATCTCAATTTAATAAAACGTTATTTACAAATAAAGCAATGGGTAGTAAGTTAAGTTTTAAAATGGCTGACGTATTAAAATGGCGGATTATTATGACTTATTTTACGTTAGAGTTCATTTTCGTTTCACATCGAATCGTATTTATAATTTTATCGTAAGCCGGACAAAAGATGTTAAATCTCTTGGATTTGTCCGTCTAAATAAACTTATCTGTTGTACTAAATCCGCCCTATCGTGTTATAAGAATGCCCAAATGCCATTATACCAGCCATTTTACAGTGATAAACTAAAAAGACACAATAAAACATTAAAAATTATACGTAAACTAACTATAAACAATCTAACTAGGATACTTACTATCACTGCGATAGTGTAAACATCACACGGTTTAAGAAATAAAATTAGAAAATAACCTAAAAACTCGGTGATCGCGAACACGTCCATACGGCAAGCCAAGATGGCGGTTGCAGCTATTAATTTTGATAGATTTTTGTACAAAAGTATTAAAAATAAACTGTAGGCAGCTGGTAATGTTGATGGATGGTAATATTTGATGATGATAAGATAGAGAGTTGATATGGTAGAGTTGTCTATGGCTTCATAGAGGCGTACCAAGAGTGGGGTACAACAGATCACCGGTGAAAAAATCCAAGGAGTCGAGAGGTTCTGGTGGGAGGAGGCTGTTCGGGCAGCTTCCTTCGCTTCTCTTGCGTGGTCAGCTTGTGCTTCATCTGCTCGTCGATGAGCTCTTGCATGTCCATCTGGAATGTTAGAAGAGTATTTAAGTAAGATTTTAGAAATGGTAACCGTACGGGTTAGTGTATCCCATGATGGGTCCCATGTTTCTAACTGCACGATATTCACTTACCAACCAAAAAGCCAAATAAAATATCTCTCTTTATGTATTTCCAATGTTTAAAATACAAGAATGCTTCTAATGACTTATACTTGAAAATCATCAGAGCTGCACGCTATTTCATTTGGTTCCACAACTTTAAACTTATTTGTTTGGTATTTTAACGATAGGTACCTACCTACTTCTAAAATTAGTCAAGCCTCCTCAAAAAAGGTTTAAAGACTTCACGTTAATTTTGAGTAAAATGTCAGCAGATCCAGTACTTAAGATAAGGAGTTAGTAGACCGCGAATGATTTTGGAAAGCACATTTTATAATTTCTCGGTATGATTCACGAGATTTTTAGTAAAAAGTGCTACGTTTGCCTTCCTTTTAACTATCGTGATTTTATCATGAAAAGAAAAATCTGGATCTCAGTTGATAAAGCACCATAGCTCACTTAACCACAAAGAAAAAGTTAAAGGATCTATAAATTCTTTGGAGATCCTACTTTTCAACCGTCAAGAAATCTCTACGCAAAAGTTATTGACGGTCTCAAGCACATTATAAACGTAAAACCATCCGGGCTTTGTTACGTACCTGCCACTGTTCCAGTTGCTGCCCAAGGTCCACCTTCTGGCGAACAGCTTCGTACAGCTGACTGTTAGCTTGCATCAGCTCCACCCTGGTCTTGGCGAGGGCCACCTGAAAATTTAGGAGCACACATTAAATATTTTTAGTATTGATATGGCTAAAAATTTGCGCCACTAATTGCATCAATCTGGTCAACAAATTCTGTGGCGTTTCTATTATTCCATTTGGACCTGCTTGCCTGCCCAAAAAAGTATATTGTTTAGCAGCTAGTGTATCCGTGTAATGTCAGACGTAAAAGATTAGCACCATCCCATTTCTTCCCGTAGGTGTCGTAGAAGGCAACTAAGGGGCTTACTAGAGAATGGGCAGCAGCGTTCTCTATGCATTTTACCACCACACTGCGATCGCCAACCCGCCTGCCAAGCGTGGCGATTATGGCAAAACCCCCTTTTTGAGGGAGTTTTGCCATAATAGTTTTGCCCTTTTTGAGGGAGGTCTATGTCCAGCAGTGGACGTCTTACGGCTGAAATGATAGTGTCTGAATTACAAACTGCTACAGCAAATAAAACTGCTGGTCTTATTTGACCGACGTCTGGTAAGAAACTTGAAGGAAATTACTGAATGGCCTGCAAGGTTCTGTTCCAGAGATAGGAAGTAAGGGTCTTACCTCAGCAGTCTTCTTCCTCTCCATGGCCTCGTCTCTCTCCTGTCTTGCCTTCGTGACGGCCTCGTCGTTCTGCAGACTGCTGTAGTTGGCGTCGTTCATCAGATTGTCACGCTCCTCGGCAGCCGAACGGAGTTCAACTTCAGCCACCGACAGCTGGAAAATGAGAAAATTATATTATTATTAGATATTGTATTGTTATAGGTACTGTTAAGGTAAGGAATTCTAAGAAAATACTATTATTATGGGCCTTAAACTACATCTTTTGTCACTCTTCAACTATCAACACTTGTGTACCTGCGTTTCTGTTTGTGCAAATGGAAGTATAGCATAGCATAATCTTCCTGGACTGTTCCCGCTGCTGGGACACAGGCCTCCTCTCTGTGAGAGGGAGTGGGCCGTAATTCACAACGCGGGCCCGGTGCGGGTAGGTGGATCTCACATGGCTTCGAATGTTTCATTTTAGGACATTCCGGTTTCCTCATGATGTATTTCTTCACCGTTTTAAGAGCAGTGGTAATTGTTGAAGTTATTTACACAAAGTAAATTGCCAGCCTGGTCGAGTACCAGTAAGTCGGGGCACCACTGCTCTGGGAAGGTAGCACATTTGAATTCTGGGATAAACAGATTTCCTCAAAGGATACCTATCTACAAAACTCTCTAAGAGACGGGTAAAGGAATGCTTCGCCCGTATACCAATGAGTCCGTGACTGATTCCTTTAAGGAACGCGGATCATGACGATCATGGTGATGTCCAACCAAAGAAGGCCAGGGCGAAAAAGGTACCTATTTATTAATTTCATACACATTACGTACTTAACCAACATAACAGATCTACAGACGTTTCATTCACAACAGTGATATTTCATAAACTCCTCGCGCAAACATTGTTTTCTCCGTATCTCCCACGGCGGTTTATTTCCGCATCAACCGATCGTTCCGCGAATTGCCCGGGCGCAGTTCAACTACTATTGTTTGTGCTCGCGCATCGTAAAGCATCGTATTGTGATTTCGTGTGTTACCAAGGAAAAAATATTGGATTTATTTTGTATTTAAACATTGTATTAATTTTACTTTTTATTTAGGTTATGCTTGTGGCTAAGTCATAACAGCCAAACAGGTTGATTGATTAGGTTAAGCTACGGTTTCCGCGGTTGGGCCATGGATGGGTGATCATCTTTACATAAAAAACCCTCCGTGTCTGCCCAGCTGTCATTCATGGATCCTTGACAGCCGTTACGGGACGTCAGAAGACCAACAGTCTGTCAACCAGTCTTACCAAGGGTTATCGCATTACCCAATAACTGGGTTGTGGAGGTCAGATAGACAGCTGCATCCGGTTGGACTGGAAGCCGACCCCAACATAGATGGGAAAAGGCTAGGAAGATGATGATTTAGGTAAAGAAATTATCGCGCACTTTCTGTTAGTTCCTCACTTCTTCTGGGCTTTCGGCAGTGATTGTGAACAAAAACAATAACTTTTCTTTCTTTGTTCTGTTTTATTGGCTTAACTAAGAATCTGGAATTCAATCAAAATGTTTCTTAAGTCTGCAGTAAAAGTCATCCCAAAATTATATCATGAGATTTTAGACAAAGAAAGCCAACATAGAGTACTTTGTGATACTTAACACAAAATGGCTCTAAACTTTCAACCTTGAACGGAACAATAACAGAATATAACAAAAAATGATCGCGGCCGTAATAAATGACCAAATAAAAAAAAGAAAGTGGGCCATTGCATGTTACCCACACATTTATGGTAGATCATAGCTAATGTGAGAACTAGCCTTAATACATAATTAAATGTACGTGTAAAAAAGAATAAATTCTCTTTGTTGTAAGGCTTGGGACACATTGGCGGTATGGTTATGCGGTTTATGGTGTTGCAAGAAGTTGATGATGACGTTAAATTCACATCGACGTGTTATCAAGCTGCGCAGTCGTGATCGGAAAAGGTTTTCCCAGTTTCAGAAACGTTTCTGAATCATCATTTCCAAGTAGCCTACTAAGTATCTAAGTGAATCCGAAAACTAATTTGAATGTTTAGCTAAATGGCGAGGATAACCGCCACAAAACTTCACGCTTCAAGGACCAGAGCGTTTAATCGTCGCTCATTCGTGGTTTTCTTAAAAATAATTGCGCTACTATGAGGTTTCTTCTATTGTATGGGCAGGTAATATAATCTGACACTGTCGACTATAAAATATTCAAACAACTAAAAAAAAAATCGCATGGGGCTGCGACCCGTAGCGCAGAATCCGAAAAGTTCAACCATTGCGCCAAAACCGTGTTAATAAGTTCATCAACCTTATTCATTGTTTATGCCTATAGCAAATAGTTACCACTTCTAAGCAACTAGGTATTGTAGCAAAAAACCAAATTAACAATCACTCATTTTAAATACCGAATCAAAATGGCGTCGGTACAAAAACCCGCGAATTGCTACAAAATGCCTACACTACGACGTCCGAGGTCCGAGTTGAGGTGTTTAACCTTTGTGACGTGTGGCTACGTCACAACGGTCACGCCATGCGGTTAGCTTGCAGTCTAGTGACTAGGCTAGAATTCTAGATCGCTGGCTATGATTAAGACCTAAGGTTATACTTTATTTAGAACTGAGTATTTTCGTTTCAAGATCTTGTTAAGTCTTTAGGTTATTCGAATTGGTTGTGGAAGGGTGTATATTCTTTCAAAACAGTAATTTTGCAAAGACTGATATTCTCATCTCTCAATGCCATGTTTCTTCAACCGTTTTTTGTTTTCAGAATTAACTTAAAATGGTGGAAACTGCAAAAGGTTGCCTTTATCTATCTGAAGAGACTTGTGATTATCAAAGTTGCTTTGTGTTACCCTTTCCCCTGTTGTCTATTCCGTCGTAAACTTTAAAATTTGTTCTTGACTTGATGTGGCAATCACATCTTCTAACATGAGATCTCGATCAGATTTTCGGAAATCAGGAAAAGCCGATCCTTCCGCACTTTTTCCTTTGAGTTTTCAGTTCCAGGAGTTTATGGAGATATGAGGAACAGGGTGTCAAGTTCTTAATCCCGCATAGAAAAGGAAGGATCCTCCGACCAGACTGGTTGTGTCTAGTGGGCTATAACTGCCCGACGATTTTTATCGGGATGTATTATGTCTAATCGTGCGGATAACTCCGCTTGTTCGATGCTGGCTTTCGAAGTAGATGCCGCAAGTTAAAATAATGTGATAGTGAAACCATGCCGCAGGAGGCGCCCTGGGCGTCGGGAATCCCAGGCTGATTTCCGGCCACCGTAGGCGCGGGCTTGCGGACGGCAAGTAATGGGTAGCTCTCTGTCCGGTAAGGACCAAGCCCGGGTCGACGGCGCGTTGTGTTCCACGCGCGCCTCAAAGAGACGTCAGCACCAACAGATGGGGCCCGGAAGGGCCGATGCTTGCCAGGGGTGCGGGTTGTTCGAAAGAGATACCGCGGCCCTTGGCACACAGGCAACTGAAGGAACACGGGTGGTTTTTAGTCAGTAAAAGTCCGACACGCCCTCCCGCTCCACCCAGAGCAGGAGAAGTTATTTGATGATTTCCCACCCAAAAAAAATAAATAGTGAAACCATATTCAGTTGTGAGGTGTTTAAAATATTTACGCAATTAAAGCAATGAGGTACATAATCGTTGCGTATATTTTTCCATAACAGTTAAGGTCATTTTAGTTATAAATATAATTAATTATATAAAAAGTCTAACACACTTTCATTTTCATTTGAATTTGACTCCGTAAATTGCTGATGTGCGTAAATTTAACTATGAAAGTTAATGAAGGGAAATTATATAAACTAATGGTCACCTAACGGTCGAAATTCAACCATGTTTTTTTATATAATTTAATTTATTTTTAATGCATTGTTATTAAAGCTCCATACAGGATTATATTTTAACCAATGCGCAAACTGTAACCATGAATTCAGCATGTCATTCTAGACGTAGCAATTTTTGTCCCCTAGCGTAGAAATTTTTCGCCGGTTATACAAAAAAAATCAGCTGTTCCGTACATTTTGAACGCAAGGTATAGCACTTTTCTGTGAAACAGCTGATTTTTTTGTGTATAACCGATGAAAACCTTCTACACTAGGGGGTCTAGAATGATATGCTGTATTCATGGTTACAGTTGGGCACTGGTTAAAAATTTACCCTGTATAGTCTTTAACTGTGCCAAATTTCATAATCCTCCGTCTGCGTAATTTTCGTAAAACGTACCTAACTTGTACCCCAAGTTTTATACTTCATGTATTTAATATATCTAAAGATGAACCGCCGGGACGGGACCAAAATTGTTGAACAAATAAAACTGTGGGCAGACCTACTATGAGTGTTCATCAACTCGCTTGCTTAGGTTGGCGACACTGATGACCAAAATAAAAGGAGTTATGTGTTGTGTTGTTGTGCATTTATTTAGCTCTGGAGTACAATATGGTGGGATACTACCATACATGGTTGGCAAAATGGGCCTTATCAGAAGGCTTACAGTCACCCAAAGGGCAATGGAGAGGGCTGTGCTCGGAGTTTCCCTACGTGTTCGAATCAGGAATGAAGAGATCTGCAGGAGAACCAAGGCAACCGGCAAAGCCCGAAGAATTGCCAATCTTAGTGGCAGTGGGCAGGGCACATTGCTTGCAAAACAGATGGCGGATGGGGCCGAAAAGTTCTGGAGTGGCGACGGCGTACCGGAAGACGTAGCGTTGGAAGGCCTCCCACGAGATGGACCGATGACCTTGTGAAGGCCGCAGGAATCCGCTGGATGCGGGGAGTACATAACCGGTCGAAGTGGAGGAGCTTCGGGGAGACTTATGTCCAGCAGTGGACGTCTTGCGGCTGAAATTATGGTGATGATGAAAAGGCCAGCTGTGAGTTGCTGCAAAACGTTTATAAGGGGTAAGCTCCAGGGAATACCACGAAATTGAAATTTTCTTCCGTTTTTTGCAATTTTCAGGTCAGTGTCAGGCTGTAGGTACGTTGAACAAAATATGATTCGCGATATAACAAATGTGTATTTACAGAATGATAGTAATTATAAATGATCGAATACCACGTTGGTCTGCTCTTACTTAACCATTGAGCATGAGGTCCTGGCTTAAGTTCTCAGGTCAGGAAAAGGGTAGTATTGGGTTTCCTATCCGGAATTTCCTCGTAGCAGCTCTGAGTCTGGATTTGTGCCCGGTTGATGGCAATAGGACTGCCCCCTATTACTGTAAGTACACCTATGCCTAATGTGGGTGTATTGTCAGTAAACCTATGCCCAACTTCGGGGAAACAAGGCATGATGTTGTGTAATGTAAAATCATTAAAAAACCTTCGAAAATAATATAATCTCAATGAATAACTATTTCATAAAAAGTCAATTTCTCATGTTAAATTTTACTCAAGAAAACAAATGGTAACACGTTTACACATTTAGTAGTATATCATCATTGCCCAGTCTCCAAGTCCTACTCTTAACATACAAAATTACAATTCGGACTATTAAACAATAAAAAAACCCGCACAATTATCATTTTAAAATCTAGTCTAGTCTCCTTTCAACGACCACGGCATGTCCTCATTGTTCCACTACATGACCTCACCGGTTTCCAAATCCTGCCATAAAACAAGAACCAGTTCTTGATTGCACTCCTCTTATGTAGATTGCCCAAGGATGGCCGTATGAGGATATTTATTGCCCACGCGTGGGCGTGGGTAGGCGTGTTACTCATACGACATCAAGATCTAGACTTTTATTAGACTGACCTAGGGGACAAAATTAGCTAAGATATTTTTAGAGCAACTTGTAAGAAATGAATGAATTCTAGATGCGTTGAATTGAAATAGGTGGATGAATATTTTAATGGAATCTATTTGCTAATTGCACGTTTAGTCGGGTTAAACGAATAAATTTATAGTTCGCAAACTCAGAGTTCAGTAATTAACATTTTAACTCTTCTATTATAGTTATTACGCGTTGCGCCACTAAAAAGTAACACAGGGGTTAATTAACTGTCAATTTATTTTGATTTTACTAACACTAACCCGGAGTTTAGCGAATTAACTCTCCCACATCTGTGGGTTAAATATTTAAAAGTTTAACTTAAAGTTTACCTCTAACTCTCGGTGGTGCAAGATGAATTATTTGACTAACCCTGAGTTAGCTGTTATCTACTTACGAGTTATTTAGGATAACCTATGACCGCGCAAGTAGGACTAAGTGATAGTTAAGGATTTATTTAATGGTTGTATCAATATTGTGTTTGTGCCTTATGTTCAGAGTCGGCGGACCCTAAAACTATGAGATGATATACCACCCGCTAAGGACCAATAGTGTTTGTGGGCACACACGCGTTTGGTCCTTAGAGACTTACCGATTGAGTTAAAAAAAAACTTGCATAGTAAGTCAATTTGTTACCAACTTAACTCAAAGTTGGCAGAAAGCATAAAGCATACTATAATGTCGGCGAATTCCTCACTGTAAAAGAATTTTGTGCTTATGTACAAAATTCTAGTATAGTTATCTATTGTGTAGTGTTTTTGTTAAGAATTTAGTATACATTTAAAATTGTGTAAATATAAATTGTGACTTAAAAATTTATATTATTATTGCCTTTGCTATTTTAGCACCAAACTATAACTTTTGCATGCGTATTAGTTAAATATGGTTGAATCTATCTGTTTCAATTTATCACCATGTACATGTATATTTGCAAATAAACGACTTCCTTACTTACTTACAGACTAATTACTGATCAGTTATTAATCTCTTCAAGCATTTTATTCGTGACGGACTGTCAGTACAATATGCAAAGCATAAATAGTAAGTATGATGGAATGATTGCAGTTTGAACTAGCGCGTAGCGACAAGGTAGCCCGTAAAATTCTAATTTTCATAGGTTTTATGCAATTTGCAGGTCAATAAACTCAAAGGGTTTTATTAAGGTGAATCTAGTTGTTATTTTTCCATACAAACGTCGGGAGTGTATTACTCCACTGTTCGGCAATGTACATCAAAAATTAAACATGGTATGGTTTTGTCTCATTATTAATATTGTCTGTGCGGAAACAGAATACTAAAATAAAAAGTTAGGAGCCAACAAATATTCATTTTTCTTGGCAATTTAACCTATCTTTGGGCGTGTTTAAGTAATAAAAGAAGTGTAAAATCTCCAAAACCAAGTCGGTAGCGACAAAGCTCAAATAACGAAAAGTTCAATAAACTTTATTGGTAATTTATTTATGTAGTGGTTTTTTCATAAAGCCCGATCTTCCAGAGGACTTGTCTTAATTTTTTACGCGCCTGTTTTACATTAAATGATCCTGCATCGCACTCAATAACGTTGTGCGTGTAGGCAGACTGGCGTAACTCCTTATCACTGATACTACCTCTGTCGGTCACGATGCCTGGTGAGACAGCGTGCTTTTTAGCCTGACTCACCAGTGATTTCGAGCCCGCGACTAGATTCCACTTAATGATTATAATTCTGTATATTTGTTACGGCCTTTTTAACTCCCTTAGCGGTTTGAATTCGAAAAATCCTTCCTTATTCCTTGTTTACATTATAAAGGGAACCTCTGTGCTAAAAGGTCCAAGGATTTGGGCTGGGCGTTGTTGAGTCAGTCAGTCAGGACTTTTCTTTTTATTTATACACCGTGACATTTTAGTCGTCTTACAACGGCAGCCCACTTCATGTATCCAATGACTACTAATCATTTATAAAAAAAAAATGTTATTTTTGAACATTTGCATAATTAAAAAAATTCAAATATCATTCACTAAGACGCATGATGTAGTTGGAAACACCCTGTTATGGAGGTGGAATTAATGATAGAATGTAATGGTAGGTAAGTAGATATCTTCTACCGTTTGATACGTAAACATTTTTAACAGGGAGGGTGTTTCAGAATTCTAAAGCATTATTTATTTTCTTTGTACCTATTATCTTAATTAATGGTAACAATGTTTTAATCGCGCCCAGAGGTATTTTATGTCGGATACATTGAGTGGACCACCTTTGTAAGACGACTAAAATTTCACGGTGTATAGATAGATAGATAGATCAACATACAACCTGATTGACGGAGTTTTTGGCGGGATCGCGTTGGAACATGTCGCACGAATTTTCATTTTCATGGAATTTAGTGAAATAGCGAATTAAATTGTATAATTTTGATAGTGAATTATTCAATTTAGTTACGTGTGAGTGCACAAGTGTAGTGAAGGTGAAAATAAGTGACTAACGTGGACTTTTCGTGTTCCCCCCAAAAACTCCTGTTAGGTTGTTGTAAAGTTACTACCGCTTTACAATAACTTTGATTTGACTTGACTGACTAAAGACGACTATGACTGTTTTGTAACTTCGTGCCCGATATCGGGCCATTTACTTGATCTAAAAGAAAAATTACTTGACACTGGCTAAATGCACAAACCGTGTGAAGCCAAAATAAAAAAAAAAAAAAACCTGATTGACACAGACCTGCAAATTGCAAAAAAAAAAACAAAAGAAACTTTGAATTTTGCAGGCTACCTTGTGTACGGTCAACCTAATCTTATTATGTCAATGGGCAAGAAGACCCAAAAAATGGTCACGTATTAAACAGAAGAATATTTCTTACATAAGAGTTTTTAAACAGCGAATGAGCTAAACGGCTTACGTAACAAATTAATGTTCGTAACGGTGGGTGACGCAAAGTGCATTGCAGTGCACTGCCGAGCCTCTGCGTTCCGGGTCTTTATTGAACGTGTAAAATTTTTAATCGACTTCCAAAAGAAGGAGGTTATCAGTTCGACATTTAATTGTTTTAATTTTTGGCATAACTCCGTCATATGTAGATAGATGGATTTGCAAAATTATTTTTTTGTTCGAAAAGAGTTTATTCCGAAATGGTACCATTTAAATTTAATATAGATCTGGTGATGAGTTCCCGAGACGGACAACGAAACTCTTCAAAACATGACAGCAAATCAACCGCGATTGCTACTATCGCATAACTATGCATTGTTTTGAACCCAAGCGTGATGTAATTTCGAATTCGTGTCGGGTTGGTAGGTACTATGTATAAATAAACAGTGAAAAATAAAAACTTTTTCCATAAAAAAAACAACCCACTTTCGGAAAAAAATACTAAAAAGTGAAAAATAACTTAAATTGCGGAAGGCGGTGACAAAAAGATTAAAATAAATATCCAAAGTCACCGACTTCCGTTTTTTTTTAGTTTTTATTTTAAATACAGTTATCGTCTGCCCAGCCTTTTCCCAACTATGTTGGGGTCCGCTTCCAGTCTAACCAGATTCAGCTGAATATCTACCAGTATTTTAAATGGACCGACTGCCTGTCTGAACTCAACAATCCAGTTACTGGTAAGACTGGTTTCAGGCTTTCGGGTTTCTGACAACCCGTACCTAATTAGTGTCAAAGATCCACGAATTCAGCCGGGGTCAATGGCTTGACATGCTTTCAGAGGCACGGAGGGGTCTTGGTATGTACAGATGGTCACCCATCCATGAACCAACCGTAGCTAGCGTAGCTTAAACTGATCGATTGCCTCGTGCGAAAAAACAATGTGTCATAATTATTAGGTTTTTTTTTTTTGGGGTGGGAAATCATCAAATAACTTCTCCCGCTCCGGGTGGAGCGGGAGGGCGTGTCACACTTTTACTGACTAAAACCCACCCGTGTTCCCTCAGTTGCCTGTATTTCCAGGGGCCGCGGTATCTCTTTCGAACAACCCGCACCCCTGGCAGATAATTATTAGGTTTATATCTGCTAGGCGTGACTGTTTTTTTGTGTCTTCATTTTAAAGTGTTTTTAGCTTGCATATGTTGAATGGTGGTTGTAAAACTCTTTTCACAGGTTTGACTTTCGATAAAGAAAAAGGGTTAACATTTACCGAGCGTTCCTCACTGTAACAGGCTTAGCATGACGTTTTCTATTTCTACTAAGAATAGACAGTGCTTTTTCAGTACAAAGTGACATTTCGTTTTACCATTTTTGACATCGCACCGTAGATATCCTTCTACAATCTGTCATTTTGTCTTTCGTTTCTAACGATCTTTGTCAAGGTCTTTATAAATGTAGACTATTTCAGAAGAATGAATTTTCCCAAAGTGTCAAAATCACAATGACAACAAACTTTCTACTCGACGGCCACAAAGTCATGATTCGTTTAGAACGCATAACTGTGATAATTAATAGAAAAACATAGCTATCTTCTACTATTGTTCATCATTTAGTTAATAGTCATGTCTATTCTTCCGTCGACAAATCGGTGTTCGTGCTAAGCCTGCGGAAGATCCTTTAACTTGGAGACACGTTGTTTGTCGTTGCGATCTGCTCAGCATTGAGGTAATGACAAAGAAGAAGGTAATAGGGTATTTAAAATTTACCAATACGTTATTTGCCTTTTAGTTCATCAAACCGAAAAGTAGATATGAAATACCTAATCGTCATTAACGAACGTGTTTTCTGCATCACGCCAAGATCAAGATTATAAAGTTAATCGTCGGCTGATCAATATATTGGATTTCTTCAAACATTCCTTAATCGACGGCACTTAATTTAATTATGTACTCTGCGATATTATCATTGCTCTCAATTGAAGCGTTGCAAAGAGAGTCTGCATTGGTAAAGCACATTACGAAATTGGGATTGCATTACAGTCTTTAGATAATATTCTTATCAGATAAACGGTTGAGGTCTATAAAGGGGCAGTTACTGCGACGGTATAATTGAGAAAGTATGCAATAATCTTATGTAAGTAGGTAGTGAATTGGAAACTTTAATAGTAGAACCATTTTGGGCATTCGGAACCCAGGACCAAGACGTCATATCAAAACTATTCAAAACCAATGGAAGCACAAACACTATTGAACCAAAAACAGTCGCACTCCGGGAGTGCAAGACAGAAATGAAAACTTGAACAATTACGTGTGTATTTTTTAAATCGTCAATACAGAATTTCACATTATTCATAATCATAATTTTGGTCTTAACTTCTAAACACGTTTTCCAATTTTCATAATTCCGATTGGAATATTAGTTCTGGACCTAAACCTATCTTTTGAGATGTAAATTATTGAAATACCTCTACTTAAAACAGAGGTTTCGGTAACGATGTCGCAAGTTTTGCCCATCTCAAAAAATGTCCAACGCGCCTAAAGAAGTTTCCACTTAATAAAAAAACAGATAAACGTGGTCCCATAGCTATTTAATAACAGCCGTACGGGTGGATCCATCAGGTGAACACGGGGTTGGTCCGTGGATGAAAATATGTTAAGCCGTTGCTCCGGACTGTTATTCGTGGATGTCTGGATGGACAGTCGTTACGGATCGTCAGAAGTACGAGAGTCTGACAATCAGTCTTCAAATGTAACCCCCAGTCCAGGAAAGGCTAGGCAATTTGATGGCCAGATAAATTTAATATTAGAATATAATAAGACAAAGAAAAAAAAAATCTGTTTCAGCCTTGCGTTCAAAAGATGTCGAAGAATAGTTTCATTTTGCTGTTCAATTAAGTGTTACATTTCACAGGACTTGATCCTATTACCGCCCACATTGTTGGCATTCTGGCCACTACTTAGAGGAAACCACTTAAATTCCTTACAAGATAAGCCCTATAAGTCTGTTAGACGATCACGTTTTACTTATAAATAATCAGTACCCTTGACTTCTAGTTCTGACGCATAAATTGGGGGTTTTCTGCCTAGTAATTAGGCCTATTTAAGTTTTCTTCAATGCCAACTTAACCAACTTTTTGTGTAATTCTTTGGTATTTTCTTTTGCACCCGTTTTTTTTGCAGCTTTACTAATTTGTGCAAATTGTTTTCAATAATTTGACAACAATTAGCTATAACCAAGTGGTAACTGGTCGGATCTCTTAATATGAGATATATATCTACCTACGTCCCAGTTTATGCAAAAAACGAGATAGAATTTGTTTTATTGTATATTTCAAGCTATATACGTCAAGTACAACCGGACTTTTCATTGCACGAAAAGAAAATGTATAGATTGATGTTTGGCGCCATTGCAAGCTAAAATTTTGTCGTTCAGCCGTCTGTACTTATATTAAAATTTAACATAGCTCATTTACATTTCATTTAGTTCGATGAATTAACCCTACTCCCGATTAATGAACTTTTTCTAACGGGCCAATACACATCGGGAATTCGGGAGTAACGACACCTGTCAAATCGTGTTTTCATTCATTCTTAGTTCGGGCCCCGAAGTTATCTTAAGTCCGTAGAAGGTGATAAGGGGTAGGTTACTTCGGCCTAGAAGTAGTTGACTCCCTGAATTTCAGAGATAGGTTAATTTCAGCACCCAATCATATTCAATCCAATCCATTCGTTCTCAATCCTCAGCCACCCACTTACAACCAAGCTTTATTTACTTCAAAATAAAAAATAAAACATTCAACTACAACACTAAACGCTAACGATCATCGATCTAACCGAATCGATTTCGCATTAAATCGATTTAGATCGGTTTAGAGCACAAACGGTATTTCAAATGGACTTACGTGCAGTAACTGTTTTAGCTGATGCATTGGTATCGAAAGTTAACTGTATCGATGAAACCTACAGCTGTTGGTCTATGGGGTTATATGGTGGAGAATGGGTTGTGGGGTTTACATACTGGCCTAGCTTTGACCACAATAGTCTAGCTTTGATGTCGCTTTTATTAACCGTTCTTATTAGGATAACACTTTCAGCGATGGTTTTGTACTTACATAAATGCGCTTGATTCGACCAAATGTTAGGGAGGTTGATAATTATTCAGCGATTTCAGAGTTGGTCTCAAAAGTTGGTCAAAGTTGGTCTTAAAAGTTGTTTATAATGATGAAAACAAAGACCTGTTTTCCTGTTATTACATTTAGTTACCTTGTATAATATTACATCTTTACTGTCCACGAAGTTTCCTGTTCACCCTAATTCCGCCACATTTTTTAAAGCCCCATGAAATAGAATGTGATCCTATTGCTGTTAGGTGTATCCAAGCCAGGATCTCATGCTCAGCTGTAGCGCTTGCAACCAACCAGACCATCGAGGCAGCGAATAAAATCAATAAGCGCTAAAACTGCTCTATCATGGACCATTGTAATGTCCTTACGGTAAAAATCGATGCGTATCAGTCAAAGCCTCATTGAATATCTCTTTGTTGTCATTTTTTGTTGTCCTAGGCCTACCGTTAGTTATAGTAGCATTGTGTGCTGATTGATTTTAGCACGTGGTTGACCGTGTATAGATTTTTATAGGTTTGTCGATCGATCAGGTTAAGCTACGCTTAGGCGTTGAACTTCTATACATATCGAGAGTTGTTACGAGTTAGAAGACCAAAAGTCTGACAACCAGTCTTACCAAGGGTATCATGTTACCCAGTATACTGGGTTGTGGAGGAGAGATACGCACACGGTCAGTGGCTGACTGGAAGCCAACCCTAATATAGTTGGGAAAAAGCAAAGTAAATTGATTTTGTCTATCAAAGACGCTTGTTGCTAAGGCGTATTATGTCTAACGTCCATCACGTATCCCTGATTTGCTTGTCTGTTGTTAGTTTCCATAAAGTTATTATACCTACAAATTTCGAAACGAACAATTTACGAAAACTGTGCCTACGGAAGGCACAGTTTTCGTGAAAAGCCGTGTCTTGTCTTTATCTTCAACCAGTCTAATATTTCACTAATCCGTACCAACGTATTTTTACGTACCAACGTATTTGCTGACCGTACCTACCATAAACTCCTACATACATAATTTTGTAACTCCAACTCCATTTTGTATCAGCTTCCGTTATTTGATTACCAACCTATCAAGGCTTCCTTACATGATCGGTATCTCTTCAGCCTTAGATACTTGAAGACGCTTGGTTCCAGTAGGGTCGTACCCAAGAATGTACAACAATAAAAATTACTAACCTTAGAAGACAAATCAGCAATGATCTCATTCTTCTCATCGATTTGTCTCTCTCTCTCCATCGCCCTGCGCGCGTGCGCCGCTATCGAATCTCGCACGCGCGATCCTTCGAGTGTGGCGTACGCTGCAACTGCGTCTGCGCATGCAGCAGCAAGCGCACCGCGTCGAAGCGTCTCGCCTTCCTCGCCGTCGAGCGATGTGAGGGATAAGTCGGAATGGAGTCCTGCAAGAAGGAATTTTGGAGTTAGAAATATTATTATATATAAAGTCGCCCCCTATCACATGGGTTTTAAACGTAACTGGAGAAATGCGGGTCTACCATTGAGATATAGTTACGATCTACAGTAGGTACACCTCTGCCCAACATCACGCTAGGACTTTTAACAGCCAGGAAAAAAAACAGAGAGTAGGTTAAGCAAGAACGAAGTAACAGCAGGCAAAGGGCATGCGGCGATACGACACGAAGAAGACGCGTGAAATTCACGCGACGAATGGCGGGCAAAAGCTGGAAAAGTATTAAACTGAAAGTTTGAGCATTGATTCACACTCTTCTTTGACAGATAATAACTCATTAGGCGCACATACTAGGGAACTCAATAGGCCATTGCCTCATCATTATCATCATCATTTCAGCTGGAAAACGTCCACTGCTGGACATAGGCCTCCCCCAATTTGGGGGGCTTGCCATAATCGACACGCTTGGCAGGTGGGTTGGCGATCGCAGTATGGTGGTAAAATGCATAGAGAACGCTGCTGCTCATTCTCTAGTAAGTTCCTTAGTCACCTTCTACGACATCCACGCGAAGAGATGGGATGGTGCTATTCGCTTTACGTTCGGCTCCACACGGGCCATTGCATACCAATGGCAAAAACAGCTGAAAGTTTATGTCTAAACCTTCCCTAGTCGTTCTTCTATTATGACAGATTGCAAAGCAACACACGGCCGCCCCGTGAGTGACATTATTATCCCTATTTATTTTCAGAATCTTTATGAGGTTGACGTATTTTCAGTCGGATCATAAGACCAGCTATTGTAAGTTTTCATTGACACCCAGGACAATTATGGGAAAATTATCAACCGAGTTCAAACAAAAGTTAAACAAAGATAAGTAACAAATAACGATTCCATGTTTATTTGATATACTAACTATTAATAACGGATATTGTTACAATAAAATCCGAGAGATGATGCAAGAGAATATTAAACGGTAGTAAGAATATTATTGGAAAAGACATCGACCATGGCTGAATGAATGAGGTATTTTATCTAAATTATCGCTACAGCGAGATGTACTGGACACTTAGTAGGAATATGAAGATGAAGAAAAAGACTAACGTTTATTTGGACACAGTTCGTGAAACACAAAAAAGTGAAAATAATGTTTTCACAACAATAGTGTGTGCCTCACGGTAACGCCAAAAAGGTTAATATCAGCGTGAATGCCACACAGATGCTGTCTGTTTTCTAATGAACCTTAAGGGACAATTATCTGTAGGCATAGCTGAATCAGCCTCTATATAATCCCACTGAGACACAGGCCTCCTCATTGTTAGAGGGAATGGGCCGTAATCTATCTTGTCACATGTCTTCGAATTTTTCATTCACCGTTTTGAGAGCATTAAGTTGTGAACATCTTCATCTTCTATACATATCTATTAGCCATCATATCAGTATTCGCCTCATTTTTATCCACATCATCTCTCACAGAACGTGTATACTCGTGATTTACGCTTAAGACCAGTACACTCTTAATTACACACTCATCTATATCCCAGGAAAATATAACAGCACATTGTAACGATACCACTTTCACTATCTACTACTTTCCCATAGCTAAAGTGTTCATAATTTCGCGTATTGTCCACGCCGCATCAGATATCGCGGAAATATTACAACCAGATCAAGTCGCTTGATCGATGATGACTTCTTAGTTAGAAAAGTAATTTGCTTTAGAATGTTGTGGTTTAGAAGTAGAAAATGTTATTTCTGTTGTTCTATTCTTTGTTCGTATTAACATGAAGTGTGGAGTTGTGGAAGGCTTACATTACTTATTGATGAACTATTAGTCTCGTGGAAATGATCTGTTTCGGATCTTGACTTTGAACTGACTTGATATGAGAACATATTTAGCGCTAAGCCTGTTTCGTGATTTGTGGTGCAAGTGAGCCTTGGTCGAAGAACATGTGAGGAAATGCTGGTTGCTGATTTTGGGAGTTCAACAACATTAATTTCGTTATTAACGTTGCTAAGCACACAAATTTTTCGAACATATGAAGCAATGCATTAGCAATATCGTTAGAAATATATAATGTATGCTATGCGATTAGGGTGAATAGTCGCTAAGCTGTTATGGAACTAAACAAAGAAGAGAAACTCTAAGGTTGACTAGAATCAACTGGCAACATTTTAGATAAAAAAGAAAAGAACACACCTTCTAAAGTGGAACATTAATGAACAATTACTGCTACTAAAAATTATCGAAAAAACTGTACTTGCAAAGTGCATTCGATTTAGTAACAACTACAATGGTTACGAAATAAACCCGCTATTTGCACCACACCCAATTTCGGCTAATATTGAGAGACGAATAAAAACTGTCTCGAAAGAGTGGAAAGGCTATATTGACCTGGGACTTGAACAGAATATCATATTGGAGATGCATATTGCATGAATACATAAATAATGAGGAGTTACAAAAGTAATAGCAAAAGAAGATACTCTTGAGAGTGCATGGCTAGCAGTCGCCTCCTTCAGCGAAGCAGTTATGCTCGCAAAGAGGGAGGCGGCGCACGTGAGGGAGATGCAGTACATGCGCCCTCTCAGCCGTGGCCTTCGCAGGAGACGCCCTGGGCGTCGGGAATCCCAGGCTGATTCCCGGCCACCGTAGGCACAGGCTTGCGTACGGCGAGTAATGGGTAGCTCGCTGTCCGGTAAGGACCAAGCCCGGGTCGACGGCGCGTTGTGTTCGACGCGCGCCTCAAAGAGATGTCAGCAGCAACTGACGCAGGGGTGCGGGTTGTTCGAAAGAGATACCGCGGCCCCTGGCACACAGGCAACTGAGGGAACACGGATGGGTTTTAGTCAGTAAAAGTCTGACACGCCCTCCCGCTCCACCCAGAGCGGGAGAAGTTATTTGATGATTTCTCACCCAAAAAAAAGAAGATACTCTTTCTCTAAAATAAACAAATGAAAAATAGTGCACTGTATCTGCATCTACAGTTCGGTTTTTAAACTCTGATACTAATTAGACAGGTGTAATGTCGAACACAAAAGACTTGAAATGTCAGATTAGTTTCTGAAATTAAGAAACAACTTTAAATAACTATTTAAAGTTTTTTTTTTAATACAGAAACTATCATCTCAACTATCAGCTCATCAAAAGTGTTGAGCCAAGAGCCAAAAGCCTCGGTCCTTGGTCCTAATTTTGACACTCCAGAAAAAGACTGGTTTACCCTTACTTTGATTACCGTAGCTGCCAATGTGAATATGCTATCACTATATCTATCTGCAACACAACCATACCTATATGTATGTTAAAATCAATGCAACTATTCATACGTCGTTACTAAAATCATGAAGTGACACCAAGAGACCTTCCAAACTTCAGTTCTAGAAATGTCAAGCAAAAAGCTTCTCAGCTTTTCAGTTTTAACCATGCTTTGCTTTGCAAAATTATTTCATATACGGTCACGTCAGGTTGGAGAATGGTACGCCGTGACACCGCAACCCACGGCATGACGGCAGTCAAACGCCGCATGTTGGTAAATAATGCCAAAAATAATAGGAGTGAGTTCACGATTGCGGAATTGCAAGATGAATTACTTCAGTTTAGGAGAGATAAGGGAGAACGTCCAATGATTTTCAGCTCATCATCTAAAATTCGATAGCAGTCTGTTGGGAAAGCTTATAAGTATGAGGAACATGGTGTAAAGTTCACTTATCCTCACAGAAAAGGGAGGATCCGCGGACCAGACGGGTGTTGCTGCCCGACGAATGAGGTCGGGACGATGCATGTGCAAGCTCTGCTTGCGCGGTAAACTGTGCCTGTGCGATGCAGGATTTTGCGTGACGTCAGTGCGTAGTTAACATGTCGCGGTGTAGATGTCGCTACAAGCCTGCTGGCTCCCGTATTTTGATAACATTCGCCATGTGGAAATCTCTTCTGAATCACTCCTGAGTTATTTATCAGTTTCCTATATAATACTAATTTATTGAGATCTCTGAATTTTGACACAGTGCCGTGAAAAATACCATGAGAAAAAATATCCTAGATTTCTGAAATTACTGGTCTCAATTATCCAATGAAATAGGGTTTTAAACATCAGCATTTTACGTTGTAAACGTAAAATAATTACACAAAGAATTCTAACTTCAAGATCGTGATTCGGATCGAATTTTAATGCTTTTCATACATCGTCTAATGGTCTAATGTTTCCGTAAGCCAACGATCCAGGAACCGATTACGAAGGTCGAACACAATTGTCTGCAGAATTGCGTATACTGCCGATGTGCTGCCACTGCGCAAATTAGTTGCAGTAGACCAAGAATCCAACAACAATAACCAATTCACGGTGGCCAATCTCAACTGTGAGTGAGATGTGTAGTCACAAGTGTGTGCGCAGACACAGGTGCACTCTCTGTTCCTGTACTCTCATAGTCCGATGGGATAGCAGTCTAAATCGACCGGGGAGACATCAGACACAGTACCTAGGGCTTTACTAGTTGTAACTGACCGAGAAGCCAACACTAGCTTTGGAAGAAAACAAAGGAAAGATGAAGTTTATAGTTTGAAACCTCACAGTGAGAAAGCGTGATGATCCCGATTTTATCTTGCTATTAATAATTTTGTATCCCAATTTCATCTTGATACTTATTATTTTTTTTAATCCTAAGTTTATCCCAGTTCTGTCTAATTTTATTCAATTGTATCTAATGTTATTTAATTGTACATAATGTTATCTACGTATACCTTATTTTGACAAATTTTGTTCTATCGTTTAATTACTTTTATTTTGTCTAATTTTGTATGTAATTTAACCTTGTTCTATGTTTCTATGATTGTATGTGTAATAACTTGTATTGACCGATAGCTTGTATGTGTGGTGCAAACTGTTAATGTAAGTTGGTTATAAATAAATAAATAAATAAATGATAAATGGGAGTGAAATAACATTTAATTGTGATTTTTTTGTTATGCGTACAGCTGGATAGGTTTCGACTTTATTGTGATAGGAATTAAAGTCCAAAAAGACATAGGCCAGCAAGGCTAGTAGAAAATGTACTGAAAAGGTTTATCTTTAAAGCAGTGTAAGTCCATTTTATAATTCACAAAACAAATCACGTCACTGGGGCCAGAAAAGTCACTTGCTGATGATTTCATTCAAAATGTTTAGAGGGTAACAGTGATGTCACGTCATTCAGTAAAAGGTGAGCTCACCGTAGTTCATCAAATGACCTAATATTAAACTCACCAGCAATAACATGGCGATTGTTATCTTTGTCGCCAACATTCTCTATAACATCCCTATGGTGTGGTAGTTTGGGATATGTCATGTCGAGTACAGTCAGTAGCACGGACCTACGGTGAGTTCATCAAATGACCTAATGTTACAGTCGGTGTCAATAACATTACGATTGTTATCTTTGTGGCCATCATTGTGTATAACATCCCTTTTAACGTGAGAACGTCGGCTTGGAATAATGAATACTTAGTTTGTTTTATTTTAGAAAACAGACTCCAAGGAAATATTTTTAAAGAGTTACGCAGTGGCATTAACAAAACCTTTGATTAAAATATTATGAAAACCTGGTACACAGAAAGCATAAATCGTGATAAAAATATCAGATTTAAAAATTCGGCACTGACTGGACAGTAAAAGTTTGTAGACATTAAATCCGATTTGAATCATACAAATACCACCACATACACTAGTAAAGACTGATTAGAAGAAAGGAGAAGATTCCAGCCTCGTTAGTCCAGTGGTCGCAAGCACGGTTGCTTAGCATGAAGTTCTTGGGTTTTCCATTAGGAATTTTCTCAGGCAGCCCGGAAACTGGATTTATGCTCGATGGCAATAGTCTCACCGTCTGTTGAGTCTATTTATTACATGTGACTTAACATAACTGCCCGACTCTATGCGAAAACAGCTGTAATGTAATAAAAAGAAAGTGTTGAAAAAGTTGAGCATCTTTCTAAGGCTGTGCAAACTGGAGCTTCTGCCACACATCCACAGTATCGTTGCCCTACAAAACGGTCACGCGAGCTGAGGCTACATTCAACTGGATATTTATGCCGTTCCGTGCAGGAAGTGTGCTTGTGGACCATTTATTTAGTTAACCAACTTTTTATATACAAAAATAAATACTGAACCTAGATATATTTTTTTGGCAAATCGGGGATCTGGTTAAGTCCAACCAAAATTGTAGGTGGTACAGACTGTCATCGTTCTCTCGCCCTTATCTTGTTTTATTAGGGTTAAGAGCAACATATTTTTGTCTTCCATAGTTCGCCATGAGTATCATCGTCGCATCGTCATCTCGGTTGTCGCCCCCTTCCCGTCCATCCATCATTTCTTTGGTCTTCTTCTACTGTTATACGGCCGTAGGTAATGAAATAGACGGTTATGTTAGATAGTCTATCATCATTGCAGCTGAAAGGCGTCCACTGCTGGACATAGGCCTCCAGGGCGAGGTCTATTTCCAGCAGCAGTAGCACGGACGTCTTTTGTCAGTCAGGGGGCTGGAGATAGTCTATAATTGACAATTATTATATGAAATCAGGGCCTATAAGGATTGTTCCATAAATATCCTCGTTGGCTTTTCTAAAACTGTGCTACAAACAATAATACTAATTACTCTACTTAAAAATGACGCAATAACTACAGGGGTGGCAAATGTTAATAGCCTTCCTAGAGTATGACGCACTTCTTTAGAAATAAATTCGACGTTCACCTTTCCTACTTGTTTAATATTTTAACTGATGGTTTTATTACTGGAATATAAACACCTGTATCAATACTGACTAGCCTGATGATGTCATCAAAACGAGAACTGCATTGAAAATATTGAAAATCGAATCTATACTTTTATAATATTATAAAGCTGATGACTTTGTTTGGTTGAACGCGCTAATCTCAGAAACTAGTGGTTCGAATTCAAATATTCTTTTAGTGTTGGGTAGCCCATTTATCGAGGAAGGATATAAGCTATATAACGTCACGATAAGGCCCTTAGGAGCCGAGTAAAGAGCAAAAAGTCACGAATACGAAGTACTAGCACGGGCAGGCGATTCGAAGCGACGGGGAGAAGGCCGAGGGAGCAACATAGCGACTGAAGTCTCGAACCGAAACTAGTAGTTTTGATTTACCGAGGCAGCCTGCTGATCTGCTACCACCATAAAAACTGCCTTATGTTTTAACACGGCATATGCTTCAGAGGATTTCTTGAGTCCCAGCAGGCTTAGCACGAACACCGATTTGTCGACGGAAGAATAGACATGACTATTACTAAATGATGTACAATAGGAGAAGATAGCTATGTTTTTCTATTAATTATCACAGTTATGCGTTCTAAACTAATCATGATTTTGTAGATAATCGAATATACTTTGTGGCCGTCGAGTAGAAAGTTTGTTGTCAGTGTGATTTTGACAGTTTGGGAAGAAATATTCTATTGAAATAGTCTATATTTATAAGGACCAAGACAGAGATCGTTAGAAATTAAAGACAAAATGACAGATTGTAGAAGGATATCTACGGTGCGATGTCAAAAATGGAGAAACGAAATGTGACTTTTTAAAGAGAAAGCACTGTCTATTCTAAGCCTGCTGAACATGCATATTGTCTGTAAAGCCTGGGATTACATCACATGTCACGAAAAATTTCATGAATGTTGATCTTAGGACCCTTGGTATAATTTATGTTTTGCCCTTCTCAAAGGTGTTTATTTTATTGGCACTGCGCCTTCAGACCGGATTCAATACAGCGGACAGGATGAAATTATTTAAAAATGCCAAAAACCCATACTTTCGAAAGCAAACTTAGAAAAATGTATGTTAACACCCATAAATAATTTGTACGCAGTTAATCCAAGAACACTAAAAAATTTCGATCGATTTGGTCGCGTGATGTCCAAACTAGTTTTTGAGGTTATTAGGTATTTTGTTTGACGTATACGTCTGAAGCCTTCGATTTTTACGTGTCATGGTATGTAGATATATACTACACTAAACTGGTATTTGGATACACTGAACTTCTTCGGGGTAAATGGAAAGTTTAGATAAAAAGATATATGTGAAGAGAGCAAAAGCATGTGACTAAAAGAGTGACGAATATAAAATTTTGATGGATAGAGAGGGAGAGGAAGGCAAAAGAAAAGATTGTGTGAGGAATGATGTGGAAGAGAAGAGAGAGAATGAAAGCGTGGCGGTTGACAGGAGAGAATGGAAGAAGAACAGGCTTTGCGTCGATCACAAGTAATATGGCTCAAGGGCAGGAAATCATGGAGAGTTCAGGTTAGGTACTTGGTACTATCGTCCAAGAAAGCCAATGATTCACTTCGACCGATAAAATCACTATCGTTTTACTGTTATTGTGTTTTTATTGCGCTATTAACTTCATAATCTTAAATATATAAATTTCCAGCATTTTATTGAAATTGCGCTTCCATCCTCACCAACGCATTTCGTCGGATCTGAACCGTAACATAATTGAGATTTTTTTTAAATTCTAAACTGCTTTGCACCCTAGGGTACACTAGTAGAAACTGCTTTAAGACTTAAATCCGCCTTTGTACAGTTATGTGTATAAAGTTTTAATAAATATATAATGGTCATCTTGCACCGGATGGTGGCAGCGTCAGCGAACGGTTTTCGCTTTACTGAGATTTGGGCACAACAAATTAAAAAAAACTATAGGATATGTTTTTCGTATTATTTTTGCCATCGACACTAAGAAGAAAATGGTAATTATTCATCCATTGTGTGAGTTCTTTAACTTGACCATCATTTCCCACCTTAGAGTTTCTTGCCAATTCTTCTCCTTAAGAAACGATTAATTTGGAATCGTGTGAACGTGTCATACGTCCCAGAAGTGCCCAAGTAAGTTTATGTGAAAGAACGACGTTTTTTGAATTTCTGCGACATACTTCCTATAATTACTGAAGTATCATACGCACGTACCTGAATCGTCATCATGTCCAGTATTAAGCTGTAACGCCAGCGTTCTCAGCTGCTTATAGACTTGAACAGCCTCGTTCCTCAGCCAGCCGTCGTCCTGGTCTTCCGGCTCAGATTCCATCTCCGCATGGAGAGACCTGGCCGTGTCTGTGGTGTCGATGGGGTCTGGGGCTCCAATTCTCTCGGCTAGAGTGTCGTGGGACCTTTGCAGGCGCTCCAGTTCTTTCAATGTGTTCTGGTATAGATGTTCCTGGAGGAAAATTGAGGGTTAATAGGGATTTGATTTATAAGAATTATATGAAATTGCATCATAGTTTACAGGCAGCCTGCATCATCCCATTGTTGGACAAAGGGGTGGCCTTTACAAGATGGATCATACTCATAAGCGCTTTGGTTTTGAAAATATCTTAACCAAATGGGAAGCATTACGAGAAATCCAGCTAATCTTATTTGTAATCTTAACAATATTAGTGTTTTAAGATGCTTGAAAAAAGTTTTTACAAGATCATAATCTGCCTAGCCTTTTCCTTACTATGTTGGGGGCAGCTTCCAGTCTAACCGGATGCAGCTGAATACCAGTATTTTACATGGAGCGACTGCCTATCTGACCTCCACAACTCGAGTAATACGAGAAAGAAGAACACTGGTCGTAAGACTTTCGAGCTTCTGACGACCCATAGCGACTGTCAAAGATCCGCGTATGACAGACGAGACCAACGGCTTAAAGTGCTTTCCGAGGCACGGAGGGGTCTTATTATGTGAAGATTATCATCTTCACATAATAAGACCTCTCCACGAACCAACCGCGGCAAGCATAGCTTAACCTGATCGATTGATCCGTACGGTTCTTATTACTTAGCCACATGCATTTTACAACAATTCAACAAAATAAACATTTTGAAAGTCTGTTCGTGTCTGGTGTCACAAGTAAAGGATATTGTTTCAAAAACTTCAAAAGACGTCACTGAAGGTTGTGGGGCATTTGCACAGAATAACAAGTACGTACTAAAAACAGGTGTTCTGAAAACAAACAAGAACGCCTTGGAAAACGTACCACCTGAGTAACGCATTGAGCAATTTATATTGTACTGTGAATAGTCACGATTATAGACTTAACTGAATTGCAAGCACAATGATACACTTAAATACCATATGGGCAATTTGAGGATACCAGTATATATTTTAAAATGGATACTGCTGTTTTGTAAGTCATTAAATGCGAATAAGAAAAAGAAAACAAAAGAGTTATACTCTACAGCCTATCTCTTAACTATTCAAATCAATGACGACCAAGGATAATTAAAATTAATAAAACAAATAAACGATTACCTAACCTACTTCTACAGAAAAAATTTACATTTGGAAATGTCTAAGAAAGATGTTTGACGTTTCTTGTTGATGACACCACGTTAAACGAATTTTTGAAGCCCTATGATACTTTTCTTTTTAAATTCTTCTCCATACATACAATTATTTTAAAACTTAGCTTATTTAAAGCTAAGTTTTATTATGTAGGCCAATATTTAAAAAATAATTAGTACCTAAAAAACTCAAATTAATTATCGAAATCAATACTTTTGCTTGCTAGTTTCAGCGAACTGTTTTAGACATTGTTGAATAACTCTTGCAAATAAACGTTTCTAAGAAAGGATACAAAACTAAGAATGAGCCCGAGAAATACCAAAAACCTCTCAATTGTTCAAGAATAGACAAAGAAACTCTAGGCTATAAGAAAGTGTTACTTAAATTACGTTGCTACAAATAAAACCACATAATGCGTCATTCAAAAGGTTCCATATGGAAGGACAATTACGAACAGATCAGAGCCCAAAGCATTGCCCAACAGAAAGACCTTCGGGCCGAGATTAGTTTTTAATTACTGTCCATTGTTCTTGCCTAATCCGCCGGATATTGTGTAGTGAAAGGATTATTTTGTTTCGGGTTGGAATTGAATAAAATATCTAATTAGGCAATGTGTCTGTTTTGTTTTGTCAGTCGATTTTGGATTAGAAAAACCTACCTGAACATTTGTATTTTTGCTTCTACATATTCATCCCAAGAAAGAGTATTTACGATTTGTATTCTAAAGATTTTTTTTTTAAAGATTTGTGTTCCGTCTTGATTTTTGTCTGACAGTATTTTCCTGTAATTTTAACTTTGTTTATTTGTTGTTCATTCCGAAACTATCTGTCTAACATTTATATCTTCTTCCATTGTGATATATGGCTACTTCCGTATAATACATACATATACCGTCGCCAATTTGAAACCCTAAGCAAGGTTTTAGTACGTAATAAGGCGATACGTCGAGCACTTCCCATACTTACGAAGCCATACACAACTGATGATATTTCTCACAATTGAATTATATCGTAAGTTCCACAGGAACATCATGTTACCATATTACGCATGAATATAACTGAGGTAAGGAAATAAAGACTAAGAGAAGACAATGGCCCGAAAAATCTCATAAGACCTAAACAAAGCTCGACAATTAGTCGAGCTTAATCCTTCTCCTCCTTATTGCTTAATTCTTTCCTTCCTTCCTTCCTTCCTTCCTTTTTCCTTCTTACTTCATCAAGTTAAACATAATAACAGAACAATGAAATGTCTCTAAAAATAAGAAAATTTACGAGCAAAATCACTATGCTAAACAAAACAAGAAGATAAGATTCGTAACTTCAATCTAGAATTACTAGCCCAAGTGAATGTTGCTCCAAATCAACAAACAACAATATTTTTATTTCAGTAACGGAAGTCCTTGTACAACTGTACAAGACACTTGAGAAGTTGAAATATCAAGTGCATTACACAACGCTATATATCAACCATCATTATTTATAGATCTGAATCAAATTTGGTGCTTCTAATCTTGTAACCGACGTCATTAGAGTTATGAAAGTCAATTCAATAATAAACTATTACAATAAAATATTAAGCATTGTTGCTTACTTTAGAGGTCGCAATGTATACGTAGATTTTGATCAAAATTCAATTGAATCAGATGATTGTGCGAGGTTTATTTTAAAAGTATTGAATTAAAGGAACGCCATTTATATCCTTATATTCCTAGGAGACAATATCATTATCATCACTGATTTTTACAGGAATACAAAAAATACAAAAAATACAAAATAGTCTATTGTGACAAATAGAATATTACAATACATTTAAACGTGTTTGGAGCCTCCTTTTAAGCAACGATGCCTGTATTAGAAGGCTCCGCTCTTTTACATCATTATCGTACACTTGTACTAACTTGAGCTAATATAGCGTACTTTAAGGGGAAATATGCAATGTAAGTAAATTTTGGAGGAAACCTCTACTGTAAAACGAAATGGGATATTATCTATTATAAAAGGCGTACTGACAAACGCACGTTAGGGTTATAAAATTTTAAACACGTATTTCCCGGAAAGGGTCGAATATATTCCTTGCTTATATATTCTTTACTTTACAAAATGGCCGCCTCCTTGAACCTACATCCTAGTATTTAGTTTTAAGAAAGAGGGCCTTGTTGCAATTAATATTAGCCACACGGTTCGATCATTTAGGTTTAGCTACGCTTGCCGACGTTTTTTCGTGGACGGGCGACTGTCTTTACATACCAAGACCCTTCCGTACCTCGGAAAGTGAGTAAAGCCGTTGGTTCAATCTGTCATTCGTAGATCTTCCGCCGGGCACTACGGGCCATTCCACACTTGGCAGGCGGTTTGGTAATCGCAGTATGGTTTAAAAAAATTATAGAGAACTTTATTTTCTAAGCAAATGGTAGCATTGTTTTAATTTAGAGCAGCAGGCAAAACAAGCAAGAATCGGTCTACGGCCTTCAGTAATATAAATATAGTATATCTCATCTATTATTAATAGTTGTTTTATTTCACAATATAATGTGGTTACCATTAATGTGAATTAAACTAACTACCAAGACCATTCATATCAAGGGATATCGTATTACCCAGTGACTAGGTTGTGGTAGTCAAATAAGCATTCGCTCCATGTTAAAATACAGCTATTCAGCTCGCTCTGGAAGCCGACCCAAACAGATATGAAAATGGTAGGCAGATGATAATGAGGAAAGAGACGTCCTGTGCTCCTAATCTTAAGGCTTAGCGAAAATTCCTGCGTGCTTTTATAATTGACAGGGCGTATGAAAGTCCATTAGGACATTAAGTCCTAATTATCTACTGACGTTAGTTAACGATGGGTTTTAATTACTTATATGTAGTGTTCATGATATGGGCTATGTCATTGAGGTCAAAAAGTTTTAAACGTTAGTTTATCTAGGAATGTTGATTGTTTTATTTTCCACATCACGTCGCATTCCAACTTGCTGATAATTAAGTTCATAGTTATTCATTTTATCACAGAGATTTTTCTGACCACTTATAGTTTCATGTTGTTATAGCTACTGGAAGAAACGATACACAAAGTGAATTTAAAACGAACGAACGACCGAACGAACGACCGAACTTACGAACGAATCTTACGAACTACCTACTAGGAGGGCGTGTCAGACTTTTACTGACTAAAATCCACCCGCGTTCTTTCAGTTGCCTGTGTGCCAGGGGCCGCGGTATCTCTTTCGAACAACCCGCATCCCTGGCAGGCATCGGCCCTTGTGGACCGCACCAGTTGGTGCTGAAATCTGTTTGAGGCGTGAGTGAAACACAACGTGCCGTCGATCTGGGCTTGTTCCTTACTGGACAGCGAGCTACCTATTACGAACGAACCACCCTTGAGGCATAACGAAAGGAATTTTTGGAAACCTATCCTCAATTACCGAACATATCGCGGAAAATACCGACATATAATAAAATACAGACGAATTGAGTACCTCCTCGTTTTTGAAGGCGGTTTAAAAAGACATGTTGCGCCGATCCCAAATAAATTGGATTAAGGGCAGGAGAATGATGTTGGTTGCCAAGTTAGAAAGGTGTGTTACCTTTCTAATATTACTTCAAGTTATATATAATCTCCGTCTCCTTACCTGTTCTTTCAGCTGCCTCTCCAACGCGACGATCCTGTCATTTGCCTCATCAAGCTGCTGCATCAGATTGTCCTTATCGTAAAGTGATCCCGTCAGCCTTCTCTCCAAGTCTGTTCTTTTGTCCGTCACCATTGCTAGCTCTGCTTTCAAGGATTCCAGACTTTGTACATGGTCCTGTTGGAGAATGGGTTTGATTAGAATATTTAAAATTTTCTTTTATGAGTTTCCTGTCGGGACCTGTGTTTCCTAAAAGCTATCTGAGGGCCTAAAGACTAGTGGCAATTGCTTCCAAAGTGTTTTGTTTTTCTACAAAGGCTTTCAACGGCATTGACATAGGTTTTTCGGTAGCTTCTGTCAGTCCCGTATATTTTTGACTTTCCATCGTCATTATCTCTAAATAGGTACTAAGTTTTTGCCCTGTGGGAGTCTGCAAGTCTCGAGTAAATGGGTTACTGTTAAACAAGTGTGCACCACAGACGACCGTAATATTTGTTTAAATTACGTTTATAACACCTGTGCAGACTCATCCAAGGCGATGTTATATTATAAGTCACAATGTCCATCTAATTACACACATTTACAAAAAATACAAACTAAGTATAAAATGTATGCAAAATTACAAAGCATTAGATACGCAGACCTCCCTCAATTACCAATTGTGCCATTTTAATTAATTTTGGCAGGTTTTACTCAAATATATCATACATACATACAGTTTTATAAAACATTTATTTGTTTAATAGTTATTTAATGTCAATTAATTAGAGCAACAAGAACTGGAACACATCACATTATATATTGTGCGTCTACTTTTTCGCCTTCGGCTGCTCTTTGTCCTTATCCCTATTTTCTATATATTTGAACACTTTGTTTGCTAGCTGTCTTTATTTCTCTGCGTGTGTGCTATCGGGCAGTGCGCAGGTAGCTGGCTTCCCACTATTTATGCATACGGACATGTTGTGGTCGACTTCAAAGCTCTCGATGATAGCAAGCGCCATTTGATCGGCCGTCTACTTCGTATTCTCCGATTCCGTAATTACCTTCATTTACATATATTTAAAATACAATATATCATCGCTTACCATTAGGTAAGACACTGGTCAAACGCGAGCCTGTCTAAATTACATACAAACGAAGACAGATGTACAAAGATTGCACCATGTATAGATTTTAGGATTGCATAATTAGCAATAGCATTCTATGCACCACTCACCAATTAACAGATGTTATGGTTCAGACTTCAGAGTTATCAATTAGTGAAGTGCAATTGCATTTGTTAACTTTACAGTCAATTCTCTTTGTCCTGGTTAGTTGGAACGAATTCGTTGAATTAAGTAATACTGGCAATTATTGAAATAAATATCAACACTGGATACTTCAGTTGAACGTAGAATTATTGCCTTTCTCGCTTTTTATATACTTAAGTACGGACGCCAGCACGTCAAGTTACCCCAATCAGTCAAATGTCTTTGATAGTTTTTCAACTTTATTACAAAAGAATAAGGTTCTTGTTCAATTAGCAGTGGTAACGGCCGTCACTCACGAGTTTGAACCCAGGTAGGTTCATCACCACTGCTATCAAAACCGTGAAGGAAAACATCGTGAGGAAACCGGCATGTCCTAGACCCAAAGACTCGAAGACATTTGACATCTACCAACCCGCACTGGTCCCGCGTGGTGGATAACGGCCCACTCCCACTCACATAGAGGAGGCCTGTGTCCCAGCAGTGGGAACAATATACACTGATTATGAAGTTATGATGATGCATAATAGGTAGTCACACAAACCTGTAAGCTGGTTTTCCTCATTGAGCATTGGTCCTTAAGCCCCTCAAGCTGGGCCAACAGGAGGGCTTCTGTGGCTGATGACTCTTTAAGCTGCACTGTTAGTCTGGAGTTCTGGGCAGTCAGCTCTGTTATTAGGCTCTGCTTTTCCTCATCGCGCTGTGGACAAAGTTTAAAGATAAGTATTGGTACAAACTTTTCATTACTATACATATACATGCAGGATAAATTTTTAGAAATGTTTCCCTAGCGTAGAAATTTTTCGTCGGCTAAAACAAAAATAAATCAGCTATTCCATACATTGTGACCGCGTAGGTATTGCACTTTTCTATGAAACAGTTGATTTTTTTTGTATAACCGACGAAAAATTTCTACGTTAATCTAGAATGATATGCTGAATTCATGGTTACAGTTTCCGCACTGGTTAAAAATTTTCCCTGTATGGGAGACACACTTCCCCTGGTACATACACACACAAGGACAAGGTCACATGGTGGATACATGGGATTCAGACATAACTGGCGAACTGCAGAGATGTACCTAGAGCTAGGTACATCTTTGCCAACCCTTAAGACAAACAAAGCATTTTGTTATATTGTCTTAAGCTACGTTTGCCGCGGTTGGTCCGTGGATGGGTGACCATCTTTACATACGAAGTCCCTTTCGTTCCTCAGAAAGCACGTTAAGCCGTTGGTCTTTTTTTTTGAGGTTGCTAAATCACCAAATAACTTCTAATAACTTAATAGCCGTCTCGGGTGTCAGTCGTGGATCTTTGACAGTTGTACGAGTACGGATCGTCAGAAGGCCGAAAGTCTGACAACCAGTCTTACCAAGGGGTATATCGTATTACCCAGTAACTGGGTTGTGGAGGTCAGATAACCAGTCGCTGCAAGTGAAATGGTATTCTATATTGAAGCCAACCCCCAAAATAGTTGGGCAAAAGTCAAGGCAGATGATGAATTATTACGTCTTAAGTTATAAAATGATAAGTTGTACAATGGCTGCCGTTAGGTCACACAGTCATATTCTTTTACCCGAGGTATGTTAAGAATTATTCACACGCTAAAATCTAATTTTAATAGAAATAGCTAAACAATTAGATACGTTAGCTAGTATGAATAATTGAGTATGTGTGTATGCAATTAAATTCTTAATTTTTTGTGGTAGGAAAGGAAGCATTAGAGATGAAACAAAATTTATGATAGCTATCATCTAAATGGCAGACGGCAGTATAATTATTTGACCTTTGGCTGATTGCAATTGAGTAAATTAATAGATTGTTTTTTTTGTGGTTTTTTTTAGGGTGGGAAATCACCAAATAATTTTTCCCGCTCTAGGTGGAGCAGGAGGGCGTGTCAGACTTTTACTGACTAAAAACCACCCGTGTTCCCTCAGTTGCCTGTGTGCCAGGGGTCATGGTATCTCTTTCGAACAACCCGCACCCCTGGCACCTGGCACCTGGCCCTGCGGACCCCTTCAGTTGGTGCTGAAATCTCTTTGAGGCGCGCGTGGAACACAACGCGCCGTCGACCCGGGCTTGGTCCTTACCGGACGACGAGCTACCCATTACTAGCCGCCCGCAAGTCCGCGCCTATGGTGGCCCGGGAATCAGCCTGGGATTCTCAACGCCCAGGGCGTCTCCTGCGGAGGCTAGGGGCGTTAGGGCGCATATATTGCCTCTCCCTCACGTGCACCGCCTCCCTCTTCGCGGGCATTACTGCTTCGCAGAAGGAGGTGACGGCTACCCATGCAGGGCCGGATGCGAGAGATCGCCGCCGCCGATCGCCTTCACAAGGACACGGCGGTGTTCCGCCCAAGCCGGGCAGACCTCCAACGTATGCTCCACCGTGTTTTGTGGTTAAGCTATTAAAGTGTAGCGGTTCGTGTCTCTACGCTTAGATCTTTTAGACTACGAAAGGGATTTTAATGCGGTTTGCATCTATAGACAGAGTGATTCAAGAGGAAGGTTTATATGTATAATACACCTCTACGCGGGCGAAGCCGCTGACAAAAGCCAGTTAAGTGATACAACAAACACTTATATCAAACCTTTAAAAGTAAGATACATGAGATGGAAGACTTTCATCTCATGTTTCTGTTGCAGTCTTCTTAGGAATTGGAAAAGTCAACAAAACCTCAAAATAGAACCTTATGCCTTAAATACAAGTACTCTGCGACTGAGTCATATCTGGAAGTATTTATATAATACATAAAGCCCAAGGCCAGAACATTTTCATGGTTGTGATACGTGAAATCGGTTATTTTATTTATAACCATGGTAAATTATTGTTTTCAAGACTCGCTATACCATTCATAATGCCTATCAGGTTAAATATTCGTATTTGAATGTTTCTTTGTAAATATAGTTTTTGGTAGATGACGCAAAAGGAGTATAAAAGAAGCATAGAAAGTAATTCTGTAGATTCTGCCTTCATGGCAATAAGGCGTTAGGTATCACTACTATTTATTTATTTAAATTTCTCGCACACAAAAAAGGTAAAAAGGCGGACTTAATGCCTTAGGCATTCTCTACCAGTCAACCAAGGGTGGTGAAGAGATTAGATGGCAGGCGCTTAGGATGATAGGAACAATGATTAAAAAAAACTATTAAATATATCATAATGAATTATAAATAAGATACGTACATAAATAAGTTATAAACTTATAATACACATACATGCATACATATCTACATACTTATAATATATAAATATATACAAATTCAAGGGAGAGAGGTGTGAAACGGTGAAGGAAAACATCGTGGGGAAGCGGCCTATCCTAGAACCAAAGATTCGATGACATGTGACAGCTACCAACCTGCATTGAGCCCGCGTGGTGGATTTGGCCCACTCCCTTTCACAAGGGAGGAGCCCTGTATTCTAGCAGTGAGAACATTTTAGGCTGACTGTGCATAGTTTCTAACTTAAATATATGTACTATATTCTTTTATATTTATACGGACTATGAATAATTCTTTTTAAACCACTTAACGAACATAACAAGTAAACTCTTAAACTAAACAAACAGTGATATTGATCAGTATCATTTCTGTGAAGCACCTATCGCCTTTTATTAGCTGCGTAAAACCTATCTGCGAAAATTAACTGACTGTACCCAGAAATAAAACGCAAACATTATCTAATCTAAATCTAGATAAAATATAAGAGCCGACCCTCGAAATTCGCCAGTAAACACATCAACGAGCGAAACAAATGACTAATAATACTCTTTACTGATACCGCAATCAAACATTTAACCATACTTCTAAACTACATTGTTCCTAACAGCAAGCATGGTCAATCGTCTTATTAGGTGTAACAGCATATGGTTACAGCAATCTCAACTTTCATACAATAGTTTTAGAGATCATTATATCATCTACATAATTTGCGAAAGAGTTTTTTCTGAGTTGTTTTGGAAGGACGTCAGATCAAGAGGCGTGACGCGTTTCAACATTGTCTTTTGGTAAGATGTTTGCTTATGTTTTCAATCTGCGTTATTGTTTTGATACAGTATAATATTGGACAGTAATATGATGTAGTCGGATTTGATAGTACCCTTTTGCTTGATCTATTAACGATTTTGTATTGTATTACCTAATTAGGGAAAATTCATACAATTATTTTAGTATAATGTACATCCGTTTGGAAAACCTCATGGTGAAAACTATGAGTAACGCTTGCACATTTTTTGCAGATTTTTGTCTTACTGGTTACGCTGATCCATCACCATCCCATCGGACTTTGAGAGTGAGAGAAGAGGGAATGATCACATGCATTCCCTCTTCTCTCACTCTCAAAGTCCTTGTGCACTATATTATCTCCCGCGTAGATGGCCACTCTTCTCTAAGATTGGTCACCCTCGCCGATATTCAGTGTGGAGGGCTATAGTTACTCTGATGTTTTTCACCATCTTCAATTACGAGACAAGTTTAATACATCTTAAAATTGAAACGATGTTAATCAAAATCATTACGCAGAACAATATTTACTTAACAACATTCATCTTTCCTAAGCTCGTTACCCAACAGTTCGGTTGGATGCCAATTGCCAACACACAGTAATTGCTGAGGATGTGATGGGACGGAAGCTAAGCTATGGCATCCTGGCAGGAAGACCACGAAGGTCTCCACATAATGCCTTGAACTAGAAGAATCTGATGGTTTTTTGTTTATAGAGAAAAGGACATAATATTACCATGGTCGGTTTGTGAGGATGGAAGAGGTAGTGAAGGTTATGAATGTCATTGTCTAGTTTGACACTGAATTCATAGTGTATTTCACGCCTAGTTAATATTAACGAGAAAACAGCAATAAATCGAGCGATAAAGAGTCAAAAGAACAAGCTCTTGATAAAGATCAAGAAAATTTTACAATAGGTTAGCCTACTTTTACTTGGAACTTAAAACAAAACTGGTGAAATGTGGGTGTAGGTCACCTCTGTCTAACCCTGCGGGGAATAAAAGCGTGATGTTATGTTATCAAGACAAAATTATGGACTTGAAGAAGAAAACCATGATTCGCAGTCACAAAGTTTCTATTCAAAATCCATTTCTTTAAGCTTATCGGTAAGTCAAATAGATAACGAAAGGTCAAAATGACAAACGACTGCTAGACAATCAAATGAAAAGTGCTTCAGCAGGGTGTGGCGCTAATTGGCTAATTGGCCCTGAAAGCTTTCAGGTTCGGCCCGATGACTATAAATTCCCTAGAATTGCGTAATTCTAACGTGTAATATCACTTAGACCTTGACTTTTCCGCCATTTTCGTTGACCTAACGTAGCTTGACGTACCCTACGATTATTATAATGTTATATTTGACGTTTCCTGGAAAAGGGTACTTTATGTTCAGTGTTAGACTTGTTTATGGCAATGTGAATGTCTCCGATGGGAATATTTGTGTAGTCTTTGGAATTATCACCTTGTTTACCTTGACAAATAGATACATATATCCAGGAAACATTATTTATATTACATTTAGCCTACACTTCTCTGGTCGAACATGTTTTTTTTTTGTTATTTGGCCACTTAAATATTATAAAACAGACGAAATCGACGAGAGAGCGAGGCTATCAAGATCAGATTGTTTGGAACCAAGGTTGATCGCTGGCTGGATAAGTTAGCAACTTCCCATCTACATAATATGTGAGTCAGTCATTGTGTAACAATCACTTTGTCGAACTGGAAACATTAAGACGATGTGACTAAATTTAATAGTATCACGGTTAATATCATTGTTCCGAATCAGGGTCTGGGTTCAGTCTAGGTATATTATGTAGGTCACAACATAGATCTGAATGTAAATTACACATAACAATATATTACAAAATCAGTCTACTGAATTTATGCCTGATTTTCTAATATGTTCCATTACTAAATCAGTGTTTCATGTTACTGCTTAGGCTACCACTAAAGGAGCGGGCCGAAATCGACTAGGCGTGGTTGGTGGCTGTCATATATTATGTGTAATCGTAACGTACATATTTTTTTTTAAATTATTAACAAATCCCATTTTAACTGCAAGACTGAGAACCGTTTATTTGTCTATAACTATTAGAAACAAACACTAATGGTGAAGTAATAATCTCAAGATTTCTAAACGCTTTCTTAACGTCACATACAATCAATGCAACATCTATTTTATACACATTACCTATACCATTTTGAAGAACTTTGGACTCTTCGGTAATAAGTATGTATTGTCCCAAATAAATAAAATTAAACACAGCATTACACGTACATACATCCTCATCAGAATTACGAAAGTACGTAGAATTTGACAGTCGACCTCTCACGTACTCGCATTTTTTCGGGTATTTGGGTTTTTTGCTTAGTATCGGAATCTAACGGAGTTTCGTAACTTTTGTCGGTTACGTTCATTGTAAGTTGATTGGTGTAAAAAACAGCCCTTTAGCGATGGACGGGCTTTCACAAAACGTGCGCTGGGCTGAGTAAGCGTGACCTGGTTTTGGTGTCAATAAAAATAGTTTAGAACCTTAAATCAAGATTTGAGTACGTTTCGTAAAAAGAGGATTGTGATTATATTAGTATAGCATCGTTATCATCATTTCAGCCTTAGACGTCCACGGCTGGACATACGCGTCCTCCAAGCGTCGCCATATCGCTTGGTTATTGAATGTATGAATGAAATGAACCAACCCCAGCGTGGTTTGACCAGACTCGATTAATCGAATGAACCCCAACATTCCACTTGTCTTGAAGCCTCATGTTTCATGGTGCTACAGAGTCCATTGCATATCAAGGAGTAGACCGGGGGGCGCTGTAATGAAAGGGAAGACGTGCCCTTAGGATAGGGAAGGATTGCGAGCTGTACCAGATATGAATCTTAGAGTAGGCATTGGACTAGTGGAGAGACGGGTGGTATTTATCTATGGGAAGGCTTTATATTTTACCAATTGATTGATCTATATTTTTATACCGGATTAAGAACAACTTAACTTTATTAGTGGTCCTTCGATCCGTATAGGACCAAATTACAAGTAGGCTATACTTACAAAGAGATTAAATTGATCACCGAATTCAGAAGTAAAAGGTCACCAGCACCAAGGCTCTTTTGTATTCCCTATTCGTAAAGTCGTGTCCTAAAATGCCTAGAAGAACTGACGTGCTCCATTAGTAGACCACAATGTTAAAGATAAGGTCGAACCAGCTGATGACCAATCATGCATAAACGGATTTATCTAACGTTCAACCATTTACAAGCCGTTAATAACATAAGTTAGTTAACAATATGTACGTTAAACGAAACCTGTTGAAGGACATTAGGTTAATCCTTCGTATGGTAACAGGATTACAATCAACGAAGTTAAGCTCTGGCACGTTTTTTGGACAAAAGTAAGGTTTCGGCTTTGGTATGGTGCTGGTTGTAAGCGGTTTGAAAGATTTAGCTTTCTTATTGTGACGCTTTTCACGATAATTATAAGAAGGGAATTATTATAAGTCATTGGTCTATAGTCTCTATTTAATCTTCTCCTTCCTTCCCTGGTCCCGTTTTTTGGGGTCTTCACTTTTCTGTGCCGAGTTATTCTGTCTTGGGTTTTCGGTTCTGGCAATTGGGCTTTCTTGAGGTTATATATGGCCTCTCTTTTGCTCTGGCAGAGCGACCTTTGCCTCTCTTTTTTTCTAGAAAATTTTGTGAAATTCGTACCACATGATCTTCAATACGTCTTTTAATGTATCCATACCATCTTAGACAGTTTTGAAAACCAACAATTTAAAAAAAAAATCTTCGCACAAAGGATATGTGCTTGTCATCAATATCTTGCAGATGGGGTCGAACTCTCTACACCTCAAACAAAGATTATTTTAAATAATAGAAGTGTTACTTATTTAAAACCCTGGATCGAAACCACAAAAAATTGTCAACCACGTCATTTAAAAATTTCGTCAATGTCGTTGCTCATGGCTGCTAGCATATCCTTGTGTTCTTTCGTGCATAACTTGTTGGCACATACGTGACAGTCTCATGGGGAAGCCGAAACTATTTCGTACTAGCTTGTGCCCGCGACTTCGTCCGCGTCCCATCGCGTCGCATCGCATCGCCTGTTACCTGCGCTATTACTTCGTTTTCGCTTAGCGTACTTTATTGTTTTTTTAATTTTTGCTCAGCTCCTTTGAGTCCTAGCGTGATGTTAAATAGCCTAAAGTCTTCCTCTAGAATGGGGTTATCAAATGCCAAAATATTTTTCAAATCCGACCGGTAGTTCCACAGATTAGTGCATTCAAACAAACAAGCTCTTCAGCTTTATTATTAATAGCGTTATTTCTTACTTTTAATTTTGCTTAGCTCCTAAGAGTCCTAGTGTGATGTTAAATGGTCTATAGCGTTTCTCAAAAATTGGGCTACCAAATGACTACAAAAAATGTCAAACCCGTCCGGTTGTTTCAGAGATTAGCGCGTTCACATAAACGAAATAACAAACAAAATTTTTAGTATAGATTTACAAAGGTGAGAAAAGTGTAATTCATTTGGTCGGAGGCTTTTTCTCAGCTGCGAAACATTAAAATAAGGTAAGAGGTTCTAGTTTTCCATAAAAAAGTGATAATTTTTTAAAAATCTCGCTGACAATTCGCTAACACAGGCAACTCGCCTCAGCCTTGACTCAGTTCACTAATAGTGGTAATGCACGTTTTCAATGTTAATTACATTGAAACTACGAAGTTTGGACACAAAGCCTTTTTGTGCCAATTGTAGGGTCAAGGAGACAGGTTTATTGTTTTAAATTGTGGACATTTTGCATTATACACAGTGGAATAATGTCAAAAAGCTAATTTTAAACTGTCGTTTTATTGTAATCTGAAATGGATAGGTCATCTAAACTGTATTCTTATTTATTTATTTATACAGGGTGTTTGGCAGAACGTTGAACATGCGAAAATAGTGGATAGGTGGGGTCATCTGCTACTTACTCAGCCCTAATTTATTTGGCTCTGGCACCCTGGATACTTAAAAAAATTTTTTTTTTGCTTTCTTCTGGTTTCAACCGTTTCTTAGCTATAAAGTTATTATTATTAAAAATGGGTAAAACAGGCAATATATTTTTTTTAAATGAAAATTGAAATTAAGATTTAAGTATTTTTTACATCTTTCTGTAAGTTTGAGGACTCGTAACTTTTTTTCTAGCTCACATTTGAATAAAGCAATAATTTTATAAGAATCTGCCTAAAAATTACACTTTAAAGTTAAGAAAGAGGTGAAACTTGAAGAAAGCAAAAAAAATTTTTTTTTTAATATCCAGGGTGCCAGGGCCACATAAATTAGGGCTGAGTAAGTAGCAAATGACCCCACCTATCCAACATTTTCGTATGTTCAACAATCTGCCAAACACCCTGTATATGCTGTATTGTACACCAGAAAATACATTACAAAGATAAAACACTTAACACTAGAAACATACAATGGGCGGCCTTATCGCTTTCTGCGATTTCTTCCAGGCAAGCTTCGAATGGACAGTGATTGCGTGGACATAAAAATGGGGTTCTTATAAGACTAAAAGTCTAGCTAAGTTAAAAAGTTAGACCATTACATTACTGTAATGGTCTATTAATAGGTTCCGAATGATGATTATCTTTCCATCTTATTAAGAATCTCTGCTTTCTGGCCTGCTCCGTTGGCTCGTGGCCTAAATATAACAGCCGCATAAGTCTATCGTAGGTTAACTTACGCTTGCCGCGGTTTGTTCGTCGATAGGTGACCATCTATTACATTTCAAGACCCCCCCATGCCTCTAAAAGCACGTTAAGCAGTTAGTCCTTGCTGCCATTTGTAAATCTTCAACTGTCGTACTGGTAGTCAAAAACCCAGAAATCTGATAACTAGTTGTACTAAGGAGTATCGTGGTTCACATACTGGGTTATGAAGGTAAGACTAGGCAGATTGCTTGGATCTCTGCTCTTAAAACGATGAAGGAAGAGAAATAATCATTACCTCTGTACCTATTTTTCTGTTCTAATCTTCTTGTCTGTTTACATATGTGTGTACATAAATGGTTAAATAAAATAAGGAATGTATTGTTAGAAAACCTACATAGAACTAAAAGTTAAAGATATTTGACATCCCGTACTAGGCTAAATCCCTCTCACAGAGAGAAAATGTCTGAGATTCACCAGCTGTGGGGAAATTATATTATAGAAACGTATTATGGTTTGGCTAAAACATACCAAAACAGTACCTAACTCTCGGTTATTACGTGACCATTTCTTTAGGTCTTTGATGACCAGTTCTTCAATATCTCCCGTATTTTGGATAATTCGCAAGTAACTATGCCTCTCAACTCAAAATCAAAATCAAAAGTCATTTATAATTCAAATTAGGCTGAGAATCAGCACTTTTCGAATGTCAAAATTACATAAGACAGTCCCCCAAAACGCCCGCCCTTCACTTCCTAGTGCTTTAGCTGGGAAGAAGAAGTGGCGCAACAAACTCCCCAGCTGTAGAACTATGTAAAAGACTATCTGCTAAGCACGATAGTTAATGTCGCTAATAACTTAACTTGCTTATCTTGCAAAATGATTACTTAAGCATGGAGCTTAACAGGAGACGTTAACAAATTAGTACTTAAGACACTCTTGCGCATACTATTACGTGAAATATAAGTTAATGACAGTAGCAGTAATTGTAATCATCACCGTATTAGCCTGAAAACGTCAACAACTAAGTGCGGGCTTCCTGATGGTATTGCTGTAATTAACACAACATCGTCGTATGTTTTTGAAGCAAAAAAAAAACACAAATATCGTTTATTGCCAAAAGATTTCAGAGGGTTAAGGCGGGCTGGTGTCACCCACGTCAAAGCGTGTATTTTGCGTACGGATGGGACAGTCTCAACGTTATGTTGGCTCCAAAGTCGCAGTGAGTTTCGACCTAACGTAACGTTTGTGTCAAAATTATTGCTAGGAACAAGTAAAAAAAAAAAAAAAGTACTTTTATTTTTGGTGTAACTTTCTGCTAATGGGTGCATGCTATGATGATGATTGCAGGAGTTGGGTGGTGTTAAAAACAAAAATAGTTGGGACTATGATCTTCAATATCTGGGGCCACGGGACAGTAGGTATGGTCCCGTACAAAAAAATATCACAATCACGGGGAATATAAGTAACTAGGCATGGATCTTTGATAGTCGTTACGAATGGTCAGAAGCCCGAAAGTCTGACAATCAGCCTTACCAAGGGGTATCATATTACCCAGTTACTGGGTTCTGGAGGTCAGATAGGCAGTAGCTCCATGTAAAATGCTGGTATTCAGCTGCATCCGGTTAGACTGGAAGCCGACGCCAACATAGTTGGGAAAAGGCTAGGCAGATGGCGATCTTGTAAAAGGATTTTTTAAGCATCTTAAAACACTTATATTGTTAAGATTACAAATAAGATTAGCTGGATTTCTCGTATTGCTACCCATTTGGTTTTCAAAACTAAATCATTTATGAGTAAGATCTTGTAATGTGGGTGGCCTATGCCCAATAATGAATTACAGGCTTTATAGGCAGATGATGAAGCGACTCACGGCTTCGTTAAGCGTCTTCTTACAATCGTTTATTTAACTTGCAATGTTCTTAAGTTGTCCTGTTCAATAATAAATAAATTTCATCATCATATCAGCCGATAGACGCTGGACATAAGAGTCCCCCAAAAGGGGGGATTTGCCATAATCGCCACGCTTGGCAGGCGGGTTGGCGATCGCAGTATGGTGGTAAAATGCATAGAGAACGCTGCTGCCCATTCTCTAGTAAGTCCCTTACTCGCCTTCTACGACACCCATAGGAAGAAATGGGATGGTGCTATTCTTTTACGTCCGGCACCACACGGAACAAATAAAAATACATAATGCAAATAAATTTATGATCATCAAATTAGAAAGAGCTAGGTAATAAATGACGAATGTAATTAATTAAGAACGCACCGCGGCCATCATCCGGTTCTACGATTCCGAAGTAATATCGATAACAATCGAACATACAGTTATATCAGAAATAATAACATTTCTTGTTGCGTTAATAACTCTTCAAGATCTGACGTTATATTAAGTAAAACATAAAATTATAATAGAAATGATAATAATTCTATCTAACAACAGGCTGACAATCAAATGGCCATTACATTATATTGCAAAACAGACATTATGCGTAATGCCCAAGTTATTACAGCAGGTGTTCAAACTGACTGGTCTAAATGACACTATTTATTATCTACTTAAGTGAATGTCAATCTGAATAGCCGTACTAACGTTCTTAGTAATAGTTAAAGTTGTATTAGATGGAGCTTGCGATTGGGGCTTCTAGGAAAAAGATCAAGGACCAATTTGTAGGCCTTATGGATAGTAAATACTGCGCCTTAATTGCGTAAAACATTATTAATCAGAATCTGAATCATTTTCAAGGAAAATGCTAGTTCTTTGCTTCATTTATGTTCGAAAAAATTGTCTACTTCGGGGGCGTCCATTAAGTACGTGAGGCAATTTTGGCGATTTTTCGCCCCCATCCCGCTGTGGTGAGATGTCGTGAGATTTGGCTCGACCCTCACGGGGGTGAGAGTCGTGAACGTCAGAGCTGTCCAAGGCGCTACGTGCTGGTGGGACAAGATATTAAGTCACACTAGAAGAAGAAGAAGGTACCTACAGTATTTTATCTCACGAAGTGACTTGCGCCTTACTTGTGGTAACATAGTGTACAAAACCGGTATGAATGTGTGCGTGATGAAGAATAGCGTCTGCACACACACTCACACACAGGTTTACGACTTCGCCACTGTCTCGGACGGTACCGACCGCGAGCACACAAACATTCACAGCGTGTTTGTACACTTGATTACCACAAGTAAGGCGCACGTCGCTTTGTGAGATAAAAATACTATAATACAGAAATTAATCATCATCTAAATTATAACAATCTAGGTAAATGACTAAAGTAATTTATTAAGAACACACCACGGTCATCATCCTCTTAAACAATTCAAAAGTAACATCGGTAATAATCTAATAGAAAAAAATGGCGTAATGAATGCTTAAGTCAGCTTCTGATGTTCGTTAAACTATCGTATAGATTTACTACAGAATGCGTAGTCAAGTGCGTCAAAAAAACGCTACGCAAATTGCCCATGAAATTGTACAAAAACGTTGATGGCGTAACTCTCTCTAACTAGATAATAAAGGTGATAGGTCGCCACGCTTCAATTATTATTGATTCGCTTTTCAAACTACATCAAAATAAAGATATCGACTGTGCCAGAGAAATACCTTAACTTTTTTATGACATTGTCACGAATTTATTATAAATAAGGCGTAAATGTTTTTTTCTATCTTTTCTTGCTTTATGTAGAAATACTTATTTTTATCAAAAATAGCTTATTAGTCGATTCGTACGAATTTAGTCGCTCGAATCTGGCGAAAATAAAAATATTGTTACAAAAAATTGGTAACATCGTACATGTTTTTTTTTTTTTTTTTTTTTTTCTGGGTGGGAAATCATCAAATAACTTCTCCCGCTCTGGGTGGAGCGGGAGGGCGTGTCAGACTTTTACTGACTAAAACCCACCCGTGTTCCCTCAGTTGCCTGTGTGCCAGGGGCGGCGGTATCTCTTTCGAACAACCCGCACCCCCGGCAGGCATCGGCCCTTGCGGGCCCCTCTGTTGCTGCTGACATCTCTTTGAGGCGCGCGTGGAACACAACGCGCCGTCGACTCGGGCTTGGTCCTTACCGGACAGCGACGTACCCATTACTCGCCGTCCGCAAGCCCGTGCCTACGGTGGCCGGGAATCAGCCTGGGATTCCCGACGCCCAGGGCGTCTCCTGCGAAGGCCACGGCTGTGAGGGTGCATGTACTGCATCTCCCTCACGTGCGCCGCCTCCCTCTTTGCGAGCATAACTGCTTCGCTGAAGGAGGCGACTGCCAGCCATGCCCTCTCGCTCCGTACCATGGCCTGGACCAGGGTCGGACGCGAGAGTTCGCCGCCGCCGATCACCTCCACGAGGACACGGCGTTGCTCCGCCCAAGCTGGGCAGACCTCCACCGTATGCTCCACCGTGTCCTCTGGGCGATCTTCGCAATGGAAACACCCGGGCGTTTCCTCCCGCCCTATCCGAAACAGGAACCTCCCGAAACAGCCATGTCCGGTGAGGACCTGTGTGAGGCGGAAGGTGAGGACGCCATGCCGCCTCTGAAGCCACTCCTCAAAGAGGGGACTTACCGCCGCAATCGCGGCGTGCCCAACATCGTCCATGTTGAAATTATAGATGTGAGAACGATGTAGAAGGACGGCTTATTAGTGGATTCGTGGGAATTTAATTTATTTTTAAGAAAATCGACAACTTAAGAAATACGTAGGTATTAGGCAATTAGCACGTTTTGAGTTATCTATCTATCTATATTATAAAGCTTTGTTTGTTTGGTTGATCGCGCTAATGTCAAAAACTACTATTGATTCGAATTGAAAGATTCTTTTAGTGTTGGATGGCCTATTTATCGAGGAAGGCTATTAGGCTATATAACATCATGCTAAGACCCTTAGGAGCCGAGCAAAAAGAAAAAAGTAACGAATACTAAGCACTCGCTTGGGTAGGCGATTCGAAGCAACGGGGTGGATCGCGGGAGCAAGAAATTTGACGCGAACGAAGTCACGAACAGAAGCTAGTATGCAATAAAATTATGACAAACGGTCACAAATAGATGCAATAAAGTGACATCAAATTACAATTCGTGCGAATCGACTAATGAGCCAAAAAAATACCTATCCGGATTACGTAGGTCCCTGTAGCAATCATAATTTAAATCAGACATGCCACTCGTCATTAACATCAATATTCAATATAGAAAACAAAGACTGAATCATTTCAACGTAACCCTTTTTAATCTATTCTGAAAATGATTTACAAACGAAACTCGTTGACTTACGTTAGACCAACAACCTTTGCATCCTAAACAGTTCTAGTATAAGTCATTTGAATTTATATGTATTTACCTAATAGATTTATGGTCTATTTACCTAATCAAGTATTCATGGGAGATCGGTGATGGGCCTTATTGAGTAAGAGATATGTTGTAAATGTATTATTTCATTGCAGTGACTAAGAGGTTGTATACACCGTGACATTTTAGTCGTCTTACAAAGGAGGTCCACTCAATGTGTCCGTCATAAAATACCTCTAGGCGCGATTAAAACATTGTTACCATTAATTAAGATAATAGGTACAAAGACAAATAAATAATGCTTTAGAATTATGAAACACCCTCCCTGTTAATAATGTTTACGTATCAAACGGTAGAAGATATTTAGCTGCCTACCATTACATCCCATCATTAACTCCATCTCCATAACAGGGTGTTTCAAACTACGTCATGCGTCTTAGTGAATGATATTTTCAATTTTTTAATTATGCATACGTTAAAAAAAAAAAATTAAATATAAATGATTAGTAGTCGTTGGATACATGAAGTGGGCTGCCGTTGTAAGACGACTAAAATGTCACGGTGTATAACTGAATCAGCTGTAGCATGTTTTACATGGACTTGATTTAAATTCCATCACTATCTATTTAGCCCAATGAGTTACCGGCGCTCAATATTGGCAAGAATGCAAGGTAATTGCCTGTCGTGTTATTATTAGTCACGTACCATCCAGTGACGGGGCGACACGCTAGTGATGTTTCTAAATATATATGTTTATCTCTTTCTAACAACAGGAATCGGAATGGTTCTGTCCTGTTCTTCGTTCACTGTCGATTGTGTGCACTAGAAGGTAGCTGCTACATTCATGGTTTAAGCTATTTTTGAGTGCTCTAATGTTCGTGTATGACGCGTTTATTTATAATACGTCATTGATTTAGCCCGTAATACTCCAATGCTGAGTAAAGGCCTGTCTTTCCCATTTCCACACATTTAATTGTTTAAGTAAATGATTGAATGAATGGATTAAATTCACCGACCCCTGCATGATTTGACCAGACTCGATTAATCGAATGAATCCCAAGATTTTTCAGTAGCCCTTTAAGCCTCATGTATCATGGTGGTACAGCAGGCTTAGCATGACGCTTTCTATTTCTACGAAGAATAGACAGTGTTTTTTCTAAATAAAGTCACATTTCGATTCTCCATTTCTGACATCGGACCGTAGATATCCTTATACAATCTGTCATTTAGTCTTTCGTTTCTAACAATCTTTGTCTAGGTTCTTATAAATGTAGACTGTTTCAGAAGAAAATTTTTTCCCAAACTGTCAAAATCACACTGACAACAAACTTTCTAATCGACGGCCACAAAGTATATACGATTATCTACAGAATCATGATTCGTTTAGAACGCATAACTGTGATAATTAATAGAAGAACATAGCTATCTTCTCCTATTGTATATCATTTAGTTAATAGTCATGTCTATTCTTCCGTCGACAAATCGGTGCTCGTGCTAAATCTCAGGACTATAATTGCATATCAAGGAGTAGACGGGAGTGCGCGTAGTGGCAAGGAAGACGTGCCCTTAGGAGAGGGAAGAACTGCGAGACGTAACGGATATGCATCCTAGAACAGTCATTGGACTAGAGTAGAGACGGGTGATAATTGTCTGGCTTATTCTTACGAAGCGGGCGAATTGTCAGTTTTAAATAAAATAAAATCTTCTATAGGCGACTCGCACGAAGATTATTTTATTTGAGGGCGAATGGACAATTCCAGAAGTACGTCTAAGCACGAACACGAACGTACGAATATACGTTGTGTATTTGTTATGTTATAAAGTTAGTGTACTTTTTCCTAAACTTCTCGTGGTGCCGAAACATAACTGGTAAAACCTACTATAAACCTCTGCCCAACCCGCCCAGGAATACAGTTGATTTATGATATGTTGTAAATTATTCCGTAAATAAATTATTGGCAATTACGACTTTTGGTCCATGAAGATTCGCCAACAAGGACCAGCACTGACATGAATGGTCCTAATAAGCTATTGGTCATTCAGTTACCAATATTTACCTTCAAACCAATATCACTACATATAATAAAACAAAGTCCCACGCCGCGTCTGTCCATCTGTTCGCGATAAACTCAAAAACTACTACTGAACGGATTTTCGTGCGGTGATCAGCAAAAGACAGAGTGATTAACGAGGAAGGTTTAGGTGTATATAATTTGTTAAGGTTTCACGTACATTGGTTAATCCGCAAAAATCCGGGCAAAGCCGCAAAAGCTATTGTGTTATAAATACAACTAACCTGTTTAACAGAATTGTCCCTGGAGTCGATCTTCGCCGTGAGCTCTTTGATATCATTCTGTAGCTCCAGCATCCGCGACTCATATTCTCCTTGTGTTGTGTCCAGCCGTCGTCTCAGCAGGTGTTTCTCTTGTTCTAGTTCCTGAAGAGAAGGAAGAGAGGTCATAAGTAAAAGGTTCATTCAAGTGGTGGTAAACTGTTATTCAAAGTTATCCAGAAATATTAGGGGTTAATTTAATAACAGCGCCTAAGTTCACATTCGCACAGACGTAAAAATATCGCGAAGGGATTTTTTCGCACGCTGTGTCGTCAACGTACTACTTAGCGTTTGAAAATCGAACGGTATGTTTTCGACGCGCTTGGAATCCCAGTCTGTTGGATTCTAAACACTTCAGGTCAACACTGAGAGTTGAAAATTCAGTGCGCCATAAAATCTCACCGCGATATTTTCACGTCCGTGCAAATGTGGGCACACTATCTTCGTGTAGTGATATCTTTTGTATCTATTAGTTTATATACAATGTAGATACGTGTACGATCAGAAATAATAACTCATAAAAGCTACCTTTGTTTTAAAGTGTATAGAATTTAATTTTCATCACCACTGTTCTCAAAACGGTGAAGGATAACATCCTAGAACCGAAAATTCGAAGACACGTGACATCTAGCAACCCGCAGTGGGCCATCGTGGTAGATTACAGCCCACTCTCTCTTGAAGAGAGGAGGCTTGTGTCCCAGCAGTGGGAACATTATAAGTTGGAATAGGAATCAAATTACTAGGTATCGCTGAAACTGAATTTGAGCTGAAAACAAAACCACGAAAGTATGGACCAAAGGACTAACTTTTGCCAAAATAATCTTACTCTTGAAGTAAGTACGTCAACATCCTCATAATTTACTTACAACATATAAAGTAAACAATTTAATTAAAAAGCACTGAACGGGTTAATTGAAACACAAGAATTAACAAAAAAGGTTTTATCATTTCCGCGCCGGAAGAACAATGTGAACGCGGCATTTCCGGCCGCCATCTTCATTCCCATCCATTGTCTCTGGCTGTAAAGTGTGCTATTAGAAAGCATAGTTTACGCGTTATCGCAAATAAACATAATAATTGTTGTCTATGGGAAATATTTGAATCACTTATGGAAAAGATTTAGTTTTATGTAGAGATTCGTGCTTTCAATTGTTATTGTCAGTTTGAAGTAATTACCTAAACTCTAAAAGCGAGCGTAATTGAGTACCTATCTGATTACTGAGTTACTGAGAGAAATTCTGATAAATGGTTTGAAGTCATTCTACCGTTTCTGACAAGACGCCATTGATGGTTCTGCATGTCTCAGTTCTTTTTTTAAAGATGTTCAAAAAAGAGATAATTTCATAACCAAATTTACCACAATCTTACACAAACTTAATTAACTACATAATATAACTTCACGCTTTGTTTCCCTGAAAGGCTCCTGCAAATAGGCGCAACACGACGCAACGCACGGTACAACGCGACTCTGGTAGAACATTTTCGATTCACTTTTCATAGATATTGTTCTACTAGGATTGCGTGGCGCTGTCGCGTCGCACTTGTCTGCCTTTAGGCATTACTTATATTACACCCACATTTCGGTAGTTATGTTTAAGTCCTATGTAATAGGGGATGAGCCTATCGCCATCAACTGGACACAAAACCAGAATCCGGGCCGCTACTGACAAATTCCAGATAGAAAAACCCAATAAAACTTCGCCTGATCTAGGAATCGAACCCAGGACGTTCTCAGCCGAACCGCTTACAACCATTAGACCGTCGAGGCAGTCATTAATTACATTAAAAAACAATGTAAGAACATTATTTTTATTAATAGTGGTAGTTAAGAAGCCAACATCTTTTGTCGAATACAATAGTTTTATGCAACAATAACGGGTATAATTAATAATGCGTCAGTTTACTACATTGAACAAATACACATCGACAAAACATCGTCACAGCATGTATTTGTTACAATTTTGCATTTGTGTAAATCAATGTGTGCAAATAGTCTTTCTTACCAATAAAATAACACTACGGAAGAGGTTTAAATGAAGTAAAATAAAATTTATTCTGTTGAGGCATTTCCAATTTAAGAGCGCACCGAGCTTCTGGCGCTAATTGAAGCATGGCGGTTCGCGGTCTAATTTCGTTAAAACAAATAGGTACACATTTTGAAGATGTAAAATTCCTATACGTTATAGAAAACTTGTTGTTTATTAGTGCTATTATTTAAAAAAAACCTGATGGCCTTCCGTGAAGTATTTATGCTGAACTAAGGGTTTATTTTGTTTTTAGAGATTACTTTGTTTTTTTTTAGAGGATATAAAGAGTAAATCCTTAAATATCTTAACTAACGCAATTATTTTGCATTATACATATGCATATTCCATTTCCTCGGTGTGCCCTTAAATATCGAGAAACAACACAGGATCAGATGTTACAAAAATAAAAAAGACCAAACTAAGAAAATAGCAATGAACTGGTGACGACCCGACCCCCAAAATACAGGCAATTGCCTAGTTTGGGGTCACCGCCCACTTTTCTTGTACTTCACTGGATTGTGACCATTTGACCAATCTGTTGTTTACAAAAACGCTACCGCAACAGAAGTCCAATTTATATTCTAATGTGATCCACAGTTATATTTTTTATCAATTAATTAACAAGAAGAGCTTCGAAATGAAACCAGACACAGCTGTATATCAAGCATATTCCACAATTCACTTTCATCATTCATGTCTTCCTAATTATTTGACAAGTGAGAGTGAGTTGTGAACGATACTGAAAGTGAGTCGATGGTGGCTTTATCTCTTTAATGGACGATCGGCAAAAACGCCGCCACTGAAAACTGGGGCGAATGAAACAAAAACTATCGAACTAACTGCTCAGCGCTTTGAAGCTGAAATGATGGAGGCTACAGCTGTAACTGGTGATGGAACGAATAATTTTAAACATAATGGGAAACAACGTCATATGACACGTAAAAGTGATTCCGATACCCTATTTACAGAATTTAAAAAAAACATTTCATTTCGTCAATTCGAAGCTGAAACAGTTTTCATAATGAAACAAAAAAAAAAAACTATAATTTAATTTACGAAATCTGGGAAATCCACAAAGAATAAACCAAATCATAGTACCTACTAAGTTCATTTAAAATCTGAAAGAATTTGGAAATCTAGATATTTTGAAGTCCAGCACAAACCCACGACAAGCTAAATAGATTAATAACAAAAACCGATTAAACGGATATTAAACCTGCATTCAACTTATCCAATAATACTTAGTTGCAAGACATGATCATTTACAATTTCCTTCCATTAACACCGGATTCTAGTCTAAACTAAATGGCCGGATTTACTGTAATAATACAGATTATGTTTGAGTCTAAGATTTAATCTGAACGTTGAAACGAAAAGCCTGATTAAATGCGTGGCTTTTTAGTTAGAAAGCAGTTTGCAGTATCAAATAAGTCTTTTAATAGTTGTCATTTGTTTGTAGCTAAACATAAGATTAGATTAATATCGTGATTAAAATGACATCATCTTTAGACTACAATGTTGTGTTTAGTGATAACATTGATACTGCACTTGACGTTTTCATAATTCCTTCAAAATGGTATCAAGTAACGATCCCTTGCTCATATTCATATTCTTTATTAGTTCTAAGTATTCAGATCCTATATTCCTTGATTGCTCTTCTTTCTCAGTTCGGATTCGAATCAGGCAATTAATTATCTCCTAAATTATATCGACTGACTAATCCTCCCTCCACCAATGCAATAGCATTGATAGTTTTCGTATTTATAGCTTTGGCTTAAACAGGGCCAATACATCAAAACTAAAATTCATCTATTCAAACTAAGGCTGCGAATCAGCATTTTTTTAACGTCAAAATTACACGAGACAGTCACCTAAAACGCCCGACCCTCACCACTTCCTATTTAGTGCCTTAGCCGGGAAGAAGCAGTGGCGCAATAAACTCCCCAGCAGCACAGCTGTTTGTTCTGGTAAAAGAACTTGAACTTAAAAGGTATATAAAGCTATCTTAAAAGTTTTCCGGGATAAATGAGAAACGATGAAAACGAAGAATCCGATACAACAACATTTAGGTATACAGGGTAAGTTTTTATCCAGTGCACAAATTGTAACCATGAATTCACAGAAAAGCGATACCTACGCGATCAAAATCTATGAAACAGCTGATTTTTTTTTGTATAACCGAAGAAAAATTTCTACGTTAGGGGTCTAGAATGATATGCTGAATTCATGGATACAGTTTACCCATTGGATAAAACTTAAGAGCCATTCTTTTGATGAGTTGAAGTCATCGACTCATCAAAAGAATGGCACTTAAGAATTAACACAACACACAATTACAAAGAAAAGAACCATTTTGACATTAGAAACTACGTGGAAACTAGGGTTGTCGAAAGTCATTGTTAAGAAGCGCATTGACCCAGTTATGTGCACCAAGTTGCCAACTTACGTGAACCCCTGAACCGTACCAGATACTGATGACGATGAGTAGGTAGATGAACTGGGGCATTTTCACATCTCTTTTTAAACTTTTACTTTAACAATACAACCTCAGCTTTAGATGTGACTTGTGAATGACGGAGAAAATTGTATTGTCTAGGACGAGATGTGATGTGATGGCAAAATTGCTATTTCTTTTCTGTTGTCGGTTATGACTTATGAGTTATAACCAAAGGTCGGAGTAGGTAGATTGATTTTATATACTTGCGTCAAGATATTATAATATGGACATGCCATTTTATCCATAATGTGCGGGAAGTACCGGAAAAAGTTCCGGAATTGGAATTATGGAATAAAATAAAATACTGATTTCTTTCACCATTAGCTAACACTGGTAGCGTAGATTGATATTATTAATACGTTTTTCACCTTAAACACAAATTCGTGCTAAAGTTCCGGTATTTTGGAGGCATATCCATATTATCCTCTACGTTTGACGTCAACGACCTGAAATCAATCTACCTACTCCGACCTCTGGTTATGACAGAAGGAATTTTTGTGGTTATTTTATAGTCAGTGTATTGAAAAAGCATGACGTTACATAATATCACCGATAATTAATTTTGGTGTCAAATTATGTAATAAAAAGAGCATACTTAATCACATTTGTCTATCTCTGTTTTTGCATTCAGAATCAGAGTGCATAGTGAAAATTAAATAACTTGGGAAACTTCTAGAACCAAAAATTCGAAGACATGTGACATCTACCAACCCGCACTGGGCCCGCGTAGTGGATAACGGCCCACTCCCTCTCACAAAGAGGAGGCCTGTGTCCTTTGGCCTGTGTCCCGTATCCCAGCAATGGGAACGTTAAAGGCTAATAATATAAACAACTTAGTTGATAGAATTCTTTCAAGTGAGTACCTATACGTTTCGTACAGAATTCTAGACGATCGATTAGGAATTAGGATGCTCACGCGTCGCTCATGACGGGACATGCGCTGGAGTCGACCGACAGTCACTATGCTGTCATAATGTGAAAACATGTTGCAAGTACGAATTTGATAAGGTAATCCTATAAATTTTTCATATTTTGTTTTAAGATTATGATCTTATTTTTGTACGTAAAATTAACTTGTATCCTGTAACTTGCAATTTAGAGTTTAGACATCTCATTTACCATAATAGTGTGAGGGATGTAGGTCTCACATCAAGTGCACTGGATTGGAGGACATTACTATGTTGTTCACTGATTAAAACTCCTTAATAACTTGAAGACTTATTTATTGTTCATTATAAGATCTGAATTTACCAGAACATCTGGACTAAAAATATGACAAGCAACCCAAAACTAAAATTACCCTATAACTATATTAATTTACATGGGTGCAAGTAGCGGTGGTAGCGCCGTGCTACTTAACTAAAACTACTAATAGAATTACTCCAAAATAAATCGTGATCACGCTCGATCCTAGGTCCACCAATCAGAGATGGGCAGGGGCGTCTACGAGTTTGGACAGGTTTCGACAAGTTTAGACCTGCTCTGAACTTGACTTAGAGTCGAGTGTGATCATAACAAAGTTCTTAGTAGTTAACAAAATCAAACCTTAGTAGCAAACTTATAGCTATATACTATTATTACATTGATTTATCATTATATACATTTGAATAGACTCTCTATTGTTCTATGTGTGGGCGTCCTGCACATTCCTCCCGCCGTGCGTCGTCTGCTGCTGACGCCGCAGTCGTAGAAACCGGTGCAGGATCGCCTTGGTCGATTGATAGCACCACTATCTTTTTCACTGGACGTCGCAGGATTCCTCCTTTTGTAGATACGTCCACTGTGCGTACCACTCCATCTGGGCCGGGAAATGTAGCGCAAATGCGTCCTCTGATCCACATGTTTCTTGGGAGGTTGCCATCAACGATGAACACTAGATCGCCGACCTTGGGAATCGTACCTTTAGTGTGTGGTTCTCTGCGATTCCGTAGTTCTGGGAGATATTCTTTCAGCCATCTGGCCCAAAATATATCAGCAAGTCTCTGAGCTGCACGCCAACTGGCTCGTAGACGTAAGTCGCTGTCGTCGAATTCTCCTGGTGCCGCGATGCGACCGGGACCGCCCAAAATGAAGTGATTGGGGGTTAATGCTTCAGGATCTTCGTGGTTCACTGACACGTGCGTAAGTGGTCGGCTGTTTACAGTGTGTTCGGCTTCGATGAGTAGTGTATGAAGCACTTCTTCGCTTGGGAATCGCTCGTTTAGCGTGGTGGCCAGTGCTGTCTTTACTGATCTCACCATGCGTTCCCAGGCGCCTCCCATGAATGGCGCTCCAGGGGGGATGAATCTCCAGTCGATCATCTTCTCCGAAGCTTCTTCTGCCGTAGCCGCGAAGATGGCTGCTCGTAGCTCCTTTTCAGCGCCGTGAAAGTTCGTTCCGTTATCGGACCATAGCTGCGCTGGACATCCTCGGCGTGCTATCATTCGTCGTAATGCCATAATTGCCGAATCTGTGTTGAGCGATGTCACAAGTTCGAGGTGTACGGCTCGCGTCGTCAGGCACGTGAATAAAGCGACGTATCTTTTTTGATGACTCCGTCCTGCTGTAATGGTCAATGGCCCGAAATAGTCCAATCCGACGTAGGTGAATGGTCTCTGGTGGTGTGCTAGGCGACAGGAAGGGAGATTCCCTGTCATCGGCTGAGGTGGAGAGGCTGCTTTTATTCGACATCGTAGGCATTTGCTTATGATGTTCTTGACGGTCGGTCGTAGACGGAGCACCCAATGCTGCTGACGACATTCGTTGACTATGGTCTCGGTGCCTGCGTGATGTAATTTGCGGTGGACGTGTTCGATCCATAATCGTGTCGTAATATGGTTTCCATCTAGTATCATTGGTTTCTTCATACGTTCTGTGATGTCTGTCATGGCGGTTATCCTGCTCTTAAGGCGAACTTCCCCCTCCATGAATTCTATGCATAGTGCGTGCAGGCGACTGTTTCGCTGTATGGGCTTCTTGTTTTTTAGAGCTTCTATCTCTTCTGGGAAGGACTGTTCTTGAGAAGCTCGCAGGATCAGACTTTCGGCTTGGCGTAGGAGTTCAGCGGTGAGAGGCAGGTGATTGCTTGAGATTTCTCGCCTCTCTTTTGGTTTGACTGGTACTGTCTGCTTACTTTTCCTCCAATCAGGGTCGCCGCTGCTGTTCTTTTTGGTTCTTTTGTAGTTAATATTCTGCTCTGATTGGCGGCAGAGATGTAGAAACTGTAGAACTCGTGCTGTCGCTCGTAGGTATCTTTCCCAACGTGAGAATCTATTGCAGTTAGGTATAGCTTCGCTGATCTGTATGTTCTGGTTTCTAATGCTACAGGTTCTCTCTTCTCCTGTGATTATGACAGGGTTTTTCTCGTCCGCTGGCCACGTTTCCGGCGGCCCACGAAGGAATTCTGGACCGTTGAACCAGCGATGATCTTGATCATAGTGTTCCGGTACATCTCTTGTAGCGTCGTCTGCTGGGTTCAATTTGGTCGGGATCCAGCGCCATTCATTGGTGGAACTGTGTTCTTCGATTGCTGCGATGCGGTGAGCGACGTATGGTTTATAAGATCTGGACCCAGTTCTGATCCATGACAGTGTAGTTCTGCTATCGGTCCAGAACGTGGTTGACTCTGGTGTTCTTTCATGTTCTTCCTTAACCGCTGTTGCCATACGTGCGCCAAGTACTGCTGCTTGCAGCTCTAATCGCGGAATTGACATTAGTTTCAATGGTGCCACCTTGGCTTTGGCTGTGATCAAGCAGACGTAAGTTCTTCCGTCTTTGGTCACAGTTCGCCAGTATAATGCTGTTGAGCATGCCGATTCGCTGGCGTCGGTAAATATATGTAGCTGTAGTGATTCCGTAGCGCTGAAGCCTGGATAGGTTCGTGGAATGGAGATGTGTTCTAGTGCTCTGAGATGAACGAGCCATTTCCTCCAGCTTGCGGCTAGGTCACTATCTAGGGCTTCGTCCCATGCTGTTCCACGACGCCAAACTTCCTGTAGTATTTGTTTGGCTCTGATGGTCACCGGCGATACAAGTCCCAATGGATCAAATAGGGACATAACTATTCGAAGAGCTTCTCTTTTAGTAGGCGTGTCATTCTGTAGGATGTTCTGAGGTATGCGTGCCAGATTCAGATTGAAGGCAAGCGAGTCTTCTGCCGGCCTCCATATCAGGCCGAGAACTCGTTCTGTCTGAATGTTATCTTCCAGCTTGATTGTTTCTTCGGTCCTAGTTAGTTCCCCTAATGCTTCAAGAAGGGCGGTAGAGTTCGATGACCATTTCTTGAGTTCGAAATGCGCTTCACTATGAATGTTACGAACTGTTTGAGAGACTCTTACCGCTTCTTCTAGTGTGTCAAAACTATTCAGATAATCATCCATGTAATGCTTTCTTTTGATAGCTTCGACTGCCTCTGGGTGTTCCTGTTGGAATCTCTCGGCGTTTGTGTTCTTGATATATATCGCTGTAGCTGGTGAGCAAGAAGCTCCGAAAATTAATGACTTCATACGATATTGTTCAGGCGGCTGGTTGTCTCTTCGGTCTCCTCGCCATAAGTAGCGCAGAGCATCCCGGTCTTCGGGTCGAAGTTCTATTTGTAGGAACATTTCAGTAATGTCGGCGGTCACGGCGATTGGGTGCTGACGGAAACGCATGATCACTCCTGGTAACGATTGTAGAAGGTCTGGACCAGTGAGTAATTGATCGTTTAAAGAGACTCCTCTGGTCTTTGCTGCCGCGTCACAGACAATCCTCAATTTATCCGGTTTCATTGGATTGAAAACCGCGAAGTGAGGTAAGTACCAGGTTCTATGTTTTGAAGTGGTCGGTGGAGCTGGTTCGGCGTATCCCTTTGATACTAGTGCTTCCATTTGTTCGGAGTACTTCTTCTTTAGATCGGGATTTTTATCGATTTTCCTTTCCACGCTGACGAGCCTGTTCACAGCGCTGTCGTAGTTGTCTGGCATTTTTATGTTTTCATCTCGCCATAATAGAGCGGTTTGATATCGACCTGCCGTGGTTCTCTTCGTATGTTGCTGCAGGATACGAAGTGCCTTTTCATCAGGATCATTGATGGGTTTCTTTGGATTGACTTGCATGTTGTCTATTGTGATGTATTCCTTCACTAGTTCATGAAGGTCATCGTCTGTGTTGGCATGTCTGATGAAGTTCACTCTGTGGCCAAGTGCTCGTGTGTGGCTGCCGTGCAGGACCCAACCAAGTGGAGTTAGTGAGGCCACTGGTTGGTTTTTCTTTCCTGTTTTGATTTCTATTGTGATGAGGAGATCCCAGTTGTCTTGGCCGATCAGGAGTCTGGGTCTTGCATCTTCAGTTACTATATCTTTGGCTATGTCTCGAAGATGTTCACAATCCCTGACTGCATCTCCAGGTATCCTCTGTGCAGCCAGCTCTAGTTGCTTAACTGTTCTTGCATGCAACTTGCGTTCAGATGTGTGAAGTCCTTTGACGAAGAAGTTCACTCGTCGAGACGTCACGTCGATCGTAGGCTCGCCGTCGAAGGATGATATACGTAGTGGTTCACATGATCCTTCCGCTCCAATTTGATCGGCTAGGCTCTCGTCGATTAGTGTTACTGTAGAGCCGTCATCTAGGAGTGCGTAGGTATCTACGGCTCCCGCCGATCCAGAAAGGTGTACTGGTATTATTTTCAGAAATGACACCCTAGGTGTCCATGCTGAATGCACCTTCTCTTGCTCTTCTTTGGCGCACTCGGGTTCAACTTTCTTTTTGTTTGCTGCACTGTCGGCGTGTAACATCTTGTGATGTAAATGTACACAGTCATTTATTTCGCATTTCTTTGGTTTGCAGCTGTGTTGCTTTGTTCTGTATTTGAGGCAACGAAAACACAAGCGATGCTTCTTAGCTATATCCCATCTAGCATCAGTAGCTGCTTTCTTGAATTGTTCACATTCCATGATGCTGTGCCCCTGACGTTCACATAGGCCACACTTTGGTTTATTTGTTTCTTGCGTGGCATGCACTCGTTGCTGGCGTCGCTGCGTGTTCTGAGTGGGTTGTGTTGTTGCAGCGATATTTTCAGGTAGTGCGTACGGGCTGCATATTTCAGCTTCAATCTTGATGAATCGGGTAAACTTCAGAAGATCAGGTTCTGTTCTGGAATTCATTGCTGAGAACTGGTACCACTGTCTTTTCAAGGTTGGCGTGAGCTTCTCAACAATAGCTTTCGTTACTTCTGGATTGAAGAGATAATGACCACAGTTGAGTGCTTGCAGAGTCCCAACTATGCTTTCTATTTTGGTAGCGAATGTACAAACATCACGCGGCGATTCAGTGAGGCGTGGCAGAGTTCGTAGACGTTCTATCTCGGCTATTGCAATTGAGTCTGAACGTCCAAAGCGTAGCTCGAGTGATTTCATAACTTCACTTGGGTCTGCGTTCACTATTAGTAGACCTTGAACAGCTTCCTTGGCTAGACCTCGAAGGCTTCGTCTGAGTCTAGACATGTTCTCCACTGCTGTTAGTCGATGTGCCGTCTCACTGTAGGCGGCGCGGAACGTAAGCCAATCTTGATGCGCTCCGTTGAAGCAGGGTAGTTCGGTGTGTCTCATTGGCTGCTGGTACTGTGTGGATTGCACAGCGTGTGTGATCGCAGCAGCAAGTTCTTTCATGTCCGTCCTTGGTTCTTGGACGGCCAGTGATGTAGGCTGATGCAAGGCGTGCGCTGATGGCATAGACTGCGGCACCCGGGTCTCGGTGCCATATCTTGGAGTATAGCTGTGGTGTGGTGCCGTAGTATAGATTGGTTGCCATGATGTGTTCGTTGTTGCGTACGTCGGGTTCTGTGGCCAGGGTGCTGGCGTTGGTTGCGGCTGCGCAGGCACATAGTTCGGTTGCCAGGATGCGGATGTGATCACTGGCTGCAGGTTCGGGAGTGGCTGCGTGGGCGCGGGGTTCTGTTGCCAGGCGGCGATCACTGGCGGCGGGTTCAGGTGCGGCTGTTCTGTCGCGGGGTTCGGCTGACAGGGGGCGGCGGTGCTCACTGGCAATGTGTTCTCAGGTTCAATGTTCAGGTTTTCAGGCGGCGGATGCATGGTGCTGACTCCCGCCGGTAAAGTCGCTGGGATGCACCAGGACACGGCTGCGGTTACTGGAGCTGTAGGTTCGTTCGGCGACTTCACTTCAGATTGATGTGGTCTGTCGGCGATGGCGAGTAGCTGACTTGATTGTAGCCAAGTAGTCACTCGTTGATCATTTCCAGCTTCCGAGGCGACTGAGGATAAGTCTTCATCAGTAGATTCAGCTTCGACCTCGGCGAGGTGCGCGGTTGCTAACTCCACTAACCTTTGTGCTAGTTCTGCCTTGGCCTTGGCTATGCGACGCGCTTTAGACACTTTTACACTTTTTTGAGACGTAGGTTTGCTGCGGCGACCACTTTCTTTATTTTCAGGTTTTCCGGTGCCTTGTAGTGTGGCGGCTTGTTTGATTGTAGACGCGGTCGCATCAGGTGCTTCTGACGTGTCAGCTGTCGTTCTCGTAGCCTCCGTAGTGGCTGTCTCAGCCGTAGTTTCAGTAGCGGTTTCAGTGGCGGTTTCAGTGGCGGTTTCAGTGGCAGTTTCAGTTTGTTCTGTAGCCGTAGTCGATGCTTGTCTGCCTTTTTTACCTGTAGACCTCGTAACTGGCATTGTTCTTGATAAATTCTTCTAAATATTCTTCAAGAAGTTCACTAGACTCTTCTTAATAGCGTTTTCCTCGTATCCGGCTATCGAAGGACCAGACAATGTGAGGGATGTAGGTCTCACATCAAGTGCACTGGATTGGAGGACATTACTATGTTGTTCACTGATTAAAACTCCTTAATAACTTGAAGACTTATTTATTGTTCATTATAAGATCTGAATTTACCAGAACATCTGGACTAAAAATATGACAAGCAACCCAAAACTAAAATTACCCTATAACTATATTAATTTACATGGGTGCAAGTAGCGGTGGTAGCGCCGTGCTACTTAACTAAAACTACTAATAGAATTACTCCAAAATAAATCGTGATCACGCTCGATCCTAGGTCCACCAATCAGAGATGGGCAGGGGCGTCTACGAGTTTGGACAGGTTTCGACAAGTTTAGACCTGCTCTGAACTTGACTTAGAGTCGAGTGTGATCATAACAAAGTTCTTAGTAGTTAACAAAATCAAACCTTAGTAGCAAACTTATAGCTATATACTATTATTACATTGATTTATCATTATATACATTTGAATAGACTCTCTATTGTTCTATGTGTGGGCGTCCTGCACAAATAGTATGTAATATTTATTATCTGAATGTTAAATACATTCAGATACCTAATTTCAGTTTCAATTCCAACCTGTGGCCAATAAGTTGGTTCGTAAAAGACAATTCATTTCAATATTAAGGTCAATTTCCATCTATTACTCGTATTTATCTACGAATCTAATCCGCCTCTGGTCCGTCTCGGCCGCACGTAGAATACAATACATCGACTCATGCGCAGACGGCATACATACCTACTACACAACTGTCCTGTCTGATACACTTTCACTGATACTAATAATGTACCAATAGATTCAATCATAGTAGAGAATGTATTTATTCAAGCTGTTTTTGTTTTCAAATTAATTTATTCATTTTGTGATAATAGGGTAAACTTGTGTAGGACTACATAATAACAGCCACACAGGTGGATCAAAGGTTAAGCTACGTTCGCCGCGGTCGGTTTATGGATGGGTGATCATCCAGAACATATCGAAACTCCTCCATGCCTCGGAAAGCACGTAAGCCGTTGGTCCCGGATGGTTTTTGTAGATCTTTGACAGTCATTACGGGTCGCCAGAAGTCCAGTCTTACCCAGTAAGTGGGTTGTGGAGGGCAGATAGGCAGTCACTCCTTGTCAAATGCTGGTACTCAGCTGCATCCGGTTAGACTGGAAGCCGACCTCAACATAGTTGTAAAAAAGCTCGGTAGATTTAAGGTAAAATTATACAGTTTTAGAGTAGGTAATAATTATACAGTATTACGTTTTTTTAATACGTTCCTAAGGTACTCCCAAAACAAGAGTTTTAAGTATTTTACCATGTCCATGTTCTTAGTATAAGAACTTCTGGTAAGGACAAGTTACACGAATAACGTTTCAAAGTAACCTAACTAGTATCTTAAAACTCAGTTAAACCTGTTTTGTAGTCAGTGCAACATTTTATGTTGAATTGTAAATCATTGCAAATTCTGTCCAAATCCCGGAACACAGTCCACTGTAGCCTAAACCTATTCAAATTATACGTTTGTCAACAGAATATTACATTTTGTTCAGGCTATGGCATTGGCCTGTCATATCTCAAAGCCATCTTTTAGCACAAAAGTCAAGGCTAAACAATAAATAAATGGCCAGGAAGTGTAACGAACATTGTAGAACATAGTTTGTCAAACTTTTGGGGGTTCGTTTCAGAAAAACTATTATGTTTTAAATTAAATTAAATTAAAAAAAAATATATTATAAAATGCTCATAAATCATGTTGAATACTATTTAAAAAATAAATAAGTTATTTTAAGATTATTAAATACAATATAAATCTTCTTTTGTTTCTCTCTTCACAAAGGTTCACCTAGTATAAACGTAGAGATAAGAATTATAGCGTTTTGACAAAATTCTAAAAGTATGATCCTTTGTGAGAAACTGACATCCGTACTAGGACACCCTGTGTGACGGACACTAGGCCCTCACCTCAAATTTAACCGAATTAACATTACACTGGTTAATTTTCAAACTCTAGAAAAAATATTTATTGATAAAGGAAAAAAACAGACATGTTTTAATCATCATCATCATCATCATCATATCAGCCGAAAGACGTCCACTGCTGGATATAAGCCTCCCCCAAAAGGGGGGATTTGCCATAGTCGCCACGCTTGGCAGGCGGGTTGGCGATCGCAGTATAGTGGTAAAATGTATAGAGAACGCTGCTGCCAATTCTCTAGTAAGTCTCAGTCGCCTTTACGACACCCACGGGAAGAAATAGGATGGTGCTATTCTTTTACGTCCGGCACCATACGGACATGTTTTAATAAATTAAATTGAATACTAAAATAAAAAATAGTAAAGTGTAATACGTGTATAGTGTGCAATTGAAGTGTAAGAAGAGGTAGCATAATGGTGTGTGGGAGTGTGAAGGGTGTTTGTACAGTCAAGAACCCGAAATTATTAAATATTACACAACAATGCCTTCATCGTTATCCGTATTAAGTGGTCATTACGGCGTCTATAGTCAAAACTCATAATGGAAAAATCCGAGTATTGATAATTTAAATATTTGACGGTGAAATAAAAATTTGAGAATCTCTGTCTGTTGGCAATAACTAAATTTACCACTTCGTGATGAGTTGATGAGCTAATCCTTTTATTCGCATATCACGAAGATATAAATAAGCATGTTCTAATATTATATTAAATTGTAATTTGTGCAAATTGCAACTTGAATGCTGTTCAATTCTATAAAAATGTTAATATAACTTCATAAACATACATAACGTCATGCCTTATTTCCATGGCGGTAGGCAGAAACTGCAGTACCTACGCCATATTATTATGGAACAAGAAGATGCGTTATATTTATAAACTTTAATATATGTAGTTTGGTAGACCATACTACCATAACAATATAACAATGTGTTCTACATTGCCATTGTAATGAAATTCAATCACATAATAATATATATTCGTTTGTCAAGTGCTGATGTTTGTAAAGGCCTCCCACACACAGGCGCGACGCGACGGTGCGCGTGCGACGTGATTCTAGTAGAACAATTTCAATTAAGTTTTCATAGAAATTGTTCTACTAGAGTCGGATCGCGCCTGGTTGTGAAACCCAAGTAAAACAGGATACAATTATAACCAGTGCGCAAACTGTAAGCATGAATTCAGCATATGGTTCTACACCGCATAAAGTAGAAATTTTTAGTCAGTTATAAAAATAAACAAATAAATATTTAAATTACAGTTTATGTTGTAATTTTATGTTTTCCCTTGTACTGTTATTACACGCGTTGTCTACATCTCTGTTATCTTCTCTCCTATCTCAGGTGTGCTGGAAGAGATTTCTGTAGAAATAAGCATTACCTATGTACGTATTTTTCTGTTCCTTTCTTCTTGTCTGTTTATATGTGTGTGCATAAATGGTTAAATAAATAAATAAAATAAATTGCTGTTTTATACATTTTGACCGAGTAGGTATTGCACTTTCCTATGATACCGCTATTCTTTATTTATTACGAAAAATGTCTATGTTTGACGGGCCTAGGCTTAGAATCATATATATGCTGTATTCATGATTAAAGTTCGCGCATTGTCTTTTTTCCAGTATAACAATGCTATGCTACTGATTCCGTTATGAATATTTAGTTAAATACAGGGTGTAAGGGAAACGCTTCCGAAAATGAAGCAGGTGATAGGTGATTCTCGATACAGTACCATAAGAAATCTATTTTTTTTTAGCATTTTTGAACACTATGCTGGGAGAACCATCAAATGAACCATTTGAGATTAAACACATTTAAAAACGACCCCAAGTCCAGGCGGCGACTTTAGGTTTAGGCATTCTTTGTACAGCACCGCCAAAAAGAAGCGTCAAACGTTTTAAATTGAGGCAAAATAACCAATTTAAGGCGAAAGGTTATTGGTATCAGCTTGCATTAAGGTTGTACATAACCTACGTTCTGACTTCGGAAGCGTTCCCCTTACACCCTGTATAATAGCCTGTCTGGGGTGCGGGTTGCTCGAAAGAGATACCGCGGCCCCTGGCACACAGGCAACTGAGGGAACACGGGTGGGTTTTAGTCAGTATAAGTCTGACACGCATCCTGCTCCACCCAGAGCGGGAGAAGTTATTTGATGATTTCGCAACCTCAAAAAAAAGAAAAAAACTCTGTGTAATAGAACCCCCACCTTAGACTTAACTGCCTCGTTGGTCTAGTGGTCGCAAACACTACTGTTGAGCATGAGTTCCTTGATTTATTCCCAGGTCGGGCAAAGTGATATTAGGCTTTGCTAACAGAAATTTCTCAGTAGCAGCCCGGAGTTTGGATTTTTGTCCGGTTGATGGCAGTAGGCTCGTCACCTATTACATGGGGCCTAAACATAACTAGCGAGATGTAGGTGTACTATAGGTACACGCCTGCCTAACCCCTTAGGATTACAGGAAAACATTTCGTTACTAATATTAAATTACCAGCACTAAGTACAATTAATACTTCGTAAAAAGCAGCACACAAATTAATCAATAGCTCACAAAGATTTATCAATCCAAACAGCCAGCACTTTCTTTCATTCACGAAATCATTCACAGACGCATTCACACTTTTTTACATCCCAGTAACCACAGATTATTAATTTCAGCGTAAATAATCGTTATTACGTTATACAGTCAAGAAAATAGATAGGTAAAAGACAGCTATGTGATTGATATGACACTTAAGTTATTTTTGAGTTGTGTTTGTAAAATAAATGTTAGTCTACATATTAATTAATTACAATAAATAATTTATAATAGTTGTAATTAAACGCTTCGTGTACCTAAACTCGTAAAAAAATGTTTTCGCGTGTGTCAAAATTAATTAAGTGCTTAAGTAATTATAATTACCCTAAATGTAACTGAGTATTAAATATCTACCATGATTACCCTTCAACTCAAGTTGAGCCAAGTAACCGAATCTTTTACATCCTCGAATATCTTCTTCATCAAAGCGTGGAATACGCAAAGTTGCCTGCATTTTAACTTTTACCTCGTATAGCAAACATTTTTGTTGACTATACTCACAGTAACTGCACTTTCATCTTTAGAACTAGGCGGCCTACATTCCTGGCATGAATTAGGGACACCATTGATTACAATCGGTGCTGCCAATACAATTAAAATGGCCGCAAGTTATGGGTGATGGCGATGGCGGGAGAACTTTGAGAAACGGTGTAGCTTTGGTTCCAATTTTGAAATTGTTTTTTGTTTGTTTGTGCAGTTTTAATTATGCTGTGGTATGCACGGGTCATATTTTATTTTTAATTGTTACGTCATAATATGAGTATGTAAATACTGGTGTTTTACGCTGAACAAATACCTAATATGTATAAAAATAAATACAAAGAATCAAATTGTCCTGTAAATAAAACCAACTAAACTCACTTACTTTATCAATCTCTAGCTTAAATTAATTAGGTAATTAAAAAGAGACTTCCGTATATGTACTTCCTCATTACCCTTCCGCATTACCGATTAACAGTTTTACCCCATTACACCAAAAAAGACAATCAAAATTCCTTACACCACGAAGTTCTGAACCTTCCACCATCAAACCTCCCATACCTTACACCACAGTACTAAGGTCACACGAAACGCTTGGGCAATGGCTTCCGTAAAAACGAAGCATTGTTTCACTACAACATGCGCATGAGCAAGCATTCAACTGTTTTGTTCGTGTGAGAAGCAGATTGGCCGATCATTGTGTTGTATCGGTTTTAAGTTTAATTTTATGTGCACATATCCAGCTTGGATTTGGGCGGAGTTATCTTGGAATTTGACGCAAGACAAAGTGCGGTTTTTGCGTAAGGGTACACCCCTGGGTCCCTAGGTCCTCAAGGAAGACCAGCATCCCCTTGGTGTTACAGTCTCACGGCAGGTACCAGGGTTACCGAAGCCTTTGCCCTGTATGCAGCAACCACCGGGCACTTTAGAAGCACATGATCTGCTGTGTCGTCTTCCTCCATACAGGCCCTGCACTATGGACTATCTGTGGTGGATCCTATGACAACAAGGTGTTTATGAAATGACCCATGGCCAGTTATGGCTGCTGTTCTAAGCAGCTCTTGTTTAGTCGGAGAGCCTGTGTCGTGAGGCGGCCGTCAATCATGGGAAGTGCTTCCTTGGCTTGCCTACATTCACCTTGGTCCAACCATAGTTGCCAATTGTTTTTAGTCATTAGGTAGGTTCACCTCTGCCACCTGTTTTGTTATGTAATGCATCTCCATCCAACAGTGAAATGCTAAACTCTTAGGCCCTTATACAATGCACAACGTTTACTTCTTTTTTTGTACTGTATTTAAGTCATATTTATTATTTTAACTTATTTCGATAATGAATGTACCTAACTACTATTTTGCATTTCAATTGTTATATTCTTAATTATTGTTTATCGTAAAGTAAATACAAATGTTGTATAATTATTGCATAAATTCCAGAACCTACTGATTGGTAGAAGACACTGGCTCCTGTAACACAAGTGTCTATACCTAGCGAAGGAGTCAGGGCTCCACTTTGTTTGTACACACTTTTTATGCCAATAAATAGTTTTATTACCTATTATTTTATTGTTTAATATTATAGCGTTATTTTGAGAGTCAAAAACATAAGTAATTCCGTTTTCGGCACGACTGTACTTTATAATGAAATGAAATGAAATTAAATGAAATGAAATGTTTATTTATGTAAGTAGATCTTAAAAGACACTTTTACACGTCAATATTTTGTTGGTCAATATTTGACTTGATGGAGGATGGACTTTAACTAGATGGAGCCGGCATTTCCTAGCTGACTGTTCCCTGAGAAGAAAAGCCGAAACAAACTCAGAGGTCATAGTCTCTTTTAAAGTCCAAACATTATATTATTTAAATTTTATGTGAGTCTAACAATGCAGGGTAATGTCTGGAAAGGCCTTTTGAAGAAAGAGCCATTGCAGCTTTGAGCTTACCTGTCTCAACAGACGGCATGTATGTAGCAGTCACCGTGTAGCTCAACCCTATTTTAGGGAGCTCAACGACCCGTCACAAGACGCTACCAGATTTGCAGGACATTTGCGTAGGCCATTTACAAAATGCTCAAAACCACCAGACGAGTTATAAAGTAATGTGGTCAATCTAGCCTGCATAGTACTCACATTCACAGTTAGTTTTTTCTTATAGAAAAAAAATATTTCATCTTCAATGGCACCAACGTCAAGATCATAAAGCTTAAGTATTTATTTTTCTCACCAAATTATAATGAACTGTGAGGTTAGATCATAATCTCCAAGTTTCCCGTCCTCACTTCCATAGGAATGTGACAATCTTCTCAGCGTATTTAACAAGATAAAGCCTTCCCAATCTTCATAACTGTCTCCCCGTTACAAGTTTAATTACTTTGCCGTTTCTGCAATTACTGGTGCTTGTTTAACCATCGTAAAAGTGAGGAAGCTTGAGGAGTTTTATATCAGTCCGCATCGTCTGTGGCTGATCATGGTCATGCCTTATAATAGCAGCATGGTGGCATGACAAATGATCATCAGCACGCTTGGCAAACATAGCCATCACATTTACCACCAAAAATATATCTGCTGTACAGTACAGTACATATTACAATAATTAAATGTTTGGCGTTATCAAAAAAGTGGATGTTGATTTGGTCCACCAAATCGTAAAGGCTTCTTCAAACAGCCGCGACGCGACAGCGCGACGCGACACTTGTAGAACAATTTCCATTAAGTTTTCATAGAAATTGTTCTACGAGTGTTGCGACGCGACCGTCGCGTCGCGCTAGTCTGCACGAGCCTTAACCCAAAAACTGGGTTGTGGAGGTCAGATAGGCAGTCATTTCATGTAAAATTCTGGTATTCAGCTGCATCCGGTTAGACTAGAAGCCAACCCCAACATATTTGGGAAAAGGCTAGGCAGATAATGACGACATGGGTCCACCAAATATTGATTTGACAAAAGTTGCCACGAATTCCGAAGGAAAATAAAAATCGCGAAGATCTGATGGACACGAGAAGCACATGACCTGTTGATGTGGTAATACTTAGGAGAGGCCTCTGTGCAGCAGCGGACGTCGTTCGGAAGAATGATTTAAAAAAATGACGTATTCAGCGATACTCCTCCACATTTATTATGCGCACAGCCAAAGTGTGGAACTCTCTGCCTGCGTCTGTGTTCCCTTCCACATTTAACCCGTCTACCTTCAAAACAAGAGTGAACAGGCATTTTCTGGGCACGCTAGTTCCATCATAGACCTCATCAATGGCTTTCTATCAGGCGTGATCGAAGAACTAGCTCATTCAATAATTGATTTTCTTTTTAATGGCTTCTGTTCTCAACACATTTTTTTATAAGATCCAAGTTTTCCGTATATCCTTAGCTTTACTATCTTCGTTTCCCATTTGTGCGGTTCATCAAAAGATAGCGCAAACCCTAACAAGATCTCATCTCCTTAACAGTCTGCCGTCGCAACATAATTACAACTTCACAGACTATTAGCTGAGTCTGTAATTACTAACTACGCCTGGAAATCAGTTAACGATCGGTGTTACTAACTGTTCGTAATAGATACGTGTAATGAACTCCGTCATATATACCTAGACGGATTAGCAAAATTCTTTTTTGTTACGAAAGGGGTATATTTAGGGGTATATAAGTAAATTCTGATATTCTGCTACGTTTGAGCAGGGTACAAACTTAACCGAAGTTGGGATTGGACGTCACCTCTTAGCCTTTATCTTTTATTTAGACGCTTGAAAGTCTATTTTGAAAATTTTACATTATAATTTATTTTGTGTTTTAGATTTCTTCATTTTAAGAGGCACAAAACTAGACCATTATCAGAGAATCCTACTCAAAAGACAAAACCCTACTTAAATAAAACATTGCGTAAGTGCAATGGACTTATGGACCGGAATAGAATACATGAATGAACTCAAAAAGTATCAAGTTACATAGACGAGATTGGATAAGTAAATTTTCCATTACCTTTTTCATCGAACTCTATTAAGACTACGGCAGTGAGTGCAATAATCTGTCTATTACAATGTGACACGAACATTTTCCCATGATTTCCCCATTTTCCGCGAATGACAAACACTTTGACAAAGTGTTATGATTAGTTTACATGCATGAGAATTACGTTACTTAATGTGGTGTAAAAAGATCTTAAGTTTTCAGGAAATGTAGGAATCGATTCTTAGTAGGTTATATGACGGCTTGTTATAGTCTTCCGCATCAATCTACCATTACCAACCGCCTTTAAATTATTGGCCTATCTGGCTCAGAGTGCCAACGCCTTGTAAAGTCATGCACCCTAAATAAGTATCACACTATCAACCAGAATTTGTCTGCTCCACCACTTGAATAACGCAATGAATGTTGATGAACTATCAAAATGAGAGCCATTCCTATTGTTAATGTGGTCCTCAAGAGCTCAATCGCTCGGAAGGATATTTATCGACGGAAACACTTGTGGGGAAAAAAGCTTATGAATGATTTTGAGCGATACGTACTCGCTGCGATTTTGATCAGAGACAATATTAGCTAAGTATTTGCTTCAGTGTCCCAATTAACTAACTATGCTAATCAACGAAAAGACCGAGAGTCAGTTTCTAATATGACCGTAGTTAACACGCAAAGCAAATAGGTATTTGACCGCATAGATCCAGTCCATTTTCCCCAACTGTGGTCGCCAACCCCAAGTGGCCTTTAGCTACCCAAGGTGACCCTAACATTGAGGGTGGCCAGGTATCACAATAGAATACCTTACATTCCTGAAGGCCTACAGAGTCTTAGACAATCGACTATAAGTCTTGAGCTTTAACATATAATGGAACCCACACAGCGTTCAGTGTGGCTATTCATTAGGTATAGTGCATCCAAATTAGATGGGGAATTTTAGTAAACAAACCATCGTGGGAACAGGCAGCATTGTCGCTTTGTATTGAATAGAAAAAAATGTGTATTTTTTTTGTTATAATTGTAATCCTGTAAATGGGTCATTGTATACATTATGATGATCTTTTTTTGGTATGAGACACACACAGAAACCGTAAAAAAAACAAATTCTGCTGCTCCATACATTTATGTTCTCATAACTCGAGAAGATGTGGGGAACAGCTGTTTTTATTCATAATTGGGAGTACAATGATCCCTTTTCAGGTTTCAGTTAAACTTATAAGTAAATAACTTGATAGACCAGGAACATTATTTTACAATCTTCTTATAGTGTCGATGGCAATCCGAATGGACTCGCCCCAGAATTCGGCTACGTGTTTGGCGCCATCACCAGCGTCCAACAGTTCCTATAACGTGCAGCTAACAGGACACACTGGACATCATCGTTTGTGGAACAGCACCACAATTTCACTCCAAGGTGGAGGTCGTCTACGAATCTCTATGATTTTTTTTTTACATTAGAAAAGGCTAAGAAACTGAATTAAGTCGTTTTAAAATTCTATAAACTTTCAGATGATAGCATCAATTTGGCTGGCTCTTTACGTATTCACGTCGATTATAGCTGGTCAAATCAAATCAAATCAAAATATTTTATTTCACATAAACCTGCAAGGGCACTTATGAAACGTCAGAAGCTAGGTGCACGGTTCCAATTTGTCGCTTCCTATGGAGAAGAGCCGGCAAGAAACTCCACGGTTACTCTTTTAAAAATAATTGGGTTTTACAATGTTTTCAAATTACAGTGATAATAGGTATGGGAGGACAGTGCAGGCCTGTCAATAAGTACCAAGTACTTAGAGGAATGAAAATAAAGAATAGAAAATCGTCTATAAATCTAGTCTGTAAGGCCTACAATGTTTTCCCATTCACAATATGTAAAAGAATCTACATTAGTAAGATCAACCTATTTAAACAAAGTGACATGATTTTCATGAGAATCAATAATAAATAGGTGATATTTGAAGCGATGTATAATGTCAAAAATGACGAGAATATGTCAGAAAGTGTAAAAAATAAAAATATTAAAAATTAACATTGTAATTTGGGACCAGTTAATAGACTCTCACAAAGTTATGCTGTTAATGAGGTACCAGGGAAGCCACATGTGCAGAAGGAATTAATGTCAAACTTCCCTGTCTTCAACGTAGTCTTTTATCTTATAATATGCTTTTTTGATAAGGACACGTTTGATGTGAGTTTTAAACTTTCCATCGCTAAGTTCTGTAACCGACTTTGGCAACTTGTTATGGTATCATCACTTCAGCCGAAAGACGTCCACTGCTGGTCATAGGCCTCCCCCAAACTCCTCCATTTCGACCAGTTCTGTACTTCCCGCATCCAGTGGATTCCTGCGGCCTTCACAAGGTCATCGGCATAACTGCGGTATAGCTGGTATATACTTAGATATTATACTTGAACATTTTATGCAATGTTTATTATCATTGCAAGTGTTCTTCGTTATACCAGCTCACTTGTGTACTTGTTTTAAAGTTGTTTCGCAAACGATGTTATCACCGTAACATCATTGTAACGTGTTGTTTTATACGAAATTTTATCTGATCCAGCAGTTGAATGTAAATAAACGTCTGGTGCAGCGGTATCATGCAAAAGTTCAAGAAATATTGTGAGTAGGTACAAGTAGAAGAAAAACATGAAATGTCTTTCGTGAATTTAATAAAACATCCCTTACAGTGTATCTATTAAAGAACAGGTACACTGTATAGCAACAAACAGACTAATAATTGGCGTAGGTTTTGCATCACTACATAGTATAAAACAAAGTCGCTTTCTCTGTCCCTATATCCCTATGTATGCTTAAATCTTTAAAACTACGCAACGGATTTTGATGCGGGTTTTTTAAATAGATAGAATGATTCAAGAGGAAGGTTTATGTGTATAATACACCGACCTCCACGCGGGCGAAGCCGCTGGCAAAAGCTAGTATAGGCATAATCAGTCTTCTTCTCGCCGAAAATGTGAAAAAAGCAGAAAAAAAAGTAGCTGCAGGGCAACCTACTATACACAAAACCGATTCATATAATCAGGCTGTTTGTTGCAATGCGTGGTCATAATAGCAATCATTATGCCATACGAACATTCTACCAGTTTATTAGGAAGACCATATTCAGCAGTCAGACATAAGTTACCAGGAAACTATAAATCCGGAACAGCCTACCGTGTCAGCAACTTTACTCTTAATTAGCAGCCACTTAACGGAGAGAGCTAAAATAATGCAGAAACATGCTAGTTTCGTGTAAGCTCGAACTCACGTACACCTATCAACGCAAGTTGCAACGTTATCACAATAATCTCGGTGTGAAATCCGAGACAACTTGAATGGACGACTGTACGCACCGATTACGTTGCTTCTCACGTCTTACATAAAGTATAATGGGACATTCATGGGCAAATATGTCCAAGTTATGAGGTTCCGGATAATTGGCACATTCTAGGATGCTCTTTCAAGTCTTCTGTCTTGAATATTCGCAACTTTGTAAGGGCAGCTTTCCACCGTAGCCAGATGCGGCTTAGTAATAGTGTTTTAAATTAGTCCATGTCGTTTCCGACAAATCCCATAAGCGGTTGTTTCGCTAGTGGGTAAAGTGGTCCCCCGCCCATGAACATCTGGAATACCAAAGACACGCAGTTTTCTTTGATCTTTGACGTATTTTCTCCATTAATAATGTCCACTCCATCAACCTATAATGCGTACCTATATCACCCCATAAGGTACCACAGGAAAAAGAATCGCCAGTAAGCTGATATAATTTCAGCAGTGATCACTAGTGGTGAACTTTTCGCTATTACGCTATATGCAAACTGTTTTATTATCATTATCATTCTTCCTCATTCATTTCATTCCTTCCCATCATCATGACCTAAATTTCTAACCTACTCTTCAATATCACAACGATCTTCAAAGCCAACATTATGTCCAACAATGGGCCCAACATTATCCCACGCCAGCATTGGATAATGTGGTTACCAAATACTGCTGGTAATACGTAAGACATCGTTTTTGCGAGCAATCGTCAATAGATACAAATACTTAGCACTTCACACTTCTAGTAAACGATGATGCAGTAATCATTATGTTTGATCAGCGTGATATGTGGATTTGGATCGGTTTTGTTGTTTTTTTTTACTAGCACAAGCCAAGCACATCATTTTGCCCTCTCCGTCTAGGCCTGCCCGTGATGTCTTTTACTATTAAGCAGAACCCACTGCCCACTGGGTCGTTAAGATTGCCCCCATGATCGCGGATGTTTCCACCCAATAATGAACCAAACCGTTAAAAACGAGATATCCTTGATGAGTTAATTACACGATGAAAGACATTAGGGTACTTTTTAACATAAAAAATCACAAATTATTTATTTGAGGTTGCAGTTGCAAATTCTTCTTTAGAATCATCAGCTAGTTTTAAACAGAACTAGCTTCATTTTTCGTGAGAAATTCATAAATTATAGAGTGGCGAACTAGTGCCATAGAATTGGCTTTATATTCCTGACTGATAATTCAAAAGTATAAATGGTTTAATTCAAATAAACGCTTCGAGTTTGACTTTACTTTTCAGTTCCTCTATCTCCATAAATTTAACGCCATTTTCAAAAACCTATCACAACTAATCATCATAATTAATATCAGTTTTAATGAAGCGGTATATACCGCATGCGTTACTAAGAAGTAAAAGTGAAAAACGTTAAACTGTTTTCCGCTTTCTCGGTACCAATAGAAATAGTTTTGTGTAGCACGGTATAATTACCGTGATATTCACACATGTTGCGTTGTGTAATTATTTTATTTTTGTTATGTGATGTGTAATTAAAAATCAATTAGAGATTAAGGATTTGAGTCGTTTAAAGTTTTTTTTTTTGTTAATTACCACCACTGCACCAGTTCGCCTATACAGATAGATAAAATAAAAATAAAAACAACCGACTTCCAAAAATAACAGTTCAAAGTGAAAAATTACTTTATTTTCGGAAGTCATTGGCAAAAAAAAAGGAAATTAACTTTTAATTTTAAAGAAAGCCTTTAATTTATTACCTATTTTATTTTAATTACTTTAAATAATATAAGTACCTTAAAAAATTACATCACCACACATAACTTAAGTTACATCACACATCTTAATGATTTACCTCAGTCAGTAAAAGTGTTACTAATTCTTACGCACAAACTGTTCGAATTCAAGTGCAGCGCAATTATTTAGAGAAAGTAGAGAAACAAGTATTTTCCAAGATCTAAAAGTTATTGCCATGACTAGAGATACTGTTTCCACTTGGAATGATGGCATATCATTGCATTTTGATTATGTCATGAATTTCCTTTTGATTACTTTAGTCACCATCTCACCGCCTCACCTTTTCCTAATGTCCTATGTTGGGGTCGACTTCCAGTCTAACCAGATGCAGCAGAATACCAGTATTTTACTACTGCTAGGAGCGACTGAGTAACACGATACCACTTGGTAAGACTGGTTGTCAGACTTTCGGGCTTCTGACGACTGTCAAAGGTCCATGAATGACAGCTAGGACCAACGGCTCAACGCGCTTTCCGAGGCATGGAGGGGTCCTGTTATTTAAAGATGGTCACCCATCCACGGACCAACCGCTGCAAGCGTAGCTTAACCTAATCGTTCGACCTTTGTGGCTGTTTTTATTTAGACACAAGGCCCTCTCAAAACCAAAAGCATCGATTTTCGAAATTAAACTTATTTTTCACTAGCATTTTCTTAAACTCAGTTGTTTATTTTTTACAAATCAAAAAGCATCTTAAAGCTTGCTTTACTTTAATAAAAACTTTTTCCAAAAAGAATCAACCGACTTCCGGAAAAACACTACAAAGTGGAAAATAATTTTAATTGACTTGGAATATGTATTTGAATTTTTTGTCACCGTCTTCCGAAGTTATAGTTATTTTACACTTTGTTGTAGTGTTTTCCGGAAGTCTGTTGTTTTTGTTTTTGGAAAAAGTTTTAACTACACCACACCAATTGAATATTTCATCATCCTTGGGGTCAAAATAATGCATATTTAAGCGATAGCAGCAATCGCAGTTGATTTGCTGTCATTTTTTGAAGAATTCCGTTGTCTAACTCCGAAACACATCATCAGATCTATATTTCAATGGGACCGTTTCGAAATAAACCTTTTTCGAACAAAAAAATAATTTTGCAAATCCGTCTATACATGACGGAGTTATGCCCGAACATCAAAGAGATACATAAAAAAATAAAATTTAAGCATATCGAATTGATAACCTCCTTCTTTTAGAAGTCGGTTAAAACAGGAGATACAAAAACCCAGTTTCTCAACGACAGTTTAAAATCTTCCTCATTAAGCAACAAACACACATGGTCGTGAAGTTTCGACGTCCCTTCAACAATACGATGTCGCAAGGCAATCAGCAGCTAGCAGCACGAGCGGCCTTAATTGACGCTGTCGTGCTACAGCGCAATAAGGAATTCTGTTATATGCAAGCATTTCTCACGTTGTATCGTAAAATATAAATTAATTATGTTTTTGGGCACAAAAATGTAGAAAAGGACGTAGCTTCTGTGAGCTAACCTACATGCTGCTGGTAATCATCAAGAGTCTTCGCAATGTATGCAAGAGAGGCTATACATGACCACCCACCACTGCCAAGAGTCTTTGAGAATCGTTACGGATAGTAACTAGCCTGAAAGTCTGAGAAACAGTCTTAAGAAGGTGTATCGTATTACCCAGTAACTGGGTTGTGGGGGTCAGATAGGCAGTCGCTGTCATGTCAAATACAGGTATTCAGCTGCATTCGTTTAGACTGGAAGAGCCAACATTGGAGGGAAAAGGCTAGGCAGATGATGAAGAGGCTGTACATGTCCCTTCATGACGATGGCCAAAGAAAAAATTGGAAAGTTTGTGTGAAAGAACTGAATGATAATATGGCTAGAAAGGGAGTGACTACCGAGATGTTGACTAACAAAGAGGTATGGAACAAAAAGACATTTTGCGCCGACCCCAAATGTGACATTACTGGAAATGTGCCCAGCACTAGTTATCAGGGGCAGCACTAGCGCCGCCATATTGATATATATTATTAATAATTAATAATCAGACTATACCAAGGGGTATCGTATTACCCCAGTTACTGGGTTGTGGAGGTCAGATAGGCAGTCGCTCCATGTAAAATACTGGTATTCAGCTGCATCCGGTTAGACTGGAAGCCGACCCCAACGTAGTTGGGAAAGGCTAAGCAGATGATGATGAATCAGACTATACACCGTGAAATTTAAATGGTTGTTTTCCCGCGGCAGAACAACTTGCCATAAGGAGTACTTTCGAAGCATAGAGTAAAACTAGAAAAATTTAGATTTTTTTGTTTAAAATAATTAAAAAAATATTCATCAACTCGATAAAGCACTACTCCTTAGTAACACTAGAGGTAACTTGTAGGTACTACTCAAATCGCACGCACCTCCGATAAAGGGAACAGCGATGCATAAATGTTCAAAGCGAAAAAAACTCTCGCACGTGGTGATTTTTCACAATGGTTAATCTGCCATTTTTTGTTTCTAATATTTTATTTGTTTATAAAACGATTGTATTACCAAGACAAACCATTTCGCTGCGGGAAAACAACCATTAAAATTTCACGGTGTATATATAAAATGTTCCCACTTCTGCGACAACGTCTTTCAGTAAGACGGACTTGGTATGTTTTTTTTTTCGCTTCAAGTGTGCTTTTTATTTTACAAAACAATACAATTTTTTGGCTTTTACAATTTAGCTCGCCAAACTTTGCAGTAATTAATAATGTAGGTTGGTAGATGTCACATGTGAACCTACGACCTCACAAGTCGCGCCCTTTACGTCTGGGTCACCACTGCAGTGCTCTAGGGGATTATTATAAAGTAAGATAGCATTACTTTGTTTTTTTTTATATAGAGTATCTAAAATGTAATACTGATATTCATTAATTAGATAGATAGGTACCTTATAAGAAGATATAACACCAAATACATTTGGTGGTGGTTACAAGTGGTAAGGCCAGGAGAATAAATTTGATTGGCTGTTGCTAACCAGGTTGTTGAACCTTTCAGAAACCTTCCTTAAATATCTTCAAGTGAGAAATTTGTTGAAAGTTAAAGAGGTAAGAGGAACAGGGTGTATAATAATAAATAATAATAAATCTTTTTTCCAGTTTTACAATTTTAGAGTTACCACTTGGCATACATTATGATTTTCGTCTAGTAAATTGTAGTTGCAAACAGAGTTATAAAACTCTGTCACCCAAGCCAAGATTAAACTTGTGTTATGGGTGACAGGGCTCTCAAGATAACACTAATTAGAAAATTAAAATTTCGGAACTTCACAGTGTAGGTACAATAGACAAAAATTAAAGAAAATGAAGATTTTACTGAAGCTAATACAAACTAACTAATTAATTAAAGAAAGAACCAGCATAATTCACTCATGCTCTATAGAAAAGGGAGGATCCTCCAATCGGGTGTTGTGTCTTCTGAGCAATTGCCCGACGGTTCATTTTTTTTGTGAGTGACATCTCGCAGTTCAACCTTTGAGGTTGTCGTCTGCTTAACCAGACTTGCCTGTGATAATCTTAATAAATTAAGATGACCAGCTAGGGCTTAAAAACTTAAAACTAAAGCGACTGCTCGCTAAGGGCCCCCCGGCTTAGGGCATCGCTGGTAGAGTGCAGCAAGGGACAAAGTGAATCTGACTGAGCCCGACGGTTGATGTCAGGATGATGTATATATACCGGTCGCGCGGTAAACTCTAATTGCGCAATGCAGGATTTGTGTGACGTCAGGTTTTGGCGCATGTGGCGTTGCAGATGCCGCCACAAAGTTACCAGAAAAACTTGCAGGATCTTTTAGTTTGTACATGTTATTAGAGAATGCATGTAACTTAGGATAACAACTTGTCTAGTTTAATTTAACATTAGAAGCGACTTAATGTTTTTTTGATAAGCATGCCCGATTCCCATGTCGAGTTTTTGTCGCACTTTAGAACTGTTAGTAGGTCCAATTTAATTATGAGTATTAATTTTTTAGGAGTTTGTATTGTTCAAACATTGGGTTTTCCAAGTGAGTAATTTTTTTGATTGACTTACGCAATTTTAATTGTAGATGTAGTGTTGGTTTACCTGTAATTAAAAAAATATTTTGTTAAAAAATTTGAAAGTAACACACATTCTACCTTCACAACGTTAATAGAGCCATCTAAACCGACATTGAAACTTACACGCTTTTCGCCGACAACAGTTAGGACCGCAGACGCAATAGTCTGTTCTTCTAAGCATATTGTTTTCCGATCGATATAATTAATTATAGTACTGACGCTATATTTACGTTTTATATCATACTAGCTTTTACCAGCGGCTTCGCCCGCGTGGATGTCGAAATTATCCTACGGTAACGTACCTAATACCAAGAAAAAAGTATCCTATGTTCAATTCAATTTATTTCAGTAACAATTCAATTCAATTTATTTCAGTAACAATTCACATCGCGTTCGAATATAATCCAGCATGAAACATAACCGTAATAAAAATATAAAAGAATACATGCAAATACATAAAAATTAGAAAATAATATTTAGATAAAATAAAAAATTGACAACAAACAAAATAATAAACCACATGTCAATAAAGTAATTGCAAGCAAAACAATCCAACAATCCAGGTATAAGCTATCTGTGTGCAAAATTTCATGCAAATCCGTGCAGCCGTTGTAGCGTGATTGAGTAACAAACATACGAACATCGAAATATACAAACTTTTATAATATTAAGTAAGATTAGTAGGATAGGAAGTAGGATTGCTCTTACATAATAATATTAGTTCTGTGCGGGAAAGAAAGATCTATTAGTAGATTAGGTCCGCTTAATTAAATTATTAGATTCAGCCTATAATAATACTACTACGTAGATACAATATATTGCTCCAAGCGGAACTATAAACTCGGAGCAAAAGAAATCAAGAACAAAGCATTGTCCTTGTCCAACAAAGAACAGCTTCGATCATATCTGTAAATTACACAAATTGTTCATATTTTGTTACTATTGTTCAAGTCTGTACTTATTTTGTAAATTACTGGTTGGGTTAGATACTGCCGGTTTGCTTTTTGAGTAACAGGAAGCAACGCAAATGTCAAAATGATTAATTTTGACATTATTTTCCCTCTGCATTCTCGTAGAGGTACCGAGGATATTTCAGACAATAACTTCAAGCCATCATCTTCTGTCGGCTTCCAGTCGAACCGGAAGCAGATAAATACCAATATGGTACATGGAGCGACTGCCTATTTGACCTCCACAACCCAGTTACTGGGTAATACGATACCCCTAGATACGACTAGTTGTCAGACTTTCAGGCTTTTGACGACTCGTAACGACTGTCTAAGATCCACGAACCATAGCCGGGATCAACGGGCAAAGGCTACAGTAAGTTCAAGCCGTGATAAATGAGTGTCAGCCAGTCACCATAGTGGAAACTGGAGCTGATAGCGCAGGACTATTTACTGTTCTCTCTTTATCTACATCTGTCGTTCTTATATGATATGATATTTATACAGTAAATTCGTCTCTGGCCAGTATTCACTGCCAGAAAACGATTCTAGCATAATATGCTAAATGCTTGACTAAGTAAATCAACCAAAGAATTTCCAGAAAATCCACGATTCAATTTAGAATTCCAGTTCGATGATCTAAGATGGCACAAAAAACGTCAGTACCTTAAGATTCACAGCATCTTTAACATGGTCACGATCTGCAGTAACAGTTAGATCATCTGGAATCGTGCTGGGAACGAGCTTATCTTAAAATGTTGCGTTAACTGCGAAGCTTAACTGTTTTTTCATTTTGACGATAAAAACTGGGCTTTTGTTATGTGTTATGTCATAGATGAAGATGGTCTTATTTCGATGGTATGCTTTCAGACATGACGGGTTTATAAGGTCAGATGTGATCACGTTTTTTGAAAGATTTTGATGCTGTTATGGCTTGCCTTGCGTTAACTAAAAGATATTGTTGTTATTTTAGTCCACAACTAGGTACGCAATGATAAGGACTTTGCCAGGCTTCATTTTCATCTTCAGTACTGTCAGTTTTTCACAATGACGCTGAAGTTTTCCTGTTTTCTACCTACACGAAGCTCTCTCTTTCATCTTTGTACTCTATATTCCCCTTTTTCTGGCTCTTTCTTTTAGCTGATGAGTTTTTAAGGGTCCCTTTTTATTTACCATGCAACCTCATTATCAGCCATCACTACTGTTTTAACAAAACGTTATAATGTTTAAAGAAAACGGTTTTTTTGTCGATGCATAATGGTCTGGTTTCACCCATTTTTGTTTGTGCACTTAATCCTTGGGCGTATGGGACACGCTCTGTCACTATTTACTCGTAAAGTGAAAGAAATAATCACTCCAACCTTCCTGTTCCTATCTTCTTTCTACCACCACACACCACTCCGTCACTCTTCTCTTTCCCCGTAGATCAATCAATTTCTTAAAGAAGTTGTACACACCCCTACGCCACATCCCATCAAGCGCACGTGTAACACGTTACACTCGTATATCTCCGTCGTTAAGTTTCAATCGATAGCCTTATCGGCTAACAATACGACCATAATCACGCACAAACAGCATTGTTCTATTTTTTGTGTTTTTGTTGCAACATTTACAGCTGGGAAGCGGTTTGTGTGGTGTGAACTGGTGTGGTACTGGGGTCGAAAAGGCCGTGATTTCCAAAAGTTGTATGCAAAAATTTCGTTGTTGCGGGTTGTTCGAAAGAGATACCGCGGCCCCTGGCACACAGGCAACTAAAGGAACACGGGTGGGTTTTAGTCAGTAAAAGTCTGACACGCCCTCCTGCTCCACCCAGAGCGGGAGAAGTTATTTGATGATTTCCCACCCAAAAAAAAAGACCTATGGTTAAGACAACACGGATTTACCTATGTCAGGACCTGCTGTATATTGTCAAATGATACAATTATGAACAAATTAAATGACAGTTAAATAGCTACTTCTTTGCTCTAGTAGTCGGAAGTGCTGTCGCTGAGCATGAGATCCTGGGTTGGATTCCCAGGTCGGGCAGTGTTAATGGGTTTTTCCATCAGGAATAATTGCTCAGTATTAGGCGTAATAGCCCATTTGAGCCCGGTTGATGGTAATAGGCTCACCCTATTATATGGAACTTAACCATAATTGGCGAAATATGAGCGTACTAAAGGTACCAACACCTCTTCGTCGGGTGTACAGGCGTGATGTATTGTAATGTTATTATAAATTACGTAAGATAGAGAGTAAAATCCAACAACAAAAAAAATGGAGCAATCTTGGGCATCTGCTGGCCCGATGCATCATTTATCATTCTTGAAACCATACCTGAAACTCTGTGCTCTAAAGGAAATAAGTACAATTTTTGTGAAGTCAACGAAAAGATGGCATTCTAGACCCAATGGTTTAAGCTGTGCGTTGTCTGTCAGAGAATTTAAGATTTTTATTAATATATATATTTCAACTGATGTAATTTATGGCGCCCTTTTTTTTTTTTTTTTGATTACGGGGGAAATCCTCATGGATGTCCTCCGCCCCGGGGAGGGCGGAGGGGTCTGTCATACTCTTACTGACTAAAACCACGCCGGTGTTCCGTCTCTCACTTGCACCGGAGATCACGGGAACTAGAGTGACTTCCGCGAGCCCCGGCTAGAACTGGCCCGCCTCTGCGGGCCACCTCGTGATAGGGGGCAGTGAGGTGTTAAACTCTACCCTTACGTCATAGAGAGGCGCGCGTGGAACACTACGCGCCGCTATCTCGGGTCCTAAGTAGTAGGGGGTGGCGTCCAAAGCCAAGATCCGTTACCTACAGTTGGCAAGTTTTGTGCTTTGATCGGAGACCTTTTTTGACGAGGTTGGCGATAACCTCATAGTTAAGTCGACCTGAGAAATGTCATTCACAAATAAAAGCAACTTAGGTACTCTTCCATCCAAAAGCGAAATTATGTTTCTATCAACGTATGCCATTATTGTAACTTCTTATACATATTACCTGGCTACCTATCCTTTTACTACTAAAACCTGTAAGTTTTTCACAGAATATGCTAAGGAAGCTGTTTACCGTAGGTAAGCACCGGATAAGAAAGCCTTTGATACACGGACTCCGTCGGTAATCACTGACTAATGGTTAGTTTCTAGATAAACGGTTCGTTAACTGCATTTTTAAAGCAGGTTGTGTAGGCGGGTTCTTTATATTCTAGTAAATAAAGGTGCAATTTACAAAAAAAAAAGTGAAATTGTTTTGTGGTAATTGGCTATACCGCTTTTCATTTATTATAACTGACAATTAAGATTGTATGTGGTACGTAAGATTGTACGATATTATGTGGAAGTTGATATAAGAAAGTAAGCAGATCCAAATAAAATTGGGATAAGGACAAAATGATGATAGTAAACGCAGAAGCCATCTTACAGGCTTCTTCAGACAGGCGCGACGCGACACTTGTAGAACAATTTCCATGAACTTTCATAGAAATTGTTCTACAAAAGTCGCGTCGCGATTGTTTGCAGGGGCCTTAAATGTACCTTAAACAAATTAACTTTATAATAGGTACTTAAATGATAAAGAGGGCGGAGACACTTATAAAAGTGGCAGAGTCGTAGTTACTACTTTAAACGCTGAAGAACGCATTCAAGCCTACAGTTCTTCTCCTATCCTGCTTACAACGCAGACAGACTGACACAATCAATCTATATTTTATATTAAAGTGACGAATATTAGGTAAGTTGGGTAACATAGTCAGTTCAGTGCCTTATTTGCCGACTCAGATGACGGAACTTCACACATAATATTACACAATGATGGATGAACCAGCAGAGCTAAGCGTAAAATATTGTATTATTGGTCAAAGTGTGAATACCCGTTAGTCACAGTCGCTCAGACAGTATTTCATGAGACGGTGAATGACACACAAATGTGTGACAATTTGTGTTGGCAACCGTAGTAAAAAGGAATGACAAAGCCATGATTTTAAATTACATTTTAAAGAAGATGTGCAATCTGTATTTTTTCTGGGTTTTCTTGCTAGACAGCTTTCTTAAGCTGAACATATGCAAAATATGCCTCCTATTAAACGCACCTATGTAGTACCTGGTTTTGCCGGATATATAATTATCATCTATTTCAAAGCTGTAAAACAGAATATTTGAAAGGTCATTGAGCCTTCAGTCTGAATACCATTAATCCTACCTGAATACCTTTTTTCATCTTTATTTAGGTACATTTTCACTTTCCTCTAAACTAATATTATAAAGAGAAATGATTTGATTGTTTGCGTGTTTGTTTGTTATGCTCTGACGCTGAAACGGCGGAACGGATTGGATGAAATTGGCCACATGGGTAGACCATGACCTGGTTTAGGGCATGGGATACTTTTATACCGATATTTCCGAAACTTATGCGGATGAAACCGGGGGCCGTAGCTAGTGTTTAAATTGACATTGTTGCCATCGCGGACAATACCTGGATGAGGACCTGGTATTGGCGCAAGAAAAGAGAGGCTTATATGCCTATCAGTGGGTGAAGTCGGGCTGTGTGTGCATCGTATAGGTGAATTGTCACACCTTCTCTGCTTTTAATAATTGTTGGTCGCTGTGATTAACTCAAGACAATGTTCATGTTCTTTCACCAGTATAGCTTGACTACTGACAGGTTATATAATTATATTAGTTCATGTGTTGGTTTATTTTATTTACCTGTACTATGTTTTCAATGTTTTGTTGGTATATAAGCCTGTGCTAGCTGAGATATGGCAAATTTAATGTTTTTTGTGTTTCGTAATGTTAATTACCTACTATTGTATAGACACAAGTTCTTCCAACTTAACAGACAGCTGTGCTGCTGGGGAGTTTGTTGCACCATACTTCTTATTCCCAGCTAAAGCACTAGGAAGTGGTGACGGACGGGCGTGACAAGGGACTATCTTATGTAATTTTGACGTTCAAAAAGAGCTGACTCTCAGCCTAGTTTGAATAAATTACTTTTGATTTTGATTTTAAGTTCGTGACCAATTATTTCATTCACACAGAACATTCTCCTTCATTCTTCTCTCTTCAAAGCATCGAACTACATAACATAGACGCTAGGCAAGCATAGACATTATTGCATAGAATTACGCAAGTTCTAGCCTATTGATATCACATTACGGACGTCGCGTCGCCGCCGTCATTGGCAGATTGTGTTGCATAGACTGCATAACGCGGCAGTCTAGGGTTTTCATTTTCATCGGGAGTAGGTATGATGCTAACTGAATGTTATGACCTAAAGAATTATCTGTGGAAATAGGAATACTCTAAAACCTCCACTATGCTGAAGGTCTCTAGGTAGCATTGAAATATGTCAACCTGCCGTTATCTTCATTTATTTGTGGTCGGTGCAACATTTCTGCTTCCTCCATACATCTCTATTAGTTGTCATCTACTTACATAATTATTCATATTACAATTAGTCGTTATCTAAGTACTCACACGATAAGCCCGATAAGCACGTTAAGCCGTTGGTGCCGGCTATCATCCGTGGATATTTGACAGTCGTTAAGGGTCGTCAGAAGCCCGAAAGTCTGACAAACCAATCTTACCAAGAGGTATCGTGTAACCCAGTCCGGTCCCGTCACTCGGACCGGGTTCTGCTCTCTGTACCCTTTCATATAACACAAGCATGTTGTGTTTTCCGAAAATATCCGAGCAAAGTCGAAGCGTTTCACTCGTTTCTACAATTATTTTAACACTCAATGAGTTTCACGATTCGATTGGAGTATCGGTGTTATTATTACAGTTTGTTTTTATTGCCGAAACACGTGTTTTGAATACTTTGAACTTTCCAATCGTTCACCTGTTCATTTTAGAATTGTAACTTACGAAAAACTGTTTCTAGTAGGTACTCGTGTTAATTTTAACTTTTCATTTTGGTAAACAGGTTGGCAGGGCATCGACGCGCAAACTGTAACTATGAATTCAACACAAGCTTCTCGCTCGACGTCCGTTGATATTTTAGGCCGCATGAAGTACTCAAACTACCAGACAAACATTAAAACTAACAGAGAAAGAAAAAACATTGAGCCACAGTCCTCACATTCACAATAAATAAAGTATGTACTAAGTAAAATATTCGTGTCATTTTCTGTATAATATTCATCAATGTCAAAGTGTACATTGTTGGTCTAAGAGACATTCAGAAAATAAACTCCGAAAAGAAATTAAATTGCTAAGCAAACAGTACCATTACTCAGTTACCTACTTATTTAAATATTGTTTCAAAAGCGTTGAGTCGATTTAGAAATATGCTACCAATGTACTACGAAGTAATTTGCTTGTCAATACTGATTGCGATACAGCTGTTAATTTCCTATAGACTTTGATTTATGTGCATTATCACTACAAAGTTTGAGTTTATTTTAATGTGGGCTGTACCTACCAAGTAACTACTGAAATCCATTGTGAAAAGCTTCTTTCATGGACGGATATTTATGTATGTACCTACTACCTTCTCCCGGGGACTTCATCTGCGTGAAATTTCTTGTTTTTACATTAAATAAACCTAGAACACTCGGCAATTTTGTAGATTCCCATTAATGAAAGATTTTTCGGAATCGGATTAGGAGTTCTAAAGATAATCCTTTGCATACAATCATACAAATCCCTACATCTTTAAAATATTAGTATGGAACACGAAAGATTCGCCGATTGTGAGTCGAACTTCTGAGGTACAGAAGTCCGACTCACAAAGTCACAATTCGGTACCTACTACCAATATTTTAATAGTAGTCAGAATCTTCTTTTTTTAACCGAATTCAAAAAGGAAGAGGTTCTCAATTCGTCGGAACCTTTTTTTTATGTATGTTCTCCGATTACTCGAAGATGGCTGGACAGATTTGGATTTTTTTTGTTTGAAAGGGTATACTTCCTAGGTGGTCCCATGATCATCAAGTCAGGATCTGATGATGGGATCCTGGAGAAATAGAGAGAACTCTTCAAATTTTATGGGCACACTTGAAGCGGTTTGGGTAGTTTTTGGATGAGTACTTTCTCGGAGTGGTCCCATTTCAATTTGGTGAAGATCTGATGAAGATCTTCGGAGATAGGCAACGGAACTCCTCAATAAATTATATCAAAAAGACTGGGATTGCTGAAATCTCATGTCTGTCGATTGTTTACACCAGTTCATCATGCCAGTACGCTGTGAAGGGGTAAGCACATGTGAACCACTAAAAAGTGAAAAAAAAAAACTAAAAAAAAAAAACAATCGACTTCCAAAAAAACAGTTTTTAGTGTTTTCTGGAAGTCGGTTGTTTTTTTTTAAGTTTTTTATTATTTGCCACGATAACGGCCATACATAAAATATTCCGTGAAAATGCCAACTGGTAGACCGATTGACTATTGTTATACGGTACGAAACCCGATTCTGACCAACCATGATTCCATAAGCCAATTCTGTCACTTTCTCAAATAATTACTGAGTAAAAAAGACGATTTTTAACCGGTCTTAAAAAGTAACCATGACCCCTGAGTGTGTTTCGGCATTTCTTCACAGAGATCAGTCAGCTAGGAAAAGCCAGAGCATTTAGTTCAATACCATTGTCAAAAAAATTACGTGTCTTAAAATATCTTACTACAGAAACAAATAATCCATTTCATTTCAGTAAGAGTGTACTGCGTGTTAATTTTACTCAGAATACATTTAGAGATATGATCGCATTGAATTGAATACGATCTGATTTGATACCGATTGTGTTGCGACTGAGCTGATAACTGATATCTCAGGAATGGTTAAAACGAAGAGAAATTGAAAGTACGGGATACGTTGCACTGGCCGTTTCTGTGGTCAGGTTTTAAGTTACCATATCTGTCTATATATTAATACGTGAAGCAAAAAGTTTGTATCCCTTTTTACGATCTAGCCCAGCGCGTCCGCCAAACCAATAATTTCAGAAATGACACTCAGAACAAAACCCGAACCTCAAAGCATAAAATCAACACAAAAATTAATTCAATTTTTCTTACTCCCACAACACCTATGGAAGTAGACAGAGAAATACAGCAACTGAAAAATACCCATAGCGTGGGCAACGATGGTGTCTGCACCAAAGTCATAAAATATGTATCCACGAATATTTCAGCTCACCTATGCTACATAATTAACTTATGCATCTCTAACGGAATATACCCAGAAAAACTTAAAACGGCCATTGTCATTCCACTACACAAAAAAGAAGACAAACGAAAAATGGGGAACTATAGACCCATAGCGCTGATCCCCATTTTTTCAAAATTATTTGAAAAAATCATTTATAGCCGACTATACAGTTATCTAGAAAAATATAATATTTTAGTAGACGAACAGAAAGGCTTTCGCAAGGGGAAATCAATAAATATGGCCATTTATGACCTACTGAAAACAATTCTGGTCGCCATGGACAAAAAAATACCAACATGTGCCATCTTCATGGATATGAGTAAAGCCTTTGACCGAGTTGACCATAGGATACTAATGCAAAAATTAAGCATGTATGGCATAAGAGGTAAAGCGTTAGATCTCATCTTTTCATACTTGCATAATAGAAAACAAATTGTAGAAATAACAGAAATATGTCAGAAAACACGAACCGAGATTAAACATAAGTCAAACTCGAAAACTATAAAATTTGGAGTTCCACAAGGAAGTGTCCTAGGCCCTCCATTGTTCTTGATATATATCAATGATCTTCCTAACCATATCAATCATCCAATGGTACTATTTGCAGATGATAGCACAGTTGTTATAAAAAGCGACAGCGAAAATGATTATGAGCACGTAGTAAACCAAACATTAAATACGATAGTACAATGGTTAACCGAAAATAATCTAAAAATAAATATTGACAAAACGAAAATTATACACTTTCACCAGAGAACTCAACTGACAAATATAAACGTTAGTTACCAAGGTAAAATAGTACATCCTGTCACACATACAAAGTTTTTAGGAATTATTATTGACAATAAACTGACATGGAAATCACATTTAGAACACGTCTGCAAAAGAATTAATACATCCTCATTTGCTCTGTACAAACTCACAAAAATTGTCAATAAAGAAGCCGTATTAGCTGCTTATCACGGACTTGTTGCACCTGTCCTAAGATATGGTATTATAGCTTGGGGCAACTCAGTCGATAAGGAATATGCATTTAAAGCTCAAAAGAAATGTATTCGAGCAATTTGTAATATCGACAACACTACCAGCTGTCAACCCTACTTTAAAAGCTTAAAAATTCTGACACTGCCTTCGCTCTATATATATGAACTTAATGTTTTTGTGAAATTAAATCCTAATTATTATAAGACTGCTTTTAAAAGCTACTACAGACAATTACGTGACAAAAAAAGATTAGAAATTGACATACCGTATGGGAAAACAGCACTAATTAATAAAAGTATTCTTTGTATGGCATCATTGATTTACAACAAGTTGCCTGATGATGTCAAAACGTTACCTGTTCACCAATTCAAGTCGAAGCTGAACAAATTACTAGTCAATAAATGTTATTATAACGTCGAGGAGTACCTACAGGATAAAAATATAGATAGATACCTCTAGTAAGAGAAAATTGACGTGAAATAGTATAACGATAATAAAAATAGTGTGACGTACAGTAATAATTTTATTTGACATTTATGTAATTTTATTTTAATGACATGAATTATAATTCATCCGACAATTTGTATCTTTAATCTGTTGACATTTGTAGTACTTATTCTTAATTTATTTTATTATTATTTCTAATTTTTAATTTTATTTGATTATAATAATTTTGAAATGTTATTTTAATAATTATACAACTAGATTATCGATAATGTAATAATTTGCACATCTTATTAGGTAATGATACAGTGTACTTTATATTTATTTGTAACATCTCACCTACCTGTATTATGCAAATAAATAATTTGATTTGATTTTGATTTGATTTGGTCCGCCTGCAGGTTACAGGAACTAATGGACTCTACTGAAGGTGCCAAACTCTTTGCCAATTTCTGGGGTGATTCTAATTAAAATGCCCACACGCTAAGAAGAGGATGGTATTGTCTGCGCTGCCATTGTTCATCCAGAGAATTGAAGCAGAGAAGAAGACACGTTTGTTCGTTTTTTTTAGATCAAAAGCTGGGCCCTATCATCAAAATCAAAAATCATTATTCAAATTAAGCTGAGAATCAGCACCTTTTGAACGTCAAAATTCAGTCCCCTAAAACGCCTGCCTTTCTACTATTTCCTAGTACTTTCGCTGGGAAGAAGTGGCGTAACAAACTCACCAACAGCACAGCTGTCATTAAGTTACAAGAACTTCAATCGACACTCATAGGACTTCCTTAGACCACGTTTGCATAAAAGTAAAAATATCGCAGCTGAATTTTATCACGCATTGAATTTTCAACCCTCGGTGTTAAAGCGAGCATTTGAAATCCAACAGAGTGCATCCCAGCGCGCCGTAAAAACACACTGTTCGATTTTCATCTCTCGGCACTGAGCAGTGCGTTGAAGATCCAGGTGAGAAAATATTCCACCGTGATATTGATATGGATATGAACGAGCCGTCACCTACAAATAGGTAATATTAATAAAATACCATCATTCAAGAGTACGACATTGGCAATGGTATTATATCCCCAGTTTATGATGGCTACATGATGTAACCATGTATACGGTACATACGACGTATTAGAGTGAATGAATTGGCTTTATAAGTACCATGGAGTTGGTTAGTTACCCGCTTTCCTAGGATTTTTATCAAACTGTAGACGTTCACTATCGAGACATTTGTCCGCATTTTCGATTGCTTTGCAAATGGTTTGGTGAACACAATTCACCAATCCCGTCGCGACATTGTTACGTCCGCGTGAGCGTGGCTTAAGTGCATTAGACCAGACGGATAGCACATCCTCATATCTTCGTCTAATCTTTGATTGCAATGTCGATGGAAAACACAACACAACCAAGCCAAATGGTGAGTATGTATGATAGAATAACATACGTCACATTTCTTAGATAGTCTTCATAGGGTGTGTCTATTTTAAGACATTCTGTGTAGGGGAGAGAGTACACACTCTGGCAGGAAATACTTAAAACACGTTGCCAATATCTTTAAAACAATAACTCTTAACTAGGTAGCAATTAATCTTTCTAGTACCATCAGATTGCCAAAGCCCTTTGCAAGAAACAAAAAACAAAATTGAAACATCACACTCTAATTCTTAGCGCAGCCTTCACGACTATGTAGGTCAGTCTGTGATCGACTCGACGCCGACTAGCTGAGCCATTGTGGAAGGGAGCTAGACAGAAGGTTCATTAAGATCAGAAAAGTAATTGACGATTTTATGGAACTCCAAAACGATTTCAATAATTGCAGAGTTTTCATTTAGTATTGTTGTTTTCGTTGGTCTAGTGGTATCAAGCGCTACCATTGAGCATGAGATCCTGGATTCAATTCCCAGGTCGAGAAAACTGTTAGTGGGTTTTTCATCTGGAATTTTCAGTAGCAGCCCGGAGTCTAGATATGTGCCCGATTGATGGCAATAGGCTCCCCCTATTACATGGGACTTAAAACATAACTGGCGAAGTGTGGGCGGCCTATAGGCGCAGTTCTGTCTTATCCTTCGAGAAATTCCAGCGTAATGTTATGTTAAGTATGTGTTTTCATTAATCTCCCTCTTTATCTCTTTCTTGCCTATAGGATTTTAAGAAAGTCTTCCGAAACTCGCAACTGAAAGTAAAAACCAATTAATGAACGCAAACAATTTAGTACCCTTCGCGGCTTCCTAAAGCTGTGGAATTGTAACGTCTTCTAGTAAACACTACACTATGTATGTTTTATTTATAGAGTTATCAGAAATATACGGTGCCTAAACCGTATAATGCGCAGGCGCAATGTAAGCTGCAGGCACTATAGCAGTCAGTAGGTTAATGAAACTGTTGTAGGTATCAATAGACCAAACAATTAATACGTTTATTTGTATAGATATTTACATAATTTAAAAACTACCAGTCTTAAAATAATAATATGGACAAGTATATGTATATATGGATAAGTATTAAAAAAAAGGATAATCATAGGACATCAAAAAGTTCGTCTGCATCGTTGTCAATGGTGAAATTGCCCAACAGGCTGGCAGCATTGCCACATTGTATGGCAAAGCTGATTCTTTGGCCATTTTAAGTATAAATTGAGTCAAATCAGAAAGAACGGTAATGAAACAGGATACTTAGTGTGAATAACAAGTCATGCACAGCGAAGTGCTAAAAGGTTGCAAAAATAAATGAAAATGCGCAAAAAGCACTTCCTTTGCTAATAATAAGTGTTTTTTCTTGAGCAAACCAAAATACTTTTTTGTGTTCTTGACAAGAACATAAAAAGTATTTTAGTTTCCAAGAACATCTTGTTAATAATTTGCGGTCAGTGGTTTACATTACTTAATTGTTATAGCATACTTTGACGTTTTCTGACACATCCGTCACTGTACTTTGAGATAGGTAGACGGCCTATCTTTCATCATCATCGTTATCTCAGCCCAGAACCACTCACTGCTAGGTATAGGCCTGCCCTTTTGCCGCCATACTTCTCGGTTCCATGTGTCCCTCATCCAGCTGCTTTATATTATCATATCATTAACGTAACGCGCTTTTGGACGGACCTGGTTTCTTTCGCCACTATTCGGTCACAGCAAAATCCATCGGCGATCTCCTCGTCTAACAAGATGTTCTGTACTCCGCTTGAAACGTATCCTCCTGTCCCCGGCTTCGTATTTTCCATCACATTTCAATAATTAAGTATCCACTTTTTCCGAAGAACAGCGAATCTCCTAAATCCACCCTGTAATTACTACATTACAAATCGACCCATTAAAAGTCAAACAAGGAGAACTTACTGTGGCCAGGGTAATCCCTACCTACTTCACTACATAGTATAAAACAAAGTCGCTTTCTCTGTCCCTATATCCCTATGTATGCTTAAATCTTTAAAACTACGCAACGGATTTTGATGCGGGTTTTTTTAATAGATAGAGTGATTCAAGAGGAAGGTTTATATGTATAATACACCGACCTCCACGCGGGCGAAGCCGCTGGCAAAAGCTAGTAATATTATAAATGCAAAAGTAACTCTGTCTGTGTTACGCTTTCACGCCAAAACCGCTAAACCGATCGTCATGAAATTTGGCAGAGATATAGCCTGAGATATGGAAAAGGATATAGGGTAGTTTTTTATGCACAATAACCGACATCCACGCGGACGGAGCCGCGGGCAAAAGCTAATAGAATTTAACCCTTACTGAAATCATTCTAACCTTCTATCTCCAACCTACATGCTGACAAACAGCATCTAGTATCATATATTGGCCCTAAAACGACTTTTATCACCGCGGCGCAGCTATACATAGGATATACACTTCCCAGCATGTTTTTTATGACCCATGCGATACGCGACTAGTTTGACATGTCCGTTAGCTGTCAGTAACTGTAATTTGACTCCATTTTTGTATAGACTATTACATGGTTTTTGTGTAGTGTGGAAAGGAAATACTGCCACCGGTAAATACTGTCATAAATTAATTGCGATTAAGGCATTTAAGTTAATTAGGAGCAGAAATAAGTCTTTAGCAGTAGAGATTTAAGCATCAAAGTAATAACAATACAACATTTTAGTTAATCCTCAAGAAAATCAATAAGTTAACCTTAAGGTGAATTTAGTCCACATTTTTCCCATACAAAGTTCGGGAGTGTATTACTCCACTGTTCGACAATGTACATCAAAAATTAAACATGGTATGGTTTTGTCTCATTATTAATAATGTCTGTACAGAAACAGAATACTAAAATAACAAACCATTAAAAAGTTAGGAGCCGACAAAGATTCGGGTTTTTTGCTAATTTAACTTAACTTTGGGTGTGTTTAAGTCATAAAAAAAGTGTAAAATCTGAAAAACCAAGTCGATACCGACAAAGCTCAAATATCGAAAAGTACAATAAACTTTATTGGTCATTGAATAATTCAATGGTTTTTTCATAAAACCCGATCTTCCGAAGGACTGTTCTTAATTTTTTACGCGCCTGTTGTACTATAAATGATCCTGCATCTCACTCAATAATGTTGTACGTGTAGACTAGCTTCTAACTGCTGCATCACTGATACAACCTCTGTCGAACACGATGCCTGGTAAGCCAGCGTGCTTTTAAGCTAGGCCCCATCATTGAGTTCGAGCCCGCGACTAGGTTCCCCTTAAGGTACGTACTAAGCTTTTGAACATTTATAACCAACTTTAAATTAGTGCGTCGTTGGTTTACTGGTCGCAAGCGCAGAGGTCATGGGTTAGATTCCTGGGTCATGCAAACAGTTTTTTTTTCTAGGGGCAAAGTGTTATTGGGCTTTTCTATCTGGAAATTCTCAGTAGAGGCCCAGAATCTGAATTTGTACACGGTTGATGGCAATTGGCTCGCCCCCTATTGCATGGGACTTAAATATAACTGGTGAAATGTGGGTAACTTATTACTTATAACTAGTAACTTATAGGAACACCTCTGCCTAACTGTTAGGGGATTACAGGCGTGATTTTATGTTAGAATCAATAATCATAAGTATCTACTACAGCCTGACAACATTTTCCACCGACTAGCAAATAATTATACAGGGTGGCAGAACATCGACGCTTAAACTGAACTATGAATTCATCACGTGATTCAAAACCCTCTAACGAAGAAATTTTTCGTTGGTTATTAAAAAAAAATCAGCAGGCTGAGCGCCGATGTCCCTGCCACCTCGTATTTGCAAACATGTAATAACTCTTCGGCATTTCAAGAATTCCCGAATATAATTATGTCATTTAAGACCAAACCAAACTCAAGATTGAATGCGTTTTTGTCACAAGACGCTCTTCCAAAGTACTGAAAAAATAACTGTAACTTTGTACTTGTTTTATTTGATTTTATTGCCTACCAGTTATTATTCCTACTCATAGATCAAGAATAAATAATAAGACAACCGCTCCAATTATGCTACACGCGTCAAACAAGAAACAAGATAAATACCAAACCAATTATATGTAAAATATAATTGGTAGCACATTCATTGTAAATGTAGCAGGGAATGGAGTGAAGGGCTGACATTTGTGGTAGCTACCTTATAGTGAGTGGTCACCTGTTTAAATGACCTATTATTGAACGAAGAACATTCTCTTAGTGATAAATGGAGATGGAATTTGAAAGTCTTTATGTGTCTTTAATACAATTTATTGCTATTGCTAAAAGATAATTGTACATAGTTTGTTCGATTTCGTGTTCAACTGTCTTGCTTGTAAATGGGTCGGTTCTAAAGTTGTAATATAAGAATTGTGGCGGACATCTACAATGCCACATACGAACTACAAATCAACAAAATGTGGAAAACACAAAAAGTGAAGTGGCGCCATCTACAATGACTTGACGTCACACCGCAAGTACATCAGCTACATCGCGCAAGCAGAGTTTAACGCGCGATCTGCATATATACAAACATCCGACATCAACCGTCGGGCAGTAGCCCACCAGACACAACACCCGTCTGGTCGGAGGATCCTCCTTTACCATAGAATATGAGTGAACTTTACACCCTGTTCCTTATACCTCTATAGAATCAAAGTGGAATTAAATTTTGGCCGTACATAGGTAGTACAACACTAGTTTAAACTAGTCTTTACATGATAAAACACATTTCATAAACAATGCAGATGCAGTAATACCTACACTATCAGTAGGAATCGCTGTCATTTTGACAGTTGCACAGCATTCATGGCGCTGTTTATGTTACTAAGCAGACCATTTTTTCGAACTTAAGAAAGAATGGATTTGTAATGACCTTCAAAATAATTCAGATTCTGATTAATAGTGTTTTACACAATTAGAGTGCTGGAATCAGCGGTAGTAAGCGCTGAAAATCATTTTACGTTAGTTGAAAACTATTGTCCTTAGAGAAATGTTATAAGAAATGCTCTAACATATATTTTGATTGCTGCTATAGTGAGAGAGACATTTTATTTTACGACTTACAACAGTCGTCGGCAGCTATACCCAATGTTTAATGGGCCATCAATGTTCGAGTATTTTTATAGGCAGCATCTGCTTTTTCGGGACTGAATCTTTTAGGAACAGATATATATCTAATCTTTTAGCAACAAACCTGCAATCCCCGAAGGGCTAGGCAGAGGAGCGCCTATAGTGTGTACTACAAATTTCGTCAGTTATGTCTAAAGTGCGTATTACACTGTCCAATTTGTAGAAACTCTATTAAGGAAATCGGAAGATGTAATCGAAATTAGAGCAGTTGGATCCGATTTAGTGACATTGGAAGGTCCCGACCGTACTTTTACTAAATTATTGCATCGCAATGTAGCCCTACTTCATAGGCGCATAAGAGTCCGATTTAGAATTCGATTTAGTGCAGTCTGTTCACTAGCTTCCAATTTCTTAATTAGAGTGTTCCTACTTTCCTAGTTACAGTTTCTACAAATAGGACAGTGTAATACGCATTTACGTCGCACGTAATAGGGGCGAGTTTATTGCCACCAACCGGGCACAAATTCCGATGCCAATAAGAAAATCCTGGTAGAAAAACAGAACGACACTATGCTCAACATAATAATCGAACATAGGACGTCATGCTCAGCAGTAACGGTTGCGACCACAAGACCAACGAGGCGGCTATAGGAACATCATTCTAACCAAATTCAGTACACAAGGACATTTTCGGCAAACAAAAGACAATCACATAAAAACAATGGCCTATCATAGACTGTCAGTGTAACATTTTCTGCCCCCATTCATTATATAATCAAACCATCAACAATGCTATTTGTTTATATACAAGTCAGAAAGAGACATAACATCTTCCCTCTCGTTTGATTGACGGCACATTGTCGCAATTTTTCGAGATCACAAAGACGGCATCTGTCATAACCTCTATTGTCTTAATTATAAGGATGATATTCGAATAGCAAGATGGGAAATAAAGAGCCGACAAGACAATGTAACTGGGACAAGCGAAAGTGATCCGATGACAAGAAAATTGTAGCGGATTTTCGAAATCAGTTTATTTTATTATATTTTGGAGACATGAATGCAAGGTCAACTATAATAGATGTTATTATAGCTTATTAAGACGCCATTGTACTTCAAAATTATGTTTCTGAAGGATGAGCTGAGTTATAGAAATCGTGGGAAGTGACAACTGAGTAAAGATTTAGGAAATCGCATTTCTAATAAATTGCAAAACGCTAAGGGAATAAACTTGCAACCGACTTGTAATAGTTCTGGGAGAAGGAAGATTAAATACGAAACCATGGTAAAATCCACGGGAACTAAAAACATAACTATACAAGATGCTGCCAAATCTAGTAAAACAAAAAGCCGCATTTAACATGTCATTTGGGTAAATACTGCAAAGATATTGATGATCCATTTAGTCATACTCATCATCATTTCAGCCGAAAGACGTCCACTGTTGGACATAAGCCTACCCCAAAAGGGGGGTTTTGACATAATCGTCACGCTTGGCAGGCGGGTTGGTGATCGCAGTATGGTGGTCAAATGCATAGAGAACGCTGCTGCCCATTCTCTAGTAAGTTCCTTAGTCGCATTCTACGACACCCATGGGAAGAAATGGGATGGTGGTATTCTTTTACGTCTGGCACCACACGGAACCCTTTTAGTGCACAATCCATTTAGTATCAGGATCTAAGTAGGTGCTTACTTGGATGTATACCATTTGACTAAGTAATGACAGAGCTCTGAAGAGCAAAATTGTTTAATGGAGGATCTCTTAAGTTCAAATTAAATTAGCTAGCAATACTTAACCCATGTGTTGGGTATTATAATCGTTATCGAAAACTAATGGAACAAAAAAAAATCTTTAAAATTAAATCAACGTGGTTAAAGTATTGCCAGCCAATATAATTCGACCCTGTAATTGTCTTTACAGCCCTGTCTTGTATTGCCATAAAAGTCAAAGCTAAAGAGGTCGCCTTCAACATTATTTTTAAAAACACTCAAAAGGACATTTCTCCGCCCATAATCCTATCCCACATGCACCAAATACTGAGCCTACGAGTCCACTACCATACATAACTTAACCTTATTCGGCACAGTCGGGTAAACAACCTGTATGACTCACAGACCACAGAATAACTCAGTACAGAAGGCCAGGTCAATACAGCAAGCGATAACAGACGCACGCATACATAGACACACGTACGGCGAACTCAAACAAATGCCGGTTACGAGTGCGGGGCGCGCCTGCACTCGTTGTACTTGAATGATATCTAGATGTGCGTGCGGTTTCGCTCGTTATATGGAGCCAACATCCGTTCACACTCATTTGCCAAAATCAATGTGTCATTTATAATTGTGACTATATGGTTGCTGCCACTGACAAGTCTGTCAAAATCACAGTTAACTTTATATACGTTACAATAAGGTTGCTGTTATGTTGCTGCTTCCAGAGGAAATATAACTATGATGGGACTCTAGACGCCTGCGTAGAGCGATCTCAGTCTATCTCAGACGAATGTTAGTCGCAAGTGCGCTTGCACTCACTGTACGTGAAGCGTGTCTACGAGTGCGTGCATTTTCACTCGTTGTACAGATCCGACCTTCTGTAGCATTCTGTGACTCACAGTCTATTTCATAGACACATTAATTTGAGAACCGGGTCAGTTAAACCAATCATTCGATACATAACTGTTATTTATTGGCAATTTTACACCTGGCTTTTAGAATTTTGTAGTTCATTTAACTTGCTAATAGCTTTTGCCTTATGTTCGGTTATTGATCTACTTGAACTGACTGTATCCTGGAGTTTATGAGTCAAGACACCAAGATATTTCAAAACACAACATGGTACACCGATGGTATTTACCATTGGCAAAACTATCATCATCCACTATTTAACCACTTTAAGGGGTGTATTTTCAAAAATATTTCCTTCGTGCTCATGTTCTTGGCAATAGGAACTCTCATGCAAAATTTCTTGTTTTCAGGCCCAGTGGTGTAGACTGTACGTCTTCTGTCAGTGCATGACGTCACTGAATTTAAGATTTTTGCTAATATTTGGCTAAAAGGAAATACTTAAATCATTTAATGAAAGTTTTAAGAAAAACAATCAACAGCTCTGGTATTATCGAATTTATTCAATAAAATTCTAGTCGACGTTTCTTTTTATACTGTCACAGAGCATAAAAAATAGTAACGGTGAGGAAAATTAATCTCCGCACTATTATTAGAAGGACGTGATTTGTGCACGGTCTAGAGCATTAATTTGGTATTAAACTTATAGTTTTTATTTGTCTAAAGACGATGTGTTCTTTTAAAAACTACCGACGAGATTAGAATGTATTTAGAAAGAAACAAAAAATCAAACATCAATAAAATTTGTTTCTAATGCAACAATCATTCGTCCAAACTTTTCTCTAATATCTCTCATCGGAACTAAGACAAACACAGTACTAATTTAAAAAAAAATCTCTTTTTTCATTACACAAAGAAAAGTCCCAAATCCATCAATCTACATAAAACTGATTTCCAACACAAAAAATCAAACTCGGATGACAACAAAAGAATCAGTCAGCTATATCAGGATCTTCAAATAATTACAAAAAAATCTGCCAAAATGTACCAAAAACGGAACACCGTGTCCACCGAACCAAAAATCGACCCATGCGCAACCGATTCCTTAATCGATTAATCTAGGCTTTAGACAAACGGTACTAGAAACAGATCATCCATGATTACTGTTCACCTACTAAAATAACGGTAAGCTTGAACATACGGGAATTACAAAATAGATATATGCAGAAGGTTGACTCCACACAAAGACGCTTCCATACGGCGATCTCAAACAAATGCCAGTCGCGAGTGCAAGCGCACTCACTGTACATGAAAGCGTGTCTATATGTGCGATCTCGCTCATAGTGTAGAGCTGACCTTCTGTTTATTTCTTATTTGTGGAGGTGAGCACGAATGGATCAAATAAACTAGTACAAGATCGCGTGAGAAGTAAGGATTAAACTTTCGATTTTAGCCGACAGTATTATTCTGTCTGTTACTCGGATTGGCACGCAGAATTTGGAATACACTGTTAAATTGTGTTTTGAATTTATGAACAGAATCAGTGAGTTTGACATTCAAGATGCTGATTCATTTCGGTAGGACCTACAAGGAGATTGTGGCTGGAATTGGACGTGGTCTCTCCTAAAGGACAAAGAAGGCAATAAGCTGACACTAATGGAAAGTGAGATCGGAAGGCTCTTATTCTTTGGGGAAAGCCTTTATCCTATGGCAGTGTGCTGTGATCTCTAAATACTATAAAGTGGCTGTTTTCGTCTGTGTGTTTCTTCTCTTTCTTCTTCTAAGCCCCACAACGGATTTTGATATGGTTTGCATTATCATTTAGACAATTTCCTCCGGATGGTTTATGTGTATAAAATGTATTTTTAAACTTGAATACAATAAAGAAAACATCTTTTGTCAAGCTGTATGAAGAAGCGGGGACGAGTCTCTAGAATAAAATAAATGTTATAGCTGAGGGAAATACCACCCCATTAATCCTACAATTTCCTATTAATATTATAAACGTGAAAATTTGTATGATTGGATGTTTGTTACTCCAGAATGAAGTGTTGATGAAGGCATACAGCCAGTTTATAACCAGAAAACTAGAACATATTGGACACTTTTCATCCAGGAAGTACGTTCCCGTGGGATAATTTCTGACCTCGACGTGGACGACGCCACTGGCAAAAGCTAGTGGAAGATAATCTTGCAAGACATCTGTCCCTCTGACATCCTTTGCCCACAAAACAAACTCAAGAAAAGGAGACAGTTGCTTTCAAACCATTTATTGTGTTGAAATGATATAAAACGGATTTCCCAAACTTGACCACGTCATATACTGGTATATTATCTTATTATTTAAATAAATTGCCACACAAGACTAACGGTAAATCTTACTTGCTTAAGAAGTATTTTCCAATGATGACATCATGTATGTTTTGGTTTTACGTGAGATCCTTTTTGCATTCATATTTATTTACACGATCTCTTGGATTAGTCATAGAATTATGAAACCTGTTCATGATCGCGTTTACCTTGTTGGCTTAGCCCTTTTGTGAGGTTTAGTGTGTGAGTGAGGTGAGTAATAATAAGAGTGAATGGATAAATTGGCGAATGACTGACTGCCTGACTGTACAGGGTCGTATTGTAGGTACATCGACGCACAGCCAGTTAATATACATTCAGTAAGTACCTACATGATTCTGAATATTCAGAGTTAAATTTTTACATCGTTTATTTAATTGGTCATATATTTTGACAGCGTAGGTATTGAAGTTCTCTGTGAAACATTTCATGTGCTATGTGCATTCGTGCTTACAGTTAGCGCGTCGATGAGTTTACTTAAAAGTCTAGCCTTACGGAAAAAAGAGTACGTAATCGTCACTTAATCAAAAGGATCATTGCCCCATTTAGGTACTTACCTAGCCATTCTTACCTACTGTCAGTGTAGGGTAAAAGCCGGATAGTTGCCACACTTTTCGAAATCACTCTATATCTCTCAGAACAAAAACCAAAATACTTCACTTGAAAATCTGGCCCATACTTTGGTTTTTAGCTACAAATTTATGAAAAGTAAAAACAAAAATCTTAAAATCTAAAAATCGTCCGTAAAAATCGCTAATACTCTATTTAGCGATTTTTACGTACCTCTATATTTTGGGACATCTATCCCACATGGGATCCTAATCCATATAAATTCCGTTTCGGATAGATGCCCCGCCGAGAAACAGGACATCTATCCCGCAAAAATTTTGATCGCATTTTGCCTTCCCATGCAATCACACTTAAACATGCGACACGGTCAACTTAGTGGTCGTTGGAGAGTCTTTCGATAGATTAACAAAATAGCATGCAATTCATCCGCGTAACTAGAGTAATTAAAATCGGGGCAACTATCTTGGTTTTACCCTATTACCCAATCACCCCGCAGTTTTTCAGTATTCGAACTCATCTATCGGTGTCCTTCAGCTTAGACAGACAAGAAATTATTGTCCTTCAAGTTTCTTTCCGCGTTTTTAAACTTGGGCTAACATTAACTTAGTCTGAATCACTCGTAACTCTTGATTTTGTGCCTACAGTTCCACACGGATGTGTATGACCTCATACAGTCACAGTCGTGACCACACACTTGAGTCTGAGGGGCAAAACACCAACCTACACAATAGTGATCTCAACTCATGTAGCATGCCAACTCATCATCAAGTTCATGTAAGGGTTCACTGGCACCTGTGGCAAATTAAAATACTCTTACGTATTTTTTATAGTCTGGTCTGGTTTTTTATAGGCTGTATCCAGGCTGTATGTTGAAAAAATATGATTGGCGACCATAATACGTATGTATGCTGTTTGTTTGTATTATAATCATTTAAATAATTAAAACAACCTTTTAAGCTCATTCAATCCCATTAAATAACTATTTCATGAGGACAAAGTCAGTCAATGGGAGACAATGATCGGCCATATTGCAAAAAAAAAAAATAGTCGCGGTTTATCTTAGCGCATCCTCCTTAAATTTTAATCATACTTCTTCATTTTAAGAAAGACGCAGGACGAACAGCACCATGTCTTTTTCGCCAGGTAACAGTTATGCTTCGATCAATCATACTAAGGATTCTGATCTCTCCAATATTAATATTGGGTGATGTAGTAAGTAACTGTAAGTTAACACAAAATCATCTCACTGATGATCTTGATATATTCATAGATCCAATTCGTAATACAAAACTGGAAATATAAAACAAGAGCAAGAAAGAACATAAACCAAGATGGTAGATACTTATTATATACCAATAACGAATAAAACCAAAATCTGCACAAATTAATTACGCAGCTAAGCAAACAATTTTAACAGTTTCCACCCAATCCATTATAATTAATGAACTTAAAAGTGTTGACGTCACATGCAAACCTTGAGTTAAAAGCCTTGCACATTAAAGGTATAATAATATTACTAAGCCAATCAGCGGGCCACTTCAATTTTGCAATACTATTCGTAATTATCATTTCATATCAAATTACTGTAATTAGTACCTACTTTGTTCTGACAGTGATGGGGTATAGAGATATCAAAATGTGAATGAGGGCCGTGTTGATTCAGGGAATTAATGTCGTCATTAATTTGCAAGATTACATAGGTTCTCTCAAACATGTGTAGCATTTTGGTCAAGAAGAACAAACACTTGAGAAAATTTTGTACGGGTATAATGGACGTAGGCATAGGCCTCTCCACAAGATGGACCGATGACCGATGATGTATAAGTCTCAGGAATCCACTGGATTCAAGAAGCACAGAACCGATCGAGGTGGAAGTGCTTGGGGGAGGTCTATGTCCAGTAGTGTAGTCTTTCGGCTGAAATGATGATGATAATCTATTTATTTATTTAAATTACATTTAAAACAACTTAACAGATAATGGATGTGGGCGGGAAGGCTGCCAGGCTTAAATGAAATTGAGCGGTGTACGTCAGCTGCATGCACAACGACCGCTCCGGGCAAGTCTCACAATGGGTGCCTGAAGATGAACTTCACCGCCGAAGCCGGCTTAAAAAGAGATGGCGCGACAACCTGGAAGCGTGAGGACTGGTTCGGGAAACTAGTTAAGAGAAACCTTTGCCAATCAGTGCGATAGTATGGGCTAAGAAAAAAAAAACAAGAAATACAAGGACATATGAAAATTAAGTTACGTACATACATATAGAGTTTCCACGTAGATATTTAATTACAAAATACACCAGTAACTTCAAAGTCATCAAAAGAATCAAATTACAATAAAATAAAATAAACATTTCATATCAAAATGAAGCAACATGAACCAATTCATATATTTTTAAGTTTATACATTCACAAAATCGGAACTGTTAAGAATTAGAACATAGTATGTCACGTATTTTGTTATAACGTAATCATATTCACGTATTTCCCGGCTGCCTCTTCCGATTGCTCCACACACGAATTACAAAAGGCAATACAGTAACTTTTATATTGAATGTGGTTAGTGTAACTAATATTGTGATGTAAAGAATCATTGGAGAGAATTTATGTAATAGGTGCAGCAGAGTTGACATCATCTTTGAGTCTTCATCGTTGGGGTCGGCTTTCAGTCTTCCCTGATGTACCTGAATACCAGTATTTTACATGGAGCGACTGCCTATCTGACCTTACCTGTTGGTGAGACAAGTTGTCGGTACACGGCCACCCATCCACGGACGACACTTCCTTTGTAGAGTGGTCGATACGACCGAAGGAAAATAAACGAATGAACGAACGAAACGAATGAAAGACCTGTCTTTTGAAAATAGGTTAAGTATAATTTCAAACACCATTTTCTGGAAATTCACATAATCACAGCTGCAACGGCGCAGCTGTGCTTTTCGCTAAAGACGATGATTGTGTTCGCTTCGATATTGATTCAGTGCCCCGTTAAATGTCTGCCAGGGGTGCGGGTTGTTCTGCCAGGGGTGCGGGTTGTTAGAAAGAGATACCGCGCCCCTGGCACACAGGCAACTGAGGGAACACGGGTGGGTTTTAGTCAGTAAAAGTCTGACACGCCCTGCTGCTCCACCCAGAGCGGGAGAAGTTATTTGATGATTTCCCACCCAAAAAAAATGCTAGTTGAATGTCGTCTTGCTCCCTGTCAGGATTTAGAACTTATATCTGTAACTACGCACTCACTGTATTATTTTTATATTTTTCGGCGATCAGCGCATATATTGTATTACCTAGACATCAGAGATGCATGCGCTACTTTCCGAATTCATTTTTATATCAAATGTATGGTCAAATAAATAACAGTCATGATTCCGAAGTAACCTATCACGAAAAAATAGAAAGTTAGCTCTCAACACGATCTAATGTCATTGAGGAAATTAGGATGTTAGATTTAGATACCTAAATACCATCTACTACCTAGATTTACCAGTGAATGTGAGAGATTGTTAACCCGTCACTAGTGTCGAAGCGAGATATTAACATACAGACCATTCATTAAATATTAACGCAAGAGAGAAAAATGCACAAAAAGGAGTAGGAAGTAGGTGGAACAAGTCTGCCAATGATGGTGATGACAATGAAGAGATGAAGAGAAAACTAAAAGAACATCCTTGGAGAAATGAAAAGACTGTTCTTATTACAGTATTTCTCTAACGATCAGGCAACTAACTGTATAGTAAAATATTAGTGAGAGTGTTCTGCTTCTACGCAAGAACGAGGGTTCTCCGTCTACTTTGTTGTCCCCGACAGGGTGCATATTGATCTCAATATAAGGTAGCAATAACATTGACGACCAGTTACCATCAATTCATTACATGATTCTGACTCCCCCTGCCTCGAAATTTCGCGTCGGTTATTAAAAAAAAATTGCTGTTCCAAAAATTCTGACCGCATTTATGTAGGAAAAGCAGGTCTTTTTTTAGTCGACGAAAAATGTATACTCAGGATTATCCTGAATCTTGTAATTAAAATCCATAGTATTAGGTTGTGCGTTGACGCCACTATATACATTTAAGTTACCATCCTAAGTACACATTGTGGAGTGTTAAATGACTGTGTATTGACTATCTTGGTTGTGGCAATCTATGTAAATAAAAATAAAAGTCCTGACTGACTCATCAACGCCTAGCCCAAACCCTTAGTCCTAGATAGCTGTAATTTTTCACAGAGGTTTCCTTTATAATGTAGACAACGAATGCGGAAGGATGACGACACGATTGGCGTAATGGCTGAGCGATCGACTGCTGTGCAGCGTGTCGCGGGTTCGATCCCCGCACGGAACAAATATTTGTATGATCTGCAAGTAATTGTTCCGGGTCTGGGTGTTGTGTGTTTGTGAGTTTCTATGTTTGTAAACGCACCCACGATACAGGAAGAAATTCCTAGTGTGGAGCAACGTTTAAAAAAAAAAAGGATTATTCGAAATTCAACCCCTAAAGGAGTTAAATAGGGGATCAGCAAAAGCTAGTGTGTATTTCATAAAAACGTATAAATGAAAAAGACTTCGAAACAAAAAATATTGTAAACATGAAACTGAAATGAAACATGGTTAGCACAAATAAAACCACAAGGTAAAACGTGTATTAAACTTTGTGACAAACTGGAGAATTATGTACAAGTTGTAAAACACTGAACATAGCAAGCGAGACTTATCGATTGACTGAAACAATGTACGAAGTAGCAACCTGCCTCTGCATTATAGAGGAGAATAAACCTAGCAAGTTATTGTTCTTCGGAGTACTAGTAGATATAATATTAATGGATGTATTGTACCTATACAGGGGCTCGTGGTTAAATAATAACAGTCAAGCAGGTCTACCAAAGGTTAAGCTACGCTTACCGCGGTCAGTTCGTTGCTGGGTGACCATGTACTACACATTAAGACGCATGCGCTCGGAAAGCACGTTGGTCCCGGCTGTAATTCGTAGGTCTTTGATAGTCATTAGCCTTATCAATTGTAATCGTGTTACCCAATGAGGGTTTGGAGGTCAGATAGATAGTTGTTCCATGTAAAATATTAGTATTCAGCTGCTTCCGGTTAAACTAGAAGCCGACCCCAACATAATGTAAACGGCTAGGCAGATTCGTATCATACCTACACAACAGACGATATGAACAATATAAATATAAATAACAAAATCTCAGCTCAATCGGTTAAAGATATCTGCTTCAAAATCGAGTTGCAAGAGTCCATCCGAACAAACATACATACCTACATTGCAAATCAAATAAAAGCTTGTAAAAATACCATATTACATTACCCTACGCGACCTCCTAAGCAGTAGTGTGGTGGCTCAGTACAAGCAGCCCCGACTTACGAGTCGTGCTGTGTTCTAACCCTGACAGACGCTGTACCTACTTTGTGTAATTTATTTTATCATCACTGCTATCAAAACGATGAAGGAACACGTCGTCAGGAAACCGACATGCCCTAGAACCAAAATTTCGAAAACAGGTGACATCTACCGAAACGCACTGGGCCCGCGTAGAGACGGAGTGGGTCGTAATCATAAGATTACGACCCACTCCGTCTCACCGAGAAGAGCTCTGTGTCTCAGCAGTGGGAATGTTATACGCTGATTATGCTTATGTGTGCGCATCTAAGTTAGAAAATCTTCCAACAGTTGCAAACTATATCTAGTAAGTTCGATATCATAGACGGTGAAACCAGTTTTATAACAAACGGAATTCTGCTCGCCGTGTTGTTCGTTCTACATACGGGCACGAAAGAAGGCCACGCAAAATTTTAATTCGCAACGCCTCAACTAACTACTGTTTTGGTAACTGTCTATGATATTTAGTTGAACGATTAATTTTTTCGGTACTTATGGGGATTTTTAACGGAAGAATTTCGTTCAGCAACTGTCTAATGCGTTTTTTTTGTTGTTTTAATGTTTTCGTGTGTGCGTTTTAATGAGCAAAACTGGAATAAGAAAAAGGTGTAATCAACGAAGGTACTGACTGTTACAATCTTAACGTAAATTGAGGGCCTCATCATCATCACCATCTTCAGCCCGATTATGCCCACTGCTGGGCACTCGGGTATGCCCAGCAGTGTATGCTTGCAACTCGGGTATGCTTTCTCTTTTTTTGCCAATCCCCATGCTTCTTTGCGTCAGCCAGCGTCATCCAGATTTTGCCCGCTATGTCAACAATGTATTCCGCCCATCTTGCTGCCGGAAGACCGGATGCCTCATTCCTCACGAAAATAATGCCATTACAAAACAAAATCTTATAGCACCTTTGAACAAATGAAGAAGAATGTTGAATTGGAAACACACACGACTAATTCAAACACAAATTGATTCATGCTACTACTTCTAACAAACTAAACAGAAATATGACTCACAATACAACTAAATTCAAAGTTAAATCTAAAATCAAAAGTGGTACTCCCAACAATACATCGACAAACATGAGCACATTAGCAACAGACTTCAAAGGAACACTCACACTCATAGCATACGTAATGATATTTAGAAACACCGACACTGAGCCAGCATGAATGTTAATACAAACTATTAATAAATGCATGCAAATGCACTTACAGATGCGAGGTGCATTCATAATTTGGTGAATGTGATAGCTAAAAGAAGGAGACAGCCGACAGTCTATCTAAGATAGTGGTTACGGGTCGTCAGGCACCCGAAAATCTGACAACCAGTCTTACCGAAAGGTATCGAATTACTTAGGACCTGGGTTGTGATGGATAGGCAGTCGCTCCATGTAAAATAGTGGTACTCCTACTCAGCTGCATACGGTTAGACTGGAGGCCGACCCCAACATGGTTGGGAGAAGGCTAGGCAGATGATGATAAATAGAGGAAGGAGAAAATTGCAGGGTATAATGGGGCATAATTTGTCATTTTTGGGAATTTATAACATCTTCAGCTATTTTGGAACTTAGCTGATTATCATCAGCATCATCTCATGGGGGCTTAGTGTGTGGTCCTCGGTTTGATCCCTGTATTAGGCAGAATAATTGAGTCTTACCAGAAAATACTCAGTAGCAGCCTGATAAAAGGAGAAGAATACCTATTCGTGGATATTTTCTTGATACTTTACATAAATACCGAGTGGAACTGATTTCGAGTCCAAACAAGATGCATTGATGGTTAGAAATGTTAATTCAGTACCACCAACAACCGGAAAGATTGGTCAGATTACCCAAAATAGAATAGCCAATAGATTACAATTTGTTCCGCAGTTTTCAATCAATCTCGTTCACAAAGAACGCTTAGATTGTTAGATTATAAAAACGGATAAATAACTCTTTAAGGGACAAAACTGCTGTTTATGATCTTTTCCGATAGTTATCCAAGTAAAACTATAAGTTATTGCGACGCATGAACTTGTTTTATTTTATAACTAGCTGTGCTCGCGACTTCGTCCAAGTGGATTTTTCTAAAATAAAAGTTGCCTACGTTACTCCTTATTACATCAGCTACCTGCCAGTGATAGTCCCGTCAAAAACGGTCCAGCCATTTCAGAGATTAGCGGGAACAAACAGACAGACAAAAATTATTAATTTTGGTATATGTACCGTATATACACTGTGACATTTTAGTCGTCTTACAACGCCAGCCCACTTCATGTACCCAATGACTGCTATCTACTACCATTCAATAAAAAAAATTTTTTTTTGAACATTTGCATAATCAATAACATGAAAATATCACTAAGACGCATGACGTAGTTTGAAACACCCTGTTATGGAGATGGAATGTAGGTAGATATCTTCTACCGTTTGATACGTAAACATTATTAACAGGAATGGGTGTTTCATAATTCTAAAGCATTCATTATTTTTCTTTGTACCTATTATCTTAATTAATGGTAACAATGTTTTAATCGCGCCTAGAGGTATGTTATGACAGATACATTTAGTGGACCATCCTTGTAAGACGACTAAAATGTCACGGTGTATATTCATATGCATGTAGCAAAAAGCAGTTATTTTAATATTACAGACACTGCAATTTTATTTGTATGTATAGCTAAAGATGTATAGATAAGACTACAATGTTCCCACTGCTTGGACACAAACCTCCTCTCTGTGAGGGGGAGTGGGCCGTAATCCACTACGCGGACCCAGTGCGTAGATATGTCACATGTCTTCGAATGTTTGGCTCTAGGACATGCCAGTTTCCTCACGATGTTTTCCTTCACCGTTTTGAGAGCAATGGCGGTGTAATTATTTACACAAAGTAAAGCGCCTGCGTAAGTGCGATCCCACGACCTACAACAAGTAAGTCAGGGCCATCACCACTGGGCCACCATTGCTCTCGATACGAGAAACTTGGTTTATCGTCTCCTGAAAATGTAGAAACTGATGTTATAGTAAAAATGCGGTGTGCCCATACCATGCTCAGTAAATAGTTCTCTGTAGAAGGTATTAAGATTATAACAATAATAAAAACTAACATTACACCCCAGAAGAAGGGAAAATAACACCATAAACGCACTTAACTGCAGAACACACAACAAAAAGATGATATTACAATAGGTACACGGCAAAACAAAACGTATTTCATAGACAACAAGTCCAATTCGAAATTCTAAATAATTTAAAACTTTAACATCCATATTCAAAACAGCCAGCATAACCAAAGACAACAAGTCCCATTCTCGTAAACTTTCTCGGCCACTCCTCAAGGCTGTGGTCATAGATTTTATATTCTATAGCAGCAAACTTACTTAGTTACAGTATACCAATGAGTAACTGATGATGTCATGCTGTGACTCAGTCGGAGGCTGCCCTCATACCGGACCTGAATCCGAATGAGGTTTTATTCGGACCGAGGAAAAGTGAGGCGAGAATTCAACTTGTAAGTTATAATGTTGCCATGTTTTGTTATGTTGTTCACGGACACTTCCGGATAAGTTCCGGTAATTTATCTTGAAGATAATGTCTTATTTTGACAACATTTTCAATGTCGTTGTACCTACATAGCTTTAGCCAAATCGGAACCTAAAGTCCGGAAAGAAACTGTGTCCAAATAATATCAATTTCAATTTCTGACAATATTTGAAAAAATAAACAACATTTGTTTTTGCCATGGACCTCTGCTTACCTCTAAGGAAAATACTGGCTTGATGTTACTTGTGTCTGTGGCTTTAATTATAACACCCTAATTTAAATTAAAATATCTCAGTAAGGAAACAGATGCTCGACCCCCAAACTTATTAATACCATTTTTTGAAAAAGTCCGCCATTTGTCATAGACAAAACAATATTTCCCTAGCCTACTTCCTTCCGCTCTATCAGCTGTCCTACCCACAATGTTTTGATAAAAAATGCGCCACCGGGGAATTGAAACGGGATCCCTCTTGTGGTACCACGTGCTTTTGATACAATGAAGATAAAGAACAGTGATGTTAGTTCTTGTGCGTATGGCATCTGTTTTTAATTTGAATGCGAACTGATGTTTTTTAATTGTAATTAATATTTTGTACCATTATATTAGTCGTCTAGATGTTTTCAACCACAATTACAGCATAAATAATAGTATTATATGAAATGCACCGACCCCAGCATGGTTTGATCAAACTCGATTTATCGAACGAACCCCAAGATTTGCACTTTGCCATGTTTATGTTCGTACATCTATAGTGCTATTCTGTAAAAATCTCAACGTGAAAACTAAGGTGACGTGATATTGAAGTGAGCTGTCAATTGTGTCAATTTCTAGCATCGCATATAATGACAGCTCACTTTAAGCTCACTTCTCCAATGCTTTCAAGGTGAGATTTTTATAGAATAGTCAAGCTGGTCATACACGCGATGCGAGCACTATGCACCTGACTTTTCTTAAGAACATAATCTATAAGGTCACATATATGTCCTCTAAGACATGCGTGCCGGCGTTTTCACTCTCCAGCGTAGAAGTAACACCATATCATTAATTATAGCTATGCGATTAATTAATATTTTCAACCTTAAAGTAAGTAAACAAGCTTTAAAGAGCGCCATTTTAGCGGCTCGAAACCGGAAACAACTTGAAGCTCAAGTATCGGGCGGAAGTTGTGAGAGGAAGCTCAAGGAAAGAGCTTTTATCTTAATTGACGCCCAAATAATATAGATTGTGGATAAGAGGATAAACAGACGCCAGTTATACTTCAGAACAATATTAATTAAGTTGATGTGAGAGTTGGGGAGTTTTGTTTACACATTTTCTTACTTATTATTGACGAAACGCCTGCCTTCAAAGCACTCAAGAATATTAAGCATCTAAAAACTATACGATTCGTATTGAATTATTCACGTCTTGTTATCCAATTAAAAGACTTATTAGATTTGAGAAACGGTGCACCTTTAAACTGATCGAAGTGACAATTAACTTCTAATATCTTCTTCACTGTGTGTCGTAGGTTTGATTGCGTACAGTCAACAAAAGCAAACTTAAAAAACTTCGTGCAAAACGATGGCAAAGTAGATCAGACTATTAAGCACTAAATTAACACTGGATGGATAAGGTGAAGAAAATGTAGTGATGTAGATAGATAAAGTTGTAGATTAGGAGAAGACCTGCAAGTAACGATGAAGGGACTGTGAGAAAAATGATTTGGCTAGAAAGGGGCTGACTAACGAGATGACGACTAATACAGACGGATGGAAGAACAAGACATGTTCTGCTGACCCCAAATAAATCGAGATAAGTGATAGAGAATAAAGATTAAGAAAAGTAAAGCTAACCAATGGCGAGTATGAGATACTTTGTAATTATAATCACAAACACAAACCATTAATTGATTAAGTCACACTTCCCGCAAAGAAAAACTGCAAAAAATATTATGTAATGTGAATTTCCTTATACCTAGGATTATAAAACTCAATGATTCACTATTTTTTTTCAAAGAAAATTAATTACCTATTGTGTTGAACAATAGATGATATACAGGCTGGTTATATTGTCAATTGATGGCAATATGAAAGCCATTAAGATATGGTTATAATTAAACGTCACATTGACAGGTTATGAAGGAGATTTTCTTACGTGAGAATGCTATCTAGAGAAATATACCTAACGAAGTAGGGATAAGGATCCAAGAATATAAAAACGATAGTGTAAATCTGTGTGTATTGTTTTTAAGAATTATTAATGATCTCCTAATAAAACAGCGAATAATACAGGGTGGCAGGGACATGACGCAAACCTGTTACCTTGGATTCAGTACATGATACTGAACCCATGTTTTGAGACATTTCGTCGGTTATTTTAAAAAAACAACAGCTTTTCTATACATTTTGACCGCGTCAAAAAATATCTGCTGTTTCATAGAAAAGGGATTGCCTTTTTTTATAAACAACGAATAATTTCTAGGGTGATCTAAATCCCCTATGCTGAATTATGGCAAGAAATAAGCCACGAAATTAAAACGTTTAAAATTAATTCTAAGACAATGTTCCATCATTAAAATATGTGTGCCAGGGGACCCCCATCAGGAACGAAGGTCATTAGTGTCCTTACACCATGACGGAAAATTTTCGCAGCCGCCATCTTAGATTTTTATTTTGACCTCTCTATTACAATCATCACCCTCGAAAACCATGAAAACTATCTCTCTCTTTTGGTCTCTTTCTATTAGATATATATAATAAAAAAGCACATGGATAACGCTTTTTCGTTTTATGACGATTTTTAAAGTTTACTTTACCACAAACTGCATTAAAGAATGTCCAAAGAAATCGATCTATTTTCAAAACGAAATGTCACTTGCACACTCCAGCCCACTTTTTGCACACTAACCCAGCTGTACGATCGAATCTAATTCCGCCAGCTGATTAAAAATACACTACCGTTTACCGTTACTCTCTTAATCCCATTAAAGGAACATACTCTGGTCATTATTAGACAAAAACTTGACAGCTGCCTTGCGCACGCGTCAAGGTGCGTTTGTTGACATTTCAACAAACAACCAACTAAGGAACAACTTGATCTCACGTGCAGCTGCCCTAAATTCCAAAAGGGTTAGCGTATCACTCGATCATAAATATCGTAAAAAATCGGCCATATTTTAGTAAAAATTGATTAAATAATGGTCATTGTACGGATATGTCAATTGCATTCAGCCATTTTGAATTTACAGTGGTAGTACTATAATATGGCTGGAATAGGTTACGAGTTTTCCGTTTATTTCATTTAAATATTTGTTTTAAGAAGCATCTATTGACGATCTATATAGGTAATTTGGACATAAGAAGATTTTTCACTCTTTACATCATCAATTCTGTCACTTTATAGAAATACGTTCTTTCCTAAATTAGTTAAGTACATATGAGTCTATACAAATAATCAAAGTAAGTACCTATATGTATATTAAAGGAATTGAGAACAAAGAAGGCATTTACCTACCTACCTTCATTTAAGGTATTTTATTCACGAACTTCTATTAACATAAATGATAATAGACAAAAAATAAACTAATTCAATCTCATGTCGGACGTGCTAGTAAAATATATAATAATACATGTACCTTAAACAGTACCTACCTAGTATTGACATAAGCCATAAATTCCTATCAATTTATTGTTTACTTCTAGACACCTTTACATAATGTACTATTGTACAAACACCATTGATACAATCAGATAGGCAACAGAGACGGATTTAGATAACACAAAACGGGGGTGAAAATTATTTCAGTCTTGGAAGTCAAATTATGTGCAATTGGGCAGAATGAGGGTTGAACGGGGGAATCAAACACTCTTATATCAGGCCAATATTTGACTAAAAGTTGGGGGTCAAGCTACTATGAACCATGTAGGATGCAGCTATTAACAACTTTGTTGACCAAATGGTGATGGTTTGAGGCCTAATTTGCCAGAATCACCATGCATTTTAGCATTTTTTTAAGTCTCTCAAAACAGTTAATTAAAACATCGTAAGGAAACCGGCTTGTCCTAAAATCAAAAATTCGCAGACATGTGACAGCTACCAACCAGCACTGGGCCCTCTCTAGTGGAATATTGGTATGGATGATATACATAAAACAGAACCCATAGCGTGTGAATGAAACTGAATGCAACTGCTAGAACTAAATAATTGAAAATATACTAGTTTGTTCTTTGTCCAGTGTAAGCCAGCCCCGTCGCGCTATAATCAAACAGTGCCTTATGTCCAGTACCAAGGACATTCAAACTAATTGTATGCTAATATAATTAGTGCAAAGAATACTAATGCTAGGTATTCCTACGATCAAAATATTTCAATAGTTATAAAGGCTTTGAATAATTTATTTGAAATTAGTTGGTGGGAAAATAGGCTGTTCGTTTAAATTTTCCTTGAGTATTGTTTGAAAAAAAACATTTGTTTTGCTTAAGCCAGGCAAATTGGAGGATTTATGATAATTTATGGAACTGACGTGAAGAGGGTAGGAAGAATGACAATAACTTTCAACGCACCCTGGGCAATCAGCAACGAGTCTTGGACATGTTAGCTTTTATGTTAGTTGGTAAAGTAAAAGTTTTATCTACCAACTTACAGCTTACTTACTTAGCCGGGAAAGTTGTTAACTACCTTTAGATACTGTCTTTAAAGACTATCTTTACGGACTATCTTTAGAGATTATATTCGGGTATCTTCAGAGACTATCTTTACCGACTATCTTCTCGGACTGTCATTAGAGATTATCTTCGGATATCTTCAGAGTATATTTTTACAGACTATCTTTACGGACTATCTTTAGAGATTATCTTCGAGTATCTTCAGAGACTATCTTTACAGATTATCCTTAGAGATTATCTTTAGAGACTATTTTCAGAGACTGTCTTTTGAGACTATATTTAGAGACATACATACATAAACTGACGGCTTCTTCTAATGGCGGTAGGCAGAAATTTCAGAACGCCACCTGCATCCCGACATCTTTAGAGACCTTTACTAATATTGTGGTTTTAAAAACATAACTACGACGAATAATGTTGAATCATATCGATTTCAACACATTGTTCTTGTGATACCTTGTCAAAAGTATGTCGTCGTGCCGCCAACCGCGGACTTGACAATATAATCAAATTTCAATATCAAATTATATCTAATTTAAGTCTTCATGTAACCGGACCTCGGCAGAAATCAAGGTTTGTTCCATAAGGTTTGTCTACAAGTAAATCAAGTATAAGTTTTAATGTCAATAAGTTTATATGTCATATTATTCTGGAGGGTAGAAATCAGTGTCTAAAACTAACTCGAACACGAACACGACCCTTAGATGCCACTACCAGGTCAGGCCAAAAGTTATAGTAAAAATCCATTCGATTTTTTTAAGTATCAGCTTAGAAACTGGTGTAGTGTTCGGCTAATTCATTAAGTGTCCCTTAGACTTCATCATCATCATTATTGCAGTCGAAAGACGTCCACTGCTGGACATAGGCTCGGTTCTGTGCTTCCTACATCCAGCGTATGCCTGCGGCCTTCACAAGGTCATCGGTCCACCTTGTAGGAGGCCTTCCAATTCTTCGTCTTCCGGTACGCGGTCAACACTCCAGAATCTTTCGGCCCCATCGGCCATCTGTTCTGCTAGCAATGTGCCCTGCCCACTGCCACTTAAGTTTGGCCATTTTTCGGGCTATGTCGGTTACCTTGGTTCTCCTACGGATCTCTTCATTCCTGATTTGATCACGTAGGGAAACTCCAATTCCCTTTGGGTGACTTTTAGAGGCCCTTAGACTTAAAACTAACTTAACTGACGAAATGTGGGAGGGAGGTCCTCTTCCTACCCCTATGAATAATCTAAAAAATATCATGACTTTGGTGTAGAACCTAAACGTCCCTGCCAAAGAAACTATAACAAAAATGTATCTTTAATTGTATTGTGAAAGTTTACGTGCTCATACAGTAATGGGTTCTGTCACCATCGCTTATGGCCACCGTAACTACGCGTTTCCTTCTGATGATCGTCACGAGTTTCAACATGGACGCCTTGCACATTCTTGTGTTATTTTAAGGGCATAGATATATAAAGTAAACAACGGAAAACTCGACTACTTACTAATAATTTATAAAAGTTGTAACTTGAAAATAATTTATGTTCATTTGTTTTTATAAATGTGGCTCAATGTTGAAATGCCCGTGAATCAATCTGTTAAAAAAAACAAACGTCAAAACTCCCGCCAATTAATAGTGTTAACTGTCAGTTTGACTTCGCTTTTTTTATAAAATCCAATAAACTTTAGTGGTGGCCTGTAACCTTGTGGTTTTTCATTTGAAAATGGAACATGAGCATAAAAAATAAACATGGCGGCTCATATCAATAGAGAAACGTCAAAATGCATGACATGTGACGTAGCTCTTGTTATTTATACTGAAGTGGCTATGCTCTAGTTACTTCGATGAAAATAATATAATATTCGTAGCAGGGAGCAGGCCGTTAAATTAGTTACCTCATCATAATGAAATTCTGTACAGTTTCAAACGAGTATGTATGAGTAGTTTCAGTTAATATTATTTGAATATATTGGTACAACTTTATCAATTCAATTATATATTTTATTGATTTTACCGTGATTCCCACTACTACTCGAAGTTTTGACTAAGAAACTACTTCACCTATGAAAGTGTTTGCACTTCTTTCATAAGAAAATTCCAAATAAATCGAAAGGATGCTATCATAATCAATTATACCTACGTAAAAGGCAATAAAACATAGATAACCGTAAACCGATAATAAAAATGTCAAGAAGATAATATAACTGCACTTTACAGTTACTTGGTCGTATGAAACGTTTTCTAAGAACACTTTATTGAAAACATATCACATTTACGGTTTTATTTCTTTTAACACTTGGCTCTTACAAACGTATTTATATTTTTGAGTCTCCTTGAAAGAGCAGTTACACAAAGTTCGTATTTTAAAATTACTTACGCATTAACGTGTGCAGGAGGCTGAATAGAAACATTGTCCTTACCTGGAAAAATAATAAATAAATGTTAGAATGTTGCCAGGACAAATTAGGGATATACTTTATATTACAGATTACATGTTTTATGCAAAAAGATCGCGGCAGCAAACATACTGTCTACAAAATTCATTGCCATTTCAAGTATAACATAACATCACACCCTGTTTATCCAAAGGGTAGAGCAGAGTTTTACCTATAGTAGGTACATTCTGATGTACACACTGAAGCACACTTCACCTTTAGGGCAGAGGTGTACCTATCAAAATCAAAATCAAAAGTCATTTATTCAAATTAGGCTGAGAATCAGCACTTTTCGAATGTCAAAATTACATAAGACAGTCCCCCAAAACGCCCGCCCTTCACCACTTCCTAGTGCTTTAGCTGTGAAGAAGAAGTGGCGCAACAAACTCCCCAGCAGCACAGGTGACTGTTTAGTTAGATAGACTTGATTATATACAGACTTGATTATATAGTAGGTGCTTCACCAGTTATATTTAAGTGCAACGTAACATTGCCATTAATATGACACAAATCCAGACTCAGGGTTGTAACTGAGAAAAATCAGATAGCCAAACTCAATAACACTTTGCCCGACTTAGGAATTGAAACCTGAACCTCATGCACAGCAGTAGTGCTTGCGACCACTAGACCAACGAGGCAGCCATTTTATATTATTATCAGTCTTAGTAACTCCTTTATCACACACACACACTATTACCTAACATATCACATCACGACTCGTAAAACCATAGATAAGAAATGAGATGAAACATAACTGTCACAGTTATTAGCGTTACGTTACGTTAATCCAATAACGTAGTTATCTAGACAGCTTGACACGCAATGACTGCGGTTAGCCGCTAAACCTGACATAACTAAAACATTCCTCGCGGTTTTTTTAGCTGCAGTTTTTCTTACGAGACTTTTGGCGAGGGAAAATGAGGTCAAGTGCGTTTTTGGTGCTGGTAACATTAGTAAGAGGTAAATACAAGAGATGTTAGATACCAAAACCCCAAAAAAAAAAGATTTCAGATGTAAGTGGCGGCAAATTGCAGGCACTTAAAGACTTTTCACTTTTTTACTTTGTCTCTGGGTAGGTAATGGACGCAATGCAATGATACGTAGAGCGCATCCTATGTGGACGTTATGAGAAATGTTTATTTATTTAAGTAGATATTTTAGGACACTTTTACACGTCAATATTAAGTCATTTATTTAAACTAGGCTGAGTCCAGTACTAACCCCACAAGATCAACAATTAAGCCCAACTGTATAATCGAAGATTAATATCGGTTTTTTTTTATTTTATTTTTTATAATGCACACATGCTTTTCCAATTCACTTTCGACATTGGCAGAATAGTCCACATCGGCTTTGCTTGCCATATTTAAAAATAGAATAGAATAGAACTAGGCTGAGAGTCTACTTCTTGAACGTCAAAATTACATAAGACAGTCCCCCAAAACGGCCACGGCCCGCCCTTCAAAACTAGTTGACGCGCATTTCGTAGCTGATCTTGGAGAAGAAATGCCGTAACGACCTCAGAGGTCATGGTCTCTTTTAAAGTCCCCTTTATTTATGAACGTTGCTTAAAGTTAAGTAATGATTAACGAGTGTTTAACCATAGGTACCATTTTGACGTTTAAACATCTCTTAACTATAATCAACGTTTATAAATTAACGCCAATACCTATTACGATTTTATGTGAGTCTAACAATACAGGGCCATGTCTGGAAGGGCTTTTTGAAGAAGGAGCCATCGAAGCTTTCAGCTGCCCTGTCCCAACAGATGGCATGCATGTATCAGTCATCGATGATGAGATGAAATACCAAAATGACAAGGTTTTATGAATTCCATTTTATTTCACTTAGGACTGATTTTTCAATAGTCAGATAACTTTTATCTGACGATTAAATATGTGGGTTTGACAGCTTTTGTATAGAAAATATGCACCACTGTCAGATTTATTCTTCAGATAAAGGTTATCTGACTATTGACAAATCAGCCCTAATTCTTCAGTCCGTACCATGCAGTTAAGACACCGATGCTTGTGAATGAACAAATCTGTTGATTAACATTGACCAACAACATTGCATGTCCATACAAACTGATTAAAATTCTACCAGCGGTGACAGTGACATCGACGTGTGGAATTATTTTACTTTTCTGATGCTCACTTGACGAAGCAATATAAACCTTATCACACATTTCAAAAATTTCATTTTTCTCTGTGTTAATTGCAGTGGTAAAAATGCTGACTATCAAAGTTAATTTAACTCTATTGTGTCAGTAAAGAGTACATATTAGTGTGCAGCTAATACGTATGTTTAGTTTAATGATTGTTCAACACTCGTGTATTGCATTATTTGAAATGAAATATGAATTTTAAAAAGTAATTTCTGTTTTGAAGTGTTTTTTTGTGCCAGGTGTTTTAAACGCATTTCATTGATTTTAAAGTTGGTTTCAAAACCATACTAGTCTTTAAAACATTACCCTCCTTTTGGCTTCTATCGCAGTCGGATTATTTGTTTTTCATCATCTACATATTGGGTGGCAGGGATATCGACGCGCAACCCGGTACAATGGGTTCAGTAAGTACATCATTCTGAACCCTTTTTTGTGGGTGGGAAATCATCAAATAACTTCTCCCGCTCTGGGTGGAGCAGGAGGGCGTGTCAGACTTTTACTGACTAAAACCCACCCGTGTTCCCTCAGTTACCTGTGTGCCAGGGGCGACGGTATCTCTTTCAAACAACCCGCACCCTACCCTCTTGGGTTAAATTTTTCGTGGGTTTTTTCTATTTCTTAGGTGGGTTTAGTGGTTTGGTCGTGGAAAGGTAACACAGACCGAGTTGCATTCGTATTAGTATGGATATGAAAATAAATATTTCCAACACTGTTTTCAAGTTTGTAATTATTATTACAAATAAAAGGGATTATTATCCTCTTTATTCAAAAACGTTGATTAGCGACTGTTTAACTATACATTTTTGACGTTTAAGCGTCTCTTAACATTTAGCAGCTTTTATAAATTGTAAGCGTTTAATTTTGTACTTACTATGATCGATTGGTACTCAAAATATACCTAGGTTTTTTTAGTTAAAAAATAGGTCATTGTAGTTTATGTGCAAATCTATTTTCTGTCTACAATCAGCCAAATCTCAAATACAATGTTTACATATCTCGTCATCGTAAATCGTTCGTCTTTGCATCGTCTGCATAAATAATACTCCACTCGTTTGCTCGAAAGGAATATTTATTTATGCAGACGAATTTGATGATTTATTGCCAAGTCAATACCAATCTAGATAACGAAAATAGTTAGGTAAGAATTATTCTAGGTATGCAAAAGAATAATGGGCTATGTATGTTTTCGGTTTATAATTCAAACTGGAGACGTATTTGTCTCAGACTCGACAGAATTCCATATCAATGGCTCCTAAATACAGCAACAATGTTAATATTGTGAATCTAAACTCAAAAACGAACTATTTTAATGAAACTAAACAAAATCCAGAATTAGATTAAGAACCATGGTTTAAAATGTACTCCTGAATCATAATAGTGTGGCAACACTTACAACACAAAAACATAAATTAAAAAACAAACACACCCAATTTATTAGACAACACACACAATATTGTTAACTTTCAATAAAATAAGTTCAATTAATTCTAATAATATGAATTGAAATTCATATTACACGTATTGTAAAACGTACAGGCACAAAAAAACAATAAAATACAAAAAAAGAACATGTCTATATCAATAAGGCGTCGCGAAAATAAGCGCAGGCACACAATAACTATTGCGACAGATAATAGCTGCGATTGCAACGCATGAGGAAATGGACGAGAAATAAGCATTCATTCACGTTTCCCACACAGTCTGTGCGACTAAAACTATAACAATAGCAGTTGACAAATATAATTAGAAACTAGATACTTTTTAGGCCGATAATTATGCACTAAATAATTAATATCTAAGAGAAAATAGACCTTGTGAAACTTTAGCCCCAAATAACGATAGCTGAATTACCTCTATTTAGGAAAACAGTTCATTTGTGTTATTGTTTGTAAAATAAGCAATTTCGCCATCTAAAGAGGTATTTGTTTATTTGTAAGTTTGTATGTAGGGGTAATTTCAGGAACTACCTGTCGTATTTGAAAATAAATATTTTGCATATGATAGCTCAATTCTCAATGAGGGTTATATGGTTATTTATCATGAAGCTTCGACCCTTAGGAGCCGAGAAAAAAAATCCGGGAAGAAGTCAAAACGAAGTAATAGCGCAAGTAAGTGATAGAATACGACGGCGACTCGACGTTTCGGGGCCAAAATTTCACGCGGACGAATTGCTATTCATTATCATGAAAAATGTTAACATTAATATTACAAAAACATTTAATCATAATGCGCGAGGGTTTTTCAACATTGTCATTCATAGAATATCTTTTAACAATGTCAACTTGCATACAAAGGGCAGCCAAGACCACGACTCAGAAGCCTTTTATGGTTTACAGGAGGCAGGATAATGTAGAGGAAAACTGGAATACACTACCTGAACACAAGAAAGATGTCCTAAGGAATGTTGATGTTAAAACGCTTTTGGCAAGACTAAGTAAAGCCCAACTTGAAGATGGAAAAGGCTAGAAAGATGAGAACTACTACCCTGCAGTACTGATTTCAAACAGTTCAGATTTCTAAAAACCAGAATCCACAAAGCGGAGACGGAGACTCGAAAGATTTAAATAACAAGTCCATGATCGACATAGAATAAGTGGAACGGAGTGATATGGATAAACCGGAAGCCTACAGACTCATAAATGAGCAAAGCTTACACAAAACCACGATCCTTAATATAATTTTACCAAGAGCCAAAACCACAATCTAATATTACCACCATTTATTTAAACTACTATTTCTATGGTTCCTATTGTATATATTTTTTCTCATTTATCCATTTACACACAATCATTATATATAGCTTAGATATAGCCAACTCTAAAAGGATATACACTATAGTTTTTGCTTCTTTCATTGCCACTAAGGCTACTGAACTAAAATATAAACGATTAGTAGAATCGAAACGTTCTCTCGACCTTGGTTATCGATTGGATCGAAATTATTGTTCTTATCGTCATTAGGATATAATTTGTCCATTTCAGGTGTAACACCGGATCTAGTTTTTGTTGGATCAGTATTAAGGTAATGTATATCTGTAATGATTGCGTTTAAATTGTTATTTTATTGTTTAGGTTTGCGTAAATTGTTATTCAGTTTTATCGGGAGAATGGTTTCAGATTTATCAATTATGGTAGTGAACGTTTTCCCTACGCTTACTTCATAATATTCTTTGTTCGAATCATTGTTTAATTTACGTTTTTTATTGTCTCTCTTCTTAATACATTATTCTCATGAAAAGAATCAACTTAATCGTGCTCATTGGAAACCAATATTTTGAATGCACTCTGGAAAATTATGTAATTATCACTTCATGTCATCACATCGTCGTTTGCACTCAGTCACTAATTACGTAAAAACAAATGTAAACCAGCACTAATGCCATAGCATGCATGAAATAACCATCATTCATTATAATTATAACACGTTCTAAGTACCTTTGCAGTGTTGTGGTATTAGGGTTAAAAGTATTAAGTAGCTGCCTCATTGGTCCAGTGGTCGCAAGCGCTACTGCTGACCATGAGGTCCTGGATTCGACTGGATAAGTGCACAGCTGATGGTAATTGGCTCGCCCCCATTTATAACTGGCGAAATGTGGGTTCGCTACAGCTACAAGAACCCTTCGGGGAAACACTGCGGGATGTTATGTGTAGTATTAGCTATTCAGAGTAATGGGTAGCTCGCTGTCCGGTAAGAACCAAGCCCGGGTCGATGGCGCGTTGTGTTCCACACGTGCCTCAAAGAGATGTCAGCACCAACTGATTAGCCCGCAAGGGCCGATGCCTGCCAGGGGTGCGGGTTGTTCGAAAGAGGATACCGCGGCCACAGGCAACTGAGGGAACATGGGTGGGTTTTAGTCAGTAAAAGTCTGACACGCCCTTCCGCTCCACCCAGAGCGGGAGAAGTTATTTGATGATTTCCCACCCAAAAAAAAATCCCTTTTCTTGAGGGCATAAGCACCTCCAACACAGTTGAAGGGATCTACTATGGTAGAATCCAGCGGTCCAATATAGTGGTCCAATCGCTGTTCCGTACATTGTGATCGCGTAGGTACCTATTGCATTTTTGTATGACACAGTTATATTTAAACCACGATTTTTTTTAAATGCTACTTACTTACTTAATTCGCTGAATTGATGGTAACAATTTGCGCGTCAATATCCCTTACTCCGTGTAAATATACAAGATGCCTAATGAATTAGAACTGCACCATTCGACATATAAAATAACTGAGTTAAAAGTCCACACGCCACCCAAGTAATAATAACCATAGTTAATTATTTTAAAACGAGTTAACAGTAGGTGTGACCTGCAACTTGTCCATTGTCAGGTTGTTGAACTTACTTCAGTAACTACTGCACAGAACACTCCATAGCTACAAGTATATACTGCAATTGTTTTTACCTTTTAAACATATCAATGCTGCACCTCTTAGAATTCCAGCCAGGTGTGCGTGCGAAGGATGACCATTTCCTGTGACACGCACTGACTAGGAAGAAAGTTGTCATGGTATACAAGGTTAATTTTACTTTATAATTTGCACAATAGTTTGTTCAGAATAGCCAGAGGGAACATATGGTCGAGAGGAGGATTCTAGAGTGGCGACCACGTACCGGAAGATGTAGCGTTGGAAGGCCACCCACAACGTGGAATAATGACCTGGTGAACGCCGCAGGAATCCACTGGATGCAAGAAGCTGAGAAACGGTCGAAGTGGCGGTGCTCGGGGGAGGACTATGTCCAGCAGTGGGGATTTTTCGGAAATGATGACGATGAGCCTAAGGGCACAGTTGCAGAAATACGAAACCCTTTGAAAGCGATTGCCGCTTAAATAGGGTGACTGGTAATTAGTGACCGATATTTAAACACATGATTGTACTCATCATAACAAACAACTTTCTCAAAGAAACAATTTTTATTTATTTAACTAGCGCATGTCCCCAATCACCCCAATAGAATATTGAGTACCTAACAAGAATAATACACCATCAGCTGTAATTTAATTTAGTTACCTACAAAAAAAACACTTTCATCATGCATTATTTTTCTTAGGTACTCAATATTCTTTTGAGGTAATTGGGGTCAATAAATAAAATTAAAAAATTGTTTCTTTTGAAAAGTTGTTTGTTATGATGAGTACAATCATGTGTTTAAATATCGGTCACTAATTTACAAAAAAAAAAAAAACATTTTTATCATGCATTATTCTTGTTAGGTACTCAATATTCTATTGAGGTAATACTATTGGGGTCAATGAATAAAAATAAAAATCGTTTCTTTTAAAAAGTTGTTTGTTATGATGAGTACAATCATATGTTTAAATATCGGTCACTAATTACCAGTCACCCTATATAGGACATCTGGACTACAGGGGAATCGATTGCTATATTAAAGTCCCCAAATAAGGCAAAAAAATTTTTTTTTCAAATTGCTCAGATAGGTTTGGTCTGCAGTGATGACCTAAAATTTGAATCGAGTGGTAAAACAAAAGGCGTAGATATATCTACACACACCAACACACAATAGATACTTTTCATAATATTATTTATATTGTTAAAAACAATCGATTCAAAATGCAATTGAATATAGGTATATACAATAAGTGATTTATCAATATATTCAAAATACATATTTACAATAAAGATTCAGATGACCTAATAACACAGAATTCAGACGATTTAGAATAGTCTATTCAAACTATTCAAGCCTAAAAGCATCTGTCATCAATTTGCCGTGGTACGGGTTAAGCCAGACAAATACACTGAAACGTTACCGAAATCTAGGTCTTTGCCTAAACCGGTGCAAAACTAGACAATTATACACACGTAACTCTGAAACTGGGGCACTGACAATAGCGTGAAAATGCTTATCTTGCAAACATGCAAAATGTTTAGAGAGAACAAAATGTTTGAAGAAAGTTTGTAATAAGTGTCCTTTTGGACTTCGCAGTCGCATGGGTCGATTGATCAGGTTAAGCTACGCTTGCTGCGGTTGGTCCGTAGATGGATGACCATCTTTACATCATTTTCTCCGTTCTTCACTTCACGTTAAGTTGTCGACGAATAATGGAGGATATGAAGGAAGGAGACATTTGCGCCGACTCCAGGATAAGGGCTACCCAGAGCTACAATGGATTTTCAACCGCGAAGGTAAATAGCTCCTAGCTTCTACAATATAAACAAAGGCTTCACTTAAGTCCAAAACGAAGTTGGACTATTCAGAAATTTTACATAAATTAAATCATGAATTAATTCATGAAAAAAAGGGTACTTAGCAACATAAAAAAACCTGTGCCATAAAACATTACTTCTCATCTTCACTTATTTTAAACATTGCCTGAAGCCCTGCCTACTCTGCATGCGTATACAGCGTGAAGCATGCAACCGACCCGTCAGCTCAATGACCTGGACATGCGAACGAAATCAGCTTAAAGGTTATCGGTAAATATCTAAGTCTGTGCCTAAAATGTGAATATTTGGCTGTAAATTGGTTTTACACGAAACTATCTGCGTTTTTATTGGGCAATATTTTGAAATAGTTGTGAATGAGCGAGAGAGAGAATGAGATAACAAATTCAAATCTTTGTTGCATATCTCATGTATATACAAGATCTTAATAATAGTTACAAAGTTTTCATGAACACAACAATTTAACATGAATAGTAGCATGTTTTAAAATCATTATCATCGTTTCATTCATTTTAGCCGAAAGACGCCACTGCTGGACATATGCCTCCCCCAAAAGGAGGTGGTTTGCCATAATCGCCACGCTTGGCATGCGGGTTGGCAGTCGTAGTATGGTGCTAAAATGCATAGAGAACGCTGATGCCCATTCTCTAGTAAGTCCCTTAGTCGCCTTCTACGACACCCACGGGAAGAAATAGGATGGTGGTATTCTTTACGTCCGGCAACACACGGAACTAAAATCATTAAGTCAATAGAAATTAATAGCATGAATAGTACGTAACGTATAATGTCACGCTTGTATCTACGAAGAGACAGGCAGAGGTGTATATTTCGCCAGTTGTGTTTAAGTGTGTGCCTGCTGCCATCAAATCCTGAGTCTGGGCTACTCCTGAGAAATTCCTAATGGAAAAACCTAATATCACTTTGCCCAACCTGGGAATCGAACCCAGGCCTTCATGTCCTCCTCTTCTTTTTATTACGTAGGTATTTTAAAATATACAATTTTACATCAATCTAAATTAGAAGGAAAATTTTCAAACGTAAAAAAGAAAAATCACTTAGCTCAAAAAAAATATGTCCGGTTTGAGAGTTTCCGAAACTGAACTTAGTAGCTAAGTTCAAAGTTACACTTCACAGTTAGCACTGCTAACTTAGTAATAAGGTGTTAAAAACTTAACAGATTCAGTGGCGTCAATACTGTGCTTAACGCACGTATGTTTGAGTTGGTTCATTGTTAGCAAACTTATACATGGGCAATATGTTATTGTTGCATTTAATTACGTTTGATTATATCAGCAAGATGAGATTTTTAATGTATCACAGACTTCCCCAGACTTCTCAATGATCTCCACTTCCACCCTATTTCATGCAGATTATATCAGCAAAATCTCGCTCGACCCTTTATGTACCTAACATGGGACTTAAACAAAACTGGCGAAAATGCAACTCTGTCTAACCCTTCAGGTAATAAAAGCAAGATATTTTGTTTTCAGCAAAATTAGGGCCGTAAGATACCTACTTCCTTAGACAAGCTCTATCTAAAAGACTGTCTACTTCTATTCCCTATCGATACTTATTTGTCCGACCAACAACTAAAATCAGCTCATTTAGCATTATAACCCCGCTAACTCGTCAAACGAATACCAATTTCATGAAAAGGTCAAATGCCGAACAATAGCGAGCCTTCAATTCCAGCATTACTGATTGCCCGATAGTGCATGAGAAACTTAGTCTAAAAACCTCTGTCGAGGTCATCGGACTGTTCGGGGCAACGTTAAATCACGATAACTCACTTTATTCTCATTTTTCATTGTGGGTGAGACTGTGTGTGTCAGTGAACTTTATGGGAATGAGGTGTGTGTGTGACTACGGTATCCTAGTAACGGATCATGTGTGTATTGTTGGGTTTTTGGGTTTCCGCTTTACGTTTCTTTTGTGGTGTTTGCAATTGTGTGGTTTTAAGGTGATAGAAACTAGATCAAAAACTGTTAAAAATTACTGAATCACATGTGCTAAATCGTAGCGTGGGACGCCCTCAGCTATATGGACTCACGAGGCTGGGACAGACTGGATGAGGTAGGCGGTAGCGGTATTGTGGCGTAGCCTAGAAGAGCCCTATGTCCAATAGTGGACTGCGATAGGCTGAGCTGAGTAAGTCGGATAGGCAATCACTCCATGTTAAACATAGATTTTCAGCTGCACCCAGTTACGTTGTTAGACGACCCCGATACAATCCCAGGCTGATTCCCGGCCACCGTAGGCGCGGGCTTGCGGACGGCGAGTAATGGGTACCTCGCTGTTCGGTAAGGTGGAGTGGTGGTCTATGTTACAGGGTTTAGGTTCTGCACTTAGTCCTTTATGTGGACCTTTGGTCAGTGGGCCGTCTTCGGGGCGGAGTTGTAGGAGTTAGAGTCTCGCTTAGGGGTATGACCAGCAAAGAAAAGGAAAAAAAAATGTAAAAAAAATTTTTGGGCAAAAAAATTCGGAATTTGTTTTTCGGAAGTTTTTCAATTTTTTAGCAGGATCGGGTTGACCTTAGCCATAAAAAACTATTTCGCTTCTGAGACGCATGGCCCGACAATGCACCGTTTCCGAGTAATAATAGGCCTTCGATTTTTTTTTATAACGCTCTATATTCCCAAAATGGTGGCTTCGACGAAAATCTTTTCTGGAAAGAAATTGTTGCTCTGGTCGAAAGCCATGAGATGACATGAAATACCCGCAAAATATTATCCTCGCTCCATAGTGCCCCTAAGGCTACACTCCAACCGGACCTTTGTGCGTGGGCCATGGCCACCGTCGGTGGTTGTACCAACCGGCCCATCTCTCTCCAGAGTTTGATTATATCTCTTGGCCTGCTGAGAACGTTCGTGTAAGATCTGGGTGCCCCGACGGTTTCTGTCCTAATCTGGGAGACGCCTTTGCAAAGAGTACATGCACAACGGTTTCCTCAGCCTCCATGCAAGCCCTGCATAGAGGACTCCGGCAGTTCAGGTCTTCCGGATGGATGGTAATGATTATTACTTTGTGAGTAAACAAGGCCAAGATAAAGAAGAAATTATGAAAGAACACAGAGGTATTTCTTATATCGAAATGAAAGTGAAAGTATCGTTACTTACTGCCCTAGTAAAATTGTGGTATGTGAAGTATCTTACCATAATCAGCCTATAATGTAATGCTGGGACACAGGCCTCCTCTCTGTGAAAGGGAGTGGGCCGTAATATACCGCGGGCCCAGTGGAGGTTGATAGATTCCACATGTCTTCGAATTTTTCGACATGCCGGTTTCCTCACGATGTTTTCCTTCACCGTTTTGAGAGCAGTAATTATGAAATAATTTGCACTAAATGTAGCGCCTGTAAAGGTTCAAACCTATGACCTATAAACTCGTAAATAGCCGCTGTAACTACTGGGCCAACACTGCTCAGTGGGTATCTTAGTCCATCAGCTTATTTCTCGAATGATTGATGATCGATTATAATGTATGAACATCAATCTCTCATCAAGTTAAATATTCAATTTTACATCTAATTTATTTTCTTGGGGCAAGAAATGTTTATTGCAAAGTATGAGCAATATCTTCTAACGTAAGCTATTTCATAAACCGCTAAGTAATCATGGGAAATTGCCTGGGTTTTACTAACAATATTTTATTTTAATAAAATAATTTATATTTGAAAACTGGCAACACAAAAAAATTGGATTTTATTTTTTGATGTTGCAACATTTTGGTTAATGTCTCGAGGATTAGCAAATTTTAAAACGGTATTTTACCTGCAATTTATAAAAAGAAATCTATTTACACAAAACAAACGAAAAAAAAGTAACCTATAAAAAAGTGGAATATTATGGACACGTCATAATATGTATCGATCCGCTCTAACAATAGCAATGACAGTGAAAGTAGAAGGTCAGCTAGAGGCGTGGCCTGTTGTTTACCGTTTACCATAAATCGATAGCCACCTACTACCCAGAAATTGAATCATTTGGATCGACAGAATGGAAACCTGGACTTATAGTTAATCATATTATGCCTAGCTTTTTCCCAACTACGTTGGGGTCGGCTTGCAGTCTAACTGGATTCCGCTGACTATCGGTACTTTAAATGGAGCGACTGCCCATCTGACATCCACGACCCATTTACTGGATACCCCTTGGTAAGACTTGTTGTCAGACTAACGGGCTTCTGACTGTCAAAGATCCCCAAGTGAACATACTCACGCCTGCTATCCTGCTATGGTAGGCAAAAACTTCGAAAGACCACCTGAACAGCCTACATAATCCTTTGGCTTCGATACACACGCGCCGGTTACTGAGCATCTGATCTTTCTGAAGAAAATTATCTATAAGGTCAATATATTATGTCCTTCTAGGGTGTCCCTACCGGCGTTTCCACTCACATCTGCTTTGTAAATTCCATTTGTCATTCATCTTCTCAACATTACCAAACCATCTAAGCATACTCAAGCTTTTCAATGTTTGTCACTATGCACTCTCTCTCCACGAGCCAATATGATACAAACGATTAAATTACAAAAAAAAAAACACGTCGAATTGATAACCTCCTTCTTTTTGAAGTCGATTAAAAATAACACAAAACATCTATGCTGTGGTGTCTACGGTAACAAAACTACAGAGAATTAGGTTAGAGTAACCTACTTTTCGGAAGTTACTCGGTAAGTTGTAGGACATTAATCTTGGGTTAAATCAAATTGATTCTAACTACTGCTGACACTTCGAGGTCAACGGAAGAAAAGCCCAGTAATTTATGGTAGGAGGCCGTTGCCTACAATTAATTTAGAGCCGTGTTAGGCTACTGTCCCCTTTTAGTCTCTTTCAAGAAGTGTCCTTAGTAATAGGAGCGTTAGCAGACCAATAGCCAGATGGCCGGACGACCTAGAGAAAATCGCGGAAAAGACCTGGATGACACTCGTACAGACCAGGGAAGCATGGCACTAAAGGGAGGAGGCCTGCATTCAGCAATGGGGTGAACAACGCTGCCTATGATGATGATGACGATGAAGAAGCCATGTTGGGATCGATTTCCAGAGGAACCGCATTCAGCTGAACACCAGTTTTTTACATGAAGCGACTGCCCATCTGTCCTCCACAACCCAGCAACTGGGTAATACGATACCCTTTGATAATCCTGGCTGTCAGACTTTCGGGTTTCTGACGACCCCTAACGACTGTCGAAAATGAACCGAAAGACAACCGGGACGTGTTTTCCGAGGCACGGAGAGGTCTTGTTATTTAAAGATGGTCACCCATTCACGGACCAACCGCGGCTAGCGTACCTTAACCTGATCAATCGACAAAAATATTGTTTAATTCGTAAAACATACCAAGTATCAGGTTCCGATTAAGGATACAGTAAATTACCTACTACTTAGGTACCCCAAATTCGTTCCAATCGCGTGCAACTAAGCGTAAGTGTCGATATTGATACATGTAATTTTAAAGCCTAATCAGGACACATAACGATTGATAATTGCCTAACAATTGAGGTTTATAAGCTATTTGTATAAGAATTTAATCGTGCGTGATTGTGTGCTAGTAGTCCTTGTATGATTTTCCAATAATTCAAGCGAATCGGAAGGAAACTTTGGTATAGCTCTGCGATATACTAGAGTAACTTGATATACAGGGTCAAATTATATTAGCTGGCAATATTTTAGCCACGGTTAGGGTATCGATGTGGAAAAAAAAATGATATCTTAAAAAAAAATCGTTCGAACACTGTCCAAAACTGTAAATGACACCGACATGTACTTACTTAAATTGAGGCAACTAAATGACTGTTAAGTTATGGATTTTGAAAATTTGTAAAAATAATGTCTAGGTATGTTCCACGAAAAATTACAAAACCAGCTGATCGATTACGGGCATTGAAAGATGTTTTCTTTTTCAATATTTTGTTCTTTTTTTGTTCCATTACTCTTCGATATTGATACCCAACACGTGGGCACAGTATCGCCAGTTAATTTCATTTGACCCTGTACATTGTAGGTTGACTTAGAAAAGTTAGAAATAAGTATTAGTTATTTACGTAGGTTTCATGTTTATGATTTCCCCGGGGTCAGGTAAAGACTGGCGAAGTATAGCCTAGTGCGGAGTATACACGGGACTACTAAGTACGGGTTGAAACACAGTAAAGTTTGGGGCAGGCTGTATTATCATCAGAGGTCGGAGTAGGTAGATTGATTTAAGGTCGGTGACGTCAAACGTAGATGATAATATGGATATGCCTCCAAAATACCGGAACTTCATATTTATTGTGATATTTGTTCCGGAATTTTGAAATTAGCACGAATTTGTGTTTAAGGTGAAAAACGTATTAATAATATCAATCTACGCTACCAGTGTTAGCTAATGGTGAAAGAAATCAGTATTTTATTTTATACAAAAATACCTTGGAATAGTTACACAGTATTTTGACATCGTATTGTTTTGTACAGGGTACTGTTGAAAAAAAAAATATTTATGTTTTTGTTAAATTAAAAATAATTGTTCATTGAATTCAATTAATCATCATTCATATAATAAACGATTTTGTTAGCCTATCTGTATGTTTTGTATTTTATTTTATTCCATAATTCCAATTCCGGAACTTTTTCCGGTACTTCCCGCACATTATGGATAAAATGGCATGTCCATATTATAATATCTTGACGTAAGTGGGTCGATTTCAAATTTCGAATTAAAATGATACTTTTTTGTTTGATTTCTTAAATACCCGTTTTTTGGGTTGTTAATGGTATAGCCTCACTATATGAGGTTATATTAACATAAGTTAAATAAAATATTAATGATTTTTTAATGAAAACTATTGAAAAATTTAAATCAGAGTGACACGAATGAGTGATGTAGTTACACTAATGAAATTATCTAAAACACTAATGAGATTAGATGCCTACTAATGACAATAAAAAAAAAACAACTGAAACCCCCCATTTTAATAATTTTGCGATGTACTCTATATCAGATAATTAAAATAAAACTAACCCAAATGGATTAAATCAGTTTAATGTCTCTTAACAATCATAAAAATATTATTTGGATGCATATAATTTTTCAGTCTTCTTAGAGGAACTTTAGGATTAAAATTTAATATATTCGTTTAAGCACAATCGTCAAACAAATATATAACAACTAATCACAGTCTATCAATCACACACATAAACTAAAATTATCCATATAATTAAAAACAGTAGTTTTCTTTAAACTTAAAAGTACTCAAGTATTGATTCAATTTTTAAGTCTTCCATATTACAATCAATGTTTTTGTATTTACCTATCCATAATCTTGCTGATTTTGGTCTTGGTTTTCTTTGGTTTTAATCATTATTTATATAAAATTTTCTTCTTGATTTCTGCTTCTGCTTTCCTTAATTACATATATCTTCACCAGAAATATTCTGTATTAATCGTTCAATCAATCTTTGGATGCCTGTTGTTGATTCAAAAACGTAAGAAATTCTTGTTGATGTTGTTGCCCAAATCCAGACGCCATTGCTTCTGTTTGAGTTACCATGAATGATTGATTTTCCCAAGTACCTTTAATTTTAGCAAGTGGTGTAACATTCTGCTCTTTGCGAATTCGAGAAGTAGGAGCTTTATTACATGCCAATACGCCCTTATTGGCGTGTTTAATGGTGATATCGCTCAATATTTTAATCTTATTAGGAGGTATGATTTTAACATTACCGACTTCTGAATCTATTGCACTTTTGTAAATTTTATGCAATTGCATATGCTTGTCGTGCTTACAAATGGTGTCAACACACTCGTAACAACTCAATTTTCTAAACTCCAGGAACTCCGAATCGGAGTTCCAAAGCACCTGGTGGACTAACATAGTTCCTTTAAAAGGAGCTATGTTTTTGGGGAGATTAATTTCTTTTTCTCTAATCTCATGTTCTTCTACAACCCTTATTTCGACATTTTTTATGTTTTCTCGCACAATACCAACAAATGTTGAGAAGTCCCCCACATCACGCCCGCATTTTACTTGGTAGTCAGCCGTCCTTTTAACTACGGCGCCAACACCATCTGGAGCACCTTTACCGTGGCCGGCTTCCTGATAGTTCCAAGTTACTGACTTTAATGATGAGAAGATATTTTGCAGCTGTGTCATAATGTAAAATATATACTTGTTGCGATATTGACTCGAAGGGCTATCTGTTAGTATATGCACAGTAGTAATATAAGGAGATTTTTCAAATACAAACTCCAGTGCTTTCTGCAAATGAGCCCACACTGCTGGTGAATCGTGTCGAGTGCATTCACTAACTGTGCATAAAGTATAGTTAATGATTTCCCTTCCCTTTTTAATATAAATTACTACTGTGTGCAAAGAAACCTGGCCACGACTACCTCCAAAGTGCAAGCTTTGTACTTCTTCAGCGAATTTATAGCTATAATTTTCCGAAAAGTCCATGTGGACTAAAGTTTCGTAATCATTCAGGGATTTTTTCAGCTCTGTCATAATTTGGTATTGGTTGATAATATTCGCAGTATGTGAGAAGAATTTAGGAAGAGAATCCTCTAGTTTTAATATCAGATTTCTTATTTGAGTTGTGCGTTTAAATTTCTTAGTGATGTTAATTTCTTTTTGACCCACTTTTTTCTTATCCCTACCCCACTCACAGTATTCTATTTCTTGATCGTTACTGAATTCGTTGTATGATATGACTTTATTTTTACAAATTTGACATGTACGAGAAACACATTTAAGATTATATTTGTCACAGCACAAGATATCCAACATCTTTTGGAAGTTAGTTATATCAACTATCCCTTTTTTCTTCAAACTCGAGATTAAAAGATCCATATTTGTGTGAACTGTACAGCCACAAGTATCTCTGTCATCTCTAGGAAGGTAAACCCAAAACGGACGTAGTCGTGCGAATGTAACATAGCTTATTCGTATGTTTGGATTTTCTTCCATAAACTTTTTGTGCAATTTTTTTACAGAGTCCAGTAAATACCGCTTTTGTTTCGTAATTCCGAACTGTTTAACACATTGTTTTTTACCGGCAGTATTGCGACTATTGATATCGTCTTCATAAAATCGTTCCACTAACTCTTGGATACTTGTGCCTCCTTCTAAAATCTTCTTTTGTAAACGGCTGCGTAGGCACTTCCTATAGAGGTCATTATTTCGTCTTGGACATACAGTATTCGACTTAGTGTTATCTTCTGTAGCTTCATTTATGCCTGGTTTTTCATTATCCACATTATCTTTTTCTCGATTATTTTTCATAATATTAATTTTTCGCAATAGAACTCTGCACCTGTATTGGTATTTTTTTATTAAACATGACATTTCTTTCTTTTCCAAGAGGTGCTTTCGTTTTAAAGCTTTAATTTTGTTCAACAAGATTTTGTTTTTTAACTTATTTTGTCGTTCTATATCAGGTGCATCCAATGGGTCGCCAGTTTTATCATCAGATGTAGAATCTATTTCAGTTCTTTGTGGGACAATTACTTCTTGTATCTTTTTCTCTTTTAATTTCTTCTCGTGATAACGTTTGGAATTTTCCCTCCACTTTTTCCGTTGTAATCTTTGCTCTCTTGGAGACATTTGGTTAATACTTTTCACCTTCCTACCCTCTTTTCGTTTTAGATAAGCTTCTCTTTTTTTAGCTCTTTCAGCGGCATATTTTTCTGGGTCGTTTTTAATTTGTTTATATTTTTCTCTCCTTGCTATTCTTCTAACTCATCTTCACTCATCCTTTTCTTATTCGGCATAATGTCCTAAAAAAGTAATTTCATAAATAACAGCCATTAAGCCCTAGCTTAGTTACATTAAGCAACACTCAAACTCAAAATATAAACACCGATAATAATTTATAGCAAATTTCGTAGATAATCATGTAAATATAACTATTGATTTTCATCACATCACACACAAAAAAGGAGAATTAAAAAAAAAACTGCCGTTGACGTAATCAGGCGGAAAGCCTTAATTTTTTGTTAATAATTCAATATTATAATATTTCATTAGTGTTACATTCAATATCATTAGTGTTACTTGAAAAATTGACACAAATGACAGTAACACTAATGATATTTGGAACAAACATATAATTTTTAAGCTTGTGGAACTTTCTAGACGGCAATCGAATACATTTAAAATATCCATGTTCTTGTTAGCTATAAGAAACACTGTGTTGTAAAAAATCGATTACAATACCTTTTGCAATTATGGTTATGAGATGAATGAGTCGAGTTTTGTCCACGGCACTGAAATCGGTAGAAATATGAATATCTCGCAAAAAATACGAAACGCACCACCGCTCTGAATAAACGCTGCAAGGCCACTGACGATGTGTCGGCGGGTGGGGTGAGGCGGGGGCCCGGAAGCTCCGTGGATTCAATATTATGACGGTATTAACTTACGTTACACTAATGATAGATAAACCATGATCAATGTGTAAAACACTAGGATAAGAGTATTCTATTATTCTCAAATGAAAAATGTATACTATTTTTGAATGCTTATACATCATCATGATATGAAATATTAAATAAATAGAATTTCTACGAGTAACTTCTTTTTTATTCAACTTTATTTCAACTTCAACGGAAAATGAGTTATATCTTCCTAGGGGACTAAATGTTATAGTTTTAGTTTTCTCGCAAATGGCACACTTTTGGGCATTGTTTTGTTTTGGAACGTAAAAAGGTAAATGAAGACTATAATATTAAAAAGAAAACAAAAACGATCGTAAAAAAAAATCAAAGTTATTTGACATGACAACATTTTTAGCTCTGTTTGAAATCGACCCAAGTATATAAAATCAATCTACCTACTCCGACCTCTGATTATCATTGTCAATGATATAGAAAAAAAAAATAGGTTTAATTACACAATTTTTCGCCAGAATCGACCGTATCCCCCTGTTTAAATAATGTAATAATTTCTATAGGTGAATCGCACGGTTTTAATTTGTGTGGAATTGTCCACAAAAAAATTAACTTCGTCCGAGTCGCTTTTAGAAAATATGATCATATTAGCCGAAAGACGTCCACTGCTGGACATAAGCCTTTCCCGAAAGGGAGGGGTTTGCCATAATCGCCACGCTTGGCAGGCGGGTTGGCAATCGCAGTATGATGGTCAATTGCATAGAGAACGCTGCTGCCCATTCTCTAGTAAGTCCCTTAGTCGCCTTCTACGACACCCATGGGAAGAAATAGGGTGATGCTATTCTTTTACGTCCGGCACCACACGGAACTAGAAAATATTAGATTATTTAAAAGTGACTAATCGCCCAAATCGGGTGAAGTTTTTAAGTGAGAGCAGCGGTGGCCCAGAAACTTTAATACCAGCGAAAAACAAACCCTCAAAACTACCAAGGCTAATAAACGACCTTAACATCAAGAGGTCACATCCCACATACCAACCAATTAAAAATACACCCCTTAATTTCTAAGAAAATTGCCTACAAAAGTACAAAACATAACCTCGCAGCTCTACAGCACCCTGAACTATGACTATACATTTCTGAAACACGCTGTATAAACTAAAGCCACGTAGACCACGTCCTTGGACTTAACAGGGTCATTTATTGCTACGTCAAATGCCAGCCATTATAATGGGCCAATAAAGGCCATGCTGATAAAAACTGAATGATGCCTGTGGGCACGTAGCAGGTCTAACTTGTGGTTAACAATGACAGGATACCTATAGTCCTATAGCCTGGGAACGTCTTGAAAGAATGTTGATCAGTTAGTTTGACACTGCTTTTTTGCCATAGGAATTGCAGGTATGTGTTGACGAGTGTCATGCCAATTAGTTTTACACTTAAAACGAGTAGGTTGAGTTATTAGCAGCAGTGAATATGTTCTGGAAAAATCATTATAAGTCAGTATATTCTCATGACGGATTCTGGACCCAAATAGCAGGAATGCCGAACATGATAAAATTGTCTTCCTGGATTGATGCGCGACCGATAGCCTCACGATGTACAAAAGTATCATCATAATATTTTTCTTTTTCCTTTTTTAACCGTCTCAGTATTGTTGCTAGTAACTCATGGGAAGTTGCGAGGTAGCCCCATTACAAGTATCCTTGTAACTTACCGGGGCTGCCTCAATCTTGTGCTGTAAAACAATTGTATGAGAAAAAAAATGGTAATTGATCGCAATTCCTTTCATTTTGGCAGTTCAGCCAAATTCATTGAGTTATTTACATCGTTGAGCGGACGAATTTTTCAACCCATTACGCAATAGTGACAGAATTGGAATGATTTTTCGAGGAAAGAAACTGCTGCAATTATTTATATTTATGAACAAATTTTAAAATAGTCAAGTCGTTCAGAAATAGCACGATTTAAGAGTACGCTCAAATTATTTAAATATCAATTTGGCAACGATGCAACAGTCTGCCTTTTCTTTAGTTCGAAACTTAAGGTCACATTTTAAAACTGACCTCGAACATTTAATATTAATGAATGGACAAGTCTGAAGTATCTTATTTTTAAGAGTGACTACGAAAAAAACCTTTTCGGCTAAACAAATCACACGAGAAGAGCCAGGCCTCATTCCAGGAAAACCACAAACTATTAACGCTAACGTTTATTTATCTATACTATGATTTACTAATATTCCAAACAGGTATTTGTAAGTTTATATGTAGTGGTTATCTTCTGATCTACATTGGTAGATACTGCTCCAATTCCGAAATTGCTTCCACTAATGGGAAGCAACATTATTGCCGAGTGTATTAAGACATACATATTTATGTTTGAAACAACACGCAGATGCAGCCACGGGCAGACGATAGTTTACTATTTTTTTTAAAGCTTGATAAGGCAGTCGTCTGTCTTGATAAATACGCACAGACTCGTTCCGTGGGGTGCCGGACGTAAAAGAATAGCACCATCCCATTTCTTCCCATAGATGTCGTAGAAGGCGACTAAGAGATTTACTAGAGAATGGGCAGCAGCGTTCTCTATGCATTTGACCACCAAGCTGAGATCGCCAACCCGCCTGCTAAGCGTGGCGATTATGGCAGATTTGCCCTTTTGGGGGAGGCTTATGTCCAGCAGTGGGTGACTTTCGGCTGATAAGATGATGATGATGACAGACTTTGCTATCATTCCTTACAATAAATTATATGTGACCCTGACAATGTGTGGCGATTCTCTACCTACAAAATGCATGTCTCTAAATAAGTCTTCAATATGTGGCACGGCCATTTGTGATAATGGCGAGCGACAACGGGTGTGGTCTTGTCTAGCAAACAATTTTAAAAAAAACCTCTATTTGTCACGCATTCCCTGATGCCACACCCTACCAATATTTATTCCTTGCAGTCTGTCAACGTATAATAATCATAAACGTAATTTTTGACATTTCACTAGTCTTCAAATGAATGGACGATGAACCACTGTAAGAACGAATATTACTGGGATTTGTAAGACTGCAATACTCAAGTAAGTAGGAATACGATGCCAAGATACTGGCAATCTGATAATCTCATTAGTTTGGGTTACTTATCGGAGTTTTGGATATTTTTTTCATCATCGCAAATCAAGCGAGAACGTTGCAACATTTCTGATTGACGCCTTAACGCTGTGGGTCGTGATGGAGTAACAATAACGAGGTTTCGATTTTAAGAACCCTTTTGTTTGGTAGTTGATTGTAGATACTATTCAGCAACAGAGTAACAATGATAGTAAGAGAAAGAGGGATTTATTGAAATAAAATTACATCTGGTTGCGGTAAAGCGTGGTATGGATGCGAAAGGCGAACCGACTGGTAAGGTAGCTTAGGATAATATATCAGGTATTTGGAAGAACTAGGTCTAAAGCATAATAACTGTGAATACATACATACCTCATACAGGTGACGATGATAACCAAATGGAAATGGAAAAAATAAAAAAGCTCTTGTTAGAGACTGGTAAATAATTATATAGGATGACCATTAACAAAAGTATTCTGCAACACTAAAACCAACCACTAATACCTAGTAAAAGTATCTCGTTCACATTACCAACCAAATCTACGTAAAGTTAGGATCCGAAAACAAAAATAGTTTAACGCATTGATCGATTATTCAACTTTTTTACTATTTTTGGCCAAACTCTTCACGGTGGCAAAACTCGTTAAATCACGAAGTAACCCGTAAAATTCGATTCGTTTCTATCCGTAACGTTTAGGTAAATATCTGAAATCAATATACTGTTTCGGCAATTTTCTGGGCAACATGATATTGAAATCAAATCATATGCCTAAGGATTAAAGTCGGCTTTTCGTAGTTTTCAGTCGCTGATTTTCACCAAAAGACGCCTTTTTATTATTGATATCATCATCACTAAGAAGGCGTCATTTAGTTATTAAAAACGCCAACTTTATAACTTGTATCAGTATAAAATTATCAGCTTCTTCACCTAAAAAAAATACTGCTACGATTATCCTCCAGTGTCAAGAATAAATATGTCTTTTTTGGTGAATAAATACATATACATTACTATAACCAGAAATACATTTATTTAAGACAATGACAAAACTTTGTATCCCATTCAGCGGGGTAGTTACGTAACAACAGTACAGACACCAGCCGATCAAGCTACCACAATCTGTCAATTTTCTTTGATAGATTTTCAACCTTATTTTATAAGTTTAAAGGTTCATGTTTAATTGGGAAAATTTGACAGTTTGGGGTAGCTTGATGTGCTGGCGTCTGTACAAATGGATATCATTTTGACAGTTCAATAACATTAATTGCGTTATTTACGTTGTCGAGCAGACAACTTTTTCGAATAAGTGAAGCAATGGATTAACAATATCCGTCAAATCATTCAGATTGTGATTGTGCTGATCTTCCTCAGAATAAAAAGCAGCTGGTGTTTGACGGAATTAACCCAAACTAACGGAAATAAACCATCCGTAGCAATATTCAATCTAGAAACAGCTATACTATGCATATCCGTCACTCTCACCTAATTTTTATTATTTCTTTTATAAAAAAAAAACTCAAGTAGACCAGCCCCTTCCATATTGTCCGCCAGGTGTACCGTTAAGGACGACCGCACACTGCACTACAGACATCTGTTTCCGACATATGCGACTAAACGCAGTTTTTTCTATGCGATTGAACTGCGCTTTTGGCAAGCAGCCCTTTGTAGGATGTCTTGGGTAGCTTTTAATGACGATTTTTTTTGTTATGACACTTGAGAAAAAGATGTAAGGTTTGCAAATTCGTTTTTAATAGCTTTTATATATTTTTATTTCATCAGTGGGAACGTTCCATAGATAGAAATTCGATGTTTTTTATTTTGATTTTAGTATAAAGTATATATTTTTATTAGGTTCTTGAATATCTGCAAAATCATTGCAGATAATAGGTATTTAAGTATCTAGTATTTTCGCTGGAACCTACAAAGCTATAAGATGGTTAACAAAAATCTGGGTCAGAATATTATTAATTATAACTAGCTACTACGGTATTTTTGTACTGTGGATGCCAATTGCCAACTAAAGATTTGTTCGCAAACGAAAAAAAAAAAAAATTTAAAATAAATTACCATATAAACGACAGTTCTATCATCACCCACATTTGCCAACAAAATATATATAATAATTAAGAAATTTTTAAATAAATGCTCCAAATATTCACTGAACTACAAAAACGTTTACAAACTGCCGATTTAACGACTGATATCCGTGCCAACTTACAAGGGCAACTAATTAAAATAATTAAAACTCATGGCCACTCCTTTCTCCCTTTAAAACATAACGAATTACGGGCCTCAACAGAACAATAGGCAATAAGACATGACCTGGTCACAGGGTAACATAATAACATGACATTTACTTATATAAATGATGATGACAGTTTATGATGACGATACTTAGACATTTTAGCCAACTATTTGCTAATAGAATATAACAGGTGGACTTGCTTTAAAGGTCCTCTTATAAATATCAATTGTAATTTTATTTGTGAAGTAAAATGTCAATGGAACGCATCGTTGATTATCCATATTGTGTTGTGTTGACCTTACTAATTAGCAAGAACTTTAAATGTAAAAATATGGTCATTGACTATGTTAAATTCTAGCTCACATACAATGGAACAACAACACAACTGGGCTGTGGGGTTTTTTTTTGGGTGGCAAATCATCAAATAACTTCTCCAGCTCTGGGTGGAGCGGGAGGGCGTGTCAGACTTTTACTGACTAAAACCCACCCGTGTTTCCTCAGTTGCCTGTGTGCCGCCGCGGTATCTCTTTCGAACAACCCGCACCCCTTGTAGGCATCGGCCCTTGCGGGGCCCATCAGTTGGTGGTGACATCTCTTTGAGGTGCGCGTGGAACACAACGCGCCGTCGACCCGGGCTTGGTCCTTACCGGACAGCGAGCTACCCATTACTCGCCGTCCGCAAGCCCGCGCCTGCGGTGGCCGGGAATCAGCCTGGGATTCCCGACGCCCAGAGCGTCTCTTGCGAAGGCTACGGCCGTGAGGGCGCATGTACTGCCTCTCCCTCACGTGCGCCGCCTTTGCGAGCATCACTGCTTCGCTGAAGGAGGTGACGGCTAACCATGAACTCTCGCTCCGTACCATGGTCTGGCAGGACGCGACCGATCGCCACCGCCGATCGCCTCCACGAGGACACGGCGGAGCTGTGGGGGTCGAAAAGGCAGTCGCTCCATGTTAAAGACTGGTACTCAGCTGCATCCGGTTAGACTGTAAGCCGACCTTAGCTTAGTTGGGAACAAGGCAAGGCAGATGATGATACAATGGAACCTCACAAAAAATACAAGTGGCATCATTTTTTGGGAAACGTCGGAGGATAAAATCTCAAAAAACCGTGACGAATCTCCTCAAGTTCTCTGTGACTGTACATCTAAAACTAGGTAATTAATTGTCCTTTCTAATGTTTTCCTTTTTTGTAAACGTTAAAATACCTAATTAAGTACTCAAAAAATATAGCCTCAACAAAGCTCAAAATCCACAACCCATCACAGTATGTCCGAGGCTACACTACAACAGTTAACATTACATAAGCTCAAAGCAGCAAATAATAGTTACACTGACGGCAACATACAATGCTCATAAAGAACAAAAATCAGAACAAAAATCGAGGAAGGTAAATCACACAGATGATACGATTATAACTGTGCCTAACAACCATTCGTACAATGAACACAGGGTCCCTGACACCAGGTTACCCATGTGAAACGTGCCCGGAAGACTAAAACATGTACCAGATTAATCTACTGGCAAAATGATGAATGTATTTTTTTAGACTGGCAATACAGTGTGTGCGTACCCCTATGTCCTTGCAAAAGTGAATAATGATTGCATATTTAAATATAAAAAAGTCAAGTTCTTTATGGTTTGTTTTTGAACATCGTTTCGAGAAAAAAAAAACAGCACTTTTCAGTGCTAAATTGGCGAGTAATTTATCTATAATATTTACCCAGAAAAACAATGATCTCATCAATGTTTTTCGGCAAGGACGTACCGGCATTTTTTACGTGGCGAAATGTCGACACGATTTTTCCATTAAATAATTGAGTATGATAAACCTGTACGAGTACGTACGAAAATTTCGTTGCTATAACTTGAAACTGTGTTCGAAGATTTTAAAAGACCGATAACTTGCTTGCAGGCGAACGTACATCGGCGTCGCCAAATCCTAGAGTTGCCAAGAAAGCACAATCTACCTCCTCCCTAACCTGCTTTATAGCTACAACTAAGCAGAGAAAAAGATCACTTTATACGAGATATGAATATGCATGACTGAAACAATATCAAAAACTCAGGAACACAAAATCAATATGCATGGCTTAAACTGTACTAATATCAAAAACAGGCAAGCTGTCACTTCAATAATCCGACATCAAATTAAGAATCAATTAGGTACCCACAAATGACACTAACACCAACTTTTCTATACAAACACTCGACAGTATTGATCGTCCTTCAAAAATAACCATTAGGCCTTCCACATGTTTCCATAGCCATCGAATATCAATATGTCACCGAGACTAGTTCAAGGACAAATATATGATTAATGTGAAATTATCGACCATAAACCGCACTAACGATATGTAGTGATATTTCCAAGGTTATTTAGCTGCTAAATGTTAAAATACGTCATATTTTTATGTCAAAAATGTTTTATCAAAAATGGAGGGAAAACGGGAAAGTGAGTTGGGACGTCATGTTCTTAATCATAATGCCACTATCTGGGATATATTTTTAGGCTGTGGTTGTAGTATATTGTTCTTCAGTTGTTATGTTCTTGTTGGATTAGGAAAACTAAAATGATCATGATCGCATGCAAAACCAATCGCTATTTTATTGTTAAATTAACAAATGCCATATTACAATTCACTAAGGGCGAATTTCATCGATGAAACTGAACGCAATCAGTACATCTTAACGGCGTTCAGGAGCTGTCAGAGTCCTCGTTGTTGTGGAATATTTGACACTGACAGCTCTTGAACGTAGATGAGATGTACTGATCACGTTTAGATTCATTGGTGAAATTCGCCCTAAGTAATTTTAACCGCAACTTATTCAAAGACGAATTCGTAAAACAATATCTCAAAAGGACTTTACCATGCTCTATCCTTTACTCTCCCGTATCTGGGCAAGTCTCGGGAGCTCCCTTATCTAACACACTACTCGAACTATGTATGTAATAAATTATTAATTTTGCAAAGTACCATCTATTTAGAAAACGATAAAAATAGAATATGAAATATTTATTGTCCAGGTAATACAGGTATCAGGTTTACAAGTTAACACCTAGTTGAGACGACATGAGTGGCTTAAAATCTTACCTACAGCTAGGTTACAATATATTATATGTTGCCAATGCCATAGCTACAGAACATTAGATACTATAATTTCTCAGCAACAACATGGCACACTCAACTCTGCACCAAGACAATACCCCCAACAAAAACAGTGTACAGTCTGTCAAGAAAGTCATGAAAAAAAGGGAGGGCGCCACCATCAATTGTATGGTATCCCTATAAATTTCGACCGAAAGGTTTTAATACTTTTCTTTTTATAAAATAGTAATTACTGATTTATTATTATGGTCTCTTTATTGTCAAGTAGATAACCTGGCAGATATCTATCTGACACTCGTCTATCTAACTATCTAACGCTCAGAGTGTAAAAAAAGACTTTTGACTTTCATTGGTAGTGGTGAATAACATTCCTCTTCCAACTAAGTTTCATTCAAATGACATTAAATTTTAACTGGTGCCTAATATTTATCAATTCTGTAGTTTGTTTGTGATCCTTATTACCTGATTTTATATAAATATGTAAATTAGAAAATAATAGATGTGTGTAATAAGAACATTTGTTTTGCCCAACACTTGTTTTCGTCCTTTAATTTGCTAACATTTATCTACGACAAAGTGCATAGTTCGATGATGCGCCTCTCTGCGCTGCCGTCTCAACATGACGCTGGTGGAATTTTGTGATTAATAAATAAATAAATGAATATCGATATCAGAGCAATTGCAAAAAAAAATATGTTAAGAGTTTATTAAATACTTCTTTATTAATCCGAGTTCACATAATCAGAGTCCAGGTATTCGACTCCCGAAATGTTGCCTGAAACTCCTGCATAATTAAATTCGTCCACTTCTGACTCTTCCGATTCACTAGAACTATCATCGCTCACTGAGATGACAAATCTGTCTATAGCATCATAGAGAGTTCCTCCACGGGCAAAATATTCCTTTTCAATTTTGATGACATGGTCAACACAGTTTTTCCATTCTTGTGGAGTCACTGACTGGAATGCTTCTTCAGCCAACTTTGCAACATTTTGACCACAAACATTTTTTTGTGCAATTCGCCTTTTTACTATTGCCCAAACCAATTCAATTGGGTTTAAATCACAATGGTAAGGAGGCAGTCTTACCACTGTATGACCATGTTCACCTAAAAGTTCATCAATGTAGTAAATCGGTTCAGGTTTGTGTTTTTTTACAAGCATCAATAAGGAAGGTTTCCGCAATGTTTCATCAAATGGAATGTTATTTTCCAGAAGCCACAATTTGATTTCATCAACTCTTGATGCAGATGTAGGAGCCTGGGGAAAAAACCCTTAGTTTAGTAGTTGAATTTCAATTTCAAATTAAAAAAGGATGGGAATACTATACCTTGTTTGTTATAATGGAGTGATATGGTGCGTTATCCATCACAATTATTGATGGTTCACATATATTGGGTATTAACTTTTCAGTTACCCATTTTATAAAATTTTGAGCATTCATTTCGGAATGGTAATTAATCTTCTTGCTTGTTTTTACCAGAAAATATTAAAAGTGCATTAGGCACAAAACCTTTCTCACTTCCAGCATGCACAATTATCCACCTTTTCCCTTTAGACACATTTTGTTGGACACCAGCAATATTAGTAGACTGCCAACATTTAGTTACTTTGTAGGACTCGTGTATGTAGCTCTCATCTAAATAAATAATGTTTTTTTGGAGCTCTTCAGGTAGTGTTCTGTTTTCAAGGATGTGCCTTAAATAATACTCACGTTTTGAAGCAATTGCTGGTTTTTCTATGAGAGCTAGTCTATTTGATTGGCATTTCTTATATTTAAAGCCAATTGAAATTAAAATTTTTCGAAGGACTTCATGGCTGCCATCAAAATTTAAATCTTCCTTCACCACTGCCAATAGTTTTCTTAATGTTGGAACTTCTTTCTGCACTGTGTAGAAAAACTGAACTTTCTGACGAATGGCACATAGGTCGAAGTCATCGATGTGCTTTGTAGGTCGCCCTTTCCTATGTTTTCCAGGCGTTACAAATTTACCTCCATTCTTTATCCCTTCGTCCACTATGCGCCGAATTGTGCTTTCGGAAACACCTAAAATCAATAAAGACATGTTAAATAACAAATACCTTAATTAATCTAAATAAATAACACAAAAGGATCAAAACCGTTGAGTGGTAGTATAATAAATCGTAGGTAAATTTTATAACCTCAACGAAATATAAACAATGATATAAATGGAGAAATTATACTTAAAAACACAAGATTGTCGAGAGAATATATTTCTTTTACTGTGTTTAACATTAACATATATTTACGTACCGGTTAATTTTGCTGTTCGACCGTAAACATCGTCTTTGCTCGTCCCAGCTTGAAATTCGGCCAAACACTCTTGGAAAATTTTAAATATAATTTGTCTCGCACCGCTCTTATAAACATTCCGATTCATTTTTTGTCTTTAAACGGACACACAATTAAACACTCGGAATAGCACAAAATTATTAAAGATTATCAATCCTAATGCTACGATTTGACAGTTCAGGTACTCAGTTCGACAATTATTCAGTGTTGCCAGTATTAGGAACAGCAGTAGTTCCCAAAACATTCTTTTCATGACTTTCTTGACAGACTGTACCAACTAAAACGCAAGATAACATGTAAACCAATAGATTTCACGGCCCCGACCATGTAGGGAACGCGGTGAAACCGGCGCGTGCGCCTCTGTTCCGATAGTGATGGACGCAAGTGCAAGCCTAGACTGTAATGAGCAAGACGGATTAGTCACTTTAGATTTTAACATAACAACGTAAAATTATGCTTATACTGCAAAGACCACCAAACCACCATTCCAAGGGGTAATAGTGTTCCCTTACCCTTATATTATTATGGTTCTCTGTTTGCACTCCAAGGAGTAATCTCCATGGAGTGCAAACAGAGAAAGCATATACATAACACCATTTTTTTCAAGAAGAGAATGATGGAGGTGTGTGGAACACTCTCGTTTCGTCAGTTATGTTTAAGCCTCATGTTATAAAGTTCAAATCTATTGCCATCAACCAGAATTCCAGCCAGCTGGTAAGAAATTTTCAATAGACTCTAAAAACGAAGAGAATATCAAAGTGAACAGTGGCATTTTTGAAGAGATAAATGCAAAATCTACTTGGTTTATCATAGTGCAAGCCAACTACTGCATCGTACTTGAAGAAAAATAATATAGGGAGCATCGGCTTGATAGAAATACTTACGTAATAGTTGGCCGAAGAGAATTTGCGCAATTTAACGGTGAAGCTACTGAATTCAACGCGTTGGTCTAAGATGATACAAAATCTTAACTGCATATACAGAAAATTATTATTAGCAGAGATTTAAGACAACAATTCGTTTAACATGACTCAAATAAGCATAATCTAAACAAAATCAAAAGCAAATTTATCTTTTTTATAGATTGCGAAATTAAATGTTAATCTTCAAGGTTTACAAGCTGTTGTTAGTCATATATGGTCTAATAATTCATCATATGGAAGCATTTTAATCAAATCAGTCTTTACATCATCAATTATTATAACAATCTTTGTCGTATTGTAGTCATCGATGTTAATGTCATGGTCTTCCATAATAGGATACACTGTAATATCGATATTATGACGACGTTGAACAAAAAGCTGTTTTCCTAGCTAGGTGAGGCTATTAAGTAGTCAATGTGACATTTAAAGCACCCACGCTAGGTGTTGGTCATCTTATATAGCCTTTACAGGTTTAATGACTTTAGTAGGGAATTATAGCTGCAGCATAATGAGGTATTAATCATCACGACCTGATGGACTTAGAATCATATTTCATAACGGTAGACATACTCATACTTAGTATTAAAGTATTCTATCGAATGGGGCCTAGAATGTATCCTTGAGGGACCCCCAAATAGAGTTGCTGAAAGGACGATTCTGAAATCAGTGTGGAATACAAAAGAAAAGGGGCAGTGGAAACGAGTAAAATAAATAAGGAACAGTGAAAGACTGATAGAATACTAGACAGAAAAAGAAGTCTCAAAAGTATTTCCCATGTGATATCATGTGATTATTTTATTTTTGTCAAAAATATCTTTAGACTTACAAAACGGTTTAGTAAATTACGCGGATTCTTGCAAATATTACTCTTGCATGATTTTGCAAGCAATCCCATCCCTATTGGCACGCAACTGCCTTTCCTGATTATCAATGCTAATTAGCCTCACGCTATTAAAAGCATTTAGTTAGTTATGTAATGTACTAACTGATGAATGCTACTAATTCTGTACATAGATTCAATTATCACTTTCTTTTTTGTTTGCGTTAGTACGTATCTTCCAATTTCGTATGCATTATTTTGCACAGTTTTAGTAAGTAGTTCACTATGATAGAAGCAATATTTTCCCAAGGAATTGTGGTATTGGAATTTATGGAAGTAATATTGTATTTGGAATTCTTCATCACTGAATGATTATTCGTTATATTATCCTTACTTTAAACTGCTGAGCCTGTAGTCGCATTAGCCGCTATCAAAATGTAAGTATAACATTCTAAAACTAATGCAACTGGTCCATAAAATTTATTACCATGCAAATTCTTCGCCAATGAGCATACAAAGATTCTAGGTATGCATCGTCTAAGACACGGTTTGGTTTGGTGTTACTTTAAGCTATAAATGACATGGTAAAAGAACAGTCACATTTATGTCATCATCATTATCAGCCTAATTTTGTTCCCCAGCTGTGTTGGGGTCAGATTCCAGTCAGCTGCCAGTATGCAGCTGAATAGCTGTCCTTTACGTGGAGCGACTGCCTAACGCTCCTCTACTCCAGTTGCTAAGTAACACGATATTTTATAATTTTGTGTATTTATCATTCGCACATCATCTTCAAATACATAACAAACATGCATTTGTCACATCTTGTTTTACGCATTGCACGTTGTATTGACGTTATTTACAGTCCCATGTCGAGATAAATCCAGATTATTGTTAGTTTATCTCACTCTTATTGCTATCAAACGTGGAATCTATGATGTAGTAAGTTTTATCTTGAGTACTTACGTATTTCTTCGAGATATGGGCGTTGCCTCTAGATTGTACAATCTGTAAGTGTATTTGGAGGAATGATCCTTCCCTAAATTAGCTGGTCTATTGTGGAAAGATCTCACCATGAACATATAGGTGAAGTAAGCTTAGGGTGAAGGTGTTTTACTTTGTGTAAATTATTTCACCACTGCTCAACATCGTAAGGAAAACTTCGAAGACATGTGACAATTATCAACCCGCACTGGGCCTGCGTTGCGGATTACAGCGCACAGAAGGGAGGCCTGTCTCCCAGCAGTGGGAAGATTTTAGGCTGATTATGCTAAACTTGGGCATCGGTGAAATCAGAGCTCACTTCACGCAGATTTTTGCAAAACAGCCGGTCTATGATGTACAAACTCACTATGTGCGTGAAAGCTTAGATGAACTGAATTGTCATGAGATTGACACTATTGACAGTTTCACTTCAAATTCACTTCACGCAGTTTTCACGGTGAGATTTTACAAATTAGATCGCCAGATCGGCTGATGGTAATTTAAAGGAGGATATTACAAATAAAGCTGATTTTAGAATGATTGCTTCCATTAAATATCTATGCAATATTGCAAGTACTATTGCACCATACTCAAACCCCGAAATCAGCCCTATTTCAATTCACTTTCGTTGGACGGCTCATAAATTTTATTTCTACAAGACTTTGTTTTACGTAAAGTATCTACCTGACGTGCAATCCATTGTTCATTCAAATTTTATTCAAACGATTTTCCACTGCCGTGATTACATCCATAGCATCAAGATATGCGACTTTATGCTAAAGCGGTTGGTAAAAAAACCTTATTTGTTCGACAGAATTGAGCGTGTGCCTCAATTTCTTAAATTACAATAACTTTCACTGAGCAATGCAGTAGAAGTAGTTTTTGTACAGAATGTCAATCAACTATGTTTGTTAGAAGAAACAATGGAAATCGGTAAGTACGCAAAACAATAATTTTGACAGCAAATTGACGAACAGTATTTTGTCAGCAGCAGTGAAAACCTACACCTTTGGTAGGTTTATGTTTTAAACATAGGTTATTGGTTTAAGCCTACATACTTAGGTAAACTCTATGACTGTTCGATCAGGGATTCTAGCTATATTCCACTTCATCACAAGCAAATTCAAAACACTATGGCTCACACTCGCTTATAAAGTTCCCACTTCTGGTTCACTCGCCTCCTCTACTCCTCTCGGTGAGAGGGAGTGGGTTGTAATCGAACAAACGGGTCCTGTGCGAGTTGGTAGATGTTACGTCTTCGATTTTTTTGTGCTAGGACATGCCGGTTTTCTCCGAAGTTCTTCATCAGATCTTCACCAAATTGAAATGGGACCACTCTGAGAAAGTACCCTTCCAAAAACTACCCAAATCACTTCAAGTGTGAAGAGTTCTCTCTATTTCTCCAGGATCCCATCATCAGATCCTGACTTGATGGTCATGGGACCACCTGGGAAGTATACCCTTTCAAACAAAAAAAATCCAAATCGGTCTAGCCATCTTCGAGTAATCGGGGAACATACATAAAAAATAAAAAAGGTTCCGACGAATTGAGAACCTCCTCCTTTTTGAAGTCGGTTAAAAATAGTGCTTGGTTCGAACCTACGACCTCAACTTGTAAGTCGTGGCCGTTATCACTGGGCCACCACAGACTGCTGTCACTATATGGCTAATTATTTTGAAATGCCACAAAAATTATATTATCTTAGTGATTTGTATCTAAAATATCTTTGGAGAAAAAGCTGTATACCAAGAAACAATTGATGTAAGACCTTCGCAAGCTTCAGAAAGTATTCTTAGAGCATTCCATTACGGAATTCCCACGGGTGGATGCAGCTGCCAATTCCTCAAGTATAATAACTAAAGATGTTCATCTTTCTTAGTATAAACACGATACCCCACGTCTTAGGAATGCAACTACAAATTATGTGTACATGATGTTTGTATTTACATAAGAATTTCTTATTCCGTATCAGCACCCACGCGATCTTGAGAGAATTTGCTTAAACTATCGGTAAGTGGTCAGATTGTACTCTTCCCGTAACACATTGTGATGGTCTATCCTATCTTTGCATATCCTTTTGATAATATATCGTCAAAGACTTTACGACAAATGAATATATTATTTATGACATAAAATGGCCGCATCCAGTATCACTAAACGCCGAAACGAACATATCCAAATTCTCAAGAAATAATCTTTGCAAAATAACAGATTTCAATTCTTACTCATGTACCAAGAATAGTGAAAAAGAAACAACATAGTTATTTAAAACTAAAAAAATATGAACTCTAAGCCACCAAATAAAGTTAAATTCATTAACTAGTTAGCTCATAACGCCATAAGCTGACAACCCACATACTTCACCATAAAAGGACACTAGCAGCATAGATATAGTCACTCCATATCTAATAAGTTGATCGGCCTATTTAACTGCCGGAACATTATGACATATTTGTCAAGTATTGATTACTTCGACGGCCGTTTCATTGAAAAAAAATTATATGGATTTCTTTGGAAGGCGTGTCAGAGACTAGCAGTTTTAAAACCATTGTGGAAGAGGAGAGATAGAGTGCAGTTTCCTTTGGTTTCCTTAACGTCCTTCATTCACCTGATAAGCATCTTCTTCTGCCTCCTGCAAGCTTAGAACAAGCACCGATTTATCGACGGAAGAATAGACATGACTATTAACTAAATGATGTACAATAGGAGAAGATAGCTATGTTTTTCTATTAATTATCACAGTTCTGCGTTCTAAACGAATCATGATTTTGTAGATAATAGTATATACTTTGTGGCTGTCGATTAGAAAGTTTGTTCTCAGTGTGATTTTGACAGTTTGGGCAGAAATATTCTTCTGAAATAGTCTACATTTATAAGGACCTAGACAAAGATCGTTAGAAACGAAAGACAAATTGACAGATTGTGGAAGGATATCTACGGTGCGATGTCAAAAATAGAGGAACTAAATGTCACTTTGTATTGAAAAAGCACTGTCTATTCTTCGTAGAAATAGAAAACGTCATGCTAAGCCTGCTGCCTCTGTCCCATGCTACTTGGTACGTCAGCTACCTCTTTATCAATCAGTCCCTTTTTCATTCATATCCTTCACCCACCACCCTGTCTTTGGTCTCCTTCAACCAACATGGTCTTCACATGATCTGACCAAGATTATGTCTGGACTTTAAAAGAGACTGTGACCTCTGAGTTTGTTTCGGCCTTTCTTCTCAGAGTAGTCAGATAGGAAACACCAACCTCATCTAGTTTAAAAAAATATGATTGACGTGTAAAAGTGTTTGTACAAACCTACTTACAGAAATAAAATCATTTACCATTTATCATTTATCATCAACTTGCCAAGTATGGTATTGGAACATCAACTTAGTAGATTACGGACTCGACATAGTTGTGAAAACGCTTGGCAGATGATGATTAAGATTTTGGAGACCAGAGACCCTTCTAATGACCACTATGAATTTATCTGGCCAGTATAAAACGAACTTTACCAGATTTGTAATATTTCTGAAGAGTTTGTTGAGCCAGATCTTCTTCCCAGCTAAAGCACTAGGCAGCGGTGAAGGGTGGGCGTTAACGTGGCTTAATTTTAAACAACGTTCATTAATGTCTAATATACTGCTGTTATCTATTGGACTGCCATACCTGTCATGCGGAAGGGATATTTCGTGATTTTGTCACTTATATTTTTTGACGTTATTGCATTAGCTTGCCATGAGCTGTTGGCTTAAATAACCACTAAGTGCAACTCTGACACCGCCAGAAGGCGTCGCATCAGACCCCGTTGAAGATGGCGGGAGGAACAGGAGAAAGTAGTAAAGACTAGTGGTCATCTTTAGCCCTGGATTGAAGTTATGGGAAGACGCATTTGTCCAGCACTGGGATGATGCAGGCTAACAGTATCAGTGGTTGGTAATTTTGCAACAGCTTAGCAGGCAGTTTCTCTAAACTTACCTTGGTTTCCTAACCCCTTTTAACCGGAAGCAGCGGACTATGCCAAGACGTGCACCTGTTGTTTCTTTATATGCGACAATCAATTTACATATCACGCACACACTCATAGATTACGTATATATGCATAATTCTATAACTAATGAGTAACTATTATAAAGAGGTAAAATTCGTTTGTTGGTAAATTTGAATGTAGGTAGGGGGTAATTTCTGGGACTAGGTACTAGTCGGATTTGAAAAAATCAATTTGCATTAAGAAATCGATAAAAAAAACAGAAAGAACGCTAAGAGGAAAAATATTTTATAGAAAGAATGAAAACATGTTTATATTGCGCAAAAAAAAACCCAAATTACAAAAAAAAATACGATACCAAGTAGCCGAAAGCCTGCATGCCTATATCAAGAAATTTTACGCGGACGAAATCGCGATCAGAAGCTATTCTTGGTATACAATCACAGTAGCTATATGTTTCTGTCATAATAAAAGTGATGGATTACACATATGTATGACAATGTTTCCAAGAGTATCCTTAAATATAAGTAGGTAATATATGTTTTTATAATGTGTTATGTTATGATTACATATCTATCAAAGTATCTACCCATGCTTTGATACCCGATTTCGTGTATAGTATTTGATGTATATGCATTTTGTTAAAAACATGCCTGTATGTGGAGGTACGCACTTTTTGGTTGTAGTAAATGAACTGCAATGTACAACTTTATTATCACCTCAATGTGAAACCAGTCACAGGTATATAAAATTATAAGTAATCATATCAAATCAGCCGAAAGACGTCCAGTGCTGGACATAAGCCTCCACCAAAACGGGGGATTTGCCATAATCGCCACGCTTGGCACTGGCAGCCGGGTTGGCGATCGCAGTTTGGTCGTCAACGGCATAGAGAACGCTGCTGTCCATTGTCTAGTAAGTCTCTTAGTCGCCTTCTACGACACCCACGGGAAGAAATGGGATAGTGTTATTCTTTTACGTCCGGCACCACACGGAACTATTTAATAATTATAAGTAAACGTGAACTTATTTCAGACCTATTTTATCCATATTTGTTAGTCTTCAATTAACTTAAGACTATGTTAGTTATGGTGGGGCAATCAATTAATGCAAATACGTACAAATAAGTAAGTACATAAAATACAAATAAGTAATCGAAAATAAATTCAATCCATCAGTCTGAGTACCTACATCAAAAAACGGTGAAGAATAACTTCTTGAGGAAACTAGAACCAAAAATTCGAAGACGTGACATAGGTATCTATCAACCCGCACTTGGCCCGCGTGGTAGATTACGGCCCCTTTCGAAGAGAGGAGGCCTGTGTTAGTGGGACCATTATAGGTTGATTATAAAGTTCTAAGTACACATTTTGTCACAAACTTCAAAAAGGTTGGTGGTTCTACGCTAGGGGTCTAAAAATTTCTAAGCTAGGGGGTCTAAAAATTTCTACGATAGGCGGTCTAAAAATTTCTATGCTAGGGGGTCTAAAAATTTCTAAGCTAGGGGGTCTAAAAATTTCTAAGATAGGGGTCTAAAAATTTCTACGCTAGGCGGTCTAAAAATTTTTACGCTAGGAGGTCTAAAATCATGTGCTGAATTAATTTAAAGCGTTTTTTTTTACAAAATACAGTGGTGTGCTAAAAATATTACTTATCGTGATTAAATACCTAAACTATTTACTAAGACATTGCAAAAGCGTGATGCTGATAAAACTAGAAGTCTGATAATGATAAACATTATCTGTACCAAGATGGAAGTCATCTCGTGATATCATGGCGATGGAATTACAGAAAATACCTCTATGTCGATAAGATATACGTTCCGTGTGGTGCCGGACGTAAAAGAATGGCACCATCCAATTTATTCCCGTGGGTGTCGTAGAAGGCGACTAAGGGACTTACTAGAGAATGGGCAGCAGCGTTCTCTATACATTTGACCACCGTACTGCGATCGCCAACCCGCCTGCCAAGCGTGACGATTATGGCAAAACCCCCCTTTTGGGGGAGGCCTATGTCCAGCAGTGGACGTCTTTTGGCTGAAATGATGATAATGATGATGAACGATGATAAGACATACAATACGACCAGGTTTTACCTACCAGCACCCTAATTGCGTATCAAACTATCATCAAAATCTGAGTTATTTTGAAGAATATTGCTAATCCATTGCTTCCTATGTTCGAAATTTTTTCTGCTCAACAATGTAAACAACGCAATGAATGATGTTGAATTGTCAAAATGAAAGGCATTCCTACCGTTAGTGTTATGCAAGTTCGCTCTTTCTTCGTAAATATTCTGCAGATAATAATTTGTCTCCTAATCGACAGACTTAGCACGAGAACCATAGACAAGTGTTTTGTCGTCAAAAATGACGTTTCCTTGTAGACAGTTGACAGTTTTTCACCGAGGAATGTAGACAAGCGATTTCTATTTTACAGTAGAGTAGAAATAAAAAGCGTTATGCTAAGCCAGCTGATGTTATAAAGAATGATTTATTTTTTACTAGCTTTTGCCAGCGGCTTCGCCCGCGTAGTGTTCGAAAATTATCCCACGAGAACGTAATATTGGGCTAAAAAGTGTCCTTGGTTTTATCCCATGTTATAAACTATATGTTTGTCAAATTTCATCCATATTCTGGCGTTTTTACGTGATTGATATAAAAAAAAAATATAAAACAAGACTGCCATTTTCTATGAAACAGCTGATTTTTTTTCGATAAACCCACGAAAAAGTTCTACGCTAGGGGACTAAAAATTTCTACGCTAGGCAGTCTAAAAATTTCTACGCTAGGCAGTCTAAATATTTCTACGCTAGGGGGTCTAAAAATTTCTACGCTAGGGGGTCTAAAAATTTCTACGCTAGGCAGTCTAAAAATTTCTACGCTAGGGGGTCTAAAAATTTCTACGCTAGGGGGTCTAAAAATTTCTACGTTAGGGGTCTATAACTTTCTAGACTAGGCGGTCTAAAAATTTCTACGCCTGGGGGTCTAAAAATTTCTACGTTAGGGGTCTATAACTTTCTAGACTAGGCGGTCTAAAAATTTCTACGCTAGGGGGTCTAAAATCATGTGCTGAATTCATGGTTTTAGTTGGCGCGTCGATATCTTTGTTTGTATAGAAAATAAGGTTGACCTATAGCTACGTTTGACAAAGGAAAAAAAACCATTTTGAAAGCCAGAAACAATCCGATGAACGAACGAGGAGTGAAGGTTTGAAAACATCTTCATATCGCATGATAAACGTATAAGAGAGTTCAACATTGGCTCAGCATCATAATAAATCCACTGTTTAGAGAAAACAATGGCTTTTATTCACTCTTGTAATACGCACAATGCTTTCATAATAATTTATAATCACTATCGTATTGTGAAAACATTTCTTTTGAGTTGATAGCACTAAGTGACACCTCTATCAAAACAAAACGACTTGCCAACTTTTATCAATAGGTTCCTACTCAGAAAAATATTTATGTTTTGTATACAAATGCATTGTGTATATTATTGACACACTACGTTCTGGTGAATTACCTAATCGCAATTCAATACAAATGTTGTTTTTTTTTTCTATAACACTTATCATCCGCCATCTTAGATTTTATGTGACATTGTCTAGCCTAGTGATGGGCAAAGTATGGCCCGCGGGTCAGCTCCGGCCCGCGAAAGCATTTAATCCGGCCCGCCGACGGTCATTCGACATGAATAATATATGGCCCGCGATAATTATATTTTGACGGTCCAGAAGTAAAAAGTAGATTATACTTAGTAGAATAATAGGCGCATAGGTAAAGGAGCCAGCTAGACTAGCCTTTTCGCGCTGCTGAAAGTTACTTCGTCACAGCTCGAACCTGCATTCTAAATAGTATGGTAAATCTAAAGCAATTTCATATGTCTCACATGCCTACCATGGCAGGGCCTTCGAATAAAAGTTAAATTGGTTATTTAACATTTGTGCAAGTGTGTAATACTGTAATGTTTTTACATGATTAAAAGTTTCAACACGAAATGCAATTTTTCCTATAATTCTGGCCCTCCTCTGTAATTTCTTAAACTTTCTGGCCCCCCATTAAGAAAGTTTGCCCACCATTGATCTAGCCTATAACCCGTGGAACAACATGATGCTTCCAACGACATCTCGTTGGTCAAAATAAGATGAGTTATTTTAGAGTTGTGACAACTCTTAAATTACATGTCAAAAAATCAAAATCAAAATATTTTATTTCACATAAACCTGCAAGGGCACTTATGAAACGTCAGAAGCTAGGTGCACGGTTCCAATTTGTCGCTTCCTATGGAGAAGAGCCGGCAAGAAACTCCACGGTTACTCTTTTAAAAATAATTGCGTTTTACAATGTTTTCAAAATACAGTGATAATAGGTATGGGAGGACAGTGCAGGCCTGTCAATAAGTACCAAGTACTTAGAGGAATGAAAATAAAGAATAGAAAATCGTCTATAAATCTAATCTGTAAGGCCTACAATGTTTTCCCATTCACAATATGTAAAAGAATCTACATTAGTAAGATCAACCTATTTAAACAAAGTGACATGATTTCCATGAGAATCACTAATAAATAGGTGCTATTTGAAGCGATGTATAATGTCAAAAATGACGAGAATATGTCAGAAAGTGTAAAAAATAAAAATATTAAAAATTAACATTGTAATTTGGAAGCAGTTAATAGACTCTCGCAAAGTTATGCTGTTAATGAGGTACCAGGGAAGCCACATGTGCAGAAGGAATTAATGCCAAACTTCCCTGTCTTCAACGTAGTCTTTTATCTTATAATATGCTTTTTTGATAAGGACACGTTTGATGTGAGTTTTAAACTTTCCATCGCTAAGTTCTGTAACCGACTTTGGCAACTTGTTATAGAAGCGGATACTGTTTATTAGAAATGACTTGCTAGTTTTAGTTAATCTAAATTTTGGAATCACGATTTCATCTTTACTACGTGTATTTAGATTATGGAAGTCGCATCTTTTTTTGAAAAGACCTAAGTTTTTGCGAACATACAAGATATTTTCTAGGAAAATAGGATGTAAATACATACATACATACAAACATATGTACATTCATAGCCTGTCAAAATCACAACCCTCAAGGGGACCACGAAAGGTTACACGTTGCTCGAAGATGCTTCTTTGATAGTAGATACTAAGTAGGAAGAGGAAGAGTATCCTGCCCGGAGTAATATCTAGCTGCCACGGTTTGCAACAGGAGTCGGCCGGGGATCCTGGTACAGTCGCTGTCGATTTTAAGAAGCTGGTGCCAGTTTTTTAGCCTTTGCGCTGGTAGTTGTGTCTCAGATAGTGGGCATCAACACTTTAGACGACTAAAAATAATGTCAATTATTTACGGCCGCAATTATTAATGGCCTAGGCGTAATCTAGCCCAATTAGGAAGATCCAACGCTAAATTAAAAATTGTTAAGCCCACGAATTAAGTATCACGGTTTTCTAAGAAGTTTACCTGTGAAAAATGTGCGTGAAAATCAGTAAACATGTATAATAAAACATGTTTGTTTAAATGTCACAGCCTTCCCTTGAGCGGGGTCAGATCGTCACCCTTGAGGCGACCTTGGTAACCCTTACTTAGGTAATAGAAAACTTAATACACGAACGTGAAAGTTTAAGTATTTATAGCTTGGTTTAACTTGAAGGCTGTGAGCCAAAAACCGTGCTGGCTGAAAAAAACAGCTCCAACAAATGATTTGTTGCTCGATTCGTCTCGACCCAGAATGTATCCTGCATCCTAATGGCGTAGGTAACAGTAGCGAAGGGTCAATACAAACCGATACCCATCGGCTTACCTTTAAGAAATCCCACCTCGCACCGATTATTTCAAAGTACAATTAATTTTTAAGTTTTACTGAAAAAACGCATGCGCGCAAAGAAAGCCAAACCAGTACTCAGTATGAGTGAAAGAGGGGCTGAACTTCTGAGGAAATTAAGCTTACATCACGCGGTGTTTTTTTGGGATAGCTTACCCTGGCCATAATTACACCCCTCGCCCCTGGTATGTAACAAACTATCAATCAGAATCAGAATATTTTTTAAGGATATATGCTAATTCGTTGCTTCATATGTTCGAAAAATTTGTTTGCTCAACAACATAATTAATACGCAATGAATGTTATTGAACTTTCAAAATGAAAGCCATCTCAAATGTGGGTGTGTAGCGAAAATATTCCTCTGGGCAGTCCAGTACGGTAACTTCGTAACACACAAAAAATTACAACTGCAGGTATAACACGAGCACCTATTTGTTGACGGAAGAATAGACATGACTATCAACTAAATGATATACAATAGGAGAAGATAGCTATGTTTTTCTATTAATTACCACAGTTATGCGTTCTAAACGAATCATGATTTTGTAGATAATCGTTTATACTTTGTGGCCGTCGATTAGAAAGTTTGTTGTCAGTGTGATTTTGACAGTTTGGAAAGAAATATTCTTCTGAAATACTGTACATTTATAAGGACCTAGACAAAGATCGTTAGAAACGAAAGACAAAATGACAGATTGTGGAAGGATGAAGATCGGTGCGATGTCAAAAATAGAGGAACGAAATGTCACTTTGTATTGAAAAAGCACTGTCTATTCTTCGTAGAAATAGAAAGCGTCATGCTAAGCCTGCTGATCACAATACTTTTTACATTTAAACAGTTCCACCACGTGCATTGCATAATTTAAGTTGTTGAGCAGACGAATTTTTCAAACCTATGAAGCAATGGATTATGAATTTCATTCAAAACCATTGGATTGTAATCCCTACTAATATTATAAATGCTCTGTCTTTTACGCTTTCACGCCTAAACCGCTGAACGGATCAACATGAAATTTGGCAGAGTTATAGCCTGGGATATGGAGAAGGAGATAAGCTACTTTCTACGCGATAAGCGACATCCTCGCGGGCGGAGCCACGTGTAAAAGCTAGTATGCAAAAAAATCCAAAACGCATGTTTCACAAAACAATTTTATGCGAGCATGTAAAGTATTTTCGTAGAGAAATCGGAAGCGTAGTTACTTTCATATATTATGTAGTTAGCCAACGATTGCACACTTTAATTGTATTTGTTGTACAAAAGAAATTGTTCACTTTGTATTTTATAATAACTGGTAATATAATAAATCATACATATAGCTACATGTAAGATACTGGTATTCAGCTGCATCCGGTCAGACTGGAAGCCGACCCCACCATAGTTGGGAAGAGGCTAGGCAAATTGACAAAATTACTAGTAACTAAGCAACTTTTTTTCAGCGTTTGACACTTTATTTAAAAACTAGCTTCTGCCCGCGACGTTCGCGTCAAATTTCTTCCTCGCCGACCCACCCCGTCGCTCGCTTCACCTGCCCGTGCGTGTACTTCGTATTCGTGATTTTTTATCTTTGCTCGGCTCCTAAGGGTCTTAGCGTGATGATACATAGCCTATAGCCTTCCTCGATAAATGGGCTATCTAACACTGAAATAATTTTTCAAATTGGACTAGAAGTTCCTGAGATTAGCGCATTCAAGCAAAAGTGTCGTGCTGTGTGGTGCTGGACGTAAAGAATAGCACCATCCCATCTCTTCCCGTGAGTGTCGTAGAGGCTTACTAGGGAATGGGCAGCAGCGTTCTCTCTGCATTTTACCATCATACTGCGATCGCCAACCCGCCTGCCAAGCGCGGCGATTATGGCAAACCTCCCCATTTTTTATGGGGGAGGCCTATGTCCAGCAGTGGACGTCTATAGGCTGAAACGAAGCAAAAAACAAACAAACTCTTTAGCTTTATTATTAATATAGATATAGATGGTGATCGTACTAGCGCGCCCCGTATTTTTATCCGCATAAGTCTCGATCCCATTTGAATATCGGGATAAAAGTGACCTATATCCTAATCCAGGTCTACTAATGTGCCAAATTCTATCCAAATCCTTTCAACTGTTTAGTGTGAATTCTTAACAAACAAAAATACAAAATATCAAACCTTTTCTCTTTGTGATATTAGTTTAGATGCACGTTGTTAAGTTTTAAGGTCTACCCATACAGACCTTAAAACTCGAGACACATTTCTTGCACTCACCATTTCCTTTTTAACTATTGACTGTTTCAAAACTCACGGTCTTTTTCAAAAAGTTCTTAAAGCTTTTCAAAGTTGAAACAGATACATCCTTAGGCTAAAAAAAACAACCGACTTCCGAAAAAACACTACAAAGTGAAAAATAACTTTAATTTCGGAAGTCGGTGACTTTAGATATGTATTTTCATTTTTTGTCACCGCCTTTCGAAATTAAAGTTATTTTTCACTTTGTAGTGTTTTTTCGGAAGTCGGTTGTTTTTTTTTTTTGGAAAAAGTTTTTATTTTTCATTTTTTAGTTATAGTATCTACGCCACTAATTCGAAATTTCATCATCCTTGGGGCCAAAACAATGCATATTTATGCGATAGCAGCAATCGCAGTTTATTTACTGTTATTTTTTGAAGAGTTCCGTTGTCTGTCTCAGAAACGCATCATCAGATCTACATGAAATTGAAATGGGACCACACGGGAAGCACCAGCTTTCAAATAAAAAAAGAATCATCAAAATCGGTTCACCCAGTCGAAAGTTATGAGGTAACAAACATAAAAAAGAAAAAAACATATAGTCGAATTCAGAACGTCCTACCTTTTTTGAAGTCGGCTAAAAAAAATCGCCTTCTCTATCAACTCTACGACTACCAACGTTTGATTTGCCAAAAATAGCAGTGTTTTATCAATTTCTTTGCTTCACAACTATCGCTAGGCTTTACCAATATCAAAACCTTCATACCAAGAAATCCTAGCGCATTCATCTTACAGAAAAGTTTTCAAAGTAAAAAGACTCACGATTCAAAAACAACGTTCCATTTACTGAAATAGGAACCGATTACCACAGATAATAAAACCGTATATTGTATAAGACGGTCGTGTAGAATCGTTAAACACGTGTAAAAACACAGGTCGGTTACCTAACACTGTGCAGTTACTAATTGGATAACAACGCAGTTTGATCTCTCAACGTTTATGTGAGTGAAACCGTTTTAAGTTTAATATAGAGGAGTCACGCCAAGGGTAGTCTATCTAGAGCAGTTCTTTGGTGAAACTGTAAAAGTAGGTCGATGGTATACAGATTGGTTTATTATTTAAATCAATATTTTTGTGAAAGAGTTTGCTCACTGAAGTACAACCAGACAGGTAGATAATAGGAATCTAGGAACTTCATTTTGACCTTTCAACTACATTCATTGCATGATTTCCTTTGTTGAGCTAACAAATTTTTTGAACATAATATATATGGATTAGCAATAGCCTTCAGTTTCTGATTGCTAGTATGTGACGTAATGAAGGTGCAGCATTAAAATCTTTGCTGCCAAACAGCAGCGGTTTTAAGAGATTTTCTATGGGCGTCGATGAAATTACAAATAGGGGCATGAGACACTTGGATTTTGTGTGCTTCAAAGCTACACATATCCTTCAAGGTGTTACAAGCCTATAGGTGACGGTAACTGCAAACTGCCAGATGAGTTCTAAATGAATGAATCTCAGCTAAAGCACTAGGAAGTGTTGAAGGACCCCGCGTTTTGAGGGATTGTGGTAATGTAATATTGACGTTTTAAAAAGTGCTGATACTCGGCCTATTTTAATAAATGACTTTCGATTGATTTAATGTTTCAGAAAAATAAAAAAGTTACCAAAGCAATAGGAAAAGTGATAAAGTTTCGGTATTGACGAAACCATTCAATTGCTTGAATTTGTATCAATCATTGCCTAGCTAGTCAAGTACAGTTACAACAGACACATATACAATAGTTAACGAAACAATAACCCATTAGAAATGACGTCAAACAAAACTGCAGTTATGTCAAGTTTATCGTTTCACAGTTAACGATTTGTCAGCACACGTGTGTGGAGTCTCCTTAATTAACGTCTAGACGAGCTGGAGACTTGGCCAGTTTATCTTGACATTCGTGAAGACGCTGTTTGCGAATACAGTTTAAAAAAATTACATAATATATTATTGGATGGCGGCTATCAGGCGGTATACCTGTTGGCAAGTGCACAGTACCATGCAGAAGCATAGGAAGGTACAATGAAATAACAGAGACAAAGCTGAAAGCTATATCCACCAATGTTCACTAGTACCAGATCACTCTGTCTTACACAGGACTATGCCTTAGTAGCGGGAAAATTATATCCTGATTATGCTTTTGTATGTAGTCAACAATTAGGACTTCATCATCATCATTATATCAGCCGAAAGACGTCCACTGCTGGACACAAGCCTCCTCCAAAAGAGGGGGAATTCCCATAATCGCCACGCTTGGCAGGCGTGTTGGCGATCGCGGTATGGTGGTCAAATGTATAGAGAACGCTGCTGCCCATTCTCTAGTTAGTCCCTTAGTCGCCTTCTACGACACCCACGGGAAGAAGTGGCATGGTGCCATTCTTTTACGTCCGGCACCACACGGAACCTTGGGACCATTGAGACTTGTGACTTAGTAATAACAGCGGGTTGATCGATCAGATTAAGCTACGCTTGCCGCGGTTAGTCCGTGGATGGGTGACCATCTTAACATACCAATACCCCTCCATGCCTCGGAAAGCACATTTGGCTGTCGGTCACAGCTGCCATTCGTGGATCTTTAATTACCGTTACGGGTTGTCAGAAGTTTAACAACCAGTCATAGCAAGGGGTATTGTATTACCCAGTAACTGGGTTGTGGAGGTCAGATAGTCGCTCCATGTAAAATACTGGTAAGCCGACCTCAATATAGTTGGGAAAAAGGCAGACGATATGCAGCCAACAAATAGGCGGTCCACCAGATGTTAACAAGTCAATATACCAGACGCATAGTAGATGCGTTGCCATCCCGGAAATAAAACTGAAATGTCTCATGTCTCTATTGTCTCTGTACCTAATGCACTCCTTTAGACCAGAACCCAGCAAGACTGCTTAGTGGCAGCCATTGGTGTGGGGACAAAAAATTCCTGGACAAACTTCTTCACGAAGAGTTAGCCATCAAAAAACACCATATCCAGTACTTTTAAACGAACTTCCTAAGATCGCTGCAGGTCAAGATATATTAGACACATCGTCAGTTCAATTATTTATAAGTCAGAAGTGACCGCGAAAGGCCGCAGGTTCAGAGTCGTTAAAATGAAGATATTCGAATGTAATTACTGGTTTTGCTAAATTGCTGCTCTTAACATCGTTATGTAATATAGTTGTAACTTGAGGATGCTATATAGTGGTGATTAAGTGGCGATATAGGATGGCAAAGTCAGCTATGTAATAAATTTTTATATCACTTTTGAATAATATACCATTAATGGTGTTTTATGTGGTGTAGGTTCTAGATCCCATTCTTCTTCGTCGGTTAGAACCTATTCCATTGTACCCCACGTTGAAATAATCGTTCTTATTGAACTAAAATCCCATGTTGGCATAATCAGAAAAGGCATAGATTTACATTTCTTCCCAGCTAAAGCACTAGAAAGTGATAAAGGGTAGGCGTTTGAGAGACTGTCTTATGTAGTTTGATGTTCAAAAAGTGCTGATTCTCAGCCTAATGTGAATTAATGTACTATACGTTAGAAATAAAAATTCTAACTACATCAGAGGCGATTAGCCACATTTAAGTTCACTCAGTCGCATTTCCTTCGTTTCCCAATCGCAGCCTAGCCTCAGTACCTCGACTGGCGACCGTCGCGGATTAGCATCGTTAGCCATTAGCCATTCATTTTGACCGTCGACCTTGCGTTGCTGCAGTCTTGTCAAAAGCGTGACTTTATTGATGCAAAAACTCGTCAAATTCATAAGGTCTTATTACGGCAAATCGTCTGTTTAGTCATTTAAACACTAAATTATAAAATGTATGTGCCTTGATGTGTATAGCAGAAAATGAGTGAAAATATTATCTGTTCCAAAACTATCTAATGAAAGTGTAAACAAACCTATGAGTGCGGGTTGTTCGAAAGAGATACCATGGCCTCTGGCACACATGCAACTGAAGCAACACGGGTGGTGACGTCTGATACGCCCTAACGCTCCGCCCAGAGTGAGGGAAGTTATTTGATGACTTTCCATCCTCAAAAAGCAAAAAACCTTGTTCAATCTAAATTCTTAAGCAATCACTCTCGAAAAGGTATTAATAACACATTCATATGTATTTAGAAGGTTATAACTTTATATCTTACCGACTATTATGCTTTCATTAACATTATTAAATAGTAGATAATTTAGAAAAATCATGAAAAAAGTTTGAGGTTATAAAAATAACCTCAACTGTGAAATGAAGAACATCTTTAAAGCGATTCAACATTAGAATTTCAATTTGAAGTATTCGAATAATCGAATCAAATCACTAAAGTTGTAAGTGGCACTTACAAATTGACCTCCACAGGTAGGTACGTTTTCTGATCAATTTGTTTATATTTTCACCAGATACATTTAGAACAGACTATAGGTATCAGTACCTTATAGTGGCAAAAACAGCTACAGTCTAGCGTAGTGTCTATGGCGTGGTAGTAGCTACTTAACATTCTTACGATCGCTTCATTGAAATCAATGCCATTTCACTTTTTTTTAAATACAAATTCCTTTAATATCAACATCATATAGCCTAACATCAACAACACTTCCGATCAAAAGATATTGAACAAAAACCAAATTACTCAAATGCATCGGATTCGTCGGCTGAGCTAGATGTACAAGGTCGTGCCCTCAAAACGCCACTCTCACTTTGTCCAGACAGACTGACAGATTGCTTCGTGGTTTTAAATACCGACGAAGTGTTATAGTACGATAGTGAGGACCGGAGTTTTCTTATAGGATTAGAATATACGAAAATAGCTCTTGTAGTAATGAAAAGAGGAACCAGTCCAGGTTGCATAGTAGTTGAATAAACTGTCCAGGATATATCAGGTATGATCTCTCGTCTAAATGTTTTCAATGCAGAGTGCATTGTATCTTTGAACAATAAAAATATATTACAAAGTATGTCGTATCAAAAATGTCATAGTGTTTCTGCTTGATTTTGATCTATATTTCCAAAATTTCTAAGTTGGATTAGGTCCTCTCTCGTCTTTTAAAGATTTGATTTCTTTCAAATAATAATGGTGAGATCATTACTATCCCACTTACATACAGAGAAGGCTCGAGTATTGATCACCACGCTTGCTCAAGACGGGTTAGCGATTTCAGACTTAAAGCTAAAATAATAAATATATATACCTAATGTTCTGTCGATACCAATACTACACAGCACCAGAATATTTCGTTACTATGAGTCACCACAGCTTTACGTGCTCGTCGCAACATTAATCCCTCATGCATGCTGATGAGACAACATTGGATGTTAGGTCATGAAGCTTGACTATAATGTGCCATTAAGTTTTATATCTAGGTCAATAGTCTGGCAAATTTTATGTCTTTGAGCTTAGTGAAAGTGATTATTTGGGGTTTGTTTTACCATTATGCTTGAGCATACAATTGACAGTGCAGAACACACTCCATCCACTACTCTAGTTGGGTCTCCCAAAATGCGTTAGGAATATTAAATACCGTTATTACCACAGTCATTACCTGACTTGGCTTATGGGTGCATATCAGTCATCAGGTCGTATATGACTGTGTCTAATTCCTCTTTGACGATAGCCATGGTTAGAAGGTTTATTTTTACCCACCCAGGAAAATGGGAATTTGTGGGAGTTCAAATGCTGGAAGCACAGAATCAGTCGTAGCGATGCACGGGAGAGGCCTATGTTTTGATGTACATAGATATTTTTCAACTTATTATAATATGAAAAATATACAAGGTAGACCATCTTTATTCATTCTCCGCCAAAACATATTTAGTACCCAGTAATTTTATCATCCAGAGCTACAAAATATTTACAAATCATATTTACATCTTTGTAAGCGAGACAATACAATGCAATGCATTCCATATTTGTATTGAGAACTAAAACAATAGAGGTACATTACAGACATGTAAGAACATATATACAAAATTATATCGCAACTAGTCCATCTCGTCTGTTCTAAGTATTTGAAACCAGTCAATTTGGTGTCACTATATGCGCTTCGGAGAGAATATCGAAATAATAGGTTAAGGTATTGTTATATCATTGTGCATTGTGTGTATTTGTTGTAGTCAAAGTAGGTAAAACAGTTTAGGATCTTTACAAGCTTTTTGAGGATCAAAATAATAATCTTTTAGATATCCGCCCAATCACCATCTCATCATAATCCTCTGCTTTTATTCCACATATGTTCTTCCATATCATCATCAGCCATTCAACTAGATTCGCGGCATCTCTTATCTCGCTGCCACCAGCCTCTCTGCGAAGATCGTCGCTCCACCTAACCTGAGGGCGTCCTACCTTACGTTTGCTGAATCACAGTGTCCACTCAAGAACACGTCTAGCCTAACGGTCATCGGTTCTACGGCTAATATTGCCGGCCCAGCTCTTCTTCCATCTATCTTTATTAGCCACCCGTATCTCAATAGTCACCTTTTTTGTAACCATATGATCTTTGACCTAACCCATTCATCGTTTTCTTGATTGCCTTCCCGTTTTTGGCAGACTATGACAAAACGTAAAGAAAGGATTACATTATTAAGTCTTTGTATGTTGTATGTATCTTTCTTTTTTGATACCCTACTCACATTCACACTCACGATGTTCTCAATCTCCAGTGTTTTCATTTCCCCACCAAGATCAACTAAAACCTTTTTGTAATCTACTTAAAAACAACATTCAACAGTAAAAAAAACTTTATCAGATTTGATGTTATATTGAACTACATACGCAAAGCAATCTCACATAGCCGCAGGTGTAATCTAGAGGTCAAAATCGCCATAATTCTTGCCTGTATGGTCGAATGACCTCAAAAACCCATAGTTAATAACTATAGTTATACTATAACCATGGTGAATTCTGTTGGTTACGTATTTTGCTTCCGTGGTAATCATTGCTGGGTTCTATTGCCAAACTGCGTTGCATGGTTTGTGGCTGCGTGGATATAATTGTTTTGGAGTACTTTTGATGTTATATGGCATGCATGTTATATATTCAATTGGCGGTGGAGGATTTGATTTACGAGTGTTAAAGTTTTTTTTGACTACAACAGTCCAACAAACACCAAAATGCAAGTCCTCTCGTCTAGCTAGTGGGAAATAAAAACAAATATGGTACTTGCCTTTAAAATCGAAATCATAACAGTAAAACAACCTATATACTGCACCCGTGACAACTGATAACCACAGCATAAATAAATATCAATGAAAAACCAGTTAGTAAATCTGCACACATCTCCAGGAAGTGCTTGAGCGGGCAAGGGCTACGGTAATGTGGAACCGGTCGCACCGGTCTGCGGGTCAAGTGATCAGGCTGTGGCAAGTTTAACATGTTTCGATTCGATGGACAGTATGGTAATGGTATCGTGTTCTAAATTTGAAATATATTAGAGGAGATAAAAACTATTGAAAGCGGCGGTTTCTGATTTGTTTGGGAGTTATTTTTAAGGTTATGTTTTGGTGTCTATCTTGTATGTATGCAATGTATAATTTGTTAGAACTGGACAATTATCGGTCTTTTAGTTACAAAATAAAAAATGTAGGATATCGTAATGTAGACCATACAATACTTGGGTGCTTCATTATATTATATCGCTTTTATGACGGTACGCGATATATGACAAACGAACATAGCAAAAAAGAAGAAAAAAATAGAAATATCAAAAGTGTAAGCATTTACGAAGAAGGCTGAGCATCAGCACTTTTTAAACGTCAACTTTACATTAGACAGTCTCCTAAGACGTCTGCCCTTCACCACTTCTTAGTGCTTTAGCTGGGTAGGAGAAGTGGCGAAAAGAACTCCCCGGCATTAGATTAATCAGTTATGTTGCTAGTGTGTCGCTTAAAGATTAAGCGCTAGAAGAAAACTACCAAATCGTTTAGCTGCTAGCTTCGTAAAGATCAGCGCAAAAAGTGACTGGTTGCTAGCCTTCGAATGTTACTTTATTTTCAGTTGAACTTTTTATAATGAATCAGCTGATCATATATTTTGTGTTCGTTTATTTTCTTTCCGTGCAACTAACTTTTATATTTTATTCATTGGACCTAGGTAATCTTTGTAATCGTTTTTTGCATTACCTATACATTTTGCAATCTCATAATCTTCTCCAATATCGAAGTTGGCACTGTTGAAAAGATTGTATCTTTATTTAGTAGCGTTGAAAAATTTCCTTCTTATTCTTGAACATGCAAGTACACCTTCAACAGAAGCTGGGATTGCTAAACTACACCAGTTTTGGACATAAACACTAAATGCAGTGATGTTTTGTGCTATTTAAAATAGAAACTCTTGCATTTATTTTAAATTTAAAACTCTGCCCTGAATAAACCTCTGACCTTCGCAGACGAAACAATTTTATAATTCGTTTAAACCAAGTTAGGCTTTGTCGGTGCATGATTCATGATAACGGTATAGAGTCCGTCGGCTCTCACAGCGAATTTTAAAAAGCATTTAACTGGTATATGTAGGTTTGTATGTGTTTTTAACCTCAAACGTGAAGATTTAACGGCAATGCCCAGGAACTTTATTTAAAAAGCCAGCTACCTATTGCTCGCCAAGTTTAATTTTTGCTTCCATGTCTCACTCTGTAAGAGATCTTGACTTCTGAAGTATTATTTTCAGAATTTTCAGGATCTTAATGAAGGAAACGATAGAATTAGTTTGGCTGGTCAAAAGAGCCATTGACACAAAAAGTAGAAGAATATAAACGTGCTCTCTAGCCGTATGATTAAAATGGTGAATACCCGATTTGCACACTGTGTGAGCAATATTTGCTTCAACACTACAAGTCGCGGGTTAATTTCTCACAAGAATCAAATATTAGTCTATAAATTTAATAAGTGGGTCTATTAGAAAACCCCAGCACGGATTTTAAAAGAGACCTCTGAGTTTGTTTTAGTCTTTCATCTCAGAGTGGTAGGTCACACCGACACACATCTAAATTAAATACACAAGTTTTTTGACGTGTGAATATGTATTTTTTAAATCTATTTACAGAAATAAAATATCATTCGAGCAACACAAGTTATTTTTTTTTTTGTAATTAAAGGTTTCAACTTTGTTCTCATTACACAAATTGTGATAATGAAAATATAAACTATGCTCCTATACGCCGTATAGGATAGCATATTCTATATTCAGCAGTGGAAGCCTGCTTGATACGTGGGAAATCACCCGCGCTATCAACGGTTATCAGTGACTAACTAATTAATATTATCGCGTGATGAAAGTATTTTCATGTTTAGCAACATAACTGTGTGTTATTGACTTAATTTTTACGCCATGATTCATATATTACTCATATTGGCAACAAACACTTATTGAACTCACCATAATAGCGTATTTCAGCATTTAAGTGTTCTGTTATCTATTGATCCAACGACTATCTACATAAGTTGGATTCAAGTTATATTAGATCGGTTTTGATGACAGTATTTTCCAGGAATAACTATTAATTCCTGTTCTGTGAGCAATGTTTGGCAATGTATAGCCGATGGGGCCGATAGGTTCTGGAGTGGCAACCGCGTACCGAATGACTTAAGTGTAGTGAAGGCTTACCACAAGATGGACCGATAGCCTGGTGAATGGCCGCAGGAATACGCTGGATGCGAGAAGCGCAAAACCGGTCGAAGTGTCGGTGATTGGCAAGGCCTGTGTCCAGCAGTGATAGTTTTCCGGCTGAAATGATGATGACAATGATGATGAACCTAAAACTACAAAGAAAAATAACGTCGACTTGTTATTTCGAGCTATGAAACGTTCTTATTACTAATAAAAGACAAAAAAGATTAGTCAGATTTTGCAATATGCACTGGAAAGCATAAGAGAAAGAAGAAGTGGACATAGGTGATAAGAACTTATGATAATAGCGGTTTTCAACCTTTTAGTCCCCTGACTAGAGATATAATAGCTAAGTACTTTCCAAAGCAGGGCGAGGTCTGACCCATCCAAGGTCTAGTAACAGCAACCATGGCTGAACCTCAAGATCAATCTCTGAATGCATTCAGCCTCAAGCCACAATCAAACGATCTTATCGTGGCAAAGATTTATTCCCTTGTTATTGCATAGAAACTATTAATTATTTTTAATTAATTGCTTCCCGATAGTCATCTACAGCACGATTGATTGTATAGTAAAGGATACGCTTAGTGAATATCGTGAGTTTGATACCGAGCCGTTGTATATTGACGTAAGCCAAGGGTGTGTACTTCAGGGTTGTAGAGACATCGACGCAAAACCTGTTACTTTTGAATTCAGTACATGACTCTGAACCTGCGTTGACATCAGTCGTTGGTTTTTTTTTTTAAAGTTATGTGTCCAATAATTTTTTACCGCAAACGTATTACACTTTTCTATAAAACAGCAGATTTTTTTAGGAATCGAGGACTTCAAGACTGATATAAATGTATAAAGATTTCCTTTATCATCTCTACGTAAGTTAACTTTATCTAGTACATCTACAATTAACATCAAGCTAGTTACAGCTAAACGCATTCAGTTACCAATTGATTAGCATCTCAGAAGATAACACAGTTAAATCATTATCAGCTATTCAGGTTAAACCATACAATAGCTGTCTAGACGCGCCCGATACGCGTCCGATTCGGCAAACTTATTGACCTGGTTATTGTGAACAATGACTTTGTTGTCAGTTTCGCGCATATAGGATTGTTGTTGTTAGTAGGTTAGTTCTAGCATTTGGAGCGAAAACGTGGAGCTTTATATTTTTGCATAGAAACTTTTAATAAGAACCCAATTCCATTTTTGTTTGCCCTAATATACCAAATATTTTTTTTATTCAAGAGATTAAATGTAACCCATATATCCTAGCCAGAGAATATGAGTATCGTAGAAATGATAAAAGGCACGTTAATCATTTCGTTCATCTAGGCGAAGGTCACGGGCTCACCGCAGTCCGACGAAATGATTACAATTAAAAGGGATGCTTTCAACAATGGGCAAGAAGAACATTGAGAAACAACATTGAGAAAAGTGGAAGGCATGTGCCTAGGATAGGCACAGATCAGAATCATAAAAATTCCGGCCGTTTTCGAATTATGACGGCACAAATAACCAACAACCAGATAAACGATGCTTTTAATAAATAAAAAACTACTGCAGCCAAAGCGAAAATTAAGCATAGTCCAACAGTGCGGGTGGGATCCCCCAAAACGCATAATCACAAGAAAAGACAGTCCTTAATTGAATCATCAACCTTTACCGACCGAGAGGCAGCAAAAACGAACAATAGATGACTTTAAACTCAAGCAGGTAGTACACAAAAACGATGCTCATCTGTTTGAAGGTAGCCACTGCTGTAGGAAAGGATTTTTTGTACAAAGGCTCATCTTTTGTCATGTAGATTACTTTCTTTGTAAATATCATTCTTTTAATGGGTAATTACATGATCGAGATTTTTTGAGTTAAACTTCTTTTTAAAAGGAATAAGCTCGTCGTGTTTAACGATAACTTCACTTGACGATTTGCTATAATTCGGTCAAAAAAAGTTACTTCTAGGAAAACCTGACCATCGGGTCAGGTTTTCCTAGAAGTAACTTTTTTCCTTCTTCTTCTTCTGAGTTTATCGATGGCAAAAAGTTCAAACATCGTTGGCCTAAAATTGAACTGTGTGAACTCCGCTCACTGACTCAGTCATAAGATCATCAAATGCACAAGTGAGTAGGTGACAGCGCATGCGGCGCAGGATGGAAGATTGGCCATTGTCTATGGGGAGGCGCCGCATACGCACTTTTGCCTTGAGTATTGAAGATTCCCAGGCTATCTACACACAATTTAGCCCTTCACCTTCCCTATAGTGTTATTTGTCCTCTTTTGGTTTAATATGCGTTCATATAAGTTGCCGCATTTATGTGCGAGTGCATAATACAACTTAAATGTAACAGCTTCTGAAGGGGTGGAGACCTAATGTCCTAAAATACAGGCCTTAGGCCTAGATTAGGCACCAGTCTCCCACGCTATAACAACGAATATGTATAGTTTTAATTATGTATTTGTATTTATATATTATAGCGAGAAATAAATCATTTTCTTATCTTTATTCAGCAGGGAATTCGACCGAGATTGAGGGAGATGTCACAAGGTTTTGAATGCATCGGTTTGGGGTTTTAGGATTTGACAGTTTCCTCAAGCTATCTGTCTTCCTTCGAACCGCGATCATGAAATAAAACAGTGCGGCACGTGTATATTTTTACGATATTGGGTGGCAATGGCACTCAGCAGTAAGCGCAATATTGCGTTTTTATTTAATAACACTAAGTTAGAAGCGAATAGTAGTCTTACGCAAAATGCATAAAGTCTATATTTCTAAACCACTATGCTATATAATATTTCTATGGAATGTCAACTTATCTGCATTGCAGTTTTCCAGATAAAATTTCATATTGTGTAACAATTTATATCGTTTCACATCTGACACATGTATACACATTTTATTAGTCCGTGAACCACGAAGGTGCTAAAAAGGGCTAAATTTTACAACCTGAGATATCTTTTATCCACATATAACATAATATGACGCCTGTAATTGCCGAAGGGTTAGGCAGAGGTGTGCCTATAGGACACCCACATTTCGTCAATTATGTCGAAGTGTAATAGGCGGCAAGCCTATAGCCGGACACGATTCCGGACCCCGGACTGCTTCTGTGAAATTCCAGATTCCAATAAAATTGGCGTTTGACAGTTTTTTTACGGATAAAATGACAGGATAATACATTTATACTCGGAGAAAAATATCTCGCGTTGGTAAAATGAACCCAAAAACTACTTCTATCTAATGCATCTCGTTTAATGCACCTTAGAAGGAATTCTGCACTTATTAACGTACCAATGAAAATTTCGGATAGGTATAAAACTGGTGGTTTCCAGTTCAATCTGCCGATCTCATCTCAACATCTTGCATGGATATCACCTTGGTACTCACCGGTACATCTCAGTGTGATATCGATGTATCAATACTATGATAAGATAACAGCATGATAATGATAACGCAGTTATGGTAGTCGTGACTGACTTTGGAATTTCCGAAAGGTAAATAATGTATTATTTTATGGAAGAAAATGTTTTTGTACCTACAGGCATTGTAGGCGATAGATTTTGATACGGACTCTGATCTTATTCTGTGCAATTGTTCTCGTCAAAACTACTCCGAAAACGGTGAAGAAAATTATTTTAACACTACTTGGTGGTACCAAAACTTCAAAGACATAATGTCATCCACCAACCTGCAATGGCCACGCGTGGTAAATTACGGCCCCCTCCCTCTTACAGAGAGAACGCCTGAGTCCAAGCATTGGGAACATTACATATTGACCGATTATGGTATGCTATTCTAAAATGACCTGAAGATGACACATGTAGCCGGGTCGACGGCGCGTTGTGTTCCACGCGCGCCTCAAAGAGATGTCAGCACCAACTGGTAGGGTCCGCAAGGGCCGATGCCTGCCAGGGGTGCGGGTTGTTCGAAAGAGATACCGTGGCCCCTGGCACACAGGCAACTGAGGAAACACGGGTGGGTTTTAGTCAGTAAAAGTCTGAACCGCCCTCCTCTGCTCCACCCAGAGCGGGAGAAGAAAAAACCCATGTATGGAGTAGCTATGCATATATTCACTAGGTATCTATTACACTGATAGAGAGTTGGTATGAGTGCAATGCTATGACGCACTCGTTTTGACGTTAACGAGAAAATAATTACTTAATATTCCTGATATTGCCTCGATGGGAATACTTATATGATCCAATGCCTCAGGGTTTTCTTTTTGCAAGGACTTAATTACGTAAAACAGGAATGACTTTTATTTTGACAGTTCAACGACATTCATTGCGTTATTTACATAGTTGAGCAGCCGATATTTTTCGAACATATGAAGCAATGGATTAGCAATATCCTTCAAAATTATTGAGATTATGACTGATAGTGTGTAATTACGGTGCCGCTTAGACTGGAGGTCAACCCTAACATAGTTACTCTTGGCAAAAGGCTAGGCGGATGACGTTCACTGCTGGAAATAGGCCTCCCCAAAAGGGGCGTTTTGCCATAATCGCCACGCTTGGCAGGCGGGTTGGCGATCACAGTATGGTGGTAAAATGTATAGAGAACGCTGCTGCCCATTCTTTAGTAAGTTCCTTAGTCGCCGTCTACGACACCCACGGGAAGAGATGGGAAGAATGGCTTCGTAAATAATATAAAATATGTAATATTAGATTCGGTCACGTAGGGAAACTCCGAGCAGGAGCAATGGAGAGGCCTACTCTCCATTGCCCTTTGGGTGACTTTAAGCTTTCTGATAAACCCCATTGTGAGCTCGTTTTTGCGCCATAGGTGGGAAATTAGTGGGAAGGCCTGCCACAAGGTGGGCCGATGACCTTGTGAAGGCCGTGGGAATCCGCTGGATGTGGGAAGCACAGAACCGGTCGAAGTGGAGGAGCCTGGGGGAGGCCCATGTCCAGCAGTGAACGTCTTTCGGCTGAATTGATGATGATGATGATGTAATATTAAACAGAGCAGAGTTGTGTAGTGGTATCAATTTCTTTGTGTATTAAATTTCATGGTGATAAAATTTCTCTCTAAACTGTGAAGGAAAAAAATCGTGAGGAAACCGGCCCACGTCGTCTCACAGAGAAATGCTGAGCAGTGGGAACATTACAAGCTCATGTTATGTATTATATACTAGCTTTTGCCAGCGGCTTCGCCCGCGTGCAGTTCGGAAATTATCCCACGGGAATGTACTATTACCAGAATATAAAAGTATTCTATGTGTTAATCCAGGTTATATTCTATATGTGTGCCAAATTTCATCCAAATCCGTTCAGCCGTTGTAGCGTGATTGAGTAACAAACATCCAAACATCTTCACAACCTTTCACATTTATAATAATAGTAGGATAGCTGTTCTCATGTAATAAATCCATAAGATAAGATCTAGCCACCTCATCCGCATTTTCCTCGTCACACAATCATGTCTGTATAATCAATGGATAAAAAGCCCGAACAAGTAAGACGTGCTCAAATCATAAAAATAAATAATCGTGACTGTTCTGCCATTTGGAAAAAAAAAAATGTTAATTGTCTGATTCATAACACTCGTTATTATCTTATTTCTATAATAATCGGTAATTGAGTAGTACTTAAAACTCGAAGTTTGCGTCAAGTACGGTTTGGTGCTTTACTTTGTGTAAACTGTTTCGTCATCACGTTTCAAAAAGGCGAAGGAGAACATCGTGAGGTAACCGGCATATTCTTAGAAACAAAAATTCGAAGCCATGTGACATCTAATAAAGTCGAAAATTAAAAAAAAAATGAATCTTTTCACAAGTTCAGGAATGAACTCAATGCACGGTAGTACATCGCCAGGTTTGCCTTCTTTCATAAATTCAGTTGGAAAATAGTATATTTCATTACAAGTGCGGAAAGGCTGTCATTGCAAAGAGTTCCAACAAATGTCTACCCGAGCCGAGGCGCAGCCGAAGGCGAGGGTTGACAGTCGGAACAAGTTGCAATGACGGTTCCGCAGGTGTACTGAACGACTATTTTTAATACAGTTGCGAAAAAATGAAGCAATTTAATAAAATAATAAAAACACAATAAACTCAACTAACTAATCATTTATTTCTTATAAAAGTTATAGTACACATGTACATTGAAATTGGTACAGTTTTTTAAAGTAACTGGGGAAGTTTTAGGTTGCATATTTACTGTTTGAGACAAACTATTATTAATTTCGTATGATTGTTCATGTATATTTGTCATACAATGGCGTTTGCTAGTTGATGGAATTGGATCTGATGAATTATCATTATCAACGAAGGTAGATGGACGAACGTTCTCTTCAACATGTGAAGAAGACGGACTGGACCTTAAATTAATGGATTGTGTGATTTTTTTCCCAGTTTCTAGTTTGTTGTTTAATGAATCACCAATATAGCTTTGTGCAACTTTGTCTGATTTCCAACCTCCTAGTCGCTTTAAGGACGTCAAATTGGCTCCTGAATCTGCCAATAATGTAGCAGAGGTCCTCCTGAAGCTGTGCCCAGTATAATACTCAGCATCCGGCAGACCAAGAAACGTTGCTATTTCTTTTGGCATATTACCAAATTTGTTTATCCCGATTGCTTGAGCTGTACACTTCCCTTTTTGGTAATTTTGAAAAAAACGGTCGGTTTTTCCTTTTTGGGACCGCTGATTCATATATTTTTGCACTATTCTAAGAAAATCTCCTTCAACAACAAAGCTTCTCGGTATCTTATTTTTTGTGTTCGGAATCTTGATTAGTAGCATTTTTCCATGGGCTTCAATATCTTTTAAAGTAATATTGGCTAACTCCTCTCTGCGGCAAGCTCCAACAACGCGAAAAATCAGAGCAACCTACAAAAAAAGGGATTTGATTAATATTTTTTTAAATAATGTTTTGACTGTATTTTGCGATTTCGTAAACTGAATACTAAAGAAAAATATAAGTACTTATTAATAAATTACCTTTGTGGCTAAATAACGATCATCGGGAGCTTCGTTCAAAAACCTTTCCACTTCATTGGATGTTAATATTTTCGACTTTTTACTTGTAAAACCGTCTGATTGTCGTTTTAAGAAAGCATTTAATTTTGGGTATTCACTTATATCCACGTTGTTCCTTATTTTCAGCATACTTTTTATCATCGAAAATCTCGACCATAACGTAGACGGTTTTAATTTTGCTGAGAGTTCGGAGAAGTATGCCAACATAACATTTTCTGAAAAACTATTTGCTTTTTTCTCTTCTCTCCACGCAATAAATTCGTCGTATGTAGATATGTAACGACTTTTTGACTTTTCCGGTAAAATGTTCTCCGAAGCATTTTGTGCAATTATACTGAGTTCCGGTGGTGTTAATTCAAAAAAAATAGGGTCGAAATTACTCATTTTGTGCAACAAACAACTAAACTCGCAAAGAAAATTTCTGGAAAATGGCGCCAACCGTATAATATAAGCAGAGTTTTTTTTTTCACCCATTTTGGTAGGCAAAGGGAACTATCCATACAGCTTAGTCTTCAGTAGATTTTTTTTATTGATATGAAATGAAAATGAAATTTAATGAGATGAAATGAAATGAAACCTAACCTAACTCATTCAATTAAATCATTAAATCTGATATTGAAATAAATTAGTAGCTTCCTTTTAGAAATATACGTATTTGTATGAATCACAAAAACTCTTTAGTAAAAACTTCATGGTTGGTTTTTCTTTTTAATAGACATTATTTTGACAGTTGGGAAAGAGAACGCACGAGTTCGGGAAAGGTAAAAAAAAAGCACTAGTATGTAATAGCCCACATCCCGAACGCTATACGTCCCTGCAATACACCACTTTTTGAGCAACTGTATTAAAAAATATATTTTGTCGTCCAATAGCATTAAAAGTTTGTTTGTTTTAGATTTGTTACAACAACATACAATTTAAACCATTTTTACTGTAATAGTTATCATCCATCACGTATAACTAATAAATTGCCAATCATCATTTCAGTCGAAGACGTCCACTGCTGGACATAGGCCTCCTTGCCATAATCGCCACGCTTGGCAGGCGGGTCCGACAGAGGTAGTATCAGTGATGAGCAGTTAGACGCTAGTCTCCACGCACAACGTTATTGAGTGAGATGCAGGATCAGTTATAGTAAAACAGACCCGTACAAAATTAAGAAAAGTTTTTAGGAAGATCTGGTTTTATGAAAAAACCACTGCATAAATCAATGACCAATAAAGTTTATTGAACTTGTCGAAATTTGAGCTTTGTCGGTACTTGGTTTTGGAGATTTTACACTTCTTTTATTACTTAAACAAGCCCAAAATTAGATTAAATTAGCAAGTAAAACGAATCTTTGTTGGCTCCTAACTTTTTAATGGCTTTTTATTTTAGTACCTATTCTATTATAGACAATATTAATAATGAGACAAAACCATATTATGTTTAATTTTTGATGTATATTGTCGATCAGTGGAGTAATACACTCCCGAAGTTTGTATGGAAAAAATGTCGACTAGATTCACCTTAATAAGCAAAAGGTTTGGCTAACGAAACCATGCAGCAGGTTCTTACGAAAATGCCCGATCTGTGCCGATTCTTCGAGAATTTAGCCGACACCTTTTACGTGATTGCTAAATGTTTATCACAAAAAGTCGTAACGACTTCTGGTAATTGCTAAATGGCAATTAGGTAGTCGTTAATTTGCATAATTTTTTGTACCTACAACAAATTAACATATTGCACTTCGTGATCATGAATCAAAAAATTGTTTAGGACAAGGGAACAATAATGCCATCTTTAGAAATATTTCAATACAAACATCAAAACATCCCATAAATCCTAATGTTCGTGAATTAGAAGATGAGTATTCAACAAATGAAAGTGATCTAATAACACCAAAAAATTCGCTTCAATCCAACTAATACATTAACGACGTCAGTAAATGAAAGGACATAAACAAAGAATATAAATTGCACAATTTCAACAACCGCACACCGGCCAGTCTTTCTAAAAAATAGAACAACCACAACAACAACATAATTAAACCTTATCAAGATCGAATTAAAGTTGAAAATCGATTGTGGTTAATGTTGAACGACCGCAAAAATATCAGTGCACATCGCGTGCCTGAATCAGTAACAAACAGTGAAATTGATTGACTCACCTCAACTTTTTTGGAGTACTCTTCCGTCACGCGCTCCTGTTCTTTCTCGAGCTCCTTGTTCTTGTCCAAAAGGGCCTTCCCTAGCTCTGCGGCCAGCAGTAGATCTGACTCCTTCTGCTGGAGTTGAGACCATAGGTCTTGCTCTTGACCCCCGTCCATCGTCCCTGTCGTCTGCCTTGTTGCTGACATTTCTCTAACATACGCTTCCAAATCCTCAATAAAATGTTCGTCTGAAAAACTCAAGGGCACAGGAGTCTTCCTTGTTCCACTTTTACTTCTACTCCGCCTGTGCTTGCTAATAGGTGTTGATGTTCTTATGTCCCCTTTGCCAACAAATTCAGTTTCGTCTGTTATAAAGTTGGGTGAGTTGTTGCGATCCGGTGGTTCTGGTTCAGTTTTGTGTTGTCTACTTCTACAAATATTTGTACTAACTTCACCGGCCATTTAATCAGACAAGTCTATTCAACAATTAGTGGAACTAACTTTGCACTATTTTGGTGTAGCTGTTCTTTTTGAATATTTTGTCGATCGCCTGTTGGAACTTGACAGTTTTGGGTAGTTTTATTTTGAATATGCTCTTGTTTATGTCGAAATCCTTTTTTAATGCCATTATAACAATTGGCGTATCACAATAGTAACATTTCCGGATCACTGGCACTCACAACACTGCACTGTTATGTCGATACACTCGCGGGAAGGCACGCCACAGATGTTGCCTCGACAACGGAGCGGACACAACAGAATGCCTGCGAAACCTTCGAGGTAGAACAGCCCGCGCCGGCCACAGATTATGAAAGCGGTGAGAGGTCGAAATAGGTATAAATAAAAAGCTTAACATATTTTATTGTATTGCAACTACTTAGCCAATTATATGCCAAGCCCAAAAAGTGGAAAGAAAAGGATTTTTTACAAGAAGATAAACTTATAAAATGTTTGGGACGCCAAATCAAGGGAACGCATTATGAAAAAGGTAGATACAATGACCCGACATGGAAAATAGAAAAATGCATTTTTTTTTTACCCACGAAAAAATATCAACGCAGGGAGTCCAGGATCCATGGGGGTACTGAACCCATGGTTGTACGTCGATGTCCCTACCATCCTGCAGGTAAAAACATTTTTTTTTTTGTAAAAGCATTAGGTACATAATTATTGTAATAGTTTCAAATGTAATTAACGTGTATTAAAAAAAAGAAATTAATAAATACGTCTTTACATTCGTTTATTTTAGACATTGGCATCCATATAATAGTTAAGTCTATTAGTCAGACAGGTGATTCATTCGGTACATTATCAAGTAATTTGTAATATCTAATGAGAAATGCAATTAGTAATGATAAGACTAAAATAGATAAGAACTATAAAATAAATGCCACATGATTTATATTATTTAGTACGTCTAAATAGACGTACTAAATAAAGTAAGTATTTTTCATAGCATAGGATGGAAAGTGTAAAAACATAAACTCATGTTTTGTAAAAATGGCAAATCTTAGGATTTCTTCAAATTCCTAACAACAGGTCTGAGATTAATCAAAACAAACTGCATTCCTGAGCAGTTCCATAACAATGTTAAAAACCGTCCGCGTATGTAGAAACAACACCGTCATACAGAAACCTCGCACTAATCTAATCTTTGGTGTAAATCAACACGTGCGTCAGAGCGAGACGCCAACAGAAAGGTAACGCCAAACGCCCAAGCCAGACAAGGACAGCCATACATCATCAAGGTGATATAAAGAGAGTGGTCAAACAAAATGTCGAAACATTTATTTTTATTGTTAGTAAACGTCAGGAAATGATCTCATAGTGATCCTATAAAATTCGCATCTAAATTAAACCAGTTTTTTCGTAAAAACTGAACCTTGAATTATGTATTGAGTAGCTCTGAGAAAAATATGCACAGATTAAGTTTTGTTAGCGTATAAAATTAATTATCTCGTAAAAAAGGATATTTTTCCGTTACACCTTGACTCTTATGAGGAGATAGGCTTTTTTCAGATTTTATGTTGAATTTATTTGACTAAATAAATATTCATAAATATTTATTTACATAAATTTCATTTTTGCCGAACTTTTCGATGCACTTCCGTGCACTCCTAGATATTGTTTTTTACCTGCGTGCCCCAAAATCAGGCTGTTATTTTATTTCGGAGTCTTTTACGATATCCACAAATGCCTTCCGCCTATATATACAACTAGGCTTCACACTTCAAACCGTCAATAATTATAGTTATCGATATACATAAAACTGCTTCTTTGGTCAAGAGGCTGCGAGCGCGACTGCCGAACGTGGGATAATGGGTTCGATTCGATCCCCAGATCGGGGAAAGTGTTATTGAGTTTTTTCAATCAGGATTTTTTCAGTAGCAGGTTAGATTCTAGATTTGTGCCCGGTTAAATGGCAATAGGCTCTCCGTTACAGTAGGACTTAAACATATGCCGAATATGGACACTTTTAATGTGCACGTCTTTTTACATCGTTCTCACATGAATAATTTCAACATGAATGATGTTATGGCGGGCAACAATATGTTGACCAGACGGCTGTAGTGTCTGGTGGGCAAACATCCCGACATCCAACGTCGGGCAGTTGCCCACCAGACACAACACCCGTCTGGTCGGAGGATCCTCCTTTACCAATAGAGTATGAGTGAACTTTTACATCCTGTTCCTTATACCTCTATAATGTAACCCATTTTATATGTTGATTTTAAAGAGTATCACTGGAGTTTCTTGCTCGTTCTTCTTCATAGGTACTTACGACACTTTGGAACGGGCAACTAGCTTCATCAAAAGTGCCTGTAGTTGGTTTATTTGAAAATAAATGCTTTGAGTTTGATTGTTGAGTTTCAGTTTATAGGTTTCCTATATATTATATACCTCTGTACCAACGTTTTCGGGACCAGCCCTGGAGCTATGTTCTACAAAACAATAGGTAACATCGAACATAGTATTACATGCCGTAACCGAGCGACGATATCGATCCAACGACACTGAAATTCAGCTGAACAAGCAATCGTCAGTGTGTTACTCAAATATTCACAATTCATAGAAAAATTAACAAGAAGAAATAGTACAAAATGGCCGCTTTGATAGCCCCTGCTGATGATATGGAGATGGAGAAGATTGCAGAGGATGAACTGTCCAAGTTGCAGAGACAGGTAAAATTGTATTTTTTACATGTTCGATAGCAAACAAATGGGTGGTCTACTTGATGGCAAACGGTCACTGCCGCCAATTTAAAAGGCAGTGTAGGTTGCCTATTGGCAGCAGTAGCATAAGTTAAATCTGAAGCCTGTTAAATATCAAAGGCTAAATATTCGGGATTCAGAGGCTTAACCAGGCGCGGTCGCAGACAAAGACTTTGCCCCCCCTCCCAAAGTCTTGTCATAGACAAAGTCTATCTACATATTAATAAGAAAAATTAATTTATTTTCGAAAAATTACTATTTTAAGCTCTACGTTTACGGTTTTGGGGGGGGGGGGTCATGACCCCTAGGACCCCCCCTCTCGGACCGCGCCTGAACTTAACGTACTGAAAATGGCAACATAAGGCTACAATCAAGCAGCTACAACATAGCTAGTCGCTGTCAACACAACAAGATCGAAATAATTAAATCCGACGTCGTTCCATAGAAAAATACCGATAGCAAAAAACACAAATGCCGACTACAATAGGTATTTCCCAACTATGTTTGGGTCGTCTTCCAGTCTGACTTGAAGCAGCTGAATACCAACCCTTTGCATGGAGCGACGGCCTGTCTGATATCCACAACTCAGTTACTGGGTAATACTGGTTGTTAGTCTTTCGGGCTTCTGACGACCCCGTAACTTGGCAAAGATCCACGAATCACCGCAAGGAACAATAGCTTAACGTGCTTCCCGAGGCACGGAGGGGTCTTGGAATGTATGTGTACTAAAGATGGTCACTCGACCACGAACGCGACATTCGTTGTTTAACCTGATTGATCGACCTATACGGCTATTTTTTTTAAATCTAACCTGAAGCCTGTTCAATATCAACGGAAAAATAAAAAATATTCAGTATTATTATTATTATCTCCTTTATTTCAATAAATACATATAAATTACATTTTTAAATATAAAATATATAGAAACATTTAAAAATATACAAAAATATGGTATAGTAGCCCACCGATATCGGGAGCAGGGTCCAAGCTACCGGCGGTCAGGGCTCCAGAGAGAGGAACCTCCTAACAATGCGAGCCGTGTCCAGGAGTACCACTCTCTGGAACAAGCCCTTGATCCAGCTGCCCAACGCGAGATTATTATTAATCGTTTATTTCAGGCATAAAATTAAAATTTAAAACTTATACTAAAACAAAACAAAACAAATGCCAAAGCTCACTGTAACTAATGAAAATGGCACCATAGGACTTCGTAATCAATCATGAAGCTACTTACAACCTACCCATTCGCTGTCAACAACAACAAGAAGATAACATAACATAAATAAATATAAAGTACAAAACAAGAGAAAAATTTCTTAGGAACATTAGCTGAACATGTTTTAAAAGAAACAACTATTGATCCATCTCCTGCAAGGCTTTTAACCTAATGTACATAAACTCAAACTTAAACTCAAAGCATTTATTTCAATTAAACCATTTACATCCACACACCATCCATTCACCACCATCCATCCATCCATCCATTTACTTTTGAATTGTCAAAAAGTCGATCAGTTGGAAAGTTGAAGCTAGTTGCCCATTCCAAAACGTAGATCTTTATGGAGAAGAACGGGCAAGAAACTCCACGGACACTCTTTTAAAATCAAGTTGAATTATTACAAAATCTTGGGAACATTATTCTTGTTGCTTCTGTATGTGAGAACAATGTAAAAAAATGTAATTATAAACAATTCTAAATACAAGATAAAAATAAGCCCTGGAAGTTAGGAGATGACCAGTCTCAACCGACAGCGCCCGTTCACGAACTTGACGCGTGGATCAGCACCATCCAGCTCAACCATTTTGTAGGGAACCGAATGATCCAACACATGCGCCACCATCAATGAGACATTTATGTGAGCATGACATACTCTCAACTGCCATGCTTTTTCAAGTCAACGTACATCATAACAACTCAATACACGGATGCATGGTACTCACATTTACAAAATTTAAACGAAATGCTTCTAAATTATACAAAACTATAGTTTGCAATCTATTTGAAATATTAATAAAATTTGATTTCCTAAAAGAAAGAAAAAGCATTTAATATATATTGACGTATATAAAGTAACTAACACTTGGTTCAGCAAAAATAAAACATTCGTAACCATAACCAGCCTAAGCATTCGCACTGCTGGAACAAAGACCTCTCAGCGAGAGGGAATGAGCCGTATTGTACCAGGCGGCCCAGTGCAGGTCGGCAGAAGTCACATATCTTCAAGCTTTTGGTTCTAGGACATTCCGGTTTCCTCACGGAAGTTTCCTTCATCGTTAGGAGAGCAGACGTAACGTCAACGTTCAGACGGACGTAATCAATCGCGGCGTGATTTTTTCGCGCGCCAGGTTGTGAACCATTGGTGTTGTACTGCACTGTGTTGGATTCTTAATGCTTGGCGTCAAAATCAAAAGTCATTTAATCAAATTAGGCTGAGAATCAGCACTTTTCGAACGTCAAAGTACATGAGACAGTCCCCCAAAACGCCCACCCTTCACCACTTCCTAGTGCTTTAGCTGGGAAGAAGAAGTGGCGGAACAAACTCCCCAGCAGCACAGCATGTTATTATGTGTTTTAACAGTTCAGGGTGATGGAAATAGACCGGGCGACGGTGCTGACCAGCGTGCAGCCGACCCTCAGGATGCAGAAAAACATTATCAACACCCTCAACCAGGACCTAGACAAGATCATGATGGAGCTTAAGGTGAGTAATACAGACACGGTATTCCATATCTTTTAGAGAGGTGCAAACCGCATAACCAGTAACATCCGCACTTGGTTGATGGTTCCCGACAAATCGTATTCAGCGCTGAGTGAGCGCGCAAGAGTGTGGAACTTCTATCCATATGTTCTGTCAGCCTTCAATGTAAAGGACTATTCTTTATTCGCGCGTCAACTATCTTGTATGGAGATGTTCAAACTGGTGGGAGTAGTCTACAAAAAACTATTTATTTCCACATGCATTCACAAGGTTTTTACATAAAAAATTACGTTAAATCTTTTAGAGGCAAGATTATGTGCGTTATCGATTCAGAATTAGGTTAACTCGCTCACAGGTCTTTGTCTGGTGGACCCACACGTAGACACCTCCCGCCTTCTAAATTTTTCAAAGGTAAAGTGGGTTTTCAATTTGTCGAGGTTATTTCTTTTCAAATGTTTTGAGTATTTCCTAAGGAAATTTATTCAGAATGCTTGGAAGAGCATACGTCCAGACCCTTTTACCGTATTCATTGTTTACTTTCGGCAGTTTATACAGAGGCAAGTACGACAGGTTACGAACAAATTTAGGTCTACTTATTTTCTGTAACTTACTCACTTACTTAGTCATGTAACTACCTAATCATTAAAACACTTGACGCGATTAATGTCCCGCACCCCACGCAGGATTAGCCACAGTTTGAACAGACCATAGGTAGGAAGCACCAGGGTAGCCTGCTAAAATCAAATTTTGTTACGGTTTTTGCAGTTTGCAGGCATGTTGAACAAAATATGATTTGCGACTGTAACACTTACTTATATATTTCCAGAATTATGATTATTTTATGAAAAAAAAAGCTTTTTCCAAAAAAAAAACAACCGACTTCCGAAAAATCACTACAAAGTGAAAAATAACTTGAATTTCGGAAGGCGGTGACTTTGGATATGTATTTGAATTTTTTGTCACCGCCTTCGGAAATTCAAGTTATTTTTCACTTTGTAGTGTTTTTTTCGGAAGTCGGTTGTTTTTTTTGGAAAAAGTTTTTTTTATCACTTTTTAGTTATAATACCTACCCCACTAATTCGAAATTTCATCATCCTTGGGGTCAAAACAATGCGTATTCATGCGATAGCAGCAATCGCGGTTTATTTACTGTTATGTTTTGAAGAGTTCCGTTGTCTGTCTCCGAAACGCACCATCAGATCTATATGAAATTGAAATGGGAACCACACGGGAAGCACCAGCTTTCAAATAAAAAAAGAATCATCAAAATCGGTTCACCCAGTCGAAAGTTATGAGGTAACAAATTAAAAAAAAAAAAACAACATAGTCGAATTGAGAACCTCCTCCTTTTTTTGAAGTCAGTTAAAAAGTCATTCAATCGGATTCAATGAACTTAGAGGCTTCTATTGATTATTATAATTATTATAATTCTGTAAAGCCATATACAGGATAAGTTTTTATCCAGTGCGCAACCTGTAACCATGAATTCAGCGTATCATTCTAGACTCCCCAGCGCAGAAATTTTCGTAGATAATACAAAAAAAAAATCAGCTGTACCATACATTTTGACCGCGTAGGTATTGCACTTTTCTATGAAACAGCAGATTATTTTTTTTGTAAAACCGACGTAAAATTTCTGCGCCAGAGGGGTATAGAATGATATGCTGAATCCATGGTTACAGTTTGCGCACTGGATAAAAACTTACCCTGTGTGTTGCGGTGGTGAATCATAATTTTCAATCAACATAAGAACCAAACACTGAACTACAAATCAGAGGTTTGAATAAGTTACTGAAATAGTTCGTCAGCGTAAAAGCTTAGCAACATTAATAGTTCCGCAGACCTATTTCACAAACTTTGCTAATATAGTATCTCAACAGTTCACTAAAAGCACCTCCAACCTTATGGAAGGCGCCAGAAGTCGGGAGAAGCTGATAGCTCTCCTGAAAGACCACGAGAAGTACTCAACCGAAGTGCGAGAGCACAGAGAGAACATCAAGGAGCTGGACTTCTTGCTGAAACAGGTGCAGAAGGAGACCAAGTCGTTGAGGACCAAAGTCACTGGGTTTGAAATTGTAATTGAGTATGAGTTTTATTATTTTACATGCGATCTGAAATTTCGGAAATCCTTCCTTAGTGCTAACCTGTGTTACCTATATGAAAGTGTACGAACGACGGGTCGATTGTATTAGCTAGCAAGACTCCGCAAACGTAATGGGAAATGATCAAACAAAAAAGGAATTAATTTGATGAGTTTTTTTTGGGGTCATCAACTGTAGCTAGTGTAGTCACTTGAAATATTAGTATAACAAATCAGTTTTCTTTGTGTGAACTTCATAGACGTGATGGATAATTGGATATCGATATCAAAATACGTTAAAACAAAAAAAAAACAGATTTTACAGCCCAACGCTACCGACGACCGTTGACCCCAAAAAAAACGAATCATCATTGATCTCGATACCCATCACGTCTGCGGAGTTTCGCTAGCTAATTTAATGTGACCCTGCATTTGATGCGTTGTCTGTCAGTGAATGAATGTATGGATATAAGAACAAAATATCCACAATTGTTATCCACATTCATGACTGACAGTCAGATTTTATGTTTTTTTTTTTTAGACGTCGCCCCACACTAGGATTTCTTCCTGTATTGTGGTTGCGTTTACAAACATTTAAAACTCACATACACAAACAGCCAGACCGGGAACAACTACTTGTAGGTCATACAAATATTTGTTCCGTGCGGGAATCGAACCCGCGACACGCACCGCAGCAGTCAATCGCTTAGCCACTGCGCCAACCGTGCCGTCAAATATATAGATACTAGCTGACCCAGCAAACGTTGTTTTGCCTTATAAATTATTTAGGGGTGGACTACCCCTAACATTTAGGGGGCTGAAAAATAGATGTTGGCCGATTCTCATAGATACCGGATAAGCACAAAAAATTTCATCAAAATCGGTCAAGCCGTTTCGGAGGAGTATGGCAACGAAAACTGTGACACGAGAATTTTATATATTAGATTACATATTACAATACAGTTAGTAGTTCTTCAGTTTAGAAGGACTGTAGATACACTTAGGGCTTCAACGACGCGGTACATACCTTAAGAATACACATCTTTCAAGCTGAAACACAGCAACACCCCTTCAGGAATATTAGGAATAAGACCTAACCTAAGGCCAAATTACCTAAGGTCATATTAAGTCCCTGATCGATTTTGTACTTGACGTCTGTTACTTGTTCTAGTAATAGTTATTTTTCTTTGACTACAGGCTTACGCTAACGTGCTGACCGGTCAGACGCTGCTCAGTCAGCTAGAGAACCGTCTGGACACAGCAATGAAAAAGTTCAACACGGTCAACAGCGAAAACTACTCTATGAGACTCGAGATCGACCGGCTGCTGAGGGATCGGTAACTATACAACGTGTAAGGGTTGGACCTCATCTGGCAGCACGGAATCGCCTTTTTCGGTCGCCCTTTCTCTTTCTGTCGCTTAGAACTGCCATTTGCTAGACCGAGACAGAAAGCATAATGCGATAGCACGCGGCGGAATCCTCGAGGCGATCGGCATCACGGACAAAATGCAATGGTCGGCAGGGAGACTCCGGAACGCTGAAGCGCGCGATAGCATGCTAACGCATCATTGATCGTCCATCCTCGACGCGTGCGATCGCCTTGTTTGTCTGCGGAATGCGACAGCGCGCGTTCGCATGCGGCAGCATACTGCAGCACGTGGTAGCACAGGCGGAACAAATGCGATTCCGTGCTGCCAGATGAGTCCAACCCTAACAGAAAGGGTATATTCATACCAAGGGCACGGCTTCTTGGATGATATCAAACAATATTGGAAGGGTTTTATAATCCTATCTCTACATGTTCGGAAGATATGAGAATTTTTAATACATTGATACCAGAAACCGAACTTTTCAAATTGAAATAAACACACCACTCAGAAGAGATTTATCGTGATATTGGTAAGTAACGTCCACGTTACTTGCCAATATCACGATATTCACGTATGTTCGTCGTGTCACCGCACTACGTAGATCAATAACTTTCCAAAGTTATTGACCTACGTAGTGCGGTGATACGTTTGTTATGATTTGAATTTAAGAAACAAATGAAACCGAAAATTTGGTATCAATTCTTAGAGTATTTTATTTTGAGCTGAAACTATGTCAGGCGCGGTCCGAGAGGGGGCGTCCTAGGGTCATGACCCCCCGAAAGCCGTGAACGTAAAGCTTAAAATAGTAATTTTTCGAAAATTGAATACATTTTCTTAGTAATATGTAGGTAATCTTTGTATGTGACCCCCCAAAGTCTTTGGCTGCGACCGCGCCTGAACTATGTACATATAGTGATTCTTTAGTGCTTAAGGATAGCAATAGGGTTTCTGTTACACCCTGTATAGGTAGTATAGTGACTGGTCTACGTCGCGCTTTGAAGAAATACATCAAAATGAAAAGGCATTAATTCAAACTAAGTAGGCTAATTACGTAAGACCCCACGACTTCCTAGTGCTTTAACTGGGAAGAAGAAGTGGCGCAACAAACTCTCCAGTAGCACAGCTGTGTGTTTAGTTAGAAGAACTTAATTATAAATCATCATATCTGGAGGAAACCCGGTGGTGTTTAATCATAGGCATGCAGAAAGCGAGCATGCTGGTTAACGATCGCAGATGACTTTGTCCAACAATTGGGAACTTGAAAACGTTTATTTTCTAGTGAAGACGCCGCTCGCACGACAGTTCCTATAACTATATGGTTCCAAATCTTTCGTGGATTCTTTTAGCAACCTATTAGAGGCACAACTTCATCTTTGGATTTTGGAGGTTTTGTAATGTGGATTTTAAGAACATTTTCTACTTAGATATCTACCTACTTTTACGTTTCTGCGATTTGAATTAGACCTGTCAATGGTAATTACAACGGGTGGGATTCAAACTTACGACTTTCTGATCGACAGCCTCTGCTAGTAGGGTATTTGCACGATGCAAATAATAATGTAAAATATAGTAAGTGCACACTGCTGGGACACAAGCCTCCTCTCTGTGAGAGGGAGCGGGCCGTAATCCACCACGCGAGCCCAGTGCAGGTTGGTAGATGTCACATGTCTTCGATTTTTTGGTTCTATGACACGCCTATTTCCTGACGATGTTTTTCTTCATCGTTTTGAGAGTAAAGGTTATGAAATAATTAACACAAAGTAAAACGCCTGTCAGGGTTCTGAAGTACCTATAGTAAGTCATTATATGTAACTAGCTTTTGCCAGCGGCTTCGCCCGCGCGGAGCTTTCATCCCCTATTTAACTCCTTTAGGAATTGAATTTCGAAAAATCCTTCCTTATTCCTTGTCTACGTTATAAAGGGAACCTCTGTGCAAAATTTCAGCTTTTGTAGGTCCAAGGGTTTGGGCTGGGCGTTGATGAGTCAGTCAGTCAGTCAAGATTTTTCTTTTTATTTATATAGACTGTATGAATTAACGTGATCCAACTTCGTGCAATGGGCCCGCTGGTTAAAAAGCGTGACGACACGTAAAGTTCTGAACTAGGATCGTCTTGATATTCGCCCAACGAGACTGCACGCTCTGTTTCACATCAAATTGGACTCACTCGTTTTGTTTCTCAATTCGATTGGTTCGATAAGATCGCCAGGATAAGAAACGCAAAATTTATAATTATTTGGTCTACAAAAGGATAGCTAAGTGTACCCAAAATATATTTTAAACACCCATTAACTTTTCGGAGTTGTTACATGGCTTTAGAGATATGAGGAACAGGGTGTAACGTTCACTCATCCTACTTCGTGCTAATATTATAAATGTTGTGTTTGTGAAGATTTTTGGATTTTTGTTACTCAATCACGTAAATACGGCTGAACAATTTTCATGAGATTTGGCACACAGATAGTTTATAACCTGGAATAACACTTAGGATACTTTTTATACCGGTAGTACGATCCCTCGGGATAATTTCCGACTTCCACGCGGGCGAAGCCGCTGGCAAAAGCTAGCACTCTATATACCTATAAAAGGCAGGATCCCCCAACCAGACAGGTATTCTGGTGGGCTACTGCCCGACGAATGATGTCGGTATGTTGTATATTATGCTAGTTGCGAAACTCATCTGAACTCAGTTGATATTCTTCATCTTCCAAGTCAATTCTTCAACACACTCTGGAAGAACCAGCTGAAGCGCCTGATGGACGGAAAGGCGATGATTATTGAGCTGCTGGAGCAAGCCATCTCCACGTATGACCAGCGTGAGGAGTGGTGCTCCAAGCTGGACGCACTCAAGGAGAAGGCGGCTGTTGATTACAGGAAGCATTGCTTGGTAAGCAGACTGAATAGTGGATAGCTAAGTACAACGGTACAAGGATCATTTGCCGTGTGGCCAAAATCAGTAGGTACTAACGCCGCCATCTTGTTGTCTTAATACAACTTTTGTGACAATGAGGAAGGTCGGGCGAAGCTAATTGTAGATGGCGTGATCATAACTAGGTTCCTACGACCTACAGTTCATTCATGAGTTTGGTTTTGACCTCCAAAACCAAGTCACTGTGTAATACGATACCACGTGTTAAGACTGGTGGTCTAGAATTTTGGACTTCTGACGGCCCATAACGACTATAAAACACCACGAATTACAGCCAGACTTACAGGCCAGCTTAGCGTGCTTTCCGAGGCGCCTGTTAACGACACTTCAAAAATATAGTTTTGTGACCCCTACAACTATGGGCACGCCACGATTGCGGTTGTAAACCCCCTCTTTGAGGTGTGGATTGAGAGGCGCCACGGCGTCTTCACCTTCTGCCTGACGCAGGTCCTCACCGGACACGGGTGTTTCGGGAGGTTCCTGTTTCGGATAAGGCGGGAGAAAACGCCCGGGTGTTTCCACTGCGAAGATCGCTCTGAGGACACGGTGGAGCATACGGTGGAGGTGTGCCCGGCTTGGGCGGAGCACCGCCGTGTCCTCGTGGAGGCAATCGGCGGCGGCGATCTCTCGCGTCCGGCCCTGGTCCAGGCTATGGTATGGAGCGAGAGTGCATGGGTAGCCGTCACCTCCTTCTGCGAAATAGTAATGCCCGCGCAGAGGAAGGCGGGGCACGTGAAGGAGAGGCAGTATATGCGCCCTCACGGCCGTAGCCTTCGCAGGAGACGCCCCGGGCGTCGGGAATCCCAGGCTGATTCCCGGCCACCGTAGACGCGGGCTTGCAGACGGCGAGTAATGGGTAGCTCGCTGTCCGGTAAGGACCAAGCCCGGGTCGACGGCGCGTTGTGTTCCACGCGCGCCTCAAAGAGATGTCAGCACCAACTGGTGGGGTCCGGAAGGGCCGATGCCTGCCAGGGGTGAGGGTTGTTCGAAAGAGATACCGTCGCCCCTGGCACACAGGCAACTGAGGGAACACGGGTGGGTTTTAGTCAGTAAAAGTCTCACACGCCCTCCGGCTTCAACCCGATGCGGGAGAAGTTATCTGATGATTTCCCGACCTCAAAAAAAAAACCCCTACAACTAAGCTCAACAAGCTTGAGACGACCAGACCAACTTTTAGCAGTTGAGTGAGGTAATGCCACAAGCAACACTCTCATAGCAACAAGACACAGGTTTGACTGACTGAAAACATTATTTGATGAGACGAAAACAAGACAAAGATATTTATTCGTCGGATATGGTAGGTACAAAGTTGGACAAGTATAATTACGTTCAGGACACAAATGATAAATGATAAATGATAAATGATTTTATTTCTGTAAGTAGGTTTGTACAAACACTTTTACACATCAATCATATTTTTTTTAAACTAGATGAGGTCGGAGTTTCCTATCTGACTACTCTGAGAAGAAAGGCCGAAACAAACTCAGAGGTCACAGTCTCTTTTAAAGTCCAGACATAATCTTGGTCAGATCATGTGAAGACCATGTGGATTGGTGTCTGAAGTGGACCTGTCCATTCAGTGCACGCATTTGTCAGTAATCATACAGCTCAACTCAGAACTTGAGGAGCTCAACGATTTGACGAACAATACCAAAGACAGGACATTTGGGTAGGCCGCATAAAATACTCAAACTGCCAGATTAATATTAAAACTAGCTGAGAAAGAGATGAAACACAAAACAGAAAAACAAACAAAATATGACCCAAATAGTCCTCACATTCACAATAATTAAAACAAAAATAATATTATACTTCTAAAGTAAATATTCATGTCAAAGTGTATATAATAATTATCAAATGTCAGAGTATAAGTTTGCAAAAAAAAAACAACATTTAGTATGTAAAAATTTTACATCTGCCGCTACAAGCGGTAAGATATTTCAGGTTAGTATTCAGGTAGGGTTTACAGCCAATACGTAGCCACTGTACGCTGCCAACTTCCAGGCAAAGATGTAACTAAGCCATCAGTAAATATACACACCAGCTGTTCTTAATCACAAAAACTTTGACCGTATTAGGGTTGTTCACCCCACAACACAAAAAAACCTATTTCAAGAACACCTTTAATTGTTTTTATAGGAAGTCCGCGAACTCCAACGTCAATTAGACCACAGTTTGAAGCTCGAAGAGTTCCTTCGAACTAAGGGCACGGTCAGACTGACGGCGGCCGACGCTAAGGCCGAGGCCAAGAAGTTGGAACAACAGGAGGAGGAGATGAGGATCTACAATAATTACGTCAACATACTGGATGCTATTAGGGTAAGGAAGGAACCCTTCATAATATCACGCCTGTATTTCTTGGTAATTGGTATATAGTACCATATTCGCCAATACCCAGAGTTATCTATAACCGCTCCAGGTACATATTAGGTATTCAGACCGGGCTTCTATTATGGATTTCGTCATGGAAAACCCAATATCACTGCCTCACTCACTGACTCCACGATCAGACCAAAACCATTCTTCGCCATTCTATGCGCAGTAGAAAGTTTTAAAAAGGGCTTGCTAAGAGCCATTAAGAAAGAGCAACATGATTCCTACCTGACAACTGAATCCCTAGGATGATTTCTTGTGTGGATCATTTTCTAACAGCAGTTATATTACAGGAATTTGCCGGGGAAGAAGACGTGGACAAGCTTATCCTGGAGTTCACTCGTCGCGAGGAAGAGAACTACGCGCTGTTCAACTACATCAACGAGGTGTGCACCGAGCTGAAGAACCTCAGCGATAACGTCAAGATGCTGAGCGTGAGCATCGGTAAGGTCTTTGTGAAAGAGAACTTGATCGTTCACTCATCAAATTGGTATTTAATTTTTATACCCCATTTAAGAACGAAGGCCTATTGTTAGAGAAAGGAAACCAGCATTGATTACCTCACTAGCTAATACTAGATCTTGTCAACTCATAGAAGCTTTTGTCGCACACAGAAAAGAAGTGATTTTCGCAAGCGGTTAATCACCACGCTAAATAAGACCTTGGGAAAATCTGATTTCCAAGGAGTGTTGTCAATTATTTCGTCTAGAGTATCGAAGTACGCAGTTGTTTAATAGCAGACTAATTTCTTCCACAGAGGAAGAGAACGCGAAGCATCAAGCCAAGCTCTTGCAGCAGCAGGACAGCATTGAATCGCTGCGCAGTACTCTGGAAGAGAAGCGCAAGGCCACTGCAAGCGTGCGCGCCACGTGTGACAAGAGCTCGCAAGTGCTGGCCACACTGCTGCAGCAGATACATGCTTTGGCTCTGTGAGTATACTAAGTACCCCTAGCCGTCTAAAGCCAAACTCTTGCAGCAGTAGGACAGGACAATATCGAATCGTGGCGAAGTACTTTGGAATAGAAGCGTAAGGTAACTGCGAGAGAGCACACCACGTGCGACAGGAGCTCAGAAGTGCAGCACACTGCTATACATGCTTTGGCTGCTACAGACAGGAGTCCAGAAGCGCAGCACACTGCTATTCATGCTTTGGCTCCTACAGTCAGGAGCTCAGAAGCGCAGCACACTGCTATACATGCTTTGGCTCTTACAGACAGGAGCTCAGAAGCGCAGCACACTGCTATACATGCTTTGGCTCTTACAGACAGGGGCTCAGAAGCGCAGCACACTGCTATACATGCTTTGGCTCTTACAGACAGGAGCTCAGAAGCGCAGCACACTGCTATACATGCTTTGGCTCTTACAGACAGGGGCTCAGAAGCGCAGCACACTGCTATACATGCTTTGGCTCTTACAGACAGGAGCTCAGAAGCGCAGCACACTGCTATACATGCTTTGGCTCTTACAGACAGGGGCTCAGAAGCGCAGCACACTGCTATACATGCTTTGGCTCTTACAGACAGGAGCTCAGAAGCGCAGCACACTGCTATACATGCTTTGGCTCTTACAGACAGGAGCTCAGAAGCGCAGCACACTGCTATACATGCTTTGGCTCTTACAGACAGGAGCTCAGAAGCGCAGCACACTGCTATACATGCTTTGGCTCTTACAGACAGGAGCTCAGAAGCGCAGCACACTGCTATACATGCTTTGGCTCTTACAGACAGGAGCTCAGAAGCGCAGCACACTGCTATACATGCTTTGGCTCTTACAGACAAGAGCTCAGAAGCGCAGCACACTGCTATTTTATTTATTCAATTTTATTTTTTAAAGACAGCAAACAATTGCGTAATAATGTTAATACTACTACACAGATTATAGAACATTTAGGTAATAACGCAACCAGCACCGCTATTCACAAAATAAAATGCTATACTCGTACATGCTTTGGCTCCTACAGACAGAAGCTCAGAAGCGCAGCACACTACTATACATGCTTTGGCTCCTACAGACAGAAGCTCAGAAGCGCAGCACACTGCTATACATGCTTTGGCTCCTACAGACAGGAGCGCAAAAGCGCAGCACACTGCTATACATGCTTTGGCTCCTACAGTATCCCTATCAGATCAGTAGTAGTAGAGCACTTTCTGAAGGAGCACCTCTGGACAGTACTAACACCAAAGTCAAAGTGGAATCATTCTATTTTTTTTTCTTTCTTATAATGTTTCCGTCTTTATTAAGCATTTTTAGTTTGGCTGTTGTGCGACAGTAACAAGAATAATGCTTAGCCAAGGCCCAAGCTTAGCAAGTACCTTTTTTGGAAATCTGGCCATTCGTTTTGGCCAATGGTTTAGTCATAAGTTCCTGACTGCTTCATGGCGGCCGACCACGGAAAATGGAACCACCACTCCTCGTGAGCGTGTCAAAAATAAGCGACGCCTATCAAACTACTATTTATTTTTAAGAAAAGTCCGAAAAGGCACTTTCTAATGTCAAAATTTACAAGAACATTGAATTGATTCTAGTTGCCTCTTCCAGAAGTAAGGTTCGTATGGAGAAAAACCATACCTCTGTCTGTGTTCGGTTTGACGGTGTAATCTGGTGGTACTTTTAACTTCTGTGAATCCTTAACCCTTAGCCAGCTTAGGATATTTTAGTACCTACCTACTATACATACAGTGTAGGTATACCGAATACTCCAATCTCTGTATATGAAAAATTACTAAACGCTGTTTAAAGTAGACTAATTGTGAATATGATTTTTTTTAAATATTCCAATAGCTTTTCAATATTACAATTCAAAAGACTTAGTAGGAGCGCGCGGGTGGCAAAAATGTAATAGCCTACTGGTGGCAAATGTGTAAATCCGCCACAGTTTGTCTATTATTAAGTTAAAAAATGTAAGTACCTTATTCTACAAAAATGTTAACGGAACGAAGTTAATAAAATAAAATTAATAACTTTTCACCCTCGGCAAAAAAAAACAATTAGATATACACTTCACATTTAAACAGCACACATTAGAAACAGTTAACAATTTCTCTCTTCTTGGATTAACTATAGACACACATACAAACTGGAAAGCGCACATACAGAAAGTTAAAACAAAAATATTAAAATTCTCATACGCCCTCCGTGAAATCAAAAAGACCACCAACCAGGAAACCGCTCTAACCACATATTATGCGTATGCCCACGCTTGGTTTAGCTATGGTATCATTTTATGGGGCAACAGTACTGACGCACCCTCACTCTTTACTCTACAAAAAAAGCTTATACGAATAATAACTAATATCGAACAAACAGATAGTTGCAAACCGTACTTCCAGAAACACAAAATTCTAACCCTAGTGAGTATTTATATTGTGGAATTATGTAAACTAGTCCGCAAACACCCAGATTCTTACAAAACACGGGAAGAAACACAAACTAAATATTCGCTGCGCCATAAAAACAGACTTAATTTGCCTCCTTCCCGCCTTAAATTGCATTCTTCTAGTCCATATTCTATGTCTGTAAAAATATATAATAAATTACCAGAAAGTATAAAACAAAATAAATATATTCTTGAATAAGTTAAAAAATTCTTAATAAATAAATGCTATTACACAATAGACGAATATCTATCTCATAAATTCAATAATAATACACACACACATGACATATATTAATTAGGTATAATATAATATAGCACAATAATGTCAATAATAAATTAATTAATAGTAAATAATAAATAATAATTGTCAATAATAAATAATAAATAATAATATAAACATGACTAAAATAAAAATAAAATTCTTATTAAAATATAGAAACTAAATATACGAATTATAATAAGAAATATGTAAATAAATACGTAACTAACAATAATAATATACAATTTAATATATTAGTGTTCAAAACACAGACCAATATTAAGAATTTATAAGAAAATAATTAAAGCGCTCTTCCTCTATTCTAATTAGAATTTAAAATGTTGCTGTGCCCTACAGGGTCCATAATTGTTTCCACATATGTTAATACCCACCACCTGTATACATTATGGAACGCAATAAAGATTTGAGATTTGAAAAAGTAGCCTGGATCTCACAACACAGGGAATCCTAGTGTGAGGTCCAGGAATTCAATCCATTTGAATGTAAACTTGGCAAAATAAATTTATTCTTATTCTTAATATTCTAATAGAAAACTAAAACTTCCCAGATCTTCGGAGTGCGACTCGCTGCCTCTGCTGAAGCTACTAGGCAGACGGTTTGACATCAACGTTACCAACGCTCGGCTGTACATTAAGAGCTTGGAGAAGAAGGTGCTTGAAATCATCGATATCGTCAAAATTGATGAGGTAAGCAATTGAGAAGAAGTTAAAATAACAATCACGCCTGTATTCCTGAAGGGTTAGGCAGAGGCGTAAAGTATGCTCACATTTCTCCAGGTATTTTTATTTGTTTAAATCCTATGTAACAAATATCCTGCTTTTTTTAGTTTGGTTTTTAAAGCTTTTATTTTTTATGTATTATTTTCAATTTTTTAGACAAACGCGTGATTTTTCAGGGTTTTTTTTTACATTATGGAACAAATTTATAAAATTATTGAATTATCATCGGTTCTCGATAAGTCTACTAATCTGACTGTTTGAAGTGGGTCAAAATCAAGCTAAGGAGTCGATTACAAACAAACAAACATGCTTACAAACATACAGGCGAAGCAAATAAAGCGTGTTAAAAAAGGGGGATTTACTTGGCAGTAAATCTCCCTTTTTTAACCGGGCACAAATAAAGACTCCGGGTCTGCTCCATTTTTTTTATAGATAAAATCCATTATTCGAAAATATTTTCAATATTTTTCAATATATTCACTTTTCCAAAGAGTAGCTGTCGTTTTTCGTGCCGGGCGGCTCATCTCAATAGGAAACGATCAATTGAAACTGTGCACCTAGCTTCTGACTTTTCATAAGTGCCCATGTAGCTTTATGTGAAAGAAAATATTTTGATTTTGATCAAACCTGCCGAACCTGGAAATCAAACCCAAGACCAGCAGTCGCAATTGCACCCACACCAGCGAGGCAGTATTTTACAAATTTATGGTTTTAAATTAGCTTCTTATTGTTTGCAGCTGATCCAGCGACAGACGGAGTCTAAGGAGCGCACTCCACCTTCTACGCGTCGCCGTCGCGCGCGCGCCGCGGCCAGTCAGCGGCCACGGGAGAGCGTCGCCGTGCAATAGACATGAAATATGAAGATGATGAGATATATGGGACGACCCTATGTCAACTTCAGGACCATAGATTTCTCATTTTAAAAAACACCAATGGCTTTAAAACGAAGAAGTGCACTAGAACTAGATCCTTCCTAAGCCATTAAACTGTTTTAATAATGTATAATCGTGCAATAATATAGTTTTCATAGAGGCCAGAAAACGTATGTGTGATAATAATTATTATTATTGACGTCAAACTACACCATAATCATATTAACACATTTTACGACACTTGTAGAAGAAACAAAAAAAAATCTTTATAAAAAATTATGGTTTTATTTAACTTTACCCATAACATATATTTTTATGGCAGACTGTGCTGTATAAAATATTGACAGACTTTTATATACAAACTATTTTAAATGACATTGATAGAATGAGAAAAAATACACAAAGGCAAATAGAAAAGGACAAAGATACTAACCAAACAAACTATTTAAAATAAAGGAAAATAAATATTTGCAAATACGCATAATATGCTGAAAAGATATGGACAAAATTTGGCACATGGTAAGATTTGATAGAACATAGTTTTTCAAAAACAACGTAGTTTACATAAAATTCATTCAAAATTACACTATACACTAAAAGTAATGTTATCTATTAATTATTACTTAAAATAATAATTACGTCCCTTAAAAGTATGTACATATTTTCTATTTTTAAGAACATCAGTCATTCCTTATGTAATATAGTTTCCATGACGCTACCTGAAACAATAAATAATGTGATATAATAATGTCTTAAATAAAATAATTTTATTATTTCTTTTTCGTTCTTTCTTTCTGATAATTAGTTGAACATTGCTGTTGATCATGATATGTATTCCACTAAATTAACTTTTAAATCAAAATCTTTTTAGTGTAGGTTGATTGGTTACACTTCATATATTCATATTTTTCTCTTCTTGTTCTCATACACTTTTGTCTACATTTCTCCATTTGCAGGTCTGCTGGAAGACATTTCATTAAAAATAAGCAGAACCTTTGTACTCAATTGTATAATTTGCCATATCATATATTATGTATTTTACTGTGTGTCTAATACCTTTAAACAAGCAATTCTTGTTTACATATAATCTGGATCTCGGAAACATCTCCAATGATTTTCAAGAAATTTAGTATGCAGGGGGCTTCGGGAGCGATAAATCCAGCTATAGTGTATTCACGGAGACGAGTTAGTAGAGCGCTATCTCACTCACACAACTTTTTAACTGCGATTGGTCAGTGATAAACGCTAAGGCGGTGTACACAGTACTAGTACTTTTTAATCTACTCATACTTCCCGTACTGTGCAGACGTGCTCTTACTTGTGACTATATGCTTAACTTGTGAACTGGTTTGTGTATTGGATTTTTTTGATTTCCGTCATATCCATCAGTTATATTAAAAAATTACCTATAAAAATTCTTACCAAATAAATGGCTCTCAAATACGACAGATGAAGCCGCAGGTATAAACTAAGCGAACTTTTAAGAAGCGCAGTATGAACGCACATTTACATTTCTAAGGTATTGTTAACGCCCACTGACCATAAAAGTTTTTTTTTGTCTTTGTCATTTGTATGATAATGTGTGATAGAGAAGTCGCTATACTAACTCGTCTCCGTGAATACACTATAGCTAGGTTTCATTTTTAGAAAACGTCAAATAAAAAAAAGCCGAGCAAAGCTCGGTCATCCAGATATTAAATAATAAAATAAATACAGTCTACAGTTAACATGTCTTCGAATTTTTTGGTTCTAAGACAAACATGTTTGGTTTCCCCACCATATTTTACTTTATCGTTTTGAGGGCAGTGGTGATGTTTTTTTTTTACACTTAGTAAAGCGCCTGCCTGGGTACGAACCTACGACCTACAACTCAAAGGAGTCGAGACCGTTGCCGCTGGGGCACCACTGCTCAACATTACATTATAATCATCATAATAAAAGGCCAGTCATTATAATAAGATTAATATTAAACAGATCCCTAAAAACTGATTGAGCTTCTAATGATGGTCACTTTTTAAAATTAATGAACCTCAAACAGTTTTTGCGCTTCTAAGGGCGCCTGTCCATTGGAGTACAGAAGATCGGAGAGGAGCGGAGTTGTGACAATATTAACCAGTAGAATTCAAACTCCGTTCCACTCCGCATGGATGCAATAAATTCTATTGGTTAATATAGGCACAGCTCCGCTCCTCTCCGGTCTTCTCCGGTAGAATGGACGACAGATATGATGTACACTTTTTTCAACAATTGTGCCTTTTTTAGAACTTTCTGGCCATTTCTGTTAGTTGGTCGCAGTAACGGACCCATCGCGCACGGTACCGTCGACCCCAAAATATAAATTATTTGAGGTTCACAAAAAGAGACGAGGTTCGATTAAATTATACATGCCATAAAGTAATAACGACTGGCTATTGACTCTATTAATGTACGCACGGCTACACATCAAGCTATATTTTTCCAGTTTACGCTGAACTCGCACTGTACGGAAATCCTATACAATGCGAGATCAGCTTATACTGGAAATGTGAAACTTAATGTGTAGCCGTGTGTACCTACACGGGTCTCGAGCATAACGTTCTCTGCAAGCGGAAACGGGCTGTTATCTAACACACGGACCCAATGCCTTCGACTTTTAAGTTCCAATACCACACCATATTTTCGTTACCGGTTTTTAGAGCAGCGCTAATGTAAAATATCACGCAAACAACAATGTGCACCTAAATGGATGCGATGGATGATAAGCCTACAACGTTCCCACTGCTGGGACACAGGCCTCTCTGTGGGAGGGAGTGGGCTGCACCACGCGGGCCCAGTGCACACAATGTTTTTCTTGACCGTCTTGCAGCGGCAATGTGTCAAATTTTCTAAGAGAGAAGCCGAAGCGAAGTCGGCTTTAACTCACTGTGACTTTTCAATAAAGAAATGTAAAGAATTAAATACAATTAAATTGAACAGCTGCAAACCAAATAAATTGTGCAACATTCCTCCATCTCGTTCTCGCTGACGCATTTTTCTATATCTGTCTCTGTCATAACCCGATGTACAGCGGCTTGCTCTCGTCCATATCAAGTGGTGCCACGTGATCTAAAGTGACATCATTACGGTATATGAATTGTTGTATGAATTTTTAGTTCCCGATTATGACGTTTTGGCGCCGAGTTAATTTAGAACATTTTTTTTTGTAATACAAAGCTAAAAACAAGCGTTTTTGTTGTTTGAATGTTATGGTGAACTAAATACCGTAGTGTAACTATATTTTTTGACAATTGTAGCCACTATTAACGTGCCGTTTTTTAATAGCGATAGAGTTGCCGATGCGATTCCCCGAAGGGAAGCCGGTAAGAATCGTGTTATATGGTATTTTCGCCACTGCCGTCTTGAGATCAGAAAAAAACTTGACTTACTTTGAATTTCTTGCATCAGTCTCGTATCCTAACAGGCAGTCCCCTAGCGACCACACTGCTGGCTATCATGACGTAGTTGGTGGAACCACGCGCGCGACACACGGCGCGGAGTAAGTCTCGCTCCGGTGTGAACTGGCCTTTGTGTTCTGATGATGTTATATCTGGAAATAGGAAGATGAAGGGTTGATTTATGCTTATGAAGCAAACTAATTGTGATCATAATGGTAATAAATCAAATCAAGTCATTCAAATTAGGCTGAGAATCAGCACTTTTCGAACGTCGAGATTACATAAGACGGTTCCCCAAAACGTCCGCCCTTCACCACTTCCTAGTGCTAGTATAACAGATACATAGGTAATTATTAGTAACAATAACAAAATCATGGTCAGCAAGACGACCAGTCACCACAAGCAGATCAGCGATTGGCCCCTCGCCATATTTGAGGGAAGGAGGCAACCCGACCCCCGACGATACCGCAAGCGGTGACATCTAAGGGAGCATGACGAACTTGCTGCCGGTTGCTCAGACAAGAATAGAATGATCAATTGTCGAGATCGCTAGCTAACCACATAATGCAAAACAACTCAGCATAAAAAATATTGTAATAAGTTTTTAGGCTACTGGCTGGAGAGTTTTCAATCCGATCCAGCTCGTCCCTTGCTGCCCTCTTCCAGCGATGCCCTAAGCCAAAGTCTGTACCCCACAGGGGGTAAACTTAGCTTGTAGTCGCTCTAGTTTTAAGATTTTCAGGCCGGATGCCTTAATTTATTAAAGTAGCCACAGGCAAGTCCGGTAAAGCGGCCGACCACCTCATATATTGATCAGCAAGATGTCATCATTCCCAAATCAAAAAAGGTTGGAGAGTTTTATTATCATCTACCTACCATTTTCGCAACTATGTTGGACTCCGCTTCCTGTGTAACCAAATGCAGCTAAATACCAGTATTTTACATGGAACGACTGCCTATCTAACCTCCACAACCCAGTTACTGGGTAATACGATACCCCTTGGTAAGACTGGTGGGGGGATAAAAAAAAATATTGTGGATCGGTTGTACTTTTATTCACACGCGATTTTCGCCGTAAAAATGTTCGGAACGGTGTTTGAGCTGTGCCGTTTGCATCGCGTCTGCAAGCTTCCATAATTATAATGGTCACTTCAAACCCGTGTCTACACGCTATACACTCTGCCAATCATTCGTATATTTCCACGGCGAGAATATCGCATTTGATCAAGAAGCCTTAGATAATAGACAATGGAGATTAGTCGGTCCCGATTAAAATGTATGTCTCCATAAAATTGTAAATTTAGATTTATAATCTATCTCGCAAGATTGTGAACTGTCGAAACATTGTGAACCGTAACATACTGCTTACAATTTAACGCATTATTTTTCGGTACAATATAATCTATCGAGGTGAAAACGTGAAATTGTGAACTGGTATCAAGACGGATAGAAGACCTTGCGCTATTACTAAATAGTCAAGTAACTGCTACTAACTTGGAAGTAGCGCTCGCCAGCCGCTACCGAGGCACCGCTCGCGCGTGGTTTGTCGCAATTCTAACCTAACTTATTCGATCGGTACGCAGTATGGTGCAGATCACAATTTATCGACTGTTTACAATCTCGCGAGATAGATTATAATCTAACGGTATTTACAATTTTACGGTGACTTATACATGGAATCAGTACATGACCCTGAGCCCTCTAACGTAAAATTTTTAGACTGTTAAAAAAACATTAGCTGTCCCATTCATCTTGACCGCGTAGGTATCGCATTTTTCTATGAAACAGCTGTCTTTTTTTGTGATAACTGACTAAAAATTTCTACGCTAGTGGATGTACAATCATGTGCTGTATCCATGGTTCCCTGTACATGTTATGACTAGTCGGTAAAGTGTTGTTATTCTCACCAAGCACTCCATTGCTCCACTTGACCTTGCCCACACTGTGCCAGGGCACCTCCGCATCAGAAGGCACGTACAACGACACCAGGGTGCTCACCACTTTGTCCACTTCCAAGTCTGTCACCTCCCACAGCATGCCCACTACCATCGGACTGAAAAATGTAAGATTAGGGTCAAAGAAAAATAATAGTCGAGATTTTACAGGACTTACTGTTTTAAGTTGGTTTAATCTATCTTAACTAATTTATTAAACGAAAAATGTCAATTCTCACGGTTTATTTTTATCACAGAAAAATAAAACACGTAGAAGTCGCAAGTAGGCGGGGCCCGCGTACCCCGAACTTTGCGGAGTTTTACATAGGTCTGCTTCCGCGCACACACCACGCATATCAGTCTTGTTACAACGGCCACGGGGAAAAGAACTTGACAAAAAAAATACAAACATGCCTTATTGTGCTGTTTTACAATGTAAACATGATAGCAGAACTAAAAATGTATCAAATGGAGCTATATCATACCATCGGTAAGTCTTAATTGATTTTATTTCGATAAAAAATTGAATACGACAAGTAAAAGTTGTCCTTACGGTTTCTAATTTAAAGTCTACTTTCTTTGAAACTCAAACATATTGTACGCGAAGATTCCAACTATGTACACGTCACAGTCAGCTACTCAATTAGAGATTACCGTCATCGATATTTTAAACTTACAATGTTCTCTGGGTCCTATGATATATAGGGAAAAATTTGACCTTACGTGCGGTTTGTTTCTGCAGTATTAGTAATCGAACACATTTCCATTAATTGCTCATACCTTTTGCTTTCTAATTCTACTTAAGTTTCGACCATGCGAAAAATAATAGAACCTCCTTCTTTTTTAAGTATAAAGTGGCATATGTGTTAGTCTGACATCTAAGATCTATCTAATATACCAAATTTAATCAAAGTCCGTTACAGAGTTAGTCAAGCTAAACATAATACGAGTGTATCCGCTTACGGCGTAGGCTTCCAATGTCAGTAGGAAGTAGTGTACCCGTATTATCTAATCGCATAGTATAATATCTATCGCATAAAATAGAAAGAAACACCACAGGATGTATCTTTCTATCAATAAAATAATTTTCAAAATTGGATTAGTGGTATAACATAAAAATTCTTAATTATACTTTCTGTAAATTGTAGGTATGTATTAGAATAAATATATATAAAACACTTGATTTATCGACTCTAGCTGTTGACCATATTTTGTTTGAAAATAAAACGGAATATCGATAAATAAGTCGACGACAGTGGTACATCTCTAGAGGAGTATGAATAGTAATGACCTCGGTACGCAAATATAAATCTTATCTGTAGCGAAATACAACTTTAAATTGAATGCGTTTATTATAGTGACATCTAGCGGCGAGTAGCGTAACTTGCTCATTAACTATTCCGTGTGCGCTTTAAACGGAAAAAGTAATAAATATGTAAAAAGAGTAGACAAAAAACAACTCTATAGTCATTTTTTTGTGGTTTATTATCAATTATGCGACGAATGACATATTTTCTACTTTCATTCAATATTAAACTACCATTCGGACCAAAGTTTTCTTAGAGTTACAAAATCCAATTAACTTGTATCCGTGTGAGTTTGGGTACGCTGGTTCCGATACTAATGAAGCGTTGTACGACTTCTACTGGCGTTTTTTTCTGTGATTTTTGGAACGAAGTTCCTGATCGCGCGTTGCGAAAGGTAGCCCCCTTTCGCACGACGGAAAAAATTAAGACCAAAAGTTGTAACGACACTTTTTGCTATAGTTGTAAGCATTGTTTTTTTTTCTGGGACGAGAATAAAATGTTGCACATGGCACCAGGCGAAAAAAGCGTTCCACGTAGTATTTTCAAAACATTATTATAACTTTAAAAAAAAATATATTATTTGGTTGAAAATATTATGCCATATTTCATTGCTTAACATGCTAGCACTAGGATTTTACTTTAATATTTACTTTAATACTGCCTATCTGACCTCCACTACCCAGTTACTGGGTAATATGATACCCCTTGATAAGCCTGGTTGTCAGACTTTCGGGCTTCTGACGACCCGTAACGACTGTCAAAGATCCACAAATGACAGCCGGGACAACGGCTTAACGTGCATTCCGAGGCACGGAGGGGCAGTGGTGTGCACAGAGTTTTTAGACAGGGTAAGCACAAATTTAAAAAAGGCAAATAAAAACAGAATAACCGATTGCTGTACCTACCTACAAAACATGCATTAAATTAATCATATTGTTTTGTTTTGTATTGAATTTACGATTGACTTTACCTATAGTTTGTACCTATTAATTGCAAATCCGATGTACCTCTACTTTCACGATACTTGTTTTTTTTTCACCGTTAGGTAATTTTGAAAATTTATCATTTTTTATTTTCTCTTTACACACACCACCTGAACAACTTTCACAGTGAATATTATCTATTTATCACACTATTTATCAATGTAAAAATCTTAAATACATGCCATCATAGCTCACAACCAAAACAAATAAATCAAAACAAACAATGGCGTCGGAATTACTCGGAATACCGTTTTTTTTTTGTAAAACCGACGTCAAATTTCTGCGCTAGAGGGTCTAGAATGATATGCTGAATTCATGGTTACAGTTTGCGTACTGGATAAAAACTTATCCTGCATAGATAAGTGTACATTTTATGTGTGCATGTATTTATTGTATACTAGCTGACCCGGCAAACGTTGTTTTGCCTTATAAATTATTTAGGGTGAACAACCCTTATCACTTAGGGGTATGGAAAATAGATAGTAGCCGATTCTCAGACCTACTGAATACGCATATAAAATTTGGTAAAAATCGGCAAAGCAAAGGTAACTAACATTGTGACATGGAAATTTTATATATAAGAAGATGTAAATGGAACACCACTAGTTACAGTATTGTCTTACTTTTTTCGTTTAATCCAACAATGGTTGTTTGTAAAAGATCGCTTTTAGCGATAAGACCACCCATAGGGTACTTTACTCTATATGAGAAAAAATCTAAAAATATATTATTGAGATAGCTTAGGCAAAATGCAGTCGGAAAATGTTAGTTTTAGTTCATGAAATAACAAAATAAATTTTAAAATACAATTTAAACATTTCAGTTTTTTTTAATCTATGTTTTTGGACACCATGAAATAGTAGCCGTCATGTTATTACGTCATACGGCATGATAACTGAGCAATTTTGCACTTTTATTATTATCGTAACCAAAGTCATTTTTATTTAAATAAATTTTGCGTTCAGGAACAGGAAACCAACGATAAGTAGAAAGATAACTCACTTTTTTTAAATTACCAACAATTACTTTATAAAATACCAGCGTATTTGTTTATATAGCAAACTGACGTCATACCCACAGAGTAATATGGCGTCCATTGTGTCCAGGGTTTTCGTCAAATTACGCGCGAAATTTGAAAATGTTAAATTTAAATGGGTGTAATGCCCTCTTGTCCCCTATGCCCTTTGCCCTATGCAAAATTTATATTTATATCTGTAATTTTTTGGTTTACATTATAAAGAGTATTCTATTTACTCTTCAGATTATCATTCAGAGTTTTGAGAGCAGAAGTGCAGTGCAGTGCAGCAGCATTTGAATGAAGCCCGAGAACAAACCCACTCCCAAATACAACTTTACAACTCGTAAATAGAGGCCGTTGCCACTGGGCAAGCACTGCTATACTTGGTGATGTTAGAGGATAATAATAGCATGTGCGCCACTCACCAGCCCGCTATGTGCAGATGGTGGTGTGCCGCGCCGGGCGGCGCGCGCGGGCCCGCCGCGCTGAGCCGCACCGAGCCGCAGCCCGACAGCACGCACACGGCGGCCCCGCGGGCCCCCTCCACCCCGGCCCCGCCGCCCCCGCCCGCGGCCAGCTGACAGCCGTCACCGTGGCCGCAATATCTGCAATGTATTTTTTATTTAGCATATCAGCCTATGAAGTCCCCACTACTGGAACACAGGCCTCCTCTCTATGAGAAGAAGTGGGCAATAATCCACCACGTGAGCGTAGAGCAGGTTGACGGATGTTACACGACTTCGAATGTTTGGTTCTAGGACATGCCAGTTTAGTCACGATGTTTTCCTTCTCCGTTTTTAGAGCAGTGGTCAAAAAAGTATTTTACAGAAAGTAAAGTGCTAGCATATTCCAACCCACACAACCTACAACTCATAGGTCCACCATTACCACAGAGCCATCACTGCTTTGTTATTTATTTAAACTTAATATACGATAGTGATACACAGGCGAAATTAATGCTACAAGGCACTCTCTACCAGTTAACCTTTGAATAAAAAGGCCAACATTTTAATAGATGTACTACAAAAAAGTATTTATTTATTTGTCCTCATCACACTTAGAATAAATGCCAAGAATTAAAATTAGAATAACATTTTTAATATAGATATGAATTAAAAATGAGAACTTTCTAGTCACGTGAAAACGCGACCAACTGATTGAACATGACTCATGAAAAACGCGACCAACTGATTGAACATGACTCATGAAAAACGCGACCAACTGATTGAACATGACTCATGAAAAACGCGACCAACTAGTTGAACATGACTCATGAAAAACACGACCAACTGATTGAACATGACTCATGAAAAACGCGACCAACTGATTGAACATGACTCATGAAAAACCGGCCAAATGCGAGTCGGACTCGAGCACGAATGGTTCCGTACCATTATCTATAAAAATGGCAAAAAAATCAGGTCTGTTGTATGAAAGAAATATTTGTTTTATTTTAATTGAATTATTTATTTTTTAAATGAATATATAACTAAATATTCTGTGAATATTTCAAGCGTCTACCTGTTGCCGTTATCAATATCGAGCAAAAACGAGCAAAAAAATCACGTTTGTTGTATGGGAGCCCCCTTAAATATTTATTTTATTCTGTTTTCTTTTTGTATTTGTTGTTATAGCGGCAACAGAAATACATCATCTGTGAAAATTTTAACTCCGTAACTATCACGGTTCACGAGATACAGCCTGATGACAGACGGACGGACAGCGGAGTCTTAGTAATATTTACCCTTTGGGTAAGGAACCCTAAAAACTAAGTGGCACCCACACCTTCGAGTAGGTCTAATAGCCGACTGACCAGTTAGCCCTAGTGCAAGGATCACCAATTAGTTTCATTATTGGTCCGTTTTTTAAATGATACGACTGTCGTGGTCCGTTTGGTAGACGATTAAAATTTAGCCAAGATTAAAAATTGTAATTAAGACATAAAAGCGAAAAGAAAGGCTTTTTTTTGTTTGTAAGGTATACATAAATATTATTTAATGAAATAAAATAACAAAGTAAGAAATTAATATTATTGTGAAAAATTGCAATCTTTACTTTGAACTTTCTGTCCGAAATCTGGAATAAACAAAAATTGTTTTTAATACTTTTAGTGATTAATTTTACTGTTCATTTGAGGTCACAAAAAGGTCGGCGTTTCGGTTTAGGTTCGCCATTTTGTGGATCCTGTATTCAAACGGCTCGAACATATAACTCCCAATACGATTGGAATTTATACTATTTTTTAAAGATTTGAGGTTATCCGCACTTTTCCCTGAATAATTTAATACTTACAAGAACACATCAGCTTCACTGAGGTGCGAGATGAAGTCATGCGCTGAAGGCGGCTCCCCGACGTGTCCCTTCCAGTCAGGACACCAGTACTCCACGAATGACGTCATGCGGTTCTCCATGCGGTCCAGATTCTTCTCTGTAAATTTTTGTTTTACATAATTGTTTTATAAAGGTGATTGCGGAAAAGTAATGTTAATGCCTACACAGTTATCGCTCATCATCTGCCTATCTACTGCCCAACTATTTTGGAGCCGGCTTCCAGTCAAAAAGTCAGCTGAATACCAGTATTTTGCAAGGCGCGACTAGGGTTAGATAGGCATCTAACCTCCAAAACCCAGTTACAGGGCAACACGATACCCCTTGGTAAGACTGGTTGTCAGACTTTTGGGCTTCTGAGGACCCGTAACAACTGTTGAAGATCAACGAATCGCAGCCGGGACCAACAACTTAATGTGCTTTCCGAGGCACGGAGATGTCTTGGTGCGTAAGGATGGTCACTCAGCGACGGATGCATCTGTGCAGCTGTTATTATGTACTTAGCAACAAACCCCTTACAGTTATCGCTGTAACTTAAATATTTTTTTGACCTACAGTCAATGCAGAACAATAAAAATTAACAGAAAATGCTCTACGAATATACAAGAAAACTAATTTCAAAGAAATTAGTTGTCGTGTTAGAGCTTAAGGTGGATGCGATTGTCCTTAATATTCTTAGTTCCTCAGATAATTTTGAACAGCCAGTTCTTAAATAAATGTTCCCGCTGCTGGGATACAGGCCTCCTTTCTGTGAGAGGGAGTGGGCCGTAATTCACAACGTTGGCCCAGTGCGGGGTCCACACAGCCATTTCATCTCTATAATATTGACGTTGACTGTAGTATCCATTCTAAAATCAACTTAATTCATACAGCAGTAAAGTTGATAAATAAGTTTAACCTTTTGACCGCCACCGTCGGGTATAACCGACAAATGAAAACGTGCCCAACACAACGTGTCAAATTAGATAAAAGAATGATGTTACGAGTAATATTTAATTTTAAAAATAGGGGACGAAAAGCAATGATTAATTTTGGCTATCGATAAAATTTTGGAATCCTTATTCTTTTTTGTAGGAAATACCTACAAAAAAGAATAGCGCTGAATTTGTGGCTTGGTGTGGGAGGGACGCCGATGCGTTTACGCTCTGGCGGGCAAAAGGTTAAAGCCGAGATCATACCTGGGTTGATGACGTATCTGCCGATGTCACACTTGGCCGCGAAGTAGCCGTCGATGACGTCACTCTCGTGTATCTTGTACAGGTAGTATAGGAAGTGAATGTTCTCCATCCGGGACACCGGGTGCTGGTTCAGTATGGGGAGAGTCTCCCATGGAAATGTGTCTAGCATCTGGAATGAATGGAAATATTTGTTATGCTATAGACATATATGCGCATATATCATATATGGCACATGGCCTTGTAGACTGTACATTTTCTATTTCATTAACTACCTGGTACTTGTTGACAGGCGTACATTGTCCTCCCATACCTATTAACACTGTAATTTAAAGCCATTGTAAAAGCCAATTATTTTTAGAAGAGTAACCGTGGGGTGTCTTTCCGGCTCTTCTCCTTAGGAAACAACTAATTGGAACGGTTCAGCTAGCTTCTGACATTTCAAAAGTGCCCATGTAGGTTTTATGTTAAATAAAATAATTCTCTAATCAATTATTTGAGTTCAGGATTAAGGGAAGGTAGGGAAGACTAAATGTTTTACATTTTAGAAAGATAAATCCTAGTTACTAATTCGCAATTGCGACGATTCTTTTATTCAAAGGCAGTCCAGAGTTGACTTGTTTCGACTATTGTTGAAATCTGACTTCTTCTTGAACAAAATCAAAACATACTTACACCGGAATTAAGTCAAAATACGCTTCGTCTAACTTATAAGGTTGAAAACTCACCTCATCTACAATTAGTATGACCGGATGTCTTTTAGCCTTCTTCAAGCCCCACTCATCGTTATCTTTAACCTGGGACGCAGCCTGAGAAAACGCCCTAATACCATCCACTAAACCAAAATGATGGATCTTCTCAAAACTCCTCGACAAACATTTTAAACAAAGTTCGTTTAGAAATCTAAACTCTTTGGTGCAACTGCCGCATTCTATATTCAAAACTTGACGGACGTCCTCAGTGTTGCCATGTTCGGTCAATATTCTTCTGATGCAGGACTTTATTTGTTGTGATTGCAATACTGGGCTACATTCTATAAGGTTGTAGAGAAGGATTTTCTGTTTTTGCGTTAGTCTGATGAAACTGGAAAGAAAATGATCAAGTTTAGAAACATTTAAAATTACTAGTAACTACGCTAATGCTCTCGTGTAGATTCAGTAAATGAATTTTTCGCCGATTATCAAAAAAAAAAAAAACTGCTGTTTCATAGAAAAGTGCAATCAATACCTACGCGGTCAAAATGTATGGAAAATATTTTTTTTTTAATAATCTACGAAACATTTAACATAGTAACATAGTAACAAGTTGCACGTTAATGTCCCTGCCACCCTGCATTTCTGGTTGACAATAAATTGACGCTACGTAAACGCTGCGATAGCGTCGCGTAACGTGATTGTAACAAATGTAGTAGAATCTACTAAACAAAATCTAATGGGAAACTCAAAATCTCTTTCACTATCAGAAACAAGGGGAGAAATTATTAATTTATTTATATTAAACCTAGCTCCTGCCAGCGGCTTTGCCCACGTGGAGGTCGAAAATTATCCCACGGGAACGTACAACCGGGATAAAAATTATCCTATGTGTTAATCCAGGTTATTATTTATCTGTGTGGCAAATTTCATATAAATCCGTTCTGCCGTTTTTGCGAGATTCAGTAACAAACATCCAAACATACAAACTTTCACATTTATAATATTATATTATAGTACGATATAAGTAGGATTCCTAGCTTTGGCCCACGACTTCTTCTGTGTGATATTTCTTACCATCCCCCTCCCACTCCGTCGCAATCCCGCACTATTCGCTCATCACAATTCGTTTTCGCTAAGCTTTCTTTCTGACTTTCTTTGCCTAATGACCGTAGCGTGATGTAAAGTATCCGTACTTAAGAAACGGGCTATCAAACGCAAAAACATTTTTTCAATTCCAACTGCGAGTTTCCAAGATCAACGTGTTCAGACAAACTCCTATTTTGGTTAATATAAGTATAGATTAGAACTTACCCCCAATCCAAAATAGTGGTGTCAACTAATTTGATGACTTTTTCCTTTAAAGTCTTGTCCACTAATTTTCCGGTGAGCAAACTGCCCCATCCACCGAGCCATTCTTTGTCCATCACATTGATCACACTCTGCAAATAATATAATTATTTGATAAGTTGCCTCAAGTAGCATGACATCACCAAATCCTATTTGTGAGTTATTATTAGATATTCTTATACCTACAACTTAATTAAACACCAATGTTAGTACATACATTTCGCAGCGTTTGGTAGTAATGAATACTAATACTGAATTATTGAGCAAAATACTCTGTACTACTAAACTCTGTACGTATCGATAACATTTTAAGAGTAATTCTTAGCTATATGATGAAACATTAAGAAGCAATATATCTGTCGCAGTATGATAGATAAAGCCGTGATATGGTTATATCCCTAGGGATATAATTATATACCGGAACATAAGTTATACGAAAGCGATTCATTACTATCTTACTAGTAATATAATTATAATATGGTTCAAGTTTAGCTGGGAGTCAAATTCTGTCTTTACCTACATCTATATAGTAGAAGACTTCTCTGGTGGGACAAAAATGGTTGAAAAAAATAAAGATTGACAGACAAAGACTGCAAGCAATCATTATGATATTAATAATGAGCTATTCATGTCCGACAGTGCACTGCACTCCGTTAGTTATATGAAGGACGTATCAGTTGTATAAATGATGTCATTTAGCCATGCAAGCCGCACCGCGCCGCTATCAATATTACTATTACAGATTAAGATTCCGCAACATATTTAAACGACTGTCAATGGTCGAATATTACGCCTGTATTTGCTAAAGGGGTACGCAGAAGTGTTAAGGACACACCAACATTTTGCTAGTCAATATTAATTTTAATTAAAAACATTTTACTTTACATAAATCTACAAGGGCATTTATGAAACGTCAGAACCTAGCTGCACGGTTCCATTTGGTCGTTTTCTATGGAGAAGAACCGACAAGAAACTCCATGGTTACTGTTTTATTCTTAACTAGCTTTTGCCAGCGGCTTCGCCCGCGTGGAGGTCGGTGTATTATACATATAAACCTTCCTCTTGAATCACTCTATCTATTAAAAAAACCCGCATCAAAATCCGTTGCGTAGTTTTAAAGATTTAAGCATACATAGGGATCTAGGGACAGAGAAAGCGACTTTGTTTTATACTATGTAGTGATTGCTATGATGTAACCAATGATGTAATAACATCATGGGAGTTAGGCATAAAAGAATAACCGCCTCATAGGGCGAGACTATTACAATTCCCTGGTCACAAATCCAGAAAACGGGCTGCTACTGATGAATTCCTGATCGGAATACCCAATATAAAGTTACCGGACCTGGTTACCGAACCCAAGTCGCCCAGCAGTCGCACATGACACGACCAATAATTCTTATAGGCAACTTTATAAAAAACTAGCTGATGCCTGCGGCTTTGCCCGCGTGGATGTCCGATAACGCGACCAAAAGTAATCATGAAATTTTGTTCCCGTTCCCGCAACCCATTGGAATCTATTCCAGGGATAAAAAGTAGCCAAAGTCTTATTCCAGGCTATAATCAATCCCTGTACCAAATTTCAGCTATTGCATCAAGCGAAGCGAGGCGCTTGAATTTTATTCTCGCGTTCGTATTTTTTTCGCGATTACTCCTAAGATATTCGTTTAAATTATATGGTGTAAAAGAGTAAAATAATGTACATGAAATGCTTAAAGCCTCTAACTTATTTAAAATGATAAGGATTAGTACCGTACTTTCCAATTAGCGCTTTATAGTTGCCCATTTTTTCATGTATTAAAATGGATACAGTATGTTATCTCTAAGAGAAAGACATATGCCATCACGGACTTTTCTGTAGACCAATATAAGATACACAATTTCAACATACATCATTTTTTTATATTTCAAAGGGTTTAGGCAGCGTTTTCGTTGAAAGCTCCCAGACTGCTTATTTTTTTCCGACACCTCCAACAAATATCATTATATTTTAGCCAATGTATACACAATGTATAAGCTTGACAAATTATGTACTAAAACCTTCCTCGAGAACCACTCCACTCCATCCATTGGTGAAAACAGCATGAAAATCGGTGAAGTCGTTTTTGAGTTTATCGCGAACAGACAGACAGACGCGGCAGAGGACTTTGTTTTATAATATGTAGTGCATAGCGGTAGCGCTAGGTTTTTACTAATTGACAGACCACCTAGATTAATACTTTAAGTTTAATATTAATGATAACCCTCCGATATAAATTCTCTAAATGATGGTGAAAATGGCGTCAAAATCTGCTGAAAGAAAGAAAAGAAAGAAAGAAAAGAAAGAAAATACATTTATTTAGCACAGACTAAAAGGCACACAATATACAGCAAAATAAACAAGCTGAAGAAAACATTCACACAGAAAAGACATGAAAAGCGATTTTAATGTATAAATTATGGATAGATCTTAACTGGGACATAGCGGGTCACGATAGCCGCATGCACACATCATGCATAGTGACCGCTAGGCAATAGTCTCCACACGGTGGGTGCCTGAGGATGGCTGATGCCGCCTAGGTCGGCCCAGGAAGAGGTGGCAAGACGACCTAGACGCGTATTGCAAGGGTTGGATCGAGGTGGCCCTTGAAATGGATGCCTGGAAGGATTTGGGGGAGGCCGTTACTGAAAAAAAAAAGTTAACATATTATTTCTCGCATTAGGTACCTTCATCCGTAAATCAATGTCCTCTCTTCGACTCCAGTAGTTCTGAACAAGGCGCTTGTTGTTCAGAAACTGAGCATTATCTATCGTCTTGTAGTTTTCGTCTAGTAGTGAGTACAGCTCGGTGAACAGAGGTCTCTCGCCTTCTGAAATGGTTAAAGTAACATTGAATATTAAAATGAAGTTTGTATTTAGTACGTATAGTAAGTTTTAGGCCCTTTGAACACACGCGTTTTTTTGTTTTGCCGTGAAAAGCTACGGTTTAAACGCCGTGTGGAGGCACGGTCGTCAGTATAGTATTGATCACTATGGAAGCTTGTTACTGGTACTTTTTTCTACGGAGCAGTTTAAACGCCTCAACGTATATAAAATGGTGCCATGTACAAAGGGCCTTATTGTGATAGGGTAATGGTGCGATTTAAAAGCAGATGTAGTGACAAAAATGTAAAAGAGAAGAGACAATCATCAAATGAATTATAGATGAAAATCATTTATAATGCCAATTGCATTATACATGATAAATGATTTTATTTCTGTACGTAGGTTTGTACAAATACTTTTACAAATCAATCATATTTTAAAAAGTAGATGAGTTCGGCGTTTCCTATCTGACTACTGTGAGAAAAAAGGCCGAAACCAACTCAGAGGTCACAGTCTCTTTTAAAGTCCAGACATAATCTTGGTCATGGTCATGTGAAGACCATGTGGATCGGTGTCTGAAATGGTATTTTGAGAAAAGAACCACACAGATTGAGTGGACCTGTCCATTCAGTGCACGCATTTATCAGTAATCATGCAGCTCAACTCAGAACTTGAGGAGCTCAACGATTTGACGAACAATACCAAACAAAGGACATTTGGGTAGGCTGCATAAATTACTCAAACTGCCAGACCATGACTAAATGAGGAGAAAAAAAAACCCCCACGCAGTCATCACATTCACAATAATTAAAGAAATATAATATTTACATACATTTATTGTGTCTGCATACATTGTACTCGAATAACAACACCAACAAGTGGGGAAAATAGGCCCATTCTTTAATGGTAACCATACAAACAGCCTAAAGAGGTCAACCAATAACAAAGCCACAATATAATTTGTACAGAACACCGGCTCCATACAACAAACGAAAATGCACGCACACATAGATACGACTACGTACAGCAAGCGCACTCGCAAATGGTATTTGTTAGTCATTGCCGTACATACGCGTCCATGTGATTGCGCCTGTTTTCGCCCATCTATTTTGTGGCTCTGTTTTTAGATGAACTCTTTGGTAAACTCATGGTTACCAGTATACAAAAGCCAAACTTCCCCCACCTTTTGTTGTTGTTAACCGATTGAATGAAATCATTGAACTTTTTATATTAAGAACCTTTTTTTTCGGTGCCATTAAATAATACAGGTTGCTTCAACTCACCTTTAGTAACATTAGCAGGTATATGCACTGTCATGGGACCTAAGCCTGCATCCTCCAAGTAATCATTGGTGAACATGCTCAAGAATATTGAGTCTACCTCCGTTCTATACTCTATCAACGACTTTAGGTTCTCGTTAGGGTTGTATGGTACAGTCAACTGTACTACGGTCCACTCTGAAATAATAGATTAGGACATTATTATTAATGGTGAAACTTTGATGTGAGAGCTAAAAATTCACCTAAAAAAAGTATAATAACAGATGGTCATGGGCAACAGACTGTAGACAGTCAAAATTGGCTTTACCGATTATATACCCGCGATTAACACTCTTAACTAACATGTTAATATAGGTGCCACAGACAGCTCGCTTTGTAGGGGCTACCATGACCCCAAGGAATCAGCCGCCTACGTCATCCTGGAATGCGAGGCCGTGGCATCTCAACGTGAAGAAATCCTCGGCAAAATAAGGTCGCTCCGCGAAGCCTACTGAAGGTCCCAGGAAACTTCTGTGCTTTTGGGCAGAGCTATGCTGGCTTTGTTAGCCAGAACCCGCACGCATAAGGGACTACTCAGACTTATTCAGCCGTATAGAGTCCGTTCAGCTTTCCACGGCTGAACGGATGCGTACGCATCTCATGCAAAATCGTTGTTTTCTATGGACAAAAGCTGAACAGAGCTGAATAAGTGTGAGTAGTCCCTAACGGACCCAATGAGAGTCTCTCTAAGGGAGTACCCATCATCATCAGTATGTTCAAAAACTAAAAACTGGCTGAAAAACATGATTATACGATAACACTAGACGATACTGAAAAATCAAGCTCTAAAAGTAGGTATATGAAGCAAGAAAATATTCTCATCTGCAAGTCGTGGTTGTATACTACTTTAGCCTACTTTAGCCCAGTATGTAGAAGACAATAAGGAAAAGTGGGACTTCCCATAATTTGTTAATTAGGCTTATTCCTTGAACAGCTTGCAAATAATTTGAACAAGCATTTTAACGAATATTTAATTTTGCACCTGCTGACTGTTCCAAGAATCAAGGTACATAAAATTCAACATTTATTTCAAATAAACAAATTACAGACACCATTGAATTGGCAAGGGGTCAGTCAGAAAGATGAAGTTAGTTGCCCATTTGAAAACGTAGTAGGTTCCTATGGAGAAGAAAGAGCATGCAACTCCATGGAGACTCTTTTTTCTACGATCTATGATGATAAAGTAAGCTAAGTATTGTCATAATAGTTCACAGTACCTTTAGGTAATTCTTTCAGAATCTTCTGAAAGTTGTCAACATTATTCTCTTTGGAGAAACAAAGATATTTCTTGTGGAATGGCACCTTCTCTTCTATTGAAAATGCCTCCAACACATTCGTTATGTTGTCTGTACCATCTAAGAGCAAATCTAAAATCTTTGCTTCTTTGTTCGGTCTAAAAAACATCATAATAATTATAAAAATAAAATTGCTATTTGTGTTAGCACAGCATACTTTAGAATAGCTCATTATCATCAGAAGTTTGGAAGCTTTGTCCCACGCTCTGCTGAGTATAGGCTTCCTCCTTTTGTGCCATACTTCCATAGTCTGTGCCAATCTTCGCACAGACCATTAAAGCAAAGTTACAATGACTTAGAGAAGAATCTGCTGCAATCTGCTGTAAGTCATCCACCCACCTGGCCATTGGTTTACCAATGCTCTTTCTGCAGTTTTTTCTGCAACCATCGCTCATGCTCAGGTAGAACAATTCACATTTTGATTGAACCTTTGATAATATTTTTATAGCATGCAAAAAAACGTTAAATTAAATCATGTTCATTGTCTTGGCCCTACCCCAATTTATTTGGGATCAGCGCAATTATGTCTTTTTCTTTCATCCATAAAATTTCAATTAGATACATTACAAAAAAAATATTAATAGTTTCTTAATGATGGGCCAGTTGTCAGTAAATTGGTAGTGAATAAAACCGATACTCACATAGGATTTGCATCTATTAAATCTTTTACAGGTTTTATGTAACTTGTGATTTTGTGTAGTTTATTTGCTAAAAACAAAAAACTAAGATTACTGAAGGCCAATTTAAAAACATTTAAAATCCAGTCTCAATCTCATCTCAGTGACAATCAATGTCAAAAATATAGGCAAATTAGAGGTATTATTGACAGATTAGAATGCACCCATTCTTAAAGTTTCAGGAATTGACAAGATCTTGAAATTAAAATTAGAATAGTGCCAGGAGTTTTACTATCTTTAGTTCATGAGTCAGCACATCCAAACCTCATTGACTCCTCGCTATTTGGTAATTTTCCTTGCACAGGAAGTGCAAGCAAAATTACCAAATAGCGACCTTCCAGAGACAAACTAGAGGAAGTTGCAAGTGCAACTGTTAAATGTAATACACATTTAGCAGCTGCTCTTTCAACAGTTAAATGTATGTTACACAGGGGCGTACCAATAGAAAATTGCGCCTAGGGCACGCATCACCTTTGCACCCCCCTTCGTAAATTGTCTTCTAGGTCCTCACTCAGCAATGCTAGGTCGCATAACCTTTCTTGACCAATTTATAGCCTTCAATAACGAAGGTATTAATTTCAACATGCAAAAAAATCACTCACAATTTCCAATGCTGCAGCATTGGAAATTGTGAGTGATTTTTTGCCATAAAATTGCAATTTTAAGCAGAATTTAAATAGAAATGGGCAGCTTTGGAAATACGCTTTCATCCCCATACTAAACAATAAATTCAAGTAGCTCTTCTAATTTCTTAGATATAGGTAACTGTATAAAATGGTTTATTGAGGTATTTTTATATGACATTTTGAGCTCGTACCCTGTCTGCCCCACCCGCCACGTCTTACGCCTCTGATGTTATATTCTGGGTTTGATTCCTAGTATAACCTATTACTCAGCCCAAAAGTCTGCATTTGTGACCAGTCAATGGTAACCTCAATCTCTAGGCTCTTTTACATGGGACTTAAACATAGACCTGCTTACTAATAAACACAGAATAAAGTTATTCCAAGTTTACACCTATGAAAATGTATGGTTGTTCTTTTTATTCCTGGTGTAACTTCATTCTGTGTTTAGTGGTGAGAGGATATCTTCACAACAGCAACTGAAAGTTTAAAATAAGTTATGTATGTACACCATACACAGCTTTAAACTGAGTGAGTATAATATACACAGATGGCTAGCCTTTAAAAAAAAACAAGCATGATGTCAAGTGTTGTTGTTTATTTCTAATACTGTAGGTACACTATTTACTTAACATACATACCAGCGGCCTTCAACTGTTCATCTCTATAAACAGCCATAGTTCTTAGTGAAGCTGATGATGCCTCACTCAAATGGAATGCACACCCGACGTCATCATTGTCTGCTAGACATTCTTCAGCCATAAGTTTCCTGCCACCTTGAAAGGCAGAATAATTAAAAATATCTTAACACATCACTCATAGAAAAAGACAAAGATCTTTTGTCTTGGAAATACTAGGATTACTAGAACATAAAAATGTGATGGCAAAAACTTACTTTGATAATTCGGGCCGTTAGGAGTCGGTGGCACTTCATGAACATATTTATTCAATATGTTTTTGAACAGGGGTTTCGTAAAGTTGATCTCATTTGTAAATATATCAAAATCTTCCATAATTTAAGCAATTTTAAACTTTTATTTGAATTTCAGTGTTTGTGCTAGTAGTTTGTACAATGTTTTCAAAATTCAAATTTGACATTGCGATTTGCGTTCCAAACTCTAACATCATCTAAAGAACATGCGCTTTTTGTTTTCCCTTTTTATATCCGTAATAGTGACAAAGGTAAAGGGAAGTTCTTGTTAAAAATGTTAATACTGCTATATTTGGAACGCGGTTCTAATTTGACATTTCGAAATCCGTTAGGTATTGCGTTCCGATCTGCGTAGGCAGGCAATTTGAGATAACTTTGAAGCAATAAAATTATAACAAAACCAACGCAGTGATTATTTCTAGCACTACGATAATCTTGATCACGAAGAATTTAATTAATATTTTTTTTCTGAAATTAAAGCATTCTTATAATTTGTTTGATGGTAAAAACACGCTACAATTCTAGAAATTGCGTGTTGATTCATTGCAATTAGCTTGTTGTAATGTATTTCTGTCGAACTTTCTATTTGCCGTATAATGAGCTACTAGGACGTAAGAATATTAATTAGACAACGCCATTGATATTCCATACTGTATTATGCAAACTGCATTGCTGTGTTGTACACACCTGTTGAAGCTTGTATAAATATTTAAAACATCGTTTTATATAAGAGGTACCCGCATCCTACGTACTTTGATGCCAAATGGAACATCATACTTTCACAACAATGTGTACCAGGCGCGAAAGAAAATGTATTATATTTTCGAAAAATTACTATTTTACGGTTTACGTTTACGGCTTTGGGGGGGGGGGGTCATGACCCCTAGGACACCCGCCACCCTCGGACCGTGCCTAGGGGCCTACTCCCTAAGCAAAATCCGTAGTATCGGCCGTCGTTACGAGCGCTTCGCTCTCTGTCTAACTTACGGTATGTCCGTAAGTGAGACGGAGAACGAAGCGCCCGTAACGATGGCCGATACTACGGATTTCGCTTAGGGAGTAGGCCCCCTGATGTGTACGAAGTGCAAAAACAATCAGTAATTTCACTATTATAAAATGGGTAGGTATTTTTTCCTTTGGGGGTAAGCAGGTTGATTTTGGCTGATAGTGGGTAGGTAGGTAAGGTACTTAGGGACATAAAAACGAAACCCGATATTATGTTTATGATTACCGATGAAAATTATTTAAGTACTACAGCTTTTTTCTGGTTTTGCTTACATTCTACTTTAACCCCAGAAAAGTAACAGACTTGAATCGAGAACCTTACGCTCACTCACTGGCCGCGCTTGTAACATTTGTACCAGGAGGCGCTATAAATTGAATGGATATTTTGCGGGTAAGCAGAAAAAGGTAAATTGGAAATTATAGAACAGGTATTTTACAACTTTTTATTTCATAATAAACATAAACAATGCGCAAATGAGTTAACCGTCGATTTGCCACATTACAATATTACTGACTTTCACGTCGTAAGCAATTATACTCTTGGTAAGTAGGGTAAAATAAAAGTTTCTAAAGATTTTTAAGTTACAAAATAACTGAAAGTGGTTACGCTTATATTGACTAACAAAATGCTCCTTACAAATAGTACAAAAATTATTAGTGGCACTGATTAACGTTCTACAAAACCATACAAAATGTGTAGAAGAACACAGAATATTTTTAGTAAATTGTGCAAATGTATAAGGCACAAAATGTATAATTTAAACGTCGAACAACAAATATGGCCGAAAACTTTTAAAAATACAATTCATTATGCTTATAAAAGTGCCTAATAATTTCATAGATACAATTAAAAGGAGGTAAACTTGAGTATATGTGACGGAAAATGCAAATACTAACAGTGGACATTCTTTGCATTTGCTAACGATTTGAACATGTTAGCGAGTGGACTTTTCCAAAATAAAGGAAACAATACTGATGATTAATACATGACGGAGTATCTACACCGGTACATTTATTGCTATATTTAATGAGGCGTAACAAGATAGACCGTCGGACCGCACCGAGAGAGCAACTTGTCGTTTAAACAATTTGTACCATGTAGCTACTACTTAAAACTTTACAAAGTAAGCAAAAAAAAAACATGATCACGTAGTAATTGCACTTATTTACACGTAATCGCATACCACCGGGTATCGCGACCTATTTGTTAAGCCTCATGTAAACAACGATAACATTCTGAACTGTAAACATGCCGCGAACTCAATTTCATGAAACTGAACGCCCGATGCGTTAAGAACATCGTCGCACTTTAGCAATCGTGTTGATATCTGGCGAAATTCGTTGCCATGGTTCATTGCACAAAACAATTGACTTTTGTCGAAGGAGCTATGTCATTAATTATGCTTTTTCTAATAATACCTACCTACAAAATATATTTTATCATTATCACACATGTTTATTGAGTTTAGTCATAGTTTTGAAACTAGTGCAGGAAAACTGTTTTTGCGGCATGCCTACAGTAGCAATTAGTTTTTGTTCAGTGTAGAAAGTAAGGTACAGACGCCAGCACATCAAGCTACCCCAAACTGTCAAATTTTCCCAATTGAACATGAACCTTAAGTAAGTATTTGTGATAAAGTTTGAAATCTATCAAAGAAATTTGACAGATTGGAGTAGCTTGATGTGCTGGCGTCTGTACAAATTCAATACAAAGCAACAGTTTTGCTAAAATAATAAGCAAAAAGCATTTTAAAATATCACTTAATTTTTAACACATTTCTACTTAACCATAACACAATAATAAACTATTCGAATGAATTCAACATGTTACGAAATATTTTAGTTTATCTATTACGAAGCTTTTCGTAAACCACGAAAGTGGGTTAGATGAAAACATTAATAGATTCTGAGAACTACCTAACTAGTTAGTGTATCGTGGTGGTCAGTTTAGTTCATTACCTATATAAATCTTGTATACCAAAGTGTTATTCACAAACAACAAATCTCATCTAAACTTCATGTTACAGAATTACTACTAAATATGTATAAAAACCTACTAATTCATATATTAATTGAATATAAAGGCATTCGTCGGATATGACTCGAAGGCACATTTTTTAAACAAAAGTTAGGATTTAACCGTTGCGGTTACCCATCACAAGTACGTTATAATATAACGTTAATTTGCATAACTACGTAACAAACTCGTCTACCGTATGTCTCTATAACATTCTATGTGAAATAAAGTTTTAAATCGATTTTTCCAAGCACCTCATACTACGATAAAACATCTCTTTCAATAACACTAACCCTATACCACTTTTAATATTTTTTAAACGTGATTAATAATTAATCTACTAGTAATTCTAACGTTTTTTAAATATTTTACAATAATAATTTAAAAAAAAACATTATTGTATACACCTATTATTGCCCTCTTCGATATAGGTTCAGTAGTGTCGATGCTACTAAACAGCGTATAAATAAATAAATAGGTATATACACTTGACTTACTAATGATAACGGAAAGACGCTCGATCATATCGTGATTCGCAAGATTTAAAAGATTATGCATGCTTATCAAAATTTATCTTATTTACAATTCAGAGTAGATCGAGAAAAGAGGCCTTGAAATCTATCACATTTAAGTTTGGGATACTTAACAGGCAATAGCCAACATAAAATAAATTACTATAAAACTTGAAAAACAGCAAATACTGTCATTTCCAGATGAAGGAATTAAGTAGCTGTTCTATTATGCGAATTACTGTTGCATTTATTCGAGTGTACGCGTTCGTCTCCGCTCAAATGAACATATAGCGTAGGCGTTATACACTTGGCAATGCACGACCTCACAACACGCTTAATTTATTCTATCTCGTACAACCGCACCGCTATCAGACCCCCGCAAAACTAGATCAAAGTAATAAGTGATTTAAGACGCGGGGGCCGGACGAAATACCATCAAACTTAAAAAATATATAAAATGATCACATACATACACAGTTCCGAAACTAAATTGTGGCACTCAGTATATGGAAGTACAACAATTGCCTGAGTGTCGATCAAGAAATGTTGTTGATACCCACCCTTTTGCTCAAAGGGGATGCATCAAGGATTCTTTCGTTTGCTTTATCTTCCTCCCTGAAGTGAATCCGTGTGATCACAATGTCCCCTGTGCTAAGAGTTTGCGAGCCAACCTCGGTTTTCTTAGTTTCAATGAGATCATTGCACTTAATTTCATCATAAGTGGAATTATGGCATCTGCAGCTACAGCTTTTCTTGTCTGGCTCTCCTAAGTTCAAAATTTGGCTTAGATTGGACCAATCCTTGTTTTTGAGCAATGGCAGTGTCTGTTCCATTGTTTGTGAGAATTTATCCTCCAACTCTCCACTGAGGGGGGCGACAGCCGACAGGATAGCCTCAAGGCGATTGATTTTCTCTACTTTATCCATATTTGTGTCTGATAAGATTTCATCCATCATCTGCATGGACTCTGTGAGACTTGGTGGCTGTGTGGAGTGTGGGGATGATATTGGATCTGAAGGGTTGGACTCTAAGCTAGCCATTTCATTTTCCCTTTCATCATCTTCAGAATCAGAGTCTTTATCTTGTCCAATAGCTTCTAGTTTTTCCAATTTCTTGGATATTTTGTGACAACCCTTTAATTTTTCTTTTTCTTCTTCGGTGAGTTCAATGTACCTGAGCAGTCTAATTTCTCTGTTGCTCAGGACAATATTCTTAGTTGTTTCAGCCAGCTTCTGCTTCAACTCGCCAACTTCTGTATTAATTTTACGTTGCCTCTTGCGCAATTTTACTTCAGTTGGCTGAATATGCATAAATACTTGCTCATTGCTGAGTTCTTCAAATAGCTGCTGATTGTCGGGCTTAATATTGCTCGACATGTAAGCATAAATTGCTGGATTGACCAAAGAAAGGACATCTGAAGCAGAGTAAATGATCATATCTTTTGTCAATGGTCTCCTTGCCCAGTAACGTTGGTCCCTGCGATACACATTTTTCAATTGTTCCTTCATGGGGTTCATAGGTGCATTATACAATTCACATAAGGCATTGAGGCTTAGGTTCTTGACTTTGTATACAGGCACACCTTGTTGTTGCAACTGTAAAACAGCATGAGCAGCTTGTGTGTCGAAAACATTCTTCAAAACAATCTCAAATTGATTGTGTAAATTGACTGAATCATTCCTACAGTCATGTATAATTTTAACAACATTTTCACTCTCTAGTAATTCCTTAATTTTACCCTCCACAACCATGCTTGGACATGCCATTATATCTAGTATGTACACTTCACCATTCATGGTGGCTATTTGACACAATGTCAACACTCCTTTGAGGCCAAGGTTTATTCCTTCACAGTCAAAAGAAACAATGTTTTTAGCATTGCGTTTAGGCACCATAATGCTTTCAATTAGCGTGGCACATTCCCTTACATTAGCTATGACAGTTGTGCACTGGAGCACCTTCTGTCGCCATGCCTCACCCATCACATTATTCCGTAAGCTTGGTGTACCATTTGTTTCTTCAGCACTTCGCGCATTCAGATGATTGTTGACCCTGTCACGGACCATGTTCTCTGCCAAATTCTTTATGACAATAGAATTGATTCTTTGCTTCAGAGTTTGGTTTGCAATGTTAGCTTGAGGTCCTCGGGGAGATTCAATAGGACTGAGTATTCTATTGTTTACCGGACTCCTTTTGCCATCTGATGGAGTAGGACTGTCAACTGTGGGGGGAATTGGGGAAACAGGTTTCTCCTCGACCACAGGCTTTGGTACATCAGTCTTTACTTTAGCTTTTGCATTAAGATACATAACAGGTATTTTTGGTTTACTAATAAGTGTGACCAAGTTCGACTGAACGTGGAATGAGTCTGAAAATATTTTTAAGAATGCGCTCAAATCTGCAGGTGACTTGAACATTTGATACCAATACTCTTGTGGGAAACGTGCCACAATTAAATGGAAGAGCTGGTCGACCATTACAGGGCCTTTAGCCTCTATGCACTGCGCAACATAGTCTAATAACTGTTGGGCAGTGTCTGTATTAATATTAGCTACAGGTAGATTGTGGAATTGTTCAGAATTTGTGTGTACGTTACCTCTACTATGATTCTCACTGACTAGAACGACGTTGTCATCGATGACCTGGAAGGAGTCAGGATGCTTCAGCAGGAAGTCCTTGAATTCCTTGATCCTCTGGCCGGAGATGTGACGCACCTGCGGGGAGGCCTGGCTCCGGTGGCCGAGGAGGCTCTTGATCGGCACCTCGGTGCCTTCGCCATACTGGACCATCTTGCCTGCGAAGTACTCTTTCGCTTCCTCAATATAGTCGTTGTTGGACGAGGCGCCAGCCCCACAAGAAAGCTTCTGGAACGTGTTGATATCAACATAGTCCCCGTCTATGTTGAACAACGCCGGGTATTGAGCCAGGAACTTCTTCAAGCCCGACTGTGACCCGCCAGCGATCTGTCGCATCTCCTTAGTGAATCCTTTGGCACCAAACTGGCAGGAAAGATCGTGCAACGTGCGCGGCTCGCCTTTGTCGAGTAGGCGTTCCACGAAGAACAACAGAGTAAGGTTCCTAGCGAGCTCATATTCCATTGATTCCATTTCCCTGCAGTTGGTGCCAATTGTGTTTAACTTAAACTAAAAATTTTCTACGTATATGTGTCACCCACAACACCATGAAATTTTTCTTTTCTATCCGCACCTGAACCATAGATTATAGACGAAAGTGAAGTGTTCGAGTTGAATAAACCAAAATAAAGTACTAAAAGCTCATGACGTCGAAAATAAATCAAAGTAAAATGTTATGTAATCGGTACATAGCATTATCTATTCTACATAATCAAGATAAAATTACATGATTTACGCTATGACATCATTCAATTAGTAATCATTAGTTAAGTAAGCCGTTTATTTATAGTATGATGCGACGAACAAACAACAAATTCAGTAAAAATGTTTTGTAATTTTATGTGATTCAGTTACCTAGCGTTAAAGATTTAACGACGATCGTATATTTTTTTATTTGTAGTTGTCATGGACTTATAGTTTGTATTATAAGTCCATGGTAGTTGTACTTTAGTAACTTTAGGTTTATGTTCCATCACTTTTTCATAGAGTATAAAGATGTTTTTCTTAACGGTACAAATGCATGACAAAGAACTCGTAAATATATATCACAATTAATCAAATACCTACTAATTAAATACACCTAGGAAAGTTAATAACAAAAATAAATAAACATTTTATTGCAATAAAACCACATGGCATTCCATTTTTGTCTCTTGAGGTCCTACCGCCTCATCGCAATCACCGTAAACTAAACGCAAATGTTGGTCAACGTCAACCTATGCGTCAAACAAATGTCAAACAAAAAACCACTGACTGTGTCAAACGATTGTATCGGTCTCGCGATTTCTGATTGCTGTAATCAGCAATAATTGCTTTTATTTATTCTCAATCATACTTCCTCGAATCGCAGTTATTGCAGCGCTGTAACTAACGGTTTTCTGTAACAATATCCTACTCTAATAACATCATGGTAAGTAGTTTTTATATGCATTGATTACTAACACGGAACTTCTACAAATTGTACACCCACTTTTTTCAATTGATTTACAATAAACCGCTCGGAATGCTTGGCTCCACTGTACTTTTCCTCCCGCTCGTTTGGAGCTTCACGATTTTATAGCTTAAACATGTATGTATGTAAAACACTTTCGCAAAATTTCACACTTCGAAAACGTCGAGGTTTTGAGAATTTTTTTTTGAGTTCCCTATAACTACACACTGAACTGCATAATATCCAAAAGTTACACACCTAGACGTGGTAAGACAACAATGTCACTAGGAGAACCGGAATGCAAGAGCGAACGAAGTGAGCTCTGGACTTGGGGCACCCCGACTCGGACAGGTTAGGACAGAAGAGGATGGCGGGGTCTAGTGAGCGAGCGAAGCGAGCGAACAAAGACCCCGCTATCCTCTTCATGGTTATTTTTTTAAACCACGTAGAAGTAGGAGCCCCGCGAAGCGGGGCTCCGGCGACTTTACCTAACTCCATATAATTTTTTTAGTAAAAAATTTATAATTACTTGCCCTTCGAGTTTTGGGTTGTTGACCTTGACCTGGAATATGTCATAGACCTTATTATTGCTTGGAAACACATTTAGACTCACCACGTGATCTTCCTCGCTTCTTTTTTTTCAATCTTTGAATTTTTTTTTCTTGGCTCCTATAATTTTGCACAAATGTGGATTTCAAATTTACCCTTAAAAGGGCTACTCTCCCAAAAAAAAAAATATGTACTATATAAAGCGCCGGGAGGATAAGTACAGTGGTTCCGAATGCTTGCTCGGAGCAAGAGTATATTTCGTCTTCGCTCTTTCAGAGTATAGAGTTATTTCAAGTCCGAACAAACATGTTGTAGGTATCTATCTATCTATCTATAGGTATCTACAAAAAGTTAAAAGACAAAGTAAAGGATTTAAATTCGAGTTTAATTTATACTAACCGTTAGTTATGTAAAGTATGGAATCCCATATCCTAAAACTTAGCCTCTATTCTCCAATGTAGGATAGACACCAACTGCCATTGCCTATTGAATGACCAAATACATCTTTTTAATGATTTTCCCAGCTCGTCCTAGTACTTGGTGACCTGCACATCCCCCACCGCTGCAGCAGCCTGCCGCCAAAGTTCAAGAAACTGCTACTACCTGGCAGGATACAGCATATACTTTGTACGGGCAACCTTTGCACAAAAGAGTCATACGACTATCTGAAGACGCTAGCCAGTGATGTACATGTTGTTAGAGGAGATTTTGATGAGGTTTGTATTCGATTATTTAACTTTTAACCTAATAAAAAAATCAAAGGAATTTGAGACAAGTTTTCTTCAACTGAAATGTAAAATATCACAATCTCCGTTTGATATTTAATTTTGTTGGCATTTAAAGGTAAGGTGATAACTTGCTTGTTAAATTTGTGTTACAATGCTGGACAAAGGTTTCCCCCCATTCTCCACAATTGGGTATTATTGGGGATTAGGCAAAAAGCAGTCGGAAAATGTCGGTTTTAGTTCATGAAATAACAAAATAAATTTTAAAATTCAATTCAAAGATTTCAGTTTTTTAAATCTGTTTTGAACACCATGTAGCCGCCATGTTATTACGTCATACCGCTGTTTAATCAACTGAACAACTGTGTACAAAGTAATTTTTGTTGAAATGATACCTTACATTCAGGAACAGCAAATCAACATTAAAACGATTTTTTTGAATTATAAACAACTAGCTTTTGCCAGCGGCTTCGCTCGCGTGGAGGTCGGTGTATTATACATATAAACCTTCCTCTTGAATCACTCTATCTATTAAAAAGCCCGCATCAAAATCCGTTGCGTAGTTTTAAAGATTTAAGCATACATAGGGATATAGGGACAGAGAAAGCGACTTTGTTTTATACTATTTAGTGATTATCATACAAAATATCAGCGCGTTTGTTTATATAGCAAACTGACGTCATACCCACAGAGCAATATGGCGTCCACTGCGTCCAGCGTTTTCGGATAAATTATGCGCGAGAATGGAAATATAAAATTTTTATGCATTTTATGGCACTAATTGATTCAATAAAAACGTTGTATTTTTTTTAGTGGTTTATTAGCATTTTAGAATCTAATTAAGACACTTTTCAAAAATGGGTGTAATACCCTATTAATCAATTCTTAGAGTATACAAGGATCGTAGCAGGTGGCATTCTGTAGTTTCTACCTACCCTCGTGGGAAGGTGTGACTTCATGTATGTATGTATGTATGCAATATTCAATTCTTTGAACTAAAATGTAATTCTGAACGACGCTATTTAACATATACATAACATCAAGCCTTGCCTCCCCAAAGGGTTGGGCAGAGGTGTACCTAAAGTTCACCCACATTTCGCCACTTATGTTTATTTCCCACATGATAGGCGGCGAGCCTATTGCCATCAACCAGGTGCAAATCCATATTCTGGGAAATTCCAGAAAGAAAACCCAAGAATACTGCCCGACCTGGGTATCAAACCCAGGACCTCATGTCCAGCAGAAGATACACACATTGTTTCATTCCCAATATATTGATAAATTTACTAAAGTTCAAGGTTGTGATAATTATTTCTTTTCCATTTCCAGAACTCAACCTACCCAGAACAGAAAGTGATAACCGTTGGCCAGTTCCGCATCGGTCTCATCCACGGTCACCAAGTTGTACCCTGGGGTGATGAAGAGTCCCTCGCTCTAGTACAAAGGCAGCTTGATGTAGATATCCTGATATCAGGCCACACACATCGGTTTGAGGCGTACGAGCATGAAAATAAGTTCTATATCAACCCAGGATCAGCTACTGGAGCTTATAGTCCACTGTTCAGGTTATAGTTTATTTAAAACAAATATATTCTACATATAAATGAATTCAGGGGAAAGCTTGCCACAGTGGCCACTGCAATTATACACCGTGAAGTTTTAATGTTTGTTTTCCCGCAGCGAAATGGTTTTGTCTTGGTCATACAATAGTTTTATAAACAAATAAAATATTAGAAACAAAAAATGGCAGATTAACCATTGTGAAAAATCACCACGTGCGAGAGTTTATTTTACTTTAATAATTTATGCATCGCTGCTCCCTTTGTCAGCGGTGCGTGCGATTCGAGTAGTATCTACCAGTTACTTCTAGTGTTACTATTGAGTATTGTTTTATCGAGTTGATTAATATTTTTTAAATTATTTTAAAACAAAAAGATCTTATTTTTTTAACTTTTGCTCTATGCTTCGAAAGTACTCCTTATGGCAAGTTGTTCTGCCGCGGGAAACCATTTCAATTTCACGGTGTATTTAATGTGATGCTCTATTTTAAGTTACTGCTACTACATCATTTAACATGAGTGGTCATTTAATACTTTAGAGGAATAAACTGGGACTAGTGAGGCATTCCTAAAACAATTTTTTTAAATAAAATATTGTAATATCACATGGTCAAAATTTTTTAAATTAAAAATAATGAGTAAAACAAAAAATACAATAAAATGGCATAATTCCCTTAGATAAACTAATGCCTTTTTTCTTTGTCTTTCTTTTTTTTGCTTATATTAGAACGCACTTCACAAGCACATAGAATTCAGCTCCTTCGAACAGGTAGCTTCATAATATATGCAGAAGAATGGGCAAGAACTCCATTGTAACTTTTTTTACCCGTTTTACAATGTTTATCTTCTGTTACAGGAATGCAACCCCATCATTTGTGCTGATGGACATCCAAAGCTCGACCGTAGTGACATACGTCTACAAATTGCTGGGCGATGAAGTTAAAGTGGAACGGATTGAGTATAAGAAAGCTTAGTTATTAACTTTATTGTAAAATAGCTGTAATTAATATTATAATATTATCATAGATAAAATGTTTATTCTGAGTAATTATTTTATACAAAACTATGTTTTTGATTTTAATATTTTAGAGGGAAATATAAGCGTAAGCATAATCTGCCTATAACGTTCCCACTTCTGGGACACAGGCCTCCTCCGTCAGAGTGAGTGGGCCTTATTCCACCACGTTGGGGAATGTCACATATCTTCGAATTTTCGGTTCCAGGACATGCCGGTTTCCTCACGTTTTCACCATTTTAAGAGCAGTAGTGATTAAATAATTTAAAGTCACCTGCTTGCTTGGGTGCTACAATTCGTAAGACGCGGCCGTTACCACAGGGCCACTAGCCACCACAGATCTCCGAAGTTTATGGGCAACTCAAAATATGTTAATGTTATAGCCTAACAAACATAATTTGTGAATGTAATGGCGGCGCTGCTGGTAAATGGAAGATGTCAAAAACCTGTTAAACATGTTCGTTATCTATCTTTGTTGCATCATACAAAAAAAATCCAATTCCAAATTTTTTGACAGTTCCTAGAAAGATATTTTGTGGTCCATGATAGGCTGAGTGGATTGATTGATTCATATGATATTAAAATAACAAAGTTAAAAATAAAGGTTTATAAAGTCGTCGCTCACAGAATAAGCAAGCTGGACCGGCAATGGGTCAGTCATACTAGCTGTAGAACCGATGACCGTTGGGGTAGACGTATTCATGAATGGAGAACGCGAATTGGCAAACGTAAGGTGGGACGCCCTCGGGCTAGGTGGAGCGACGATCTTCGCAGGGTGGCTGCTGGCAGTTGGATGAGACTTGCCGAGAATCGAGCTAATAGCGTGCTATTAGAGAGCCCGATGTAGTACTTAAGGCAACTTAGTTTTTATACTTGTATTTTTAACACCCTGTTAGATAATCAGGTGGATGGAATAGGTAGTTTAAATGAAATACCCGACTATGGTAACTAAAAAAGGAATGTTATGAATCTCACGGTGTATGTTTGTATCTGAGATCTAAGTTTCGTACATCGTCCAATAAAATTCAAGGAAATTCGATGGTGGATCCCTCGGCAGCCGCCGATGGCGAACATCGACAGGTGTCGACGCGACGGCTGAAATCGCTTCTGCCGTTGACGTGTGCCGCTCGCGTGTATGCACACAAAACAATGATTTTCAGATTGTTATAGTACCAATAGAAGTTATTTTAAGCGACAAATTGGAACCGTGCACCTAGCTTCTAACGTTCCGTAAGTGCCCTTGCAGGTTTATGTGAAATAAAATATTTTGATTTTGATTTTACTTTTATGTCAAGTTAGTTATTTTACCTACCTATTTAATGATCAAAAGTATAATGTGTGTAAAGTTAGTTAGTATGTAATTAATAATAAATCGAATGCATAAGAGAATGACCGTTTTGTCGAAAAATTGATACATAAGTGTACGGTACAAACAAAATCATCTTATTTTATTTAGTTAGTAATTAAGTGAATATTATACCTCCATAGTAGGTTCAAGTAAAGTCAGAGAAATAAATTAAGAAGCAATTTGCTTCTTAATTTTTTTACTTATATTGCCTATTTATTCATACCACAATTGTCTTTTTTGTCAGTTGTCTGAAATGGCTTTACATTCCTAATACTAGAAATTGACGTAGTGTGTCAATTTACTTCATATTTATTTTCCCTGCCTGTACGTATATATTATAATTAAATTATAATGTATATTTGAATTATAGTTAAGATTGTATCAATCAATCAATCGAGCCAGCCTATCACGGAACACCCTTGGCCTATCCACAGTCGCGCCAAAACTATCCAGTAGCAATTTAAATTGGACAAGTTGTTACTTGCACTATGGAAATACTTGCAGACTTGCTGCAAATCGACCTATTGGTGCCGATTCTCTTGTCACAAAATTCTCTAAACTAAACTAAAAATCACTAAAATTTAGTTTATTCCTGTCAAACGACGATTTCCCATTCTGGAATTGACTAAAGTGACACAACTTAACTATATTTTAGTTTGACAGCACTAAGATTGTACTGAGTTTTTAATTTAGTGAAAATGGTAATTTTGCTATTCTGTTGTTGTCAATTTCATTATTCTATTCAATATAAAATTTTGATTCTCTAACTAAATTTGTCTATTTTTAATCGCGATTAAAAAGGTGTGGAATAAAATTGGTTGTCAAGAACTAAAATTCACACTGACACCTCGACTTCGGGCGCAATTATAGTACTGTACCTTTTTTTTCTTTTCTTTTGCTTATATCTCGAAATTGGTGTGTCCTATCGTAAAAATAATGAAAATTTCGACCCCCTTTATAATACCCCGTACCCCTCTAAAACTCAACATGTAGGTAATAATTTTTCATATTTTCGATATAAAAAGTAAAAAAATCCATTTAAAACACGTCGAGGCTGCCCCCCCCCCACTGCGCGATTCCGGCTCTAAAAAAAATCACGGGAGGCAAACGTGGAGTCGCGTTTGTCAAATTCGATTTTAGTTGTGTCAAAATTATTTTTAAATTTAGAGATCTTTTTTTGCAGAATAGCTTTAAGATTCTCATAGCCAAAAGTAAGGAATTTTAGTGATAGTTTAGTTAGTTTAGTTCGGTGTACAACAGAATCGGCACCACTGTAAGACTACATTCGCACTGACTGTAAGATGTAAGATATTCGCACGGACGTAAAAAATATCGCGGCGGGAATTTATCGCGCATTGGATTTTATACTCTGTGTCGAAATGAGCATTAAGAATCTAACAGATGGCATAACAGCGTGTGCAAAAAACATACTGTTCGATTTTCGACTCTCCGCCCAAAGCAGTGCGTTGAAAATCCAGTGCGCGAAAAAATACCGCCAAGATATATTTTTACGACCATGCCTGAACTAATTTATTATCATCTTTGGGTTGCATTTCCACCTGTAAGAGAACTTTTGATGACAAAATGTGTCAAACTATTAAAAATCTTATATTGCTTTGAAGTTTGAACATTATGTAAATGGGTTGTTATATTTGGCTTCTGTAAAAAGGGTATGTAATAAATATTTTTAATTCTGTAAAAAATCTTTACTTTTTTGTTTTTGCCGAAAAATAATGCATTAAATTGTAAGCAGTAGGTATGTCACGGTTCACAATCTTTGGACATTTTACAATCTCGCGAAAAATATAATCTAACGGTATTTACAATTTAACAGTGACTTATTATACAAGTTGTAACAGAATTAAAGCAAGACCTTACGCACCGCAATTAGACAAATACAATGACCATAACTTATTTTTTAAAAGATAACTGTTATTAGTGGAAAATTATCCATTAAACACCTCTAAAATCAAATATATTTGCTTCAGTAAGTCCAATGTGACAAAACCAGGCCCAAACTTCTCACTATAAATACATACGGTTCCATGGAATCGTTTATTGACTTTTGATAAGCCGTCTGACTGCCAGGTATCGAACTCAATTCCTCTTTTTAAAACAAATACCTAGTATTATTATACTGAGCTATAGTGTTGCTGACAAGGATCGAATAGTGCAGAAGAAAGTAGGAAGTTGAAGTGTAGGTGCTTGTGTAAAATGAAAGGAAGTGTCAGTTTTTTTGCAATTTTACGATCTAAAGGCGCTATCAATATCCCAGGCGGATTCCCGGCCGCCGTAGGCACGGGTTTGCGAACGGCAAATAGGTAATGGATAGCTCGTTGTCCGGTAAAGACCAAGTCCGGATCGACGGCGCGTTGTGTTCCACGCGCGCCTCAAAGAGATGTCAGCACTAACTGAAGGGGCCGCAAGGGCCGATGCCTGCCCGAGGTGCGGGGTGTTTGAAAGAGATACCGTCCCCCCTAACACACAGACATCTGGGGTGGGTTTTAGTCAGTAAAAGTCTAACACGCCCTCCTGCTCCACCCAGAGCGGGACATGTTGAATGAAGTCCACCCTCAAAAAAAAGGCGCTATCAATATAAACTTATACAGTTGACGTGCGGTTAATGCATGTATATGTAAGTACCTATGTGGACTAACAAAACTTAAATATATACACTTTCACAACAACGCAAACGAATACTTGTAATACAGCTTATTTCAACCAGTATCATAACATAACATCATAGCTGTAATCCCGGAAAGGTTTTTGAGGGTGGGAAATCATCAAATAACTTCTCCCACTCTGGGTGGAGCAGGAGGGCGTGTCAGAATTTTACTGACTAAAACCCACACGTGTTCCCTCAGTTGCCTGTGTGCCACGGGCCACGGTATCTCTTTCGAACAACCCGCACCCCTGGCAGGCATCGGCCCTTGCGGGCCCTTCAGTTGGTGCTGACATCTCTTTAAGGCGGCGTGGAACACAACGCGCCGTCGACCCGGGCTTGGTCCTTACCAGACAGCGAGCTACCCATTACTCGCCGTCCGCAAGCCCGCGCCTACGGTGGCCGGGAATCAGCCTGAGATTCCCGACGCCCAGGGCGTCTCCTGCGGCGATTAAGGCCGTGAGGGCGAATTTACTGCCTCTGCCTCACGTGCGCCGCCTCCCTGTTCGCGAGCATCACTCGAACGAGGCGACGGCTACCCATGCACTCTCGCTCCGTACCATGGCCTGGACCAGGGCTGGACGCGAGCGGTCGTCGCCGCCGATCGCCTCCACAGGGACACGGCGGTGCTCCAGCCAAGCCGGGGAGACCTTCACCGTATGCTCCACCGTGTCCTCAGGGTAATCTTTGCAGTGGAAACACCCGGGCGTTGCCTCGCGCCTTATCCGAAACAGGAACCTCCCGAAACAGCCGTGTCCGGTGAGGACCTGCGTCAGGCGGAAGGTGAGGACGCCGTGCTGCCTCTCAAGCCACTCCTCAAAGAGGGGACTTACTGCCGCAATTCCGGAAGGGTTAGGCAGAGGTTTACCTAATAGTACACCCTCACTTCGTCGAGTTATGTTGAAGTCCCATTTAGAGAATACAGTCCCGAGCATATTTTTAATTCCCGGGACTACGGGATTTATGATGCGTAATGCCGGGATCCCGAGACTATCCCGAGATTATACTATGTGGTTTCTAGTTGGACTGAAATGAAAAAAAAAGCCTTGAATAATTTCTTTAAAATGTTTTTAATATTGTTGCACAGCACAAATCACAATATAGTAAGAAAAAAAACTACAGTTGAGTAAGAATTGTCTCAGCCTAGTTTGAATACATAAATGACTTTTTTGTAAGTTCTACAACAAACATATTGTTAGGGCCTACTAAGGAATGTTTTTTGTCATTACCTATGTAATAAATGCTATTATATATATTTTTTCCAGCCTTTTAGCTTCTACATTTAGATAGCTCTAGAGTAAAGTAATTGGTAGATTAACATATTCTAGGCAAGGTCATTGTAAAGGCGCAACGGACTACGGAATGTAAACTAGGTCTGTTTGTGGCAATCCCGAAAATCCCGAGATTAGCCAAGGACAGTTTTGGGATTTTCGGGCTCCCGAGATCCCGGGATTGTATTGTCTAGTCCCATGTAATAGGGGGCAAGCCTTTTGCCATCAACCGGGCACACATCCAGACTCCGACCTGCAACTGAAAGAAATACCTGTTGGAAAAACCCAACAACACTGGCCGATCCGAGAGTCAAACCCAGGGTCATTCCTGGGTTCGATTTCCGGGTCGAATGGTGGCAAGCAATACTGCCTAGCACGAGGACGCCCGGCAGTAGCGCTTACGACCGCTAAACCAACGAAGCCAACCAATAATTCCCTTTAAAACTCAGCACTTAAGTTTAATTTCGCTTGCACAATACCTAACCGCATAATTGTGTATTTCGAACAAGGCCTATAGTTCGTTGACATCACGTTATGTAATGTTGCTAGAGTCAAAATATCGCAATGGTGTCAGCTTATCATCAATTTATTATCAAAGGGCACCTATGTTTGCCTTCAATGTATTTGTTATAATAACACAAATTTGAATAAAATAACCTCCAAGAGTACGTCTGGTGTACTAATTACCGGAAATTAGCCTACCGGGGTTAGCAGTAGCTAGGATACCTATGGAAGAATACCTGTAAGGGTAAACGGTAAGGGTACCCTAGCTGACTGGCTTATATGTTTGACCTGTACGTTCGTACGTGCCGTACCGGTCTACCTATCAGTATAGTGCTATTTCTCTAAGGCTGTATCTTGCGCGCAGCATCTATCTTACCTAAACTCTGCGCCCAGCTGTGAGTAGCTACACTAGCGCACAAGGTTGCGGAGGCTGCGGAGAACTACTCAACTCAAATATTTCAAACCCATAGAACTCTCAGTCGAGATTGTTCTATTATGATTTAAAGAAATTTGTTGTAAGGCCTAAACGGCGGGAGGTAATAAATAGCCTAGAGTTCGTCGACGATCATGACTGCGTTTTTTAATAGGTAGGTAAGTATCTACCGTTTCGATCAACGCTGCACGCTCGGTCGATCTCAAGGCTGGCTCATGACGAGCTTGCCGTAGGTACAGCCAACATATTGACATACATAAATTCAAGTGTTTCTTAAACACAAAGGGTGTTTAGGAATTTTTTAAATCATTTTACCTGTAGGCCAAGTTAATATTTGTCACGAGCAGGAAGCGAACTCGTAACTCAAACAATAGAACCGATTGCACAAACTGAATATATTTTTGTAATCATGCTAATTGAATAAGCGCGTAACTTTGGTAATCTTAACGTTTTAAAGTTTGTATTAGGAAAAACTTCAGCTTGACCTCCTTTTTAACCGACTTCCAAAAGGAGGAGGTTCTCAATTCGTCGGAAACTTTTTTTTTTTTTTTTTTTTTTTATGTATGTTCCCCGATTACTCGAAGATGGCTGGACCGATTTGGATATTTTTTTTTGTTCGAAAGGGTATACTTCCCAGGTGGTCCCATGATCATCAAGTCAGGATCTGATGATGGGATCCTGGAGAAAGAGAGAGAACTCTTCAAATTTTATAGGCACACTTGAAGCAATTTGTGTAGTTTTTGGAAGAGTACTTTCTCGGAGCGGTTCCATTTCAATTTGGTGAAGATCTGATGAAGAACTTCGGAGATAGGCAACGGAACTCCTCAATAAATGATAGCAAATGGACAGGGATTGCTGAAATCTCATGTCTGTCAATTGATTACACCAGTTAATAACATAACATCACGCCGGTACGCTGTGAAGGGGTAAGCACATGTGAACCACTAAAAAGTGAAAAATAAAAAACTTTTTTGAAAAAAATAAACAACCGACTTCCAAAAAAACACTAAAAAGTGAAAAATAACTTTAATTTCGGAAGGCGGTGACAAAAAATTAAAATACATATCCAAAGTCACCGACTTTCGAAATTAAAGTTATTTTTCACTTTTTAGTGTTTTTTTGGAAGTCGGTTGTTTATTTTTTTGAAAAAAGTTTTTTACAATAGCGTTATCATAACATGTACACTAGAGCTGTGATTTCTAGTTAAAGTAGATGCAGTTAGTTACCTTTATCGGGAAGCGTAAAAAAATCTTTATTAAAAGGAGCCCATAGTTTTAGGTACCTATGTTTATAATTGTCGAATAAATAAGCAAATGGGTAAGAGCTTTGGTGGGATTTCATAGGTATCTGAATGTAATATCTATCTGCACGCAAACAAACAAACCGAAATATGTAATTAAAGGTAACAAAGTTTAAAAAAAAAAAAAAAACATTCGACTTCCGTAAAAACATTACAAAGTGAAACATTAATTTCGGAAGTCGGTGTCTTTGGATATGTACCTATTTTAATTTTCTGTCACCGCCTTCCGAAAATATAGTTATTTGTTATGCAAGGCTGCAAAGTTGTTTTTGGCGCGAGTACTTGTATTGAAAGCCGAGCAAGCGAAGGATTCTAGTATTGAACCATGAGTGAAGCGAGTGGTTCAAAGGTTCGAAACGCAGAATAACTTTGCTGCCGAGCGAAACACACAATTTTTCACCTCACTACAGCGAGGAAAATGCTAGGTGCAAGAAAACAGCCTATATAGGTAATAATATATTAAATTAGTGTAGTTCCATGAAGTATGATAGCATTGCATTGTAGTCTTCGAAAACGTTTTCACGTCTTTATAATGTCTCCATGCATTGAATAAATTGTACGCTTTATTGTGGTTTTCGCGCGATTTTTCCGGAAAATAACTTAAGTAATTCGGCATTATGTACCGCTTGCACTAACTCCTACAGGTGTTAAATTTATATCTTCTTCGCTGCTGGACTCGCTTAAATTTTATGATTTCTTACAATTTTATCAAAAAATAAACCAAAATGATCGAAAGTGAATTGAAAAGAGTTAAAGTTTTTTTAAGTTTCTTTTTTTTTTCATACTGCATGAGAGTGTCCTGCTGGCCAATGCGATTATTCTAAAAATGGGGTTGGCGCACCGACATGAAATAAGTATTAATGCATTTTCAGTGGACTGGCTGTACGGAAAATTATTGAATAAAAAGGTTCGAATTTCAAAAACTTCCCACGCTAGCGAGTAAAATGCATTTTTGCACGCAGATTTCGAATGACAAACAGATTCTTTCCGAAGTTGTGAGGTGAATATTTCATCCCCCCATCTCGGTAAGAGTATTTTTGCTCTTCGATATCTGAGTGCAAAAGCCGTTTTTATCCGCTAGAGGATAGAGTAAATTGAATTTAGAACATCATGTGCACTAAGTTTGTGAATTCAACACATCATTAAACCTATTTACTTCTCCCTCCATGGTGCCGAATTTATCATACAACCTTTTTTAATTTGTTAAAAAGTCAGACTCGGAACCTTCTTGGTGTACTTTTTTAATTTGCTTTGCGTGCGGCATTTTCTATCCACGTCATATTGTTAAAACCTTTGGTTAAAAACAAGAAACTTGAAAACAAGTGAAAAACCTAAAATTAGTGGTTCTAGCGACGAGGAAGTTTATTTGACGCCGACAGAATTGACTGAAACTGTTAATAATGCGCAAATGAGCTGTCTCCCTCAACAATCACGCGAGAAGTATTTGAAACAGTACGATATGTTTAACACGTGGCGACTAGCTAAAGGAGCCAAAACTTTCTCAGAAAACGTTTTGCTGGCATATTTTATTGAATTATCCGAGACCAAGAAATCAAGCACTCTAAGGAGTACGTATTCAATGCTAAAAGCAACAATAAAGATAAAAAAGACATACTTAGGTATCGACACCTATCCTAAATTAGTGGCATTTAAAAAAAAAGCCTCATCTGGTCATCAACCAAAAAAATCGAAGGTTATCACAGCATCTGAAATGGAAAAGTTTCTTAACGAAGCACCTGATTCCGGATATTTGGCGACAAAAGTAAGTCAGTTGCACATTCAGTATCTACTTAAGTATATTAATCAACCACTTAACATAATCTAATACGTACTTAGTAGATGTTTATAGGCATAATTATGCATGCATATCAATTTTATAAATTTAGTATCTACTACAATACTCTTTACGTTACAGGTTGTTCTTATTATTGGTATAAACGGAGCATGTCGAACTAATGAACTAACACAACTTAATGTCAAAAACATTGAGAAACATTCAGATGACTTACTATTAATTAATTTACCTAATACAAAGACAAAAAGAGACCGCAACTTTGTAATTCGAAAGGAATACACAACAATTGTTGAGAAATATCAAGGCTTACGCCCGCCTTACAATCAATAGATTTTTTCTATAGTATCGCAACGGAAAGTGTGTTAGACAGCGGTGCTAATAAAATTGGCAGTATCCCACGAGAAATAGCAACATTTCTTGAACTTCCAGAACCCCTGTTGTACAAGGGTCATTGTTTCCGACGAACTTCAGCCACACTTTTGGCCGATTCAGGAGCTGATCTCTTGTCCCTCAAGCGCTATGGAGGCTAGAAGTCCAATGCGGTGGTAGAGGGATACATAGAGGATTCTATCCAAAATAAGTCTAAAATATGTAAAGGCATCGTAGGAGCCATTACATCGTAAGAGCCTCAGTCAGATCCTTGGACTGGCCCTTCTACATCAAAAATGAGCCATTACGAAACACCTAACCATCGCCCTCTCTCGCCAACATTTACGCCAAGGGAATCCGATGAATCGGTACAACTATTAAGTATGACAGGTAGTTTACCGAAAAACAGTACACAAGTCACTAACACCAACATTACAGTACCTAACAAAAATATTGCACTCAACTTAAGTAAATGTAGCAACGTTACTTTACATTTTTCTTAATTATACCTAAGTATTATTTGATAAAATTTAAAGATTATTCTGTAATACTTACCTATCATAATGTAGCAGTTAATACCTAAACTGAAATAAAAGTATCTTGTCATTGTAAATGTTTCTGGTTTTTCCTCGCTGAGGTGGGATGAAAAGTTACGTGTTGCACTCGAGTGCAAAGATTTTTCACCTCGTGCTCAATTTTGATGACCGAGCACGCGAAGGATTCTATAATTGAATCACGAGCACAGCGAGTGATAAAAAAATTAGAATCCTGAGCGTTAGCGAGTGAATAAAAAAACAAGATATAAAGCAACTTTGCACTCTTATAACAAATAACTATTTTCACTTTGTAGCGTTTTTTCGGAAGCCGAGTGTTTTTTCAAAAAAGTTTTTAATTTCACTTTTTAGTTATTGTACCTCACACTAATTCGAAATTTCATCATCCTTGGGGTATTCTCAAAGTGAATCAAATCAAAACAATGCATATTTATAAGCGAAAGCAGCAATCGCGGTTGATTTGCTGTCATTTTTTGAAGAATTCCGTTGTCTGTCTCCGAAACTCATTCATCAGTTCTCTATAAAGTTTAAATGAGACCATATCGGAATACACCCCTTTCGAATAAAAAAATACATTTTGCAAATTAGTCCAAATATGACCGAGATATGCCCGAAGATACATAAAAAAATATAAACATACAAAATTGATAACCTCCTCTTTTTTGAAGTCGCTTAATAGTTAATAATATCGAAACTGAGACGTTTTGTACAGTAAGCGAATTGCCCCACTGCGCCTAGAACGCCTAAACTAGATTTTACTGACCCCTGAGAACTGTCTAGCTAAATGATTTCCTCATTTCCCTTTACACCTAAATATATCAAGGAAAACCTTTCAAACAAAACACCATTCGATTTTACAAACAACAAAAACAATCAAAATTCAAACAAAACTGTTGTTTGAATTTTGATTGTGATACGTGACACACACCAAACGAATCACATAATAATTAAATATGGAAAAACGAAATCTGTCGTTATCACTAAGAACAAGTATCGTTAGTTACTTAAGTAAGTAGTTTATAATTAACCTAAATTGCATTGTATTAGCCTACGTGATGCCCTGGGCGTAGGGATGGCAGTGTATGTGTCAAGTTGTTAACGCTGTGTGCAGACGGAGCAAGTTTGTTACGGTACCTATTAATAACTTGTTTTTTAGGGTTTCGTATCCAAAGTATTACTGAGCCTCCGCTATCCGTCCGTCGCGTCGGTCCATCTGTCAGCGAGCATGAATTCATGATCCATAGCAGGTAGACAGTTTTTTTTTCACAGAATGTGTGCGTATTTCTGTTGCCGCTATAACAAGAAATAATAAAAACAAACTTAATCATTAAAGGAGTTTACAAGAAACGTATTTTTTTCGGGGTTTTTTGCCTTGTGGTACGGAACCTTTAGTTTTTTGTTGGGTATTTATACAAAATTCAAAAGTTATTTATTCAAACTAGTCAGCACTTTTGAACGTTAAAATGACAAGACAGTCCCCTAAAACAGTGCCTTAGCTGGGAGGAAGTGGCGTAACACACTCCCCATAAGCACAAGTATTGGTTTCGTAATGAAAGTGTATAAATACAATACCTAAGCAACCAAAAGAAACGATGGCTCGACTGTGTGAAATATGATATGTTTAGAAATTCGGTCTCCCGAGATCTACAGAGAAAAACTTTTTCCAAAAAAAAACAACCGTCTTCCGAAAAAACATTACAAAGTGAAAAATAACTTTAATTTCGGAAGGCGGTGACTTTGGATATGTATTTAATTTTTTTGTCACCGCCTTCCGAAATTAAAGTTATTTTTCACTTTGTAGTGTTTTTTCGGAAGTCGGTTGTTTTTTTTTGGAAAAAGTTTTTATTTTTCACTTTTTAGTTATCGTACCTACCCCACTAATTCGAAATTTCATCATCCTTGGGGTCAAAACAATGCATATTTATGCGATAGCAGCAATCGCGGTTTATTTACTGATATTTTTGAAAAGTTCCGTTGTCTGTCTCCGAAACGCATCATCAAATCTATATGAAATGGGACTACACGGGAAGCACGAGCTTTCAAATAAAAAAAGAATCATCAAAATCGATTCACCCAGTCGAAAGTTATGAGGTAACAAACTTTAAAAAAAAACATACAGACGAATTGATAACCTCCTCCTTTTTTTGAAGTCGGATAAGGATGATCTAAGCGCTTTTTATAGCAGAATTATTTAAATCCCGCGTCGTTTAATTGATGAATCAGCGCGACTGCTGAGCGTGGTTCTAGTTTCGATTCCTGGGCAGATTGGATTTTTCAATCAGCGATTTCTTTGCAGCACTATAGCAACACAGAGTCTGTGATGACAATAGGCTCGTCCCCTATTATGTGGGAGTTATCCAGGGCCAATCGGAACGCCGAACGCGCTCACTGCGTTTGGTGTACATGGTTAAATGAAACTCACACTAGGGCTTCTGGACCTGATGAAGAAGTACTAAAAAAAACACGTTTAGATGCGTCAAGAGCGAGATTTATCGCTCACTGGACTTTCAACTTTCAAGTGCATCCCAGTCCGTCGAAACACAAATATTCTTGGGAGGTGAAATGTGGGTATCGGTCTGTACCTATACTGAATGCCCTTCTTAGCCCCGCTCTGCCCTAAGAAGCCTTTTTCTTCATACTGAGAATCGGGACCATAAAGGACGCGTCTTCAGATTTTGCAGTCTTCTGCGGTGTGGGTGGACCGCTCCGTACATGCTGCCTCCAACAGGCGCGGTCCGAGGGAGGGTCCTAGGGGTCATGACACCCCCCAAAGCCGTTAACGTAAACCTGTTTTTCTTGCAATAAAGTCTAATTTACTCTTTTCTTTTCTTATTAATATGTAGTCTTTGTCTGTGACCCCCAAAGTCTTTGGCTGCGACCGCGCCTGGCCTCCAACAGTCTGACCATCTCGCCGGTGCTCTGCCTTGAGCTCGTTTTTCTTCCACCCGGCCCAGTATCATAGGTCTTTCCAGATATTAATATGTTCGAAAAAACTGAGGGCGTGTTGCTAGCATTTTGTAGATATTGACATTGTGATGTTGAGCAAAAAAAATCTGTTCCTAAAATTGTTTCATCTGAACACAGTCTTATGATCTCCTAATATTGTCTCAACTGTCTACTTCCTATCTATTATGATAGGCAGATTCACGTGTGTCTACTGGCTTTACACGAATAACTCGTATTGCCAACCCATAGAGTTGAAAATTGTCTGTTTCCTCTGTTACTATGAGCGTTTTGTTGTGTTCATGCACTTAAAGCTGCTGCATTTAAGTTAGCACTTTCTATATTAATTTATTTCTCGTCAAGCTGTTTGGATGGGCATTCCCTGTTGGACTCCTCTATGTGATGAATGTTCAAAAATCCTCCCTTAGTGATCACTTTACTAACAATAAAATATATTATTTTAAAACTTAAAAAAAAAAAATACAATCGACATACAAAAAAAACACTAAAAAGTTGAAAAAATTACTTTAATTTCGGAAGGCGGTGACTTTGGATATGTCTTTTAATTTTTTGTCACCGCCTTCCGAAATTAAAGTAATTTTTCACTTTTTAGTGTTTTTTTTTTTTAGTTTTTTTTCACTTTTTGTGGTTCACATGTGCTTACCCCTTCACAGCGTCCCGGCGTGATGTTATGTTATGAACTGGTGTAAACAATAGACAGACATGAGATTTCTGCAATTCCAGTCCATTTGCTATCATTTATTGAGGAGTTCCGTTGCCTATCTCCGAAGTTCTTCCTCAGATCTTCACCAAATTGAAATGGGACCACTCCGAGAAAGTACTCTTTAAAAAACTATCCAAATCGCTTCAAGTGTGCCTATACAATTTTAAGAGTTCTTTCTATTTCTCCAGGATCCCATCATCAGATCCTGACTTGACGATCATGGGAGCACCTGGGAAGTATACCCTTTCAAACAAAGAAAAAATCCAAATCGGTCCAGCCTTCTTCGAGTAATCAGGGAACATACATAAAAAAAAGGTTCCGACAAATTGAGAACCTCCTCCTTTTGGAAGTCGGTTAAAAACAAAGCCCACCAGCCGCATCTGTCTATCTGAATTCGATAATATCAAAAACTACCGAACGGGTTTTCATACGACCTTCACCAATGGACGGAGTGATTCATGAGTAAGGCTTCGGTGTAATAATTCATTAAGGTTTTGTAGAAATTGGCTGAAATATGACAATGATTACAATCATGCCCACTTAGGCTCTACGCCGCATATACCAAGGTGTTATATGATAAAAAATGAATAAATGGGATATCCACGCGGCCGAAGCCGCCTGCAAAAGCTAGTTTGTTATAGAATGACCACTTTTGCAAAATTTTATACTTCTAGACCCAGTGGTTTAGGTTGTGCCTTGTATCAGCGAAATCAAGATTTTTATTTTCAACGCAGCGTAGGTATATTTTTTGCCCTCTCTTGCCTTTCTTACTACTTATGAGGTATTGCTCACATTCTTGAATCGGCTATCCTTCACCCTTTGGCATACCAATAGGAACAACATAACTTCACACCTGTATTCCCCGAGGGGTGAGGTAGAGGCAAGAGGTGTATAGTATTTACACCCACTGTCGCCAGTTATTTTAAGCCCTGTTGCCTTGAACCGAGCACAAAATACCATCAAGTTTGTTTTTAATAAGGTTTCTTTTTTCGATCTAGGAACAAGTTCTCGTGTTAAGGCTCCCGCAGAACGGCGCGGCGAGTTTCTAGTAGATCAAATTCCATAAATTTTTCATAGAAATTGTTCTAGTAGAAACGCGTCGCACAGGTCTGCAGGAACCTTCATGTAAAAAATTTAACTACAAAACAGCACAAAAGAGAGGCATTCTTTGGTAGATTTTTATGTAGATTCCTCTCAAAAGCAGGAGAAAATTAGGCACAGGCTTCAAATTGTAGCTCTCTTTTAACTTTCATGCCCTTCTTTCTCAATAAAGCGCTGCATTTACTGCAATGCTAACTGGTCATAGATCCCAAACACAAGCATATGTATCCAACTATGTATCTACTATCCAGCCGGCATAAACACTCCCTCCCGTTTCTCCTTCAAAGGGCCACGAACACGAACCACGAATAAAACCGACCGCGCGTTCTAAATTCATTTCAGTCCAATAGCTAAGCTATCGAGAAGTGCATCGCGCGCGTCCGTATGCGTTCGGAGATGTCGAAATAATTGTTTGAAAAAAAGAAAGTTGTTTGTTTATGTGAACTATTTGAATTGAGAACCATTGAGAACTGTGAACAAAATGGCGATTTCCATCGTGCGGTTGGTATTAAGATCTGTTGTTAATTTTGAGAGGAATGCAGCAGTTTTGCCAGTGACCAGTGTCCCGAAACAATTTAAAGTAAGTAATCGAAGTGGTTTTATTAAATAGGTTGTTTGATTATATGTCAAGTGTCATTGACTCCTTGCGGGCGTTGCATTCTTGTTGTTTGGAGCGTAACTTTGATCCGGCGCAGTTGCGGAGTCTAGGACAGAAATTACCTAACGCAGTATGAGAAAAATTCATGATGGTTGGAAAATGGATGAATTAATAAACATGTTGCTGGACGATTTTTAGAACTTAGATTAAAGCAGTATTACTTTATACTAGGAAAGTAAAATAAGTGATCTTCACCTGAAGTCTGTAGATTAGCTTTTGTTTGGGTAACTGGCTGACTGTTCCAAAAAAAATGCACTTTCTTTTAACCTGGCACAGAAAAAACCCACTAGAATCATGGAAAAAATGGTACTTTATTAGAAAAATAAAGAAAAAACTTACGTTAATTTGCTGAACATGACGCAAAGAAGAAGAAAAAGTTGGAGGATAATATGTGTTCCATCCACGCAAAATGGCTATCGCTCTATATACTTAAACTATATGCGAGACAGAGCCAAATAGTTTACATCGTTGAAAATATTTAGGGTGTTATCACTTTATTATCATGTTATGGTGTGCAAAGGTTGGACTCCCATGACGGACCTTGATAAGAAGGCCGTGTTTAGGGACGGTACTTAGCTTGTTTTGCTGATTACAGACAAAAGGACATTTGAAATTGTGAAACGTTACGGTAAGTCGGACACGCCCTCCTGTTCCACCTAGAACGGGAGAAGTTATTTGATGAATTGCCAACCTCAAAAAAAAAAAACAACGGTGCGCGTGCGCAGTTATTGCTTGTTTGGGTAGTTAATGCAATTATAGGTGTCGGTGCCTACTTACTTACCTTACCTAGCGTCGGTAGGCAGAGGTCTGCTGTTCGATATTAAGGGATTTACAGGCGTATGATAATCTCACAAGGAGTGGGCAGAGGAGATTGAAAAGAAAACCTATGGTACCGAACAGGTTTCTTGTCAAAATCCCTGCCAAGCTGTAGGTAGGTATTGTAGAGAATAGTAAACCTCCCATTCACCAGTTTTTATATAAATCCCTTGTAATAGGTTTAATTAGGTGAGTCTATTGTATTAGCATAACATACCATAATCAGTCCATATCGTTCTCACTGCTGGGACGCAGGCCTCCCTTTCGGCGAGAGGGAGTGGGCCATAATCCACCACGTGGGCCCAGTGGTTGGTAGATGTCACGTGTCTCTGAAGTTTTTGGTTCTAAGAATGTAATGTGTATGTGTTGTGTATGTCGTATGTATGTGTGTGTGTGTATGTAATTTAATAACTTGCATGCTCTGTATGTGTACTCATGTTTCCACAAATAAAGAATCTTGAATCTTGAATCTTGAAGACTTTCTTCGAGAGGAGCGGAGATTAGCCGGGCACAAAAAAAGAAGAGAATTGTATTGACAAATAAAAGCTAAGCAAATTACCTATAATTATGTAACACAGTGGTTTGTTTAGGTACTGATAACCTTTTATCTCAATGTTCCTTAGTGACTGTTTGATTAATTAGTTGATTATGGTCCTTATTCTTTAAGCGACAAGGACGAGGTTTGTTTTATCTTGATATTAGGTCAGTATGGTCGGTGGGTTCACCCTTGTTTGATAGAACAACGTTTGATATAATATTACTAAATCGAATTTTAGTTGCAATAAAGTCATTTCGAAGAATTATTCATTTGACCGAATAATTCATTGGTAAATTTTTATTTAGCGTAATTATTTATTTGAACTAATTTCATTTGAACTAGTGTTAAACCATCTGCGACGATAAGCTCGCGAGGGACCGCCGTAGCCCCGCAGCGCCGGAGCCGTGACAGAAACGAATTTCTTTTAAAAAACTTTATTACGCAACCCGTGCAAAATACCCGCGTATTATCAGCGTGATTACTCTTGATTTTAATTCCGATCGATCGACATTGGATTTTTTTTTTTTCTGCATTACATTACACCAATTGAATAGTGTGCGTTACCCAGGCCAGATGTTGTCGATTTTACTGATATACAACTGAACTAAAAAACTAATAATTGACATAACATTCAGTTCATATATCCAATCCAGTGGCCAAATAACACCGCGCGCATCAAGACCGTGCTCGTGAAGAACTCAATATCATCATAACTTGTTAAATACTTACAGGATACTAATGATACTTCAAATACATTTGAAGGCAGTTACAAGCTTTAAAATAACGTTTAAAGTAAGTCTTTAAAGCTCTTATTGAGAGTGCTGGGACCAATTGAAGTGTTTTTCTATTTAATGAAATAACCTTTAAGCTATGTATTATTTTGGTTTTTTTATTGCAGAACAAATTTAAACTAATTCCCAAGAAGCCATGTACAAAATATGATAAGAATCCGCTTAACCATTTCAAAGATCTAGCAAAACCAAAAACGTTACCCCAGCAAAATCTCGAATAACTTCGCAACCGATGAAAGGACAAATACAAAATAAGGCACAACATTTACTTCATCTAGACAACTAATTTTATAGCTAGTAATTATTTAAATATTCCCATTAGAAAGAAAAAGGTCTGGCTGGCGTAACGTTACCCCAGCAGGAAATGTTTTTGTGAAATAATTAAAAAACTATAAGCGCAACAAATTTAAAAATGTGCGCAACAATTACAGAAGCCGCAAAACTAATTATCTATAAGATTCAAATGACCATTTTCGACAACATCTGGCCTGGGTAACGCACACTATTGAATATTCGATAAAATACATGGTTATACCATCTGAACATTACATCAAATGAACATTATACCTTTTGATCATTAGCGCAAATGTTGTTATAGCAAATAAATATTCGATGAACTGAAAATTCTGTCAAACGATATTATACAAAGTGATGATTTTCTTAAACGTTGTTCGATTTAGTAATATTATATCAAACGTTGTTCTATCAAACAAGGGTGAACCTGGTCGGTGGGCAGCTTTTTATTCCGTATCAAACTGTTCATTTACGAAGATATGCCGTTGCAGTCATTCTTTATTGTGCAGTTTACGTTAGTAAAACTATAGTTTTACACTAATCTTAGATTTATATGGCCCCGACTTACTAGGCGTAGGTCGTAGGTTAAAACCCTAATAGGTAGGATCTTTACATAATTATTTCATCACAAAACGGTGAAGGAAAACATCGTGGGGAAACCAGCGTCCCTAGAACTAAAATTTCGAAGACATGTGACATCTACCAACCCACACTGAGCTCGCGCGGTGGATTACGTCTCAATCCCTCTCGCGTCTGTGTCCCAGCAATGCATGGGAACGTTTTTTTTTTGTGGGTGGGAAATCATCAAATGACTTCTCCCGCTCTGGTTGGAGCAGGAGGGCGTGTCAGACTTTTACTGACTAAAACCCACCCATGTTCCTTCAGCTGCCCGTATGCCAGGGGCCGCGGTATCTCTTTCGAACAACCCGCACCCCTAGCAGGCATCGGCTCTTGCGGGCCCCACCAGCTGGTGCTGACGTCCTCCTGCGACGGGTCAGTACAGTGGCCCCGCCGCCAACCACTTTTCGGCCGCAGGGGATAGGGAGAGCGGCCAACGCTATACCGACACTCCTCTTCCCCTGCGGCCCCACCGCGTCCGCCATCAAACGGTGGCGGCCCCGTCCAGGCAACGGAAGGGAAGAGCGCTACTCAGAAGTACCGGCACTCCTCCGCCGCAGCCTGTAACCCTCAGCCGGGATGCCTCCCATTCGACATCGCGGCCCGCCTCAGTTGCGATGCACCTCACCGCAACCTACTTTTTGGCCGCTACGTCGTCGGCTTGGAGGCACAAGCCCTGACGAGCGGCCCCACCTTGGGGTTCCTCTTCGCTTCACCGTGGGAGGGTGACCACGGTTACTGAGCCCCCCCGCAACGATAATGCGGAAACCCCACTGGGGGGGATGCATGGGAACGTTAGAGGCTGATTTTGCTTAGTTTTATCTAAACTTAAATAATCCAGATACTGTTTCCGTGACTGGACTAGACAAGTTTAGATTATTTTGACTAGGTAGGTAAGTTATCTCTGTAGGTTCAACGTTATCATAACTTAACTTACCTACCTATCCTTGAAATAATTTGATGTTGTTATTGTATCTTTGTTTATGTACTGCTATGTGATGTGGCCTACGTGTGCGAGGTCGTTTTTTTATATACAATCGGTTGTACATAATATGTTTGTCGTGAATGGTAATCGTGAGTAGGTACCAACTATTTGGCCCTTTGCAAGGACACAAACTGTTATGTAGGTGAATGGATAAACGACGGCATTATGTAATAGAAGATATAAGTGGTTCTGGTTATGTAGGCACCTATTTAAAGATCTAAGGTTTAAATTGTCATAAATTATGGTTTAATATTAACCTAAGCTTTGCCAGTCTATTTTGGGTCTGAGAACTCTAGGCTGTAATAAAAAAACAAGCCGGGATGTATTTCTCGTTTTTTTATCTTCAGCTTCTACCGCTGAGATTTTCTCTCCTTTTAACCGACTTTAAAAAGGAGGAGGTTCTCAATTCGGCTGTTTTTTTTACGTAAGTAAGTATAAATGTTACACAATATGTTCAGCAATTGTTGATCAATTTCGAAAATTCTTTTTAACACCAATCTCCGAAATTAAGGTAATTTTTCACTGAATACTTAGTGTTTTTTTTTTGGAAGTCAATTTTAAAAATACAATATCTTTTGTTTTTTCGATTTTTGCCACAGACTTCCGAAATGAAAGTAATTTTTCACATTGTAGTGTTTTTTTTTTTGTAAAAAAAAAATTGTATCCAGGACCTGTCTACACAAGTACAACCAATCACATATCTTTTCCGGAAAACGTTAGGCATATTTTTGTTAAGTAGGTATCTATAGGATTTTTTACCCGACTGTCCCTTCTGTATTACAAAATTCAATAACCAACAATACGACCTAAGTTGTCAAACAATTACCAAAAAAAAAACCTACAGCTGTTTGAATACAATGACTCATTACTACCGTATATTTAAGTATGTGCCTACTGCATAAATACACGTTAAAATACGTCTATTATGTAATCAACCATTGATTGCCGTAATCAGCTTGTGTGAAACTATAGTGACCTATTTATTTACTGAGCAGTACTTATTTGATTATCAGCAACGTGCCATTGTAGCACCAATTCATCAACATGGCCGCTACAATAATAATACAGTATATAATAATAAAATAATAAGAAAGATTGGTCCTTGGCAGTTCTGGTCAAGAAAGGTGGAAAAGAGGGTAGAGTGGCCTTTGCTCAGCATTGGTACATTAATTGGAGTTTCTTGCCCACTCTTGTCCATTCGAAGCTACTTTTGGAAGGGGCGATTAGAATCAATGTAAATTTTGGCGTTCAAAAGTGCATTTTATGTGCCAATTAGGAGATTTTTTTTTTAATTCGTTAAAATTTTCGAAAATTTTTCATAAGTGTAAGTAAACTTTCATCGCCTAAGTAGGCCCGACTTAGGCGATGAAAGTTTATATGGGAATTTTATTTTTGCCGATGGGAGAGCCAATTATGGACATGGTTTGCAAACCATGTCATCTTGTCATCGTTTCTTTCCATTGGGTTCCATCTCAATTTGGCTCCCAAACTTAATTTCTATTACATAAGTCGGTAAATGTGGTATTACTTAACGCCTACGCCGCAGTGGGTCATCCACCCCGACACAGATCATGTGTGTCAAAGAAATTGTTTAATGCTACTGTGTTACACATAGGCCCTTTATGTGTGTAACAGAAAGACAGATGCATTTTATGATTTATCTTTATTATGAAATTATTAGCTATGGAAGTGCCTAAGTAAAAGCCTTAAACATGGACATGAAAAATAGCCTAGCGAATTTTTGGGTGGACAGACAGATTGCAGAAATTTAAATTATGATAATTAAGTACCGAGTATATTCAGGATCATCTTCATATTTTATTTAAAACCCTTCAAACCAATATCCAGTGCAAAATTATGATGGCTTTTAGAAAATAATAATTTGTACCTATTTTAAAACCACTCAAAAATCCCGGATGTAATTTTTCATTTCATCTGCATCAACGTTTTTCGATTTCATATTTTTTTGTATCTTCACTATTTTATGAAGCGCCATTCTACCTGTTACATGCACCTACTCCTACGAAATGGAACTGGTTAAACCGGAATACAGTAAAAATGTTTCCCTTCAATCATTTGTGGTATGGTAGCATAGCTTTTATATGGTCGGAACGATCGTGTCTATTTATTATTATTTATAAAAGTTCGAAAACAATTTGTTTACTTGCAAAAAGAACACCAGAAACATAAACTTAGGACAGATGATTTACATCCGAAAGGATATACCTATTGGCAAACAGGCTGTCAAAACTTCGTCGCAATTTGATTGTCGGTTGTTATTTTGGCTAAGTCACCCAAACCAATGAGTTATCAGGAGTTTCAGTTTGTGACCTAATTTATGGTTTGATTAGATTTTCCGAAGACCTCTGAATTAGGTAGGTACTGATTCAGAGTTCTCAAAATTTCGAACATTTTTACCATCCTGCCAAGTGCCTTCTTTTAGTAAGGTCAGGTTTCAGCGTCCATGCCTTTCTCACCATCTCAGCCGTGTTTTTTTCCACCCTCTGCTGAGTATGGGCGTACTCCCTTTTGTACCATGCTTGCCTGGTCTGTGCGAGTCTCTTCCAGTTCTTCCCCGCTATCTTCTGTAGGTCGTCCTTCCACCTGGCCATTGGTTTGCCGACGCTCCTTCAACCGTTTCTCCGCAGGGCTCTGCTCCACCTGCCATCGCCAACTCTATGCTCTCAACAATATTAATTTCAATCAGCCAATTTGGGATTACAGCAGCACTTTTCTTCCATCTCTGGTAACTTTTACCCTCCAAAATCGATACCTAAACAGTTGAATGTATTTTCAACCCCACAAATCAATTTGACCCCTTTAATCCCGAGACCTGACACAGCTCACATACACTTCAGATTCAGACCCCTTGTTGTGCCCATTCATCACGATTTATATAAAGCATCAGTCAACAGATAAATGATTTCTGTCCGTGAACTAATTCGCAAATCGTTGCGGCGAGGTCGCAGGAGCACCCGCATTGACACGAGTTGTTATGATTTATGTGTTCAATGAACTTTCGGGCTGTAAGGTGAACGACCGTTACACTTAATTTTCATGATATTTTACAGAATCATCACAGACGTATTGGTGAGTGCAGTTTACTGTTGATTAGGTATCAACCTGCCTCGTTGGTTTAGAGGTCGCAAGGGCTACTGCTGACTAGTGATGTACTGACTAATCGCCGACTACTCGGGAAAGCCGACTAGTCGGCCATATTTTTAGTCGGCGACTAGAAAATTTTAAGACGGTGATTGAAATGGAATTGTAATCTTTACTGTAATTATTTTTTTTATTACAGAATGAGTTTTACAGTTTATTCTCAGTGCATTCTAGAATAGAATAGGAAGGAAAAGGAACCCTTCGATTGGTCCAATAATTAATTAGACTTAGATCCAGAAATTAAATAAAGTAATAAGTTCATTAATATTTCTAACAAAAAAGAAGAAACTTTATAGCAAACAATTTGCCATTTTGAACATTGCCGATATCAACTGAACTCAATCGACAGCAATGATCGGCTAGGCCGACTAGTCGGCCATTTTGCAGCCGACTAGTTGGCCAAAGTTATAGTCAGCCCATCACTACTGCTGACCACGAGGTTAGATTTTCGGGTCGGGCAGTGTTATTGGGTTTTTCTATCTAGAATCTCTCAGATTTCTGCCTCCTAAGGAGCTATTATATAGCTACCTCTGCCTAACCCTGGGGGCGTAATGCTATATTTTATGTAGATAGGTATTAGTACCAAGAAAAACGTTACGTTCGTAGCTATACTATCCTTGCTAACTAGCAAATCTGTTCATATTGGCAAAATTTCTGTTGAAACAGAACCCCAAATTCGTACATTTGACAAAACTAACATTCTTGAGTCTATCTGTCCTATGTTAACTCAAATGGGAGCTCCACAAATGAGCGTGATTAAGGCCTAACTACGTGTTTAAATAACACATAATAATTTTGTGAACAACAAACCATACTAATTAGTTATCATCAAAAGTTATAAATACTACGTAAACAGTATCGATCAACAGGAAAACGATTTCGTTCCAGTTTCTTACAAACAACACAAAGTTGTAAACAAATTTTATTCAACCTCAATATTCTACTTCGAAGATTTCATGCTAATATCTCGTGAACGAGACCAATGGAAGTAGGTAGATACATAACAGTTAACATAACTTCAATTTTCATGGTACTCGGTAAAGGTAGTTTTTTTTTTTGTCTTGTTTTTTGTTTCACTTTTTGGGTTTTGTTTTGTTGTACTTAGGTTAAGTATGTTTGTGTTTTATTTTTAAACAGTGTCTGCGATTGGATACGGACACTGTCTTTTTGTTGAGGTTTTTCGCATAAAGGGGTTACCTTTCCTTGTTAGCCGCATAAGTTTTTGTACAGTTGTACAGTACGCGTGTCCGCCCCCCACGTAGCCAGGTGTTCAGCTTGGACGTAAGGTAGGATTTTAGGGGGCCGGTAAAGGTAGTTAGGTATAAGGTAAGTTACCCAGGTAAACTGTGAGGCAATGGCTCACGACTCTTACTTACGAGGAGGTAGAAAAGTTGCTCGGAAAGCTTTTTTAAAGAAGTTCCTGCTTATTTTAGACAACTCAAACGATACACCACACAAACACACACACCCACAACACATACACATAACACATACACTTACACACCCAAACTCACAGTGTAGAGAGGCTTTAATTTAGTTTAAGGACTTTATTTTATTATTTTTTATACTGAAACGATAGCAACTAACCGAACGCTAACCCGTACTAATTTGTAAAAATTTGAAAATTTCATTAATAGAGAGAGCCCTGGCACCCATAACACAAGTTTAATCTTAGCTTGGGTGTCGGAGGTAATAATCAGTGATTTATGCAATTTAAAAAAACAATATTGTCTAGTACTAACCTATTGCCTTTGTATAAATTGTAAATTTGGAAATAAATTTTATTATTCTTATTCTTAAACTTTAAAAACTACATTTTTATAATAGCAATACCACAGGTTACTCAATACCAACACTTTACAAATATAGTTCCTGCATATAAATATGCGCTTGCACACAGCCGGACCCATCTTTAAATACACTGCAAGGTCACTAGAGCGGTTACTTAGTGGGGTGCATAAGTAATGCAGACTGGACAGTGTAGATACATACGGTAAAAACATAGGTATCTAAAACATAATCATTTTCTGCCTACTTAGGTTTTTCCCAACTACGTTGGGGTCGGCTTCAAGTCTAACCGGAGTTCGGATGCAGTTGATTACGAGTGCCTACTTTAAATGGAGCGCCTCCCTTTCAGACCTCCACAACCCAGTTACCGGGTAATACGATATCTAAGACTGATTACTATCAGACGTTCGGGCTTCTGACGACTCGTACCGACTGTCAAAGATCCACGAATGACAGCCGGGCCAACGGCTTACGGCCCTGGTAACATTAAATATTGTCGTTATGAGCAATAACAGTTCTTATTACAATCTGTTACGGGTTAAAATCTGTTGTATTAAATTCAAATAACAAATGAGCAAGCCTATGTCGTAAAAATGCAAATAAAATTGTATAAAATTAGAAATTAAATTTTATGGTATATTTTTAATTATGTTTATAACTGTTCTTGAAGGGATAAACCGATTTTAAAAATAATTAAGAGGTGACTTTGATAATTTTTTTGATGCATTAAAGTATGTTTAATTATGTTTTGAGTTCCATCACTGTATGCAAAAAAGACTTGAATTTATCATGTATTTTTTTGCTTTCAAAATTATTTACGGTTAAAGAGATACACAGCTTTAAAAAACCACCTTTTTGAGCGTTTTCTAGAAATCTCCACCTTAACGTGCGTTCCGAGGCACGGAGGGGTCTTGGTATGTAAAGATGGTTACCCATCCGCGGAACAACCGTGGCAACCGTAGCTTAACCTTATCGATCGACTGGTTCGGCTTTCATTACTTAGCCACGAGCCCCTATCCAAAACTCAATCGCTTTTATTTATAAACGATGCTGAAAGTTTAGAATATATGGTTTAAAAGACGTTATAATCCTTTTTCTTAGATATACCTATGGTTATACTTATAAGTTTCTAACGTTTATTATTAATATCAGTACCGATAGTCAGGTATTGACTATCGGTACCAAATGTCACAATATGCACATAAGTTGCGCTTGCACACGGCTGCCATGCATAATGCGGTCATCGATCTCGACGATCAATGTAAACTGTCCAAGTGTTACTGGGCAAGTTATAGATAATTTTGTCTCTCAGTAATTGATAACTCGATGACGTTATGCTTTGTAGTAGTAATTTTAGAGATGGTTTATTTATACCTAATCATAACATTATAATGTATTATCCTGTAACAAATCTACACCAAAATAATGAAAAGCAAGTCGGTATAAACACCTATTCTGACACATTCATAAAAGCCAAAAAAGAGGTCTTACCTTCAAAGCAAGAGTGAACTGGCATCTTCGGAGCACGCTCGTTCCATCACAGACCTCATCCATCGCTTTTCGTCAGGCGTGATCGAGGTCAAAAGCAGGCCCAATAAGCAATAAAAAAGATAGTAAAAGGCTAAGGAACTTTTACAACTATCCCACCTGGCAAGTCTACCATGGATACGAAACTTTAACATGACGATGACGCTCACTTTAGCCAGCAACACTGCTACATTCCAATTTGCTAGCAACGTGCTCTCCAACAAAACATGTTACTGGAATAATTTTAGAATGTTATGCTCAGTGTCAAAGCAATGTGCAAAGGGATGGCCGTTTTTTGCGTGGAATTGACACATATTGTATTGACGGCACGGTTGGCGCTGTAGTTGTTCCGAGTCTGGCAGTTTGTGTATACGTGAGTTTAAATGTTTGTAAACAACCAAAATACAGGAAAAGTTCCTTGTGTGGGGCAACGTTTAAAAAAAAACCTCCAACTTGTTCTTTTGTTTTTATAGACAACACCTGTTTTTCACCGATGTATTACAAATAAATACTTTGACTTTGTTTTTTATTCTTTACGTGTCATAATTAGTGCAATTAGATCTATTTTCTTTCTTATAAATATTTGTATCCTATAAATAAGGGGTTTAACCTAGCTGTCTTTTTCTTCCAGTTGATCATTACGAAGCCAGCCTGCAACGGCAGTGTCTGCTACTTGGGCGATCTGCCCCGAGACCGGGAGCTTCAATCAGAGCGCGGCTCCATTCTGCGACGGTACAGCAAACGACATGGCCGCCCGGAGGAAGACCGACGGAAACAATCAGACAGCGAGACTGATTCTGATTCCGATACGGAATGTAAAGGATATGATAGGGTGAGTTTCTTTTTATTATTAAACGGTTTTATTCAGCTTGCCCTGTTTGTTGTTTGAATCAAATTTAGTACTTGACAATTTGATAAAAAAATAAAATAGAATGAGAAATATTAGGTAACGAAATAAAAACTTGAAAATAAAATAAGTAAAAAAAAAGTTAAGTAAACGGTTTTAACTAAAAGCTAAAAATAAGTATTTTTTATTTTAATTAAACGGTTTCAACTAAAAGCTAAAAAATAAGTAATTCGGTAAAACAAAATCGTGAGGCGTAGCGTAAACTCAGTAAATATGTTTAACGCGCCCCACGGTTTTATTTTACCGATTTATTTATTTTTTAGCTTTTAGTTGAAACCATTTAAATAAAATAAAAAATACTTATTTGTATGAATAACTGTAATAGCAGAATCGTATAATTGTCACAAATAACCTCCATAGGTTAACCTATACATATATATAATTGATGAAAGCATTCTGTTAACTTTAACTTTCCCAGCCAGAACTCATACAAAGATCGTTTGCGTGCAAAAACCCTTTCGCTGTGTGCTATGAACGAAACATTACCTACGCCAGTAGGGCTCTCTGCCTTAATGATTCTGCGTAGGTACCTAATATAACCTCTAAAGACAACCTCAAGATATTTTAAGGCTTCTAACATTTTTCAAAACGTACCTTTACCTGACCCCTTTTTAGGCCACCTTTTATGCATTTTTTTTCTGCAGTACCGTTTTTTTTACCTGTCGCTCATACGTAAACCTTTTAAACTAATAATCCTGTTCTTCTTTCAGTCTGAGTTCTGGCGCCGCAAGATGCGCACAGTTCACAACATTCTGGATGTCGACAAGGACGGTCTGATCTCATTCAATGACTTCTTACTCTTCGCTGAGCGGTTCAAGTCTCTGGGACATCTGACTGGTCAGCAAGCTGAGGAGTTTACCAGTATTATTAAGGTAATTTTTATCTTTTAGGTGGGGATTGCAATTTAATTCAACAAACTAATTGAAGAAATGAAATGAATGAATGAATTAAATTTTAAAGGGCACTAAACCAAATATTAATTGAGAAAGCTATTAAGTACCTACACAATTGACCTCTTTCTTAACGATAAATCTCCTGTTCACACACATGTTCCTATTCTGACACTTTTTATTCTGATTGACACTTAGATATTCTTTATTTTTTTGACATTACTGTAAAAATGTCACTAATGTTATTAGTCTGTTTTTGTTTCTTTTTTTTGTAATTCTAATGATTTGACATTTATATTTATTCGGTATCAATAGAATGTCTGTTCAATTTTGGAATTAAATATTATTTGAATGCCCATGAGACGGTAGAATATGGAAGACTACTTTTTTTAGTAAAACATCTATGTAGGTATCAATTACCCATGTTTGCAAAAATAAATGATTTGATTTGAAGGATAGCAGTTGAATTTAACAAACTCAAACTTAAAGCATTTATTTCAAATTAGTGGTCGCCCGGTGGTCGCAGTTCGACCATAATGAAAAAAGAAAATAGCTTTCTGCACTCCTTCTCCATATTATAAACTTTAATTTTGCCAAATTTCATACTCCTCCGTCCACGTAATTTTCGTAAAAAGGGGTAGGTACAGTTTTGCTTCACGTCTTAATTATATAGATTTCAAATAAACCAATTACAGACCTGCCAGGGGTGCGGGTTGTTCGAAAGAGATACCGCGGCCCCTGGCACACAGGCAACTGAGGAAACACGGGTGGGTTTAGTCAGTAAAAGTCTGACACGCCCTCCTGCTCCACCCAGAGCGGGAGAAGTTATTTGATGATTTACCACCCAAAAAAAAAAAACAATTGCAGACACCTTTGAATTGTCAAAGGGTCGTTCAGTCAGAAAGAAAAAGCTAGTTGCCCATTCCAAAGGGTAGTAGGTACCTATGGAGAAGAACGGGCAAGAAACTTCATGGACAAACTTATTGAAGGTCCAATGTTTTGATAAATGGTTGTTTTGCTGGCGAAAATTATTAGAGGCTTGACTTTTTAAAACTTGGGTAATTGGTATAGCTGTCGCAGCTACGGATATCTGAACATGACTGGCCCGCCGTGTAATGGCAGAGGACCGACGAGGAAGAGATCTTCGCCAAAGAGTGAAACATTACGAACTAGATAGATAGACCATTATCAGGGCATCAGCTTCGTTTCTATTTTCGCAAACTTTGGCGATTGCCAGAGCACTGTAGGTACTTTTTACGTCATGGAGAGTTGCAATGTAGCATATCGTATTTTAGAAAGAGACGACACCAGCAAAAAGCCAGATGTTTTCGAAAACTCCATCTGCCATTCAACACCTGTAACGAACTTCTTTCTTCTTTCGGAATTGAGTAGTACCATACAAAACGTGTCAAGAAATCAGCTGCTCAGAAGCTGACATTTACAATCATATTTTTTTCTCTTGCAACAGATGACTTGGGAGGAGCAATGGGGCGCTATCGACCCGTACAACTTCGTGACTGTGGAGCAGTACCTCGAGGACATGCACCACGTCCTCAATGACAAGTCGCTCAAGAAGAAGGCTCATCGCTGGCTGCCGTATTTGTTCAAGGTAAACTGTTCATCATTCGTCTTATCATCATTATCTGCCTAGCCCAACTATGTTTATGTTTATTTATAAGACAGCCGGGTACGTAAACATCGTTACCCATCCCGGCCCGTATAAAAGGGTGGTCTTTTGTTGCAACAATGCCAGGGAGCCTACTCCCTAAGCAAAATCCATAGTTTCGGCCGTCGCTACGAGCGCTTCGCTCTCTGTCTAACTTACGGTATGTCCGTAAGTGAGACGGAGAACGAAGCGCCCATAACGATGGCCGTTACCACGGATTTCGCTGAGGCCCCCAGTTATGTTTTAAGAGCAAGTACCATAAAGGCGTAAAAACTGAAAAACGTGTGAGCTTGCAGAGTAATAGTCGGCATAACACACTCGGTCTAAATGTTCCCACGTTTCCACTGTTGAGCCTTCTGTCTGTGAGAGGGAGTGGGGCATGACATATTCCACCTTGCGGGCTCATTGCTGGTTGGTGGATATCACATGTCTTCGGTTATTTAGTTCTAGAGCATGTCGGTGTCCTTGCGATGTTTTCGTTCACCGTTTTAAAAGCAGTTGTGATGTAATTAAATACACAGAGTGCCTGCCTGGGTTCGAACTCACGACCTGTAACTCTTTAGTACCTAGTATAGTCGCCCTGCAGAATATAAATAATGAAATACTACCTTCTTGCTTGCTAGCTTTTCTAATGCTTCGTCAATAACCAAAGGGTGCATTATGAAAGCGTCCAAAAGTGATGGTATTTACATGATGATCGCCTTATCTTTATACTACGTCATGGGCAACTACAGGACCAAATTAAATTAGCTAGCGAAACTCTGGAGGCGTCACGGGTTTCGATATCCGAACACGATAACAAAAAAAGATTTGAATGATTTATTTTGGGGTCTACGTTGACAAATATATTTTCTTTTGCTTCCTCATGTTTAGATATCGATTACGTCAGTGTAGTTTACACAAAAACACTTTGTTTTTTTAAACTGAAAAATACAAAATATGTTATTGATTATTTTTCAGGCTGTGGACAAGGATAAGTCCGGTTACATATCGGTGCACGAATTCAAGCTGTTCTTCCAGTGCTTAGGACTTGACAATGAGAAAGCGGCCGTCGCCTTCGCTGTCATAGATGTTAATGGGGTAAGCCTGCCGTATGTCATTCATAGCCCGTATCGATCCTTCATCATTGGACATTGGCTTCTCCAACTGCACGCCATTCAGCTCGATTCTCGCAATTCTCATCCAGCAGTTACCAGCGACCCTGAGTAGATCGTCAGATTATTTCTAAGAGTAATTAAGTTAAAATAGCATTTCTATTAGTTTGAAAGCAACAAGCCAATAATATCCAACTATAGTCAAAATAAAGTCTTCGACCTAATATTGAAAATCTTCATTTCTCTTACAGGATGGCAAAGTATCACAAAAAGAGTTCGTAAAGCTCGGAAAGGAATTCTTCTGCACTGAAGACCCGAAGAGAGTGTCCAAAATGTTCTGGGGACCACTGATTAACTAAGTCATTGTAATATTAACTTTACGCTTAGGATTTAAGAGTGATTTTTCAACTGTCGTTTTTATTTCGTTTGTTTTTAACTGCGTGTAGCTCCTTTTATATTTTGGTTTTGTTTGTGTTTGTTAAGACTACTACTTTATGTGTGTACACACGGCTACACATCAAGCTATACATTTCCAGCTTAAGCTGATCTCGCATTATATCGTGTGTGTTAGACAGGATAAGTTTTTATCTGCTGTAACTGTAACCATGAATTCAGCATATCATTCTAAACCCCCAGCGCAAAAATTTTTCTTCGGTAATACAAAAAAAAATCAGCTGTTCCATACATTTTGACCGCTTAGGTATTGCACTTTTCTATGAAACAGCTGATTTTTTTTTGTAAAACCGATGTAAAATTTCTGTGCTAGAATGATATGCTGAATTCATGGTTACAGTTTGCGCACTGGATAAAAACTTATCCTGTATAGGGATTTCCGTACAGTGCAAGATCAGCGTAAACTGGAAATGTATAGCTTGATGTGTAGACGTGTTTACTATGGCCGTATAGGGAAGTGTTTAGTTAAAAATATATATAATAGTTTTAAAAACTAAAAAAACACGCTTTAAAAGCCAAAATAAAAAAGTAGAAAATAATTTAATTCTATTAAAAAGCGTGGGGTGCTTTTTGAGGTATTTTTATAATCAATTAATATCAAGCACCCCACGCTTTTTAAAAGAATTAAATTACTTTCTACTTGCGTGTTTTCTTGTTTTTTAACCCTTTATTTGCCCGACTGTCGTGTCCCCAGCGCCCGGCATCGAAAATCGAAAAATGAATACCTACAAAGAGGCATCCCTCTTTGCAATACTTAATTTTTTACAACAAATTAAACGAGCTGTAGTATTTTGGTCGCAAATATACGACCCTGGCAAAATAGATCCGAAAATATTTGTCGGATTAATCCGAAGTAAGCGGTTAAAAGGTGAAACTATTATTTATTTTCTATTTTTCAATCCTGCAAACTTTTTTTTTTAATTATTCAATTGTCATCGGTTATCGATATGCACAAAGTTTAAATGAAATCTGACCGTTTGAAGTGGGTCAAAATCAAGTCCAAAGGAGTCGGTTACCAGCAAACAAACATGCTCACAAACATACAGGTGAACCTAATAAAAGCGAGTTAAAAAGGGATGACGTTATTTCTTCCGTATAAACTCAAACTCAAACTCAAAGCATTTATTTCAATTAAACCATTTACAGGCACTTTTGAATTGTCAAAAAGTCGATCAGTTGGAAAGTTGAAGCTAGTTGCCCATTCCAAAACGTAGATCTCTATGGAGAAGAACGGGCAAGAAACTCCATGGACACTCTTTTATAGCTCTATAGCTCTATCTCTTTTGCGCAGATGATTGAGAGATAGAGTTGAAGCTATACACGACGATTAGTGCTATCTTGTTTGATTTTAAAGCATGGGTGACTGCGTTTGGGCAACACAATCGATGCTTCTTATATTATGTGCATCGAGTGAATCACGAATTCGAAATAAATTCCCTACTACTATTACAAATGTGAACGTAACTCTGTCTGTCTGTTTGTTACGCTTTCACGCCTAAACCCCTGAACCGATCGTCATGAAATTTGGCAGAGATATAGCCTAGGATATGGACAAGGACATCGGCTACCTTTTTACGCAAACATCCGACATCCACGCGGGCGGAGCCGCGGGCAAAAGCTAGTAGTTTATATTTCTACTAAATTAGGGGTTCTAAATGCAAAGACAATATCAACGTTATTTATATGAATGTTGTGATCAAAATGTAGCCTGATTTGGGTTTTGCCCTAAATATGTTTTTCAGCTCTGTAACTCGACTGCTATATTCATTTTAGGCAGTTGGTACCTGTACCGCCTATGTTCCGACTTTTTAAACTCCTTATTATATGCTGTTATTACTTAGTGGTAGTTATGTAATAGTTATTATTACGGTCTTATGACGCTAAATAATAATAATAATAATAATGTAAGTCATTCCTATATTACGGACCAACATTCATTAGTTGAATGTATAAAAATATTGTTGAATCTTTAAATAGCATCTCAATTTTAACAATAAAATTCTTTGTTTTATTTGTTTACAACCCAAAATCCCCGTTTTGATTTAGTGGATATTGAATATTATATTTAAATAAAAATGTGTTTTACTATTTTGTACAAAAAAAAAATGTTTTATAGTAAAATCTTTATTGAGAAACAATACAAAATTAAATCAAAGTCAGTTCTAACAATCATATAATGCATAAGATAAACATAAAGTAAAAAATAAAATTAGCGAGGACAGTTAAATATTAGCTTCAAAAGATGTTTTCATCACGAACGTTCCAAAGCAAAATATTAATTTTACGTAAACCTACATGGGCAGTTATGAAACGTCAGAAGCTAGTTGCACGGTTCCAATTAATCGTTTCGAAGGTAATATTAATCGGCAGTATTTCAAAACCCAGTTATCCTTGCAACACAGTTAATTAATCTTGTCAAATGTCATGCCGACTTATGTATGACGATAAGTTGTTTTTTTTTTTTTGTAAAAAAATAATTACAGTTGGTAAAGTGGGGCTACCTCGACGGAGCGATAGGCTGTGGATGTGGAGTTGTGTCACAATCTATGCACCACTTCCTATCTTGCGCTTTGTGCCCTTAAACATGCAGCCGAGGTGACCTCTGCGTTGCCACCGACGACGGCGTGGAAGTGGCGAAGTTTTGGGCCAACAAGATTTAAGGTGGATGGAAGAATGCTTTAGGGAATCCTGAGAAATTCCATTCAGTCCACTCTCGGCCCCTCGACCTTCAATAAATAATGTGTCCACTGGACCCCTGACTATAGTTTATTGTCGACCCTTGGGGGTCCACAGAGGATTTTATTTTCCAGCCAAGTTTTAGAAAATACCTTACTGTACCCAAAATATTAATTTTAAGTACTCGCCGAACTATCGGTTGAAAGTGGACGAGGTATTGATAATTCAATCTTTTCACACTCGACCCCCATGGGGTGAACTATGTTTAACGGTTGAGAGGAAACAAATAAACAAACCTTTTTATGGGGGTCGAGGGATCGAGAGTGGACTAAACGCGGAATTAAAATTTTCTTACGTATTTTGCAATTTGCTCGTCAGTGATTCACGATTGTAACAAATATGGCTTTACAAGATTATAATCATTAAAATTGTATATAGAACCCTCCAACTTCATTCAATCATTCATTCATTCTTCTTTAAGTTCATTCAATGGGATTCAATGAACTTAAAGGATTGTATGGATTTTAATGCTAATAATTATTTAATTACACAAGTGTTAGGGCCGCGAATCATATTTAAATCAACATAGAACCTGACAATGCCCTGTAAATTCAAAGAACTCCGCATCGCTTCCACTTTAAGATAGTGTCTCACCAGCGACACGACAAAATAACTCATGACACTTGAAAATAAGAGTACAGAATTTAAAGAAAAATTAAGGGCTAAGTCACTAAAACGACATACCCAGTTGCGTTTATATGTGCCGAGGGTAGTAAGAAAATTAAATGTTGTTCTAATTATGACAATTATTTTACTACAAACAAGAAAAACAAATACTATAACTAATTAAAATAAATCTAAACAATGCTGAGTTGGTCTTTCAGTAGCTTCGTTTCTTCAATGAGCGTCGATATCTGTCCGGTTCTGAAAACGAAACGAAATAATAGGGGGTCATTATTTTAGATATTAAAGAAAACATGCTGCGTCGACCCCAAATCAACTGAGTTAAGGCCAGAAGGATTTTAGATATTTAATTTTTATTATGTTTTACTGTCATATTGTGCTATATAATTGATTCATGAAATTTCAAACATTGAACATGTCTCTTTAAAAGAAAATCAGTATTGTTTACAAAACTCGCAAACACCAACAAAAAATTCGCAATGTGCTCTATGTACTCGAAGTATAATAATGCGATATTCTATTTTTTTGTCCTGTTTTCACGCAGTGACAGAGCAAGGAATGGACGAGATGGCTTATGGGCATTCTAAGATCCTTGTACAGATGTATGAGAATTTTCAGCTCATTAACAATTTCGATGCCAAGCTGGCATGGAAAATGTTGATGAGCAGAAATCAAGCTGAAATCAAGCAATGCTATGGCATATGGGTCGAAAAATTATTCGTTCGTGTACCCACAACCCACATCCGAGTCTTCGTTATACGTAGCTATAAATCACTTCTGTTCATGCCCAGGACTCGATTAGTGAGACCAAATATAAGTATGCTTTAAGTATACACGCAGCACATGCTCACAACTTATGGTTTCAGTTTTGCGCGTCGTACCACCCAGTGGCATAACTAGTAATTATTAAATAAAATATTCCAAATCTGCCTATTTCTATTCAAATTCTCTTAAAATTGCTTGCAAAGCAAGTTTTTTGCAAGTTGAAATTAATATACCTTCGTTATTGAAGGCTATTTATAATTGGTCAAGAAAGGCTATGCGACCTAGCTTGGCTCAGTGTAGAAGATAATTTACGAAGGGGCGCAAATGTGAAGCGTGCCATAAGCGCCATTTTCTACTGGTACGCCCCTGCTACCACCCCGTATTTTCAGGAAACCATAACAAAATATTTTCCAACAATACCCTGTTAATGTCATTAAGGGGAACCTAGTCGCGGGCTCGAACTCACTGATGGGCTTGGCTAAAAAGCACGCTGTCTCACCAGGCATCGTGTCTGACAGAGGTAGTATCAGTGATGAGCAGTTAGACGCTAGTCTACACGCACAACATTATTGTGTGAGATGCAGGATCATTTATAGTACAACAGGCGCGTAAAAAATTAAGAACAGTCCTTCGGAAGATCGGGTTTTATGAAAAAACCACTGCATAAATCAATAACCAATAAAGTTTATTGAACTTTTCGATATTTGAGCTTTGTCGCTACCGACTTGGTTTTTCAGATTTTACACTTCTTTTATTACTAAAACACGCCCAAAGATAGGTTAAATTAGCAAGAAAAACTAATCTTTGTTGGCTCCTAACTTTTGAATGGCTTCTTATTGTAGTATTCTGTTTCCGTACAGACAATATTAATAATGAGACAAAACCATACCATGTTTAATTTTTGATGTACATTGTCCAACAGTGGAGTAATACACTCCCGAAGTTTGTATGGGAAAAATGTGGACTAGGTCCACCTTAAAGCGACAAAACAGCCTTCCAAGGCTCATTTGTCTAGTAGGTTTTTGATCACAAAAATATGCACGTTTCTTTGGAATAGACCTCCGAGGGAAGCCGCAAGCAAAGGCTATAAATGCAATATGACTTACTGCTGTTGCAGAATAGAGGAGATCGTATCACTGTGAGACTTGCCGAGCGCGATGTCCTTCTTCTTGTACTCCGAGTGCCATTTTTCCAGCTGAAAATAATAATAATTATGATAAATACATTATACAACATAATTTGCCTTCTCGTAGGTGTTTTTGCTTAGCCTTTTCAAAACTTAGTTGAGGTCGGCTTCCAGTCTAACCGGTGCAGCTGTATACCAGTATTTACATGGAGCGACTACCTCTCTGATCTCCACAACCCAGTTATTGGGTAATACGATATCCGTTGGTGACTAACCGTAACGACTGTGTAAGATGTATAACAGCGAGACCACAGGCGCGGTCCGAAAGGGGGGGGTCCTAGGGGTCATGACATCCCAAAGCCGAAAGCCGCCCCAAACACGTAAAGCTTAAAATAGTAATTTTTCGAAAATTTAATAAATTAATTTTCTTATTCAAAAGTAGGTAGTCTTTGTCTGTCTTTGGCTGCGACCGCACCTGCGAGACCAACGGTTTAACCTGCTTTCCATGGCGCGGAAATCTTGATATCAAGTTTCGATTGACCCAAGCGACAGTTATTTATTACCCACGAGGTGTTTTAATAGTTGTGTTAGTTACAAACGTATGTGGAGGAATGAGGAACATGTCGTGGGGAAATTTTTGAGAGTATAGTGAGACTGGCCGAGTAGAGGCAAAATGATGGATCGAATGTGTGAAAGATATGATATGGCTAGAAAGGGTGTGACTACCTGACATGTCGGTTAATAGAGATTTAGAATGACACTTAATGAAGCCGAGAGTCATTTGATTTCTTTGTGACCATTTTTATTGTACTGGATTATGCCTGGGAAGAGTAAAAAATAAAAATAAATTATGGGCCAGCTCTTGACCTTGATAACAACAGAACGTTCTGGCTACGGAGATATCTCTAAAACCAGTTTTAAATGCTTTAACTTAACTACCCCCACAACTCCTGTACCGTTGCATGTGCGTTGCCGCAAACGATTTTCTACACCAGAAATAAAAGTAGTTTCCTAACAATATTTCTTTGATCAATGTTATTTCAAAAAGTGCATAGACATCGGCTGTGTAATGGGTCTTATTACATCATGAATCATGAAAGAACTCTTAAAAGTGCTGAATGATCGCTTATGTCGCTGGTATCGCTTACCTCCTCAGTCCTGTGCTGCGCGTGTTGCTTGAGCATCAGTATCTGGTCCCCGAGGCGCTCCCCACTGCGCCTGTACCGCTCCAGTTCGGCCAGCAGCTCGCGCTCGGCAGGACTGGCCGCGGCCGACGCGCGGATGTTGCGGATTACTGCTGAGCATCTGTAAGGTTGAATATAACATACATGATCAGCCTATAACGTTATAGGCTGATATGTCAGTCCCATGTTCGTGTTCATCTTATTGAGACGAAGTGGCCTGTAATCCAGCCAGACGCGCGAGCCCAGTGTGTTTTTTTTGTGTGGGAAATCATCAAATCTCTCGCTCTGGGTGTAGCAGGAGGGCGTGTCAGACTTTTACTGACTAAAACCCACCCGTGTTCCCTCAGCTGTGTGCCAGGGGCCGCGGTATCTCTTCCGGACAACCCGCACCCCTGGCAGGCATCGGCCCTTGCGGACCCTATCAATTGATGACCTCTCTTTGAGGAGCCCATAGAACACACCACGCCATCGACCCGAGCTTGGTCCTTACCGGACAGCGAGCTACCCATTACTCGCCGTCCGCAAGCCCGCGCCTACGGTGGCCGGGAATCAGCCCGGGATTCCCGACGCCCAGGGCGTCTCCTGCGACTACTACTGCCGTGAAGGCGCATATACTGCCTCTCCCTCACGTGCGCCGCCTCCCACTTCGCGAGGATTACTGCTTCGCAGGAGGTGACAGCTACCCATGCACTCTCGCTCCGTACCATGGCCTGGACCAGGGCCGGACGCGAGAGAACGCCGCCGCCGATCGCCTCCACAAGGACACGGTGGTGCTCAGCCCAAGCCGGGCAGACATCCATCGTATGCTCCACCGTATCCTCAGGGCGATCTACGCAGTGGAAACACCCGGGCGTTTCGTCCCGCCCTATTCGACAAAGGAACTTCCCGAAGCAAACCGTGTCGGGTGAGGACCTGCGTCAGGTGGGAGGTAAGAACGCCGTGGCGCCTTTAAATCCACTCCACAATGAGGCCTAGTGTGGGTTGGTTGATGTCACATGTCTTAGAATTTTTGGTTCTAGGACACACCGGTTTCCTTCACTGTTTTCAGAGCAGAAGTGATAAAAAATAATTTGTCTGAGTTCAAACCTATGACCTATGACTCATAAGTCGCCACAGCCTCAATAAAAGCTTTAAAAAAATGTATTCAAAGGCACTGTGCCCGCGTGTTGCGAAATATGAGTGTACTATTCATTCAAGTGGCAATGGGCCGGCCATATAAGCCGCAGAACCGATAACCATTGGGGTAGACGTGTTCTTGAGTGGAGACCTAAATCGTCAAACGTAAGGTAGGACGCCCTCAGGCTAGGTGGAGCTACGATCTTTGCAGGGTGACTGGTAACAACTGGATGAGTTACCGTGAATCTAGCTGAATGGCGTGTTTGGAGAGGCCTATGTCCAGCAGTGGGCGGCTGTAGGCTGATGATGATGCATTCAAAAGAGTGACGATAAGAAACCCTTTTTGTGGCAACGAGACTTTTATGGTCTAAAATTGGGCGGGATTAAGCAAGAGCAAAGATACTTTTCCATTCCTCGTCGAGTTTGATTTATTTGAATTTGATTTATTATCCTTAAGTTTATAATTGAATTACACGATACGATTACTGTCAAATACGTCCACTGACTAGACTTGTCCACTTAAATCTTTTTGGTTCTTTCCTCAAAAGACTATATCAGACCAGTGGCGGATTTACACATTTGCCGGCAGTTGGCTTTAAAATTTTTGGGGCCCCTAGTTAACTCTTCTGAATTGGAATATTTAAAAAAATCATATTCACAATTACTTTACTTTACACAGCGGTTAGTAATTTTTCATATACAGACATTGGAATATTTGTTATACCTACTGTATGTATAGTAGGTAGGTGTATAGATATAAATATTGGAATTTTGCTAAATTTTTGAGACTTCTTTTCTCCGCGTATATGTCTTTTTTTTCTTAAGGCAAAAAAATGAGCCAAATTTACCGCCTCCCTAAAATTTGTCGCCCTAGGCTCCATCCAGCCTACTCAGCCTGCTGGTAAATCCGCCACTGTATCAAACCCTAATTTGAATGGCCCTCATCATCTGACCAAGGTAATGTCTGGACAATAAAAGAGACTGTGACCTTTGAGTATGTTTAGGTGTTTCTTCTCAGAGTAGTCGAATAGGAAACATCGACCTCCTTTAGTTTTTTTTTTAAATATTATTTATGTATAGTGCTTGTCACATAAACGTCCTTGAATATATAACTAGTACTAAAAATAGTTTTTAAGTATATTATTATTTTTAAAAGAGTAACCGTGAAGTTTCTTGCCGGCTCTTCTCCATAGGAAGCGACAAATTGGAACCGTGCACCTAGCTTCTGACGTTTCATAAGTGCCCTTGCAGGTTTATGTGAAATAAAATATTTTGATTTTGATATATTCAAGAATTGCTCGTTTGAAGGTATTAGATAGATATTCACCTGTATTTGAGATCATCTTGATGTTTCTCAGCTAACATACACTTCTCCTTGAGGACTGTAGAATCAAGTTGGACATCGTCTATCTCTTTCTGTAAATAAAAACAGTAAAATAGAGCGACCTTAGTTTTTCCTCATCCTTAACCTGCAAAATCAGTATAGTAAGTACTCTTTCATTCAATCATTTTGATGATGGTCATATCGAAAAATTCCACCGACTCCCGAAATTAAAATTATTTTCACAATGTAGTGTATTTTTGGAAGTCGGTTTATTTTTCAACAATTTCGTTTGCCTTCACTTGCTAAATAAATCAGTGACAGCTAGTAATTATTATTAAAACATCATCAATGAAGACTACGCGTAAAAATACGTATTATTGAAGCTAAAACAATCAGAAATTGACCAAATTTATATGGCCCACTCTATAAGGTGAATCTAGTCGACATTTTTCCCGTACAAACTTCGGGAGTGTATTACTCCACTGTTCGACAATGTATATCAAAAATTAAACATGGTATGGTTTTGTCTCATTATTCATTTTGTTTGTACGGAAACAGAATGCTATAATAAAAAGCCATTAAAAAGTGAGGAGCCAACAGAGATTCGTTTTTCTTGCTAATTTACCCTAACTTTGGGCGTGTTTAAATAATAAAAGAGGAGTAAAAGTTCTAAAACCAAGTCAGTACCGGCAAAGCTCAAATATCAGAAAGTTCAATAAACTTTATTGGTCATTGATTTATGCAGTGGTTTTTTAATAAACCCCGATCTTCCGAAGGACTTTTCTTAACTTTTACTCGCCTGCGTTACTATAAATGATCCTACATCTCACTCAATAACGTTGTGCATGTAGACTAGCGTCTAACTGGTCATCACTGATACTACCTCTGTCGGACACAATGCCTGGTGAGACATCGTGCTTTTTAGCCAGGTCCACCAGTGAGTTCGAGCCCGCGACTAGATTCCCCTAAGTACCCTTTCAAACAAAAGACGATTTTTTGAAATCGGTTTATGAATCACAGAGTTTTAAGGTAACAAAATAAAATATATATACATTGACATTGAATTAAAAAAATAATACATTGACATTGAAATAAATTACAATGATTTCATATTATTCAAAAAATCATTGATACTGTAGAAATTATTATTATTAAGCCATTTATATAATTGGGTTTTAAATAACGTACAATTTAACGTTTTAAAGATTTTTGGTAATTTATTATAGAGACGTACACACATAGCCAGAGAGTTTTTATTATACTTCACTGATCGAGGCAGTACATCCAGCACACGTATATATTGGTCACGCCTACTTCGAGAGCTTATTTTATTTTCCAGGCAATACAATTACATAGCGATACATGGATAAATTAGTACTTCCTCCAGCTATTTTACACAATTAATATTGCAAATGGGCCCAAAACTGAATAATGGATTGGCAGAATACTAGCTAGCCATGTTGTGGTGTGTCTGATAGTAAATCATATTGGCGTTTCCACATGGTGTATATGAGTTTTCTTATCCCGCTAGATAAATTGGTATAAAGGCACTGTTGATTAGCTAACCTGTAAGTCCTGCAGCCACTCCTGGTGCTGGCTGCTGAGCGAGCGCAGAGAGTGGAGTTTGCGTGCGATGGCGTCACTTGCGCGTTGTTGGCGGGAGATGTATTCGCCGCGGAGTTTCAATGTTGCTTGCGTTAGGAACTGGAAGATTTGAAGGATTTGGTTAAAAGAGAATACTTAATATAGGAAAATATCCTGTTACTCTTTAAACAAAACGAACGAATGCTAGAACGGATTCATTCAATAAAGTAAAACGGAAAAACTAGTAAAATGCAAGTCGGACTCTTGCACAAAGAGTTCCGTACCACCTAACGATTTTAGGTTCAACTGGAAAAAAGATTGGACCTAGGTTTTTCCTAGATTTCTAACTAGGTTCTGTAGGAACTATTTGGATAAAGGACCCTAAAAATAACAAAGCATGTTTGAATGTTATCACTACAGTTATGATTACAGTTTCTTCGCCAACAAAATGTTGGTCTTCGGCAGTTTTGTGATGCATTGCTTCAGAAATGTGTATGATATGTTACCTCTAAGCACTCCTTGGGACTAGGTTCCGCTTTCTTGCTGATCTGCAGGATAGGCTGAGATACGTCCCGCGATAGAATCTCTTGCACTATCGATGTGAATGTCAGCTTCTGTCTCTGGAATTATAAATGAAAAAACATACTTAACATTACGGTTTTATTCCAGGTTTTGCGCAGTCGATTGAGCAGGATAAGCTAAGCTTGCCGCGGTTGATACGTGGGTGGGTGACTATCTTTACATACCAAGACCTCTCCGTGCCTCGGAAAGCACGTTAAGCCGTTGGTCCCGGCTGTCATTCGTGGAACTTTGACAGTCGATACGGGTCGTCAGTAGCCCGAAAATCAGGCCACCAGTTTTACCAAGGGATATTATATTAGGCAGTAACTGGGCTGCGGAGTTCAGATGGGCAGGCGCTCCATCTAAAACACTGGCATTCAGTTGTATCCGGTTAGACTAGAAGACGACCCCGACATAGGTGGAAATGGCTATACACCGTGACATTTTAGTCGTCTTACAACGGCAGCCCACTTCATGTACCCAATGACTGCTATCTACTACCATTCATATTTTTTTTTTTTAACATTTGCATAATCAAAAACATGAAAATATCACTAAGACGCATGACGTAATATGAAACACCCTGTTATGGAGATGGAATTAATGATGGAATGTAATGGTAGGTAGGTAGATATCTTCTACCGTTTGATACGTAAACATTATTAACAGGGAGGGTGTTGCATAATTCTAAAGCATTAATTATTTTTCTTTGTATCTATTGTCTTAATTAATGGTAACAATGTTTTAATCGCGCCTAGAGGTATATTATGACGGATACATTTAGTGGACCATCTTTGTAAGACGACTAAAATGTCACGGTGTATAGACTGATTGTCTAGGCAGAGGTACAAAGAACACATATGCTGCCAGTTTAGTTTAAGACCCTTGTAATAAGAAGCAAGTCTATTGATAGTACACAGAAAGAAAGCATAGCATCACGCCTGTAATCCCCGAAGGGACCCTCAGAGGTGTACCCATGGTACACTCATGTTTCGCCAGTTTTTTGAAGTTTCATGTAATAAGGGGCGAGTCTATTGAAAGTACCTGGGTACGAATTCAGACTCCAGCCTGCTGGTAAGAATTTCTTTAAAACAAGGCGATCCATAGTTCGGACCGAGGACATCACGCAATTTATTCCATGACAAGTCGTGTATCGGATGGCATTTTTTATCGACAAAAATTAATAATTTTCTTTTAAATATGAGTGAGAGAAGAGTAGTAAAACAACTGCTTGTTAGTAACGCATTGACGTTTATTCGTTAACATATTTATTGATGCTTATGCACACGCATACGTGCTCAATATTTTCATAACCTATTTATCCAATTTGGGGGCGAATTTTTAGAAATCCTTCCGGTGTTCACTTAAGTTTTGTAAGAAACTCTCGTGCAACATTTCATGCTTCTAGATCTAGCGGCTTTTGTATGTCAGTGATGAAAGATTAATCATATCTGCCAGCCACATAAAGGGCCTCAATGTAAGACACAGCATTGAATAATTCGGTATGACACACATGATCTGTGGGGGTCAGTGACCCACTGCAGCTTAGGCTTTAAGTAATACCACACAAGCACACACATGCCCGATGGGAAATCCCTTCTGGGTAAAATGACGAACTTTTATACAAACTTTTATCCCCTATTTAGCCCCTTTAAAGAGATGAGTTTGTTTTATAATAGAGAAGAACTTAAGCAGATTTGCAGACAAAAACTAAAAAAACAACAACCGACTTCCGGAAAAACTCTACAAAGTGAAAAATAACTTTAATTTCGGAAGTCTGTGACTTTGGATATGTATTTTAATTTTTTGTCACTGCCTTCCGAAATTAAAGTTATTTTTCACTTTGTAGTGTTGTTCCGGAAGTCGGTTGTTTTCTTTTTGAAAAAGTTTTTATTTTTCACTTTTTAGTTAGTGTACCTACCCCACTAATTCAAAATTTCAGCATCCTTGTGGTCAAAACAATGCATATTTATGCCATAGCAGGAATAGCGGTTGATTTGCTGTCATTTTTTGAAGAGTTCCGTTGTCTGTCTCCGGAACGCATCATCAGATCTATATGAAATTTAAATGGGACCATTTTGGAATAAACCCCTATTGAACAAAAAAAGAATTTTGTAAATCCGTCTATACAACGTGTAACGGAAAGGGTATATACATATCAAGGGCACGGCTTCTTTGGATGATGTCAAACGATATTGGAAGGGTTTTTTTATACTATCTCTACATGTTCGGAAGTTATGAGAATTTTTAGTACATTGATACCAGAAACCGAACTTTTAAAATTGAAACAAACACATCACTCGCAAGAGATTTATCGTGATATTGGCAAGTAACGTGGAAAGTTATTGACCTACGTAGTGCGGTGACAAGTTTGTTATGATTCTAATTTAAGAAACATATAAAACCGAAAATTTGGTATAAATTCTAGGAGTATTTTATTTTGAGCTGAAACTATGTATAGTGATTCTATGCCAGCTGTTATCTTTAGTGTTTAAGGATAGCAATAGGGTTTCTGTTACACCCTGTATAATTATGACAGAACACCGACCGGACCGAAAATACTAAAAAAAAAAAAAATATATACATGTCGAATTGATAACCTTCTTCTTTTTTAAGTTGATTTAAAAAATAAAAATTATATAAGTATATATATTTTTTTAATAATTGCAAATATTATTTTTAGGCTGTGGTGGTGTATGTCTGTGAATTCAAGTGAATGAACGATTTTACGATTCTATTAAGAACATAATCCCTCGCTTTAACTTTTTCCGTTCATAGTTTCTGCGGTAAATAAGCTACATACCTCTTTCAGTATATTATTGATATCATCTTGTTCTAACGTCGGGTTCTTTAGCTGCAGTTCTTTGTATAACTGTTCTTCTAAGTCGAAAGGTTCCAATGTTCTGTGGGAGAAGGAAATGATTATTGTTAAGTAATTTAAGTGATTAGTTTTACCTACATATTTCAATTAGGTACACGTTAAGCAGAAAACTAGTTATAGAAAGTATTGGAATCCACCGTGATGGCTATTTTATTTTTAAACGAAGCTATTGCCAGTGGCTTCGCCCGCGTGGTGGACGGAAATTATCCCACGGGTACGTATTATTGGGATAATATAAACTATCTGTGTGCCAAATTTTATCCAAATCCGTTAAGCCGTTTTTGCGTAATTGAGTAACAAATATCCAAACATCTAAATATCCAAACATCTCAACATAAAAACTTTCAAATGTATAATATTAGTAGGATTATTGTAACGGCAGACCCCCTAGCGTCGATACTTTAGCCGGTTATGAAAAAAATCTGCTGGTTCTAAAAAGTATAATACCAACGCGGTCAAAATATATGGAACGGGATGTTTTTTAAAACATTTTTGCTTGTGCCATAAGGGTGAAAAGTGATACACTGCTAATGTCCGTGGTTGTAGCTAGACTTGCAGATTGCACGCAGGACCCAGTAGTAGTAACTTTGGTAGCGGTGGCGAGATGGCGGCGGACCAGGGTGATTTTTCGGATAGAGATTAGTCAGAGAGTGATATAGGCCATTTATTTATGGAAAACGCAAGTTTCTGAGTAATAAGAACCTATTATAGGGCCAGTATTGCCTGAAATAAATGAATTATACTTCTTACAACAGCTCTGGTGGAAAAAGACACATAGTTTCATAGCTTAGCTTCACCATCTGCTTATTTCGCACATCTCAGGTGGAGAGGCGTCCTAGACGCAAGTTATGACTGACCTAGCCAGCAGAGTGCACTCGGCACACAGCACCAGCAGCTTGGGTAGCGGTGGCTGAGTGAGTGCCAGCCCCACGGGCGGCGCCACCGCGCGCGTGCACTGCAGGTGGAGGACTCCTAGACGCAAGTTATGACTGACCTAGCCAGCAGAGTGCACTCGGCACACAGCACCAGCAGCTTGGGTAGCGGTGGCTGAGTGAGTGCCAGCCCCACGGGCGGCGCCACCGCGCGCGTGCACTGCAGGTGGAGGACTCCTAGACGCAAGTTATGACTGACCTAGCCAGCAGAGTGCACTCGGCACACAGCACCAGCAGCTTGGGTAGCGGTGGCTGAGTGAGTGCCAGCCCCACGGGCGGCGCCACCGCGCGCGTGCACTGCAGGTGGAGGACTCCTAGACGCAAGTTATGACTGACCTAGCCAGCAGAGTGCACTCGGCACACAGCACCAGCAGCTTGGGTAGCGGTGGCTGAGTGAGTGCCAGCCCCACGGGCGGCGCCACCGCGCGCGTGCACTGCAGGTGGAGGACTCCTAGACGCAAGTTATGACTGACCTAGCCAGCAGAGTGCACTCGGCACACAGCACCAGCAGCTTGGGTAGCGGTGGCTGAGTGAGTGCCAGCCCCACGGGCGGCGCCACCGCGCGCGTGCACTGCAGGTGGAGGACTCCTAGACGCAAGTTATGACTGACCTAGCCAGCAGAGTGCACTCGGCACACAGCACCAGCAGCTTGGGTAGCGGTGGCTGAGTGAGTGCCAGCCCCACGGGCGGCGCCACCGCGCGCGTGCACTGCAGGTGGAGGACTCCTAGACGCTAGTTATGACTGACCTAGCCAGCAGAGTGCACTCGGCACACAGCACCAGCAGCTTGGGTAGCGGTGGCTGAGTGAGTGCCAGCCCCACGGGCGGCGCCACCGCGCGCGTGCACTGCAGGTGGAGGACTCCTAGACGCTAGTTATGACTGACCTAGCCAGCAGAGTGCACTCGGCACACAGCACCAGCAGCTTGGGTAGCGGTGGCTGAGTGAGTGCCAGCCCCACGGGCGGCGCCACCGCGCGCGTGCACTGCAGGTGGAGGACTCCTAGACGCTAGTTATGACTGACCTAGCCAGCAGAGTGCACTCGGCACACAGCACCAGCAGCTTGGGTAGCGGTGGCTGAGTGAGTGCCAGCCCCACGGGCGGCGCCACCGCGCGCGTGCACTGCAGGTGGAGGACTCCTAGACGCTAGTTATGACTGACCTAGCCAGCAGAGTGCACTCGGCACACAGCACCAGCAGCTTGGGTAGCGGTGGCTGAGTGAGTGCCAGCCCCACGGGCGGCGCCACCGCGCGCGTGCACTGCAGGTGGAGGACTCCTAGACGCTAGTTATGACTGACCTAGCCAGCAGAGTGCACTCGGCACACAGCACCAGCAGCTTGGGTAGCGGTGGCTGAGTGAGTGCCAGCCCCACGGGCGGCGCCACCGCGCGCGTGCACTGCAGGTGGAGGACTCCTAGACGCTAGTTATGACTGACCTAGCCAGCAGAGTGCACTCGGCACACAGCACCAGCAGCTTGGGTAGCGGTGGCTGAGTGAGTGCCAGCCCCACGGGCGGCGCCACCGCGCGCGTGCACTGCAGGTGGAGGACTCCTAGACGCTAGTTATGACTGACCTAGCCAGCAGAGTGCACTCGGCACACAGCACCAGCAGCTTGGGTAGCGGTGGCTGAGTGAGTGCCAGCCCCACGGGCGGCGCCACCGCGCGCGTGCACTGCAGGTGGAGGACTCCTAGACGCTAGTTATGACTGACCTAGCCAGCAGAGTGCACTCGGCACACAGCACCAGCAGCTTGGGTAGCGGTGGCTGAGTGAGTGCCAGCCCCACGGGCGGCGCCACCGCGCGCGTGCACTGCAGGTGGAGGACTCCTAGACGCTAGTTATGACTGACCTAGCCAGCAGAGTGCACTCGGCACACAGCACCAGCAGCTTGGGTAGCGGTGGCTGAGTGAGTGCCAGCCCCACGGGCGGCGCCACCGCGCGCGTGCACTGCAGGTGGAGGACTCCTAGACGCTAGTTATGACTGACCTAGCCAGCAGAGTGCACTCGGCACACAGCACCAGCAGCTTGGGTAGCGGTGGCTGAGTGAGTGCCAGCCCCACGGGCGGCGCCACCGCGCGCGTGCACTGCAGGTGGAGGACTCCTAGACGCTAGTTATGACTGACCTAGCCAGCAGAGTGCACTCGGCACACAGCACCAGCAGCTTGGGTAGCGGTGGCTGAGTGAGTGCCAGCCCCACGGGCGGCGCCACCGCGCGCGTGCACTGCAGGTGGAGGACTCCTAGACGCTAGTTATGACTGACCTAGCCAGCAGAGTGCACTCGGCACACAGCACCAGCAGCTTGGGTAGCGGTGGCTGAGTGAGTGCCAGCCCCACGGGCGGCGCCACCGCGCGCGTGCACTGCAGGTGGAGGACTCCTAGACGCTAGTTATGACTGACCTAGCCAGCAGAGTGCACTCGGCACACAGCACCAGCAGCTTGGGTAGCGGTGGCTGAGTGAGTGCCAGCCCCACGGGCGGCGCCACCGCGCGCGTGCACTGCAGGTGGAGGACTCCTAGACGCTAGTTATGACTGACCTAGCCAGCAGAGTGCACTCGGCACACAGCACCAGCAGCTTGGGTAGCGGTGGCTGAGTGAGTGCCAGCCCCACGGGCGGCGCCACCGCGCGCGTGCACTGCAGGTGGAGGACTCCTAGACGCTAGTTATGACTGACCTAGCCAGCAGAGTGCACTCGGCACACAGCACCAGCAGCTTGGGTAGCGGTGGCTGAGTGAGTGCCAGCCCCACGGGCGGCGCCACCGCGCGCGTGCACTGCAGGTGGAGGACTCCTAGACGCTAGTTATGACTGACCTAGCCAGCAGAGTGCACTCGGCACACAGCACCAGCAGCTTGGGTAGCGGTGGCTGAGTGAGTGCCAGCCCCACGGGCGGCGCCACCGCGCGCGTGCACTGCAGGTGGAGGACTCCTAGACGCTAGTTATGACTGACCTAGCCAGCAGAGTGCACTCGGCACACAGCACCAGCAGCTTGGGTAGCGGTGGCTGAGTGAGTGCCAGCCCCACGGGCGGCGCCACCGCGCGCGTGCACTGCAGGTGGAGGACTCCTAGACGCTAGTTATGACTGACCTAGCCAGCAGAGTGCACTCGGCACACAGCACCAGCAGCTTGGGTAGCGGTGGCTGAGTGAGTGCCAGCCCCACGGGCGGCGCCACCGCGCGCGTGCACTGCAGGTGGAGGACTCCTAGACGCTAGTTATGACTGACCTAGCCAGCAGAGTGCACTCGGCACACAGCACCAGCAGCTTGGGTAGCGGTGGCTGAGTGAGTGCCAGCCCCACGGGCGGCGCCACCGCGCGCGTGCACTGCAGGTGGAGGACTCCTAGACGCTAGTTATGACTGACCTAGCCAGCAGAGTGCACTCGGCACACAGCACCAGCAGCTTGGGTAGCGGTGGCTGAGTGAGTGCCAGCCCCACGGGCGGCGCCACCGCGCGCGTGCACTGCAGGTGGAGGACTCCTAGACGCTAGTTATGACTGACCTAGCCAGCAGAGTGCACTCGGCACACAGCACCAGCAGCTTGGGTAGCGGTGGCTGAGTGAGTGCCAGCCCCACGGGCGGCGCCACCGCGCGCGTGCACTGCAGGTGGAGGACTCCTAGACGCTAGTTATGACTGACCTAGCCAGCAGAGTGCACTCGGCACACAGCACCAGCAGCTTGGGTAGCGGTGGCTGAGTGAGTGCCAGCCCCACGGGCGGCGCCACCGCGCGCGTGCACTGCAGGTGGAGGACTCCTAGACGCTAGTTATGACTGACCTAGCCAGCAGAGTGCACTCGGCACACAGCACCAGCAGCTTGGGTAGCGGTGGCTGAGTGAGTGCCAGCCCCACGGGCGGCGCCACCGCGCGCGTGCACTGCAGGTGGAGGACTCCTAGACGCTAGTTATGACTGACCTAGCCAGCAGAGTGCACTCGGCACACAGCACCAGCAGCTTGGGTAGCGGTGGCTGAGTGAGTGCCAGCCCCACGGGCGGCGCCACCGCGCGCGTGCACTGCAGGTGGAGGACTCCTAGACGCTAGTTATGACTGACCTAGCCAGCAGAGTGCACTCGGCACACAGCACCAGCAGCTTGGGTAGCGGTGGCTGAGTGAGTGCCAGCCCCACGGGCGGCGCCACCGCGCGCGTGCACTGCAGGTGGAGGACTCCTAGACGCAAGTTATGACTGACCTAGCCAGCAGAGTGCACTCGGCACACAGCACCAGCAGCTTGGGTAGCGGTGGCTGAGTGAGTGCCAGCCCCACGGGCGGCGCCACCGCGCGCGTGCACTGCAGGTGGAGGACTCCTAGACGCAAGTTATGACTGACCTAGCCAGCAGAGTGCACTCGGCACACAGCACCAGCAGCTTGGGTAGCGGTGGCTGAGTGAGTGCCAGCCCCACGGGCGGCGCCACCGCGCGCGTGCACTGCAGGTGGAGGACTCCTAGACGCAAGTTATGACTGACCTAGCCAGCAGAGTGCACTCGGCACACAGCACCAGCAGCTTGGGTAGCGGTGGCTGAGTGAGTGCCAGCCCCACGGGCGGCGCCACCGCGCGCGTGCACTGCAGGTGGAGGACTCCTAGACGCTAGTTATGACTGACCTAGCCAGCAGAGTGCACTCGGCACACAGCACCAGCAGCTTGGGTAGCGGTGGCTGAGTGAGTGCCAGCCCCACGGGCGGCGCCACCGCGCGCGTGCACTGCAGGTGGAGGACTCCTAGACGCTAGTTATGACTGACCTAGCCAGCAGAGTGCACTCGGCACACAGCACCAGCAGCTTGGGTAGCGGTGGCTGAGTGAGTGCCAGCCCCACGGGCGGCGCCACCGCGCGCGTGCACTGCAGGTGGAGGACTCCTAGACGCTAGTTATGACTGACCTAGCCAGCAGAGTGCACTCGGCACACAGCACCAGCAGCTTGGGTAGCGGTGGCTGAGTGAGTGCCAGCCCCACGGGCGGCGCCACCGCGCGCGTGCACTGCAGGTGGAGGACTCCTAGACGCTAGTTATGACTGACCTAGCCAGCAGAGTGCACTCGGCACACAGCACCAGCAGCTTGGGTAGCGGTGGCTGAGTGAGTGCCAGCCCCACGGGCGGCGCCACCGCGCGCGTGCACTGCAGGTGGAGGACTCCTAGACGCTAGTTATGACTGACCTAGCCAGCAGAGTGCACTCGGCACACAGCACCAGCAGCTTGGGTAGCGGTGGCTGAGTGAGTGCCAGCCCCACGGGCGGCGCCACCGCGCGCGTGCACTGCAGGTGGAGGACTCCTAGACGCTAGTTATGACTGACCTAGCCAGCAGAGTGCACTCGGCACACAGCACCAGCAGCTTGGGTAGCGGTGGCTGAGTGAGTGCCAGCCCCACGGGCGGCGCCACCGCGCGCGCTGTGCCCGTGCACAGCAGGTGGCGCGCCACGCTGGCGCGGGAACACATGGCTGACAGGACTGCTTCCATTTCGGCTGAGAATTAACATACAAACTTATTCTTAGTATACATAAAGCTTAAAATTAAACCAAACATGTTAAATGTTAAGTCGTGCAGTAACGATTCATGTTACACTTTTGTTTTAAAACCGCATCTCGCATGTCAGCCTAGGAGGGTCTCGGCCGCTTAACTGGGCTCGCTTGTGGAAGCGTCGATAAAATAAGACCTCCAGCGAGGTTTCAAAAAACTAGGCACGCTAAGAGCTCCCCTTGTTATGGACTTCGGCTTAGGGCGACGCTGAGAGAAGGCAGCTGGATCGGATAAATTCGGGACAAATTTAGAACTACAGGCTCAGCGGCGCGGGCTGGCCCAAACATGACTCGGGGCGAACATGGACTGGTGCGTCGTGGCGGGCCTCGGTGGCGAAGACAGAAGTACGGCGGTTGAACTGCATACTTTCTAAGAGTACTGCTAGTGGCGTCATTGGATTAGGGTGCTTTATAGCACAGTCGAAGAAATGCTTTGAGAAGCGTTTCATGAACTGCGGGACGGTGGGCATTCCGAGATCTAAATGAAGATTCTCATCGCGGTAGTAAGAGGGTGCTCCCATAACCTTTCTAAGGAAACGGTTCTGAAAGGTCTGCATCCTTTGGAAATGGAGCCGCCTTTATGTGCTCTCTGAAGGTAAGGTGGTGATTAAGTATCACACCTAGGTATTTCGCTTGCTTCTCCCACGGGATCGGCTTGCCATACGTAGTGATCAGACTGGGAGCGAGTCAACACGGTCTCGAGAGGACAACCGGCTGACACGTGTAGGAGTTGGCCTCTATTCTCTATTTCCAGAACCAAGCGCCTAAAACGTTTGCGGAGATCTGGAGAGTGCGACCGATGAGTCCTGACAGCTACTAGTATAGTAAATGCCAGTGTTGTCGGCGAATAGAGTCAACAAAGCCTTATTACTCTTAAGAATGTTACTGGTGAACAGCGTGAAGATTAGGGGAGATATGACAAAGCCCGGGATGATCCGCACGAATGAGGTGTGGAGGAGCGTGAGCTTTCGATCCCATAGCGTAATGTGCAGTTCGGCGAAAAGTCTAGTAAGATGAGCACGAGACGGTCTGGCACTCCAAGTTGCTAAAGCAAATATAATAAGCTGTTTTGTCGAATACTTTAGCTATATCGAATAATAACAAGCTCGTCATCGCGTTACACTTGTAAACTAGCGCCTAAGTAGGTACCCTACGGTGCGGTGGACCTGTTGGATGCCAGAGTGTTGGGTTCGGAAACTAAACTGTTCGTTGGGGATGAAGCTTTTTGCTTCGGTATAGTCTTTGAGACGCTTAGAAATAAGCCTTTCGTAGATGTTGGCCGCGAACATTGAGGATATAATTTGAAAACATTGTAAAAGCCAATTATTTTTAAAAGAGTAACCGTGAAGTTTCTTGCCGGCTCTTCTCCATAGGAAGCGACAAATTGGAACCGTGCACCTAGCTTCTGACGTTACATAAGTGCTCTTGCAGGTTTATGTGAAATAAAATATTTTGATTTGATTTTGATTTGATTTGATACTGATGAGATGGTAACTCTTGGGCTCAGGCTTAGGCTTGCTTGGTTTGGGATACCGATAACCGTGGTTTCTTTCTACGCCGCAAAGTTGACTCAAGGCGCCATTGAAGATGGCGGTCATGAGCAATATGAGAGAGGCGGAGTTGCGGAGGCGGAGTTTGTACACCTTATTGGTGATACCTTCCGACCCGGGGGCTTTTTGGACCCTTTTAATGTCGGGCACTTCGTCTGTAGTGCCTTGAGACAGAGAATCATCAGGGTTTTCAACGGGGGTATGGCTGTACGTTTGACTTCAGCGCTTATCTTGACAAGGTGCGCTTGGTCTACTGGTTGAGAGCTGCGAGTGCGTTAATACTCTGGGCTGTCGGCAAGGCATTCGGCCTTATGATATGTAAGCTATCACGCCATTTATACCAGGAGGATTTTATTTTGGTATATGCTTTGTTTACTTTTTATTTTTTGTGCTTGAGTTAAGTTTTCATGTTATTTGTTGGTATATTGGCATGGCTAGCTGACATATGACATTTTTTAAGTTCTGTGTCTCGTAATGTTGATTACTTTGCCTACCTATGTATGCGATCAAGTCTATCTAACTAAACAGACAGCTGTGCTGCTGGGGAGTTTGTTGCCACTTCTTCTTCCCAGCTAAAGCACTAGGAAGTGGTGAAGGGCGGGCGTTTTGGGGGACTGTCTTATGTAATTTTGACATTCGAAAAGTGCTGATTCTCAGCCTAATTTGAATAAATAACTTTTGATTTTGATTTTATGGGGACTATCAAAAGCGACGCTCCTATCGGGGCGGCGGAGGAGAGGAGGCATGGAGACCTTTTCAGAGGAACTTGATTTCCTCTTTACCATTCATGCCGCAACATTCACCTCCACCTAATGAACGTACTGTTATCGGAAATGATCTTAGGATCGGAGCAGATCATGGTTAAGTTAAAGCAGCAGCAAGGGTCAATTGAAGGTTAAGCTACGCTTGCTGAAGTCAGTCCATGGATGGGTGACCATCCATTATATACCGAGACCCCTCCGTGTCTCGGGAAGCTGTTGGTCCCGGCTGTCATTCATAGATCTTTTACAGTGGTTACGGGTAGTCAAAAGTGGCTGATGATCAGTCTTACTAATGGGTATCGTGATACCCTGTAACTGGATTGTGGAGGTGAGATAGGCAGAGATATTCAGCTGCATCCGGTATCGAATAATATCCATGTTTATTTAAGGTCATTCTGAACAATTTATTTGTTGTAGCCATTTGTCTTATTGGTTGTACCTACATAATGTTTAAATACTAAATGATTGACTTTGTCAGTTCCATTAAATTATTATATATTACCTAACAGTTATGTTTTTGTAAAGACATTGTTACAATTTTTAGTCTAAAAGTATTTGTTTTGTATTAAGTGTAGTTCAGTTCATTTTATTAGTATGTGTAGTAAGGGCAGAAATTATTTTTGTAACTTTATTTTTGCTCTCTTGTCTGTACGTGTGGACTGGTAACACTATAAAAGTTTATAAGTAATGTATTATCATTTATCGTCACCCTTGTCCCCAACACCCTGCAAGATGTACAAAGTTTCGAGTTGATAGATCAAGAATCTATCTGAGCCCCTAACATATCTTCGTGCCCATGCGCAAAGATATGTTAGGGGCTCAGTGTTAACAACGTACTGTCAAATTGGCCTACCTTGCACTTTAAATGCCATCATTGAAACTGTAAGGTAGATGCAATTTGACAGTACGTTGTTAACTGAAGCGCACATGACACAAAATCGCTTGGAAATTATTGCAATAACTGCGAGAAGAGTGGCTATTTTTTTTTCTAAATTTACCTTTTCCTAATGTAATTAGTACAGTGCTGTTTTATTTATACTAATAGTAAGTAATAATAAAGCTGAAGAGTTTGTTTGTTTGAAGGCGCTTGTGTCTGGAACTACCAGTCTGATTGAAAGAAAAAACCATTTGATAGCCCAATTCTTGAAGAAGGCTATAGGCATATTATCAGGACTCGTCGTGCGACCGTTGCTCTGACTACAGTTGTTTATATTTGTCCGTATAATAATATTTAATAGTGGCAAATTCCTGCAGAATTCGGCAAATTTTTTGTTGTAACATATACAGTGAACTTACTATTTCTAAATGTTGCTGAATACATTTTACAAACAACAAAAATGTTATCAAGCATCCTTACTCTTTAAATAACGTAATTTTAACTAGAAAAACACTAGTTCGCGATCTTGAGTTCTATTAGATGATAAACTACAGCTAGACTTCCATATTGATAAAATTATAAATCATGCCTTTTGTATGTACGGTTTTGTGATGAGATCAGCCACAGAATCCGTCCGCCCATAAAAATATTTATATCTTTACAAATCACTAATCAGGTCTCAGAATATGCTGTTTTGATAATATGTGGAAAATGTCGTGGGTTAATACATTTACTCTGTAACTCAAATTTTGTACAGTATTGTAATGTGTAACTGTGTATTTTCCCTAATAAACAAAATAAAATCTTTAACATCACGCTAGGGCCCTTAGGAACCGAGCAAAAACATGAAATGTCCGCTAAACTAAAACGGAGTTATAGCATGGACGGGCGATGCGACGCGAAAAGTCGCGAGCAGAAGCTCGTGTTTGTTTAAGTAAAAATAAACAAATAAATGCTCAAATTGCCAAACCATTGGCGGGAATATACGACAGAAAAATTAAGGAGTAGGATAAAAAGCCTTATGTTAGAGAAAGCATATTTCAGCACTGACGAATTACTGAATGAAAAATGATTTTGATTCGTGTGAAATATGTATATAGATTTTGTTCCTATTAATTAGTTTGACATTAATTTGCTAATTTATTATTACATTTTCTATAATGAGTTGATGTATATGTGATTTAGTTTAATTTTCATGTTTTAATTTACAATTTATGTTGATTGATGAATAATGGATTTATATTCGTATGCCGTTGAGGCAAAACATGAATGAACTAATTTAATGTAACATCATGCACGCCATGTGTGTATTGTATACTCATGTTTTGGACAAATAAAAGTATCTTATCTTATTTTATCTCATTTTCAAGTAAAACTGAATGAAAGAAAAAGAAAGAAAGAAAAAGTATTTATTAGTCTCGCACAGGAGTATAACGAACAACTACACAATATGCTTAACAAAACAAATTAAAATTTAAAATAAAAATAAAATAAAGTAAAAAAGAAAAATAATAATATAAAAAACAAAGTCCTGTACGAGGCCAAAAGGCCCCTACCTCAGCATGATGCTGCGACATTTTAAAAAAGGTGTCGCAGCGCTGGTATTCTGATAGGGCCCACTGTGATGTCACGGACAGATACAGAAATAAAATATTAAGTAAAAATAAGATAATTATACATAAAATACTTAAGAAAGAATGTAGGTACGTAAACAGTAATTGGAATGAATACTTACTTTCATCAGCCAACGCATAGTCCACTAGATGTCCAAGCATAGGCACAGTGATCGCATGTACGCCACCTGCGTGCACGCATGCATACGTGTTGTTTGTGCACTGCAAAAGAAAAGCAAACATTGACTTTATTCCTTTGTTAATTAAGTTAATTTTACAACGATTAGTACATAGAATCGACAGTACGTCATCATCAGTGGCAACGAAACCAGTATTAGGATTTTGAGAAAATTGGTAGTCAACTGAGATAGCTGCTATCGCATAAATATGCATTGTTTTGACCCCAAGGATGATAAAATTTCGAATTAGTGGGGTAGGTACTATAAATAACTAAAAAGTGAAAAAAATTTTTTTTTGGAAAATGTTTTAAGTTTATTCTGTTTCTTGTTTTTGTGTCATCATCATCATCTTTTCAGCCGAAAGACGTCCACTGCTGGACATAGGCCTACCCCAAGCTCCGCCATTTCGACCGGTTCTGTGCTTCCCGCATCCAGCGGACTCCTGCGGCCCTCACAAGGTCATCGGTCCACCTTGTGGGAGGCCTTCCAACTTTACGTCTTCCGGTACGCGGTCGCCACTCCAGCTAGTTTTCCAGTTAGTTTTTGTGTAAGTAAATGTAAATAAACTTGTAATATAATTAACGCAAGACATCATACACCCCAATTAGAGTATTGAGTTATAAGCTTAATACAATGACCAAAACGTATTTATTTTAAAGCTAAATAACAGTTTTATTATTAAGAAAAATGTGTTGAAACTGGTAATATTTTATGCATTTAAAATTGAGTCTTACTAACTTCAAATAAGATTGAATTTTCTTTGTCTTAATCGGCAGTAGGTATGGCAAATGCATAAAAAACAATACCAATGTTACAAGTTACTGAAATCGATTCAGTAGTCAATTAATAACTAACTACATTCACGTCTAGCGTTTGTTCTGTTACATAAACTTCAAAGAAATTTATTTTCTTTCTTTCTGTGACACGCAATTATGCCGCTGGTGCCTTATTGCCTTGAAACACAGAACCATGCTGACCAGCTCAAGTTCCAATTGTTATTAACGACGTGCGGTGGGCTCTAGTATTAAAAGGCGAATGAAAAAATAAACTAGCAGCGAAAACTAAACCTTATTTGTAAGCATTAAAGTAACTTTTTCAAAACCGCATCACATTGACGCTTCGATAAAGAGTAAAATGTTTTTGTTGAAGATGATATTCTCGTAGCATGTATATTCCTTTTATATTTAAAAAAAAATATATTCCTGTTTAGTATATTGTATCACATTTACATTAAATTATATTATTTTGTAAAGTTCGCTGTTCCAGTACAGAGTCCTAATAATTGTTTGATGCACCGGGCGACGTCATTACGTCAAAGCCGGCTGTCGCTGAAAACCAGCGCTGGGGCTCTGTCTTGCATAGGGTCGCAGCATAATGCTGAGCGATAGCCGTTTTGCGTGGATGTGACGCATGTTTCCCTCAACCTTTTATTATTTTTGTGTGTGCCTATTCTGTTTTGCGTCATGTTTACTGCAACTAAACGTATTTTCTTTTTTTTTATTAAAGTGTTTCAACTTACCGGATACAGGTGCACTGGATAAGAATACTCCAAATCATCGTCAGGGTTCAGAACCATGTTCAGTTCAACAGCTTCGATCACATAGAGGGCGTGACTTTCGCCGTCTTCTTTCTCTGAGGGCTGCAAACAGAAAACAAAGTTTTTGTAACATTTTACATCACGTTTTTGTTCACTAAGTAGTGGCAGAGGTGTTTATTAAATCTACACTACACAAGTTATTCTAATGTAAGTGTTAGTTCAGACAGAATGGAATAATGCCGTAGCAATTCACTGGCTCCAAACAAATTGGGACCGTATTACCATATCCTAAAGTAGAAAATCGTATGAATACCGACACAGTCGGCTCGTGCATGCTCGCGACTCGGATGCTCTCGGTTTGAATTGCGACCAGAGAAGGCTCTAGCCTGCGCGGGGATATTTCCATTCTGCCTGAACTGACCCTAATAGGGGGTTTTGACATCAACCCGGCGCAAATCCAGACTCCGGGCCGCTATAGGGAACTTCTTCGTAATAGTAAAAGATGTTTAGAGTATTTTTCTCGATGATTCTTGACCTGAAAACCAATTCTCGTCCAGAAAAACCTTCAGATACAAGTAGCAACCTCATCGATATTAATGTAAAAAAATATCACAGAAACTTGGGACTTAGACTGAATGTGTTTTTCTAATTACGGAAATTGTGCATCTGATGTACAGCCAAAACACAGACTTCTTACTTACATTAGGAAGCAGCAGGCAATGGTACAGTGCCGCTGAGCAGGTCGCGACCACGACCAGCGGAGGGGTGTCGCCTCCTCCTAGCGCGGTGATGGAACACGACTCCGAGCCGTAGTTGTCGTCAGCAGGCGGGTACATAGCCAGGGGACCTGATAGTTTCGGTTGAAGGGGACTGAAATAAAGAAAGTGAAGGAATAATTATGCTAGAGCAAATATTTACAGTAAATTTGGTGCCCAGTCAGGCCCAGTGGTAACGACCGTGACTTGCGACTTGTAGGTCATAGGTTTGAACCCAGGCAGGTGCTTTAGTTTTTGTAAATTATTTCGTCACTAAAGCTTATGAACGCTTACTACTGTTACAATGTATTTTTTTTTAGTTCATGGCTTTATGTCCTCTAGAGGGCTCCATATTCACACGTATATATATATATATATACAGGGTGTTAGAAACCCTATTGCTATCCTTAAGCACTAAAGATAACAGCTGGTATAGATCACTATACATAGTTTCAGCTCAAAATAAAATACTCTAAGAATTGATACCAAATTTTCGGTTTCATATGTTTCTTAAATTAGAATCATAACAAACGTGTCACCGCACTACGTAGGTCAATAACTTTCCACGTTACTTGCCGATATCACGATAAATCTCTTCCAAGTGATGTCTTTATTTCAATTTAAAACTTCCGAACATGAAGAGATAAGATTAAAAAACCCTTCCAGTATCGTTTGATATCGTCCAAAAAGAAGCCGTGCCCTTGGTATGTATATACCCTTTCCGTTACACGTTGTATCTAGCATATAACCAGCGGACGATCAAGACGCTTCGAACGATACCACGTTTGTCAAATTATGATAAGCAGTTTAGAAGTAATAAGAAACAAATGTGCACACATACACATTTTGCTTCGCTGTATTCTGGTAAAAACCCGTCCCTTTCTAAAACGAGTGTAACTTTATATAACAACTCCTTTATCTTACCTCTTACGTTCCAGCTCACACTCCATCATATAAACATCCCCGTTGCCCCTCAAGATCAGCAGGGTCTCGGAGTCAGGTATTGGCGTGAAGTCTACCGCCGTGTCGCCCAGACTATCCAGTATGTTCCTGCCGGCAAGTTGCCCTGATGGCTTGATGCCTATAGTCAGGATCTGCACCAGCTTGGGGCCTTTCTTTAAGGCTATGTTGTAGAGTCTGCAATGGGTCAGATTAGGTTGAATTTAGCAGATTTTTATTGAGTCCTTTATAATATAAATATAAAATTATAATACAGTAAGCAGGTTCTCACGTTATCACTAAGTGGAAATGTAATCTGTGGCTTAAAATATTCCCTTTAGCTGGAGTCCATTTGAAATAAGATTATAAATTTGAACATACCTTTTTTACAGTCCGTTCAACCGATTTTGACTTCCATTCCGTAGGCATAAGGATGGCATTAAAAACAAAAAAGTGGTTACAATACCAACTATTTACTGCAGATGCAATTTATCATGCTACTAACGCAATAGAAGTCAAAATCAGTTGAACGGACTGTAAAAAAGGTTTATTTAAATGTCTAATCTTATTCCAAGCGGAGTATAGGTTACAATGCGACAGTGAATCCCAAATTAGACAGTTATTCTGTATCTAGTAAATGGTGATATGATTAACTAGCTCCGATAAAGACCAAAAATCTATATAGATTGTTGATGCCGATCGCATCTAGCAGGCTTGGTTGGTTTAGCCACTCCATACCCACAATAGCAGCTTTTGTTCCAACGGAGAGGCGGCTTTCTTGCTTCTTCCCGAAATCAGATTTTTCACAGTAATCTTTGCTTTACCTAGTGTGTGTAGCTTGGGCTTTATCCGTACAAAAAATTATGCGCCCCAAGTAAATTTCTCGAGTGTTAAAGGTCGAGGATTCCAACATACTTACAATCACCCAACGATTTATGCTGTAATACGTTAGTGACTTACCTGATAGTGTTATCGGATCCTAAGACGAACACATGTGACAGAGATCCTGGATGCCAGTGTACCCGCCGCACTTCACCCTGGCAGTACAGGAACCTTTCGTCGAGCGAGTAACTCCTGTGAAGAAAACAATGAGAATTGTAGTAACTGCTGGTGAAGCAGAAATGTTAACTTGAGAGGCCCAGATCAATGAGATACAGCGTATTCCTTCGTTGAAGGTTCTTGTGTTGTTCTTAAATTAATGGCGACGAAAGGCAACAGTAATGACGATTTGTTGATTAGTGAAGATAAAGTTAAAACTTTACTTATTAATTTAGTGTGCTTTCCAGAAAGTAACTCAATTCCACATAAATCAATCAAAAACTCTGACTGCGTCAGCCACTAAGTCGCAAATCAATAACGTGAGAAAGTAATGTAATTGCAATAAAGAATCGCGGCAACCTGCGAAAACAAGCCGATAACATCGGCCGAAAAAAAAAACGGTAACATCCATTACATCTATGATAAATAAGCGGTAAGACTGCGGTGCCCTCACGTGGGCCTTCTAATAATTTGATTATTCGCCGGCCATTTTGTTTTTTTTTTTCCTCTTTTTTGGCGGGAACGCGGTCTGGATTAATCGTGCGTTTAGAACTCGCCTTCTTGTCGGATTTACTTGTTTAATATTAAAATGGGGTCTGTGATTCCGAACTGAAGGTAAGGTGAAATGGAAGGCAAAATGAGCCACATTTTGTGGGTAGACTTATGTAGTATATTTTTGTTGTTGTTATTCGGACCATATTAAAAATTAGATTGAAACTGTAATGCGCAGTGGCTATCAACATTGACGAAAGGTTCGGAAACCGACACAGTTATTAACCGTTAAATAACAGGGCTCGAATTAATAAGTTATCCCAGCCGTAGACGTAGTATTTCTACACAACGTAATGTTAAAAGCAGAAACTCATTTTGTCAATCGAGACCCAAACATAAGAATTACTGTTTTTAGCTAACTTATCTATTCCAAGCTCTTTGGAGCCTTAATGATGACCGAAATGACGACATGACTCCTCATGTTAATGTTATTATTGAGATATCAAAGCGTTCTCACACATTTTTTTACTAGTTGTTTTCCCGCAGCGAAATGTTTTTGTCTTGGTAATACAATCGTTTTATTAACAAATAAAATACTAGAAACAAAAATAACCATTGTGAAAAATCACCACGTGCGAGAGTTTATTTTTCTTTCAACATTTATGCATCGCTGTTCCTTTTGTCGGCTTGTAGTACCTACAAGTTACCTCTAGTGTTACTATTGAGTAGAGTTTTATCGAGTTGATGAATATTTTTTAAATTATTTTAAAACATAAAATCTTTATTTTTTTTACTTTTACTCTATGCTTCGAAAGTACTCCTTATGGCAAGTTGCTCTGCCGCGGGAAAACAACCATTAAAATTTCACGGTGTATAAACCTATAAAAAATTATCATTATGTATTAGTGAAGTTACATTGCAAGCATCACTGTAGTTATCATTGTTTTAAGATTCCAATGAATCGCTAGCCAGCACATAGATAAAGCCTGAGAGGTTTATGATGTGTGTTTCCTTATTTTTCTTAACACTCTTGTCCGGCCGGTCATGGTCCTCATATGGCTTCTTGTCTAGAGGCTGATGTGATTCGCCTCACGATTTCTTGGAAATAAATCATCATCTGCCTAGCCTTTTCCCAACTATGTTGGGATCGGCTTCCAGTCTAACTTCCAGATTAAGCTAGACAGGTTATCCAAACCTTCACAAAAAGCCCAGTATTTCAAGCGGCGTTTACTTCACAATTACAATGTCTATCAATAGGTTCCGCCACTGGGGCACAGCGCATGCTACACGTCCAATTTGATGCTAATCCCATTGCCGGCCGCGTTCGGGATTCAGTTACAGCAGCCTGTTCATTGTGTACAACTTTGCATTCATAGGTGGATTACTGTTTTAACAGTATTTTCATTCGTTGTATGAACTTAGTTACACTATCATTATAGTTCTGAATTCCCCGCAGTGGTTTTCTGAAAGTAACTTTAATAATTTGCAGTGGTATTTTTGACCTTTAAAGAAAATAATCGTAGGTACAAGGTTCAAATTGGCCCTGCCCACCACTACAATACATACATCTGAATGCTTAATATTGATGCCATTCGGGCGTATTTGATTACGTTAGTTAGCACTCCTATTTAAGTAACAAAAGCGACTATGAAGGTTTTAGCTTAGAACCTACCGCCAACAGCTATAGCCATATAGCCGATTATAACAGATTGTCTTACTTCGCTATATCTAATCTTGATGCCATTCGATAGGGCGCACCTAATCATGTTAATATTCATTATTAGCATTAATGTTATAAAAAAACTGAGCATAGTTATGCTAAGTCAGTACTGAGTCCATGTAAGTATTTCAATTCGGAATAGAAATCGTCAACATTTTGTTATTTGGGCTTAAGTGTGTTATCATCTGAATCTACTGCATAACTAATAAATGGAAGTAAATTTGACCCGAATAAAACAATTCTGCTTGATACACATGAATTTAGAACGAATACAATTAAACAACCAAAATAGAAATCAAACAATTTTTACATACCAAAGAAAAGGGTAACCATTAGGCGGTCAACTAAAAAAAATACACATACAGTGAAACGTAAAAATTACAAATGGGATGACATTAGAACAAACGGGGTATCCGACCCGGTTCGTAGTGTCTCCGGAACAAAAACCGATAAAAAACGGCGAAAAGGATCCGATCCGGTAAAAAATAAGAATCAGACAAAGCGGCCGGACGGCCGGTAACCTCTATACGTGTCCAGTTTTTTTACGAGCACCCCGCAGCCCTTTTGTCCTTCCGGGAGGCCTTTTTTTAAATAGATCAGGGGCTGGCAAGTAAAGACCGCGGCCGACGTCCACCCTGAAATATTATTGTGGATTTTTCTGCTTGGCATTCATAAATATTTCCCAGGGAGAAGCCCGCAACCCCCTCCATCTACCCACTGTAGGGGATTTACTCGAATCGGCGTAGAATTATAAATTCGGTTAATAAAATATGATACGATAAAGCCGCTTTTTTCTCTGGCGGACCTCTATTATATTTTGTTTAATTTAAATATGAATAATTAAATTTAAAAAGGAAATCTCGGGGCTAATGAAATTTTTGTTTTCGAGATAATGAATTGAAAACACCGAGTGTCGCTCGCTCAGAGCTGTGTTATTCTTTTCTCGCTCATTCGGATTCATCCTTCGTAGTCTAAAAACGCCCTGGAAAATATAATATTTTTTAAATGTATTAATTATGAATACGAATTATATTTTTTCCATGTTTATCTGACCCTTTATACTATCGTGGGGTCCTACACGAGCAAATTGTATTTTTTAAGGCCTACAGAGTAATTAGAATTAATTATTTTTTTATAACACGCGGTAGAATTAGGAAATTTCGGTATTTTCAGTGCCTAGTTAAAGTTAGGGCTCGTTACGTGAACAATGAACTACTTCCATAACGGCCTCATCGCTCGTAATGGGTGTAGAACAGGCAGTCACAACATAATCACACTTTTAATATTCTACACCCATCCAAATTGTCGGACACAAGTAAAAAGTATAAAAAGAGAGTGCGGTCGAGACACGGGTCCCCAAAACCTCGAACAACGCCTTTAATCAACACAAACGCACCCGGCGATCAAACGGCCGAGAATTTAAAAAAAAGCATCGATCCAGTCTGCCACAACCACAAGGGATTAAAATCGTAACGAACGTATAAAAATATTCAAATACAATACTAACAAATTGATACAAACACTCATTAGGTGCGGATCGCGGAAGGCGCCCCCCGGCCCCACGCTTGCGGCCCGCCGGCCGATCTCTCCCGACATTACAATCCACATCCAACGTACAAATATTATCTAAAATTCCTTCTCATTTATAATCCTTTTGTGTCCTCAGCGCGATGTCCTCCGTCAAATTCCCCCCTCTCCCCACAGGGGTCGGGTGGGGGTATTTTTATATTTTTAATCGCGTTGGGCATTATCCAAATGGACATTGGCGGGTGCGCCGACTGCCGGTGCCGTCTAGATGATAAATTCTCCTTTCGTTCGACACCGGCCGCAATGTTTTGTTTTGTCCCTTCAGTAATGTCTCCTTTATTGGTATCGGAGTGAAAAAAATACCCTCATAGTCATTAATTACAGTAGATTTGTCTGTTGGTGACTGGCGAGTTCTTGGCGACTATTAAAAATGCTCCGCCATCTGTGGCTTCTCGTCGGCTGATTTTTTCGGCGTCTCGGCAAATGAGGATTGATTGTGGCAATCGTTTGATGCAGATTCTTATTGAATACGATGACGGCTTCCTCCGTGATCGATGGTCTGCCTTTGTGGCTACAATTAGGTTACAATTTTTGTGGAGGCTCTATAGAAAGAAAACAAATTGTGTCAGTTTAAGTTGGGGAGTCCAGTAATTTATGGTTTTTGGCATAGACTGCGTATCGATCATCTTATGGTAAATTTTAGATTCTTACGTTTTCCAAACTTTTGAAGAGTTCTACCTATAGTCTGATGATGATGCCAGATATATTGACAGTGCAAGAAATTGTAGACAGAAATACAATAAAATCTACAGTCACTACATAATTCAACCTACTCCCTTTAATCAATGCTCAAACGCTAACAAATAATCAGCAAAAATTCGCCCAAAAACCAGCCAGCTATGGAATCGTGAACGTACATAAATTTAGACCGTGTCGTATAACCGGCTCCCACGACGGCCCGGTCCAAAGTTTCACACCATTAATTCTTGCGCGCAGTCCACTGCACTTTTTCTATCGTTCCTCAAAACTTCCAGCAAAAAAAAAATCGCTTTTCTATATGCAAAACAGGGTTACTGTGTTCATACCACCGTTATAATAGGGATCATCTATACAATATCAATTTCGTCTAATATATTGGGGTATTTTTATGTTTTATTGGAGCCAGGATTTTGGTCCCATTAAACTTTTTTTCGAATTTTATGTCACGGAAGATATTGTTCTTCTTGTTTTGAGCTTTTAAAATTGGGGTGGGTGGGTTTGTATAATGTATTGTTTTTTGAGTCATGTTGTAAGTAATAGGAAAGTAATCCGAGTGGTTTTGTTCAAAGTTGTATTTTGAATATTTGGAGCTCAATTTTGGTGATCGTTATGAAACGGCCGGCATGAGCTTTGGTTTCAATTTCCGATTTAAGTTCTATGGTATCTATACTGTCTCTGCTAGTGTACGCTTATATAATTTATAAATAGACGATATTTTTAAAAGTTTGCAAATAGGAATTATTCAAATCAATTAAAATGATTCACCGATTGGTCGTAATAAATAATCATCATAAGTTTAAGGAATTCACAGAAGTTAACGTTATTGTGGACGGATATTTAAAACTGTCTTCATATATTTACCTACATTTTACATTCTGGTGTTATCACGAAGCTCTGGATATCCACGTTAATATTGTGATAATAAACGAAGATGATCTGGAGGTTCACCAGTCTGTCGATTTTTGTCCAGAAAGAGACCACAACACTCCGTCTTATGTCCAGCAAATCCAGTTTTCAATCTAACTTCATCGGTTAGGACTAATAAACAAATTGCTTCTATATTTCATAATTTGCTGCTTATAGCACGGTGCAAATGAGGTAATGGTAAGCCATTCGCTGAATAATATAGTCTATGTTAATGCTGACGGCCGGGTGCGTGAAATAATTGACGCAAATCATGTTCATTATCAAAACTGATTGTGGAGCCTCTGGATCGAGTTGCTGGTTCTTCTTCATACGACAAAAAACGGAAATGGGCATCTAATTTTTTACCCTTAACTGACTGATTAGTCATCATATTTTGTTTAGGCTTTTCCCAATTGTGTTGTAGTTATAGTGTAGTTTTACCGAATGCAGGTAAGTAACAGTATTTTACATGGAGCGACTGCCTATATGACCTCCACAACCCAGTTACTGGGTAATACGATACCCCTTGGTACGACTGGTTGTCAGATTTTCAGGCTTCTGACGACCCGTAACGACTGTCAATAATCCACGAATAACAGCTACCAACGGGTTAATGTACTTTCCGAGGCACTGAAGGATCTTGGTATATAAAGATGCTTTCACGGATTCACCGCGACAAGCGTAGCTTAACGGGAATCTATGAATATAAGTTGTCACTATAGTCTATTCGCGTTAAGAAAATAGTGACTAATCGTTGTCACTCAGCTTAGCTACGCCCCTTGACCAATTTGATCATAGTAAATTAGGAAGCCGTGTTCAAATTGACCAGTTGAAGTAAGCCCTTTCGACATACACTATAATTTACTATGATCTAATAGTTCGAGGGACGTGGGTAAGCTGAGTGACAACGATGAGTCACTATTTTCTTAACGTGAATAGACTATAGCGATCAATCGGTCAAAGAGTCCCACATCCCAAATGTAAACCAGGACAGAAAAAATCGCAAGTCAACCGTGCCCCAATCACTCGATAAACTCTGTTTATCCGTTAAACAAACAGTTGATTTTGAACACAGTGTACGTTTCCCAAACGTTTGCAAAAGCGAATCGGTGAGTGTGTCGTTTACGCGCGTTTAGCAGGAAAACGCTGCGTCAAGTGTCGAACCGACCGCGACGTGTGACGTAAAGTATTGGCTGTGAAAATGTTGGAGTTGACGGTTTTGATACTTGAAGATTTTATATTTTTAATTTCTATTTTTTGAGGATCTTTTTCTGCCCGAGGGTTTATGGCTTAAATACTAGTAGCCTATTTTGTTATGTTTGTAACTTTGTAGGTCTTACTAGTAAATAGGTTCCGTTAGTGAACTTTCAATTAATGTGTCTGTTCAGGCTTATATATGATATCTGTCTGTAATGAATTTGTACAAACTAATGGACACATCAATGGTATTTGTATCAATGGCTAGAACAATCGCAAATCATATATGGAATGAATGAATGAAATGCACCGTCCCCAGCGCGGTTTGATCAGACTCGATTAATCTAATGAACCCCATGATTTGCACTAGCCCTTGAAGCCTCACGTTTCATGGTGCTACCATTGCATATCAAGGAGTAGACCGGGGGGCGCTGCAATGGAAGGGAAGACGTGCCCTTAGGATCGGGAAAGATTGCGAGTTGTACTGGATATGCATAGGGTAGTAAGAGTAGGCATTGGACTAATGGACAGACGTATGTATCTGTACATCGTGACATTTTATTCGTCTTACAACGGCAGCCCTACTATTCATTTAAATATTTATATTTTGAGCATTATGAATGATTAAAAAAATTAAAATATCATTCACTAAGACGCATGACGTAGTTTGAAACACTGTTATGGAGATGGAACGAATGATGGAATGTAATTTAATGGTATAGGTATCTATCTTTTGATACGTAAACATTATTAACAGGATATTTCATAATTCTAAAGTATTATTTATTATTCTTTGTACCTATTATCTTAATTAATGGTAACAATTTTTTAATCGCGCCTCGAGTTGTTTTATGTCGGATACATTGAGTGGACCACCTTTGTAAGACGACTAAAATGTCACGGTGTATATTCAATCCACGCCACATGCTGAATTTCTCTAACTATCTATCAGACATTTCTGTAATTAGTTTCACGAAATACTGGATTTTTTTTGTTGGAAAAGGATCGGTCGAAGAAACAGCGCCAACAACACCGAGTCGCACTACATTATTATCGTGGCAAAACAACGATCACTTCGTCCCAGGCCAACGCTTCGCAATTTTTATTCCAGCTCCTTTTTTTGGCCACAAACCTCCTTTTTGCCCGCAACCGCGTCCGCGGTCGAAACTGTTTAATGATTTGAAAAACGTGTTCTATCAGCCTTTATTCGGAAACAACCGAAAAAAGGCGACAACAAAGGGTTCAGAGTGCAAATATAGACTCATCGGTAACCACTCTTCTATCCCTGAACCATTATAACACTCCATTTTCACCTTTATGCCCTTGACTTAAGAAGCACGTTAGATTTTTTAGTACGCAATTTTTTTTTTGTTGAAGTGTACGCACAGATCTCATCGGCAATTTATTATATTTTGTCCGTTGGTGAATTTACGATTATTTGAACGGCCGGTGGTCTGTGCGATTGGCTGAGTCTAACGCCGATAATACGTGGACGATATGTAAACGAATTTATGTAATTGTTTTTTATATGCACGTGTTTCTGTGACAAATAAATCCATTTTTCTTTCTTTCTTTCTTTCTTTCTATATATCGAGGAATGAACAAAAGGTTTGTGTGTTATGATAATAAAGCCCGATGAATAATATTGAAATGCAAATATAATAAATATTAATTGTTTTTATTTTGAAGTCTTGTGTTTTATGGACTGGACTGAAAAAATGGATCATCATGTCAAAACCAGTGAATAACACGAATCGTATTTTTGTACAGATACTTAAAATTACAAAATTACATTTTAATTCAGTGATTGATTGGATTGCGATCCGTAACTTCAACAATTCGTTAAACATCAATTATGTTACTTCCTTTAAAAATAGAATGTTTCTAGTTATGTAAATTGGCGACGCTAGTGATGCTACCATATTTTGATCCTCTTTTTTCCATTATATTCTGAAATTGGCACAGTTGTAAGCAGTTGAGGGATTCCGTAGTTTAATAAACCATATAATAATAAGATTAATTTATTATGGGTACCAAAACCTTAACATTTTAATTACATTAATAAAAATAAAATATTTGACCCAATACGGCAGAGGTCAATATAACTCGCACGTAAAATTTACGATATATTTGCATATGTGATAAAAAATCCTGTTCTACACGGGGTCGTCGGTTCAATTCCCGTGCTCGTTTTAATTAAACAAACCGAATATAATATACGGTGGCAATTTTATACGTGTGCGGCCGGCCTAACGACACTTTATAGATGAGTTGTGAACACATACCATTTGTCGGCACATATTAATTTATTATTGTTCAAATTTATATGTGACGGGAATACGGGATATTTATGTTTTATAATAAATTTTGACATGGCTGGCTTTTTGTAGGTACTGGAAATTGACGGCAGAAGAGGAGCGAGTTTTTGATTTTCAGTAATTTTATTAAAAAAATCGGTATATTTGTACGTGTTTCAACGGTTAGTAGGAAATAATATCTGACCCCAGGCCTTCTTGGGCACGCCACGATTGCGGCGGTAAGTCCCCTCTTTGAGGAGTGGCTTGAGAGGCGGCATGGCGTCCTCACCTTCCGCCTGACACAGGTCCTCACCGGACATGGCTGTTTCGGGAGGTTCCTGTTTCGGATAGGGCGGGAGGAAACGCCCGGGTGTTTCCACTGCGAAGATCGCCCAGAGGACACGGTGGAACATACGGTGGAGGTCTGCCCGGCTTGGGCGGAGCACCGCCGTGTCCTCGTGGAGGTGGTCGGCGGCAGCGATCTCTCGCGTCCGACCCTGGTCCAGGCCATGGTACGGAGCGAGAGGGCATGGCTGGCAGTCGCCTCCTTCAGCGAAGCAGTAATGCTTGCAAAGAGGGAGGCGGCGCACGTGAGGGAGATGCAGTACATGCGCCCTCACAGCCGTGGCCTTCGCAGGAGACGCCCTGGGCGTCGGGAATCCCAGGCTGATTCCCGGCCACCGTAGGCACGGGCTTGCGGACGGCGAGTAATGGGTAGCTCGCTGTCCGGTAAGGACCAAGCCCGGGTCGACGGCGCGTTGTGTTCCACGCGCGCCTCAAAGAGATGTCAGCACCAACTGATGGGGCCCGCAAGGGCCAATGCCTGCCAGGGGTGCGGGTTGTTCGAAAGAGATACCGCCGCCCCTGGCACACAGGGAACTGAGGGAACACGGGTGGGTTTTAGTCAGTAAAAGTCTGACACGCCCTCCCGCTCCACCCAGAGCGGGAGAAGTTATTTGATGATTTCCCACCCAAAAAAAAAAAAAACCCCAGGCCTTCTGCCAGAGGTGCGGGTTGTTCGAAAGAGATACTGCGGTACCTGGCACAGAGGCAACTGAAGGAACACGGGTGGGTTTTAGTGAGTAAGTCTCCCACTTCGCCCAGAGCGGGGGAAGTTATTTGATGATTTCTCACCCTTAAAAAAAAGCCTTGCTGCCTGTTACTTTTAACTAATAATATTTTTTTAATACTCCAAGAAGGACATCTTGAACCACCGAATATACTTTATTAGTTTTCATACACACAATTCACGCGCGTTGCCTCATCGAGTTTGGGTAGTAACACCAACTAATGAATAGGGGAGTTTGAATAGAAAAATAGAATTATTAATTTATTCTATTTTTGCGCGTGATGGTTAATATGCACGCGCTGTTAGGGAGGACTCTCTGGGGCTTGAAACATGCTTTATATTATTTATAACGTATTTAATGCTAGGGATCAACGTGTGTGAGCTATTTTTATTAATTATGCATGCGGACTGGACCACTTAAATGTGGTGGGCCATGTTTACTTATCTGAATGTTTAGATCGATTTTTGATATATGTCAAGCCCGACTCTGGGCAGATGGTACTCTGACTTTGTTTGTGACGTTACATCTTCGTCAATCGCAGTGGTGAAAGGGCTTCTATTAACCTCGTTACTCTTATAAAGCAACTGCCTATCTGACCTACACAACCCAGTTTCAGGGTAGTGCGATACCCCTTGGCAAGACTTTCAGGCTTCTGACGACCCGTAACGACTGCCAAAGGCCCGCGAATGACAGCCGGGACCAACGTCTTTACGTGCTTTCCGAAGCAGTGGCGTTTTGGTATCCACGGACCAACCGCGGCAAGTGTAGCTTAACCCGATCGATTGACCGGTGCAGCTTTAATTAGCTTAGCCACAAGCCATCTCCGACGATACTCGAAAGTACTATAAACCGTATTCTGAAGATCAAGTCTTGAACTAGTAGGAAGGCCAAAGCGACATGTTTCATTTCTTTACCAAAGCTTTCCACGTTCACAGCAGATTAGAAAATGCATGTGCGCGTTGTAAAATATTCCACCTCGGACAGGCTCGGGTTGACCTGTCAGGTATACCTTAGAACAGGCGTCACTGTTGAAGTCAGGTTGTCAAGCAAACGCCACCCTGACGGATGAGAAGCCTTTCTAAAGGCTTGGCGAAGGAACAACACACAGGAAGGTGTTAAAAGATGTGTGTATTTCGGATGAGACTGACGGACAGTAGTGTTTTGTTTTTAAGACTGTTAATCGACGAACACAGACTTAATAAAATCGCAGCGGAATTTTTTCGAGCACTTGATCTTCAACGCTTTGCTTAGCGCCGAGAGTTTATTATCGGACAGTAAACACACTGTTCGGTTTTCGACGCTCTGAGATGCACTCTGTTGGATTCTAGACATCGAGAGTTGGAAGTCGGGAGTTGGAGTTGGTTGTGGAAAACACATACATTATACACTAATGCCTTTCTTCCATGTGGTAGGCAGAAACTACAGAACGCTACCTGCTACGTCTTTACGTACTCCTTTTGCTTCGTTCACGTTCATACATCATAGTATCTGTTTATTACTGATACTGTAATTACGCTTCCTTTTCATTCATCCACATCATCCTTATATTTGGTATCCTTTTACTACTTTCTTACATTATTGTATTTCGCACTTTGTTTTCTGTTTATATTAGAATTTTCCATCATTTTACATAATAATATTCTTGTTATGACATTAAGTCAAACGTGTCAAACTGATGTTTACTTATTCTTTTAATTATCTACGCAGTCTATTCAAGGAAGGTTGCATTAGGTTTGGATTTACGAAAAATCATTTTATATCGTTTTGGATAGCCTAAATTTGTTTTTTCTATCTAATTACGTCGTCTACTAAATAACGGAATTCTAAATTATAATTATAAGATTCTTAAACGCACTCTCGGTTTTTATTAAGGAGGTTTGATATGTCTCGACCGACTAGACCGGCAGATGAGAGGATTATATGGCTGAAAAAGAAAAAAAAAGGATAAAAGGAAATTGGAATGGTCAGAAAAAGAAAAGGGAAGAGAGGGCTGCCAAGTCGTTGGGAGGACGAAAAATACTGAGGGCCGGAGTCGTGTGGAAGGAAGCGATGGATCATTGAGAGTGGCGGATCGTAAAACATACGTAAACTTCACGAGAACTATTTTACAAGAGTTAGGGACGCCGATGCTCTCACGCGTCCCTACACTTCTTAGAACCACCTGATTTGACGCCGGATCCACAGAACTGCCCTGATGCCAGCAAAGATCGTTTAACCAGATTTGACGCCTGAACCGCAGACCTGGCCTGACGCCATATCAAGTATTACCCACTACCTTTCTCATCTCTTCATACCTAGAGTGCGTTTTTAGGCAGGCACCTTTTTATAACTCTATTTTGTATTCCTTTAATAAAATTAATTGTCTAGTCTACTTTTACCCTTTCACTTGTTAGGGCTAGGTAGACACGACAACATCTGGTTATATAAGCACGCACGTTGCGAGTAAAAATCACCATCATTATATCAGCCGAAAGACGTCCACTACTGCAAATAGGTCTCCCCCAAAAAGGGGTTTTTGCCATGATCGCCACGCTTGGCAGGCGAGTTGGCGATCGCAGTATGGTGGTCAAATGTACAGAGAACGCTGCTGCCCATTCTCTAGAAGTCCCTTAGTCGCCTTCTACGACACCCACGAGAAGAAATGAGATGGTGCGAGTAAAAATACTAAATAGCAATTAAAAAAATATCTTCTATTACTTTCTTGTCAAAAGTAGGGTTCATGATAGGTACGTTAAGGTTAGTGTAAAAAATTAGGTATATAACGGTGCCGATCTAATGCTGGCTTTAAGAGTTATACAGGATAAGTTTTTATCCAGTGCGCGAACTGTAACCATGACTTCAGCATATCATTCTAGACCCTCCAGCGCAGAAATTTTTCGTCGGTAATACAAAAAAAAATCAGCTGTTCCATACATTTTGACTGCGTAGGTATTGCACTTTTTTATGAAACAGCTGATTTTTTTTTGTATTACCGACGAAAAATTTCTGCGCTGGGGGGGTCTAGAATGATATGCTGAATTCATGGTTACAGTTTGCGCACTGGATAAAAACTTGTCCTGTATAGGCACAGGTCAATTAGAATTTAGAGGAGGCAACATGCCCATACACGTAGCCAACATTTTTTAATGAAGTTTATCTTCTTAGACGGCTATTCGATAATTGTACGAGAATTTCAAGGACGCGTGTAGTTTGGGGACATTTCGTTACATGAACGTAAAGAAACATAGTCTGTCACACTAAGTCTCTCTCATTCTTGTTCACTTCTATCACGTGTATGGTGAAGCACGCGCAAGTTTTTTTTTTGAAATCAAATCAAAATATGTTACTTCACATAAACCTGCAAGGGCACTTATGAAACATCAGAAGCTAGGTGCATGGTTCCAATTTGTTGCTTCCTATGGAGAAGGTTACTCTTTTAAAAATAATTGGGTTTTACAATGTTTTCAAATTACAGTGATAATAGGTATGGGAGGACAGTGCAGGCCTGTCAATAAGTACCAGGTACTTAGAGGAATGAAAATAAAGAATAGAAAATCGTCTATAAATCTAGTCTGTAAGGCCTACAATGTTCTTTGCTAATGTTCTCTTAATTTCTTATCGCCACCTTTCTTTCCTCTACAAAAAGAACCATCAATACACGAACAGGTAAACAGCATTAACTCCATCCACCGTCTACCGGTAATCAACGCTCCGAACGAAATGATCACAATAAAATATTTGGGGTGAAAATGGCTTTCACCATCCGAACCCCGACTTTTCACCTTACGCCGGAAACAACAAACATTTTTCGCGAGGAACGCCATGGATGTTGGAGATCTGGATGAGACAGTGTTTAGATTGTTTTTGTCAAAAGGGCCGACAACTCACCTGATGGGAATTGATGGGCCTCATAGAGACAAGAGTAGACAACAAGAGGCTCCTGTGACTTAATAAAATTAAGCCAAAATAACCACTACGTGGAGCCTTGACACAGCCAGAAGTCGCCGCGGCAAACCCCGTACAAGATGGCGGGACAAGCTAGAGAAGTGGTCCACTGTAGCCCTGGATCGAAAGAACTGGAAGTCTTAGAACAGTAATAGTACATTTTCGTCGAAGTCGATCAAATACGGTCGGCCGTTCGTCATTATGTATCGGTAATCATAACTTTCATGTCACTGTTATGTCTCCTATACAATTAGCTATAATAGTTACTTATATTAATTAGCTGTTATTGGATAACTATTAAAAGCGTCGTGGGCTACAATATTATATATAACTGAAGTGTATTTCTTTTTCTATGTTTTAGCTGTTTGTTGTTATTTTGTACGACAAAGACAAGACGAATACAGAGACACAGAGAGAGATTCAGAGTTATAATAATTATTTATTTATATTTTCACTTCAAGTGACAACAACAGTGTAGCCCTGGCTCTTGTATACACATCAAGCCATACATTTCCAGTTTACGCTGATCTCATGCTGTACAAAAACCCTATACAATGCGAGATCAGCTTATACTGGAAATGTATAGCTTGATGTGTAGCCGTGTGTACTAGGAGTTCCTGTAAGAGCCAGGCCTCTTAATTTACATGATATAGAAGCGAGAGAGACAAAAATGAGAGATTAAAGTTATGGCATGCATCAAAAGTTAGTTTTACAAATATACAAGAGAGAGAAAGTAATAATTACAAACGAGTAAATAAATAAAATAAAAGAAAGTAGTTACAGAGAGAGATTGTGTAAGACTTCGAGTTTTTGAATTATGCACTAGATTGATTTCCGATTTATTTAACCAATCAAAGCATACTTGATTAAATCTGCAAGTCGCATTTCTGGAATTAAAACAGGGTGAAAAGATACACACTGATGAAAATGTTTACTGAAGATAAATAAGAGACCTTTCGTTTGGCTTGTCCAGTTTACGTACATCCGTGTAAACCTTTTAATAATTAAATGTATAGCGATGTGGGAGTCCGGTGTTTCACGTAAATCGTCGATCCGGGATAATACTGATCAATATTAACGATCGCCGAACACTTCGTCCGTTTCCGCCGCGGTTCGGCCGCGTTCGTAAATTGAATTAGTTATGCCCTCTGATTGGCCCCGTGTTTTATTCGTCACTGATTGCGTGTACGTTGATGACGTAATAAGTTCGTTCGTTGTTTGAAATTGGGTGTTGATTGGTAAAGATCGGTTGTGTATTTGTGGGGAATTCAGTATGTTGTACTCTCGTTATAATCAAAATCTGGAATGGGGAATACAAAGAATCAATTTGAATAAAAAATACTGTTGTATTCATAAATCTAGGTCATGAAAACCGCAGAACTACTTGTTTTATGACTGGTCAAAATCTACAAACTACAAATTGATAACATAATAAACTGGACAGAAATATGGGTGAAATTTATCTTTTCTTTTTGAGTAAGAGTAAGGCTGTAACTCTATAAATTCTTGAACAAACTAAAATCAAACTTTATTTTATTAAATACATTGTGACCTCCAAGCATTGATATAAAAAACAAGGGTTTTATGTTGGTATAAAGAAGAAGTGTTGTTAAGCGCGCTATTAAATTCCTTCCAAAGAAATTACGTCCTTAGTACAAATATTGACATCGTGAATTCTTTCAGATCTCATATACGCAAAAGTTGCCTACAATTTAGGATCTCGTTGTAAACTGCTCTCAATAAAAAAAAAGGATCAACGAGTTAGTTTGTTTTACCATTATATTAAGTTAATCCAAATGAAAACCTAGACAGAAGATACTTCTTAACAACCCGTCTATCTCAAAAAACGACCCAAGGATTATTAAAACAATGCCTTTAAAGACCAAAATCGCTTACACGATCCCGCCCACCCAAGATCGTATTAACTAAAAAAGCGAAAAACGTCCACACGATTATACTACTAGAGGGGGTCAACTATCTGCCTTTTGAATTCACCCTAAATCGCGTTCATACGAACTGAGAGCTTAAAACTAATACATCTGGGTGGCGTGTGACTGGAGTGGGGGGGTGTCTGAGGGTGGCAGGTAGAGGGGGGGAGGTCGGTGTTAATTATTCACATTTTAATTTACGAAGCCCAGCACTGGCCAGTCGCAACGGGGAAAAATGTCTTGCGATCATTCGACAGTTGTATGGAGTATATGTGATGGTATGACGGATTTTTGTACGGCAATTAGTGTTTTAGATGTTAATTCTGATGCTGATGATGGACTGATTTGGAGGAAGAGGTAGATAGTTTAATAAATGAAGATATAAAGTAATTTAGAAGATGATGAATTTGGTATGGGAGAAGAGACAGTCGAGCTAGATTTAATCCATAGAGGTTTGTAAATAATGATAGTATTTTCTAGTAGAATACTTACAATAAGTAACATCAACTCAAGCAGCAACTTTAGTTTCAATAGTATAAAGGAAAAAATAACATATCAGAATGCCACAATACCAATAACAGAAAACAATATTAACTTCCTTTATCCAGAATATCAGAACTACTATAATTCAATGGTATTAAAACTACCTATAAAACCCCGATCATTTACCAAAAATATTTCGCGAAGGCATCCTCTGCCGTCCTCAGGTACATTATTAAAGCTAACATTCAAACGCTACGCTCAACCCCAAACGTATTAGACATCACTTTCATGACACATGCTATGAATAAACGAAACAAAAGCAGGCCCCACCTATGAATACAACCATCCCTCTCTATCACTAAAGCAGAGACAAGGACAGACATAGTGCTCTTATCCGATACCGATGAGAAAAACGATCAGAATACGGACCCACGATTGCTATCTAAATAATTCAAGCGTGTATTCAGTCTCTGTAGCACTTTGCAAAATTCTACAATCCATTTTTAAAAGCGTATATAACCTTTATTCCTATCCGCATAAGGGTTGTATTCAAATGTGTCACAGTTTGGAAGTGTTGGCGAAAGTGCGGTGCAAACGTATGGAGTTTTTACAGGCTCTTATACGAAAATGTCGAACCGAATCGGTGTTCTCATAAGCAAAATGTATGGGACAGAAATTTAAATTCGTGTATGCAGGAGAGCTTCAGAAGATTGGATGTTTAATTAGTTTGCAGCTTTGTTGCAAAATAGAATGAAGCGAAATGCTTTATGAAAGATCATCGATAATTTCACAATTATCTATTTCACTCGTATCTCTAGGCTCTTTGTTACATAAAATGTGGCAAAGGATAATTGAGTAACTGCATTTATGGTCCTATGTTACTAAGTGAGGCTTTGGTGAGCTAGTGAAGTGCTACTATTGACGAACGCAAGTTTTGTTTAAACCTTACATTTATGTTCTCCTGTATATATGTCAATGGGCCGTTGTAGCCTGAAATAAATGTTTTATTATGTTTTGGTTACATTTTGGCTCCTGTTGGTAGTGGTTGGTGGATACTGACGTCAGTTAAGCGATTATTCTTTCTTTAATTTTTAAAACCTCTTCCACGGCGGAAACCTCTTTTATGAGAGTTGGGTACTATACTGTTCAATATGTGTCAAAAATTGAAGTGTCAAGCGATTTTGTATCATGTACGATACAGCTGCCATCTTGAGTTGCCCTGTAAATGATTATAGCAAGGCCCCGAGAGACACATAACTCTCTTAACCAACACGGAACCCTGGTACTTCTGTTGCAACTACAGCATCCCCCTTTACATTAACCCAGCAAGCACTCTCAAAAACAATGAATATGAATCGTAAAAACTGAATGACAAGATGCGGTGAGATAAGGCGCTCTAATAACGCGTCAGTGTCGATCATTGTGCGGGATGAGGCCGATTTGTAATGTAGATGTGTACTGTATGAGCCCTTTTATGATAGCTCTCTCCGAATTTATTACACACCTCAATGGAGTTATGAATATGGGTTTTTATTAGGTTTCTGTCTGATGTATTTTAATTGGGTGTTTTGATTTGTTCGACTGTCTAATCTAGTATTATGGATAATGTCTTCTTGTACTTGACTGCTGTAGTAGATAATAATTTATAAGCCTCTAAAATCGTTACATTAGTAGATATGAGGTTATATTGTTTTAACAAACGAGTAGTGATTGCAGTACGTTCTGAACCTGTTTGGCGCATCCATGAGGCCATACTATTTTAAGTTGCCTTTGTGTGATTTAACCTGGGTCAAATAAATTTACTTTCTTTCTTTCTTTTTCGAGTAAAAGGATCCCCATGTCACCTTTTACGACACGAATCTTTAATCTGCTATCATCTCATCTCACAAGGTACCCCATTCTTAACTGTAAAATAATTCGTGCAGTTGTCCGCAACTTAAAATTTTCTGCAGCCCTAAAATGTTCACTAATCCTTAACGAAAACAAAGATCAAAATAATAACTAAGAAAACTCATCTTCAAATGATCGGTGCAGCAAAACATGGCCAGGTATCGAGCGGGTTCATTAAAAGGGCAGCGAGGGTGGGCCTTATCCAATATTTATTAACTTATTTCAAAGAAAATCGTATAATTAACACCATAGCTTCGCCCCTGGAGCTAACACCCCACGCGAGAACCTTCGACGGTGAGCGATAGAGTTGATAGCACAGATGCGACATGATAACACAAAATGAAGATATTAACAGTAAAGGTTTTATTGAAGTATGGTCAAGTTTGCTTTGCTAAAAAACGAGATGTTTTGCTGTTTTTTTTATTTTTAAGAACGTTCAGCGTTTACGCGTATCCTCGTGTGAGTCGAGTGTCCATCAGAAAATTAAGAGGTGGCTATTTATTCTTAGTAGTGGTCGCCCAGTGGTCCCAATTCCATCATAATTCATTTAAATTTTAAGTTTGAACGAATTCATTATCATATAAAAATATTAGTTTTTTACACTCTTTCTCAATATAAATTTTAACTGTGCCGAATTTCATACACCTCTGTCCACGTAATTTTCGTAAATATGGGTACTAAGTTTTTGATTCACGTATTAATATATAGATAACTAGATAATGAACGTTTCCTTTGACAAAATAATAAAATTAGGGGGTTGTCCGTGTTCCTCACATCATTAAAAAATGTAAATGATGAAGATGATGAAGTATAGGTACTTTCTTTGACCACTTTTGACCGCACCTACGGGACAGCCCAGCAAGTTTGATTATTTCCTCTAGAGTCTAATCTGCTTCACCAATCAACTTAGCTCAACCCTGTAGGCACAAACAACGCCACGTCTGTAAGTTATTTGCCAATTATCCGTCTGTCGGTTCTACTTGCATCACTCTTAGCTCTCAATTAGTATTCAGTCTCTCTCCTTACGTGTTCCAAACTTAATGAGAGTATGTGTTGGAGTCGTATTTTTGAAATTCAGACCCTTTGAAACAACATGGCCATCGCAAAAATATGTTAATGTCACCTGTGAAGCGGCTATGCGAGCAAAATTGATTAAGTCTCTTGCTAAGTAATGTATTTTTGATGTTAAGTGTGGATTATGATTACTTTTGGGTCTCTAAATATTGTAAGAGTTGTAGGAAAAGGTATGAAAGCTATGGATTCTAATAAAGTTATTCGAAGAGGGTTTAATTCCTACGAATTGCTTGCTAAAGTCATAATTATAACGAAAGACAATTTGGTATGTCAGAAGGCGGAAGAAACTCATATTATCCACAGAATCGATAGATCTTGTTTTTTTTTAGCTAGTGTGTGCTTTAATAATTTCTAACGTGACTAAGTATATTATCGTGGACGGACACGGTAACACAGGGAAGTAAAATGAGACGTTATTTTTTTTTCATCATGGATAAAGTTATACCGTGTTTTTATTTCTACACATTTTATGGATGTAGACCGTGATGTAGACCAAGATAACTTTGTCACGTTAGAATTTATAAAATCGCAAGCAAGGAAAAATATTAGAGCTATCGATTCTTTGGTTTGAAGTATCTTGCGCCTTCTTCGACATACTAAATTCTTTTTGTTCTAAACGTACCTTCTACAATTTCCTTTTGACGTATTATAACTATAACTTTATCATACAATTCGTAGATGTTAAACCTTCTTCGGATATCATACTTAGATTCCATAGCTTTCGAAACAGATGCTGCATTTGTGAAAAATACGATAATAAAGCTTCACCTACACAAGTCCACACATAATCTGAAACAAAAACGAACACTCTCAAAGCCAGAGGGTGCAAGATCGAGTTATCGATGCACCCCATTGCTCCCGCTTTGATCTCGCCGCCGCCGATCGGTTAACTGGATTATTTAACGAGTTCTCACCCAATTCCGTTAATTGGTCGGTAATCCGGTAGCTAAATGACAGGTACAGGGCTTACGCCGAGCCTGGTGCAATAGTGAGTTTGATTAGTGTTCATGTAAGTGGAATGGGTTATGTGAAGTTTTTGGCGGGACTTTTGATAAATTTGACTTCATGGGAATGGCTGGAAATGAAATTCTTCGTTACAAATAGTGTTTTGGTTCGGATCTTCTTTACATACTTCTTAACAATTGTAGTGAAGGGACTGATATTTGTTGCACTTCCCTTCAAAAAATCAAGAACCAAGTCCACCAAAATATCTACATAACCATTATATGTAACGCACGATTTCTATTCGTGTTAAAATTGTGATTTCTGTAATTATCTGTACTGTATTTTTTTTAACTACTTATTATTGTTTTTTGATGCTGATGTCTATTACTTAATATTGTGTACTTGGTTTGTGTTAATTTGGTTGAACAATGTAACGATTGTAGATAGACTAAGAAATAAATAAATCTTGAATGGTCATAATTATGTTTTTACTTTGTCAATCAGATAGTAGCGAGCTGTGGTGGCCAAAAGGTACAGGCCGTGACTTACGAGTTGTAGGTCGTAGGTTCAAACCCCGAGAGGCGCATTCCTCTGTGCAGATTATTTCATCAACACAGCTCTCAAAACGGTGAAGGAAAACATCGTGAGGGTGGCATCCATCAACTCGCACGGGCCCACACCCTCTCACAGAGGAGGCCTGTGTCCCAACAGTGGGAACATTATACGCTGATTATGTAATCAAAGAGTCATTTCAGGATTTTAGGTGTTGAGAATTATATTTTTTTACTAGCTGACCCGACTGACGTCCTGTCGTAACTATGAATATATGTTACGCACTACTTTCCAATTTTTTTTCTTTCATAAGAACCTTCTCCTGACAATAACAATAAGAACAAAAAAAGAATTAGCAAAATTGGTCGAGACGTTCACGTGTGGTGCCGTGACTAAGTTAAATAGGGATTCATTTTTTATATATAGATTACATCATAAAATAAATTGGAGACACAGCTAGCTTAACTTCACTAAGCAAAAGAAAAATAGGAAACATAAACCAGAAACATCAGTACAAATTGTAGCAGTTACTAATTCCATCCATTCTCCAGCAGATACAACTTGTATCCATTCTCTACAAACAAACCTCTTTTTAATTCATCACAGGCTAAGCTAAGGGCAGCCACAGATCTCGGAGCTTACACAGGCAAGGCGAGACACGCATGCATACGATTGTCGCAAAAGGTTATTTCTGCAAGGCGCTGCGGGTTTGTGGCCACGCCTGGCCTGACGTACGGACTGACGTTGTGGCTTGTTACGTGCTTCTTACGGGCTTTACGACTTGGGCCGTGACAATGCGTAGGTGAGGGAGAAATATTGGAGTGGTCAATTTTCGGGTAGTTCGTATTTTGTGCGGACTTTCTCGGCAAGACGGGTTTTAACCTGAGAGTTAGCGTTGGGTTACCGCTTTGTTTAGCTAAGTTACTTTGCGTTAGTAATACATGACTTTGTACAAAGACGGATACAGAGAATTCCAAGTCATGGGGTTAACGTAAAAAATGTGTGCATCAGTTAATTCATATACTGTGATTGGGACATGCATAATTTTCTCAAAGTTAACCATCACACCGAGTGATAATAAAACTTTATACCAACTTTCTTTGCATTACCAACATGAAACTTAGAACATCATCAGAGCGAACTCCATCCATTGTGCTAACAGTTCAACTAAGAGTTCCTTACCGATATATTCCGAATGTAAGTTAGAAGCTAGTCCGTAGCGAAATAACACTAAATCTAGACCAACTTCGCGCGTGTTGGCTGTATATTTTAGAACTTTCTTTGTGTAGAAATGGTTCTAGCATTAGATGCTCGTAAGAGAGGATTTGGACTGAGGAATTGTATCAGCCCGGGGTAGGTGACGGGAACAACGTAATAATTCTTTAGGGTAAACCTATACGAAAATAACGGCAGCGGATTGCATGAAGTAGCGTCATGTATTTCAAACTGGCACCAAAGAGAAAAATACAGCGTCATAACAAACCTGTCTAGGCATGGTTCCGCATGGTGTATTATTACATCCAGCCAATCAATATGATCATCATCATCATTTCAGCCTAGAATCACTGACTGCTGGGTTTAGGCCTCCTATTATTTCTGCCCTACTTCCCGGTTCTGTACGCCCCGCATCCAAGTGTTTCTCGCGACTTTGACGATATCATCAACTTAACGCACCACGCTTATCTCAGCCACCATTCCAGTCAATAACTAAGCTATAAAAATAACTGAATATGAAAATAATCTCCAAATGCGCTTTTCTAATAGTAAGCTTTGATTTATTATCTTTCAGCAGAAGTGTTGTTCAATACCTCAACACACTCCAAACACTGTCCAAAGGCCGTACTCATCAGCACACATGTGTTAATTAAAATTAATTCACACATGTCTGAGCGTTAAATTATTCACAATTATAATTGTAATAATCAGGAGTCAGACCTAAGACCGTCCGAACCAAAAAGCCGGAGCCGGCCGTATTAATATTATCACATATCCGGGCAGTGGAGCTCTCTGGAAGAATTTTTAATGCTATGCTTTAATTATTTTGCCGTTGGCCCGGTTGGGCGCCAGTCTAAGTTCCATTCACATTAGAGAATTCATTTTTGCTACGGCCGCGCCTACGTTCTGAATTATTAAGGTGCTTGCCGAAAACTGAAAATTGCTGAGATCACCGGGTGCCAGACGGTGTGTATTTATGAGTGCGTAAATTTTCTAGAGGTATTCTGTAACCGTTTGTACATTATGAAGGGGGCTAATTAACCGGCCGAGTTCGGGCACTGTTAATAATGGAAGAGATGCTGCGTAGTTCTAATGTTAGGTGGGTGTGGGTAAAAATCTAGGGTCTGTATAATTTTGATAAGGTGTACATTATTGACAAGAGCTGACCGATATGTGTCGTGTTTGTTCGGTTTGGTGTAAGGTATTATTATGTGTTGTTTGTTAATACGATCCAAATTGACGAGCTCATTTACAATAAGTTTTAAAGTAAAATGATTGAATGTAGCAAAAGCAAGTTTCTTGTAGATTTGTATAACATATCTGCTCTAAATAGCGTAGTAGAATTCGCAATATAAACACAGGCAAAAAAAATGTTAATTAAAATTAAATCTTACCTAGTGAAGCCGCATCACAAAGAAACAGACGAAACAAAAATGTAATATGATTAGAAACAAATTACACACGCGGCCACGATAAGTCCGGCTCGCGGGGCTAACCAACCGTGGCCCCACGTTGGGCGCCACTCTGCCTTTGTCCGGCCACTTTCTTTGTATATTGTACCATTTCATGCAAAATTTAATTTCGTTTTCAAGACTCGTGCGGAATGATATTACGGTCGGCGGACGCCACCGCCGTTTGTAATTTCCCTCCTCAAGTGTGTGTGGACATCGTGCCTTTTTCATCGCATTCCGTTTCGGTGGGTGGGCACGGCACCGGTCCGGTACCGTTACGTTTATTGCGGCGTTGTTCGGAATTAAACAGTCGGATTGCAACCGCCGTTAATTACTATACACAACTACGGCCAGGTGGTTTATTGGCTGCTCTTTTAAAGCTATGTGCATGATTTTGCTGGTTAATCAAAGTTCCCACTGGAGTTTTGATGCTCTCATTTGTAATATTGCACGATTTGCTTTGTTAGAAATTAAATTAGAAAATAACTTTGTATCTGTCACCAACCATTTGTACTAGCAATACAGAAGTGAAAACCGCTCAGCATAAAATAACGTTCATAGTCATTCGAATACGTAGTGCTTTGTAAAAATACATCTTTGATGTTTAAGCATGGATGTAGGAAATTATCGAAGGTGTGTTCCTGCGGGACAAATGCAGGGATTGCAAAGTATTCTATATTAACCCAGGTCATATCCGGTTTGGCTTTCATTCAAATCCATTCAGCTAACAGGTAACAGACAAACAGATAACAAATGCAAATAATCTTGTCGAGGTCTTACTTTAATATAATAATAATTAATTTAATATTACCTTTGATTTGAAATACTCCAGCCTAGGTTAGCCGAGTTATTTTATTACTTTTTTGACCGAGTGGACCGATTTTAATGAAATAAAGTTTAAAATAAGTATTCCCTCAAGATACGGACTAGATAGAGTATTTTAATCCCGTAAATCGCTTAAAATGAAGTACATATTTACACAAACATTTCAATATTACATGTACATTTTAAAATAATCTCCTATCTATTTCTCACAAAGGGGATTCTTTTAAAAACCCGCTGGAACTCTTCCTACTACTTTATTTCTTACCATAAACACAATTTTAAATTTTCATATACTTACCTTAAGAAATGCTGCGTTTCTCATTAAAAAAAAACCCCGATAACACCCTTTTACGATTATTTTTGAGACGAAAAGTAGCCTGTCTTTCCTAAGTATGCCAGCCATCTTTTTGCCAAATTTCATCTAAATCCATCCAGTGGCTTAAGAACAAAACAGACAAGAGTTACTTTCGAATTTATAATATTAGTGTAGATTCGAATAACATTGACCCCAAACGCTCGGATATGTTTAAACAAAACCGTTTTTTAACGTATTCGTGTGGTGTATCCATAAATACGCATAAATAGTGATTCACTATAGATTAAATCAGACAACTCCATACGAAAAACTTGTAAAGCAACAAGTCCCTACACTCACATAATTTTCGTGACCCGAATCCACAGGGACCTGACAAAAGATTCAATAGCCCCTATCTTGTAAGGAACTCCCAAATCCTTTCAACCCTTTAAGAATTGCATCCCCAATTTGTTATCGATACCGGTAACATGGTCCAGTGGCTCAGCGAGACTCCCTGAGGGGATAAAAAAGGGATTTTTTCTGTGATCTACCCGCAAATCGGTGTACACACAATAGGGGGCGATTAAGGTACTTAGGTTCGACGTGAGAAAGGGATTTTCTTTTCTTCAGTTTTTTATGGCGTTTGATCGGTTTTAGGGAGGAAGTACCGTGATTTTATTTTGTATTTTGTGGTTTGGACTTTTTTAAGGGTGACAGAAAAGCTCGTGATATTTGATAGACAGATTTACGGCGTAAGCTAAAGGTTTTTGAAAATGATTGCAATTTAGTTTAGGCGTTCCTTTCGTATTGCCTTTTGAATTATATAATCTTGCAATCATTCGAACTACACGATGACTGATACCTACATGCAAGCCGTCTGTTGGGACAGGTCAGATCAAAACTGCAATGGAGCTTTCTTCAAAAGGCCCTTCCAAACATGACCCCGCATTGTTAGACTCACATAAAATTCTAATTATATAATGTTTGGACTTTAAAAGAGACCATAACTTCTGAGTTTGTTTCAACATTTATTCTCAGGGATCAGGCAGCTAGGATACGCCGGTGCCATCTAGTTTTAAAACATTGACCACTAAAATCTTGACGGATAAAAGTGTCTTACAAGATCTACTTACATAACTCATTACAGTGCTAAAGCTAATCAGAAAAATGTATAATATCCTACAACATAAATTCGTCACTTAAGCCACCCCAAAGCCCCTAAGCAAAGACTACCAACACCATACAAAGATATTTAGTGGTACACTCAATAACTACCCTAACATCCCTCAAACATGTTTACACTGGCGATCCATGTCCAGTCGTGTTCAAACAGCCTCGTACAAACTGGACGGGGGCTAGATATTTGCATATCGGTCTCTTACATGTTTATTGAGGCGTCCGTGAGATTATGTTGTTAATAAAGTTTGGCTAAGATGTGATGGTCATTTTGTGTGATAGTTTGGTTAAGGGTTTATGGTGAGTTTGTTTTTGTGTAAGGATTAGTTTGGGAAACCGATTTGTCATCCTTCTTCCAGTCTTTATTAGGTATTTCATAGTTTATAGCTTTATGTGGGATTCAGACAGTTTTCCGCTCACAAGAACCCCAGCATTTTGTTTTTGTCATTAAGACATGTGTATCGGTAGAGTCAGGGGGGCATTGATCGCAGAACAGATGGCCGATGGGGCAGATAGGTTCTGGAGTGGCAACCGCGTACTGGAAGACGTAGCGTTGGAAGGCTATCTACAAGATGGACCGATGACCTGTTGAAGCCTGAAGGAATTCACTGGATGCGAGAAACACATACCCGGTCGAGGTGGCGGAGCTTGCGGGAGGCCTACGTGCAGCAGTGGACGTCTTTCAGGTGAAATGATGATGAACGTGTGACGAGTGTCTTGAAATACCTCAGTTTACTACAAGCCTATCACAACTTACATCAAAAGTTAAGTCACCGAAAATCACCGATAAGAACAAAATATCACGTAAAGACAAAGAATAAGGAGGTATTAGCTGGGTGTATCGCTGGGGTCCCGAAGCGTCCGTACGTGTACCTCGGATTAACCGGCAAATTGGTTTAAGCCACAAGCCCGGATCACGCCGCAAGAGAATCAATCTCGATCGCTGGAGACGTGAGGGCAAGGATGGAAGCGGTTAGAGGTAGAAATGTAAAAGTAGCAGCAGTTGTAAATAAATAAGAAAAGATATATAATTTCCAATCATGACAGGTGTCACTTGCAATAGATGTTGGGTCAAAAGTCAAAATTGTTGCATCAGTGCAACCTCAATGGCAATAAAAACTATGAGGTTCATGATGATAGTTTATGGTATCATCGTCATCATCATCATTTCAGCCGAAATATGGCCACTGCTCGACATAGGCTTCCTCAAAGCTCCGCCACTACGACCGGTTCTGTGCTTCCCACATCCAACGGATTCCTGTAGAGTTGGAAGGCCTCTCACAAGTTTATGGTATACGACTATTAAATTAAATTCGTGATGATTTTATAGATTTTGATGTACGAAACCATATTTTTAAAAATCGAAATATTTCACGTTTCATAAAATACAAATATCCTATGAAAATGTAACTTTGTTCGAGAATACGACATCCACTCCTTACTTTCTTGGCACGATTTCGATTCCAATAGATTCTAATAAGATTAGTGTTGTCACACGGGTGTTAGATAAAATAGTTTGTGGCCTATAATTGGGGTTCAGGTCGGCCCGACCGATGTCAAACATGGCCATTCCAAAACACACCCTAACCCCTCTAATCAAAGCGTAATTTGGTGCAAAAACATTTTCCATGGTCATCACTCGCATGACTAGACAATATCGACTTGGAAGGTGATCTCTCGACACTGGATACTAAAATCCGACTTTCTACGGTTGAGTTTAGGTTGGTTTTTGACTGTGAATGTCGTGAATAGTTTTCTCCGATCGAGTCCCGTTTACAAATTGGATCGGTCGTCGGGTAAATCAGGGTTTCCCAGTAATTGAGACTTACAGGATCGTTCGGTTTGCGGGTAGGTCGACGCGGTGGAAGGATTAGGTTGCGATGTATCGCTATCTATCGATCTTGGGTTAATGTATGGGATTTGTCTTTGACGGTAATGGTAGTAGATTATGGTGTTTTGTTGATGTGAAGTTTAGTCCTGATGTTACTTGTTGTCCGTTTATGGGTTCGTGCTAAGATACAGTAAACCACTACAGATGTATTACTGATTTCTTTTTTGGACGCAATTTAAACAAAAGACTGCATCGTTGGTTAAGTGGTCGCAAGTGCTACTGCTGAGCATGGGGTCATGGGTTCGATTCCCAAGTCGGGCAAAGTGTTATTGCGTTTTTCTACCTGAAATTTTTCAGTAGCAGCCCGGAGTGTGGATATGTGCCCGGTAGAAGGGATAGGTTCGCCCCCTATTACATGGGACTAAAACTATATGGCGAAAGGTTGATGTACTTTAGGTACACTTCTCTCCAAACCTTTGGTAAACAAGGAGTGATGTTATGTTTAAACAAAAATATACAATAAAGATAAATAGCTCAGTTGGAATATTTTTTTTTTGTTTTATCTTATTGGCTGTTCTAGACTCACCCACAGGACACAGACACAAAGGCCTTTTATACCCAAACAGAATCAATCCCTTACTTTCAAACTAACATCAAACATACTTCCTTGGACATAGGTTCTATTCCCGTGCGAATCTAGTTGTTTTGTTTGTGTTTAAAGAGGATCGAGTGCTGTTTGACGTCTGTCTGTGCCAATAATGGACGTTTCATTATTTGTTAGGTTTGAAACTGTTTTCAGGTTTCAATGTTACCTAGGAGTTAGGTTACAATTTATAAATGCTTTGGTTAATATTGATTTAGTTTTGAAAATAAATGATGTTTGTCGAAGATTCCTATTTTTCAATATGATTGGTTACATCATCGTCATCATCAACTCAGCCGAAAGACGTACACGGAGGGAAAAGGCCTTCCCCGAGCATCACCACTTCAACTGGCTCTGTACTTCTTGCATCCAGAAGAATTCTACGTGATTCGTTTAATTTCGTGGAATTACCGATTTGAAGACTTTCTATACGGAATCCAAAGCCCGTCATACTATAACCAATTGAACATTCAAGTAATGTTACTAATTTGGAAACATAATCCAATGCGGGAAACAAATCAGTTTTCAAAGAACTAAACACAAAAAACAGACTCTTCTCTACCAAATCAAAATACAACCTCCCAAATATACCTGAACTTACATAACCAAAACAGAAGCAAACACAGTAAATATTCCAACATAATATTTAGCGGGAGATTCGCTTCGGAAGCTCGGAAATGCACCGAACGGCGGCGATAAGGGGTTATCAAAGAATATACGAGCCCACTCGAGCTGAAGATGCTGCGACACAGGGTAAATTAGTTGGGAAAATTGTGTTTAAAGATTATTATAAAGGTGAAGGCAATTTGTGATTGCTCAAATAGGGTTTGGGAGTTATAGATTACTTTGTATTGTCTTGTCTTCTGAGCTACTTCTTTCTGCTTTGTATTTTCTTCTGATTGTTATGGTATTTCTTTATAGAAAATACTTGAATCTTTTTGCAGCCAAATATTTTGCTTTTTTATCACCATCTTCATTTTGCAGGACATCGTTTTTCGCCACAACAACGTCCGGTGTCGAAAACTTTACGCGTACGATCTTAGTGTTCAATATTAGAACTTGCATCCCTAAGATATCATCCACATATATTCTCCACCCAACTTTAACACCTCGTGCCAAATATCATGCTATCATCCATGTACACTGGAGTATAAACAAAGTGTAAAACTCAAATCCTCGCTGCAGACGGCAAGACTGAACATCTTAGCATAATTAGCCGAAAGGGGCCGTTTATTGCTAATATTAGTAGTAAGGATTAATACGAACGGGTTCTGAGCTGTGCAGGGACTGCTAACTGCTATTACCATAAGTCAGGCGGGATATAAGATGTATTTGGTAAACTTGGTGCTTTGTAATTTTTTTTGTAGATGGAGTTACGGGATTAGTTTTATGTGATCGAGAGACTGAAGAGTTTACCACAGGCATTAGCAATCCAGACACAACTCATAGTTGGGACATGCATTGGAATATGAAAAGTAAGAAGGAAAGAAATGTTGCATTAGGAAGATAACAACGATAATCTATATGGAAGTGCAGAAAATAGCAAAATTTAGAAAGTAATTTAAATACTGGTAACATGATTAGGTATACACATTATTTTGAGACTTACAACATAGTAGTTTCGACAAGAGTTTTGGGCTTATTAGTTGGCTCGCACGAATAAACTCGCCCGAATCGCCAATTGACACGTTTTGTATAAATCGTTAAGAAAACAATGAAAATTCAGAAAAAATTACACTAACTCTATAACATAAAAAATAAAAAAACGTGTTTCTGGAATTGTCGATTCGCCCACAAATAAATGAACTTCGTGCGAGTCCCCATTCGGGCGACTTAATTCGTGAGAGCCGACTAATAAAGCCAAGTTTTGTAGCATAGCCACAGCGAATGCAATTATTACCGCAGATTTGGTCGTTACACACGGTTTGTGTAACTAATAACCCAATTGAATACAAAACTCTGAACAAAGATAACTAACGAATTTGCTGGACAACTAATATTTCAAACCAATTTTAGATGAACCACAATCTTTGCCGTCAATAAACGACTTTCGCCCCCTAGCAGAATAAAAATTAAATCAATCCTCTAACCTACTTATCATAAACTTGGAAACAATTTTGATACTTGGGTCGGCGCTCAATCGAAACACTTAATTGAAAGTCATCGACTCGTATAATACTCGTCTTAGGGACGAAGCCACAATACGTATCGGTACGTATAAATTCTAATGCAGAAATCCAAAAACATTACAAAAGCCACCCCCTTGAGCACCCGTCTGGATGGTGGATGCGGGCAAATCTTCGAATTAATTTTACTGCCGAAATATGCAAATTTGGAGATATAGCCGCCTAATCACATGTACAAAAGAGTGGTGACTCCGAGCGCGAAACACTTAGACTATATTTTGATGGTATTGGGGCAGCTTTGTGCCTAATTGATGTCTGCCTCTAAGAGGTCTTCATTTGCCATTATGTCTGGCTTTTTTGTGGCACAAGATGTTATGACGTTAAAAACAATGAGAAGGAGATAAACTGCATCTATAAAACCTACTTTCATGCAGAGTGCTTTGTTTATAGTCGTGATCTATTCCTTTGTTCATGTCATATATCTATAGGTAAGGTAATCTGTTGTTACGTGTGGTGCCGGACGTAAAGAATACCGCCATCCCATCTCTTCCGGTGGGTGTCGAAAGTAGTCGCCACTAAGGGACTTACTAGAGAATGGGCAGAAGTGTTCTCTATTCATTTTACCACCATACTGCGATCGCCAACCGGCATGCCAAGCGTGGCGATTATGGCAAACTCCACCAAATTAAGGAAGGCCTATGTCCAGCAATGGACGTTTTTCGGCTGAAATGATGTGGTAATTTGAAAACAGACCAAGATCATCTTTCAGTTAAGTTCAAATTCTAACTTCAATGATTTTCCAAATTCTTGACCAACAGCAGCTTCCGTCAAAGAACAGTCTCATCTACAAGTTGTCATCTAAACAATAATCTATGCCTTAATCGTTACCTCAGGCTAACATTATAGCCGCTTCGAGGAGCTTAATAGGTTACAAAATTTACCGTGATAGTAGAAAATACACGATGCTTACGTGCCAGCTTTCTCGGGAACTTATCAGGCTTTATTAGATTTCAGGTGTTTAGTTTCTTCACTAGACGAGGTTTAAGCCTTCATTTTATAGTTGAAATTTGTTGCACTATATTGGCCTTTGTTTAAAACTTTGTTGGGGGCGAATTTATTAGTATTTTTTATGGTTATAGGCTTTCAGGAAGATTTTTCTGTGTTGATTTGTTTTATGTGTAAAGGCTTTAAGATACTACTGCTGAATATCAGTTTGATAGTCAATGTAGGCAAAGTTAGTCATCATGTGACATAGTCATATGATGCCAATAGATGCCAATAGTAGAATTTTGTTACTTATGCACATCCAATACCCACCCTAAGATGTGACACTTATATTAGGTAGTTTCCTTGGAATTAGTCATCAGATTTCATCAAATCCCCTCATCGATATATATTGACGACATAATCATTGTGTTAATAACAAATGCCATAAAAAATTACCACTTACTTGCACAACACAGTCTCCTTGCCTGAATCAAAAAGACCTGCTCTTCCCCATCTAGCAGGCAGTTCAGCGATGGTGACTCCACGAGACCCCCACACGCAGATCCGGCTGCCGCAGCCGCTGGTCATGATCCTCTCCACATGGAATGATGGCGCGATGAGGAAGAGGAGTTTCTGGATAGAAAGAAGAAAGATTTGTAATGTGGAACAATAATTCACTTAGATATTGTATATTAATTAAAACGCTTCTAATATTGAGCATGTTATAAAAATAGGTTACATAGAGTCACCCAAAATATTGTGCTATAGCTATCACGTAGGTACGCCAAATATGCTTCTGAATCAATGTTTAAGACCTTCTCTCTACAAGATTATGTACATTCCAGTCTTAAAACAAGCCATGAAGCCCAACAAGCAGCTCTGAGACTCGATCCCGATTCTATTTCACACTCCGCGATCAAGGCAACTTTTTCAATTTCCTTTAGAAATAAGCGCTGTGCGGACCGCGGGCGGCCGTCAAACGATAAATGATTATAACTATGACGTCAGGGGAAACGAGGCAAGGCGCCGGTGTAATGAGAAATAAGACGAAAAAATCCGACGAAGCCAGGAAGCCGAGAATGCTTCCTACTTTATTTTTTGTTCCTTTTATTGATTAAAAAACTTTCCTAATCATATTTTTCCTTCGTCTCGGGAGATAGTTAGGTTATCGGCGCTGCTGTGGATTCTCATGTTGATTGTTTTTGTTTTTGATATATTTTTCCGGGAATTCAATTTTGATGAATGGTGTTTTTTGTTAATTAAAGGTAAATTTTTCAATAGTCAATTAAGTTTTATCTGAAGAATAAATCTGACAGTTTGACATATTTTCTACACAAAAATTGTCAAACCGACATATTTATTTCTCAAATAAAAGTTATCTGACTATTGAAAAATGAGCCCTAAGTACGATTATGTTTTATCGTTTTGTGTAGTGCAAAGATATCATATCTCTGATCATCATAATCGTTCATTTGCTTAGAAAGTAAGTGTGTAAAATAAAGGTATTTACGTTACTTTTACCTTATGTTAATATAAATAAATAATAATAACTTTGTAAAATCTACATTGAATTAGGCAAGGGCAAGGGCAAACATTGCAAAAAATATTTTTAATTATAAAAACAAAAATGCTTCAGTCAAATTAAATGGTAAAAAAGCCAATCAACATGGTGGCATATAAGAATACCTTCCTATTCACTTGTAACTAAAATTAAATTCTAGTGACAGTAAACTGACAGCAACGTCATTCACATAAACTAAATTGCCTTTACTTACCATCTCTTACTCTAACAAATATCATAGAAAAATCTCTAAACTATCTAAGCAAAACAGACCTAAATCAATGCACCACGAAGCGCCATCCAAACCAGATATTAATAGTCTAATCGCGATACTAACTATTGCAGTTTCCAGTACATTAACCGCTACGCAAACTTGCCAAGCACAGCCCCTGTTACAAACTGTTCAATGTACTTTAATAGTCTATTAATATTTGGGTGGTCAAAGGTTTGTCATTGGCTTTGGATCTTTGTTGTTAGAACATTTAGCGTGGTTTCTGTTAACTGTTGAAGGCTCTTTATGAGTTGTAAAATGATTACATTGATGTTTTAAAGCTATCTGCTGATCTTTGTGAGTGTGTTTTAGAGGTCAAATACGGTGTACCGCAAGGGGAGTGTCTTGGGACGTCCTCTATTTCTCTTATATATAAATGACTTGCCACGACAGACACGACAACCCATGGTACTATTTGCAGACGATAGTACAGCGATTATTAAGTGTACCAATAAAGAAAACTACGAAAGGGAAATTAATGAAACGTTAGAAACAATTACAGACTGGCTTGATATAAATAACTTAATAATAAAAAAGAGAAAAGTAATGCACTTCTACCAAAGGATACGCGCTGATGATATTATTGTTAGTTATAATGGTCAAAAAGTGGATACAACTTGTGTAGCAAAATTTCTAGGCATCCTGATGGACAACAATTTGACTTGGAAACCGCATGCCGATGATGTATGTAAGAAGTTAAATGAATCAGCCTATGTACTGTATAACCTATCACACAAAGTTAAATGATACACTTCTACTAGCTTATCATGGACTGGTTGCGTCACTGTTAAGATTTGGAGTCATATTTTGGGGTAACTGTAGTGAGAGGGAGGTAATTTTTAAAGCCCAGAAACGGTGTATTAGATCTATGTCAAACCTTAAAAGCACAGACAGCTGTGAACCTGTGTTTCGGTCTCTGAATCTGCTAACTTTTCCATGTTTGTACATACTGGAGGTGGCAATTTTTGTAAAAGCCAACATAGACTTATTTCCGTCACTGGCCAATATAAGAACACGTAATGGCCCCTTGAGATCCCAATATAAGAACTTGCTACATTCGGGGAATTACAAAACAGCACTGTTAAGGAAAAGTATTATGACAGTGGGACCTGACATTTATAATAAAATACCTCATAGTTTTAAGGGTTATTCAGTAAATGTTTTTAAATCTAAGGTTACTGCACTACTATTAGACAAATGTTATTACTCAGTGAAAGACTTTCTAAATGATATAAATTTACCCTGAATAAGATTGTTATATTTAATTACAAATTTGACCAATTATGACTTATGTACCTGACTATCATCATCTCATCATCTGCCTAGCCTTTTCCCAACTACGTTGGGGTCGGCTTCCAGTCTAACCGGATGCAGCTTATGTATATGTACCTGACTATATTAATATTAATTGACTTCACTTTAATTTCTGTTTTGTTTTGCTGACATTATTTAATTTATGTGTCTAATAATTTGCACGCCGTAAGGTAGACTGTGGCCGATCTCATTAATTTATGTACAACATCTTATTATTATATTATTATTATTATTATAAACATTTATTTCAGACCAGGTCCATAAAACTTGTTAGTAACAATATTCTTAAAACTAATGTTAGTACTTATTCAAAAAACAAAACGAATTAAACTACGACATGGAGCCGCATCCATTTTCGCAGCATGGGAGACTCCCCACGATCTGCAAATACACCCAGTATAGAGTTGGAACTACCACGAACGCGAGTGAGTAGGGAGGCACATCTTTTCCTTATGACAGCGGCAAATCCAACCTTCTACCTCCTACAATTCTCCTCTACAATCCTTATACCTGTACCTTCATTCATAGCAAATAAAGGTCTGATTCTGATTCTGATTTGTGGTACGTAGTTTGAAAACACAATTTTTACTTTTTGGTTTCAAGTTCATAAAAAATAAGACACTACGTTTTCGTGAAATGACTTCGACATCCTACCATTGTTATAAATGTTAAATTTTGTATGTTTACATGTTTGGTACTCAATCTAAGTATATAACTTAGATTAACACATATAATACTTTTTATTCCGATAGTCCGTTGCCGTGGCATAATTTGCAGTTTCAATGCTAGCGAAGCCGCTAGCAAAAGCTAGTAAACAATATCATCAAGCAAGATACAGAAAAGCGATACTCATTTAAAGAACCAACATGATCTACAATAAAGAAGTCAAAGTGTAGGAGAAAACATTTAAATTGAACGGGTATATTCAAAGACAGCCATCCATAGAAATATATCTACACGAAAAACAATAGAAGTTCACCCTCTTCGGCCATTATTTAAAACATTGAAAAACCCAAAACGGCCACAGTGCATTAGCGGGTGATTATCGAAAAGAATCAAAGTGGGTTAACCCTACCGAATGGAACCCGGAACGTTTTGACCCACGCGGTAACATTCAGTTGGGGTTCAAGTGGTAGCGGGCAATCTTTTTCTTAGATACATTATTGGGATAACCTTTATTTACGTATTTATTTACTAGCAACCCGCCCCTGCTTCCCACAGTTTTGCGACTTGACAAAACGTGGAGATTCCTTTATTATTAATATATTTAACTTCCGGAAAAAAATTCTACAGGATGGTAAAATTCGCAACAAAATCTGTTGCGTAGTTTAAAAGAACTATGCGGTTACTCAGACAGACACGATAAGCGACAGCTATATGAACACTTAAAAGAAAAACATGCATAAAGACAGAACAGCACAAAGGTACTGGCTAAGTTACAATATTTTATGGCGTTCATCATTTAGAATGTGGGCCTAATATGATCACAATTTTAAAATTGTTTCCTTTAAATTTTCAGGGAATATCGAAACAAAATTTTCGCTTGGAAAAGAATAAGAATAATTTATTGGTTCAAAAATATCCAGACATTGAAACAATATGTGTGTTTGTACACTTTATTTTATGTCAGATACTCAACATCTGTGTCTGAACTAGATAGAGGATTTCTGTACAAGATTCTGGACACATTAGCGTTCTCACTCTGTGGGCAACACTTAAAAATTTACTAATTGTTAGACACTTTTTATGTGTTCTTGGGTGGTAAACCAGCGGATCCACCCGATTGAACTATACATCAGGTCATCAGGATCTACACACACAGCGGACACACACACGGGTCACATCCCAGGTATGCCATCCCAGAGAAAAAGTTGCAATATCTCACGTACCATAAGCTCTAGTCCATAATCAGACTGGATTTATGGACGTACTTATTGACAGGCCTATACTGTCCTCCCATACCTATTATCACTGTAATTTGAAAACATTGTATAACCCAATTATTTTTAAAAGAGTAACCGTGGAGTTTCTTGCCGGCTCTTCTCCATAGGAAGCGACAAATTGGAACCGTGCACCTAGCTTCTGACGTTTCATAAGTGCCCTTGCAGCTTTATGTGAAATAAAATATTTTGATCTTGAATCAGTGTGAGAATTTCCATGCAGGCATTTTTGAGGAAAGAATCGGGACTTTTACTTTTTATTTTTCCCGCGGAAAGAAACATACATAACTTGATTATTTCCCAAAAAATGCTACTCTAGCATGTCCCCCGTCACTGGCACCCCACAGTGTGACCAACTCGCACGCTGTGGTCACAGCGGGGCGGGCATAAATTCAGACGACGAAAACCTCCGACAGTTCCGAAGCGTATCCTACGCGACACGATAATGGCTTCGAATTTCACGCCTAAAATATGGCCCAGCACTTTTCCGAAAAAAAAAAGGATTTTTGAAGGCTGAAATATGGGTTTTGGTGGATGGTATGATTTTTAATTATGATCAAATATTGACGAATTATGATTTTTTGTATATATTAGTAGTGTCAAAATATACTGTAGCCATATATAACATTATCGAACATTGAAAAAATTCTAAATCCTAGCACTGACTGCGCTTAAATCCTAAATAATTACATCTAAACACAAAACCCTTGATACCAAAAAAATAAATTATATATGCAAATTCACAAACAAAACCTACAATAAAAATAAGAGCCAGGGATTACTGTGGTTACGTATTAAAATTCCTGATAGGTACACACATAGCTGAACCTCGAACAATTAAGCGAAGGTGGGTGTCTAAGGGGACCCCGGCGCGGGGAAAGGGTCATTCACCATATTTAATAAAATAATAATATTATGAGAAAAAAATTAAATTATTCAACCCGCGTACGTCCGTGTATCGCGATCGGTGTCCCAGCCAGGTATGTATAAATTTTTTTTTCGCCATTCTGGTTTACGTGACCGAGGAGGCTCGCAAAGATTGCCAGTGCGGTGCATGTATTCAAATAATTGTTTGTGTTTTTTCATTTTAATTCTTCCACGGGTGGAATTTTAATGACGCGTTGGTATAACAGATTGGAGGATGCTAAGCGTTTATATAAAATTTTCGCAGCAGGATTAAAAAGGAAAATCGCCTTTGGATTAAGAGCGCGGTCAGTTTTTATAGGTACGAGATTCGTTTTTTTTTAGTTTATCTTTTTGCAATTTTGTTGGAATGATTTATGTAGAATATGAAATAGGGGTGAAGGACCGTTAGGTTTATTTCGAAATATGTAATTACATAGTATTATAATGAAGTACTACACAGAAAGACTGACGCAATTACTATAAGAGTTATCCCAATAAATCACTATTGTCAAGTCAAATAATCTATTTCAATAAGGCACATCAAAGGCACTTTTGAACGTAAAAATTCCAAAAAATTGTATTGATTCGAGTTGCACTACCCAAAAGGCAGTTTTTTATTACAAAGTTGCCACTTAAAAAATCCGACCTACTTACGTTACAGTCAAGACGTACGCTGTTTGAGACTATGATTCTATTTAATGCATGCCGTAACAAGTTTGATTGCCCTGACTTGAACAGTTTGCGTTACCTGGTTCCTCGTACTGTGCATGGGCGGGAGGTGTGCACCAGGAGACTGTTCGCTACCAGGTTATGTAAATCAAAGGCTGGTGTACGCTCACCGCTATACCGCTTAGTCGACACGTATGAGCGATTTAGTGAAAGCGATATACTATTTCTTAGCCGGAATCCTTTAAAAAATAACATTGTTAAAATTTTAAGGGATCAGCAATAGATGCCGTATGCTTAAGCAAATTATTATAATTATGCTTTTCGCACATAAAAAGGTACGAAGGCGGACTTACTGCCTCAGGCCTATATAGTGTTCATTTAATGGATTTTGCTCCGACATCAGTTAACGTTTGCCATCAGTTTGTAAATTCTAATCGGAAAATGTAGGGGGTAGTATATTTGTTAAGTTATATTTTAAATTATTTCCGTTTATTTTTATTATACTCCTTGTTGGTTTCCCTTAAGATATACAATAAAAGAAACTCCATAGTTTATTATGGAAAAAATTAGACTTTAATGCCATTTTTTATACGCGGAATAAAACTGACGTCTGAAAATTTTTGTACCAAAAACAGCAGAAAATCAAAATTAATTTGCAGTATAAGAAAGAAAAACAGGTTTAATTGTAACAGAAACACGTGCAAACAAAAAATTATAAACTCGAATAACAAAGAAACATAAAAACAAAATATCTAGAACTATAATCACGAGCACAAAAAAAAAAACAGTTGACAGCTGCACGTCATGACTGTGACAAGAAGGCTTCCACTCAGCATGATGCTGTGCTATGGAGGACCCACAGCAAAGCGCTGATTTATCAGTGGATACCCGATAAGGATGTTCGGCGAACCAAGTAAGGTTTAGTGATATAGTGGAAAATAAACACTATTTAGAATGGAAACTAACTACTTATACAACTGACTGACTTACTTCTTCCCAGCCACTTCTTCTTCCCAGCTAAAGCACTAGGAAGTGGTGAAGGGTGGGCGTTTTGGGGGACTGTCTCATGTACTTTGACGTTCGAAAAGTGCTAATTCTCAGCCTAATTTGAATAAATGACTTTTGATTTTGATTTTGATTTTGACTTAGAAGTTTGATAGAATGGCCCTAAGTATACAAAGTGGCAATGGGTGTTATTTACCTGAAATAAATAAATGAATTTATGAATTCGAATTTCCAAGACCTTAGTTCTTGTAGACGAATATTAAGAGGTCGTTATACGAAATTTTTCGATTTCGTTGATTTACGTGTTTATTTTATAGACGCGATTTTACAGTTAATATACTGTATTTCTTTAAGTTTTAATGCATCACATGACACATTATTTCAATCAACATCAAATGAATGAGTTTTTTTTTTAATGTATCGACCTCAAGCCGGTCACATTTTTACGAATCGATTTAACGTCTACGTGGCATGAAAAAATTACAGTACGTCTTCAAAATCAAGTAAATCAGCGAAATCGATAAAATTTCGTATACGGCCCCTTAACAGAAAGAACATGTTCGAGACGACTGTTTTTACAATATCCACAATTTTCCATGCACTTGACACATTTCTTATATTTAACATTCCAGAACGATTAAAACAGCGTATTGCGGCCGTATAATAATTAATAGAGTGCACCTAAACTTCTCACATAAACCGATCACAGTGCACCACTAGTTATTACAAATTAAACCCCATAAGTCGACACGTTATTAAAGTTAGTACCGCTACCCGACGCTAGATGGCGCTAGGGGTCGTAAGTCGTGTTTAAAGGGATTTGTTCGGGAGCTACTTACTATAGGCTGATTTGTTTGGTTGCTGTACTGATAATTTAAGTTTTATTTATGTTGATATTTTGCCCTACTAATAAATAATTTCTTTTTAGTTATTAGTGATCCGGAATGTGAGAAAATTGCTTAGAAAATCACTCCAAATTACGAAGATTTATAAGTTTTTCGCATAATAATTGGAGACATTTCACAAAATATGGGAGTACAGTAAATAAGATGTAATTTACCTGCATTAGTTCTCAAAACGAATAGAAAGTAAGATTTACAGAAGTCATAAACCAACTTGCCGAGCTCGTAGACCCCTGCTACGAGCGCTACGGCGTAGAAGTCTACGCCGTAGCATTGCACAACGAATGCTACGAAATCAAAGTTCGGAGGTTACTTTGCGGATCATGCCATACCGTAACCAATGTATTGGACATTTATTGATTGATTAGTATTATTACTAGCGAACCGCCCCCTGCTTCGCACGGTTTTACGGCTCGACAAAAGATCGAGTATTATTTATTATATGTAAGTTTAATATTAATGTATTATTCACATAAACTTTCCGGAATAAATTCTCTAAATTATGTTGAAAAGCGCATCAAAATTCTTGGCATAGTTTATAAGAACAGCGCGGTAAGACATGAAAAGTGATTTTGTGTTATACATACCATTTATTGCAGTAAAAGTAACAGTTAACCAAAAACCCCACTCATAAAGTTTAATTACTCTTTAATTTAGTCTTACATGGAAACTAAGGAAAAAATACTGTAATGAAAAAGCTCGTCTTCTTTGTGAACAGTTTCTAAGAACTACAAAATGACCTTCGGCATTAGGTAAACAGGTCTTTGCTTTGGAGTAACTTTGTATCTTAAGTTTTTCAATCCTCATTAGACTACTAAAAGTAGTCGGAGTACTTGAAGGAAAAGGTGTGAAGATAGATTTAATTAGGGCAGTTCAGCTTAGGATCTAAGCTGTCTATTTTCTATTGGTAGGTTTTGTAAGGATAGTATTTCTTTGCAAGGTGGTTCAGCAGGCTTAGCATGACGTGTTCTAATTCTACGAAGAATAGACAGTGGTTTTTCAATACAAAGTGACATTTTGTTTCTCCATTTTTAACATCGCACCGTAGATATCCTTCTACGATTTGTCATTTTGTCTTTCGTTTCTAACGATCTTTGTCTAGGTCTCTATAAATGTAGACTATTTCAGTAGAATATTTCTTCCCAAACTGTCAAAATCACACCGACAACAAACTTTCTACTCGACAGCCACAAAGTAGATACGATTATCTACAAAATCATGATTCGTTTAGAACGCATAACTGTGATAATTAATAGAAGAACATAGCTATCTTCTCCTATTGTACATCATTTAGTAAATAGTCATGCCTATTCTTCCATCGACAAATCGGTGCTTGTGCTAAGCCGGTAGGGCTTCCATGTGAGTTCTGAATAATAATACCAGCCAAGCCCTGTTTTCATACTGTGAAGGCAAAGGCATTAATCACCACGGTTGCTCAACGCGGATTGATATATTAACTATTAGCTTTTGCTAGGGCCTCCGCCCACGTTGACCAATTTACAAAAAACCTTAACAAATTATACACCTAAACCTACGTCATGTCATCAATCACTTTGTCTATTGATGAAAACCGCATAAAAATCCGTTCAGTACTTTTTGAGTTTATCGCGAACAGACAGACAGACGTGGCAGGGGACTTTGTTTTATAATATAAAGTGATAAGTCCAGGTTCCCTCACGATGTTTTCCGTCACCGATGTCAGTAATGTCCATGATTTGAATTGAAATAGTCACTTTGGTACTTGCCAGAATTTGGACCTATAGCAGTTGTTAATGATTGTTTTCAATTGTCATTAAACACAAAAAAGCCACCTTGTCTTCAATCGATGATAAAGCGATTATCATTCTCTCTGTCCCAATTTTATTTGGGTTCGGCGCAACATGTATTTTTTTCTATACTTCTTTATTAGTCGTCATCTCGGTAGTCACACCCTTTCTGACCATATCATCATTCACACAGTCCGTCCATTCTTTCTCCCCCTACTCTTATAGCCATCGACATTCATACTCAAAACTTTCCGTACGGCATTTTACTTATTCCTCCGTATCACATGCATAGCATAACAACCGATATTCACACAAGTTTTCAGTGACTGGAGTAACTTTCAGACTTCCTCTTATGTACTGATGTTAAAGCGATCAGCAGCCTAATTACATAATATTCTCCTAATAATACCTAATAATTAATCGGCTTCATAATGACCGATTAACAATATCTATTCCGCGCTGTTTTAAAACCTGTGTTCACGATATCCAACTCAATGCAATAGATGTTCGGGAAGTAAATGAAATTTACTCTTACTCAAATAAACTGTAGATTTGACAGTCGTTTAAAAAAATAGATATTCCTTTCGATATACCAACACTTAATACGCACCTCCAAAAAAATAACAAAGGAAAATTTCGCAGCCACCATTAGCGCCTTCTTCCCAACTTCTAAGGTCCACCTGTCCTAAAAACTCCAGGGTGCGACATCGAACCGCGAATAGTTACAAAACTCCCGACATAAATCAGCCAACTCCAGCGTTACGTACTCTCTTCAGAACCATTAGCATTTTTTATGCATAGGAATCGATCCAGCGACCGGCTAATGCCTCCCACGATACATTAATATCTTAGTTTTTATGACTCTTCTGCAACAATTCGTCTCGTATCGCTGCGTATAACCACCTTCTCTTCCACGCGCGAATTCCTACTTTATATTTTATACTGTAAGGTGTGAATTTTGTAGGCAACGAGCTGGTAGGATGCGGATTTGCTCGCGGATTAAGTCGCGTTTACAGTTTAGCTCAAAAGTTACGCTATAATTGTGAAGTGTACAAATATTTTGGCTAAGATTGGATTAAGGCGTGTGTGAGGTGTTGATTTTTAGTTCAGGCGGTATTTTATGAGATGCTTCTGTATAGCATACTTTAATACAAAATAGCTAAGCATTAAAATCAAAGGTAGTGCTGTCTTTTGTGGAATCTCCTTATATTAAGAGCCTATTATCTTATCTCTTAGTATCTTCAAATCGATGATAGAGTAACTGCAGCCATTAATATTGAGAGGAATTAAGATCAGCAGATAGCTGTGTTTATTTAACGGGCTATGGATATGCAAAATATATATTTATATATATAAAAATATTATAATTTTTGGTCTTAAGACCCGTGAACACACCTTTATCCGAATCGGAGTTGATAATAGGTGGATCTGGCGATTTCCTTAACGCCGCCATTTTTCTTTCACGGCCACTTTGAGATTAAAAGTTTCGAAAATGAAACGTTCGGTGCTACTTCGCTATTTTTAACGTATCGGAGCATCGGGCGTTTTTAAAAAGTTTCAAGGGAGAAAATGTGTTTTTTTTTTCGTTGAAAGATTTCATGGAGAGTAGGACGCCTTGAATTTGAGCTTGGCAGTTGCTTGCTTGAACAATGTTGATAGATGGAAAATGGTCATAATTTTTGCAGCGTTAGTAGTTTAGAAAGTCCACCAGTTTCACTCAATTCGGGCATACTTCGAAAGTAAAAAAAATAAAAGTATTATTAGAATAAAATAAAATATAAATGTTATATTCCGGGGTTACAACCCCGGATTTATAATTGGTTAATTAACTGTTTTGTTATTAGGTTCACATGAGTATTTTTTTGCTAGTTTCTGATGCACGGAGCAGACTCATCCAAGGCGAAGTTATAAGTCACTATGTCTATACACAAAATTACAAAGAATTAGGTATTCAGACCTGAATAATTCGTGCGATTTTTATTAATTTCGGCAGGTTTTGGCCAAGTGAATTCTCCGATGCAGTAATAACGTTGATCATACGTGCGGCCCGAGGGTTCTCAAGGAGTCAGTCAGAAAGATGAAGATGCTCATTCCAAAGCATAGTAAGTTCCTATGGAGAAGAACGGGCAAGACACTCTTTTAATCTCAATCCTTGTCAAGTTCTCACCATCCTCCACAGTTTTCTACATCATCCTCTACCTACAACTAACTCTTGATCATCCATTTGCCTCTAAAGCAAAAATACGAGGGATATTATGTTGATACACGTTTTCCTCTGGCGGTCTGCCAAGCAACGTTATCGGGAGCGTCCTCTGAATATTATGACCAATACTTTAGCTCGGATTAAAAACTTATTTAGTTATTCTAATGGCGAACACTTGGTTATTTTGGCACTCTGGCACTTCTGGGGTAAGAAATGGTGGGTTGTGTGGTTTTACATTAACATAGAGCGGAGTCCGGGAGGGGAAGAACATATAGTGACCTTTTTGGTGATGTTCTTCGGAAAGGTCTGGTTCACGATTGGCATGCGTGTATGACCAGATGTATGAACATAAACGAGGCAAAAGGAGTATGGAAGGCTTGCAGCAGGTGACATTCTGCCATGGGAAGAAGACATGAGTTAACGAATGTATGTAGTAGTTTCTTTGTGTTTAACGTGATAGCACTTTTAAATGGATACGTTTATAGCCCTGCTGTTTTATAATCAGTGTTTGCTTTTTAGTCTATTAAATGGAGGGTGTATCGCTATGAGATGAGCTTTTATGTAAGAATAAAAGAGAAAGATCTTATTTCAAGGTTAACACATGAAGATAAAATAACTAAATGTTAAGTGAAGTCATTTGTTTGGGCGACTGTTTATGCGCACTGTCTTCAAACGTACCTTCCACTTGCGATAGAAAAATTCTTGGTAACATGACAAGCCCTAGCCAAAAACTAGCCTTCCCATATTTTTATCTTCCACACCTAAGTCGGGTATGAAATGATCTCATCGTATAGTTAATACGACGGTATCTAAGCAGCGCACACCACCGAGCCGATATCCTGGCACGGAGCCATTTTGTCAGCATTACCTTAGGTTTGGGTAATACCTAACATAACGCTGACGTGGTGCTTTAAATATTTTGTATAGTAATTTAAGTTGTTGGTTTTTTTTTTGTGGTCAGACGTCGTTTTACATTACACATCTCTGTCAATTGGCATCTCCATTCTTCTTTCTTTTCTGCTTTGATAAATATTTTTTCTATATCGATAGTTTTTGTTTTCCTCTTCTCTTATCGCCATACAGTAATGTAATGTATTGTGATAAAATTTAAAAGATGCACGTCTTTAATCGGTTTGCTATGAACTAAGAAGCTATTTATTGGTGGTATAGTCACTTAAAAAAATATGAGGAGATAAAAAATTGAAGAGATTGTGTTTTCTGAATTAATAACAAGGCTTTCGAAGCCAATTTAGAGCCAAAGACATCCCAAACAAAACGCCATTACTCCTAAACAATACAGCACAAACAAAATTTTCCGGCAACTTGAACATGGGATATTATTTTTAATATGAAAAAAATAAACGTTGAACCGTTCGCGAAATCGTTGCGACCATCTTTCCATTACCGCAAATTACCGGGAGAGGCCAGGGCTAAATAACGTCACGTATTTAATTACGAGCTCTGCGGAGCCTCAAAAGTGACGCTTTTGAATTGAAAGCTAGAGTTTTGGGACACATGGGCAAGGGGACCTGGGACCCGGATTGGAAGTTGGTCCTTTCGATTCAATAATTTGGCTGCACCAATATTTGGGCTATATTTTTTTTTCATGAAACTCGTTAATAAGTATATTGAAACTTTGTGACAGCAACTATATTTATAAAATAGGGACGAAAGGATCACAGATTTCAGGTAGAAAACTGTAATCGTGTGTAAGTGTATGGAATAGAAACCCTTTTCAAGATCACCAATCGATCACAGGTGTCCACCGACTTGGTGATACAAGTATATTATAAACATAAAACAAACAAGCTAAACATCTTCCTCATCCGTGTTTCACAACAGCCGGAGGTCAATCGAGTCGGCCACTCTAATGTTTACTGATAAAAAGAAAACCAATTTGCGCTCCCCACCCCCGACCGCCACTGCCACAAAGGAGCGCTATCTAGCGATAAATTATCGAAATTATTGCATTAAAAATTCCATCTAGTAAGTCAAAGCGAGCCATTATGGCCGCTCTGTGCCGCGTTCAAAAGAAAAACGACGTAACTACATTGTTCTTCGTACACTTTGTGACGGTCTAGTTGCGTATATGTAATTTTTCTTGGTAAATATTATAGGAAACCGTTTTTCTCTCGGAAGAGAGACGAGATACTTTGATATATTTCGGTTGTCGGTCTACAGTTTTTTGTTTTAGGATTTAATGAATGTTTCGAACGAATTTTAAATTGGTTGCTGTCGGTTTTTCTTGGTATGAGTGGGTGTTATTTGTTTTTGTATGGTAATTGCAAGGTTTTGACGAAATCTGGACTTTGTATACGTTAGGTTTCGGTGAACTGCATGTTTTGTGAAGTTTTTAATGAGGCTAAGTTTTTGGAACGAAGTTCCTTATCGCGCTTTGCGAAAGGGGGCTAGACGGAAAAAATTAAGACCAAAAGTTGTAACGACACTATTTGCTACATTGTTGTAAGCCGTGCGGCGTGTGCGTTTCTCTGCAGACAGAGACAAAGACAGAGTGCGATATATATATACATATATTATATATATATATGTGTGTGTGTGTGTATATGTACAATTTTTAAAATTTTATTACAATTCCTTCACTAATTAATCCAAAGGAACGTCGTTCCATCCGGGTGTCCCTTGACACCTCTCAAGTGTTTTCTGTCTCTACTGGGACGAAATAAATTCTAAGAACGGGCAAGTAATTATTACATTAACAATGTTGATTCGACGCATTGGTTTTCTACTTAACATAATATTTGCTATGGTCTGGTCACCGAACGAAGTGGCGATGCTTGGAGGAGCATATATCCTAATGTACGTCGTTCGGCTGAAATGATGACGATGATGACATTTGCTATATTAAACCAGCAACAATAACTTCTGTAAATAATCGTCTAAAAATAGAAAGATCGACTTAGCTACTAAAGGTCGAAACATTAATTATCTCACTCAATCCACTACCACAGGCCCGTAATACCTTCCATATATTCCCTGCAGACTCAACGAATGCTGGTACAAAATCCTGCACCATCGATGCATAACTACGTGGCTTTAGCATGGAGGTGCAGCCAATTTCCTGGAGCGCCTCATTCCAGCTAATTTTCATATTAACGAACACGTCTGGCTTGTCTCGAACGACATGACTTGTTCGTGTAATAAGCTATTGTGTATTAACTGGTGGTTTTCTTGTCGGAAACAGAAGGAATTATGTTAGGGATGGTTTTTTTTGTAAGGGAAGTTGATAGCTCAACATGTACTTGATAATATATTATGAGGTGGTATGTTATCTAGGAGAAATACAATAGTTGGGGTGTCGTTCTTGAAATAGTTATTTTTATTTAAACTACGTTTAGGGGCATGCGGTAGTAACCTATAATAAATTTTCATACTAACCTTAGATTTTGGTAAAACATTATTTTAACAGTGTAGGTAAGTAAACAATTGTTGGTCGGCTATTAAAGAAAAAGAAAATAAATCAAACTACTAGACGAGGACAATATGGGAATCGGGATTTTTCGCTATTTAAAGCGAATAAAATCAGTTTCATAAGTATACATAAGATAAGCTTTTATATTCGATGCGGTTTTTTTAAAATGCGAGTACAGTCAGGTAAATGAGTTGTTTAGCAGATTAACAGACTACCTTAATTTGCCCTGTTACAGCCATTTGAAACAGTGAAAATTGTGATTTGAATTTATGGAACGAAGGACGATTTTTTATTTATTAAGCATATTCCCTGGCTATTTTGTATTGACCTCTATTTCTCTAAGGCAGATTTCAGTGATTATGTTTATTCACGTTTACTTCGACATGTATGTATGTAGCTACGGTTTATTTCAGAATACATTTATTACCCATCAGTTTCCTGAAATAAAGTACTCGGAAAAGACCTTTCCGTTAGGAAACTGCTTCGGGAAACTACTATGTGTTGTACGCGATAACGTATGAATACATTTTTAGGGTTTTTTGTTACGATCAATATTAAGCAGTACTTACTTTTCTTAGACCAAAGAAACGATAGATGGACTGTGTTAAAGATAATATGGCTTGAAAAGGGTTAATACAGATATGACGACTTATAAGTTGAGGAGTAATTAATCAAAAACCGTTAAATCCATTTTGTATTTGTTTTAAGAAAATGATAAAAACCATAGAGCATAGTGTTATTTTTAGATACAATATATTTTTTTTGACAAACTTATAGTAAAATTACCTATAGTTAGGGTAGAGAAATATTTTCGAAAATAACGATTGTTATTAAGGAGATATTAGGCAAAGAAATATAGAGATAACAGTTTTTGTTCAAGCCTTTTTGGATTTATGGGGTTTAGATTAAGTCAGTCTGGATTTATCGGTATTTGATCCAACCAATTTGGAGTTTATCGTGTTTGAAATGACTACTTTGGAATTGACGGGATTTGAAAAATAACAATATGAATGAAATAGGTATTTCCTATATCTGCAGATTAAAAAGATTTATCGAAACAATCGAGGAAAATCATTTTGATTCGAATATAACTTGGACTTAACGACATTAGAAGCGAACAGTGTCACGGGCGTGTAATTTCTTAAGGATTTAATGGTTTTTGTTTCAACGTGATGAACGTAGGATTTTGATCAAACCATCGACTTATAACATTTTTTTTTTCAGTAGGAATTACCGGTTTTGAAGCGGTTTGACTGGTCATCTCCTAACTTCCAGGGCTTATTTTTACCTTGTATTTAGAATTGTTTATAATTTTTTTTTTACATTGTTCTCACATACAGAAGCAACAAGAATAATGTTCCAAAGATTATGTAATATTCAACTTGATTTTAAAAGAGTGTCCGTGGAGTTTCTTGCCCGTTCTGCTCCATAGAGATCTACTTTTTGGAATGGGCAACTAGCTTCAACTTTCCAACTGATCGACTTTTCGACAATTGAAAAGTGCCTGTAAATGGTTTAATTGAAATAAATGCTTTGAGTTTGAGTTTGTTAGTATTGGGCTGTGTATTTCAACTTTGAGAAGCGAAAAAAAAAGAAAGAAAACATCCTGGTCAATAACGGCTTTTGTTCCGTCGCTCCTCAGTTCTGTTCTGTGTTGTCCTAACTTAACAGTTGAGATGCACGGTTACTGACAAATGCGAGCACTGACTGGATACCTTTACTTAATCTGTGTGGTTCTTTCCTCAAAATACCATTTCAGACACCAAACTAAATGGTCTTTACATGACCTGACCAAGATTATGTCTGGACTTTAAAAGAGGCTGTGGTGTCAGTTTTATTCGGCCTATCTTCTCAGAGTAGTCAGATAGGAAACACCTGATTTAGTTTATAAAATATGATTGACGTGTAAAACTGTCTCTACAAAACTATTTACAGAAAAAAAAATCATTTATAATAGAGAAGTCGGGAAGAAAAGACACGTTGCGCATTGTTATCAAATAAATTGGGACAAGAGCAAGAGAATAATGATTTAGAATCTAAGTACTTAGTAAATCTACTTCTCATTAGAAGATTCTAATATAATAATAAAAATATAAGTAGATACTGACACTGCAATTGGGAATAATTATAGACAGATGATGAAACCACCCCCAAAAGGACAGGTTAGCCAACCGGAAAATACAACTTTATCACAACTATAATAGATGTCGCTGTATTTCTTCTACTTTCTATACAACTACCTTCAACCCGCGACTTCGTCCACGTGTAATTTCTTGTTCTAACATATCTTATGACACTCGGTAATACTGTAGCTTTCAATTATAAAGAACTCGAGTTCGGATCTGGAGTTCCGAAGATTATTCCTTATATCCAAAGTCACAAATTTTACCTCTTTATAATATTAAGTATGTACAGATAGGTACATACTCTAATTCACTACCTTCCCTGTAACTATCTGACCAACGGCCAATTAATCCCAATGTCCTACCAAGACCTGGCGAGCAATTTAATTTAAAACAAGAACGCTGGAAACGCCCGAACTCTCCCGATGATGTACTCCAATATTGCACGCCTTGTTAATATAAATTTTGTACGGGCCATAGTCTGGTATAACGTGGAAACTGTAAAAAATATAAATTAAATTCGCCTGTGCTGTGTTTTGGTTCTGCATGTATTTTTTTGTATTGGCAGGCTAAACTTTTTATGAGGGGCACGAGCCCTTCATAAAAAGTTTAGCCTGCCAATGCATCCCATGCAACACGTGTGGCTGTTATCGTGTAGCCACGAGGTTACACGATAACAGCCACACGGGTCGATCGTAGGTTAAGCTACGCTGGCCGCGGTTGGTCCATGGATGGGTGACCATCTATTACATATTGAGACTCCGTGCCTCGGAGCGCAAGTGGTCCCGACTGCTATTTGTAGATTTTTCACAGTCGTTACGGGTAGTCAGAAGCCCAACAGTCTGTGTAACCCAGTAACTGGGTGGTAGATCAGATAGACAGGCGTTCCATGTAAAAAACTGGTATTATTCAGCTGCATCAGGTAAGACTGTAAGCCGACCTCAACACAGGTGGGAAAAGGCTAAAATCTTTTTGTTATGTTTCTGTGACAAATAAATCTATTTTTTTTTCTTTTTCAGTAAAACGGATTATTTAGTTAACTGAAATATCGCTCAACTTAAATTCTCCTTATAGGTTACCTATTCGAATTATTATGACTGTGACTCGTTTCATTGTACGTGACTTGTCAATCGGCAAACCTACTATATAAAACATAACATTAAGTGTACTAATAACTAAAAATCTAAAAATCTACTAAAATATAGCTCGACAAAAAATCAATTAACATAAAATTAAAACCTAACACTCTGTATAATTGGTTTCTAATATCCAACAGATCCCTCGAACAGAAAATCGCTGGCGACTAATAAACGCGTCCCCGCTAATTCATCATTGTTTTTCACTAATAAAAACACGACAAGAACACATTTTTTTCTTAGCCATCCCTCTCTCCAGGGAGGCGACACCTACAGGTGAAATGTGGATTAAAAAAAAATCGATTTGTTTGTTAGTTATAAGAGATTATATTTAAGATAAATGTTAATCGTGCTGAAATGGAAAAGAAATGCATTCCCTATTAGACTTGAGCCTTTGCCCAGCTGTGGGACAGCATAGACGAGACATTTTTCTTTTATTTTGTTTTGGACAATTTTCTCTAGGTCTATCTGGAATAGACTTTGTACCTTACCTAAACAAATCCTTCTTTCTGGTGACAAAAATCTTTAGTCTGAAGAAATAACCGATGGTGCTGCGCGATCTTTGGTGACTATGGCCTTATGGCTCATTTTCATGTTCGTATTTCTTGTATTAATAAGGTCTAATGACGCTTAGCACAAAAGAATAAAAGACCCAAATATACAAAGAAATCAAAAGACAAAGCTTCACACATAAAATTTAATTATTGAAAAAAGTTATCGTCAAAACAAAAGGAGCGAAGCCGTGAAAAAAGCACTAGTGGGTAATAACGGCCTCGACTCCTCGTACTCGTATAGATTGAGAATATTTTAAAGTGATGTGCTCGTAGCAAATAATGAAATTATGCCGAGAGGGGAGAGTGGGGCGAGACGGCCCATCTTTCGCTTTTTCCTTCTTTTGTTTGTTTATTCGTTATTTATCGGTAGATCGAGGAGCCACGTTATAGATTAACATCAAAGGCATTTTACGGCGTATACGATCTCGTTAAAATTGAATGGGCTCCCGTAATGAGGGGGAATTGGTGTTCGGATCAGGTATATTTTTGGAGCTTTTTAATAAACTTGAAAGAAGTCTGAAATGTATGGCTCAATTGCGTTAGAAAGATGTGACGTGGAAATTGTTAGAATTTATTCAAATATTTGCATAGGGCAAAGAAAATATAGTGTAGGTATGGCTAAGGACAATTGCGACTGATTAATCAGTGCAATCTTTATCTGAGTAATTAGAATGGTAAGACATTTTAGATTTCCAAACTAAGAAATAATTATAAAGTTATAACTAACTACGTTATTCGCAAATTAATTAACAAAGGAACATTTTTCTTTATTGATATCCGCCCTGGGCAGACAGTCTGTCAGTGTGGGAGCTTACAAAGCGGACCCGATCCGTTTTAGTTATTAAGTACTGACATAGGCCAAACTATTTAATTTTGCTAAATAAGGTTTATTTTTTATTACGCGCTTTATATTAGCTTCACCTGTATGTTTGTTTGTAACGGACTCCTTTGGACTTGAGTTTGACCCACTTCAAACGGTCAGATTTCATTTAAACTTTGTAGACTTATCGATGACACTATTCGCTTCAAATGTCGTTAAGTCCAACTTATATTCGAATCAAATTGATTTTCCTCGATTGTTTCGATAAATCTTTTTAATTTGCAGATATAGGAAATAGCTATTTCATTCACATTGTTATTTTTCAAATCCCGTCAATTTCAAAGTAGTCATTTCAATAACATTTTTTTAAACTGAAAAATCACGCTTCTGTAGTTAGCAGAACTAAAAAAATGAAAATAAATAATAGATAAAAAACACGCTTTAAAAAAGCAACTAAAAAAGCAGAACATAATTTCCAAAAAAGCGTGGGGTGCTTGGCTTGATATTAATTGATTATAATAATATCTCAAAAAGCACCCCACGCTTTACTAAAATTATTTTCTGCTTTTTTAGTTGCGTTTTTAAAGCGTATTTTTTTGGATTTTTTCTTCTATTATTTATTTTATTTAAGTAATATCTGCCGCTCAGCTCACACCACATAAAATTCATCAACACACATATAAATACAGAAGCAAGAAAATGTGATCAAAATCGACCGCAGACCACCCGAACAGTCGTTATCGTGCTTATTGTTGTTTTTAATGAAATGTGACCGAAATGATGGCCGCCGAAGCTTTGTCCGTCGGATCGGTGTCCATTATCCCCCTTTTCCCTCTTAATATCGTGAAGGACCCGCAATAAAATTTGCTTCGCTATTCGGACGAGGTTGCGTGAAACTGATCGTGTGACAACTTTAGAGTCGGAGATAAAGTTTGTGATGCGTTATATGTTTGGTCGTATTTGGATTGTCCTGTTTTTGGGATAAGGGACAAGAGACAAGTAATTGTGTAGGTGGAGAATGTAACTGTCTTCTTCTTTTCGAGTCAATCTGAAATCGTCAATGCGAAGTTTTTTTTTTTTTGTCACGCTTCAACTGCTGAACGGATTTTTATGAAATATGGCACACAGGTAGACCATGACCTGGGTGAGACCATAGGCTACTTTTCATCTTGGATCGCAGACGAAGTCGCGGGCAACAGCTAGTGGTAAATATGTGCATTATGATAAATGAGTTGGGTCCAGTAGTTGGCCAGGCGTATGGACACTTTGAGGTGTATTAACACTCCAGAATATGGGACAAGGCGTGGCCAGTATTTGCCTTACCAAGGCATGGTTTTGTACGTGTTTTCTGAAGGTATGGACGGGTAATTATTCCGTATCTATAAGAAAAGAAGAGAAAAGGGAAACGTTGCTAATACAATTCCAATGCAAACAAAAACTTCGGAACAAATACCTACCCCAAATCTGTTTTCGACTATCGAAAAAAAAAAATACCGAATGCAAATAAGGGACAACGACTGAAAAAACACGCAGAGGAAATTAATAAAACACCCACTAAAGCGAAAACAGGCGGAAAAATAGAGGCAGGGGACGAATAGAGAAAAAAAAACGGCGACCAGCAACGTGCTCTTCATTACAGCGGAATGGAAACACCGGATGAATTGATCAATCAGAAATTTTATGGCCGAGAATCACTCAACGGAAAATAATTCCTCGGCCGTTTCGTGCTTGGCTCATCGCCGCTGTTTTAATTTCGCCCTCTTGGGGAGATCGAGTGTCATCCAATCTATCTGACGACTTGAAAAAAAAAAAATGCCATCATCACCCCCTCCTTTCGTGGAGACTGTCTTAAAGACCGGCGGGCGATTATGTCCGTGGGAGCTTTGAGACGATTGTGTGATAAATTCGGTTGTTATTGATACTCCTTATTAGAAGTTGGGATTTCAATAGTCGCAGCGGAGTCTGGATTTAAACATAAATTTCGAAATGTGAGTGTCCTTCGAATGTCACCCCTGCCTTAACTTTCGGAGAATACAAAATCAAAATATTTTGTTTCATATAAACCTACATGCTACGTCAGAAGCTTTCAGGTGCACGGATCCATTTGGTTATTTCCTATGGAGAAGAGCTGGCAAAAAACACCACGGTTACTCTTTTTAGAACTGGCTTTTAAAATGTTTTTTTTTTGTTCATTACAGTGTTAATTGGTATGGGTGGACAGTGTAGACCTGTCAAGGAGTACCAGGTACTAAATAAAATAACAATTCATGGCTGACAATTTGTGTTGTTATGTCTTGTACTTATGTTTGGGCAAATAAATTATTTTCTTAACTTACCTAAAAAATAAAAGAATTTACATTTTTTTTAAATACAGAAGCAATGTTAAATTGTACGTTTGGTAGAAGATTTAGCGGTAGTCAACCATATGATGGAGGTTTCAAATCTTTTATTCAACAGACTCAGTGCTTAGCCTACAAATTGCAGAAAATACGAGTATTTAAATAATAACAATGCAAGCAATAATTTACTTAGAGCATTTACCGGATAATGTATGGCAAGCATGTGTGTAACTTGTGACTTTTGTGTCCGCCGAACACAGTATCAAAGTCAAATAATTTATTTATAATAGGCACATAAAAGGTCATTTGGACGTATAAAGAAGGAAAAAAACAAGAAAAAAGAATTGATTCTAGTAGCCTCTTCCAAAAGGTACTTTCGTATGGAGGAGAATGAGCAAGAAACTCCGCAGTTACTCTTTTCAAACAGCTTACAATATTCTGCATACATTAATTATATAATTGTATGTGAAGACGACGTACCTAAAGTTCGTTTTTGGAACGAAGTTCCTTATCGCGCGTTGCGAAAGGGGGCTAGACGGAAAAAATTAAGACCAAAAGTTGTAACGACACTTTTTGCTACATTGTTGTAAGCCGTGCGGCGTGCGCGTGTTTCTCTGCAGACAGAGACACAGACAGAGTGCATATATATATATATGCACGCACACACACACATATACCTATATGTGTATGTATATGTACAATTTTTAAAATGTTATTACAATTCCTTCACTAATGAATCGAAAGGAACTTCGTTCCATCCGGGTGTCCCTTGACACCTCTCAAGTTTTTTTTTTTGTTCAACCCGGGTAGTAAACTTCTATACTAAAAACCCAAGAATGTAGTATGAAACGAGTACTTATCTTACTGCAACCATTTTATTTCTAACCGGAGCTAGTTCTCTTCTTCGAGAAGCTTTCATTGAGATCACAAGAGATTCAATCTGTGACTGCCTCGTTGGTATAGTGGTCGCAAGCGCTACTGCTGAGCATGAGGTCCTGGGTTCGATTCCCGGGTCGGGCAAAGTATTGTTGGGTTTTTCCATCAGGATTTACTCAGTAGCAGCCCGGAGTCTGGATTTATACTCGGTTGATGGCATTAGGTTCGCCCCTATGGGACTTAAATATAACTGGCGAAATGTTGTGTACTAATAATCTTCATAATTGTTAACGCATTATTCAACACCAGTTTAAGTATCGATGTTTTGATTAACCTGAACAAGCAATGTGACGAGTAATCGCGCCCCATCAGCGCGGTAATATCGCATTCTGTTTGCAATCACTAATTAATCAAGATCAAACGGGAATAACAATCGCTTGTACATTCATCATCCAGATAGACGTCTAATGTTTTATGGAAGAAAAAACAGACTATGGGTAGAGGGAAGATCGTTATAGGTCGTCAGAAGCCCGAAAGTCTGACTACCAGTCTTACCAAGGGGTATCGTATTACCCAGTAACTAGGTAGTGCAGGTCAGATACGCAGTCGATCCATGTTTTATGGTATTCAGCTGCATCCGGTTAGAATGGAAGCTGACCCCGACATAGGTGGGAAAAGGCTAGGCAGATGATGATGGATAGAGGGAAGATGTGGAGAATAGTAGACATAATATCGATTCAAACCACATATTAGTCCACTCGCACGAATTTACTCGCCTACATTATACGTATTTTTGGAATTGTCGATTCACCCGAAAATAAATTAACTCCGTGCGAATCGCCAATAGACTTTTTTTTAGAGTGTCTATCTGCCCGATTCGGGCTAGTTTATTCGTGCGAATCGACCAATAAGCCACTAAAAGGCGCATAAACTTGAGACTCACTTTTTACGAACCAGGTAAGTATTTTAAAAGCGTTCTTGACTTACTGTGTCAACATCTTTCGTTTCATGAAGAAGTATGAAACTATAGGATCTGGTTTATTGGCACCTAAACCCCAAAATAAGCATAAGTACTCTATGTAAATCAATTTTAGATCAGACAAATATATTCAAACGAACCATAAAGATCGAGACGACGCAACAGAGAGGTATATGCTATTCCACACAATACTGCGCTTTATTCGAAAAACTTTTTAGGAATGGCACCCAAGATATATAACAAAATACCCAACTCAATGAAAGATCTTGACATACACAATTTCAAAAAGGCTGTCCTTAATTTTTTTACCATAAAAGCATATTACACAATTAATGAGTACCTTGACGACCAATTGTAATCTATTGACATTTGTTTAATTAATTTTGTTTTTATAATTTCGTTTTTTTTATTTATTTATTTTGTAATAATGTTTAGTGAATGTTTTGTCCTAATTATTACTAATTAATTAAATTATAATCAATATATTTTTGCGCCGTTGACGGCAAGACATAGCGTTCATTCTTATTAACAATATTGACATCTGTACTTTACCTGTGTTCTACAAATAAAACAATTTGAATTTGAATTAAACATTCACGTTGTCTCAAAAATATTCTTGCGGCAAGAAAAAAAAAAGATGCGTCAGCTGCCTCCGATTATCCCAAAATATACACCGTCCATCGCTTATTATCCGAAAATTTGAAAGATAATTTTCCAAAGGAAAAGATGGGAAGGCATTAAAATAGCAATCAAACTGGCAATGTTGGGGTGAAGTGTACGAATTCAAAAAAAGAACTGCGTACCGATTTGCGATGCAAACCTGCTAAGATGGCGGCCTATATCAGATTTGAATAAAGATCTGCCGTGGACAGGGACTCGTTCCGAATTCGTGAATAATTGAAAGGCCGTTTCTTTATATTGAATTTGTTTTTTTGACGGTCAATTTGTTATGCGGCTTGAATTGGAGGACTGGAGAAATTTTCAACTGCCTATTTGCGTTAGCAGTGGAGGCAAGAAAAAAAAAATCATTATGTATGTTTTCTTTTGGACAAGATTATTTAAGATGTGATGTGAACACACCTTGATCAGCACCGTGTTGTCAAATGCTATAGTGTTAACCGTGCTTGTACGCTAAAATGCTTGTAGATTTTAGGCAGTTAAATGTACTTCAGATACAATTATATACAAGAGCAAAAAGTACCGTGTCGCGAAAAACTCAAATAGACTAATGTTACCAGTACAATAACAAACTAGTGATAAACATAATAAGTGGGATTATTCTTAAACAGTGCTTAATAAGGTCATTGACAAATTGTTGAGTATGCTACTTCCTTATTAAACAATAAGACATTTTAAAATTTTAGTCTTAAGTACTTAACCGCGATTTTTTTTAATCCAACAAAAAATCACGTATCAAAACACTACGCTTCCAAAACAATTGATTTCCATACCCCCGGGAGCATTCAAATGAGGAGTGCAATCGCAATACCTACAGCAAAAGCAAGTTGCAATCTTAAAAAATAATAGGCATTAAACATCACCCCATGATCAAGGTTTACAGGGCCTCGAACGATCAGCCCTGGAGCCATCTTCATTAATGAAAACCATAAAAGTGGGGTTCCGCAGTTCGAAGGACCGTAGCGTAAAAATTCGCGTCAAACGACCAACGCCTTATTAAGCCCGCGGGGGACAGGTGGGGATGAAAAAAATTATAGTATTTAACGATATTAAGTTATTGAAGTTAGATTGGTTGCTAAATTGGGTTGGGCGGTGATCTGGATCGATTTTTATGGATGGTTGTGAAGATTTTTGAAATGGGTACGGTAGTAAAAGTGGCTCTTGGGTTGTTTAAAAGGGTCTTCGACAATAGTATTTCTTTTTAGACTAATAAATATGATAAGCTATATTGTTCAAACTGCTGGGACACCGGGCTCTTCTCTGTAAGACAGAGTGGGCTATAAATCCACATGTCTCCGAATTTTTGGTTCTTGGACACGCCTGTGTTGTCTTATTTTCATGCTACGGCTCATTTACAGCCCTCTAGACACAATCAATAACTTTCCATAGACCCAACGAAGCCTGGCTAAAAATTAAGTCATAAGTTATTTGTTTAGCATTGGTACAATTAAATTAGTACCTGTATAAAGATAATAAAGAGTGTCAGAAGGCGTACAAATGTTTGTATTGAAGTAACCAAGCAACAACAACAACAGGTAAGTCACAATGTATTTTGATAGTACAGCCAAAAACGAGTATCTTCAATGCTACCACCAGAAGTTAGTAACTCATTACTCAAAGCAAACGAAAAAAAAAAACGAACCACTTTTAACGAAAAAACTCAACAAAAAGCATTGAAAAATTCGCGTTCCGATATTATAATGATACAGTGGAACATTCGCGTTATTAAAACATACAAGTGGCCTATTAGTGACGAACATGTTCCAGATGAGGGTAGGCCAATGCGAAAAATTGTCGGGTACGTACATAATAAAGGTAGGTTCCCGAGTCGCGCCCATTAGTAAGCTACAAGGTTTGTCTCAACTAACGTGTAGAAAGACATTGTTGGTATTACGTAAAGTTTATTTCAGATGCCAATACATCTAAAAGTCACTGAATGGCAGAAAATTTTGAAGTTTTTAATTTAGAAGAAACATAAATATAATTCGCTCGTATAATTTCTTAGTATGCTCACTGGTTTGACGTAGCGTTGGAAAGCCTTGCACAAGGTGGACAGATGACCTGGTGAAGGCCCGGGAATCCGCTGGATGCGACAAACACAAGACCGGTTGAAGTGGCGATGCCTGAATTGATGATGATGATGCTCGCTGGTCAGAAAAGGCCAATTCTAGAGCTATAAACCTGACATAACCATCGCAAGTAATCAAATTTGATTAACAGCAATAAGATCTGCCTCGCATCAAGAGTCATTTCTCTTTGCTTCATGTAATCAAACCGAAGCCAAAACACTGGTAATTATCCCTATACCCGATACACGTTATCACCACAACGATACGTAATAAAACCCCAAGTATCATGTTTTTGCGTAACAAGCAGACTAAATTACGACAATTATTCAATGTAACCGTGTTATCGGCAGCTGTAAAATCGGGAGACAGTGGGGGAACCTCATTAAGGTGAAACACGGGAGGAGGCAACCTCCACAATTTTGATAATGTCGCCGGTATAAAAAGTCCCGGCCAAGTTGAATGATGTATTGGTAGGTTGGTAGCTTGCCTGACTCGGGTCGGATGGGTTTGTCCGCTATCTCGCAGGAAAGGTGAGAGTTTTCTAGAATTCGCAATTGTTCTGTTATCATCGTGGAAGGGCGAATTTGAACAGGGTAATGACGAATGACATCTTGGTTTGTTTTATTGCAAGAAAATATACCTACAGTACATTTTACTGACATCGTTTTGAGAATCAGCTCTTTTTGAATGTTAAAAGTTACTTATGACAGCCCCCAAAATGCCTGCTCTTTAACGATTCTTAGTGTTTCCCAGCAACACTATACTAAATTACGCCATATACTGTAGCAGTGAAACCCATGGCTAAGATCTAAACTTATATAGACCATATTAATTGATAACTAAGTTTCATTAATACCGCTTGAAAATTCCCCTCTCCGTCGAATTCATCCCAAATTATAACAAGCCAATTCCGTTCTTGAGTTAATCTCAAAGAATATTCTGACCTAGTAGTCTCACATGCAGCCGTCAGCTTGAACCCATGTCATGGCATCCGCAACTATGATCAAAGCTTATAATTGACCGGGATCCCGTCTGCATCACTGCCTATGGTACAATGTAAGAGGATTTGAATTAGTAGTATTAACGATTGAGTACTCAAAGGATTTGTTAGTGATAGTGGTTGTAAATGAAAGGGGTCGCAGGAATATGAAGTTGTGTTTCTGCGGGATTGTTAGAAAATGGGTGGGCTATTTTTAGTTTTAGAAAAGCTTCGTATTCAGTAAAAACTTTTTTTGAATCTATGTTTTAGATTTTTGCAACTATATTTTTGATTTCATCTTCGTCTTTGTTCTACTCATTAATACGTTACATATCGGTCAGTTTCTCTGTATTCGGATTTGTATTTAATTCTCAACTACAGCATTAACCGTTTATTTAATATTTCGTACTAGGATTTGCTCGTGAAGTGTCGTCTAAGTGACGAGAGCTCTCGTGTTTAGACGCCGTTAACACTCGGAGCCTGGCGAGGATTTCCTATTCCTCTTTCAAGTCCACTCCATGATTAGTGGTTGTTTTTACATAAATGTTGTGATCATTTGAACATTCATGTTGATCTTGAATGTAAACCCCTTTATTTGATTTCTGATAAGTATATCATCTGCATATATTACTCCGACCGTAAAACCAATTGGTTTTTTCTTACACATATTTTCTTTAAACGAGATTGATTATAATGATCGGACCATTCTTGGATCTACTGTCTAAGCACGAAATTCATAGTTTCGCCCGAAGTTACGGGCATTTCCTACTCCGTATCATCTGCGGAAATAATATTAGTTCCGGGCCCCAACTAAGAATCAATGAACACGATTTCATAGTTGGTTTTGCCAGTCCGAAAAATTAATTTAATCGAGAGTTTGGTTCAATTTGAAGTACCGAATTATTACGGACGGGCCCGTATCTTCATTGACGGACCTAGAGAGTACACCCCTGGTTTCAGATAGTTTTCCATAGCGTCAGAATATATTTGCTTTGATACGAAGTACCGAATTATTTTTGGACAGGCCCGTATCTTCATTGAAGGACTTAGAGAGTACACCACCAGCAGGCTTAGCATGACGCTTTCTATTTCTACTCTACCGTAGAATATAAATCGCTTGCCCACATTTCTCCGTACTAAAGTGTCAATTGTCCACACGGAAACGTAATTTTTATCTACTCTTCTGTCGACAAAACGCTTCTCTACGGTTCTCGTGCTAAGCCTGCTGTTTTCAGATAGTTTTCCAAATCTTCAGAATATATTTGCTTTGAACACATCCCACTCTTAGATCCAAGTCTGGACTTTCAGCAGTTCCCTGTGTATCTTCGTCTGAGTGGTCTACATAAGTAAATCATGCTCCCAATAAAATTACCACTTAAAAAGCCGAGTTCCAGAACCGAACATTCTCACCGCGGCCAGAATAAATGCATCGTCATTAGGCAGGGTCGCTTCATTAGTTATTCATCAGGACTCTTCAGCGAAAACGCGCGTTGCCAATTTGCACATATATACAATATTTTTTTAACGAGGCCGTTTCATGCTAGTGCAAGGGTATTGAATATGATATATTTTATTTAAGTTAGTAGGGTAGACAGGTTTTTAGATTTTTTTATATATTTGGATCTGTGTCGTCTTGAGTATTGTTATCTTTAACTGGTTCAAAACTGTTAAGATTAACGAGTTACTCTATACCAAAACCAGTAAAGCTGATGTTAAATGTACTCAAAAGGTAAAAATTACTCTTTACCTAAATTGCAACTCATTGCCCTGGCTCTTTAAAACTGGAACACCGTAGGTACACACCTAATTCACCTCCCAGTTTACCCAAGATCCATCAAAACATATTTATTCCTACCCGCATTTCAAACAAGGAGCGAAACACACAAATAAGGTCTTGCAAATAAGACGCCCGGTGGTAGAAACACGAGGGTATCTAGGAAAAATAAATTAAACAACCACCTTGGAAGGCAGGGGATTGATCCGGGAGCATTATTGTATCTATAAACATTTCAATTGCGGTGAGACACGCTTATCCGGGTTGCAAAGATCGCAAAGGGTCTATGGAGATGCGGAGGAAAATTTTGGAGGAAACCTTAGGGACATTCAGTTTGAAGTAAAGAGAATGATTCAGTTATGTTGTATGTGAAAGATCACGGTGACCTTGGGTACGAAAGGATTTTGATGATGCTTTAGTTATGAAGACAATTTTCATCTTCAGTGACATTTTTATGTCACAGAGATTGGATTACTTCCTCAGTCAAGACTTGATACCGAGATGCCTAATCTTCAGAGTTCTATGTCACCACCAATGAATTATTTACAGAATTTCCACACAGTCCCTTAATCCTATAAAACGTTTAGTTATTCAAAAAGATACCGCTGAAATAATTTAACAAACATTTTTGTCAGGTCTTGAGTAGCAAAAGACGTATCTTTCACCCCGAATTTAACACAGAAAGGCCCAAAAAGCGGGCTTCAAGACAAAGTACTGCCGTTCTTATCCCTCAACAAATAATCTATGTAAGGCTCGTTCTCACGGCCGATATATATGCAGATGGAATTATTACCGACGACGGTGTTAAATAAAACGCGAACACCGGCGTCGGGTCTCTTCAACAGGATTACTGCCTAGTGATGAAAAAGGGAAAATCATTTATTTTATTACCTGTGGAAAAATAATAAGCCTTCGGAGAGGCCGAGGTCAAAATATCTCTGGAATTACGTGAGGAATTTTGGAATATAATTAGAAGACTGTTATGTGTGCTGGGAAATATATTTTGTTTTTTCTTTAAAATATAGAGAATTTCGGTCCGATGTTTACAAGGTGACCAATTTTGGATGTTTATTTAATTACATTTTTTACATTACATAATAATCATTCGGCTATAAATCTTGTTAGTCTTCGAACTCAGCCTCAGCCCATTAGAATATAAAAACGTGTAAGGTATAATGTCCGAGTTTGAATTCTAAATCCCTAAATTTTCAATATTGATCTCAAAACATTTCCTCCATAATGAAAGAAATAAAAATACATTGTGATTTCTTCACTGACACCCCTTCCTCAGTCACTGCCAATCATAATATTCTTTACAAAGATACAAAATTCATCCCCATTCTCCCATCACCCTTACGAGTATCATACGTTTCAATCAAAATTATACATACGAGTACGTATTACGTATAAATGTTGGCGCGTTCTTCTTGCAAATTTTGTTGGTATACAGATGATTATCGATTGAGTTGCTCAGTTTACAAGTTGAGGAGCCTGATAATACGATACCAGGAGGTACCTAACAGGTAGCGTGAGATTTGTATAGAGTGGGCGACTGTGTGTTGATGGTTTTGGTGTGGCTATCAGCTTTATTTGTTTATTATAACCAGTTGACTGGCAATTATGCTCAACTGGGCTGTTTTGACGCAGCCGTGACTAATGTGAGATTTTTCTGTTTTTTTTGTTTATGTGTGAATATTGTGTGCCCTAACCTAGGTCAAATACAATTTCCATTCGTTCTTTTCTTTACATAACTAAATAGTTTTTGTACACACATAAACTTTTATAGATAAGAAGAAGTAACGGAAAAATACGTACAAAAGTGATGTTTATTTGTAAAGAAACGTCAAGCATACCTGCGATACGAGAATAGATAGAAAAAGATGTAGACACAATGTGTAAGTCTAAAATAGAAAATAAAATACATAAAACTAAAAAACTATTTACTAATTCAAAAAAATATACCAACAATATACTCACATACATACATATACTTCTCAAGAAAATAATTTTGATTAGTAGCATTAAGATGGTATGGAAATTAAGATTTCATTTCGACGAAACTATCACATTAATAATAAGTATAAATAAAAAAAAAAAAAAAAATAACGCTTTAAAACGTAGTAACCAAACCAAACGTAGTAGCCAAACTAAAAAGTAGAAGATAATTCAAAAATCGCACCCCGCGTTTGAGGTATTTTATAATCAATTAATATCAAGCACCCTACGTTTTTTGTTGTAGTCTATTTTTTAGTTCGGCTAGCCACAAAAGCGTGATTTTATACATACGAAGCTAACAAAAGCGTGTTAAAAGTCATTCCCACTTCAACCAAGGATGTCGATATTGAAAAACAAAACTCGGTAACAACAACTCTATAGACATACGCGGGGTGCGGTACCCGTGCGTTTTTCGCGGGGTATTATCAATTATTAAACATCAGCATGGAAATAGCACCCGTGAGTCCGTCTCCCCCACATTGCGTACTGGTATAAAATATTCCAGGATTACTGCTCAGCCCGCTTCGGCACCGTGAAATGGTTTTCGGTTTTGTGCATGTTATTAGCAGGATTTGCATGTTTCTGATTTATTGTATTTTTCGTTGGGGGCTTGAGTTTTGATTAAGATGTCAGTGTCTTCGCTGTTTCAAGTTTTGGGGAGTCTGGAGGTTTCATACAATATTATAATGTTATTTCATTTTGTGATGTACACAGGTATTCTTTGAGCAGAAATCATATCTTTATCAAACATCAAATACTTTGTTCGAATGCTTGTTTTGAAACTATTTAGCAAACAACTAGATGACGATAATGATGATGATAAAGCAACACATTAAAATCATTTGCAACCTCATAACTTAAAATAACATTACATCTGTACTATCAAACAACCTCGTTGCCACAAAAAACAACCGACTTCATCGAGCATCGACAATACGTTTTTAAGCAACTTCGTGTATCTTGATGATGGTCTAATACTCCCTCCCTGTCACTGCTGTTTAAATAGCAAAGTAGTGGTATACGAATTGGTGTCGTAGGTACCATAACTTAAAAGTGAAAAATAAAAAATATTTTACAAGCAAAACTGTTTTGATTACGCAAAAATTACTCTTGTGGCCATACCCTATCTATTGAACAAAATTTTGTATTCGATCCACAACTGCCGAGCACATCGCGGAAAACATACAAACAAACGTGTTAAAAATCTCCTTTTTCAAGGACTGTAAACAATAAATCAAGCAAGAAACAAATTTTCGCGCACACAATTTGTCTCAGTATCAACTAAGGGAGTTTGTTACTAAGATCTAACTGTAGTTCCTAATCTGTTGCGAGCTGCGATCAAGCGATAGTGTGTGTCACTGAAGTAAACAGATCGTTTGATGTTTGTGAACAAGTGGCTTTGACAATAGTTTGAATACAAGTTAATGATGCTAGAAACGGAGGATATCTTTTTGTGTGACTGAAGAAACCAAATATGACTACGGAGTTTTCGATTGAAAGAATGAATATTGGCAAGGGCAAATTCATAAGAAGAGGTATTGGAAAAACTGTCACATGCGTGCTTCGTTAATTCCTGATAAGACGGTTTCAGACACTAATCCACATGATCTGAACAAGATTATGTTTGGACTTTAAAAAAGACTGATCTCTGACTTTTTGCGGTCTTTCTTCTCGAAGTAGCCAGATAGGAAACGCCGACCTCATCTAGTTTTAAAATATGATTGACGTGTGATAGTGTTTGTACGCTCGGCGACATATCAAGCTATACACTCCCAGTATAAGCTGACTTCTCATTGTACGAAAAGCCTAAACAATGCAAGCTAAAACTGGATATATATATTATAGCTTGATGTGTGGCCATGTACACAAATCTACTTACAGAAATATAATCGATTATCAAAAAACAAAGATCGCTATTTCACCTTATTTTTCACCAACTACACTTCGTCTATTTTGTCAACAGACAGGATTTTCTACTTTATCTTGAAATCTAGGGACACCTAGACCGCGGTCAATCGTCGACATCGTAACATCCGGAAAAGTATGATTTATGACATGATATATTAGTAGAGTATAAGACGACGACACATAAGTATTTTTGTAAATGGATCTAGACGTCTGATAAAAATAATTACTTATTGTATATTCGTTTGGGGCCACGTTCTAGAGTCGTCGTCGTTCCACCGCGGTCTGGTTGCACCCTAACTACTAAACCGCAACAGGTAGCCGAAATAGCTTCATATCTCATTGACGGATACGGCTGGTATTCCTCAATTGGCTACCATCTCGTGCTCGAGCCAGCGGTTGTAATCAAACGCATCGCACAGCCGCTTGCTTTGCTTGGTATTTGAGCGACGGAGAATTGGCTAGGAGACTTGAATTGGTATGTTTAATAGCAAGGAAATTGTCTAGTTAGAGCAAGATCAACTATTTCTCTAATAGTCTAAAACTTTAACTCGCACTGACCATCGAGTTTATCTTATACTAAATCAGCATCTTTCATCAAGATGAGAAACGAACCTTAAAGGTTCGTTTCTCATCCTGCACCCTAATTGCGTAACACATTACAAATCATAATCTGAATCATTTTAATAGATAATGTTAATCCACGGCTTCATAATTATGTTCTAAAATTTGTCTCAATCAGCATCAATAACGGAATCAATGTTGTTGAACTGTTACAGTGAAAACCATTCCTACTTTTGTGTACTGCGCGATTACCCCGCAAAATCCACTTTTTATACCGTTTCTAACTCTCCACTTTTGACAAAATTAAATGAACACACTAAAAACCCTACAACTAATTAAATTACCCAAGTGTACGACCGATCCGATACACCCTGAACATCTCCCACAAACACCTGCACCTACCTTTCATTCAATTTTCTAGTCCATTTCCGAATGGCATAATTAAATTTACCCATTTTGCCTTACGGGTGACCGTTTTTCCAGACAGTCCCCGACTGCAATATCAGTTGAATCTGATTTTACTGTTATCAGATCTTTTTTCTGCGTTTTATAGAACGATGGATTCATAAACTAGATTTTCAGTATGACAATGAACGTAAGTTTAATTTCCATGAAGAGAAACAAAAAAAAACAATAAATCAATGTAACTTACACATTTATAATCTCTTTAAGTAATATTTCATAATAGAATCCCCAAAATCCATCGCATTTAATGTCTCTAAGAAACATCTGTTCTGATATAATCAAATTAATCCATCTAGGAACAGATCGAAACGTCAGACTGGACCAGTAGTGAAAATAATTTCATCCGGAAACCAACCACTTTACTTAGACCCCCATCGCACGAAGCAATCCTCTGGTCATTGCAGAATTTGGATGGCTTTGAGGAGGTCTTAATAAAATGGTGTCGGGTGTGCGAAATGGGTATTATGATGGATGGTATGCTGACCGAATGGTCTTTTGACGGGTCCATCGCTCAATCGTCGACAATCGCTCTTTGACGTGAAGTGAGTGCTAAGAAACGATTGGGGCCATTATTTTCTGTGTCACAGTAGGAGCCTCGAATTGTTATGATGAAAATGGGAAAGACATTGATGTTCATTGAAATATACCATTCTTTGGTAGTAAGTTTTCTTAAAAAGATTTGTTGATGGACACCAATTAGCTTATGTTAAGAAATCAAATACAAACATAATGATAATGCGGCATGCATCAAGCAGCTTAAGTACGATAAGTGAAACACGCGACCAGAGGAATGGTATCTAAACAATGCTAATGAAGTCGACGTCCTACTTCATTAAGTTCCCCAAAAAGGATTAACTATCAACCGATAACAATACATCAAAAAGAATATTACTACAAACAAAAACACGATTGAACCGGCTAGGCAGATACAATCTACATTTAATTAACGGTCAAACCCAAACGCCACAAAACATCAAAGGCTATCCAAATACGCTCAGAGCAAAATCGTCTAAACATCGGCATTAGGGACCCTCTAACAATTTGTGTCTTCATACGAGGTGAAATTTTCACCCACGTTTGTCCAATAGTCTATTAAAACCTTACTACCAATAAGACTCTATCCTTTGTTTATAATAAACACTTTCCCTATCGACGTCCTGCTCACGCTAGTGTTTCGTCTCATCTTGGTGTCTCGGTCTCCCATTTGTTTTGTAGTAGCATTCTAGTGCATATCTAGGGTAGAGCAGTACAGAATACTCCCCAGGAACGTTAACGACGCACCCCGAGTATGCCTGAGGCCGATTCAATTACTACTGTCGTATTATTTCGACGAAAATATGTATGTGTGTTGTACGTTTGTTGTGGTGTATATTAAATTCTGTTTCGTGTTTATTGGTCACCGTCGGCGATGTTTGGATAAGGGTTGAACGTTACAACACCCGTATATTGGTACGAATTGTTGGTACCTGTTTAGATTAATTCTGGGTGCTCGTATGTCCGAATTTCTCGATATTACATTTGATATTAAGTTTAAGTTTCGCTAAGATAATGTTAATTTAAATTTTGCTCATGTGAATAATACCTCGTTACAAAACTGTGAACATGAGCATGAATATTGCATTTTGTAAAGAACTACTAAGTATGAAACCAAAACTAAAGACGAGTAAAGAGATTCAGTAGTAAAACTTACTACTGAATTCATTTTTGAATTAAATATGAACTAACTGATACAGTATCACTTGAACGCCCCAATAGTTAAGCATAAACAATCATTATTCCCATTTGCGAAGATCACGACGTCATTATAACTTAATTCTAAGGGCAATATCAGAGGCGAACTATAATAGGTTTGATTAACTAGCGGCGGCCCGCAGGGTACAATCATCGGCCCGATATCGCCCTTAAACAACTCGATAAGGTGTTATCGGTGGCCCTCGCTGCTATTTATGGGGAGTTAATAGATATCCCTCAATTTTGGGCCCGAAGCTTTGATTTTCTTGATTGATATTATTAAAAGCTATGTATGTATTCAGGTCGGAGTTTACCTTGATTTATTTTCCAGGTAGGCTTCATGTACAGTACTGGTATTCAGCAGCATCCTATTAGACTGGAAGCCCCCAACATAGTTGGGAAAAGGCTAGATAGAGATTAGATGTTGATATGCATAGAGCTCATATTTATACAACATTATTTTCATAAGGTAGAAAGAAATCTTATCTATATTCGATCACCATCACGTGGAAGTATTGGAAATAATTTACTCTAAAAAACTATAAGCCTACAGGATACACTAAATGAGTACCAGCTACCAAATAAACACAGCCACACACAACACAGGGACGATGCGTGCGGTATATTAATTTTTCAACGAGTGCAGTGGTGCTCTTGAAAACGTCGCCGCTGGCGTCGTAGACAGTCGCGAGTGTTGTAGACGCGACTGTCTGGTCGGTGAGCTACGGAGCCAGCGGAGCGAGAGCGAAGCGAATACGGAGCAAAATGGGAGGCTGTTTATTATAAGATTGTGAGGAGTTAATTGAACATGTCGTTATGTAAACCGTATTTTCGTATACTTAAATGGATAAAGTTATTTTATTTAAAGTTGATAGACACACTCACAAAAAAAAGAGCATCACAATCATCTTTTTAAAGAGCATAGCTTACTGAATATACAGCTTTGTATATATATAAACGTGTTGCAGTTTTCATGACTGCAACACGTGTATTTTTTTCATAATCGCTACTCTTATAGCCTTGTTACTTAGTAATGCAATGCGCGCAAAATATGGATTCACCGTGAATTCTCATTCACAATATGTTCATATTTTTGTGTTTTCGATATACTTTAGGTCTTTCCTGTATTAATAATTTACTACTCAAGAGTCCGAAATGTTCAGGCTCAAAAGTAGTGGCGAAAATATTCATTGCGGACGTTTCGTCAAATTGTCATTGTTCAGAAACTGTGAAATCAGTTATCTAATCAAGCGTTCCCTGTGGTGCCGAACGTAAAAGAATAGCACCATCCCATTTCTTCCCGTGGGTGTCGTACAAGCCGACTAAGGGACTTACTAGAGAACGGGCAGCAGCGTTCTCTATGCATTTGACCACCATACTGCGATCGCCAACCCGTCTGCCAAGCGTGGCGATTATGGAAACCCCACCCTTTTGGGGAGGCTTATGTCCAGCAGTGGACGTCTTTCGGCTGATATGATTGATTGATTGAATCAAGTGTCTGTGTATGTCCTAACTAACTAACAAGCCTGTATTGTACCACTGCAGAGCAAAGGCCTACCTGTATGTCCTGCATCATCTAAAATACAAGCTTGACTTAGTTTGAGAGGTGGTTCGTCTATTATGTGTACAACTATCAAACACCTTAATAACTTGCTCTTGATGGATACGTTTTTTTTTTGACAGCGAAATATGCGTCGTAGTGAATTAGAATCAATTTCCTCATTTATATAATATATGTCCAGAGCGACCACTATCCTTAAATATTACTTAATGACTAACTTTCGAGTACACAACTAAAGTTTTTCTTCGATGACTCTCTAAATAATACTCAAATATCCAATTATATTGAATACATTTTTGTACAACCGCTCCACCAACGCGAGCCTAGCAAATAATAACATGGGATGCTTTATTTTCTATTTGTTTTCCTGAGGCCTAATTTGTTTAGTCTTCTTCCCCCATCATTGTCTTCAGCCGTGGGGGCCCACGAATGATCAATTATAGAGGTTTTCATATGCAAATGTCTCGGGAGCAATTTTAATTATGTGTTTTGATTGCATTATATATTGATTGTGTTCGTTACCAGAGGTAGAAGGGGGTGAATATAAATGTACGTGATTAAGTGACTATTGGTTGGGACTCATTTCTGTAAATTAGTCATACGTATATATGACACGTTGTGTTGTAGTAAGAGATTGACACATAGGTTTCGGTGGCAGATACTATTCTCTACTAGCACCATGTGTTTCTAAAACATTGGTGTTTATTCATAAACGTTACTTAAAGTTAGTATATGATTAAAGTCTGCTCAGCCATACATTTTTTGACGTACTTATCTTAAACGTAACTTTAAGCAACGTTTATAAAAGAACCGATTCATGTGCTATATACACGACTGCATAGTGGATACTGTTTCTATACATTACTTTATTCTTGAAACTAATCCTTGGATTCCCCCTGACCCCCAGACCGCCCAGATTACAATTCGTACATGGGCAATCATAGTATCCAGTTCAAGATTAATCTTGTAGTTTGATCCAACATACCTTTGTGTTCACATCAGTCATTTATGGGCAGATGATGGATGTTACATACCTGTAAACAAAGACAAATTGTTTTTAAATAAAAAATAATACAAACAGACCTGAGGGTTGATTCCCGTGATTTTATGAACGTTTAGTCTGATCTAAGTCGCAATCTGTCAAAAATACCTCTAGTTTCCCTACATTTTTGACATTCATTGTAGCTGAGATGTGAAACCGTGTGTGAAACGTTTTTAATGACAAGAATTGATCATCGGATTTAGTTAAAAAAACTTAGATGTTCAAACAAATGAAAAGCGAGATTGAAATTAACAATGCAGGCTGCTCAAATCACTCTGAATCAATAAGCTTCAAAAACAAACGAATTCTTCTCTCCGATCAAAACCGAGACTCAACAAATCAATTTCAAGTTAAAAGCTATCGCAAACTGGGGTTAACATTTAAATCAGTTTGCTCAATTTATCCCTAAATCCGTTACTCCCGAACAAAAGGCAAACGTCTAAGATTAATATCATCCCAATATCGGATCGGTAGAAGTAACGGGTTTGAAAATCGAGAGCGCCCCTTCGTGTCAAGTTGCGCGTAACGAATCGGTGAATTTTTGATCTTAGGGGGGTGTCACCGGCATTATTAACACTTAATATTTAGTGTTGGGGGATGAAGTGTGTTTAGTAACTGTTATCCACTGTTTTGTGGACGTGTGGTATGTTTTGTGAGAACATCGAATTGGTTTAAAACAAGTCGAGTCAAGATTAAAATTAAAAAGGTAAGTTTTATTCCTTCAAAAAAATAAACGTCGCTTGCTTTATTTTACAATAAATCATACTTAACAAATTCATGTGTATTAGAAGTATTGCCATGCAGTAGGAAAATACAGGCTAGATAGACAACAGTTCCAGAGTTTAACATTATCAACCTCAACATCATCAGCCTATAGCAATCCACTGCTAGAGTTACGCCTCTTTAGCAATTTCATACCTGTTTTATATCACATACTCAAGGCAGTAAACGGTATCAGAAAATGTTTTCACAGCAGTTAATTTCTCCATGACCTGTTTAGAAAAGTTTAGCTGTAACACTCACCAAACTTTCCCTTGCACTAATCGCCTACATACACAACATCGTTCCAAAAACAAGAAAAAACACCTATAACATATTTCGCAGTAAAATTACGTCGAAAATATTCGGCTGGCGATAAGTACATAAAAGCTTAAAGTTTAAACCTCCTGGAGAACACCCCTGCTATTAAGCGTAAGAACGGGCGCAGACCGCCAAAGTGTCACAACTCAGTGTAATTAATATTTTAATTGGGCATTTTGTGCGCTGTTACTTAGCTGATATTGCTCGATAAATTCCCTGCCGCTAATAATGTCTAACCCCCTCCGTAAGTGCTTTTGGTTTTAGATTCTGTATGTGTGTCGAGGTGTGGTGATGGAGCATTGTCAACTGTCAGTGTAGTTACAAAAGATATTACATGATATAACACAGTGGCATCTATGCATGATATATTAAAAACTCAGTAACATACACTCTGTGTTATATCAAAAGGTTTGATTAAAATTTCATTATAATCGGCTTTGAAGCAGCCAATACCGCTTCGGTTCGAATATTTATTTAAATCAAAATACAATTTATGTGCGTTATACAATAAGCGAGATCGATGACTACATAGCTTAGCTGCATTCAAGTAGTCCTTAGTGCTAAGAAGATTGAAAGAATGACGATTACCCTAAATTAGAATCACAACCAAAATTTTACAGAAAAGAATCCTCCAACAAAACTATAAATGAACCATTGCAAATCGACGACTCAAAACAAACGAGACGAGGACTTCAGTACCATTTAAAAATCCACACTTAACACAAAGGTGAAAACCATTGCACCCTTCAATCACTGTAATCACCTAGCAATAACTGTGCAAAATCAAACATGCACATACAAAATCTATGCTTTGATCTGATACTTTTGTTCAGTCTAATGAGACACCTGAAGTGCGAAGGGCGATAGTAGGCCATTAAATCAGCTGGCTACACGAACAGAACTGTTTTTTTTTGGTCAGATTGAAGATAATCTAATAATTGTATAAAGCTAATGAACATTTAGAGCTGAACAAGGTATAATTTTGTAGAACGTAACAGCTAACAACAAAGCTTACAGGTTTAGATGGTTACAGTTACCAAATAAATTTCCACTTTTCTAAGAAAGAATTTACACGTCGACATGGTGTTGCTTGATGTAATGGAACATGCTATATCTACAACTTAATCAACTTATTGATAAACCGAGACGTGATTGGATAACAGAGCAACATTATTAATTATAGGTCTTCAGGGAATTGCCAGCAGAGTTCTGAGAAATATCATTTTCCGTATTTCCATCCGGTACCTTGTATATTCGATGGGAATGAAATGAAAATACTATTGTCTGGATTAAAGGTATTTTTTTCTTTATTATGAGGTTTTTCAAGGAGAAAAACGGAACACAGGCTTTTGCCCCGCTGTTGGAGATCATACGCTTAAAATAATAAGCTGCATATATGTAGATTCAAGTCGAGGTAAATAGATTAGCCAATCAGAAGGATGGTAGGTGGTTGGATTAAATTTCATGGACGATAGATTTAGATAGTGCCAATCGTGGAGGCCTTCTAATGCAACCAAAGTTTTTTATTCATCCTTTTTCTAACTATATTGGGGTCGGTTTCCCGTATAAACGGATGTAGCAAAATACCAGTATTTTACTTGGAGCGACTGCCTATCTGACCTCTACAAGCCAGCAACTGTGTAAAAGCGATTAACATCCCTCCAACCTAGGCGCCATACACAATACTTAACGCAGTTTACGATCCGCGGTAAGCACGCGTTAAAAAGCGGCAGCGATCGCGTCATATCGCTCTCGCCTGCCTAATTGGTATCTTTGATCGCTTTACGGCGACTTTTGACGGGAATTGCGTTGAGTTCGGTGGCGTTTTTAAATTCATCTGATTCATTACGTGCGGTTTATTTTGAATTTTTTAGGGTCTGATAAAGAAATTTTGAATAAGCACTAACTACTTTAATTCAAAATTGAATCAGAACTGGTCTGAACTTATTCTTCTTCTTCTTCTTTCTTATTCTTTCTGCTTCTTATTCTTCTTCTTTTTCTTACTTATTCTTTTCTTTTTTTTGTTCATCCCGAGGAGGCTGCTTAGGCCATTAGAGTGGTGTTTTTTGGAAGTCCATCAAAGATCTTACATGCTTTTTTATATCTGATTCAAGAATCTTCGTAAGAAATTTATACAACGATTTTGAAGAGTTCGGATCTGTACAACATTATTACACAAACAAACATCACATCACGCCTGTAATTCCCCGAAGGGTTAGTAGAGGTACTTTACCACCCACATTTCGCCAGTTATATTTAAGTCCCATGTAATAGGACGCGAGCCTACTGCCATCAATTGGGCAGAAAACCAAGCCTTCGGGCTGGTACTGAGAAATTTCTGATAGAACAACCCCTGGAAATCGAACCCAGTGCCTCACGCTCAGCAGTAGCGCTTGCGACCACAAGACCAACGAGGTCATGTCAACAGTCCTGTAAAGCATTAAGTCTCTTCTTGGAGCTGAACGTGTCAATTCACGCCCGAGTACCTTCTGTGAGTAAGTTTACGCACATATATTCCCTGATCCAATTAGTGAGATGATAATGAAATGGGGCGAATCTAATCGCGAACTCGGCGATCCCGGGTGGTCGGTAGAATCAATAAATCATCTCGTCTCAAAATGTTGGCGGTTGTTCGTTGGATACACACGGATGACTGTTTTATGGAACTTGGTCGTTTACAAAATATTACCGTATAGCGCAAACGGCATATAATATACCCTGCCGGACTCCTCAATCGAGTCACCGTGCCATTCCATATGAGGTATAGAGGTCTTAATTTTAGACTCTAAAACATCAAAAGAATTTATGAATCAAAGAAAAAGTTTTTATGCAGTTTTGATATTATATTGGTGTCGTATTCCGAATTGGAATTAACAAACATTAAAAAAATAACAGACTCTATTCAAAAAGTGCAGGGTGGCTCAATTTAGGAGTCCGGGACTGTATATATTCCCAAGCCTATTGACCGTCCAGGGTGCGTCAGACTATCATTTATGTATCTCCACTGGGAGAAACGTAAATGAAATGTGATGTAATGACATATCTAAGATGGCAAGATTTTCAGTATTTTGTGCTGATGAGCGGTGGACTTTGACACGCGTAAACCCGCTGGATGCGGGAAGCACAGAACTGGTAGAAGTGGTGGAAATGGGTGCGAATGCAGGCCTTGCAAATAAAATGATGCTGAAACTGCCTTTTACCAAAATTTTTCGTGCGATTCGCAGTCACAAAGATTAAAGAGAAGTGTCCTGGTTATTGGCAAGCTTCACCCAATAAATTAACCTAAATGTCGTTCAGAATACGATGTCGTAATTTCGATTAAATGGTCATACTGTTGGCATAAGCTCGTCAAATTTAGAACCAGTATCACATACATGTATTAATGAAACAAAGTTTCCTGCAAACACTTGTAGGCCTAAGTCAGTCGCAAGTGTAACCACAAAACGCCCTCCCGGGAGTGGCTCGTATGTTGTACACAATGGTACACTGTGCCTTCATGGTGCCATGGTTTTTACTGCACGTCTTATGTACAAGAACTTATGTTTGATGGTACGACGATGACATTTCCTAGAGGGAGATTTTTGGTCCTTTCTGATTGTAAGATTTTGTGGATGAGTCAGGTGAAGCTTATTGAATGATCCTTAACTATTGTTTTTGTGTGATTTTCTAATAGTGATGGAAAACCAAAGTAGGTCTTTTTTTTTTTTTTTTTTTCTGGGTGGGAAATCATCAAATAACTTCTCCCGCTCTGGGTGGAGCGGGAGGGCGTGTCAGACTTTTACTGACTAAAACTCACCCGTGTTCCCTCAGTTGCCTGTGTGCCAGGGGCGGCGGTATCTCTTTCGAACAACCCGCACCCCCGGCAGGCACCGGCCCTTGCGGGCCCCTCTGTTGCTGCTGACAACTCTTTGAGGCGCGCGTGGAACACAACGCGCCGTCGACCCGGGCTTGGTCCTTATCGGACAGCGAGGTACCCATTACTCGCCGTCCGCAAGCCCGTGCCTACGGTGGCCGGGAATCAGCCTGGGATTCCCGACGCCCAGGGCGTCTCCTGCGAAGGCCACGGCTGTGAGGGCGCATGTACTGCATCTCCCTCACGTGCGCCGCCTCCCTCTTTGCGAGCATAACTGCTTCGCTGAAGGAGGCGACTGCCAGCCATGCCCTCTCGCTCCGTAGCTCAAGTAGGTCTTGTGTGTGCATTCATGCATAAACTCATGTCTTCTTTCCACGGCGGTAGGCAGATACTACAGACCACCACCTGCTGCAATTTGCATACTCTGCTTCGCTTTTGTTTAGTCTACAATTATAATCATATTGGGAGCAGTGGAGGCCTTGTGGTAACGGCCGCGACTTACAAGTTGGAGGTCGTAGGTTCGAACCAAGTCAGGAGCTTACTTTGCGTAAATTATTTCATCTGCAGTGCTCTCAAAGACGTGTGACATCTATCAACTCGCACTCGGCCCGCGTGGTAGATTACTCTCCCTCTCACCGAGACGAGGCCTGTGTCTCAACAGTGGGACCAACTGATGGGGCCCGCAAGCTGATGGGCCAGCAAGGGCCGATGCTTGCCAGGGGTGCGGGTTGTTCGAAAGAGATACCGCGGCCCCTGGCACACAGGCAACTGAGGGGAACACGGGTGGGTTTTAGTCAGTAAACGTCTGACACGCCCTCCCGCTCCACCCAGAGCGGGAGAAGTTATTTGATGATTTCTCACCAAAAAAAAAAACAGTGGGACCATTATAGGCTAATTATGCTTAAGCAATTATCATAATACTAATAAGACAAGACCGTATTATTTCCATACAAAATGTGTCCATTTTCTAGAGCGGCTCTAAATACCTTTGCACTGGTTTTTTTTTTTGCTATATTGAACTACACCATAATTTTGCTCCGCATACTCCAAAATGTTTGCCTTTATGAAACCAAAAACGTTGCTGTGATCATTCTTAAATTATAAGAATAGAAGATAAATTCTCATTTCTTATTAACTCTACAGAATGATGTTACTCGCCTAAAAAGATGGCAAATACTAGATGTAGACCAGATAAACGAATTATTTAGTCTCTACCAAATCATACGGTGCTGTTTAATGGAATTGCACCCGATCAAAATTAATCCCAGATATCATCTGATTATGGCTGAAAGCCGATTGCAGATAAAGTAAGATGAAAAAAAAAATCTCTGTGTGGTATGTAATCAGGATGCTAACTAATTCATTCCGAGTTTATTTTAATGCCAAACACAGGAAAAAATGGTGTACCGTGCTAACATGAAGCGGATATAAAGTTACAGCGACACAGTTATCTCCGTGTCTTAGTTGGAAACGTATTGTGTTCGACGACGTTACACCATCGGCATCTTGACATAATTTCGACCCCCGTTGTGGCAAAAACCGAGTATGACCGAAACATTAGTGATGTAACCGTATCGATAGTTTTTATGTGCCATAAAATGTTTTAAATTCAGTGCGGCTTTTCTTCACTACTTTTTACCCGACTGCGCTAGAAGGAGGGTTATGTTTTTCGAGTGTATGTATGTATGTACTTATATTTATTTGGCACGCTCTGTAGCCTAAACGGCTTGATCGATTTCAGCTTGAGAGGTGACGTTAGATTCTTCTTAATTGTGAGGGTGACACTGGGTATATCAAAATAGAAAAAATAAAATAAAATGGCTGATTTTTGGCGCCATATTGCGTCTTCAAAAAATATGTTTTTCTTCAAGCCTATTGAGTGGCGTATCTAAATAAAGAGTTTCATAAATAGGTCTCATTAACGTCAAAAATAATTATAATAACTTAAAACTGCGAAATTAAAAAAAAATACAAAATCAAAATACCCGACTGCCTAAAAAGCAATCTTTAATTAAAAAAGATGAAAACTTATAATTCACTTTTTAGGCAGTCGGGTTTTTTGGTTTTGTAAATTATTTTTGAGGTTTAAATCGGGTTCTTTTAAAGACTTTGCTTCGTTTTAGTATCTTTTGAGCACATAAATAAAAATTAAGCAAAGGTTTATGATAAACATTGCCTAAATACAACGATGTTTTAACATGCGACATACTTTCAAAAAAACTATAACTTAGTATTATAATTTTTTGTAAAAAATATAGAAGTCAATAAGAAAATTCAACCGCGTGTCACATATTTGTCCTTTATCGTGGAAATTAATCCAAGATATCGATACAAAGCGTCCTCCCAGCGCTATCTCCTGTCCACATCGACGCTTATTTACCCAAATCGCCCCATCCCTAAACTGAGACAAAGTGTTGGTGTACATTAGCGGGTGGCGGGGTGTTTTTATTGCCTCCCACGCCTTAAAATATTGTCTGATTCATTAGAGGATATTTCACATTTAAGTTTCGTGTGTGCTCTTAGCTTCCCTGTGAGGATATTCCCAACTTTTGAGTGGCAAACGGAGGCGATCATTTAAAAAGGGGAAAGGTGGGGGGTTATAACGACACAGTTACAATTTTCTGAAAGGATATCGTTACGTTCGCGTAATAAGACGCTAAGATTCCGTTATACTCTTAATTATGGTGGGGGGTGGGTGGTGTAAGGTAATGACACATGTATGTAAATATTCGCTGTAACGACTCGAGGTGGCGACGTGTTCACGCCTTAATGGGCGCTCGGTTGTTTTCTTTGATTAAAGAATTTTATTACCGTATATAATTCACGATTAGACGTTAAAGGGTTTGGGAGGCGCTGCGTTTTCTTAAGATAAAATGTTCGCGTAATGACGGGTGCGTGATTCCGAATCGTAATTGTTATTGCCGACGCTTTGCGGGACGGCTGTTTGAATTTCAGCTGCCGAATTTGATAGTGTTCCTATTTTAATACGTCATAATATGTCTTTTATTTACCTGATCCGGACCCGTGCTTCACCAAGGTTCTCCAGCTGGGTGAAGCACGGGGACCGTATATGGTCCCGTGCTCCAACTGATGATCAGAAAAATCAAGTAATTATCCTAGAAAATTTGATTTTTGTTTCGCATGAATGTTTTGCTGCTACCTTCAATGTTTGTGCGTTTCATACTAGCTCTGCTCACGAATGTCTTTATTATTATACTAGCTTTTACCAGCGGCTTCGCTCGCGTAGAGGTCGGTGTATTATACATATAAACCTTCCTCTTGAATCACTCTATCTATTAAAAAAACCCGCATCAAAATCCGTTGCGTAGTTTTATAGATTTAAGCATACATAGGGATATAGGGACAGAGAAAACGACTTTGTTTTATACTATGTAGTGATAGATAAATTTTATACATCTCACTAAGTGAAATTTTTAGTGAATTATTTTTGAGTAAATAAAGATCCTTTAACCACAATATTGGAATTCGATACTGGTATTTTTTCCATAGAAAAATTAGACATGTTTCGCCGACCCCAAATAAATTAAGATAAGGACAGTAGACTGATAATAAAATCGATACTGGCATTATTTGGAGGTTTAGTAATTCGGAAGTGAGCGTGCTCTCAATTGTGAAGAGTTTGAGGACACTTAAGCGTTTTTTCGCTGTTCTTTTAACTGTCATGTTGATTTTGGTCTTTTGACAATTTAAAGTACCAAAGGACCAACAGTTAAAGAAATCGTGTGCCAGCTCATTATACACCTTATTTATTACTTTCATGACAGTGACATTAACTGAAATTATTTTAGTAGCGTAATTTTATATTCATTTAAATTTCCTCTTACAAAGTGTCTTTACAGATCTTAGACCTAATTTGATAGTGCGATTATCAACTATATAATACATAGTTAGTTTTAGGAATCAGATATAAGTATTATTTAAAACGAAATATGAATCTAATACTTACACAGCAAGACTCAGCAGTACCTAATGATTATAAATATGACATTTTGGAACTATGTAGGTCACATTTTTTTTTCTCTGTCTCAGTTAGTTTTAATGATAATCTGGCAGTTTGAGTACTTTATGCGGCCTACCCAAATGTCCCTTCTTTGGTATCGTTCGTCGAATCATTGAGCTCCCTAAGTTTCAATTTGAGCTGCACCATTACTAACAAATGCGTACACTAACTGGACCGGTCCACTCAATCTGTGTTCTTTCCTCAAAAGACAAATTCAGACACCGATCTACCGGCTCTTTTTGTCAGAGTAGTCTGATAGGAAACGCCGACCCCATCTAGTTTTGAAAATATAATTGATGTGTAAATGTGTTTGTAAATCTAGTTGCAGAAATAAAATGATTTATCATGCATGGCCATTGATATACAAAAACCCAAGATACACAAACAGAGTCTCAAAAACGTCCACATAAATAGGGCGCAATGTGCGCCGCAGGCTTAGCATGACGGTTTCTATTTCTACGAATAGACAGTGCTTTTTCAATACAAAGTGACATTTCGTTTCTTCATTTTTGACATCACACTGTAGATATCCTTCTACAATCTGTCATTTTCTCTTTCGTTTCTAACGATCTCTGTCGAGGTCTTTATAAACGTAGACTATTTCTGAAGAATATTTCTTCCCAAACTGTCAAAATCACACTGACAACAAACGTTTTACTAGACGGCCAAAAACTTTATACGATTATCTACAAAACCATGATTCCTTTAGAACGCATAACAGTGGTAATTAATAGAAAAACATAGCTATCTTCTCCTATTGTACATCATTTAGTTAATAGTTATTTGTATTCTTCCGTCGACAAATCGGTGCTCGTGCTAAGCCGGCTGGTGTCAAATAGTAGCGTCAGTCATCTTTTAGTCAGTCTTTTGGGACTTTGCTTTGTAAAAACTGTTAGTCATGCGTGTAAGTACGGTTGAATTTTCAAAATAATTTGTTTTATCATAACTATAACCACTGACGTATAATAAGGGACAGTTTTGGATGTTACTTTTGTTCGAGACTGTGCATCTTGAGTTTTTTGTATATCACCACCAACCTTTAAAAAGGGTAACTTAAACCAGTAACTACTTTTCTAAAAGTCGTTTTTGAACCAAAATCTACTGTTATTTTTCCGCTCTGAAATATAAATTAGCGTCCCATATAAACTATATACAGGGTGCACACGCGTCCTCTACACCCTCCTTTTGAATCTTATAACCCGCTCGTGTTTTAAATTTTAATGAATATAGATATCTTTATTCGCTTTGAGCGAGCCTCGCCTGCTCAGTGAGAGCGCTGATTAAGGTGCTGTCCCGATGTAGCTACTTTTTCATAATTATGATTTAAAAAAATTAAGGCGATAGTATTTAATCTGGTTTAAGTTATGATAAATGATACGATTTTTGTAAATTTGTAAAAAAAAACTCTTTTAATGGTCAAAAATAACTTGTTTTAAAACTATGATAAACAGACTACTCTGCGAAGAAATACCGAAACAAACTCTGAGGTCGCTCTTTTTTAAAGTCTAGACATAATCTTGGTCAGCCTATATGAGGACCATTCAGATTATGTCTGAGTTGGTCTTTTGAGGAAAGGAGCATACAGACTTGAGTGGACCTGTCCAGTCAGTGCACAAATTTGTCAGTAGATAAGAAGCTCAACGAAACTGTTTACAATTTAGCGCTACGCTTAGGAATTTAAAACATCATTCTGTCTCTGTAAACTTCAAACGATTGGCAGAAATATAACTATATTTTCTTACATACATGTGGTGTAAGCGAACTTTAAAATAATCAGGTCTTGTAATTTTAAAATAATCAGGTCTTGTAATTTTGTATAACTCAAATTTATGTGTTTATGTGTAGAGTTAGTTTAATTTGTAATACCAATTTTTGGTATTTTATAGATAAACAGACGCACCGAGCACATAAAAATCAAAATGAATAAATCAATAAATAATAAAAAGTGACAAGACAGGATTTCTGCTATAAATAACAACGGTAAGTACCCAATAACCGCCGAGCATTCGCCGCCACTCCGAACAACGTACGCCCATTCCCGCAGCAGGAACCCATCTTAAATTGTGATTAAAACATTCGGAGCGCGCCATTAAATCTAATATGCAACAGAATCATGTGCGATGTGTACGTAACATGCAGTTTTTTGGTGTAATAATCATAATTAGTTATATAACGGTTATTTCTTACTTTTAGCTGGTGAAGAAATTGTTTCATGAATAGGGTTATTCGTTTATTAAGTCACGATCAGGATCAGCTTAGCTATTCCCAATAAACACGTTTTTGTGCCGAATCGAACATCAATCAATGTTATCAAAAGAGCCCTTTCAAGGGTGTTCGCAAAACAAAAATTGCCAGTTTAAATCAAATAGACTAAAGACAATCTATCGAAAATTATTTGGGCAGGGGAAATCTGTAATTGTAAATGTGTCATTTTGGTTAGTTGTGAATGCCTATGCTGATGGGTTGTGTCAGGAATGTGGATGTAATGCTTATTTTAAAGATGCGTGCAATACAATCTGTCTTTAGATGACCATCTACAGTTTAATATACTATGCATATTATGTAACCGATGTAGATGAGACCTTAGCAGGTGAAGATTTATGTTAGGTGCAAGCAGCCGAGCATCTATGGCCATTTTCATGTCAAATTACTTCTCCATTATTCGTCATCTCCGTATTTCACCTCTTTGGTAGTCATATCATCTTTCCAATAGTCCATCTATCGTTTCTACTTCTTCTTCTACTTTTATTGCCATTCACATTCATACTTAGAACATTCCTGACGCCATATTCGTCACTCCTCCGATGAAAAAAACGATCACTTCCTAATGAGCACGTTCTTATAGATTGCCCCAGAAAGAGGGCATTATTTTTTGGAAGCCACATTTTATTTATATACAACGTAACGTAGATAATATTCAAGAACTGACAACATGATTAACCGTTATACTTAGCGTTGTCGCGCGTCAAATGACTACCATAATGACGTTCAATAACCGCTCCTATCTTCAGACAAAAATTCAGTAAACATCGTTACAGTGTCGTCAATTAGTCGGCAAGCCGTGGAAGCCATCACTAATTACTGGCTATCGCCGATGTATGGCCGCGCCTTCACGTCAAACGCGTCATAGTAATTGATGGTACGCTTTCTAATTAAATTGCTTGTATTGAACTAGTATAGTTTATGAGTAAGTGGTTCGGTTTATAGGGCATGTTGGTATTCAGTCCGGCATAAGTTTCCATGCCTCAGCATAATCCGCCAGCTTGTTGGGCCAGAGGTCTCCTCTCTCTGAGGAAGTAATGCACTACGCGGGCTCAGTACAGGTTGTGGCGGACATCTACAATGCCCCACATACGAAATTTAAAATCAACAAATGTGGAAAACACAAAAAGTGAAGTGGCGCCATCTACAATGCAATATGCGAACTACCAAGACTTGACGTCACACCGCAACGACATCAACTACATCTCGCAAGCGGAGTTTACCGCGCGATCTCCATATATACAAACATCCCGACATCAATCGTCGGGCAGCAGCCCACCAGACACAACACCCGTCTGGTCGGAGGATCCTCCTTTACCAATAGAGTATGACTGAACTTTACACCCTGTTCCTTATACCTCTATAGGTTAATGGATGTCACATGTCTTCGATTTTTTGTTTTAGCACATGGCGGTTTCCTCGTGATGTTCTCCTTCACCATTTTGAGAGCATCGGTGATGAAATAATTTACACAACGTAAAGTGCTTGCCTGGGTTCGAACATACGACCTACAACTCGTAATTTCCCTGCCTGTTTTCAAGAAACTAATATTCAAGTACCTAAGGACGAAAAAACAAAAAAATATGATAACTTTTACATCGTTTCTCCACTACATTATAAACGAAGTCTCCCGCCGCACTTGTCTGTCTGTCTGTTCGCGATGAACTCAAAAAATACTGAACCGATTTTCATACGGTTTCCACCAATAGACAGCAGATTCATGAGGACGCATTAGGTGTACAATTGTAAAGGTTTTGTTTAAATTGGTTAACGCGAGCGAGGCCGCTGGCTAAAGCAGGTTTTACATAAAAACTTCATAATGCTATAGTGTCGCCAGCACCTTAATTGCAAGTGCCTAAGCGCTAACATAAAATGTAAATAATAATTTATTTAAACGTAAAATTAACGACATTCATAATTCATGGGCACCGCCTGTTATACAACCATGCATCGATCAGGGTGCACCCTGACATAATCTAATAGAGTAAGGATAGTGTCTATTAATCAAAAAATGTTTTGAAGAGCCCTTTTCGAAGAACTATGGTAATGTAGCCAGCTATACGACACACGTTAAATAATTTATTAGTTGAAAATCGGAAAATAAAGTGTTTCCAAGTTGACTAAAAGCATTACCTACAAAATTTTTATTTGAAACCTTGCCAGCTGTATTGATACGTGCACTGATATGATATTCTAAAAACGAGTTTTTAAAATATGCATACACGGTGACTTATAATTTGACGTATTCCTTCCAGGACATGATAGTGTGACTCATTTGCAACAATTAATTATCTATGGGATACATCTAAAGGCTTGTTAATGCATCGGTAACTCAATAGCAATTAAGTCTATGTAATTTAAGTTTATTTAGAGAAAAGTGATATTTGGTGACAAATTCCGAGAAATTTGCAAAAATACATTAAAAGTGGATATACTCGAATCTCCTGAATTTTTGCCTAGGCCTTAAGGTGCTCTTACACGGATAATTTTTTGAGCAATTATTGCTCGGCAACACTAATTGATCAATCTGGATCAATTAAGTGGAGCAATCTGGAGCAATAAAAATAAATTGCGGATATGTTTCGGGAATATTGCTTCTGAAGGCTCCACATATTTCATGAGTTGCTGAAGATCCAATCGGTTTGGAAATTTTTAGTAAATTTTCTTTCTATCTCGTTTCTACGTATAACTACGTCTCGTTTTTGCGAGAAGAACCAGCCGGCGGCGGAGGCGACGGGGGGGGCCGTATTGTCTAGTTTTTAAGTTGCTCCATATTGCATGATATTGTGTGGCCGTATCTTTGGCAACAGGTTGCTACATGGTGCCATTGCCCTAAATTGCTGGATGTAGTCGTGACGACATAGTTGACGAGAATTGACCAGGATGGAGCAATTTTAGTTGCTCGTGTAAGCGCACCTTTATGGGGTACTTAATTGTTGCAAATGGTGACCCATTCTAAGTTCCTGGAAGAAATACGTCAAATTACAAGTCACCCTGTATGCATATCCCCCCCAGTGGGGTTCCCGCATTGTCGTTGCGGGGGGACTCAGTAACCGTGGTCACCCTCCCACGGTGAAGCGAAGAGGAACCCCAAGGTGGGGCTCGTCAGGGCTTGTGCCTCCAAGCCGACGACGTAGCGGCCAAAAAGTAGGTTGCGGTGAGGTGCATCGCAACTGAGGCGGGCCGCGATGTCGAATGGGAGACATCGCGGCTGAGGGTTACAGGCTGCGGCGGAGGAGGAGTGCCGGTACTTCTGAGTAGCGCTCTTCCCTTCCGTAGCCTGGACGGGGCCGCCACCGTTTGATGGCGGACGCGGTGGGGCCGCAGGGGAAGAGGAGTGTCGGTATAGCGTTGGCCGCTCTCCCTATCCCCTGCGGCCGAAAAGTGGTTGGCGGCGGGGCCACTGTACTGACCCGTCGCAGGAGGACGTTAGCAGCAGCTGGTGGGGCCCGCAAGGGCCGATGCCTGCTAGGGGTGCGGGTTGTTCGAAAGAGATACCGCGGCCCCTGGCATACGGGCAGCTGAAGGAACATGGGTAGGTTTTAGTCAGTAAAAGTCTGACACGCCCTCCTGCTCCAACCAGAGCGGGAGAAGTCATTTGATGATTTCCCACCCACAAAAAAAAAAAAAACCCTGTATGCATATTTAAAAATTAGTTTTTAGAATAGCAAAGCTACTGATTTATTTGCCCTCACAATTATCTTTACTATATTGGTCTGGTCATCATTTATTTTTCCCACTAAACAATCTGACAAACTATATGACAATTTTTTCAGGGGTAATACCGGTCGCACGTAACCTACCATTATCAATAATCAAACAGACCATTACTATCACTTTAAAAGAAACAAACATTAGGGTAAATCTAAACGACATATTTACTTCTTGATGTCAGTAATTTAACTTCACCCTATCGATTAGGGTATAGCCTATGATTATCGAATAGAGAAAGGATAGTATATACAGGATAAGTTTTTATCCAGTGCGCAAACTGTAACCATGAATTCAACATATCATTCTAGACCCCCCCGTATTGCACTTCTATGAAACAGCTGTTTGTTTTTTGTATAACCGACGAAAAATTTCTGCGCTAGGAGTCTATGTAGAACGATATGCTGAATTCATCATGATTACAGTTTGCGCACTGGATAAAAACTTATCCTGTATATATGTAAATTAATCAAACAATGGTATTAAGACCTCTTCTCTTACAAATACTTATAATACGGTACAGGGGCTTTGTTTATTCTGCATATAATCTTCCTAGCCTTTTATATACTTTGTTGGGGCTGGTTTCCAGTGTAACTGGATGCAGCTGAATACCAGTATGTTACATGAATAAAACGATTGCCTATCAGACCATTGAGCCTGATTGACCATTGAGTTTGAGTTTGAGTTTGAGTTTGAGTTCGGGCTTCTGACAATCCATAACGACTGTCAAACATCCACGTAAGACAGCCGGGACCAACGGTTTAACGTGCTTTCTGAAGCACGGAGGGATCTCGCTATGTAAATATTGTCACCCATCCAGCTTAACCTGTTTTATCGATCCGTGCGGCTGTTATTACTTAGCCACGAGCCCTTCTACACAAAATACATACACTAATACAATTAGGCCAAGCCTCGAGTTCGACAAGAAAAAAAAAACAAAGAGTGAAATTAAAAAGATTAAAGTTTTATAAAATTGCCATAATCATCAAATCAAACCATTCCTATCAATTTAAAAAAAACGTAAATATCAGGGTAAACCTAAACGACATATTCCTTCGTGATGTCGATTAGGGTGTACCCTATGATTATCTAAAAGTACTAACTAAAGAACTATTAATAATGTCGACAACAGCGATGCGATCGTCAATTGTCATGGGGATTCGACCTTTTATGATTATTAGATATTAGAATGTAATTGAATTGTATGTCGATGGTGTTGTAGGTGGGAATGGATATTATTTAGTTTTCTTTGAGGGTTGTTTTTTAACAGGGTGTAAATTGAGTTTTTTTTCTGTGGAGAACGTTATTGTTTGTAAATTTGTACAACTCCTTAGGTTGTAATTATTCGTAGCATACAGGGTTAAATTAAATTAGTTCGACAAACTTCGCTGAAATAATTTGATATCTAAACAAGATAAAATAAAAAGAACATGATTTAATAACACAATTTCATTTTTGAGGCCAATTACGAATAAACAAAATAAAATTGAAAATGATTCGATGATATTAAATTTTGGGGTCAATTCCGAAAAAAATAAATTAAAATAAAATAAAAACAGCATCCCGAATATTGTTTTTTTTTTGTTTTTAAGGTCTGAAATATGTGGCACATATCACGTAAGTAGATATGTAAGGACCAACATAACGAACCCCTAGACAATTTTATTTGTTGGCGTCTGCAACCTCATCGCTAAAACAAATAATTATTCATCTCTGAGAAGAACTATCCCTATGCTTATGCCTAAAATAGGGACGCACATTGTGATCTTAATTTTATTTCGTAACATGTATACTTTCCAAGCTTCCAAGTCTGCAAACAGCCAAAATAGTTCCTTTAACCAATAAATTAATTGAGGGCTATACAGATACCGACATATTTTACGATAACATAACATTTCATCACTGGTGGGCCTGGCTAAAAAACACGCTATCTCACCAGGCTTCGTGTCCGACAGAGTTAGTACCCGTGATGAGCAGTTCGGCACTAGTCTACCTACACAACATTATTGAGTGAGATGCAGGATCAGTTATAGTAAAACAGGCGCGTAAAAAATTAAGAAAAGTCCTTCGGAAGATCGGGTTTTATGAAAAAACCACTGCATAAATCAATTACCAATAATGTTATTTGAACTTTTATATATTTGAGCTTTGTCGGAACCGACTTAGTTTTGGAGATTTCACGCTTCTTTTATTACTTAAACACGCCTAAAGTTAGGTCAAATTAGCAAGAAAAACGAATGTTTGTTGGCTCATAACTTTTTAATGGTTTTTATTTTAGTATTCTGTTTCCGTACGGAAAATATTAATAATGACACAAAAGTATACCATGTCTAATTTTTGATATACATCGTCGAACAGTGGAGTAAAATACACTCCCGAAGTTTGCATGGAAAATATGTCGACAAGATTCATCTTAGTCCCTTGTAAAAGGGGGCGATCCTATTGCCATCAACTGGGCACAAATCCAATAAAATCAATCTATTATAATTATAAATAAATGTATTTTCCTTGTCTTACTATTTTCTATTAGAAAGTAAAACGCTTGTTTTGTTTCTTTGAAATAACTTTTTAAGGCTCGTGCAGACTAGCGCGACGCGACGGTCGCGCCGCGACAGTCGTAGAACAATTTCTATGAAAACTTCATGGAAATTGTTCTACAAGTGTCGCGTCGCGCCTGTTTGAAGAAGCCTTTATGTTACTTTCCATTTCATTTAGCATTAAACGATTCGGTGTTCCCACTGTAAACTTATTTTGTATATCAAATAAACAAATAAATAGACATTAATAATTCAATATCTTCAATCATACTCGATGACAACGTCAAGACTACCCCCCAACAGATCGCGTATCGAATTATTTAAACATATTTCCCTGGACGCAATGTTACTATGCAGTATTATTTACAGGGGTGGACGGAATTAAATACTCTAGATGACGGATAAGTATTAAGAATAGGGCTGACACATAAGGCATTCTCTAGGGAGCCCAAAAAATCCAAATTTCCACGTGTTTTTTTTGTAAACTTTAACTCGGTTTTAGTTCTACGTTGATTTAAATTTGTTTTGAGATGATTATAAATTATAAAAAAATAACGGAATAATATTCAATTAAATGAACAATACTTAACCAATTTGAAAACCTAAAACCATCACGTTTCATCTCTACTATCGGTACTTGCGTGTTAAGATACAATCGGTAAACGTTCTGTTCGTTCTCCTTTCTATCATCATGTCTGAATACTTAAGCTTTAACGTTCACAAAAATATCAACCATGTCACACAAAAACATCGAGGGCACAGCAATGTCTTCCCTAGAACAGTCATAGATATAAATTGTGTGTAAGAAACCGATATTTCCTCATAAGCTGCGGAGGAGGTCACATCTAGATAAATAACATATGTCCAGCCGCCCTCTGTGGTGCCCCCTAGTGGCCGGCGGTGGCTAATCAAATATCTTTTCCTGCCTCCGAGTAGGTGACAATACGCGACACAAAGAGATGCTTGTCAAAGTTCTATGTATTATTTGAGGAAGCTGTCTTTAAATACGACATCTTAGCTAATTTTACGACGTTGTTTATAACATGACAAGTAAAACAGAGTGATTTAATGCATAGACTGCAATCATCATCTGCCTAGCTTTTCCGAACTATGTACGGGTCGGCTTCCAGTCTAACCGTACGCACCAGCATTTCGCATCGAGCGACTGCTTATCTGCCTTCCACAACCCAGTTATTGTGAAATACCGACACCTCTGTGTAAAACTGGTTGTCAGATTTTCGGGCTTCTTTCTGACGACTCGCAACGATTGTCAACGATTTACGAATGACAGCCGGGACCAACGGCTTAGCGTGCTTTCCGAGGCATAGAGGGTTATTGGTATGTAAAGATGGTCACCCATCCACGGACCAACTGCAGTAGTTTAACCTGATAGATCAATCCGTGCGTCTGTTATTACTACAAGCCCTAGCAAAGATATAGAGCAAATACTGCAATGTTATTTACTATCTATTAATATCTATATAGGGTGTAACAGAAACCCTATTGCTATCCTTAAGCACTAAAGATAACAGCTGGTATAGAATCACTATACACAGTTTCAGCTCAAAATAAAATACTCTAAGAATTGATACCAAATTTTCGGTTTCATATGTTTCTTAAATTAAAATCATACCAAACATGTCACCGCACTACCCAGGTCAAAAACTTTCACTTTACTTGCCAACATCACGATAAATCTCTTCCGAGTAATGTGTTTGTTTCAATTTGTTCTGGTATCAATGTTTTAAAAATTCTCGTAACTTCCGAACATGTAGAGATAGGATTAAAAATCCCTTCCAATATCGTTTGATATCATCCAAAGAAGCCGTGCCCTTGGTATGTATATACCCTTTCCGTTACACGTTGTATATACAGGATAAGTTTTTATCCAGTGCGCAAACTGTAACCATGAATTCAGCATATAATTTCTAGAATGATATGCTAGCGCAGAATTTTTTCGTCGGTAATACAAAAAAAAAATCAGCTGTCCCATACATTTTGACCGCGTAGGTATTGCACTTTTCTATGAAACAGCTGATTTTTTTTTGTAACACCGACGTAAAATTTGCTGATTCATGGTTACAGTTTGCGCACTGGATAAAAACGTATCCTGTACATCTATATAAATAATTTATACCGTTATAAAGTAACTGAATATACCAGGATACACACAAGCTGTTTAATATTAGCTAGGTACTGTTAACCTTTGTGTACAGAAAAAAAAAGGAAAAACAACAAAAGCTTGAGTGCCACTGCCTCACGTCTGTACGAGGAGCGAATGGCAAATGATTAATAAGGCTAATACCATTAGTGGTACGGACGACACATTCGATTACTATTGGTAACACTACGTAGGTATTATGGCGGAAAATAACAATGTCATTGTTGCAAAGAATATCCGACTGGATAATGTGCTTTTTGGTGAATGACGGCTAGACGAAAGGACCATGGATGATACTCCGATCATCGTCAACTATTAAATTGTGTCTCAACTCCTCAAAATTACAAGCAAATATTTGTAGCTAATTGAAATTTCATCATTCTCTTGCTCTTATCCCAATTTATTTTATGTTTCACATAATCCATCCATCGTTTTTATGGTCTTCCATTACTTTTATAAGCCATCTACATTAATTCCCAAAACTTTCGTCACGATATTTTATTCACTCTTCCGTATTACATGTACATACCCTGACAACCGATTTCCACACAACTTTTTAGCCACTGGTGCCACTTTTAGACGTCCTGTTCTATTATACAGGATAAGTTTTTATCCAGTGCGCAAACTGTAACCATGAATTCAGCATACCATTCTAGACCTCCAGCGCAGAAATTGTTCGTCGGTAATACAAAAAAAAAACAGCTGTTCCATACATTTTCACCGCGTAGGTATTGCACTTTTCTATGAAACAGCTGTTTTTTTTTTTTTGTAACACTGACATAAAATTTCTACGCTTGGGTGTCTAGAATGATATGCTTAATTCAAGGTTACAGTTTGCGCACTGGATAAAAACTTATCCTCTATAAGATGGAGTCTGAAAGTTTAAGAGTAATTTCTTATCATATCGGACTATAGAAGATATTGGCTACAAAAAAACATCTCTCAAATACGTCCGAATATAACAATTATACACGTTGCGTATGACAGATGATGACCTAGTGAATGAATGACAGAATTTATACGGTCCTTCCAATCTAAACTCTTTTCAAGATCATTTATATAAAAACATAATTTAGACTAAACGCATACAACAACTACAACAACATACAACAACAATACCAAGTAAATATTGAAGCCATGATAAATGACAGAACAATGAATGGAAAGTATTACCCCATATATTACGTGATCTTCGTCTTAATGCCTGTCGGGGACACAATTACTCAAAACTAAAGCCGTGTCACCGATATAATGGACAATGGACATGCGATGCAGGAAATAACCTGAGATGACAGAAGTGGTTATTGTATATGTAATCTATATATATAAAAATGAATTGCTGTCCGTTAGTCTCGCTAAAACTCGAGAACTGCTGGACCGATTAGGCTAATTTTGGTTTTGAAATATTTGTAGCAGTCCAGGGAAGGTTTAAACGGTGAGAAATTATATAAAAAAGGCATAAAGCGATTCTAGCTGACATACTCATCACGCTAGGTGAGTTCCTACCGAATTATTATTACTTGGTACTTCAAGTTTAAACGGTGATAAAATATAGAAAAATTGCGAGGAAAAACAACAATTTTCCTACCTATACATATAAATGAAATAGAGTAGATTTAATAGTATGTCGGCTAGAAAACACTTAATGCTTTCGAAGTATTAGGTTGTCATAACTTGGTAGGAGATTATGCACTATGAGTCAAGATGTTTTGCTAATAGGTTAATACAACTTATTGATTCTGAGACGGTACGAAGTTCGCCGGGGCAGCTAGTTGTAGATAAAAATAACAATATGGAAAGGGAAATAAGTGCATTTGTAGTAACGATTTTTATAGATATATACACCGTGAAATTTTAATGGTTGTTTTCCCGCAGCGAAATGGTTTTGTCTTGTTAATACAATCGTTTTATAAACAAATAAAATATTAGAAACAAAAAATGGCATATTAACCATTGTGAAAAATCACCACGTGCGTGCGTGAGTTTATTTTGCTTTGAACATTTATGCATCGCTGTTCCCTTTGTCGTAGGTGCGTGCGATTCGAGTAGTACCTACAAGTTACCTCTAGTGTTACTATTGAGTAGTGTTTTATCGAGTTGATGAATATTTTTTTAATTATTTTAAAACAAAAAAAACTTTTTTTTTACTTGTACTCTATGCTTCGAAAATACTCCTTATGGCAAGTTGTTCTGCCGCGGGAAAACAACCATTTAAATTTCACGGTGTATACTAATATAAACAGCGGTAAAATTTGTGTGTTTAAATGTAGCGGGGAGTATCTACTCATCAGATATTAGAAATTCTTTTTTTGGAGAGCGGTGGTGGTCCAGTGGTAACGGCAACAACTCACTAGTTGTAAGGTCGATGTTCGAACCCCGACAGGAACTTTACTTGGTGTAAATTATTTCTTCACCATTGCTCTCAAAACGGAGAAGAAGATATCGTGAGGAAACCGGCATGTCCTAGAACAAAAAAATTGAAGACATGTGACATCTACCTACCCGCAGTGGGCCCGCGTGGTGGATTACGGCCCACTCCCTCTCATCGACAGGAGGCCTGTGTCCCAGCAGTTGGAACGATATAGGCTGATTATGCATTCATTGATAGATAGCTACACTTTTAGCCGAATGTCATAGGATATGTTTTATGGTTAACTTCCACGTGGACTAATTCGACGATCGATCTTAATTAATTATACTTTTATCATACTGAAATGCGTCGAAATAAAAAGAAATAGACAATACAATTTTAGCTTGTCAGTATAACCTTTATTTCTAACAAAATAAACACAATCTTATGCTATAAGGAATGTTCAATATTAGCAATAGGATAAACAATCCCAAGCTATCAATTACAAGGCCAATTTACTACTTTAGATGCCAGCAATTCCCTTCACGACATTCTTTTCTTCCAAGATCGACACGAAATACACCCTCTCATTCCTGAGAAAAATTCCACTTTCCTATTTACGGACAAACAAGGGACAGTCGACTGTATAATCATTTATCTCGAGTTTAATAAAAGGAAGATTATTTAGTGCTGTGGACGAGGCAACGCTAATGTCGCATGATTTAATCCCATTTCATTGGGAACTCTGCCAGGGATAGCCATCGGGGTGAGGATAGTAAAGACTGAATAGGTGTTTTTTCGTGTTGGAAAGTTCATAAATATTCTTTGGGATGAATTGGTTTGAAATATGTATATATAATTGGAAATAGGGCTGAATATTAGCCGCAGCTTTTAAAGCCTACACCGTAACATCGTCAAAGAATCAATTTTAAGTACTTAACTGGCGAAATCTGTTGATGGTAAAAAGATAGAATTGAATATAAACGCTAAAGGTTAAATAATAAGAAAACAATTCATGAATTTCTAAATGAATAGTCGGTCGATCCCCTAGTGTGTGTTGACAACAATCTCAAGACGACCACTAAACCAAGACTGGGACACAACAATAGAAAACCGAACACAATTGAACGCGTGGTAATATTTCCGCTAAACCCCATTATATTAGTAGATTAAAGGCCACTTTACTCAATATTCCATAAAATATTGCCTCATAAATAGACGGGCAGCTGCAAAGACGTGATCAGACCAGGGGTTGGCGAGTGTAATCCCGTTAAAAATTGCCAAACAGAAAACAAACTGACAATGGCGGGTGGTTATACATCAAGTGCCTTAAAAAGAAGGACGAAAAAAAGGAATTCGTCCGAAAGTAAACGGTAGATGACGTCCGAAGACAGATTCCGGGCGGTTCCGGACGACAGATACGAATGAAATCGGATGGGTGTAATAGAGACTGGCACGGTCAGGCTAAATGACCGACATCCGGCCGTAGACAAAAGCGAATCCGCCGTAATAAAGCAGGATTGATGAAAAAGCGCTAAGCCACGCCGATATAACGGCAAGACGTAAGATATAGGAGATAAGCGGACACTTACACTTCATTGGGGGCAAGTTGTGGCCGAGATAAGCTCAAAATACGGTACAGTTTAAATAAAGATTTTACTTAAGGCCGATTAACAACTAATTTTAAGGGTCAGAAGTGAAACTGTGTTATTAAAATTTTGATTGAAATATAGTAAAATTACAATCTTTACAACGTTGGTTACTATAAAACTACTTTCTTAATACCAACATAGAGGTTTACGATCACCAAATATGCAAAACAAACATGGCTTCCAATCCAACAAACAAGATATCCGCCAATGTTTGCACCAAACAATGAGACTTCACTCCGGGCAGCTTTAACACAAAGCTATTGCTATTACAGAGATCGCGAAGAGCGGACCATCGAACACTGCCAAGCTTTACCGGACTCACTTTACCGGGATTTCGGATATGACGTAAAGCACTCACTTAGATCTCCCTCCACCCCCTGACCGAGTTTTTCTCCTTCTATTTATTAGCTTAGGATACATTTGAGGATGAAAGGAGATTCGGCGGGATTATTTTCCGGCAATGCAATATGAGGGTTTGTGGTGTCGTTAATTATGGTGCGCTGTTATTGGTGGATAGTTTTCGTCTCCGAGATGTTTTTCGGTTTGAGATAATGTATTTGGAGTACAACAGTTAAGAAAGAAAGTTAAAAATAAATTAAGGTGCAGAAGGACGAAAAAAAAAGGAATTCGTCCGAAAGTAAACGGTAGATGACGTCCTAAGAATAATTCCGGGCGGTACCGGAATCCTTAATATTGAATCATCATCTGCCAAGCCTTTTCCCAACTATGTTGGGGTCGGCTTCCAGTCTAACCGGATGCAACTGAATACCAGTATTTTACATGGAGCGACTGCCTATCTGACCTCCACAACCCGGTCACTGGGTAACACAATACTCCTTGGTAAGACTGGTTGTCAGACTTTCGGGCTTCTGACGACCCGTAACGACTGTCAAAGATCCACAAATGGCAGACGGGGCCGACGGCTTAACGTGCTTTCCGAGGCACGGAGGGGTCTTGGTATGTAAAGATGGTCACCCATCCACGGACCAACCGCGGCAAGCATAGCTTAACCTGATCTATCGACCCGCGCAGCTATTGTTACTTAGCCACAATCCTTAATATTGTATGAACAACAAATAAAAGCATGTCAAACTTACGATAAATTGATAAAAAATCTAGTTTTATATGAGTACCACTTTTATCGGCTGCAGATACAGAACAGGATTACAAAAATCTTTTCCTTAGTACTGTAAGATTAGACACACTTTTGAACTACCGCATTCGCCCCGTCCGAAGAAAGCCCATATTTTCAAAGCCCCCACAGATTTGTCTTTGACCGAGTCAAATGCTTCACAAAGATATCCCGACATAATGAGAGCAAAACAAACACGTCACCCAACCATATCGTAATTTATTAACAACACAAAAAGCGGAATGGCTACAATATTTACAGTTGACCCGAAATTACTGTTTCTTAACTCACAACCTTTGTTGTAAAATGAAACAGAATAGAGAACATACCCTGAAGGGACACCTGCCAACCATAGGGTCACAGTAACATATATTAATAACGCGTTAATTTATTAACAAGCACTGTTTATCCAGGGATTAACTGAGAATAGTTTTAGTTGGACAACAAAGGGCTGTAAGGGTTCAAAGCGAATTTCTTGCCAACATATTTACCTAAGGTGGTGTAGGTGATAGTAATTTTACGCGCGAGAGGTCCGAGCTTCGGACGATGGCAAACATGCTCCCCGGGACATGCCTAAAATTTTCGCGTACATTATAGAACGAAATGCTTCAGAATCAAAATCTGTTCGCTGTTTGATGCTGTAAACGGTACACGTGATTGTTAATGAGAACTAACAAGTCTCACAATCAAATACACGTTACTCATGTTAAATTCAAATGTTTGTTCGTGCGAAATGAGATTTTGTTACAACTTTTGTACGGTTTGCTAAACTGAAATCAGACGGTGTTTATTTGTTAACGTGTGGAACAATGACTAACTATGTTTTAGAAACGTTGTTGTGGATAGTATTTTGGCTCTTGATTTTGATAGATTCAATGTTGTTTCTCAGATTGTTGTTTTAGTCGACCTTTGTTTTGGTCTCTCTTATGTTAAGCAACGGTTAACCTTGTATTAAGTTTGTTATATGTATATCCAGACTTTGGTTTTACAAAATTCAGCTCTTATAGCAGACTTTCGTTATACTAAAATTCAGTTCTCATAACTACCAGACTATCAAAGCAAGCAAAACTATCTCCAAATCACAGCAAAAATCACAAAGCTGAATCGTTAACTTTGTTACATTCAACATTTTCACTTCTTGATGTTTTATTTGTGAAGTCTCTAGTTAGTGCTTACTTCTCAGAAAAAAGTCTGGGGGTATCGCAAAAAAGCTATCGCACAGCCAGGACAAAGAGCCGGTTCACTAACATAATTAAAATCTTCCGATTCCAACTCCGAGCGTCGCGAGCAATTCCCTACTTTTTAATTATGGAGAAATATCTAAGGATAACATGGTGCTGCGTTTATTCACTGAGAACGGGTAGGTACATATCCCCGGGATAAGTCGAGGTGTAGCCAAAGAAAACACTGACTGCATGCATTTCGTTTTTTATCATTATGGAAAATATTTTTTGTTTTGTTTGAAAAACTCTCAAATTGAAAGCAAATAAACAATGCTTATACACTGAGAATTCGGTATTACAAACGGGTTTAGGTATACTTGAATATAATTTAAACAAAAATACAGCTAGTGTTGGTAACAATGGAAGAGTGACCCGCAACATAACGTATACATGAACAACTATGTATAAGGATTGTAAAGTCAAAAGGGACAATAATAATACATAAGAAGCAGAATGAAACGCATTCAATCCCGAAACACGGAACCAACTAATTATAACGCCAGTGAAAAACCCTTAAATCCTCACACGGGTCACTTTCGATACGGACAAGTCAAACATCCACCCACTTCTCCTGAAGCTGGAACCTTACAGATTAATTTACCATTCACATTAATTAATACCACTTGTAACAATAGTTTTATTTGCACCGTCCGCCCGTGTGCCCCGACAAAGAGTTTTCCCAGTATTATTTTCTATACAATCGTTGTTGGACGAGTTTAATTTGGTACGAAATCCCCGTCGGGGTGGGTAGTTGTTAAATAGTGGACAATAGATGTGGCCGGTGGTTCATTAATGATGCATCGCTTCGGTTCGGACCTTCGGAGGACCTTTTATGGATGCCTTAGGTTCAACGCATCGGGCGTGAGAGGTAGTGTTACGTCATAAAAGTTTTAGAGTGATTTCAAATTCATCGGGTTTGGTATAGCTGGTGTGAAATATTGGCCGATGGTTGCCCGTGTGGGGTGTTAAGGATTTCGCAAAGGAAATGAATTCATCGACCCCGATTTGCGGAATTCTATAGAGGAAATGCATTCTGATATAATGGACATGTGCAATAGTGTTAATTTTTTTAAAGTATCTTATAAATACGTGAAGTAAAAACTTTGTACCCTTTTTTACGAAAATTATAAGAGGAGTATGAAATTTGGCACAGTTGAAAGTTTATATGGAAAAGGAGTGCAGAAAACTAATATACAAGGTGTAATTTTGATCACCGTTAACCTCATAAGGGGTCATTGTACTCAAAATGTAAGGAACAGCTGATTTTATTTACGCGATTTCAGGTTTGGGCTCATAGTAAAAGTTGTTCATAATGACGAGTACAATCACCCCTTATGAGGTTAACGGTGATTAAAATTACAGCCTGTATTTATAAAATCACTAGCTTTGGCCAGCGGCCAATTTTCCTACGGGAATCTACTACTGGAATAAAAAAGGATCCTATATCTTAATCTAGGTTACAAACTAAATGTTTGCCAAATTTCATCGAAATCCGTTAAGCCGTTTTTGTGTTATTGAGTAACAAACATCCAAACTTTCACATTTACATATTAGTATGAAGTAGGATAGTAGGATTGATGGTCGAATTTCGACCAGTGAGCGACCACACTAGTATTTATAAAATCGTGATACAAAACCAACCAATTTTCAAAGGCATAATTATAAGTGTCCCCGTTCATTCAAAATTATGTCTTAGCACCTATTAAGCATGGCTGCCAAAATCATTATCCGAGAAAAAAGTCGCCCCGCAGGGAGAAATAGAGAAAGAATCAGATTTCCGAGTGGAAACCCTTCAGTTTCCTGTGAAGTGGCATGATAATTATCCTTTAATGATCCGTTCGGAGTCACCATCGGTGAAGCCCGGTATTAATATTCCGTGCATTTGGTGCTGGTACAGATATTGTAGTGATCGTGTTGACAAATTAAGTTTTTTGACGGTTTGATCATTCTTATTTTCCAAAAAGTAGGTAAACAAGCAATAATCAATGTCAATTCAATTAAATTTTAAATTTGTTTGTTTTTAATTTTTTTATTATTTATTTACGTAGGCTGGATATGAGACAATTATATTAGATAATTATTCGCGAACATTATGCTTCTAATAACTTTGAAATCCTTTAGAAACGAGAAATCTTGTATTTGTACATAGTGCACATTGAATACTTAGTTTTTGAAGTTGAAATCGAGACCAACTACTGCAGTTACGATTCTTCGATTGACGTAGTTTTCGCCTAAAAGGACACTAACAGTAGGAATATCTTTGATGCCGGGGCCACACCAATGGGAAACGCCGTTGATTATCGCGATGACGGACATTGACTTTGACCGTTCAAGTGTGGCTACTGAATTTATCGCTTTAATTACCTATCGGAATCTTTATTGCGTTGTTTATCGCGATGATGGGCATTGACGTTGACCGTTAGTGTGGCCCCAGCATGACAGCTCAACCGCATTCATTGTGTTATTTATTTACGTTCTTGAGCAGACATTTTCGAACATATGAAGCAATGGATGAGCACCTTTAAAATCATTCAAATTCTGATTAACAGCAACGGGGGTGCAGACTAAACAGAACTTCCCTGGTGAATCCAACCCTAAAATCTTACTACTAGTATGTGTTTGCCGACAGGTTGGTTTATTCTTCTTTCAGCAGCAACGAAGCTTGCTTGAACAGCGATAGTTTATAGACCCGAGAGTGATAGGCTACTTTTTTCTAGAAAAATACACGGTTCCTATTGGAGAGGTCGTGGAAGTGAAGCCGCAGGTAAAAGCTAGTCAAAAACAATTCCCACCTAACTACAAATCCTGCCGATCCTGTCAACAAGTCTGTACATAGCCGGCGGAAGTGCGCTTTCAAGTCGATTGTTTCACGAGATTTTAATAACGGTGCAACGCAAAGAACAAGTCGGGAAACCATTGTTGACTTCAAGATGGCCGGGCTCTCGTCAAACCGACGCCACTTCGCTCCTCCCAGTTTGATTTTATTAGGTTCATAATAATTACGTAGGGCCCACAATTCATTCGATATTCGATTGACGGGAATAATATTTTGAATGAGAAAAAAGGAGGCCGCTTAAATTGTACAAGGACTTGTGAACAGGGGAGAAGTTGCAGTCAGTAGATGAACAATGTAGGAATGGAAAAAATATCAAAGAAACATAAGTTTAACAGTTACATACACACAATACCTGCTAGGATCCTTACATACTCATTGTGCCTCATTTGTTACGTCCATACATCAGAGGCCCTAGTGTGAGTTTCTTTTAACCATCTCGATCTAACGCATCGAGCGCGTTCGGCGCTCCGAATGGCCCTGGATGGGAGAAGGACCAATGCGAAATGGTTAAAAAAACTGACACTAGGGCCACTGGTCACACACGCACGGCGCACTATGCACCTGCAGGCTTAGCATGACGTTTTCTGTTTCTACGACGAATAGACATTGGTTTTCGATACAAAGTGACATTTCGTTTCTCCATTTTTGACATCGCACCGTAGATATCCTTCTACAATCTGTCATTTTGTCTTTGGTTTTTAAAGATCTTTGTCTAGATCCCTATAAATGTATACTATTTCAGAAGAATATTTTTTCCCAAACTGTCAAAATCACACTAACAACAAACTTTCTACTCGGCGGCCACAAATTTTATACGATTATCTACAAAATAATGATTCGTTTAGAAAGCACAACTGTGATAATTAATAGAAGAACATAGCTATCTTCTCCTATTGTACATCATTTAATTAATAATCATGTTTATTCTTCCGTCGACAAATCGGTGCTCGTGCTAAGCCTGCTGACGTTTCTGAAGAACATCACCAATACGGTAACTATCGAAATCCTTCTAGGGTATCCCCTCCCGGCTTTACCACTCACATCTGCCTAGTAAATACGTTTTGTTACCCGCCCTTCATTCATAGGTAATCTTTTAAATTGTTGTCACTACATCTTTTAAAATCAAACCAAATAAGAGCATCGCTATAATTCCAACACATTTAAATTCTCAAGTAATCAGCCTTTTAGCATAACATTGTTAACGCTTGAAAGACGCAGTAGGTTAATACCAAAGTCACCCCATACACCAACAAAGACATTCCCAAACTTACTAAAATGTCTATAAACTGAAGTTTCTTTTGATGCGATGCATAATCCCTGGAATTTGGCCTCTGTATGAGCGAGGGTCGAATCAATGAAGGTGGCCATAACTCACATTGTTCCCCAACTATCATAACAAGAGCCTGCGAACTATTCGGACTCTTTGTCTTTAACCTCGATGCTCCTTTAGTGCCGATAAATAATGTCATTACCTGTTCATGAGATGCTGTGAACCATATTCGGGAACAATAAGAAGATTTGGGACGCTATTATATGCATATAAACAGAGCGAGACATCGGTCGCGGTTTATTAAGGGATCCTTATGTTTCTGGAAGGGGTTAGGGCGTAAAATTAATGAATGGGACCTCCCATATCTTCAAGTTAGATGACCTTCAAGGCCTTTGGAGAATAAACTGGTGTGATATAAACGTAGAAGTGCATATCGTAAAGTGGTAATGACTTTATAACTCTTGCGACTAACATTAAATTGAAAAGCGATATTTTAGAGGCGGGAGAATGATGGTTTATGACCACAATGGGTTAGATTTGTGAGACATTATATTCTACGTAAATCTTATCCGTTTGGTTATGCAAAAGGTGCGAGTTAATATTTACATTTATATGTAGTGTAACCATTATTCTCATCATATAGGCACAATAAATTCATTAACTGTAAGAAAACCTACAGCTCTTTAAGCATCTCCAACTAAATGAATCACTGCAAAAAAATGTTGTTGTAGTAAAAATTCTCAATCGCATCCAGATTTTTTTCCCGCCAACCGTAGGCAGCGGGGGCAATTACCAACATCTCGGACACAACGGCGCAGACGTCCTCGACTCACAATTGTCTCCACTAGACTCTCGCTGTAACGAATCCACTACTGCGTACTATCAACCAGTCCCTCGCGAAACTGGAGCGAGATTGTTTGTGTGACACTCCTACCACAATATAGATGGGTACAGAAGGCTAGCTCCAAACGAACGAAAACGTACGCACACCGACGCGTACGTACAGCGATTTTTAGAGTCTGTTTCATGAACGAAGTCTCGCAGATGAGGCGCTGCAGGCATGCTACAGTATTATAAATCTGTGCTTATTTATCTCAACATGCTTTTGCAGACACTGGTTAATAAAATGCATAATCTTAAATAGAGGAAGGTGTCTGGGTTATTGTAGGAATGTTACTATATAAATTAGCCTGCACCACCCGACTACTGGGCAAACGCATCTCCCCATGATTTTTTGATCACTGGTCGTGTATTTTCTCCAGCTCGTCCCGCCATCTTCTACGGGGTCTGATGGGACGCCTTCTGGCTGTGTCAGAGCTCCACGTCGTGGTTATTTTGGCCCACAGCTCATTGGGCATACGTGAGACGTAGCCAGCCCAGTTCTACTTCAGCTCAACTTAGCTTAATTAGTCCCACTTATTGCCGCGCAACTGCGCTTGCAGTCGATGCACGTCTATGTGTAGGTATGTGAATTTCCGCACGTTGTACGCCTTCAAACTTCTGTCCCTATCTATTTTGTGCTCCTACACTACCAGTTAATGATGTATGGGGGTTCATTACACGGCCGGTTTTGTTTCGCACGCTTTTAGAATTTTTGAAAGATTATCTTACTGATGATAGTTGCTGTTAGTCGGTGATTATAATATTCCTTTTCTCTTTGATAATTGTGTGCCTGACGATATTAATGATGATACAAACTTATGAAATAAGAATCGAATAATAATGATAGCTAATGAAACATACATTAAGATCACCGCTTTTGAAATAAGGTCGTAGAGAAAGCACCTCAAATTTATTTTGATAATAGTGTACCCAGTGCCAATTAATCAGTCTATGTCGTGACAATATTCCCTCCAATAATTCACAAACATCAAACCCATATTGTACGAACAAGGCGACAACTACACAAAGCCTTTATTGGCCCGTATCCCGCACAATCCATCACAACCGTTGTTTCCCCCGTCCAAGGGTCTCTTGTACCCTGATCATTATTTAAAATATAGATGAGTGTTTTCTTTCCGATAATCGAGACCAGGATTGAGGGTTGAACACAATAGGCAAGGTCCTTTTAAAAGCGTCGTCTATAGCGGCTGTCGGGGGCCTAAAGGACCGAGTCGCGCTTATTTGTATTAGTAAATTGAAGGTACACTGTCCACTCTATTGAGAGCCCCGTCGTTGCATTCTTCGTCTCCCTTTGACTTTATTTTTTGGGTACTGTGAATAGTTGCAATATTTATTTCTTTTTAAAGTAGGTATCCATTGAATTTAGTTACGTATGGCATCCGTTGAAAGTTTATGTAAATGTCCCGATACAAGTCAATTTTATTTTATGGCCGTAGGTGTGTGCGGTGGCATCACAGCGGGTCCTATCAAAATACCAGCGCTGCTTGTATATTTTTTCAAATATCGAAGCATCGTGCTGAAATAGGAGCCTTTTTGGCCTCGCATAGGTCATCCTTTTTTGCATTTTTTTATTGTCTTCATGATTTTTTTAGATTTAATTTCCTTTTTATCGTTTGTATAACTAGTGCGTGTACTCAAACAAAATATTTTTCGTTCATTCACTTTTCAAAATACATAGTATTTAAGGACCAATTTTTATATCGAGTCCCTTCTCAACAAATAATTAGCGGCTCATAGAGTTCCTGTTACGCAACCAACAATATGCAGTTATTTACGAAAGAAATTCCACCCCCGGTCTGACTTTTTTCCTTTTCAATAGCCCTGGAACCATCAAAGTTCGTCCAACTCACACCTGACCGGTTTTATATATTTCAAAAGTGGAATGGGGCGCGGGGGGATCAATTAAGGTGGTCTTTGTGAACATTATATCGACGCGCATTGAAAGAGTTGTGATTTTCTTTGATAGCACGCAGACGTGGTTTGCCGAGTGAAAAATCAAAGGACCTGCCATGGTGATGCATGAAGGGATTTATTAAGATTTAATGTCGGCAACGACACTCCGAGGCGGGAAAAGAACGAGTTTCAAGTGCTCACCGCGATGTACGTTTTACATGACGCCATTTTAGATTTGTTCGTGTAAATGTGGAGTGGCGAGGTGAACGCGCTGCTACGCTCAACTGTGCTGGATTTAAAATAAATATTAATAGTTTGTGTGGCGTAATTAAATGCTGGGATCAATTTGTTTGTGAGAGTTAAGTTCTTTGGTTTGAGAATTTCTTAAAAGTTTTGTCCTTTATGAGTTGTGCAAGGATTTTGGTTATCTTTTTAACGCAACGTTCACTTGAGTTTGCTATTATAATTAAGCGAATGACGCGTGGTCATTCACTTATATAAAAAAATAAAATACTTCCACCATCGGTGGGTTTAAAATCTGCAGAGAATATGTCAGGAAAATAATTATTTAACATCAATTTTTTCGCCATTTTCTGTTTTCTGGTAGAAAATATTTGTTTAGAGTAAAATTCCTTTATTAAAATCGAACTTTTAAGGCCTACACATTCACTGTTCTTTTATCCTGGTCCCTTGATCCGCCCAGCGTCTTTTCTCAATGGGGCTCGATGGAGCGACCACAAACACTATCTACGATCATCGGCTTAACATGCTGAGTTAATGAACACCCGTGGGCTTACATATTCACACTAACCATGTACGGACATAGAGGAGGGTGGTAAGTGGGTAGGTGGAGGAGGGGGGCGGGAGGCGAGCCGTCTTAGAGAGCCTTGAGACACTCACACGGGTGTGCACGTTTTAAAGTTTTATTAGTAATTAATATGTGAGATAGAGATCTAGTGAGGAAAGGAGAATAAATTGTATGCTTGGCTCTTTGGTATTGCGTCATCATCCTCATCTTGCCTCATCGTCTAGTATCAGTAGTATCCATATTTGTTTAAAAAAAGTTAGAAGATAAAGAACTAAATCACAAAAAAGAACAAGTTGGGGTAGAATATGCGTCACATCCAAGATAAACGGCCATCGCTCAGCATAATGCTGTGACTCTATAACGAAAACAGACACGGTGCTAGTTGTCAGCGACAGCTAGCGTTGACGTGGTGACGTCAATCAGTGCACCATAAGATGGTTTACAAAAAAAATATATTTAAAGTTCTATATCTTTATAAAATACCTAGTATTTTTTTTTTTATTCCAGGAAAAGCAAATAATTTTGAACCCCCAACGGAAAAAGAGGTGTGTTATAAGTTTACCGTGTATGCCACTGTGTATGCGTGTGTCTGGCGGTGGCATCGTAGCTCCCAACCGGCTGAACAGATTTTGTTTCTTTTTTTGTTTTGTCTGACAAATCAACGTATGCTACAGTAGAAAGGATAACAATTTTATTAGCCGCCCCTCGACGCTACGATGCTTTGACCATTAAATATAACAACTTCTTATTAACTTAAAGGCCAATACATTGTATATTATTATTTTCACATTTTAGCGGTTTTGTTTGTGTAGGGGGTTTAAAAATTTAACTTTTAGCAACAGGATCATTTCCAAAAGATAAAAATGTGACTTACGGCCCAACCAAGTCGGCAATTAAAAGCTTTTACCATTTCAACTCGAACCAAACCCCTTCAAAAGTATACAAAGCTAATCATAACACTAACCGATTAATTAAATAAACTACAACTGCTAGCATAGTTTCGGCTTGCTAAAGCTAATTGTATCATGCTCCTACATCCCGAAGTCTTCGCTACCGCTTTGACCTCAGCTTATCGCCGAACTTTCCCTAACCGAAACCCCTAAATATCGCTGGCTGTACAAATTAATCCAACTATTGGCACATCAGACAATACACATGAGATACAACTAATAACTTGTGACGTCAGCAATGTGCAGTTAATTCCAGAATGTTCGTTAGTAAAGGGCCCCAAGATATATCGTCTCCATGGGACTTGTTTATCTTCTGCTGGGTTATTAAGACCATTGTGTCGATATTCCGATGGTTTAAGTGAAAGTTATATGGTTATAAGTATGTGATATTGCTTATCTGGAGGGGAGGGACTTCGTGAAGGAAATCAGGTTTTGGTAATGAAATATTGACCATTCCAATTCTAATCTCTTGTCAAGCTTTTTAAATAACGTTAAAGCTTTAGTATAATTAGTCGTTTTGTTAGATTGAATTAGAATTACTAACTACGTTTTATGAAACATTTGAATGGTTTCATATTTGAATCCTACTACTTATTTAGGTTGTATGTTTGGATGTTTGTTAGTCAATCATGCAAAAACGGCGCCACTGATTTGGATGAAATTTGGCACACAGATAGTTTATAACTTGGATTAACACATAGGATACTTGATATCCCGGTAATACTTTCTCGTGGGATAATTTCCGACTTCCACGCGGGCGAAGCCGCTGGCAAAAGGTTTTAAAAAGAGGTACAGCCTGAACCTAGCTTCATTTAAATTCAGGGCTAAAAATTATTGGACCATTGCAAAATTGAAAACATTTAGAAAACATTCGTAATTTTTTGAAAATTATCATCATTATCATCTTACGACAGGTTTTTTTTTTTTTGGTGGGAAATCATCAAATAACTTCTCCCGCTCTGGATGGAGCGGAAGGGCCCATTGTTTACAGGTTAATTAAGTTATTTGTAATCAATGGTTCCTAATCATAACGTCACTTTACAAATATATTGCCTATATCTCAAAAACAATGAACGGATTCACAAAAACTTCGTTCCGACTTCCCCATTTTTCTTAGTCAAATAAGTATCTTCTTATCTTCCATTATCACAAGCCACTAAACAAAGTTTACCATTCTACCCTTCTATTGTACCCTCGATAAATCAGCCACCCAACACCACACAAGCCACACACTATCGAGACATTATTAATTAAAATCCTTGCAAGAACACACCTGTCCCAGGATACCTCCTTGGGGTACCCCGTAGCAATCGGTTTAGACAAAGAACCGATGTGCCTTGGGCCGGCAACTTGAGGGTAATCCGTACAGGACTATCGATAGGTACTGTATGTTTAATAGATTCTGTGAGGTTTACTTTGATTAGTTTGAAGATAGTAAGGTTTTAGTTAGGCTTGGGGAAGTTTGGTTGGGTCAATTAAATGCTACATAGAAAACTGTATTCAGTATGGAAGAAATTGTTAGCATATTTGGTGTTTTATATAACGCACATGGCAAACCTCTATATGATTATAAAGTCACAAATCGGTTTAGATTCGAATTCTTATTTGGGATCATTCACAATCTTTAAAATTTAAAAATGTTTGTCAACAATATGTTCATATACGTCTCCTTAAAACTATAGCGTACATTTCGTTTGATTATAAAACAAAAAGAAAACTATTACATTTTTCCCTAGAATCGACATATACGTACTATATCTAACCGCAAACAGATGCAAAAATCAACACAAACCATTAATTACAAACCAATCCTCGGTACACAATAAATAAGACCACAATCGGAACAAATGGACAGGCGGCAAATTAAACCCACGCTGTTCAATCCACATACATTAGGCACATCGATCTAACACGTCTAAACAAAGGCCGTGGCGAAATGCTTCCGAACACGCGATTGTCTTAAGTTCACCTCCCAAATCTTACCTTCGTCCTTTGTGTGAATTTAAACCTTGATGATGAGTCTTTAAGTTTAGAATCGGTTGGAACTGTGTTAAGAACTTGCGGGTTGGTGTTGTTATACCGAAGTGTAAGGTAAATGATAAGGCTATTGCAAAAAGATGAACTCAAAAGGATAGTGTTTTACAAATATAATGAATTAATAAGAAGACAGAATGAAGAGTGTACTCCGATGGAAAGTATGCTGATCATCTGAAAACATAATTTGAAGCAGGTACTGAAAGTGAGAGGTCATAAATTATAGATCCATTCATTAATTTCAATAATATTATTTTGCTAAAAGATGGTGCAAATCCGGATTTGAAAATATATCCTTTATGCCAGATAGTTCCTTTCCAAGTTGCAAATCGGTGTGAAACACGGCCGTCCTTAATGCGGCCCGACCAAAAACAAAACAATCCGATGCTCACCTCCTCGCGTCCGGTTCCGTACAGTAAATTTACATTCCCCACCATCCATCCCCGAAGTCCATCCGGGTTGGTAATAAAACGATCTTAAGGTACGGAGGAAAATATCTTAGAGTGTAAGCTGCAAGTTGTAGACTTTCAGCACTATAATCTTTTTCATTATAGCATGAAGATTGGACCGAGGAAATGTGATACGAGGAGCCATCGACACGATAGAATGATTATAGGTACAAAGACCTTTGATTAATTGGGTTTAGAGCGACCTAATAGGTTATCAAGGTGGTTTCTAGGCATTATCTTCAAAATTATAGCGATGTATTTACAAGGCAGATGTGAGTGGAAGCACTGGGACGCAGCTGGAGACGCTAGAAGGACATAATTATAGTGACCTTATTGGTGATGTTTCAGAAAGGTCAGGTGCATAGTACTCGCAACCGGCGTGCGTATTTCGAAAACGAAGCAAAACGAGTATGACATGTAAGGATAGTTGGCGTTCTGTATTTTCTACTGAAGGGAAGAAGACGTGAGTTTTTGCATGTATGTATATCGATAAGTATGATTATGTGTTTTTTAGTTTTATCAGCACTGCAGCCGAACAAACTAAAAATATCAAACGTTATTGTACGCTACCTATGTGAAGATTAACGGTTAGCTTGTAAAAACATGTTCATCAATAACTGATTTGGGTGGTGGAAGCATAATTTGGAAGGCTAACAGTGGGAGACCAAAACAGATTTTTTGGAGGATTTGAATAGATAAAAAAAAACAGACAAAGAGATTTGTTACTGGACTACATAAAACAAAATTATGATTTAGAATTAAGTACCGTTTACGCCCAACAAAAAATAACTTCATACTTACTTACTTCATGCTTACAACCAATGATCTTGCAATCTGTATTAATGTTAGCTGCGTTTATAATTCGTTTATCTATAATTTGCATGCAATTTTTTTTTGTCTAACTTTACTAATTTTATAATCAGACGTATAATATAAATAATAATCATGACCTGCCTACGCGAAAATGCTTTAAAAATTGTAGCAGACTGCCTTCGTATTTTTTTTTAATTCTTTTTAATCCCTCGTGATACGTCTGAGTGCCTAACATTTCCTTCGCTTATTCTCAAGACTTGAGCCTGTATCTCGATTGCCACACGGGCCTCCGGAGCCTCGAGATATACGCCGAAGGGTACCACTCTTCGTCCGTGTGTTTACAGGCTGATGCTATCACGTAATTGTGACAATATTTGCTTTACACATTTATGTATGGAAGGCGGGTCAAGTTAATTGTTCCGCCCAGGTGTAGTGCCCCCGAAATTACCTATTGAGTAACTGATTAAATCGAAGGTCTAAGTGGGTCACTTAAGTTGGTTTTAATTAAAATGTTAGACGATGTATACTGTCTGGACATTAAATGGACCCAGTTTAGGTCAACGCGTGACGTTCCCGATGCTTCTATTGTCTGGATAATTAAACACTTGATTATAAGGTTTCCTTTAAACACGTTTTTGAGAAACCAGCAAAGAGGTCTCTACCTCTTGAAAGTTTTATAATAGGAATAATACGTTTCAAACTTTTACGCGTCACAGAAGCCGAAGAACAATTACTAAGCGTCATTCTTTATTTTCACGTAATCATGGGACAACATAATACAGGGGAAGGTAACATAATGCCATTCAACACCATTTCAAAATTTTGTTTTTTTCCTCATAACAATTCTCATAACATCCAACAAAAATCCGATTCCGCGTTAAAAGCCATATAGAGACCACCCCGTAACTGAACATTCGCTGCGATTTAGTACCGTCTTGGCCCGAAACGGCGAAGGTGAAAAGTACACCTAAGTTCAGATTAACAATCGGGCAGGGCAAAGGGCTACTCGGACCGAAGGACCGGATCCAAAACAATAAATCCGGCTAGAAAGACCATGGCGGTTAAGCTATGTGTGTGTAGGGACATTAACTTCTCTACATTATTATATGCGAAATGACACTTTCCAAAGAGTTTTTTTTTGTTTCTTGAGCTAAAAGCTGTTTATTTTCTTTTTTTAACAAAATTTAAATTCTGCCAAAAACTAAACTTGTTTTCATTTTTATCCGAATGAATCCTGTGTTACTTGGGATATTAAGTAGTTCTATCGAAATTTGAAATCCTGACTAATATTATAAATGCGAAAGTGAGTTTGTTTGTTTGTTACCTTATCACATCTAAACCACTGAACCGATCATCCTAAAATTTTGCATATACGTGGTCAGATGTCCAGAAACGGACATAGGGTACGTTTCATCCCGAAAAAAAACTTCCCGAGGAAAACAACAATAACGTGCTTATGATAATAGATAACGCCAGGTGTCCTTTCAAATCGTGATTGAATAATAATTACAAGCAGAGTACAACCCGAACTGATTTGATTGTCAAATTCTAATCAGATAAGTCAGTCTAAAACAACGTTTTGTTTTCATTTTATCGGAATGAATCCCGTATTACTTGAGATATTTTAAGTAATTCTATTAAAATATTAATAATATATTTCTATCTCAAATCTCGCCGAGTCTGAATAGTTACTATGTTTGTCCGACACTTACAGTCACAGCCATATTTCTCTTCCCAAATGAACCTTATCCAGCTTCCACTAAATCTCGGGCACTCTGGTCACTATAAATCGGCCAATGAGATGTAGTGATTTAATCGGAAACCTCAGGGTCCCTCAGGAAGCCCATTAAATCGTATGGTCAGAGGATAATTAATTCCGTGGTAACGTTTCAAGTGAGATTAATGGCGGTCGGATCGAAAGCTCTTTTCAATGGCCGTTCCTAACATGTTCATTGTTTTGTTTAGCTATTCATCAATTTGGTTAATTGATTTTCTTTGGTGTTTCAGCGATTTTAGAGTTTAATTGTTTGGAATAGAACGAAATGTAGTTTTATTTGCATAGATCGTAGAAAAATTAACACATTGAATTTGGATACTTAATCTGATTATATTAAATAAGCATTTATTAAGATTAAATTTTTTGAGCCAAAGTAATATTAGAAAGAAAAAAAATGTGCCCTTCATTCGATCTTTCTGGCGTGTGTGTATCTATCTATATAAATAAAAAGAAAAGTCCTGACTCAACAACGCCCAGCCCAAACTCTTGGATCTAGAAAGCTGAAATGTTGCACAGAGGTTCCCTATATAATGTAGACAAGGAATAAGGAAGGATTTTTCGAAATTCAACCCCTAAGGGAGTCAATTAGAGTATGAAAATTTGTATGGAAAATCGTAATTTTTGTAGTTCAAACCATGAAAATTTGTATTTAGCCTTTTGGTTGGTAATGAATAATTACATGTATCAGCGTTTTTGAAAAATCATCCCAGAAGAGGGTAAAATAGGGGATGAAAATTTGTATGGGAAACACGTAAATGTTAAAGCTAACCCATAAAATTGGTATTAAAAGCCTTTTGGCGTATTTGTAAAATCATCCCTTGGGAGGTTAAAAACCCTTACTAACTCATCATCGCTCAGCCCAACTTTCGCCAACGCCAAAGACACCTTAGTAATTCTGAGAACAATAACTTTACTGAGGGATCCAATGAGTAATAATATTGAAATTTTCCTTATTTCCGTACCTGTAATTATTTACGTAACAATATTTTTCTAATTCTCACAGGATAGAGAATAAAGAGGATATAATATTTTCACTTTAAAGTTGCCTTCAAATTTGGGATGCAAGTAGGTAATTTTCCGTTTCTAAGTTTTCTTTATTCTGTTTCTATTGTTAGGTTTTAGAATTTTTATCCTCCATCATTCATACGAGGGTCATTCAATAAATACTTAGCCTACAAAAAGTAAACGAAAATTTTGGAAAAGTGGGAATTTATTTTTCAACATAGTCTCCTTTTAGTTCGATACACTTAGCCCAGCGATGCTCCAACTTTTTTAATCCGTCCGAAAAATAGTTTTTGTCAAACTCTGCAAAATAGGCCTCCGTGGCGGCGATGACCTCCTCATTCGATCCATATCTATTCCCGGCGAGTGATTTTTTCAGATTAGGAAACAGAAAGAAGTCACAAGGGGCCAAATCTGGAGAATACGGTGGATGGGGCAGCAATTCGTAGCGTAATTCGACCAATTTGGCCATGGCCACGGCAGACGTGTGAACCGGTGCGTTGTCGTGGTGAAACAGCACTTTTTTCTTCGCCAGATGGGGTCGTTTTTTCTTTAATTCGGCGTCGAATCGGCCCAATAAATCGGCATAGTAAAGCCCTGTAATTGTTTTACCCTTCTCGAGGTAATCGATGTAGATCACACCTTGTGAATCCCAGAAAACGGTGGCCATAACTTTTCCGGCCGATTTTACAGTTTTCGCCTTCTTTGGAGCACGTTCCCCGGTCTGGATCCATTGTTTTGATTGCTCCTTGGTCTCTGGTGTGTACCAGTGGATCCAGGTTTCATCGACGGTCACAAAACGACGCAAAAACTCCGCTGGATTCCGCTTAAACAGCGCCAAACACGTCTCCGATGTGGTCTCACGGTTGCGCTTGTTTTCTGGTGTGAGTAAACGCGGGGCTTATTCCACTTTTCCCCGTTGGATGATCCCCATTGATGGGGATTAGTGAACTTTTTGTTCACTATTCCCCGTTGACCCAAAATTTTTATTTAATGGGGATAAGTGAACTAAAAAGTTCAATAATCCCCATTAGGTAGGTACGTTAAAAAAATAAAATATATGAATCATGTTACATTTATTAATTAAAAATATAACTTTCTTATACCTAATAAAATCACAGATTGTACAATTATTAATTTAAAATAAAAAATATAACTTTCTTATACCTAGTAAAATCACAGATTGTACAATTATTAATTTAAAATAAAAAATATAACTTTCTTATACCTAATAAAGTCACAGATTGTTACAATCATTAATTTAAAATTGTAGCATGAAAATATTTCTTTCTTATACCTTGTAAAATCAAAGATTACAATCACTTAAGTTTTTCTAATTAGGTACGTTAAATAAAAACAATATAAAAATAAAATATATGAGTCATGTACTTTTATTTTTATAAGGTATAAGAAAGTTATATTTTTTATTTTAAATTAATAATTGTACAATCTGTGATTTTATTAGGTATAAGAAAGTTATATTTTTAATTAATAAATGTAACATGATTCATATATTTTATTTTTTTAACGTACCTACCTAATGGGGATTATTGAACTTTTTAGTTCACTTATCCCCATTAAATAAAAATTTTGGGTCAACGGGGAATAGTGAACAAAAAGTTCACTAATCCCCATCAATGGGGATCATCCAACGGGGAAAAGTGGAATAAGCCAAACGCGGCACCCATCGCGCCGACAGCTTTCTCATGCCAAGAAGAATATGATGCACTGTTCCTTCTGAAATGCCTACAGTCTCAGCTAGCTCCCGAACCTTCAATCGGCGATCTGCCAATACGAGATCATGGATTTTTTTAATGTTTTCCTCCGTAGCAGCTGTTTTCGGTGCACCTGGACGTGGTTCATCAAAAACCGACGTACGGCCACGTGCAAACTCGTTGAACCAATTCTTGACGGTGGCCATCGATGGAGAAGAGTCACCGTACACAGCATCCAAGCGCTCTTTGATTTCGATGCGCGTTTTCCCTTCCAAAAATAGGAATCGAATCGCCGAACGATATTGCTCTTTTTCCATTTTTGTAAAACCGATCGACACGTTCGCTTCCATAAGTTGTCAAATTAAAACAAATGAAGGGATTGGAATGAAAATTTGAAAAAAGAATTAAAAAAGAATGTGCTACACTGTGGTAAAACTCTTTTGAAACTACGGCGCCCTCTGGCGATGAGGCTAGGTACTTATTGAATGCACCTCGTATATCAATCCGCGCGCCGCTCCTCGGATAATAGCAGTGCGAGAAGGCGGGCCAACATACATACTTAGACGCAAGTAATACCTTACTTTAAAGTAATGCATGATAGTCTGCTTATGGTATGTTTGCCTGGATTAACACATAGGGTACTTTTAATCCCGGTACTACGTTCCCGTGGGATATTTTCCGACATCCACGCGGGCGAAGCCGCGGGCAAAAGCTAGTGTATGTATATAAGGGCCAGCGCACATCGAACTGCAAAATGCTCGCGCATGGTCGAGAAAAATTTTGACTGCTCGACCATGCAGGTGGCATGCTCGCCCCTCCGTGAGCAAGCTCCGTTGAAAATGCTCTGGATTGCCAGGCGGGCGTGCATGACCAGTTTGACGTGTTCAATATAGTTGATTGGGACTTAGTAATTATCGCCAGCACGCCATTACACGTCCAGAAGGCGGTTCGAGCGCGCTCGTAGCATGTAGAACGAATACTCAAACACGCATTTTGCAAGCTCGAGCATGGTGAAGCATCAAGTTAGGACGTGTATTTAATTTTGCAACGTATGGAATTGTCATAAGATATTTTTTTCAGAAGTCTGCTAAAAATGCATTGCTCTTCTCTAGGTGTGCGCTGACGCTAAATGTGGACAAGCAAAAGGAGTGAGAAGTTGTAAGAATTCCCGCCCGTAGCGATTTGCGTTTTTATGTGATTACCTAATAGATTTTGGCCGCGGTTTCGCCCACGCCGGAAATTATAGGCACCACGGGATACAAATAAACAATATGCTAACCCAGGTCATGGTCTATCTGTTTGCCAAATGTCATTCAAATCCGCTCAGCTATTGAGGCGTGAAAAGGTAACCGACAGAGATACTTTCGAATGTATATTGTAGTATACATGGCGACTGAGATATCGACACAAAACCCGTTACCATAAATTCAGTACATGATTCGAAGCCTTCGAACGTTGAAATTATTCGTGAGTTACTTATAAAAAATAAAAAAATACTACTTCACGCACAGAAATGTAGGTACAGAGGCGGACTTAATGCCATTGGCATTTTCTACCAGTCGACCTTTGGGTGACGCAGAGACAAACAGTGGTAGGTGCAATTTACGTAAGTCGTGTTATTAACATTCGTCGTTCGTCGTGTTTACCACACATGTGACCGCGTAGGTATTGCAGATTTTTATGAAACAGCAGAAGTCGACAACACTGTTCACACAACGATGCTCGGTTCAATACCGAAAGTTGTAAATCCAGTAAGCGATAAAATACCGCCGCGACATTTTTACGTCCGTGAGAACTTCGACTTATTATAAGCTACGGTTTCGACAGCTGTCATGAAAACGATGGCTGCGGGTTTGACTTTACGGTGTCAAAAATCGATAACTAGGGAAACACACCAACTTAACGTTTCCATGACGTCATTTGACAATTAATTGCGGACGCTATGTGACGTAGACAGAGTATTCTACTCTGTCTACGCTATGTGATGACTATGTCTTCCGCTTTCAGATTATCGAATATTATTATCGTTGGGTTTACATATCGACGATTGACGGCACGGACGGCGCAATGGTTAAGCGCTTGACTGCTGCACTGCGTGTCGCGGGTTCGATTTCCGCACGGAACAAATATTTGTATGACCTACAAGTACCTAGTTGTTCCGGGTCTGGCTGTTTGTGTATGTGAGTTTAAATGTTTGTAAACGCAATCGCAATACAGGAAAAATTCCTAGTGTGGGGCAACGTTTTAAAAAAAAAAATTAAATGACATTAATTAGAGGTTATTAGCGCTTAATAAATAGCAGCATTTTGTTTGTGGAGAACTAACAATTTTTCTCTCTTTTCTTTTTCGTCAAGTGCGTTTTGGAGCATGTAGGGTAAGGTTTCGTAACACGTCTCACGTTCTATGTGCATTTTCCGAACTATGTTGAGGTTGGCTTCCAGTCTTACCGTTCAGCACGATACCCCTTGGTAAGACTGGCTGGCAGACTTTCGGGCTTCTGTCTTCCCGAAACGACTGTATAAGATCTACGTATGACAGCCGGGACCAACGGCTTAACGTGCTTCCCGGGGCTCGGATGGCTCTGTGTGTAATGGATGGTCACCCATCCACAGTAACCTCGGCAAACGTTGCTCAACCTTCAAGATCGACCCGTACGGCCGTCTTTGCTTAGCCAACAGCTTCTCGTAGCACGTCTCAGGTAAGTACAGTAGATTATTACAAAAATAAATAATAGATAAAAAAATATCTAAAACACACGCTTTAATAACCAAACTAAAAAAGCAGAAAATAATATAGGGCTGCTTTTTGAGGTATTTTTGTAATAAATTAATATCAAGCACCCCATGCTTTTTTATTATTTTAAATTTTTTAGTTCTGCTAACTACAAAAGCGTGACTTTTCAGTTTTTATTTTTTGAATTTAACGTTATGGAATAAATTTATGAAATTATTGAGTTGTCATCGAACCTCGATAACTCTACAAAGTTTAAATTAAATCTGACAGACTGACTGACTAAAGGAGTCGGTTACAAACAAACATACAGGTGAAGCTAATAAAAGCGTGTTAATAACTTGCTACCGTATCAAGTAAACTAAAAACCGTACTGTCCTCCTGGGGGAGGTGTTAAACAGGTCAACCGAAAACCTTAATCTTAGTTGATAATGCTTATTGGGTTTTCTTCAAATATTTAAATAGGTCCACAGTCCACCCATCGTTTCTTCGGGAAGAGAAAAGATGCGATGGATGGAGTGTGAAAGATGATATGGCAAGAAAGGGGTGACTACGGAGACAACAAATAGAGAAGCCTCCAAGAAAAAAACTTGTTGCGTCGACCCCAATTAATTGGAATAAGGGCAGAAGAATGATAATGGTACATCATACCAAAACACATCATAACAAAAAATATTAAAAATAAAACATTCATGCCATTTTTCAAAACCTATCAAACTATAAACCAATCGAGGAGGTAAGACCAAAATCAGCTTCAATTTTATCCACCTGTGGCGGTTCACAGAAGAACGCGAAGTATCATAGGTACTAATTGGATTAAAACCTTAGAATTAACAACGATGTGAAAAACAATAGATGCCTGTGACCGCACTTAACTATTCTGGGTCAAATTAGATTAGCTAGCGATATTCAGCGGACGAGATCTTAATTTTACGTTCACACGGACGTAAATATCGCGGCAGGATTTATTTTTTGCACTGGATCTAAGCTAGTTTTAAATAAATTGAGTACATTCTTACAATTAGACTCCCATTTGGTCTTTTGTGCGTTGTGGGTCCTGATAGATAGCCTAGCTATGCACAGAAGCATCTTGGGGGCTCCATAGCCTCACCTAACTAGTAGTCTCGTCAAGTCAGGGATAATTTGCATGGAACTGGAATCACATTTCCAGCAATACAAAATCATGTTACAAGTACAATATCGTGCACATTTTTGCCAAGAAAAGATATACAATATTACTCTGCCTAAACAGAAAAACAGGATGTTTATGGACTCAAATTCAGTAAAAGTATACAAGACTTACCTGTACTTAAAAGGTTTCTGTGCTGCCATCGAAGATGCCATAGAAGTCGACACACAGCACGGTACGCTGACCAAATTTAAATAAATTGTACCAACAACTCCGCAGAAGAACGGAATAATTATTCTTTAAACCACATACCTGAAAAGATAATACTTTTGTAAATTACATGTTAATGTACATACAGTTGAAGGGTTACCAGATTATGACAAAAAAAAAGATAGTGAGGTGTGTTGAAAGAATAAATGAAATTGAATGACCTTAAAATAATGTAGTTACATGCAAAAAAAAATATTTTACATTTAATAACTTGTCTTAAAAACATGATATGCACTATTAAAAATAGTAAAATTTGTTATATTTTTGTACATACATATTCCACAATGTACACACGGCTACTCATCAAGCTAAACATTTCTAGTTTACGCTGATCTCGAACTGTATGGAAATCCTATACAATGCGAGATCAGCTTATACTGGAAATGTATAGCTTGATGTGTAGCCGTGTGTACAAATAATTTTTTAAAGTTTTATAGCGAAATTAAATCATTTTTATCATTTGTTCTTTATGCAAAATCGTTCACTACCGCAACACTGAAGGGTGGCTAATTTGAATAAATGACTTTTGATTTCGACTATTAGTTTTAGTATGGTAACATTATTTTTCTTCGAACTGTCAAATTACTGAATACGATTATGAGTCTAAGTATTAAACCAATTTAAATAGGATACTTTTATGGGCAGGACATATTGCAAGAATGGACGAGACCAAAGCTGATGGCCATCTGGTTCCACTCCATTTAACCATTCAATGGTTGGAAGGAGTAGAACGGGATGGCCAAGATTTTAAAACTGTTGGGAGTGAATAATTAGAGAAAAAGAAGAGAAACATACTTGGATAGGCTAAGGCCAACCCACGGCTGTTAATTCTTCGATGATGACAAAATTATCATTCATTTGTTTACTACTTAGTCATTCATTATGTGATGATAAGCCTGAGTGCCTCCTTATTATAATAATTACTAATGCAGAAAATGACTTCATGACACTTCCACTCCATTACAGGTACTTAGCGTAATAGACTGTGGTGATTTGTTGTTCAGTTTATAGATAAAAATTGTGTACATCAGAAATAGAAGACAAAATGTTATGGTAATATTAAGACAGTTTGTTTCTTTTTTATTATTATGTGTGTACTGAATAATATTATGCAAGATAGCAGTCACTGTGTTTATTCAAAGTTATACATATTAAAACTATTTTAATAGGACGTAAACTAATACTTTTACATACCCTATCACAGCAAGATTGAATAAATACTATTTTTAGGAGCTTTTACTTCGAAAATAAACAAAAACAAACCATTTAAGTGTTTCTGAGTGTCCATAACAAGACAACATAACCTCAAAATGTTTTATAACAAAAAATCATGCCGGTATCATAAACAAGGCTAAAACAATTAAAGTATCTTTATTATAACTGCTACAATACCTGATAAGGAGTCTTGTCACCACTTTCTTCCAAATGCTTCAGATTTAAACTCAGTAAACAGTTCTCTTTGGAGTTCCAAACATAAAACACATCATCCTTCAATTCTATCAAATTTCGCAACTTTCCACTAGGATTTTCACTCAAACTGTCTTGTAGATCTTTAAATATTTTATGGTTTGGTAATTTAGTTTCGTACAAACGGCTATCCATCGTGAAATAATTAAAATATGCTCTTGTTTTGGCTAACGACAATTTCTTTACAAGTTATCTTTGACAGCTAATGTCGCGGTATTTTGCTGCGTTTAGTTTCTTCGTAAGACCACGTTTCGTTAAACTTTTTGGGATAAAATGATAATCCTACATTCACAGACTTTATTTTTTCTTACTCAGTAAAGAATAAAGGTTTCGAATATTGTTTGAAACCATTATTCAGTGTTGTTGCTTATAAGAATATTTTTCCCCGTAGGCAAGCACCCTATGGGTAAGCAGAGGAAAACTGGAGTTTGTTGACGATGTGGCCTATCCGCGGCCTGCATGAATGAAGAATTTGTGGACAAAGAGATTAAACAAGCTAAAGACGTAATAGTCCGGCCTTATTAGACCGTAGAACTGATGACCGTTGGGATAGATTTGTTATTAGAGGGCAGGCCGCGAATAGGCAAATGTATGGCAGGACCGCAGGACGCATTTAGGCTAAGTGGAGCAACTATATGAGCAGAGTGATTTACAAAATGACAGAACATACAGTTAATAATGTTCTGTGGGGTGACTGGTAGCAGCTGGATGAGAGTAGCCGAGGACTGAGCTAAATGACATACAATTGCCTGGCTTAAGTCCATTCAGTCCTGTATACTGATGATAGTTATGGACAATAACATGACTTATCGCGACTACGCTAACCAATTATTATTTGATCAATTACTTATTTTACATTTCTTGGAACCGTGGAGTGCCGGACCTCTAATAAGCCGTACGAGGGCCCGAAGCCAACTCGCAGAGGCCCATTAGACCCGTTACTTTAATAATGTGTATCGTCGTCAATCGACCGACTAGGCTCAAATGAAACAACGCACACTCAGGTAACTGATTGTGCCACACACAGAGCTGTATATCACTTTGATTCGCAATGGTATCACGTAATTTCATCTCCCTCAGCGCGGCCCATGCTTTCTTATAAATAAAACAACATATAGGAGGCAATAAATTCCATTCTACAAGATTTCGTACGTGAATTTTCGTTGTAATTTAATATTTTGTATGGTTTAAAGGTTTGTGGATTGTTCTTGGCATTGAAGGAGTGGCGCCGTTAGTCGAATTGCGATTAGGAATTCGCTTCGTTTAAACTGCATCTTTTTGGTACTAAGTATTTAACTATAATATTGTTGTTGCCGCGTGGTGCCGGACGTAAAAGAATAGCACCATCCCATTTCTTCCCGTGGGTGTCGTAGAAGGCCAATAAGGGACTTACTAGAGAATGGGCAGTTGCTTTCTCTATGCATTTGAACACCGTACTGCGATCGCCAACCCGCCTGCCAAGCGTGGCGATTATGGCAAATCTCCCCTTTTGGGGGAGGCTTATGTCCAGCAGTGGACATCTTTCGGCTGACATGATGATGATGATTGTTGTTAACTATTGTAACATTGTTGTTTACTGAAGAGCTTCTTTACTACCCGATTTCCCAATGCCAATGGTGGTACAACACAAAAAACCTAATACTATCCATAACCTGCCATGTGTCCATACTCCATAATTATCACATCCATACTCACTGCTTGAGCTCAGCGGGATAATTGCGTAACACACTAACAGTAGGACTGGCTTTCATTTTGACAGTAGAACAACGATCATTGCGTTATTCTTATTACCTAACGCTGTTGAGCAGACGAATTTTTCGAACTTAAGAAGCAATGGATTAGCAATATCCTCCAAAATTATTAAGATTGAGATAGTGTGTTATACGATTAGGGTGCAGCGCTTTTCAATGAGTTGGAGTGGGCGTAATCCACCTCGTGGGCCCATTGCTGGTTGGTGGTCTTTCAATTTTGGATTCTATGACTTAGCTGCTGTATTTGATCCCAGTCATGTGACCCCCTACCAAAGCATGTTACGGAGGTGGTCACAAGATAATCTTATCTATTATTTTTAAAGGGTGAAGGGTGAATTATTAGTCTCCTGTCAAAACAATACAAACATAGAAGATAAACTCAGTTCCACACTCACAAAAACATGTAACTGGATGACCACACACAATTTAGAAATTAATTATGCTAAAACTAAATTAATGATTTTCCACCCATATCAAAAAGCTCCTCTACAATTAAATTTCACTTTTAACGGCTTAACACTGGCAACTGTTGATGAATGTACATTACTTGGACTTACAATTGATAAACATATTAACTGGAAAACACAAATACAAAAAACCCGTTCAAAAATCTCAAAATTCTCATACGCTCTCCGCGAAATAAAAAAGACAACCGATCTTCAAACTGCTCTCACCACCTATTACGCGTATGCCAATGCATGGCTTAGCTACGGCGTAACCCTCTGGGGAAATAGTACAGATGCACTGACACTCTTTACCCTACAAAAGAAATTAGTTAGAATCTTGGTAAATATTGATCAAACTGACAGCTGCAAACCCTATTTCCTAAAACATAATATTCTAACCCTCCCCAGTATTTATATTCTAGAAATATGTAAATTTGTCCGTAAGCATCAAGAGTTCTACACTAAACGCGAAGACATCCAATCACAATACACACTTAGGCACCGATCTAGACTAAACATACCAACATCCAAGCTAAAAATGCATTCCACAAGTCCCTACGTAATGTCTATAAAAATATACAATAAACTGCCAGACATAATAAAGAAAGAAGAAAAGTTCAATTTATTTATCACAAAACTTAAAAAAATACTGATAAACAAATGCTATTATTCACTAGATGAATATTTTAATGATAAACATAATTAATAGAAGAATTGTATATAGTTTATGCTAAGGAAATTACTAATATAATAAAAATAATTTAAGAATCATAATTTATAACAATAATTAATCATAATCACTTAACTATAGGCATGTTTTAATATATATTAATATGTATTAACATTATGGTAATTTTTAATAAATAATATTTTATATTAAATAATACAACTAAAATAACAATGAATCATAATAGCAATAATAATATATTAATTAAAACAGGGCTTCCTCTCTCCTACCCTTTTGCTGTGCCCTACAGGGTCCATAATGATCTCAATTATATAGTTACCACCTAAGTACACATTATGGTAAAGCATTAAAGATATTGAGTATTGAGTATTGAAGGGTCTTATGTAATTTTGGCATCCGAAAAGCCTAGTTCGAACAAATGACTTTTGGTTTTGACTTTTTATGCAATTTCATTTACAATTCCAGATACGTAGCAGGAGCGAAGCCATCCTAGAGTTAAAGCTGAACGCTGCTAGAAATCTGGATGAAATAGTCCGGTATGCTTGAAAACTGTCATCTCTCTCTCTTATACTTATACCGACTAGTAGGTACACAGGCCCGATATTTGACATCTGCCAACTGGCACTGGGCCTGCGTGGTGGGTTAAAGAAGTTATAGCTCTCTCGAAGACAGGAGGCCTGTGCTCCAGCAGTGGGGACATTATAAGCTGATTATGCTGTACACCTATTGCCCCTATTGGGTACTATGTAGGCAATATTTGTAGGTACCCACGCCGCCAAATACGATATTTTTTATTTTTAAATAATATACCAAAGCGTCACAAATAAATATAACATTTAGGTATGTGAAGTTTTTATTTTATTTTAGGTAGTAGTTTTAAAATAATAATAATAGTATGTAGGTACACAGGGCTACACATCAAGTTATACATTTCCAGTATAAGATGATCTCGCATTGTATAGGATTTCCGTACAGTCCGAGATCAGCGTAAACTGGTAAAGTATAGCTTGATGTGTAGCCGTGCGTACATGTACTTCTTTACATAGTATTAAACAAAGTCGCTTTTCGTGTTTGTACGCTTAAATCTTTTAAACTACGCAACGGATTTTAATGCGGTTTTTATCAATAGACAGAGTGAGTCAAGGGGAAGGTTTTTATTCCTCCATGTGGGCGAAGTTCCGTGTGGTGCCGGATTTATAAGAATAGCACAATCCCATTGCTTCCAGTGGGTGTCGTAGGAGGCGACTAAGGGACTTACTAGAGAATGGGTAGCGTGGCGATTAAGGCAAATCCCCCCTTTTAGGGGAGGCTTATGTCCAGCAGTGGACGTCTTTCGGCTGACATGATGATGCGGGCGAAGCCGCTGGCAAAAGCTAGTATAATAAAAAAAGGGGAAAGGATCACAGGGCGTTAATTCATCCGCATCGCTTTCAACAGGAAAAGGGCCCAAAAGCCGCGGGAATACGCTGGATGTGGGAAGCACAAGACCGGTCGAAGTGGAGGAGCATGGGGGAGGTCTGTGTCCAGTAGTGGACGTCTTTCGGCTAAAATGATGATGATGATGATGTTTGCCACGTTGTATGACGATGCTGATTTTTTGGTCAATAAATAAAATTGAATTTGAATTTAATAAACGTACACGTGTACAACGGTTAACCGATTTGATTGGAACAGAGTAAATGGATTGTAGCTCCCGGTGTTCAATCGTTTTTTTAAGGCTATGCGTGTTTGTTCAAATATGTATTATTTCTATATTATGTTATGCCTACAGGATCTTTGGAAACAAAGATCAATGTCGTTGTCGCAGACTGAATAAGTAATACAAAGCCGAGTGCCGGTCGCGATGTACAGCCATTGATAAATTTAGCAGAACTCTCACATGATATTAAAGGGTGGCGAATGTACGATATGCCTCCCTCTCCGATCTATTATTATGCTGGGCAGGCCTCTAGAATAGGGCTGCGCGTTAGTGTCTTCCAAACTGTTATTATAAAGAGAAAATGTTTGATGTTTGTTTGATAGGTACACTTTCACGCTAAAACGGCTACACGGATTTGGATGAAAATTCGCACATCGGTAGAACAGGACCTGGATTAGGACATAGGATATTTTATATTCCGATATTCAAATGGGATCGAGACTTATGCGGGTGAAACCGTTGTTAACTTAGGTTAGATTAGGTTAGGTTTTGAATGAATGAATCAAAGAGAACTAAAAAACTTTTCTTTGCTGATGTTAGAGAAGTTTCTCAGTTAGTTATTGGTTGAAAATTAAATAACTTTAACTTCTTTGCAGTGAGGATTGGAATTTAAATGTGTTCGCATAGGTTCATATACAGGAAGTGTTGTGTTTTGTTGGAAGAGGGTTATTAAAGTTTTACATCATCATCATCATATCAGCCAAAAGACGTCCACTGCTGGACATAAGCCTCCCCCAAAAGGGGGGATTTGCCATAATCGCCACGCTTGGCAGTCGGGTTGGCGATCGCAGTATGGTGGTAAAATGCATAGAGAACGCTGCTGCCCATTCTCTAGTAAGTCCCTTAGTCGCCTTCTACGACACCCACGGGAAGAAATGGGATGGTGCTATTCTTTTACGTCCGGCACCACACGGAACACGGAAGTTTTACATATTCTTACCTAAGACAAATATGAGGCTCTTGTCTCGTATCCTCTTCACCATTGCGGTCTTCAGTCCTCACTCATTATCATCATCTGCCTAGCTTTATCCCAATCACGTTGGGAACAGCTTCTAGTATAATTGGATGCAACTGACTACCAGTTTTTTACATGGAGCGACTGCCTAACTGACCTGCACAACCCAGTTACTGGGTAATACGATACCTCTTGGTAAGACTGGTTGTTAGACTTATAGGATTTTGGCGAGCCGTTACGACTATCAAAGATCCATGAATGACAGCGGGGACCAACAGCTTAACGTGCTTTGCGAAGAAAATATGGTATGTAAAGATGGTTTAAATATATGGTACATACTTATATAGCGCTGCAAGGTTCTTTTGGCTTTTGGCCAAATTCGGAAATATCGCCGCCATTTGGTTTTTCAAAATACTTCACATTACAAATGCTTAACAACAGCGCCCCCAAGTCAACGTAATTCGACCGCCACAAGTTTGCTGCAATGTACCTACCAACTAGAATATATTCCTTTAGATGGCTGGCAACCCTGAGTTTGTCCGTCGGGAGGACACCGATGACTTGTCATTAATAACGACAGTAGAAATGTATCAAAAGGTGACGCGTCCCGACGTCTGTCTCGGCCCTTATTTATGATACCAACAAACAATATTTATTCGCGTCTATATGCCGCGGGCATTAGCCTGTGACGGACGTGCGTTGTGTCAGATATGTAAGGGGATTGTGTTAGGTAACTCTACAAGTATTGGTTATTAGGAAGATTTTCACACACTATCAATTAGAATCTGAATCATTTTGAAAGATAATAGCTAACACATTGCTTCATATGTTCGAAAAAATTGTGCACAACAAAATAAATAACGCAACGAATGCTGTTGAAATGTCAAAATGAAAGTTTATTGTTAGTGTGTTACGCAGTTACCAAGTTGGACATAGGTGTCTCAAATCGAACGTCAGTCCACTTGATTCTTGGATAAATATACCAATATTGGTTTAAGACCATTTTGCTAAGGTACAGGAGGTGCTGGACATAAGCGCACGTCATTCCACTCGATCCTGAGCTACTCTCATACTGCACTAGCTGCCTAAAGCGGCTCATTATTAAGTCGACGTACACAGGGACGTAATAATATCGCAGTGAAATGTTTTTGCGCACTGGATCTTCAACGCACTGCTTTACGCCCAGAGTTGAAAATCGAACAGTGTGTATTTTCGACGCGTTGAGAATCTGCACTCTTTTGGATGATTCTCAATACCGAGAGTTGAAAATTGAGTGCTCAATAAAATCCCGCCGCGGTATTTTAACGTTCGAGTTTATGTCGACTTATGCTCTACGAGTATATCTAAACTAGTTTATATTGGTGTCAACAGTTCTACTCGTAGAGCATAAGTCGACATAAACTTTTTTTTAAGGTTAAAACGACGAGAATGCGTTCAATTTCTTCCCTGTAGCAGAAAAAATAACTACGAAAACTAACATATCCTATCCAAACAAGCCAAAATAGGGTGGCATCACCAGTTTCAGTCACGTACAAAATATGGGTATACAATTTACACAATATCGTCATATGTCAAGTGTGTCAGAGATCCTCACGAGGCATCTACCCCAATTACCGTTAGAATTGTTTCGCACCAGCTATCTATTACTTCCCTGGCTCCCGACTTGGGAATTGGGACAGTGTTGTGTGATAAAAAATTGTTGGATCTGTCGTAGCTGTCACATTTGTCGCATTTGTCGTCTATTCTTGGGGAAACGTCGTGTAGTAATTACCATGATTGATCTTACTGTGCGTATCGAATTACGATGTACTAAGGTACTTATTGTTAGGCAGGTGTGAGCTGAATATCAATGGGTGCTTATTAAAGCAGCTTCTTTGTAATGTAATTCTCGTCTTCCAATATATTTAGTTGTCTAATGAATTAAAAGGTCAACGACAAACTTTTAGCGTCTAATAATTTTTTTTTAAGCGCAGCAACGTGAAATTTTTTAAGCAACTGTGATGTTTACGCATTGAAAGCTTCTAATAAGTGTATCAACTGCATCTATAAAATAATATCAACGTACGCTAATCTAATATAGTTACCAGTGGCGAGGAGTGTAATTATGGCCAGAGTAAGCCGTTCAAAAAAAAACTCACCGCGTGATGCAAGCTTTGTTTCCTCAGATGTTCAGCCCCTCTTTCACTCATACTGAGCTGGAATCAGAGAATTTCGTAAGATGGTCTGGTTTTCTTTGCTCGCATGCGTTTTTGCAGTAAAACTTAGAAACGCATAAAATTTTATTGTAACTTGAAATAATCGGTGGGAGGTGGGATTTCTTACAGGTAAGCCGATGGGAACCGGTTTGTATTGACCCTTCGCCACTGATAGTTACTATGTTTTTATACGTTATCATAAGTAATTGATGACTGAATCTAATATATTTGAACATAAAATTACCTTCTTAAATGTCATCAAATAATGGTCAATGAGAGCTCTAATTTCATAACCTAATTTCCTGTGATCTAATTTTTAAGGGTGGGAAGTCATCAAATAACTTCTCCCGCTCTAGGCGGAGCGGGAGGGCGTGTCAAACTTTTACTGACTAAAACCTACCCGTGTTCCTTCAGTTGCCTGTGTGCCAGGGCCACGGTATCTCTTTCGAACAACCCGCACCCCTGGCAGGCATCGGCCCTTGCAGGCCCCACCAGTTCGTGCTGACACATTTTTGATGAGATTATAACAGTACGATGTTTCCTGGTATACACTTAGTCATTACAGAATTTTGTCTAGAAATGAATGAATTTAAAAATTAGGTCAACTGAACATTATATAAAAAGAACATACTTAATACAAGTTAAAATTATACGAAACGAACGGTTATACGAAATATATTCGTATAACCGTTCGTTTCGTATAATTTTCCTCGCTTCCTCGGTCCTAAAAATAGGTTTAAGGCATACTCTCTGCCAGGGGTGCGGGTTGTTCGAAAGAGATACCGTGGCCCTGGCACACAGGCAACTGAAGGAACACGGGTAGGTTTTAGTCAGTAAAAGTTTGACACGCCCTCCCGCTTCGCCTAGAGCGGGAGAAGTTATTTGATGACTTCCCACCCTTAAAAAAAACCGAAATGTTACACCAACAATAGAGGGGGTCTGGCTCTCGGCGGCCGCTGCCGCGGCACGCTTGCTGTGCTCGCTCGCCTTTGCGCGTTAATGGTGACAGTTCTAATCTAACCTAACCCAAATGATTCACCAACAATTGAGGGGAACACATTAATGGTCACCATATAACCTAACCTAACCCAAATGATTCACCAATAATAAAAGGGGTCTAGGGCTGGGCGGCCGCTACCGCGGCACGAAAAAAGAATTCGATTTATTAATTTAGTTGTTGGATAAAAAAGTTTGATGGCTAATTTTGAGGCTGGAATTTAATTATATTAGCAGACAGATGTTGAATCTCTAAAATATATAAAGTTGCTCATTTACAACATTAGTGGCTGAGTTATCAATTCAGCTGTATATATTTATAGGTAGCTCAGAGTTATATTAATTTACGTAAGTAAATCAACGCTGGTTTTTTTTTACATTCTGTTGGAATAGTAAAGACGATGAATTAATATAATAGAAGTTGTTTTATTAACTCGTTGCCTACGTAGACAAAAACATTTTCCAAAAAAAGAAACAACCGATTGTTTTTATTTTTTAGTTATAGTACCTACCCTACTAATTCGAAATTTCATCATCCTTGGGGTCAAAACAATGCATATTTATGCGATAGCATCAATCACGGTTTATTTACTGTTATTTTTTGAAGAGTTCCGTTGTCTATCTCCGAAACGCATCATCAGATCTATATGAAATTGAAATAGGACCACACGGGAAGCACCAGCTTTCAAATGAAAAAAGAATCATCAAAATCGGTTCACCCAGTCGAAAGTTATGAGGTAACAAACATTTAAAAAAAACATACAGTCGAATTGAGAACCTCCTCCTTTTTTTGAAGTTGGTTAAAAAGACGATAGATTGCAGGTGCTAAAGAAAACTTTTGATGCTGCACTTATAATGTTCCATTAATATAACCTATTCGAAAACTTATTTTTTCCATGAAAAACTATTGCGGTTCAAAATATACAAATCTCTCATTTACGTCCTGTTGACGTTAAATGAGCATTAGGGTACAGGGTACAGTTAAGGTATCACATAGGTAGAGGTAGTGGGCATTGTAGAGACAAGGTAACCTAACGGAACCAATACAGTCCGCCTATAAATCCGACGGGACGTCCGAACACTTCAACTGTCTTAACCGCGTGCCCCTACGAGGTGTCACTGGATTGTAAAGCGGTGGATAAGAAATACACATAAACCATGCGAAAACTTTGTTGACGAAAACACATAACATCACGCATCAGGTGTACCTATAAGAATAAGAATCTTTATTTGTAAACATAGGTAGTTACACGGTGTGTGAGATGTTACAATATTAGTTATGAGTCTCTATGTTTTGCTGCGAAGCGTACAAATATTATGAAATTTGAATTTATTAATATATAAACATTTATATGTCAAATAATATTGAATAACTTATTCACAACTGCTAGTCAAAATCACAATGCAACTAAGTAAAAAAAAAAAAAAATTATACAGAGGTCAATATAAAAATAATACTAAAATTACAATTAAAAATTATATTGATATTTTATCCTCCAAAAACTCAGTTATATTACAATAAGATTGATTTACAAGACAAAACACTTTCACAAAACTTCTCGCCAGTTTTGTTTAAGTCCCATGTAATAGGGGCGAGTCTATTGCCATCAACCAGGCACACTTCGGGCTGCTAATGAGAAATTCCTAATAAAAAAACCTAATAATACTTTGGCCGACCCCCATCACTCTAACTTCGTAATGCACTATCAATCCCAGTCTATATCATTTGAAGGATATTGCTAATCCATTGGTCTATATTTTCGAAAAAATTGTCTGCATTGCAACGTAAATAACGCAATGAATGTTGTGTGAACTGTCAAAATGAAAGCCATTGCTTACGCAAAAATCCCGCTTTTCGGGTGAGTGTGATTGGGTATTTCCATTACGAATTTTAAAATCAATTCCCTTTAGAACCTAGGACGTTGTGCTTACCACCAACGAGGCAGTCGATACTAGATATAAGTAGGTACCTATTCACTTCCTACTAATGTTGGTTTATGTACTTACATAACTACACGTACCTATGTACTTAGTTACACGTGTGGCGGCAGATAAAGTTACGATACCATAATGTAGTAAATCATAGTTAAAAATTGCAAGGCATATCGTGGAAGATTATAGAGAATAATTCAGAGTAGGCTTTTACTTTTGAGGTTAGGCAATCATCCAATAACTTCTCCCGCTCTGGGTGGAACAGGAGAGCGTGTCAGACTTTTACTGACTAAAACCCTCCCGTGTTCCCTCAGTTGCCTGTGTGCAAGGGGCCGCGGTATCTCTTTCGAACAACCCGCACCCCTGGCAGAGAATATGCCTTAAACCTATTTTTAGGACCGAGGAAGCTCCTTATCCATTGCTTTATATGATTGAAAAAACCGTTAACATGGCGATGTAAATAACGCAAATAATGTTGTTGAGTTGTCAAAATTAAAGGCATTGCGAATATAAGTTAGTAGCACTGGTTGAAAAGATATTTCTCAGCCCAGCCTGGAGTCTGTATTCATGCCCCGAGACTTTAACTTATCTGGCAAAATGTGGGAGACGAGTAAAGGTGCAGCTCAGCTCAAAATTTAGCCTCCATTCCGTGAGGCAACATTTTTATAATATCAAACATGTATCGGCTGTTATTGTCCCGGTTGTCGTATTGGCTAATGGCCTGATGGCAGAAAGACTCGATTGACATCTCTCGATGCTGTCGTCTTGCGTTAGAAGGCAGTACTTCTCGCTACGGTTCGCATCGAGAGGAGGTTCCTGTCTCTAACCACCGATAGCTTGGACCCTGCTCCCGATACTAGCGGACCACTATTTGTGATATTTTTTAATGTTTCTTTTATTAAAATATTTATAAATGTATTTAATAAGTATGAAAATTAAAATTGTAGTTACTGGGTTGTCGAGGGCAGATAGGCAGTCGCTCCATGTAAAATACTGTTATTTAGCTGCATCCGGTTAGACTGGAAGCTGACCCCAACATAGTTGGGAAAATGCTAGGCAGATGATGATGATGATGAACTACGAAAATAAATAAACGAAAATATCATAGTAATAAAATGTCACAAAAAGTTCTTATCCGGTACTTTCACAAATTTTAGGTGTACCAGCCATATGTTAGCCAAGAAAGGGTTGAGCAAGTGCTACCTGTGGGGTTTGGGGGAAGATGGGGGAGGAGGGGGTGGAGGGTAGGATTTACACCCCTCATTTGTTTGCGATGACCCCCGAGCACTATCTCCTTAGAGCGTCTTGGTATCGCCTTGGCTTAAGCGCCGCTTACATTATTATGTTTTTGGCGCTTTTTGGTTCATTTTGTTTATTATATTGGTGTTTTGGATGGACAATTTGTTGGTTTTTGACGAACTGGTGAACCTTTTGTCTAATAATGACATAGGTATCCAGCCCACGGCGTCTAAAAAGGCCGCTTAGGCAGAATCATAATAGAAAAATATTGTGGTGGAAAAGTTTGTGGTCAATGTGATTTTGATAGTTTGGGAAGAAATATTCTTGTGAAATAGTCTACATTTATAAGGACATAGACTGATAGTTGGAAACGAAAGACAAAATGACAGATTGTAGAAAGGATATCTACGGTGCGATGTCAAAAATGGAGAAACGAAATGTCACTTTGTATAGAAATAAGCGCTGTCTATTCTTCGTAGAAATAGAAAACGTCATGGTAAGCCTGCAGGTCATCGGTCCACCTTGTGGGAGGCTATCCAACGCCACATGTTCCAGTATGTCAACCAGTAAACCAGTTACAAAAAAAGACCATCATTTTCATTCATCTTCTGCGTAGCCTTTTGCCAGCTATGTTGGGGTCGTCATCCAGTCTAACCGGATGCAACTTAATGCCAGTATTTAACATAAAGCGACTGCCTATCTGCCCTCCACCACTCACTAACCCGGTAACACGATAACCCTTGGTAAGACTGGTTGTCAGACTTTCGGGCTTCTGACGACCCGTAGCGATTGTCAAAGATCCACGAATGACTACCAGAATCAACGGCTTAACGTGCTTTCCGAGGCACGGCGGGTTTCGGTATGTAAAGATGGTCATCCATCCGTGGACCGAACGCAGCAAGCGTAGCATTACCTGATCGATCAACCCGTGCGGCTGTTTATTTAGCCACAAGCCCCTCACAACCTTAGATACGACCACATTTTTAGCACGCTGAGCAAGAGATAATAACTATTAGATATTCTGTAGTATTATACTAAAATTATCTAAGCGACAAACCTTTCAAAATTACAACCGCCTTCTAGTTAACGTTCACTTTACATCGTTTTAATATTAAGTCTGTTGGCAATATTTACGTCGGTTATTAGCGAGGACGACAACAGTGCCACTTACCCTGAAGCTCTCCTACAAAGATTGGAGGCTCTTAAGCGATATAGTCTTGTGATCTTGTGCACGTTCGGATAATGGCCGAACTAAGTGCAGTTATGAAGTTTTTTATCCAAGTCTATCGGAAAACGGAAGGACGGGATTTCTTAACGGGAAATCAAGTCTCTATATAATCTCATAGTGGGTCCATCTATAAATAAGACAATTGTTATGTTAACCTGCCTATTTGGGAATCTGGTTAAATGAAAGCCTCGATATGTGATAAAAAATGTTGGTCCCTTCAGATCCTACTTATCCAGGTTTTACTGTATTTTTTAATATGAAAGTAACTTTGTCTATTTACTTTTTCTCACTGAAATCACCGTTGAATAGACGGGCAGGTAGCCTGGAGCAGAACATAAGCTACTTTTCATCCTGGATATCTGTACTAAACATAAAAATACAACGAAGGCGAAGTGCAATAGCTACTGGTTTTTTAATGAAACGCATTTATAAATAAATGCTTTGGAACTAACAAGAAGATTAGATAATTCGCAGTCTTTTCCTGTTGTCAATATTGCACGGGCAAGGACAGAATTCGCCCTTGAGTGGTTTTAGAATCAATCGTATTTATAAAATACTAGCTTTTGCCCGCGGATTCGCTCGCGATATCTTAGAATTTAACAATCGATTCGGGTTGTACTCTGCTTGTAATAATGTAACTCAATCATAATTCGAGACTCGTGGCTCCATATATTATCATAAGAACATTATTGTTGTTTTACTCGAAAACAGATTTTTTTCCCGTATATGTAAAATTTCAGTATGTTCGGTTCAGTGGTTTAGGCGTGAAAAGGAAACAAACCAATAAAAAACAAAAAAACTTACTTTAGCATTTATTGGTTAGTATATTTTGATCAACTACAGGATAGAATACGACTTTTCCCCTTGATGTGGTAAGGGCAAGGACATATTTATGCGGCGTATTGTCTGTTTACTCTATAATAAAACTATTTTTACCTTGCAAAGGACTGTTTGCTAAACAAGTATATTCGACCACGTAAATGCTTTAGCACTCTAAGCTTGAAAGTCTTTTGCACGCAGGGCTCGCTGATATATCAGTGGATATGCAGGGTGGCACGGACATTGCCACGCAAACTGTAACCATGAATTCAGCACATGATTCTAGACCACTAAGCGTAGAAATTTTTCGACGGTTTAAAAAAAAAAGTTTTCTTTTTAATGGAAATGTGCAATACCTACGCGGTCAATATGTAAGCGTGGAATATCATTGGACACGCCACAATTGCGGCGGTAAGTCCCCTCTTTGAGGAGTTGATTGAGAGGCGCCACGGCGATCTCACCTTCCGCCTGACGCAGGTTGTCACCAGACACGGTTGTTTCGGGAGGTTCCTGTTTCGGATAAGGCGGGAGGAAACACCCAGGTGTTACTACTGCATAGATCGCCTGGAGGACACCGTGGAGCATACGGTGGAGGTCTGCTTGGGTGGAGCACCAACGAGTCCTCGTGGAGGCGATCGGCGGCGGCGATCTCTCGCGTCCGGCCCTGGTCCAGGCCATGGTAGCGAGCGAGAGTGCATGGGAAGCCGTCACCTCCTTCTGCGAAGCAGTAATGCTCACAAAAGAGGAAGAGGGAGGCGAAGAGCGTGAGGGAGAGGCAAGGTTTGCGCCCTCGCGCCCTAGCCGCTGCTCCGGGCCACCGGCGCGAGCTTGCGGACGGCGAGCAATGGGTAGCTCGCCGTCCGGTAAGGACCAGCCTCAGGTCGACGGCGCGTTGTGTTCCACGCGCGATTTCAAGAGATGTCAGCACAAACTGGTGGGGTCCGCTAGGGTCGATGCCTGCCAGGGGTGCGGGTTGTTCGAAAGAGATACCGTGGCCCCTGGCACACAGGCAACTGAAGGAATACGGGTGGGTTTTAGTAAATAAAAGACTGATACGCTCTCCCGCTCTACCCAGTTATTTGACCCTTCAAAAAAAGAAAAAAAAGTGTGGATTTTTTTAAACTTCCATAACATAGGGCAAATGATTTTGTGAATTTTCGTTAATATATCAAAGGTACATTTAGTTAATCATTTTATGGAAAACCTGTCACTCGTACCGTTAGACGTTTTTACAACAGTTCATTAATTATAGTTTTTTACTAGGGAAAATAAAAAATACATGATCAGCCACAAAAAAATAATGCTATCATTTTAATTTTGTTGTGTTAATTACATATGTAGGACTTGAAGACAAGAATACAGTTTTTTGTTAAATGATAAATGTAAGTACGTTTGTACAAACATCTTTAAACGTCAATCATATTTGTAAAAGAAACATTTTTGTTGCTGTTTCTTTTTTGTTCACTTATTTTTTGATATCGATGCCCGTCACGTGGGTAAATACCACGTTATTTAATTTGACTCTGTATAAACCACTTATAGAATACAATACATAATGATATAATATGTAACATGCACTTGTAAGAGCACTGTACTGTGTCTGTATATTGTAGTATATTTTTTTTCTAATTAAAAAAAAAGTATTCAAAATTATAAGGTTTTGTACGAACCCTGCTTGCATGGTTATAAACGCCAGAGTCTATGTTTGTCTATGATACAATTAGATAGTTACGACTTCAGTGAAGTTTCAATTTACTGGGAATGCTGGCAAAGATGGTAAGGCAGTAATGGTGCGCTTACACGATTAACTAAAATTGCTCCATCTTCGGCAATTCTCGTCAACTATGACGTCGCGACTACATCCAGCTATTTAGGGCAATGGCAACATGTAGCAACCTGTTGCCAGAGATACGGCCACACAATATGGAGCAATATGGAGCAGCTTTAAAAAAATTGGCAATGCGCCTCCCCCGCCGCCTCCACCACCGGCCGGTTCCTCTCGCAAAAACGAGACGTAGCTATACGTACTAACGAGATAGAAACAAAATTGACTTAAAATTTTCAAACCGATTAGTTATTCGGCAACTCACGAAATATATGGAACAATCAGAAGCAATATTGCCGAAACAAATCGGAAATTTATTGTTGTTGTCCTAGATTGCTCCAGATTGCTCCACTTAATTGTTCCAGATTGATCCATTAGTGTTGCCGTGCTCAAAAAATTGCTCGTGTAAGAGCACCTTATTACTTACGTTATACTTAGACTGTACTTACGTTTTTGTAACATCACAAGATAATGCCATTTGAATACAATCCAGTGATTAATTACAGCATTTTATGGAACTGTAATCGACGCAATAATTGTGTACCAATTATTTCGTTTATCAAGACTGCCACGCTACAGTTGTTTGGCAGCAGTACTTCATTGTATTGTGATTTCAACTTGAAGCTAAAATTTACACAATACCAACAATACAAAGGTACAAATGTCATAGAAATTAAATTACTTACCTCGATCAGGTTAAGCTACGCCTGACTCGGTTGGTTCGTGGATGGGTGACCATCTTGACTTAACAAGACCCATCTGTGCCTCGGAAAGCGCGTTAAGTCCCGGCTGTTATTTGTAAATCTTTGACAGTCGTTGCTCTTCGTCAGAAGCCCAAAAGTGTGACAGTCTTACCAAGGGGAAGCGTATTACCCAGTGACTGTGTTGTGGAGTTCTGATAGTCAGTCGCTCCATGTAAAATACTGGTATTCAGCTGCATCCGGTTAGACTGGAAGCTGACCGCACCATGGTTGAGAAAAGGCTTTTTTTTCTTCCTTTACAATATAAAATATATAATCAAATTTATCAATTGTGACAAAAGGCGCGACGCTACTCTGGTGGAAACATTTCTATGAATTCTTCAAGGAAATTGTCCTACCGAGCCTAATCTAGAGGTCCTAACATGTTTTATTGGGTATATACCTACTAATAATATAATAGGTTTAATGTTGACAATTGACATGCAGGTACACTAAGTCATAAATTAAATGACTAAGTAAGTAATGTCTAAAACTCGTATATCATTGTACACGAGTAACCTCGCAGTCGTATATGTGGAATACAAACTAGTTTACTGACTTGCCTACCGCGTGCATCTCCATTTTAAATTACATGACGCATGTCTCGTACTTACCCGACAGGCGTGCCTTTAATACATCTGTACTTAGATAATTGAGCAAGACGGTAAGCCTTCAATACACTACCAGTCCTCGTACCTAACAGTCGTGCACCATGAGCTTCAAGAACAAAGTGGTCCTCGTCACAGGAGGCAGCGCTGGCATAGGTGCAGCCACCGCTGAACAATTCGCTAAAGCTGGTGCTAGCATTGCCATCGTCGGAAGAAACGAAGCCGGGCTCAAGGCAGTGGCCCAACGCTGTGAGAAACATAACGCTCCGACCTTAATCATCAAAGCTGACGTCGCCAATGATGCAGAAGCGAAAACTATCGTCATTAAAACAATCGAGAAATTCGGGCAACTGGATGTTCTCGTCAATAACGCTGCTATACTAAAGAATACATCGCTTACAAGTCCAGGTGTGATGCAAACGTACGATGATGTACTGGGCATCAATCTGCGGGCCGTGGTCCACTTGACGAGTTTGGCGGCACCATACCTGGCGAAGACTAAGGGCAATATCATCAATATCTCGAGTATACTCGCCAAAACGTACGTACAAGCGTCACAGTTGATGATGTACTGTATTTCTAAGGCTGCTCTGAATCATTTCACTCATGGCGCGGCATTGGAGCTGGCAGCTTCCGGCGTCAGAGTGAACATTGTGAGTCCAGGTCCCGTCCGCACTAACATGCTACAGAGTTTGGTGACAGATAAGGTTTGGGAGGAAAATTGCAATGCAACGGCTCTACAGAGGATCTCCGAACCAGAAGAAGTAGCTGATGTGATAATGTTCCTGGCTGGTGATAAGGCTAAAGGTGTAACAGGTTCTAACTATGGTGTAGACAATGGGGTGCTGCTGAAGTTTTAAAAAGTTGTACAGTGTTGTTATCACGTTTTTTTACATATAATTTGTTTGGACAGCAACAAATAGTTTTGTATGAACCTGAATATTGAAATTAAATGTTTTTTAGTATATATCTTACTTTAATATTCATTTGATTTTTTTCATCTGTTCTTGTTTGTTTTTAATTTCATTGATACACACGATTAAGATTCTTAGTGGGTAATAAAAATACAGTTCCAAACTATGTATGTGGGAAGGTAAGGTTTAAAGTAAACGCGTGTCCAAGTGTTAAAAGTTAATAATGTAGTGGAAATAACACCACACCTATGTTCTTTAAAGCGATAACCAGAAGGGTAAAGTTAAAGCTCCTTGTATTGTATAAACCTCATGTAATAGAGAGTGACCCTTATTTTGTTTCTGTAAGTCGGTTTGTAAAAACACTTTTACACATCAATCGCATTTTAAAAACTACATGAGGTCGGCGTTTCCTATCTGACTACCCTGAGGCGAAAAGCCGAAACAAACTCACAGTCTCTTTTCAAGTCCAGGCATAACCTTGGGCAGATCATGTGAAGACCATGTATATTGGTGTCTAAAATGGTCTTTTGAGGAAAGAACCACATAGATTAAGTGGACTTGTCCATACCCAATATCCCTTGGCCCGGGAATCGAAAACTACGTCAAGTCTTATTTGCACGTTCAAAAACTGATTTACCAACGGAACTCAATGGAAGAAACCAGCTGTATTAAGCTTGGAGGCGAATCCCATGCGTTATGGTGAACGAAATTCGCTCTCACCTATGGTGTCAAGTAAATCAACGGCGAAAAAAATCGCGGCGGGATTATATCGTACACTGGATCTTCAACTCTTGGTGTTGAATCGAGCATTAAAAATCCAACAGAGTCTATCGCGAGGGGGACTCTCAGCGCGACGAAAAAATACAGTATTCGATTTTCGAGTCTCGGCGCTAGTCAGTGTGTTGAAGATCCAGTGCGCGTTAAAATCCTGCCGCGATTTTACTACGTCCGCGGGAACGTGAAATGCCTTTATTAATTGATTTTTTATGAAACAGCTGATTATTTTTTAATAACCGACGGTATTCGTGTGTTAAGAATCATTATTCGAAGTAATAAGTATTGAACAATTTTGATCATAGGAATACTTACCTAGCATTAATATTCCTTGCGCTTATTAGGTATATTAATTAGCATACATTTCAATTGTTTAAATCTAGCGCTTTAAAAGAAGATGATATCACAATTTTTTAAAGAGTATGCTTGGATGGTTTGGTCATGTGGAGAGGAGGAATGAAGGGCGACTAACAAAACGTACTTATAAGGCAGATATGAGTGGAAATGCCGAGAGCGGACGACCTAGGAGGATATTTAGTGACCTTATCAGTGATGTTCTTCAGAAAGGCCAGGTGTGTCATACTCGCAGCCGGCGTGCGTATTTGACCAGGGCCTGAATTCTTTAGGACCACTCAACGATTTCTTACTCGTAACCACGTCAATCACACAAGAATTCTGCTAGTATCGTATTAATAATATCGAAAAGTTGTCTTGGAACATACAGAATATGACAATTCGATTCTAAGGAATCGAAATGTCATATTCTATATGTTCCAAGACTACTTAGGACTTACGTTATTTTAGCTTTCTAAATACCCCACTAGACAAGTGTCCTTTAAAAACTGGTTAAAGGAAATAAAATATCTGCATTTGTATTTATATCGGGTCCTATCAGAATACCAGCGCTGCGACACTTTTTTAATGTCGCAGCATCATGCTGAGATAGTGGCCTTTTGGCCTCGTATAGGAGTTAGTTTTTTATTTTACTTATATTGTTGTTTTAAATCTTATTTTAAATTTATTACATAAGTAGTGTAGATTTAGTTTTTATTATCCTTTTTTTAATGTGTTTAATATTTGTATTGTGCTAAGTAAGCTTGTGATATTCCTGTGCGAGTCCAATCAATACTTTTTCTTTCTTTCTTTCTTTCTTATATGTGACCGAAGCAACAGTACCACATCATCCGTAAACGAAACCATTGAAATATTTTAGTTTACGGATGAACCCATTGAAATATACTGGTGGGGTTCGCAAGGGACTGTTGGGGTTCGCAAGGGCCGATGCCATGATGATGATGGCGGGTTGTTTGAAAGAGAGTAGTAACGTAAATTTAGAAACCAACGTAACGGTAAGCCGTTACGTTGGTTTCTAAAAAAAACTATATTGACGTAGTTTGAACGTAGTAAGATTCCGCAGGGAATCATTATAACGATACAGAATTGGGGCCCTGATGCGAGAACGTAGGTAAACGAGGCAAAAGGAGTATGAAAGCATCGTAGCAGGTGTATTCAATTAAAAAAGAACTCGAAAGATAAAAAATATTTGTATTAAAAAAAAGTAAAAACATAGGAATTTTTAAGACCTAAGAATAATGTTATCCAAATGATTTCTCTCGACTGGCAACGACTGTTCAGTGATGAGGCCAATTTTCAACTTAATGGCCATATGAACAAGCAAAATTATCGGTTCTGGTCCGAGACTAATCCCCGACGCTTGCATGAACGTCCACAGCTCTAAGCGTGTCGTGTGGGCTGGAATAACGTCAACCGGTATTATTGGTTACCGGTACCATACTTTTTTGAGGACGAAAGAGGGCAAGCGATGACGGTTGGAGCTAACAATTATTGCAATATGATAACAGACTTTTTAGTGCCAGCTTTGCAAGAACTTCAAGGCAATATACCTCGAGGATGTGGTTTCAACAAGATGGGGCCACATGTCATACGGGTAGGGTATCCATAGAGCTGGTGAAAAATGTTTTTACCCGGAAAACTCATTAGATTTAATTTTATTTCAAAACATCCATCGAATTCTTCCTACTTCTATATCCTACGACCCTGAAACGAACGAACGAACTTCAACTATATCCGACGACCCTGGTTACTTATTTCTTTTGGTGACCATACTAGCGGGATCGAATGTATTGTATGTCCTAGCCCAGGTCATGGTCTAACAATGTGCCAAATTCCTTCGGCGTTAAGGCGTACTTTCGCATTTCTTATATTGGTATGTATGATATGAAACAAAATAAACAAGATGTGAATGGCATCGAAAGCAAAGGCTAAATTGGCATATATACAGGGTGGGCCATAAGGGTGTTGGCGGTTTCAATATTCAATAAAAAAGAACTACGATACAAAAAAAATATGTATTTTAAAACAGTAGAAAAGTAGGAATTTTTAAGACCTAGAAATAATGTTGTCCAAGTGACTTCCTTCGGCTGCTTGGCACTCTTGGAACCGAAGTTGCAGGTTTTGGAAAACTTGTTGAAAAGTTTCCTGGATAATATTCCTCTTCAGCTGCTCTAAATTGGTCGGATTATTCTCGTAGACCACTGATTTGAGGTAGCCCAATAGAAAATAATCGCATGGAAAGAGATCGGGGCTACGTAGTGGCTATTCAATATCTTCCCTTTTGGAAATGCTTGTCTAATCCTATCTACTTTAAAGATAAGAGAGGTATCATCAGCAAACAGTACAACGTCACAGATACCCTTTATCATTATGATCTGAGCTACTATCGGGACGTGCCTAAATATCATCAAAACTGTCTGAGTAGACCACACCGTCTTCTTCAGTATCAGCTCGTTCATTGTCAAAAACATCGATGTGATCGAATCTGTCTGTGGGGCCATGGTTATTGTCGGTTACTTGTGACTCGGTGTGTACTCTGTTACCAAAACCGGTACATTAATTTCTATGAATAATAACTTTTTATAACTCATTCGTTGTGTAATTCCGGAGTACAAAATATGGAGCCAAATGCGCACCAGCTAATGACGTCAGGATCACCACAGAACGCAGATTTGTGTTCATAACCTCATCATCTTGTATCAAGTATTGTTCCATATAAAATGTTCCCTTCTTTAACAGTGCCTGCAATGTTGACTAATATGTCAAGTCTTTCAAACGTTTCAATTGTTTGTTTGATTATTTTTTCATCATCCTCGTGTTTGAACACGTCTGCAATGATAACAAGCACTCTGTTGACGTGTTTTTTGCATTGCTGGGCAGTGGTCTGGGCTCTTCTCTCACTGTAGTCTACTATCACAACATCAGCTCCTTCTTCAGCAAAGAGTTCTGCTGTCGCAGCTCCCATACCAGACCCTGAGCCGGTCACCACGGCCACTTTATTTTTAGCGTTGCAAAGAATACTAAAAGTAGCTAAAGCCGCGTCAAAGTCAAAGTCAACCGTGTTTATCAACTCGACCTTTTTTTTTTTTTTTTTTTGGATGGGAAATCATCAAATAACTTCTCCCGCTCTGGGTGGAGCGGGAGGGCGTGTCAGACTTTTACTGACTAAAACCCACCCGTGTTCCCTCAGTTGCCTGTGTGCCAGGGGCGGCGGTATCTCTTTCGAACAACCCGCACCCCCGGCAGGCATCGGCCCTTGCGGGCCCCTCTGTTGCTGCTGACATCTCTTTGAGGCGCGCGTGGAACACAACGCGCCGTCGACCCGGGCTTGGTCCTTACCGGACAGCGAGGTACCCATTACTCGCCGTCCGCAAGCCCGTGCCTACGGTGGCCGGGAATCAGCCTGGGATTCCCGACGCCCAGGGCGTCTCCTGCGAAGGCCACGGCTGTGAGGGCGCATGTACTGCATCTCCCTCACGTGCGCCGCCTCCCTCTTTGCGAGCATAACTGCTTCGCTGAAGGAGGCGACTGCCAGCCATGCCCTCTCGCTCCGTACCATGGCCTGGACCAGGGTCGGACGCGAGAGATCGCCGCCGCCGATCACCTCCACGAGGACACGGCGTTGCTCCGCCAAAGCTGGGCAGACCTCCACCGTATGCTCCACCGTGTCCTCTGGGCGATCTTCGCAATGGAAACACCCGGGCGTTTCCTCCCGCCCTATCCGAAACAGGAACCTCCCGAAACAGCCATGTCCGGTGAGGACCTGTGTCAGGCGGAAGGTGAGGACGCCATGCCGCCTCTCAAGCCACTCCTCAAAGAGGGGACTTACCGCCGCAATCGCGGCGTGCCCAGCACTGGGTTGCGACAATCGCACTTTCCACGTCGCCATGAGATCCTGCCGGAGCTCTGTCCGCCGTGCCGCGATTTCCCGCGGCAGCGGAGTTACGCCCCGGCGTTTGGCCTCCTCGCGCCACTCCCAAGTGAGCGCGAGGACGTTTGCCTCCAGATCCCATGGCGGTAATCCGGCAAGGAGGCCCGTCGCCTCACCGGAGATCGTGCGGTATCCCCGGATCATCCGGATGGCCATGACCCTATGGGCCGCCTTCAACCGGCGTGCTGGTTGGCGCCTCAATGTAGGCGCCCACACCGGCGCCCCGTATAGGGCCATGGCCCGCACGACCCCCGCGTAGAGCCTCCGGCAGGAGGCGTTTGGCCCCCCTAGATTGGGCAGGAGCCGCTTCAAGGCAGCCCCGGCCCGCTCCAGTCTGGGAGCCAAACGTCGGAAGTGCTCCGCGAAGTTCCACCGGCTGTCGAGGACAAGTCCTAGGTACTTCATCGTCGACTCGACGCCGATGTGAACCCCTCCCACCGTTATCTGGGAACCCGTCAGTGGCGCATTCCGAAGACCATGAAACCACATGGCCTCGGACTTGTGCAAGGCCACCTCGAGTCCCAGTTGCCGGATCCTATCGACGATTGTCGCAACTCCGTGTGTCGCTAAGTCGGCCGCCACCTGGTACGACCTCCCTTGCGCCAGGACCAGCGTGTCGTCAGCGTAGCAAACTACGCTGACACCGCTAGGGAGGTCGGCGCGCAGCACCCAGTCGTATCCGATGTCCCACAGATGCGGCCCCAGGACCGATCCCTGTGGGACACCGCACGACATCTCTCGCCGGTTCCACTCTCCTAGGTGACCGGGGTAGATGACGGCCCTGTCCGTCAAATAGGCCTCGACCACACGACAGAGGTAGGTCGGCATCCGGTGATACCGGAGTGCCTCCCTTATGCAACTCCAGGGCAGGGTGTTGAAGGCATTGGCGATGTCCAGAGACACCGCCAAGACGACCCCACCCCGGGCCACAGCATCCCCCGTCGTGAGGGCTCGCACGCGCATGATGGCGTCCACCGTGGAGCGCCCCCTGCGGAAACCGAACTGGCTCTCCGCCAAATCCGGCCCCACCCGCACCAGCCGCCCGACGAGGCGGTCTGCAATGACTCTTTCAAAGAGCTTGCCCACCTCTTCGAGCAGCACGATGGGCCGGTAAGCGGACGGAGAGTCCGCGGGGCGCCCCTGCTTCTTGATGAGGACCAGTTTCCCCGTCTTCCAGTGACGTGGGAACTGGCCCTCCTCCAAGCATGCGCTTAGGAGCCCTCTTAGTCGAGGCCCGAGAGCCTCCAAGGCCAGGACCCAGGCTTTTCCAGGCAAGCCGTCGGGTCCTGGGGCGGTATTCTTGGCATTCAGCCTACGTACCGCCACTCTCAATTCTACCTCGGTCACCTCTGGAGCATCGTCGTCGTCGTCGGTGTGGTCCGCGTCGCGCACCGCAGGAGGCGGAGCCATGGGCGGGGGAGCGTGCTCCCCTCGCGAGGGGAACAGAGCGCTCACCACGTCCTGCACGAGCTGAGGCCGGAGACTCTGGGTCAGCGGGGGAGCCCACGGGCGGATTTTTTCCCGCACCGTTTTGTAGGGGCGTCCCCACGGGTCTCTGTTCAGAGTCTCCAGCGACTCCTCGCGGGCCAGTAACCTGGCCCGCAAGATCTCCGCTCGGAGGGCGGTCTTCGCCGCTCTGTGCCCCTCGTATAGCTCCGCCTGAATGGCTTCCGTATCCGGAGGGCGGATACGGAGCCTGCGGTGCCTGGTGTACCGGTGCCGCGCAGCAACGCACGCCTCGCGCAGAGCTGTGAGCTCCGGCGACCACCAGTACACCTGGCGTGAAGCACGTCCTGGCTGGACCCGGGGCATTGCCACGTCGCATACCTCGGACATGGCCTCCCGGAACCACTCCGATCAACTCGACCTTGAATGCGTGTTTTGATCAATTTATTATTGCACTTATGTATAAAATGACTAGCTTAATATCGTGACTTCTTAAACTGAAAATTGATTTTTGTATAAGAGACGTGTACTTTACGTTTATGTTGATAAAAACACATAATTCACGTGAAAACTAATTTTACTTGAAGTTCTTTTTTTAACCGATTTAAAAAAGAAGGAGGTTATCTATTCGACATGTTTATATTTATATTGTTTTTTTATATATGTTCGAGCATAACTCCGTCATACATAGACGGCTTTGTAAAATTCTTTCTTTGTTAGAAAGGGGTTTATTCCAAAATGGTTCCTTATTAATTTCATATGGATCTGATGATGCGTTTCTAAGACAAACAACGGAACTCTTAAAAAATGACAGCAAATCAACCGCGATTGCTGCTATCGCATAAATATGCATTGTTTTGACCCCAAGGATGATGAAATTTCGAATTGGTGTACTATAACAAAAAAGTGAAAAAAAAAAATAAACTAAAAAAAACAACCGACTTCCGGAAAAACACTACAAAGTGAAAAATAACTTTGATTTCGGAGCACGGTGACAAAAAATTAAAATAGGTATTCACGTCACGGTCAGTCACGGACTTCCGAACTTAAAGTTATTTTTCACTTTGTAGTGTTTTTCCGGAAGTCGGTTGTTGTTTTTCTCAACAATTTTTTGGATGATTGTCTTAGCTTCTTCGTCTTTGGAGACATCTACTTTAATAATGACAGTGTTGGCTCCATGCTGCTCGCAACGTTTAGCAACTTCCTTTAGTTTATCTTCGTTTCTTCCGACGAAAGCAACAGAAGCTCCCTCTTTAGCAAATAACTCCACACCACAATTCCTTGGCAGGCAATTCCTTGAGAAGTGCCGTCTTGAGTTCCTCACATGACTTATACGGCCACTCACTCTTGAGCCTGAGCGCAGCTGTGCTGTTCAAAGACCTCCTGGCGAAAATGAGTATCTGTAATGGCCTCCACTGAAAAACTCAGCATTTTTATCAACGTCAACGTCCTGCGCGCATCTTTTTGCAGACTGTGTTTTGTCTCGCCCGTTGAACTTTGGTACCAGTTCTTCAGCATAAATTATATGCGAGTATTCCAAGTGTCCTGCCTTGGCCGATCTTATGATACACCACGTAGTCAAATTCGTTAAGGCAAACTTGTCCGTCGGTTTCCATCTATTTTTATTGTTCTTAGTTGAGAAGTTCGGAAAACTCGACGTACTCGTCAACAACGCTGGAATTGCGCGGTTTGCGAGTATCCTGCAACCGAATCTGTTGTGACGATAAGGTCATGAATACGAACCTGCGCCCTGTCATCCACATCACCAACTTAGCGGTCCCATACCTCTTAGAAACAAAAGGCAACATCATAAATGTATCCAGTATTGCATCTACATTAGTTAAGGTACCAGGAATTATGTCTTACAGCGTTTCCAAAGCTGGTATGGATAATTTTACAAGGTTTGCTGCAATGGAACTGGCTGCTTCTGGCATGCGAGTGAACTCTGTCAATCTTGTTTGTCTAAAAAATATTTTATAAAGCTTTAGTTCTGTATTCCTGACTTAGCCATTTTTTTTCTAAAGTAGACTCGTTAGTGACGCCATTATAAAATATATATTTTGAGTGTGCATTATCCCCATTGTGATTTAACATTCATAAAATAATTAATATTACTAGCATATTAGTTTGTTCTACTGTAGGATCTTTGAAGTCTAGAGCTTCATTCACTTTGGTAATCACCCACGCATGTTCAATATCACTAGGAACAAAAATCGTCGTAATTTTGGTCTTCAGCGTATTCTTGTGATTTGTGGCTGTGTTTTCGTACATCATTGACAAATGTTACGGGTAGTCAGAAGCTCTTACGTCTGACAAACTAGTCTTACCAAGGGCTATAGCCTTACCCAGTAACTTGGTTAAGGAGGTCAGATAAGCATACCCTCTATGTAAAATTTTGCTATTCAGCTGCATCCGGTGAGACTAGATGTTGACCCTTATATAGTTGGAAAAAGGCTAGGCATATGATGATTCGATGAAGATGACGAGAACAATGAGAACCAATGAAGTATTAGAAAGTGATTAGCGACCAGGAATTGTGAGTGACACGACAGCTCGGACGGCGTGATGTTATGATAATGATAATGAGAATTTGGATCTAGAACGCAAACCCACACATAAATACTGCTAAGGTTACTTCGATCCGATTTTTATTATAGGATTGGATCACAGTACAGAAAAGCAGGCATTGTGAAATAAAAAAATTAAAAAAATTGTGCTTTATAAAATCACAAAGACTGACTAATCACACCTTTAGCATAAAAATGATAATGTACCACTAAATAAGCCGATAGTGCAATGTATATATCTATACTAATAATGAAGCTGAAGAGCTTGTTTGTTTGAACGCGCTTCATAATATCAGCTGAAAGACGTCCATTGCTTCACATAAGCCTTCCCCAAAAGGGGGGATTTGCCATAATCGCTACGCTTCGCAGTCGGGTTGGCGATCACAGTATGGTGGTCAAATGCATAGAGAACGCTGCTGCCCATTCTCTAGTAAGTCCCTTAGTCGCCTTCTACGACACCCATGGGAAGAAATGGGATGGTGCTATTCTTTTACGTCCGGCACCACACGGAACATTACCTTATTATAAATTGAACGGGTTTATCTCTGAAATAATACAGAAATGGGCATTTGTTTTATTTTATTTTATTTTATTCGGGAAACTTACAGCTAACATAAACAATGTTATTAAACAATATGAAACTGAAGGCCATTTACAAGTTTCTGTATTATTTCAGAGATAAACGCGTAGTCCTTTTTTTGCGTCCTGCAGGTATAGGATACAAAAAAAGAACTTCAAATAAAATAAGTTTTCACGTGAATGATGTATATTTATAAACTTTAAAATAGAAACGTAAAGTAGGTACACGTCTATTATACAAAAATCAATTTTTAGTTTAAGAAGTCACAATGTTAAGCTAGTTATTTTATACATACCTATAGCAATAATAGAGATAATAAGTGCAATAATAAATTAATCAAAATACGCATTCAAGGTCCAGTTGATAAACACGGTGGACTTTGAGTTTGACTCGGCTTTTGCTACTTTTAGTATTCTTTGCAACGCTAAATAAAGCGGACCAACTAACAACATGAGTTTTAAAAATAAAGTGGCCGTGGTGACCGGTTCAGGGTCTGGTATGGGAGCTGCGACAGCAGTACTCTTTGCTGAAGAAGGAGCTGATGTTGTGATAGTGGACTACAGTGAGATACGAGCCCAAACCACTGCCGAGCAATGCAAACAATACGGCAACAGAGTGCTTGTTATAATTGCAGACGTGTCCATACACGAGGACGATGAGAAAATAATCAAACAAACAATTGAAACGTTTGAAAGACTTGACATATTAGTCAACATTGCAGGCACTGTTAAAGAAGGGAACATTTTAGATGGAACAATACTTGATACTTATGATGAGGTTATGAACACAAATCTGCGTTCTGTGGTGATCCTGACGTCATTAGCTGCTCCGCATTTGGCGAAGACCAAAGGTTGTATTGTCAATATGTCAAGTGTAGGAAGTACGGAAATCAGAACTGGGTTTCTATTCCCAGCATACTGTGTATCCAAAGCAGGTGTGGACTCTTTTACTCGTGCATCTGCATTTGAACTTGCAAAATCAGGTATCAGAGTGAATGCCGTTAATCCAGGACCTGTGCACACAAATCTGCTAGTTCATGCAGGAGTTTCCGGTAGTTGGGAAGAATGTGCTAAAATAACAGCTTTGAAGAAAGCTTCAGAGCCCAAGGAAGTTGCTAATCTAATTGTGTATTTAGCCAGTGATAAGGCGAACAGTATTACAGGAGCATGTTATTTGATCGATAACGGAATGGGACTGGTGTAATAATGATTTATTGTCATCAATTTAGTTAAGTGATGACGTATCGTTTTAAAGAGTTGTTTTGATTTTTGTTAAAAACAACTACTCACACTTTCTGTAAGTAATACAGAAAGTGTGAATAGCTTTATTAAAAGTTAAAAATAAAATGAGGTATTCATTGGTAGTTTAAAAAAAAATAAAGATAAGTAAGTATGTTTTTTTTCATTTTTGCATGTATATTGTACTTCTGAATTACAAACCGAATGAGTTATAAAAAGTTATTATTCATAGAAAAAAAAATGTATATAAAATGTCATACTGGTTTTGGGAACAGACTACCCGATTTGCAAGTAACCGACAATAACCATGGCCCCGCTGATAGATTCGACGACGTCAATGTTTTTGACAATGAACGAGCTGATACTGAAGAAGACTGTGTGGTCTACTCAGACAGTTTCGATGATATTAAGGCACCTCCCGATAGTAGGTCAGGTCCTAATGATAATGCCAATAACAGACGCTTCACTATAGTGAACTGAATGGTTCTTTGAGTGAATGTTAATTTGATTCATTTTGTGTTCAGACGTTTCACTTAGGGCTGATTTTTCAATATTCAGATAATTTTTATCTGAGAAATTGATATATCGCTTTGACAGCTTTTGTATAGAAAATATGCCAAACTGTTAGATTTATTATTCAGATAAAAGTTATCAAACTATTGAAAAATTAGCCTTTAGACTGAAACGCGACGAAAACAGCAAAACAACAACGTAATGAAATTTGAATAGAATAGATTAAATAAAAAAATAATAAAATAGTCTTTAATTCAGACGTTGATCGATTGGGTGTTAGTAATGCACACTACTTATAAGCTATCTTAGTAAAAAAAAAGGTAATACAAAAAATTAAATGAAATATCTGTTGCACTCACCTGACGCACCAGGTACGTGCACCTGTACATGTACCCAGTAAGCTATAATGGTGCTACAAGGCTTATCAGTGATCGAATAATCGGGCGCTTATATACCTAAACTTTTTCCCACAAAAGAATAATGTGGACATTCCTTTCTGAATAAATAAGTAATCAATCAATCAATCAATTTCGTAAAAGCAACTTAATGAAATTATAGCAGTGGTTACTTTGATTTATTATCTTTTCAAATCAAATGGAATATCAATAAAAAATGATAATGTGCACAGTGTAGTCAAGTACTGGAAATTGATTTATCTATCTAACAGATTAGTGATCGAATCGACTAATTATTGTATTTTATACGAACGGGGTCCGGGATTCTGAAAGGCATGTCCGTATAATTCTTTCGCGGGAATAAAAGTGAAGTTTAGGTATACTAGCGCCCGTTTATCCGATCACTGCTTATCACTGATGATTACCTTCAGAATGCCATTGATCCTCCCACGAACTCTGCGTACCATAGACGCAATCCTTTTACGCAGGATGGCATAGAAACCGTCCGTTTGAGCTTCGGCAATCATCCCTGATGCACTGCAGTACCGTGGAATCCCTATCAACATTCTGAAGGCATTATTATACTGAACTCGAAGGTCACTATATGCCCTCTGTGCATAGCGAACCCACAAAATGCACGTGTACAAAGATTAGCGAGCCTTAAAAAGACTAACTTTCACTTCTGGTGTACACCATGCAAACCTGCGGGTCAACATATTGCATTGGACGGCCAACGCCCTCCGTTCTCTCTGCATCATCTTTCAAATCCTCAGTAACTATATGCCCTAAGTACATGAAATTTTGCACCTTTTCAAGGGCCACACCTTTTAACATAACCGGTGATATGTGCTGGTTTTCTATGCTTTACCCTAAATACAAGTAGTTTGCGTTTCTGTACGTTATACACAAACCCATGCGCTTCTGTACAAGTCTCCCAGACTGCCAATAGCTTTCGGAGAGCGCTGATTGACGGACTCAGTACGACCATGTCGTCAGTATATCTAATACTATTAACACACAGACCGTCAATCGAACAACCAACATGTGTGCTGCTGAGCTCGATAATCAGCTGGTTTATGTACAGGTTGAAAAGCACTGGCGACGCCAGTCCACCCTGTCTTACACCGCATTCCAACCTGTACTCCTCAGATAACTCGTTGGCCCATCTAACATGATTGGTTTGGTGGCCATACCAATACTGAAACATATTTGTTATGGCGTCAGGCAATCCCGCTTCGCGAATCGTGTACCACAATATGTCAATATGCTAGGTCAAATGCGTTGGAAAGGTCTAGAAACGTTGCATGCACAGACCTACGTTCTCTCCGTATAAGTACCTAATAGTATGCTTGAGGGACAAAATAGCAGTCTGTCGATAACTGTGACCTAAAGCCGAACTAAGGATCGTGTATATTAAGATGTTAACTAAGTTGTCTCTCAAATATCAAGTACTTTAGCCGTAATGGTCGCTAATGAGATTGGTCTGTAGTTACTTTTGTCACTGACGTCACCAGTTTTATTTTTTTATATTGGTACAACCACTGTTCTCATCAAGTCGACGGGTAAGTAGGAGTGTCGGATACAGATCGTAAACAATAACGCTAGCAGACGAGGGAGATGCGGTCCGGCATGGAAGAAATGTTCTATGCTAAGGCGGTTATGTGCCGGCGATTTGCTTCGTCTCATATTTTTAATTAGTAAACTAATCTGACTGGCTGTTATGCGGTCTGGTAACTATGAGACAACAGCCTCAAGAATGACACCATTAACATACGATTTTAAGGATAGTTGGAATTTGAAATAGTCCATAAACAAGTTCGCGATCTCCCTGGGCGTGCTGATTTTGTTTTGTATAACCGACGAAAAATTTATTCGCTGGGCGTCTAGAATGATATGCTGAATTCATGGTTACAGTTTGCGCACTGGTTAAAAACTTATCTTGTATGGATTAAAAATCAGGCTCGACCGACTCCGGTACAGCCCATGTCTCGATCGAATCGAAGGCTTTTTCGAAATCCAGAATCGCTAAAAAGAGATGCAGGTTATACTTTTGGTCTTCTGTATAAATGAGTCGCAAAGTAGGATCAGAGAGCTTCTTATTTTTATTTTTACGACGGGTCTTGAAAATCTTAGACCCGACCATATGGACAGTTTCCACGAACCCAACATAACATATCATATTTGAAGTGTCTGATATCGTCTTTAGTGCATGCTTTGTTGAATACGCGTTTGATTGCTATTTCTGTTCTAAAGGATATAGAGGTATTTAAAGGTAAAAGGCAGAAGCAAAATGCCCTAGAAGGGCATATACTGATCTTAGAATTGCTTTTCTTCAAAAAGTTCAGGTGCGTACTAATCGCAACCGGAGCAGTACTGATTTAAGAACGTTACTCACGCCGGTAGAGAAACCGTTGCTATAAAAGCTTTTAAAAACTCTAAATATGTGTGGGGGCGTGTGTCGGGAAACTCTTCAATGATTAAGTCCTTTTAGGTTACGAAATAGGTGTATTTTAACGTTCACAAGTTTCACATAAAAATAGATTTTAAAATATATGTCTTATTTAGCTAGGTTTAATGTGTCCGTTCCCACCGAAGTTAGGTAAAGAAAAGCGATGACAATCGTCAGTGACGTGGGAAGAGCGGTGTCGTAATACGATCGGTCCCTTAGTCGGTACAATGTGTTGAGCTTGCAGGTTGGCCTCGTAACACCTCCCCTGCCAGATAAGCAACTATTTGGTGACCTTGACGCCAAAAGTTGCTGCTCTTTTTTCATCTTCTGTCATCTCGGTATTCGTTGTTTGAGTTGTAATATTTAATTTTACTTTGGCAGGTCGACGGCGGCGACGAACGATATACCAAATGCTCAGTGCACTTGCACCGAATAGTATCAGTGAATAAAATGAAATTGTGGTATGGTAAATTCCAGTCGCGTCTAATGATTCAACCTGAATTTCCTCTTGCATGGTAATTTGGTTCTGAATTTCGCGAAGACTGCTTAGATCTGTAGTCTGTAAATGGAAGCTGCGCGACTTCGCTAATATCTCATAGTGTGGTAGAGCCATGATTTCTAATGGTTGTCCGTCTAATTTGTTATCCAAATTGATTATACTGATCTCTGGGGTTTTTAGCTTGCAACCTTGAGGAACGGTGACCAAAAAGCTTCCTTGTAACATTTGATATCGTTCTTTTCCAGAGGATAGTTTTACTTTTATGCTATTGGGAAAAGCAATTATGTAATGGTAGCTGTCTAGCTCAATCAGAGCTTCCTTGGTCAGAGAGATAGGCGTGGTTTTGCACGTTACATCTATCTCCTGGGATTGTATGAGTTTTTGAATACAGTCTGTTTTTGACGTAATCTGGTGGACGATCCTCTGCTCGCATAGGTGCCAGGGGTTGACCTTCGGGCATTCAGCCTCTATATACACAAATTCCTGAGAATTGGATGCTATATAGGGTGCAGGTGGTACTATAATTACACTATTGTTATTTGGAACAGGGCACAATTCATATAACTGATACTTAGTAGTAAATGTAATAGGAAACTTGATGACTATTACAACTGTGGACTCAGTAAAAAATGAAGCTAAGTTAAGAATCTCGTAATAATTTGTAATATCTATGTCAATTATTTCGTCGGAACTATAAATACGTTTTAATTGGCTTATCATATTTTTAAGATCTTTGACAGAAAGTATGGAATGATGAACTGATTTATCTCGACTAAAGGCTAACACGTTTTCTAATCTATTGATTTCACTCAGTTCTTGTACATTTTCGGTCAGAATCGCGAAGATTTGCACAAGATGAGCGTAATGAATTATTCGCTCATTATCATTATTAGTCATATTCATGACATAAGAAAGAGCTTTTTCCAATTTTCCCTGATTAAATGAAAGATTGCGGATGATCTGGTTTTGCTGAATCGTCATTTCTTTAAATAAGGTAATATGCTTGTTAAACGATTGTGACAAAGTGCGATCGTTTTTATTTAAGATACGTAATGCATTCTCAAATTTCAGAGCGTCATCGTTGTCTAAATTTCCGGAAATACTTTTGATGATTGTGCCTATTGGATTGATCAGGCCTCTCTTAACTCTAGTTGGCCTAAATGTATCTAACTGCACCGAAACTCTTTCTAACTTTGTGTATAGATGTTTAATCTGATAGTTGAAGAGAGCGCTGTCCCCACGTGATAATTTATGTGTAGTGACGGCGAGTTGGGATTTGATACTTTTTACATGTGACTCAATTTCTTCAAGGTCAATGTCTTGCAAGAATGTGTGGAAATGAGATATAATTTTGGTAGCACCGAGATTAAACGGTAGTATACCCGGTCCACTGTTTAGGCTGTCAAAACGTATGTCTTGAGCACCAACTAGGAAAACCGGCAGCAATAATAAGTACCTGTAACAATGATATGAAGAATGTCATTTCTTCGGTGGTCTTTTAACCGTGATTTTGCGACCGGACCACGACTTTTTGCGGTATAAATATGTACAGGCAAGTTCTTAACTACTTTATCCTTAATAAATCGAGGTGCCAATTTTTGTCTACTTGCCATTGGATTTCGTAAATGTATGACTTGGTTTTGTTCGCAATCTAAGACGGGTTCCCTATTGGCGTTACGACGCGTCATTATTGCTATACGATCGGACAGTGCAGAATCATGAATAATTTTATACACCGTTTCCATTCGACTACGATGTTCTTGAATATAAGTTTGAAGATATCGGTCTGTCATATTTAAATCAATAGGATTCCGAGGATCAAAATGTCCAGATAAGACATCAAGTGGTCTACACTTGGTTAAACTGTGGATAGAACTATTGTAGGCAATTAATGCGTACGGTATATGACTTCGGGTGGACTCGTTTTTATACTGCATTTTAAATAGTCGTAGGTGTTCTAAAAGTGTACTGTGGAAACGTTCTATGATACCGTTTTCGTTTGGTGCATATGCACTAGTCATATGGTGTTCTATTTTATGCAAACGAAGAAATTCTGACACTACTTGATTACTAAATTCGGTACCTTGATCCGTAGTTAAATTTAAAGGAAAACCGTGATGGGTACTGTACGTTAAAAGGGCTTTTACTATATTGGGTGCAGTACAATCGGGTAAAAGATACGCCTGCGCGTATTTAGAAAATGTGTCTATGATAGTTAAGTATTTGTCATGATCAATAGTCAGAACGTCTGCATGTGCTAATTCGAACGGTTGAGTTGGTGGAGGTACAACTCTGAACTGCGGACGTATTGGATTTCGGTCATATTTCGCACATCTGCATATATTGCATTCGTTAATAAATTTAGTAATATCTATTTTAATTTTCGGCCAAAAGTAACGTTGTGACAGCGAAAGGTAGGTTTCATTGATTCCACGATGATTGGTCTTGCCTTCGTGGTATTTTTTTATTACTTCTAGTTGGTTCGACTGATTATTAACGTTAAGTACTTCATATTTGACTAAAACTAATTTCATGGATGAATTTTCGAAAGTTTGCTGTAATATTGGTATGATACTCAACATTTTTTCGACAGGATTTACAAGAATCGCTGTTCGGAGTTCTGGATCGACGTGAGATTTTATAACGTTAATAAGACTCCCTTCAATGCTATGTTCGTTAATTTCTACGGTAGTTTTCTGAAAGGATTGAAAAGGTTGAGTTACTGTTGGTCTACTTTTAGGTTTACCATTTATTATATTAATCACTACCTGCCTCTTAAATTTATTTAAAGGTTCGTCCGATATTGGAATTTCCAGAACAGGGTTTTCTAAGCTTGTGTGTATGGTTTCAATATGTGGGTCATTCGATCCTCCATCAATAACTGTGTGAGCCGTGAGGGTTGATGACGAATGTATCGGGCTATCGTCTATGGTTCTGATATGATGTTTGATTTCATTGGTAAATGTTAATGGTTCGTTTTCGAGATAAAATACGTCAGCATATTCTTTGCAAAGATTAATTAAATTGGCTGTCTCCTCTGCATTTAAGTGTTCCATGCGCAAGTGCGATATGACTTGCTGAGTTCGCATATCGGTATTCACGGACGCGTCTACTCGAGTTACTGGCATTGTTTGTTCGTTAAAAATATGTGCAAAGATGGGTTTCGTTATAGAAATTACAATATCATTATCCGTCGGATTTGAGATTTGTACATTAGTTTGATTATTTTCGGCGGATGATAAGCATTCGCTGATGTAGCAATCAGAGATAGATTGTTCTTCAATGTAAATGTTTCCTTGAGCGATATTGGTAGGTACCTTGATCAATTGAGTAGTTTGTGCAGGTATGGTAGTTTGATAATAGTTTAAGCATTCCGGATTGTATAAGATTATAGGAATTTTAGTGAATTTAGTTTCTAACGTATGCGTAGCAAGGTCGATTTTTGCGTTCCATTTTTTTAATTGTTGGCAACCTATCAACCCATCGAAGAAATTATGAAATCTGTATAGGTATAATTTTATCGGAATGTAATCTTTCAATTCATCGAAACAGGGTACAGTTAACGAATAAAAATTTTGGGTAGTCACATGGGTATTTGTGACCAGAAAGGGTTCATAGTCAAGTGGGATATGAGGGTAAAATTTTTCGTAAGCTTCCGGGCTTATAAAAGACTCATTAGCACCTGTATCGATTAAAAGTTTTATTGGTGGATCATTTATCTGAATATAAGGTAAATGGCGTTTTGTATGCAAATGTAATTCTATCCTGGGGCATTTTTCTCCAAGGTTGGGTAAAAATTTTCATTTTGAAGGTTCTGGCCATTTTCAAAAATTGGATTGTCAACGTCAAGGTCAGTCAAAAAGTTGTTAGGGCAGTTTGTATCTGTATTGGTAACATCAGTGTTCTGGATATTGCCATCATAGTAGCAATAATTATCGTTAAAAGATTCGTTGAAGTGCGCTTCTTTAATCTGTGGAACATTATTCGGCCCCAAATTGCGTCCGGTATTGTAGTTCGTGGGTGGCAGAGTACGCGCGACGGGGTAACTAATACCACTCATAGGTCTTGGATAACTATTCTGAGGTTCTTGGCGTAGTGGGATTCGAAATCCAGTTGACATGTTAGAAGGGGGTGCTCTGAACATTTGTTGAGTTTTTGTAGGTCTCGGATAGGGTTGTCTGAGCTGCTCTGGTCGTGCAGGCTGTGCGAGATATTGTGATGGATATTGAAATCCCATAGGCTGAATTTGAGGTCTCGGATATGTTTGAAATATTGTATTTGGATTAGCTGGCCTAAACGCACGAAAATTAGGGTGTGACCAAGAAGTAGAAGGGTTAACCTGCTCATCATTTTGGAGTTTTTCTTTTGCTGGTACAGATTTATTTCTTTTCTGTAGATATAGTATATTTAATTCATCTTGGGCGTATTCAAGAGCGCTTTCGAGAGTTGAAGGTCTCATACATCTTATCCTAGAGCCTAGTGGTTCTTCTAGACCTTTTAAAAAAGTCTGTAAAGCTAGTTTTTTATAAAGAGTTCGTTTGGATTCTATGGTAGTTTTGATAGATTCGTGTAATTCAACGTACGTCATAATTGTGCATAATAAATGTTGAACTTTTTCGTAAAAAACTTGTATCTTATCGGTTCCCTGAACTAAGAGAGAAAGATCAGTATACAACGACGACTCATCTCTGTGATCTGAAAATGTATTTATTAAAGTTGATCTTATGCCATTCCAGTCACTTGGAACTCCGTTAGTTGCCAAAGTACGTGCAGCATTACCAGTAATCTTGTTTAAAATCCCATTGATCAAAGATAAATTCGAAAGCTGACGTCCTGTTTCTGGACTGATAAAAGTGAGCACTAACTGATCGCACAAGTTCAAAAATCTAGTTAAAACATTAGGATTTCCGTCAAATTCCGGAACTAGTCTAAGTGATTTATAAATCTTATCTAATAAATCTGTTTGATTTATGTCGGATGTAGAGCTACTACTCGATTCCGTCATAGTTTCCAAATTTTCTGATATATCTTCTAGATTACGAAATGCGTCACTTCGCGCGATGCGGAGTTCGTTACGCCTACTAAGACTAAGGTCCCTATTACCACGTGGGTGAAAAATTTTGGAAAATTATAGTACCTTGCGTTAGAAATATAGCAACCAATAATAGGACTTATGTACTTACATGAGTAGCATTGCTTGCGAGAGTTGATTCAACGATTTTTGGATGTCCCAATCTCCGTAGCAACAGCTTCCTTGACAGGCCTCCAATAGGTTCTTCGTCCAGACGGTTGATGCGGCGTTGTCCTGATTTTTAGGTACTTCACATCACCACACCTTAAGTCTGTAACGAGCACCGGCTGCGCCAAATATGTGTGGGGGCGTGTGTCGGGAAACTCTTCAATGATTAAGTCCTTTTAGGTTACGAAATAGGTGTATTTTAACGTTCACAAGTTTCACATAAAAATAGATTTTAAAATATATGTCTTATTTAGCTAGGTTTAATGTGTCCGTTCCCACCGAAGTTAGGTAAAGAAAAGCGATGACAATCGTCAGTGACGTGGGAAGAGCGGTGTCGTAATACGATCGGTCCCTTAGTCGGTACAATGTGTTGAGCTTGCAGGTTGGCCTCGTAACACTCTTGTCCACAAAGTTCACGTCACTAGTGTACTCACATATTGAATTTAACATGAATGATGTAATTAGCACGTTCTGATAATTTGATTTTAAATAGTGTCCATTGAGTTTCTCAGCCGTTCCTATAGAAACATATGATTAAGAACGGGCAACAAGCTTCAACTTTGACCGACCTCTTCGGTACATTCAGGATAGTTTGTGCTTGCCGTCGTTTGATCTAAATCGATCGAAGATGTAATATCAACATCAGGCGTAATGATATTGTAGCGTCTCCGCGTCCCTTGTGGGACATCGACATATCGCCAGTTATTTTTACCCGACTGCACCAGAAGGAGGGTTATGTTTTTCGAGAGTATGTATGTATAATTGTTTGGCACGCTCTGCAGCCTGAACGGCTCGATGTATTTTAGCTTGAGAGGTGTCGTTAGATTTGTATTTACTGTGAAAGTGATATCGTAATAATAAAAAAAAACAACGGTAATTTAAAAACTAAAAACCCGACTGATTTTCTGAGTATTCATGGAAAAGCCCTAAAACAAGAAAGTCTTTGTAACCGATTGCACTTAACTTAAGAATCGCCAGTTGCTAAGGCGATGCTTATAAGCAGATAAATTGTAGCAGTCGGGACCCATTCTAGGTGTTTTTGGCGCGAGTAGGTACATGTACTGAAAGATGAGCAAGCGATTCTAGAATTGAACCATGAGCGTAACGAGTGGTTCAAATATAGAATCCTGAGCGTAGCGAGGGTTTCAAAGGTATGACGCAGAATACCTTTGCTAACGAGCGAAACACAATTTTTCACCTCACTACAGCGAGGAATATGCTAGGTGCAAGAAAACAGCCTATGAAATATATTAAATTAGCGTAGTTCAATGAAGTATGAAGGCATTGCATTGTTGATTGTAGTTTTCGAAAATGTTTTCACGCCCTTTAGAATGTTTCCATGTATTGAACAAATTTTACTCTTTTATGTACTTTTCGCGCGATTTTTCTGGAAGATAACTCAATTCGGCATTATGTACATCTTGCACGAATTCTGCAGGTGTTAAATTTATATCTTCGTCACTGTTGGACTCTCTCATATTTTGATTTCTTACGATTTTATCAAAAAACAAACCAAATTATGGAAAGTAAATTGAATAGAGACGAAAAAATTTAAAGTTTCTTTTTTTTCATGCAGTCGTCCTGCTGGCCAGTATGATTATTCTAAAAATGGGGTTGGCGCACTGACATGAAATAAGTATAAATACATTTTCAGTGATCTGGCTGTATAGAAAATTATTGATTAGAAAGGTTCGAATTTCAAAAAACTCTTCCCACGCTAGCGGGCAAAATGCACTTTTGCACGCAGATTTCGAATGACAAACAAAATCTTTCCGAGGTTGTAAGGTGAAAAAGTATTTTATACGACGGAGCGGTACTGTACAAGTACAACAAATGGCCAGATACGATTCTCATTGCAAAAAATAACATTACAAAAAAGTGTTAAAACTGAATGTTCAAAAAAACATAAAAAAGCTAGGAAGAAAGGCGCGCTTAAGAAATCGTTAAATAATATTAATAAGAGCAGTGGCATTATAAGCGTTTTTTACAAGAATTATTGCCTTTGATTCTTAATCAAATACATTCAATCTTAGAAGTGACTAAACGAAGTGTTTTATTAGACTTATCTAAAACTAGAATTTAAAAAGTGTTGTTTATCTCACCAAGGCATAAAGAGTATTAGCACTTTAAAAGTCCTACAAGTGTCTTCAAACAATTCTCTATTACAGGTTATTTATATACTTCGTTGTGTCTGACTCCAAAAATTGTTATAAAATCAGGTAATAGACCATTTTAATATTTAGTACCTACATATTATCTTTAAGCTTCTTTTATATCCTTAAGCGAAGAAATATACGTAGAAAATATTTGGAATTAATACAAAAACCAGCGTCTCTCCGAGCATCTCGAGCAACTGACACAAACAATATGTTTGATGGTTCCGTACAAAATAACGACGACTTTTTTGGTGACCTTGAAGGAAGTAGTAATAGTGATTGCAGTGGTTGAAGTAGTGAAACATAAAAGTCATATTAAAAGTCTACCCACCGAAATTTTCTCAATATGTAGCTTGAAAGTTTGCTTTAAATCCTATTATACATTTATAATTTTATTTATATATTATTATGTGGTCAATAGATGTTTATTGTTTAATGAGTAGTGGTCGTAAATTTATGGCAGCCTGTTTACCAGAAGAAATTCAAAAACAATAAAGTGATTATGTAATTTTGGGCATTGTAAAATGTTGGGGCAGCAACTTTGAAGTAGGATATCCACAGGCGATACATTTTTCACACAATGTAAAGTGCGTTACGTTGGCCATTTTTCGTTCTTAAGCATCCGGATCTTTTTTTAACTTATGAAACAGTCGACATCCATAACTGCAAACATACTGTGTGTATATTTGTCCTAAAACATAATGTAAGCGTGTTTACATTGAATTAACATTGTGGATTAATTAGTTATACCTATAATGAATCGTTTGGCTTGCTTTTACTTACTGAGGTACCCTAAAATTATGAACAGTACATGGCGGTGGAGACAATGGTTTTAGGTTTGACTTAATCGAGTGCGATGTAAACCTTACACAACAGTACTGGACTTGATGAAGCTCTTATGAGATGTGGTTGGTCGTAATGGCTACATTTTGATATTATTTAACAAATAATTAAATTAATTCAAAGTAAAAGACACACTTTAGAACAGGCCCGTGGAAGTATTGTTATTCACTTTTCATAATAATCGAGAAAAACTACTTCGCAACGTAATAATCGCATTTAGAGCGTGACAAATACATTAGTAAGAAATAAAAAAATATACACACACTAGCGTTTTGTAGGAAAATGAAATAAAATATAAAATCCGACTTTTGATTATTTTCGCTAAAGTTTCAAAGCACTTCGAAACCTAACGGTGGATTGTGATTACACTCTTATTAGGAGATCACAAAGAGGACTACTAGCGATATTACACTTAATATAGCATTAGCAAGAGGACTTTAAGGTTATCTGCCTTTAAAGCATGCCGTTGTAAGTCACTTGTAAGTTAGAAAAAACACTTCACGACACCATTACAAGGCAATTTCAAGGGCGAATATACTTACTTATAAAGTGCTCTCAAATCCACATTTATATCGTTACCGGAAATTTCAATTGTCGTAAAGGAAGGTATAACACGAGTTTTCAGTAGAGCCAAAAAACAAAAAAAAAATGTTTTTGTCTAATATCTTTTTAAAAAAAAGTACTTTATTCATGGTGTCAAAAGAAACCCTAACTATGTTTTCGTGTTCTATCCATAAAAATTAATAAATTAACTGAAATACTTTACAGCCACGAAAAATTGTTTATGATAAAGTCAGATGTGTTGTAAAGCACTAATCTTGATAATCAATGGATAGTACAATTTCAATTAAACCAGAGACTAAGGGGGTAAAAGGAACAAAAAACCGAAAGTTCTAAAAAGAAATATCTACAGTAGTAAAAACCGAGTGAAGTAAAAAATTTTTTTTATTATTTTTTATTTATTATTCAAATATTTCGTAAAAAAGTAACAAAAATATTATTCTAATAGGAACTCAAAATGTAAACAAAGTGTTATGCAATTTAAAAAAAAATTAAATCGCCAGTAATCGTTGCGATGCTGAAAAACAACTCAAGTTTTAGAATAATTAACTAATAAACTATTCTAATAACTAGTTTTTGATTGATGATTTGATTGATTTGTAATAATAATGATTGTTTATAATGTCGTATAAAAATTTTAATGCAAAAATGAGGATTACGACCTCTTAAATAATTAAAACATGACTCTACGCTCCCCTGTTGAAAATCATTTTACGATACATCCCAAATAGTAAAAAAAAACGCGATAGAGCTGCTGGAAAACCAGGTCGTACAAGGCTTTTTTTACACGCTTTATATTAGCTTCACTTGTATGTTTGTTTGTTTGTATGTTTGTATGTAACCGACTCCTTTGGACGCTATTTTGACCCACTTTAAACGGTCAGATTTCATTTAAACTTTGTAGACTTATCGAGGACCTATGACAATTCAATAATTTAAAAAAATAATAGAAAAAACACGCTTTAAAAACCAAACTAAAAAGTAGAAAATAATTTAATTCTATTAAAAAGCGTGGGGTGCTTGATATTAATTGATTATAAAAATACCTCAAAAAGCACCCCACGCTTTTTAATAGAATTAAATTATTTTCTACTTTTTAGTTTGGTTTTTAAAGCGTGTTTTTAGTTTTTTTAAACTATTATTTAATAGATAGATTTTTTTAGGAGGGGCTTGTGGCTAAGTAACAATAGCTGCACGGGTCGATTGATCAGGTTAAGCTACGCTTGCCGCGGTTGGTCCGTGGATGGGTGACCATCTTTACATACCAAGACCCCTCCGTGCCTCGGAAAGCACGTTAAGCCGTTGGTCCCGGCTGTCATTTGTGGATCTTTGACAGTCGTTACGGGTCGTCAGAAGCCCGAAAGTCTGACAACCAGTCTTACCAAGGGGTATCGTGTTACCCAGTTACTGGGTTGTGGAGGTCAGATAGGCAGTCGCTCCATGTAAAATACTGGTATTCAGCTGCATCCGGTTAGACTGGAAGCCGACCCCAACATGGTTGGGAAAAGGCTAGGCAGATGATGAGATAGATTTTTTTAAAATTTACCAATCGATAGAGTTTGCGACGCTGAATCCAAATATATATATATAACTAATTTTCGGCAAAATGTCCTTTACGACATTTGAAATTTCCGGTATCGATATGGGTCTATAAGTGTGACATAAGACGTAAGTAAGATAATTTTTTGCTAGCTAGGTAACAGCCGCTACTTACGAGTTGTATGTCGTGAGTTCGAACCCAGGCAGATACTTTACTTTGTGTAAATTATTTCATCACCAATGCTCACAAAACGGTGAAGGAAAACATCATGAGGAAACCGGCATGTCTCAGAACCAAAAAATTTGAAGACATGTCAATCAATCAACTCAACCTATCGCAGTCGACTGCTGGACAAAGGCCTCTCCCAGGCTGCGCCACAACACTCTATCCTTCGCCTTCCGCATCCAATCACAGGATACGGAACTGAACACGACCTTAAAAAGGTGGCTGGGACAGCCCAGCCACTTTTTTAAGGTCGTCGGTCCATCTAGCTGGGGGGCGTCCCACACTACGTTTGCTGATACGCCAATCCAATCCAGGACTCGTCTGCTCCAACCTCCATCGGTCCTTCGACAAACATGGCCAGCCCACTGCCACTTCAGCTTGCTCACTCTACAAGCTATGTCGGTAACTCCGGTTCTTTTCCGGTTAATTTCATTCCTGATTTTATGCTTCAAAGAAACTCCGAGCATAGCCCGCTCCGTAGCGCGCTGAGCGACCTTAAATTTGTGGACCAGCCCAACTGTCGGTCACGTTTCGGCACCGTATGTCAACACGGGCAGGACGCACTGGTTGAAGACATGTGACATCTACCAACCCACACCGGGCCTGCGTGTTGGATTATGGCCCACTCCCTCTCACAGAGAGGAGGCCTGTGTCCCAGCAGTTTGCGGAACATTATAGGCTGATAATGCAAACATAATCGTTCACTACTTCGAGTGTAGGTCTCCGATCTTCACAAAGTTGAGCGTGACATGGGCATTAGACATGACCTTCGTCAGTAACAGGTAGCAAAGTTGTAATATTATTTTGGTGTGAAGTCGTCGTGAGTTACCTTTACAATGACGGAACTATATAGTAAGGAACTAAATGACTCATTCAATAACCAACTCCTAATAGTCCTAACCACCTGTGTGTAACCTAACAAACGAAACCTGTTGTAACAGTCAAATAACGTTGGTTAGCGTGACAATTCTATTTAACGAGTCCTTATGACTCGTCAAACGATGATTTGACTATTTGACACAATAAAGCCTTATGTGTGGGCCATCTTGGGTCAGTATACTAAACAATTTGAAGTCGTGAAGTAATTAAACATGTTTGCAAAAAAAGTGGTCCTAGTTACGGGCGGTAGCTCCGGCATCGGAGCAGCTACTGTGGAGTTATTTGCCAAGGAGGGAGCTTCTGTTGCCTTCGTCGGAAGAAACGAAGACAAATTAAAGGAAGTCGCTAAACGTTGCCAGCAACATGGAGCCAAAACCCTCATTATCAAAGCAGATGTCTCCAAAGACGCGGAAGCCAAGACCGTGGTCCAAAAAACTGTTGAAAAGTTCGGCAAACTCGACGTACTCGTCAACAACGCTGGCATTGCGCGGTTTGCGAGTATCCTGCAACCCAATCTGTTACAGAACTACGATGAGGTCATGAACACGAACCTGCGCCCTGTCATCCACATCACCAACTTAGCGGTCCCATACCTCATAGAATCAAAAGGCAGCATCATAAATGTATCTAGTAGTGCATCTACATCAGTCAAGATACCAGCATCGATGTCTTACAGCGTTTCCAAAGCTGGTGTGGATCATTTTACAAGGTTTGCTGCATTGGAACTGGCTAGTTCTGGCGTACGAGTGAACTCTGTCAATCCTGGACCTGTTGTAACAGACATGGTGTCGAATTCTGACTTGCCTCCAGGGGCACTCCAGGATAGTGACCTAGCGAGCAAGACACTATTAGGAAGATGTTCAGATGCTGATGAGATTGGAGACATAATCCTGTATCTAGCCAGTGACAAGGCTAGGAGTGTAACCGGCTCGTGTTATGTTGTTGATAATGGTTTTTTGTTGAAGTAGACCCTATACCCTTTTACATATCTTGGTGATTACATTTGTGTATAGAAGGCTATAAATAAAATAATTTATTGTGATCAAATGCATGTGTGTTTGGGATGTTCTGTATTCCTGATTGTTTAAAGGTTCATCATCTGGCCTAACCCATTTCTTTTATAAAAGGTGTCACATTGTGATTACGTTCATAAAAGCGTTTTTCAATAAATTGCTTATAATTATTCCCTGAGTGATTAATTTATTTGTAACCAGCTGATCCGTGCCCACTTCGTTGGGTGGCGAATATTTTTATATCTCTCAATAGATTACGACACGGTCGCGGTTCCATACCTATGTCGTATTATTATCTCTTTTACTATTTATCCAAATTATATGTAGTAAAAGGGAAAAGTCTTTTGTTTTAAACACTTGAGAGGATAAATTTACTTATTTTGATAAAAAAATCATAATTGTTGATAATATGACCAATAAACATGAGTTAGGTCATGTTTATTGGTCATATTATCAACAATTATGATTTTTTTTATCTTGATTTAAATATTTTTTTAAATATAAAAACACTACTTTTTGTGGCTTAAATATAAAAGTTAGACAGCTGTCGCTGACTTTTTTGTAGGGATTATCAAGTTCTACAACTTTTCCATAGAACTTAATCATATATTTCTAATCGTTAAGGGAGCGTTCGTAAGAAACGTTTTCGTTCCACCG